>CM068722.1:4080252-5512070 GCA_035079005.1 Fraxinus americana | reverse complement strand
TCTAGGGCTACAAGGGTTCAATTGTCATTCACCAATAAACTTACTATTTACAACATTAAGGACAAGAGGCTAATTCACCATTTTTTAGAGAGAAGATCAATCCCTAAAAAAAATGAAACCAATTATATCAAGATTTAGAAAAATTCAACCGTGGAATTGAAGATCAAGATTTCTTGTGTTCTTTTATGATCCAAATGATATTTTTCCATTATTATTTTTGTAATTTATATAAAATTATGCTAAGATGGATCCATTTTTGTATTGGATGATGATGAACCCTAATATTTATGTATTTTAATTCAAGACTCGCAGTTTAGTATGCCTTACGTTTCTTGATTAACTTTTTATACCAATTGTATTATTTAATTGTTTGATCATAAATTAGATAATTAGTTGCTTGTTGTAGTGTTGTGATACTCACAATAAATTTAGAAAGCGGCAAAATTAACATATATGGAATAGACGTTACAAATAATATTTTATCACGTGTGCATTTCCATAGATAATCGAAAATTTAAGCATTCTATTCATTTGAATTTGGGTTAGGAATAGATTTTTGTAGTGGCTAGAATAGATTTAATTTGTCATGGAAAAGAAAGTTAAATTCAATTTTTTTTATCGATTGTCAAGAACGCACGAATAATTAGATTACAAATCATGAATTGAAATAAATAACAATAGATGAATTTGAAATCTAATACAATCGTCCATAATTTGATAAAAACTCAACTTTTACAGCTTTCTTAGATTAATTTAGTATAAATCAAATCAAATTCTCTTTTGTGTCACATAATTCAAATTTCATATGAAATTAGTAAACTTAAATTGAATTTATTCCCAGTAGAACGTTACTCTCAACTCAATCTATTACTTTTCAATGATCTCGTATGCTTACAAGATTTTCGAACAAGTTTTTGACATTGTTTTCAGCTAATAAAGTATTTAATTTATAGTTTAATAGCTTGTATAGTCCTTGTTTGGCCTCCATTATAATAAGATTTTGGAAATAATGTATTTTCGAATAGTAAATTTTGAGAAATGTGTGGTTAAAGAATGAAGAAAATTTTTTGTTTACGTGTAATATTATTTTATTGAAAACGGAGATTAAAAAGAAGAGAGAGAGAGAAAAAAGTATTAAAATTTTAATGGGGCCGACAAGTGCATAGTATTCGAATTTTTCTTTTATTTTGTTTTAGGCTATTATTTGCATACCTAATATCTCTTGTTTGATTTTGGTAGTGTATGTAAGATTTTGAAGAAATTGAGCTCTTACCATTAGATCCTAAGATTGAAAGAATTTTAGACAACAAAGAAGATATTCAAGTTTTCTTGATGCTTTGCCAGGTGATTAGTCAGAAAGGCATTTCAACTGATGCTTTTTGACTTCACTGATTCCCTTATGCTTCAACTGATGCTTTTTGACTTCACTGATTCCCTTATACTTTAAAGCAAAGTGCACGAAAATGACTACACTCGTTACATCCTAGATGCATCATTTTATGAAATGGCATCGTACAGAAATTTTCATTGAAATTCTTTTCGCTTTCTTGAGTTCATCGGATCAGAAATGAAGCACATACATTCAAACAATAAGACCTTGAGAGCTATCCAAAAGCATGGGAAAGATTCAAGGATAACTTCAGAATATGCCCCAATCAAGACATTCTTAAAAGAGTTAACATCT
Source organism: Fraxinus americana (assembly GCA_035079005.1). Taxonomy (NCBI): domain Eukaryota; kingdom Viridiplantae; phylum Streptophyta; class Magnoliopsida; order Lamiales; family Oleaceae; genus Fraxinus; species Fraxinus americana. Next base: position 5,510,386 of record CM068722.1, on the reverse strand, counting down.
ACACGTTATATACAGGCTTGGATCTTGAATACCATAATATGGTAGATGCTTTAGCAAGAAGATCAATTTTGAATATACCCTTAGACAATGCCTTCGATCTTTTTTAAAAAAGTGCAAACAATCAGTCTATGTGGCCAATTGAAAGGGAAATTCCGAGAAAAATAGCAGGTATTCACAATATTGATACAGTTAAATCATTGACCTAGTTGGAAGTATTAATAAATAAATTGGACAACCTCACTTAGAATGTAAGCAAGATACACCAACAAGCACTAGTCTACGAGGGCTGCAAGGCAGACCATACAACTTCAAGTTCTTCTTTGGCAATCACGGATGTTTATCAGACTTAAGAGATCAGTTATGCACATAACTCACAGAGGCAACAAAATAATCTTTACTCCAATAACCATAATCCAAGTTGAAGCAACGATCGTAACTTCTTATGGGCTAATAATCAAGGTCAAGGATACCAATAAGGATTTCCGCAACAAATAATTGGAAGAATTCGTTGCTCAGTTCATTACTAGGATTGAGACTAATTTTCAAAATCAGTAAACTTCAATAAAAATTTGGAAACTCATGTAGGGTAAATAGCAACTGCATTGTTAAACAAAACACAATGTACCTTACTACATGACATAGAAAAGAACTTACAGAAACAGGTATTAGCAGTTGAGATATATATCATCTTGATGTAAAGGCACCTAGTCTGCATAGTATAATTATTTTACCCTAAAACCAATCCATTTTAGATGTAAACACTTTCAAAATGATTGATGCATTATTATTCTGGTAGATATATATTTTAATTGAATTTTATTCTGATAAATTAAATAAATAGAATACGTAGATTCACGTCTTAATAACTTACAAATCACAAAGAGTTGTGATTGTGAGATATAGATTATATATGATCATAGTCGTAAGTAAAAACCAGATACAAATACCATTATTACTAATAGACTAGCACGTATTTCATTCTTACTTATGAAGTAAGTAGCTGATCTCTAACGTTCGGTAGTTGAATTGGTCCTTCGACTTGAGGTCATTATAATACCTTATATGAGGATAGTCATACTTCGATGATGTTAGATGTTGCTCTAACAAGAGTAACTAATACGATATCATTGGGATATATTAAGAATTATACGAATGTTGTAAATGATCAATAGATAGCATCACTCTTAGATACTAAGAGATTATGATCTATATCTTATTCGGTTAAGTTGATATCGAAATTCTTGATAAAGGTAAGTATGTAAATCTAAAAGAGTTTCAACTATTACTTACTCAAAAGTGGAATGAAAGATATAATCGATAATCAAGATTGACACACCTTCTTCATGTCTCCCAATTGATCGAATCATTTTGATAAATGAATTATAGTTTCATGATAATTAAATAAGTTTTGTTTTGTCATACCATCTGACATTTTTCATCACATATCTTGCTCGGATATATTGTTAGATGTCAATCGAAGATGACAAATATGAATTAATTAATCTATGTGAATTAGGGATAAATTAAAAGAGAATTAATTTATCTTATTTTAATTAGATCAAATCAATAATTCACATCGTTCGACGTCGTGATTGGAAACCTAATGGGTCACACAAAGAATGGATAACTAGAAGAATGATACAAATAATTAATTAATTGAATAGATTAATTTATAGAATTACTGAATAGATTATTTATTAATGTGCAGAAGGGCCAAATTTGATTAATTAGATTAATATCAACAATTAGCATTTAAGTTTTTCCATTATTATTTTCAAAACAATTTCATTGCGACAAAAACTCACGGCATAGTATCATGATTTTGCTAGCTCAAGAAAGAGAAATCATAATATCTCATTATTGTTCTCTTGTGTTGATTACCATTGATGGCTAAACAATTGTATGGATGTGGAGCAAAAAGATTATGATTCACTAAGGCGTGGAAAGATGGTGATTCCTAAATGTGCTGATAAATCAAGATTCGCAAAGAGAAACAAAGATTGTGATTGTTCGTGATCAAGATTCTTAAAGGAGCTTGAAGAATTTGCTAAAGGTATTATTTTAATCCTGATTTATATCTAAACATAAACATGATCGGTCAAGAGATGAAATTATTTTTAAATTTCATTGTGCATGTATAAGTAAAATCCCAGTTGCTGTATTAGAGCCGACTTTGTATTTGTCATAAGTTATTTTTGAATCTTGGAACAATCAAAGGTTGATTGTTGTTGATTCTTTATTTCTAATTTTTAAGAAAATTGATATTCTTGTTCTAAATCTGATTTTGAAAATGAAGTTAATTTTTGGGTAACACCTGTATGAAAATCAGTAACATTCCGTTAAGGACAGGTTTTTCTGGCCACCAAACATGCTAATTGGTTAAAAGAGCTTATTCTGAGTTTTAATTCCCCGAATTTTGTAAGCTTGCTTGGTCTACCTGCTTTGTTCTATCCGCTCACCGTTGCTAATGACACCGGTGATGAGCATCGCTGTTGTAGATATAATGAATGTCGCTATGCAGCAGCGTCCAACACAACTGATCGCTTGTAGCTATCGCGTCGTCGTTGAGAAGCTACTGCACTGTCATATGCGCGCTTGTTGCCATTGTCACCAACAACGATTGCCTCAAGCCACATCTTCCCGATTTTTTTTCGTCATCGTTGTGTGGCAGTAGTAATGCACTGCGTTTGCCATCAAGGATGTCGTCGTCCATCGCTGGTGCCTCCCTAGTTTTTGTTTTATGGTTTGGAATCAATTTAGGGATCGGAGCCTCGATTGCAGTTTATGAAATTACAGGCCCTTGCTTGTAATTTTAGTTCACGGGTTAACCTATGATCTTTAAAAGTAAGGGTTGTTTTGCAATTTGGGGTTCCCTATTTATAATTACAAAATTGGGTTAGAATATGATTTTCAAAAGGGTTTTGAATGCAATTTTGAAGAAATGATATAAATTTGATTTTCAAAATAACTTGACCTCAAATTCAATTTTAACCAGAATTTTGATTTTGACCAATTTAAAATTTTATTTAAAATTCAAGACTTATTAAATTATCTTTAAAATTGAATTTACACTGAAAGTTTAGATTTTTTACCGTAAATTGATTTTTATTTTGTTCATGAGTTTATCCTAAATTAAAATATTAATTTAATTTGTCCCAAAATTTTGAAATTGGAGTTGGACTCTAACTCCAATTTGATATTTAATTAAATAAATCCGCCAATTAATTAATTGATTAATATGATCAATTAATAATTTAATTGTTTCGATCCATTTATCTAAATAAATTTAGATGAACTTAATTGCTAGAACTTTGAAATATATTTGATATAATATTAGATATCATATAGGAATGCATTCATGTGATGAAAATATACTTTTTGAATGATTATGGACTTGACCATATGGATATAATGAATGGTTCGTTTTAATTCTTGTTATTTTGGGCCACATACTCTATTAATTTTGGACCTATGAGATTATTGTCATTACTATGGGCCTGCATGTTCGACGTTTTTGGACCTACGTGCCAATTAGCATATGATACATATTGCAGCAAGTTGTCGCTTAATGATCTAATAGTTGTACATGGATACAATTGATAATAATATCTATTTAAATTTTTATTAAGTGTTATTGAGTACATTTAATGTTTTAATATAACAGATGAGGATCCTAGTAATATGCAATCCATTTACAATGATACACCAATATTGAGGCAGCCATGTAATCCCATATTCTAGAGTGTTCCACTTAATTAGTTAGCAAAGGGGTAAAATGATAATAGAAATATAAAAATGCCTTTCTAGGATCAATCGTTCATTGAGTAGTTGAGAATAGTGAGAGTCCAGCCCTCTCAAATGCTTTGGAATTGTTTACAAGGCCGACTCAAAACATTGTTGAAGTAGCATGATATTTTGGCGGTCAACCTACCTACTTTTTGTTATCATCATTTTCTAATTTTCCTAGTACATGTTTGGTAGTATATTTTGAATTATAAACTATGTAAGGTATGGTGATAAAGTTGTCAAGTATGTAGTCTTTTAGTAGGTGAATTATCGATGATTTTTAGTAAAAAACCATATTGTAAAAGCCGGTAAGCTAAGTGCAAATCCGGTGAGTTCAGTTCCTTGATTTTTTTTTCTTTTTTCATTCTCTTTGAATCAATAATCTTACATGGTATCAGAGCAGTATAGTTCTTAGAAAGGGACCGCAAAAATGAAGAAGAAGAACAGAAGTAACAAAAAAAGGGGAACCATCAGCAGAAGAAAACAGATTTGATAGAAAAATAGGATGGCGTCAACCGATTTTTCAGCACCACTACCTTCAGCCTTCAATGAAGAAAATTACAACTTCTGGGTTGCAAAGATGAAGGCCTATCTCAAAACTTATGACCTTTGGGAGATAACTGAGACTCGCATTGAACTTCCACAATTAAGAGCCACCCCACAATTGCTCAAATCAAACAACACAGTAATGACGTTGTTAAGAAGTTCAAGGCTCTTTCCTGCATTCAATCAACTATTTTAGATGCTATCTTCACAAGGATAATGACTTGTGAAATGGTAAAGGAGGCCTCGGATACACTCAAGGAGGAATTCCAAGGGAACGAAAGAACTAGACAAATACAGGTACTCAATCTAAAAATGGAGTTTGAGACCTTGAATGAGGGAAACTGAAGTGGTTAAGGACTTTGCAGATAGGTTAATGAAGGTTGTAAATTAGATTAGGCTGTTCGGAGATGATTTGCCAAATAAAAGAGTGGTGGAGAAGGTATTGATCAGCCTACCTGAGAAGTTTGAGGCCAAAATATCATCACTTGAGGATTCAATAGATATGTGATCAATTAATTTGGCTGAACTGGTTAATACCCTTCAACCAATAGTGCGAAGATGGCTAATGAGGCAAGAAGAGCAAACTGGAGGTGCCTTGTTTGTTAAGGGAAAGTACAAAGCTCAAACGAGCCTTTTAATGAAAAAGATTCAAACTGAAAAGAAGGAATATGAAGGTATTAAACTGGCAGCAAGGAGGATAAATTCGCACCTTGTCCTCATTGTAAAAGGAAGGGACATTCTCCAAAATGGTGTTGGTATAGGTCTGGTGTTCAGTGTAGAAGTTGCAAGTAATTTGGTCATCTTGAAAAGGTGTGCAAAACCAGAAAAGGAAAACAAACACAACAGCAGGCTCAGGTTGTAGAAATTCAAGAAGATCTGTAAGAGGAACACCTTTTTATTGCTATTCAGGCCAATGACAAAGGATGTAAATGGCTGCTAGATAGTGGTTGTACCCAAGCATCTTTGTTGAATTAAACAAAGCTTACTCATCTAAGGTGATGGTTGGCAATGGAGACTATGTTGATGTAAAAGGGATAGGTGTAATTGAAGTGCAAACATCTGCATGTATGAAACATATTGCTGATGTTCTTTATGTACTTGAGATTGACCAAAGCTTAGTTAGTATTGGGTAATTGCTGGAAAAGAACCACAAACTTATATTTAAAGACAATGCTTGCACTATACTAGACAAAAATGGTGACGGTTGAAATGAAGAACAGAAATTTCCATATTGATTGGAAAATCTGCCTGAAATCAAGGATGAATTGTTTGTGTATGATGTTTGCCAACTTGGGAAGCAAACCAGGCTACCATTTCCAAAAAAATAGTCAAGGAGAGCCACAACTAAGCTTGAATTAGTACATTTATATATCTATGGACCAATGAGGACCACTACATTGAATGGCAACAGGTACTTCATCATTTTTATTGATGATTTCTCTAGAATGTGTTTGGTTTATTTTTTAAAGGCTAAGTCTGAGGTTGCAGCTATATTCCAAACATTCAAAAACATGGTAGAGAATGAAAGCGGGTACAATATAAAGGTATAAGAACTGATAATGGTTCTGAGTATAGCTGCAGGTAGTTTGATGATTTCTGTAAGGCTGAAGGAGTTAAGCATCAATTAACCATTCCTTATTCTCCTCGGCAGGATGGTGTGAGTGAAAGGAAAAATAGGACAGTAATGGAGATGGCCAGGTGCTTAGTGATAAAGAAGAAAGTTCCCAAAGAATTCTGGGCAGAGGCAATCAATACAGCTGTCTATCTTCTCAACCGTTTGCCAACAAAATCCTTGGAGAAGAAGACACCATATGAGGCTTGGTATAATACTAGCCTGAAGTCTCACATTTAAAGGTGTTTGGGAGTGTGTGTTACACTCATGTTCCTGGTGCAAAGAGGGACAAACTCAGCGATAAAGCTGAAGTTGGAATACTTGTTGGCTATTACAATAATGCCAAAGCTTATAGGGTGTTCAACCCTCAGTCAAGGAAGGTAATCTCTAGTAGAGACATCAAGGTATATGAGAATGCTACTTGGAACTGGGATGCTAATTCTGTAGTTAAAGAAAAAGTCAGCAATGTGACTCCTCGGAACAGAGATGAAGAAAGTGATGAGGATGAATTGGAACCTAGTGACAATTATGACTCTGAAACAGATGAAGTCAGGGTAAAAATGAGACCTCTAGCAAATGTCTTTGCTAGATATAATGCTGTAATTGTAGAACCAGCAAGTTTTGTTGAAGCTTTTAAGTTATTTAAGTGGTTGGCTGCAATGGAGAAGGAAATCAGAATGATAGAAAAGAATAACACCTGAGAATTGACTGACAGACCTCAGAATGAGCAAGCAATTGGGATTAGATGTACAAAATGAAATTGAACACTGATGGATCAGTTAACAAGCTAAAATCATAGCTGATTGTCAAAGGATATATACAGAAACATGAAGTAGAATTCACAGATACCTTTGCTTTAGCTTCAAGGTATGAAACAATCAGGTTGCTAATGGTAACAACAGCTCAGAAAGGGTGGAAAATCTATCAGTTACATGTGAAATCAGCATTCCTAGATGACTACTTAAATGAAGAAATCTTCATTGAACAACCTGAAGGATTTGTGACTGATGGAATGGAGGATAGAGTTTATCTTCTAAAGAAGGCTTTACATGGATTAAGGCAAGCTCGAAGGGCTTAGTATAGTAGAATTGAAGAATATTTAATCTATCGTAGTTTTGCTAAAAGTGTGAATGAACATACTCTTTATGTAAAGGAGGAGAACAAGGAGCTGGTAATCATATCCTTGTATATGGACGATTTGCTGACTATCGGAAGCAACTTTGCATTGATTGAAGGAGTGATGGCTGATTTAAAGAAAATATTTGAGATGACAGACTTATGAATGATGCAGTATTTTCTAGGAATAGAGATCGACCAATCTAATAAAGGGATCTTCATATACCAGAATAAATATACTAAGGAAATCTTGAAGAAGTTTAGCATGGAGAATTGTAAACCAGTAACAATTCCCTTGGTTCAGAATCTAAATCTACTAAAGAATGATGATGCCAAGAAAATAGATGCTAAGGTCTATAGGAGTATGGCATCCTGCTCTACCTCACAGTAACTAGACCTGATTTGACTTATGCTGCAAACATCCTTTCCAGATTCAGAGAAGACCCAAGTGAATTACACTTTCAGATAGCTAAAAGAGTCCTAAGATATGTTAAAGGAACAGAGGATTTAGGAATCTGGTTTAGAAGGTCAGAAAGATGGAAATTAACTCGTTATACAGACAGTGATTGGGCTGGAAGTCCAGAGGATATGAAGAGTACTTCAGGGTATATATTCTATATGGGTTCAAGCATCATTTACTAGAATTCATCAAAGCAAAAAATTGTGGCTCAGTCGACTGCAGAAATTGAGTACATTGTTGCATCTGCTACAAATCAGGCTGTTTGGTTGAGGAAAGTGTTGGAGGATTTGAGGCATAAACCAAATGAAACGACAAATATATTTTGTGACAATCAAAGTGCAGCAGCAATAGTTTGGAACCCTGTGTTCCATGGTATGATCAAGCGCATCAAGATTAAATACCATTCAATTAGAGAGGCACAAGAAATGAAGGAAATTGAATTTGTGCATTGCATGTTTGAAGAACAACATGCTGATATTTTAACCAAATCATTGGGGAAAGGAAAGTTTGAAACATTAAGAGATCTTCTTTGTTTTTTTAGCAAAAATGTCAAAGAGGAATGTTGAAATAGCATGACAAGGCTATCAACCTACCTACTTTTTGTTATCATCATTTTCTGATTTTTTTAGTACATGTTTGGTAGCATATTTTGAATTATAAACTATGTAAGGCATGGTTATAAAGCTGTCAAGTATGTAGTCTTGTAGTAGGTGAATTATGGATGAGTTCAATTCCTTGATTTTTTTGAATGAAAAATCTTACAAACATCCATATACTATATGAAAAATCTAGATCCGTGTCAGTTTGAGGCGGAGCAATATCTTACCATGAATTGCAAGTTATCAGAGAGGGAAAAGGTAAAAGCCATAGTCGCGTGCTTTAATGGAGATGCATATGCATGGTATCAATGTATAGAAGGTCGTCTTCTGATTCAAACTTGGGAAGAATTGAAGATTTTGATGTTGGATCGATTTTGCTCCATCGTTGAGGAATCTCCAGCATGTAAGCAGTGGGGAATAGTGAATAGGAAGACGAATGTGAAAGAAAAGTCGTGTCTATTGCAGTTATCGCCATCGCTATCGCTGGAGAAAAAGAAGAAGATGAACTGTAAGAGCCAATTTGCTGAACTTCAGTTGCCACTGAGAGATGGCATCAAAGATGGATCAAAACAGCCTCGGAAAGGAAACGTTATCAACAAATTGAATTGGGCAATGAAAAATTACATAAAACCAGGGGTTTACTTTGACCTTTTAAAAATCAGGTATAACTTTTAAAAAATAAGGTGCTATATTAAAATCCTAATTTATCAATCCCCTTCCCCACCTCATTTCCCCCAAACCCATTATCTCTCTACCTCTACCCCCTCTCGTCGATCTCCTCACTCCTGTCGCCATTAACTTAATGGGAATCCGTTTTGTGAAAAAATTGAATATTTTTTTTGTGAATTGCAGGTTGAGGATGGGGAAATAACTGGGGAAGGTTCTAAATTCTTTGTGATGGTTTAGTTGTTCAGTTTGTTCTTACTAAATTCTTCATTCCACGTTACTCCATTTTATTATAATTAATTGTGCTTTATACTCATCTTGTAAGTGTGCACTCCGAGGAACGAGATTCAAAATGGAGGTTATGTGTATTTCAAAATAAGGGTTTTAATGTTTGCCCCAGGTGTTATGTTTGTACTAGCTAGTAAGATGTTTACTTATTGTTATTTGGAAGACTCATTCTTCACTATCAAAACCTAGGTGAATTCTTTGCTGATCAATTGGTTACCCTGGTCACCTCTTGGATCATGTGTCTATCTTGTTCTGTGTGTGATTAAGCTCATTTTTTCCGATCATTATTTGAAAACACTTTAATCATACATTCACACGGTAAAACTTTGTTTTTACGAAATATTGGTTTTCAAACAGGGGCTAAATGAATACTTTTTAGAGTTTTTCTTATCTATTTTACAATTTCAATTCAAAGAAGCTCTATGAATGTTGCTTTTCAAGAGTTTTTTAGTTTATATTATATTTTTATCTTTCATAAAGCTAAAGATAACTCCCATCGTACAGAAAAATAAAATAACGTGCATAGTCGATAAATAGGCCCAAAATTGTTGAACCACTACAAGTTTTCAACGCCCTTTTTTTGTGCACGCCTTATTTTTTTCCTCATCAAGTCCATGTAGTTGCTGCGCCCGCCCCCTTCTTAGTCAATGGGGCACAGCAAGTTCAGCATCTACTGTGAGAACTTGGGCGAAATAAATTCTACCGGAAAACCATGGAATTTTTAGTTTTCGACCAAACGCATCCCTTTACCTCCCAACGATAATTCAGCCAGTAAAGAGACTTGCTTTTTCGCCCACTAAGTAATTCTGAAACTCGACAATGAGCAAAAGGGGGCTAGGTTCGGTGTGCATAACTTCAATAAATAACTAAAAATGTAAACTACAAGGCGAAACAATTTTTATATACTTAAATTGCATTTTCAATATAAAAAGCAACTATTAATTAGCCACTGCTTGAGTGTCATTTTTTTAATAATCATTTTCCTCATTTTATACACACATAAATTCACAAAAAATGGAAGAAAAAATCATTACGTGTAAATTTAATTTTTTTTTTCTCTGCTTGTAACCGCATATTTTTCAAAAATTAAAAAAATGGGGTTCATGAGGTGTGTAGTGTCATTTTTTGGACATATTATTGGTTTCTCAAATTTCTTAAAATACCCTAGCTAACACCACAAAAGTTTAGCTATAAGATCACGGGCAGAAGACAAACTGTCCTCCAGTCATTTCAATATATACACACAAATAGCCCTGTGCACTGGACCTACTAATGTATGGTGAAGTTAGCCACTGGGATACAGATATCTACTGCTACCGTATATACAGCTACTATTGGATACTGCAGAATTTGTGGACAAGACTATACGGTGCCGTCTGGATGCCTGCCTCTCTGGACAAAGTTCTTCTTATAAAAAGTGTCTACATTTCAGTACATTTATGTATGGAACAAAGGGAAGTAGTTTGACTGGATGCATGTTTGTGGTGCTTTCTTGAAGGTATTAGGGCAAGGACAGGCACTATACCGTTTAAAGACGTTTTTGAATGGGACTATACGGATTAAACTACATGTACAATTTTCTAAGCAGTCCAGAATGCTGAGCAGGCGGGCACTTTCATATTATTTGGATATTATTCGAAATTAAACTAGAAAGGTAAGTGCTCGTTAGGTTAGCATCTATAAAGCTTTCTCTAAATGACAGCTTGTTAGGTTAGCATCTATAATTCTTTCTGTAAATGACATTTCTATTTGTTTAAAGAGATTGTTCTGACCTCAAATAGAGTAATCTTGTCACCTTTTGTTGCATGCTTTGGAGTTTATATGTTGAGTGCTTGGTATTGAACGTGACTAAATAACATAATTGACGACATTGTAACTTTCTTCTTTAATATTATGGATCATTAAGTGAAATCTTATTCCTCGTGCATGAAATACATAAAAAACACACGTAAATTATTCACTGCGAATATATTATTTTGGATTTCTTTTAAAAGGTGCATGAACGAGTCATCTTAAGTATATATGGCATAAATTTTGCATGATGGAAAGTAGATGATGCAGTATAGACATGAGAATGGAAATGATTTTAGTTGGGAAGAAGATGGTGAAAGAAATGTATACTGGGGACCCCTTTATGTTTATAATTCTAATAATGAGTAAATTCATATCCCCATACCAAGGGCCAATTGCAGTTTGGCCTAAAATAGAATTGCACAAGAGAGGAGTGCTGTCTTTATTTCATTTTCACCTTCCTTTGTGGGGGAATTAACCAGATGAAAAGAGTTGGTGGGTTCCTCATTGTTTCTTCTTTGTCGACTTTAATAGACCTTTTGTTAATTGTTCAAGCTCATTACCAAACTAAGAACATCATGCTTTTCGACACCATATTAGATTCGTATAACCTCATGACAAGTTTGATATATAGTAGTATTGACCATATTGTACAGAATTAGTGGTGTCGAAATGTGTAAAGGTAGCCTAAGAAGTGAAAGTTAATAATAATAATCAGAACCTAAAGGAAAAATGTGAAAGCTATCTCAAATTGGATCACGCTTGTATGCAAAACTAGATGATGTTAAAATGGGTAAAACTGACTCAAAAGTGTAGCTAATAGGCTAATATTTATATAAAAAAAAATTGTGTATTGGTCAAATGGCTACTCCTAAGTTTTTATTTCATTTTTCTAGTTCTGTACAATTGTTGACTTGCTGTCATATATATATTTGCAAGTCCTCGTTACTTTGAATCATGGTTGGCCTAACTTGGTTTGTTTTCATCATGTTTACCTTTCAATGCAGTATATATGAGGTTTTACCGACCCTACTTTTCTTACACGCAAAATATATATACATGCTTCTTAGAACAAGTCCATTGGAACAACAGTAGATTCTGTTTGATTAGTGTAATTTTTTTCAAAATAATAGTTGGCATCTGTATGTCACCGTTGAATTTCTGAGTTCTCATTCTTGAATTGTTCAGTTTTATTTGGTTAATATACCCGGTCATATTTCTAGTTCTTCATTAATCTTGAATGTTCCCAAGATTAGTCACCTCAAATATCATTTGTTCATGTCTCTGTGTTGCATTTACTTTTTGGTGCAAATTTCATATGTAATATTTAGCATGTGGTTATAGACAAGTGAACGTTGAAACGTGAGGCTTATCCCTTTAATGACTAAAGTTATAACTGAATCTAAGTTGTCATCTTGTCATTTCATTTCTTAGCCTTAGCCATATTTGTAATAGTATAAATGCTTGCTTGGCTAATCAATCTCGATAGCCGTATATTCTTTGGCAACAGCAAAAGAAGAAGGTGATTAGGAATTTCGGAATTAGGATTTAGCTCAAAACGTGAAGCCTTGTGGCCCTCGCCTTCTCCGTCGTGCCTCGTTTTTCCTTTCTTATTTTTTACCCTCTGTGAACCAAGACCATTCATCACATCCGAAAATTTTTGAACTTGGTTTGTAGAGGATACACATGGAGGCTGATAAGCAGGCAAATTCTTCGGAAGAACAGCATGAACCTGAATGGGTACTAGCCCTTGAAGCTTTAAAGGGCAAAGTGCCACAACCTCCCGGGCATAATGGAATGATTGTGCAATATTTCACTATCAATGCTGGAGAGGTTTATTCCATTTACTTTTATCTTAATTTGTTGTTGAAGTATTTTGTTTAGATAACCATCATAATTTTTATTAGAGTTAATTATTTTGGTTAAAATTATTTATTTATATGAATTCCTTTTTAGCACGTGACTACGAAATCAAAGAGACTCATTTTCAAAAATCTCAATAAAATAGGTTCCAATAACTAGATTTATTCGGATACCTTTTTCTTATAAGTGTATATATCACTGTGTTATTCACATGCTGAAGTTTTGAAGAAGATTTCGACCTTGCTATTTCATTATAACATAAATATTTTAGCTATCAATTTTTTTTTACCGTTTCATTGTTGGGGTTTGAGTTGTTGGATTTAGTCTTGGTAGACCCTTATGAAGAAATTTTTTTGAATGCACACTACAATATGATGATCCAAATTTAAATATTGTGCTAAGGTCTTGAGAAATTTGATTGCATTCAGGGTGAAATAAAGAAAAATTAAGTGATGCTCATTGACAACAAAAAATGGTTTCCATCGTTGCTTCTATTAACTCCTACTTTCCCTATATCTGTTGTTTGATGGCCAATAATATGTTGGTGGAAGGCTTCATTGACAAAAAATTCCTAAGTGATGGATTTACTCAAATATTTTTCTTCCGAAATGAAAACCTCCATTATTTCTAATAGCGTCATTTATTCTTCTAGTTAATTAATAGTACTTTCCAAGCACATCAAGGTACAGGGGAATTCAATTAGAAGGCCAAATAAATGGTTGGGATGTACCGCAGGAATAAAATCTTATCTCGGCTATAGAAGGAGGTATTATCGAGTTTATAAGGAAAGTTGACGACTCTACCTACGTCTTATGCTTTGCTTCATAACAATTGGTTAAAATCCAAATTAACTAATAAAGTGTGTTTTTACATTGATTATAAGTGTGTGTATCATTTTTAAAGCTTGACCTTATAAATAGCACAGAATTTGAATTTCAGGCTCAGCAGCCGAGGACGACGACGATGACGATGTGAATTTGTTTGGTGAGGAGACTGAGGAAGAGAAGAATGCTGATGAAAAACGTGTTGCAGTCGTGAAGGCATCTGGAAAGAAGAAAGATAGAAGCTTCGGTGTTCCGTTTATGATGGAGTTTTTCTATTACTATTTTATTTCATTTTGAAACTTCTTTTTATTTAAGTGGTGTTGTATCACATTATAATGTTCAAGTGTATGGATTCAAAAATTTGTAATGAAATTATCAATTTTTATACAATTTCAAAATTTGTTCATAAGGTGCACTTTCAATTTTGACAATCTATTTGCATAAATTGCTGCTAAAAAAAAAAACTTACATCAACATTCAAAAAAAGTTGCGAAATGTCTACGGCAACGTTTTCTGAACGATGCAAAAGAAAGTCTTTTGCAACGTTTTTTGAACTTTGCGAAAGATCGCAACGTTGAAAAAACGCGTTGCCGTAGGTTTTTTTTTTGTTGTAGTGATAGTAAAAAGCGAGTAGCAAAAGTCTTATTTAAAACAAAATCTGCTATGTACATTTAACAAAAAATACATATCTCTCAGTTGAAACACGGATAATTAAAATCCCACTCTGTCTCCGAATATTAATATATTATATGTATAATACATTATAAGAATAAAATCATCAATCCCAGTTTTTGCGTTGGCGTTTTTCCTTTGTCATAAAGCATTAATAAATTTTGGATTCTTCTTTTTCTTCTCTACCTTTAATAGTTGAATTTTATTTCTCCTTGTAGCATTCTCAATTTCTTTGTCAATAATTCCAAAGAATGACTTTTTGTTGTCCCAGTGATTAGCAAATGAATACTGATGGATTTTCTGTATAAAAAATCCTGTTGTGACAAGTACCGCCACAAGGATAAAGACAACGGACCTTCTTAAAAGGATTTCTGTCATAGAATAAGTTTCCGACTGCTTTAGCAATTGTATGCATAACTGAATTTCAGTGTGTGAAATGCAATTTTGCAGACAAGGGGCAATAAGAAAGAATCATCAAATTAGAATCTTGTTGTTTCAGGTCTGAGCCCAATCTAGCAATGAATATGATAAGCTTGTTTTATACACTTATTTGGACCAATAAATTAGGATATTTGTTGTTAAATTTGATGAATTATAGCTTAATTATGTTTTAATTTTGCTTGTTACGTAAACCTCAGGATAAATTGTTTGAATTGCACTGAAGGATCGGAAAAAAAATGAGAGAAAGGAAGAAATACAAAGTTCAAAACTAAATTGCAATCTTCAAATAATTAATTCGGACTTGATTTCAATGATTGGAAGATGCCTGGACTCATTTGGAGGAAAATGGTAATAACGAGGAACAAAATACAACTAACCTGGAAGTTCAATGGGGGCGTACATGGTAATAATCTACATAAAATCAGCAAAAAACTACAGAACAAAAAGGCCGTGAGGGCAAGCACTTGACAGTGGCGCATGCACACTCAGAGAACCCTAGCAAGGAATTGAAGCTAATTATATCAAGATTTTGAATAATTCAACATTGGAAGTGAAGATCAAGTAGATTTAATTTGTTACAGAAAAGAGAGTTAAATACATTAGCCTTTTTGATTGTGAAGAATGCATGAATATGGCTAGATTACAAATCATGAATCGAAACAGATAGCAACATGTGGATTCAAAATCCAATAAATCATCCATAATTTGATAAAAACCAAATTTTTAGAGCTTTCTTAGATTAATTTAGAATATATCAAATCAAACTCTCTTTTGTGTAACATAATTCAAATTCCATACGAAACTAGTAAACTAGAATTGAATTTATTCAATGTGGAACGATACTCTCAACTCATTGAAATCCATTACTTGTCGATGATCATGTATGCTTGTGATATTTTCGTGAATGGAATACATCTATTTTTTAGAACAAGATCTCAGAAGACAACCCCCAATGCAATTGTGGGTCAACTATATTAGAGATAAAGAATAAGAGTTGTGAAATTCGCACGAATAGTTAAACTAGTTATTTAAAACCAAAGAATCATTCCTCAACCAAGTTTCATGCATTGCGCTTAGCAAGAGTTGATATAGTATCATCTCGGTGTAAAGGCACCTAGTCCACATAGTGTAAGCGTTGTGCTCTAACTCAAATTGATTTTGGATGTAAATGAAAATAATCAAGAAGTTTGTTTTCCTGTTTATTAGATGCGAACAAATTCAGAAGCAATGATACCAAAGATTCTGGCAACTTGACAAAATCACACTTTCATAAAGATTGAAATACACTATACATGTGATTTTTTTTTTAAATTACAAAGGGTAGCTGTTACATATTCCACATGAAAAAAAAGGAAGAAAATTACAAATTAGTATGTTTTATTTATGAACAATTAAAATATGACTTATATGGTAACACAAGCATGTTAAAGAAATATCCACACGGATATACGATGACAAACTGTGCCGAGCAACGCAAAACTAGCTTAATAATAAGAGTAGATCACTTAAAAGTTTTGAAAGCAATAAAGAATGCAAAGACAAAGCCCACAAAGATAATCACGTGTAACTAAAATGGAAAGGGATTTAAATATAAAGTGTAGCCCATATCATTCCTTAAAATTTAAAATAAAAATCGATTAACTTGTTGAGTACCTATAATACAACAACGTGATTTGTTTTCAAATGATTTTCTCTACATTTGATGCCTTCAAGTTCATGTCCCATCATTTCATAGAATTAATTATAGAGTGCTTATTCAAGCATAACGTGTCACATGGTGTTAGAGTAGTACTTTATTAGTTAAATAACCATTGAACAAGCCACAGAAAATGATTCATAAAAATTAGTTATCTAATACCTGCGTTGGAAAAAAAAGATTAAATAGTTATTTTGAAGATTTTTTTTCCCTAAACCACGTGTAGATGAGTTACATTATCAGTTGGCCTAAGTTGATAAAACTCAAGTTATACATTTTAGACACTAGTCCAACAGATATTGCAATAAAACATTGACTGTTGTACATTATAAAGAAATATCACATTAATTCAATTGCGATAAAAGAATAAAGGAATTACATTTTATAGTATCCAATAACAAGAAGTGATATTGCTACTATACGATGACATGCCATGAATTGATTTATATGATTTTGGTTAGCCTCCGATCAACCACTTTTATGAAGAAAAAATATATAGGATTAGCTTGTTTATGTAAACATTACTAGTAATGATTATAAGAAGACACCATGTGGAATTGCAAACCATATTTTTTATCTTCTTCTTCTTTGACCAGTAGACTAATATTTTTAATTTAATGTTAGTTCACTATATATGTAAGGTTAAAATATACAAAAAAAAAAAAAAAAAAAAATTAAAAATTAAAAAGAAAAAGTTCCTTGCTTTATTTACCTATTGATTAGTCTTAATTAATGCAATTCCATGCGATCTTGTTCATAAGAATTATTCTAATGAACACAAACGTAATTCTTTGTTGTTAATCAAACTTATTGTGCGCCAAAAGGCTTAAGAGTTGTTGTCAATGTTGGGAAACACAGACCAGTACGTTTGAAAAATAGTTTCATGCTTCAAACGTCGTCATCGAGATCTCGAATTTTACATGTTGTACTTATATGGGTTACATACTTTTAGCTAAAATTTTCATCAATGTTTGCCAAGGTTTGCTAGGTGAAATATTTTTTGCAAACTCACCGTACAACCGAAGACTGCTTCCACTTGCTTTAAAAATAATAATAATAATAATAAAAACCTTTTCCAAATTGTTTTGTTCCGTATTTTTTATGTCCATATGTTAAAAAAATGTTAATACTTTTCAATATTTATTAATAAATTCAAATTTAAAAACTTTTCTTAATATCGTATTTGAAAGATTTACGTTAAAGAATTCAGGTTTGGTAATGCTCCGGGTTATAAAATTTGGGGCGTTACAGGCCATGTAACCCACACAAGCACAGCCTAGAACAAGAAAATATTTAATTTTTTAATTTAATTTTATGATTTTTTTTCTCATGTGTACTTATGAAATATTAAAAACAAGCACACAAATACTAAAAAACACACGAAATGTAAAAGTTTTTCCGACCTTCAAACTTAAAATCGACATTGACTCGAACTTATTGTTATTTGGTAAACTGGTCAACTTCATTTCTAACCACACGTTTCATTAGACCCACAACTTTTAAATAATTTTTCACCACAAATTTCATGGGACCACCGACTTTTATCAACTTATAGCCACATCCCATTGCCCCTTAATTATCCCTACCACAGAAAGGAAAAGATAATATCCTATTATGGTTTTATGCCTCGTGACGTCATTCTTGTTGCTATAGCAATTCCTTCGAGGTTCAATAATTTGGACATTTCAACTACCTAAAAAGTGGAAATTCTTATATTAAGCTTCTGTTTGGTAAAAATTAATGTAATATGTCGTTGAAAATTTTTGATCCCATTAAATATGTAATTAAAATTATTTATTGACTTTAACTTTAATACAATCTAGATTTTATCCCTACCAAACAGTCACTTAAGTAATTATGAAAATCACATTAAGCCCTCGTACGGTACAACTTGAAATCCAAATTTTAATCTAAGTCAATGTCAACAATTAATTTTAACCACATATTTTATGGGACCTACAACTTTTAAACCATGTATTTCGTTAACTTTTGTCAAAATCTGCTAAAAACCTGATTTTAATCTCCACCAAACGGGAGCTAATTGCGAAATAAGTTAGAATTGGCATATTAATGACACATGCTAATGAGAACATAGAATTAATAAAATTGTCTTCACTCGTCGAACTTTGTAAGAACACAAATTTGTATGCATGCATACATTTAAGAAGTCAATTAATACGACTTTTTTGTAAGTGATCGTATGTCCTAATATCAAAATGAAATTAAAACGTAAAAATAAATACTTGCATTTATAACTTATCTTTACATTTATGATTTACATGCACATGGTGATTCTTATATATATTAATCTATTTAAGAACTAAATGCATCAGTAGCATATGGCAAGTAAAAATTCAGACAAGAGAAACATGCATACCGAGAGGAATATTTTGATTGGGCTGATATTGATGATGGCAATATGGCTAGATTCTGGTTTAGCTATGGGCTCCAACTGCAGACCAACAGACTGTTTGAGATTTTGCAACTATGAATGGACGGGAGATATGTCTGAAAATGACTATTGCCTAGATGAATGTAAAACTAATCGTGTACATTGTGTTGAGCAAGGACGCGATGCTATAGATGACGTACGAGGTGTACAGGCTCCACTAAGCTCGTGTGTTTGTGATTGAGGCACCCATTGACGTGGAACTTCCAACTACTTATAAAAGTACACATGTACTCTTAAGTGAAAAGTTTTAGGCGAATATAAACGCCACTACACCAAAAAAAGCCTTTTGCAACGGCCAAAAAACGTTGCAAAAGGCCTTTTGCAACGTTTTTTCATATGTTGCAAAGTGCAGTGTTGCGAAAGAGGGAAGAGATACGGCAACGTTTAAAAAACGTTGCGAAAGACTCTTTCGCAACGTTTTTTAAACGTTGCGAAAGAGTATACGGCAACGTTTTTTAAACGTTGCGAAAGAGTCTTTCGCAACGTTTTTTAAACGTTGCCGTATACTCTTTCGCAATGTTTAAAAAACGTTGCCGTAGACCCTTTTTTTTTTTTTTTTTTAATGGTAATTGAGTAAATGATCCAAAAAATTAAAAATAACACTTTGTGAAACCATTTCAGAATTGCATAAAAATTGATAATTTTATTAAAAATTTTTGAATCAATACAAAATTCGAATGTGATACAACACAACCTATCGAAAAAGGAGTAAGATAAACAATACAATTGTTTCATCCATCATTCCACTAACTAGATTGCTGGAAGAAGTAGAGACATAAAATATCATCCCAAATGCTGGAACCAGGTACTTCGCACAGCCCTGCATCATCCAAACCGTCCCCCACATCATTACAGCAACAATTCTGGCACTTGAAGCTCTTAACATTAAAGAAATGTCAACCAACCTTTCATCCTTCCAGAATGAATGGTGATCCAATTCTGGCACGACTAAAGTAGCATTTAGTATCCTAGCAACAACTACAGCATCAGTTATCTGAAGAATCATAAACAAATTATAAATTTTAGTTCCTTCATAGAGTGATTTCAAAAAAAAATTTGGAGAAAATACTAACATGCACAACATCACCAGAGGCTGGATTTCCCTTCTCACCAAATCCATCTGCAGTAGAGAAAATTATACGTAAGAAATTTGGATTATCTTCATTTTCAACTTCACATTTTGTAGAGAAAAAAAAAGTACTCACATTGTGGCCTGACTGTGAGAATGACCTTTTCTCCTTTCTTCATTGTCTTCACAGCCTTGGCAATAGCAGGGAAAAAATGACCTGAAGACAAAGATTGTATCTACTTATGAACAAGGACATACCCCAAAAGTGTTAATCAACCAAATATATCAGAAGCTCACCTTCTTGAACTGTGAATTCAACTCCATCTGATTTCGCAACTAAAGTACCATCTTCCAGTTTAACCTCATATTTGACTGGAGTCACTGGATTATAAGATAGGGTACAGTTAGTAAAAATGTGTTGGATCAACAATCACTTACTTCAATGGCAATTTTACCATACCAAACACTTCATCAAGGTCCTTAGAGTTCTCCCACTTTTCTCCCTCAGAAAGAATCTTTTTGAATATTCCACCATCTTTGCAAATGTCCTGCGAAGATGCATATGTTATATACTTTATCATCATAATAATTATTAACCACAATATAAATTACAGAAAAAGAGAGAGAAAAATAACACGGCTTCTACATATATATCCCAAAGAAGGCAAAAGAAAACAGGAATTGCCAATAGGTTTTGTTACTCGACAGCTCCACTTGAACACAAGTGAAGGAACTGCTGAACTCCCACTTTAATACTCTGTAATTTTATTTTCAATTTCAGATGAGGCAAACCCAAAAGATCGGATGGCAACTCTCCTGATAGATTCTGTTTACTCAAATCAAGAACCAATAACTGAGTGAGTGAACAAAAGAAGAAACTTAAATCCAAGTAGTTAAACTAAGCCAGTGTTTGGACAAGTAGAAAAATAACATACAAGGTGATACTCAAAATTTTGGATCAAAAGAGACATTTGAAAATACCATCTTATAACTGCTCTCATGCATGCTCGCCGAAATCCTTCTCGACTGAGGAACAAGACACAGGTGACAAACAGATGGAATTGCACAGCATACATCTGCATTATGTATAGGAATGTGGTGGGTTAGATGATGACTGGAAGTACAAACATAAGAAACAGTCAAAGAAACTACATGAAAATCACACCATTATATTACAATTGTTAAGTTATACTTCGAAAAAACAAAAAGCATGGAAAATATAGTTTATTTTTAACACCTATGATCAAGCAACACACAATTAAAGAAGCATAGAAGCATGCACAGGAGACTAACATTCTTCAGATGTTATTGAAGGCATTAGACAACCCTTTAACTGTACACAAATAAAAACCACAAGTCTAAATTTAAAACAAGTCTCTGATATTCCCTAACAATGTCCGAAAATCCCATGATTCGCTATACGGTCAAGCAACAAAGTCCGCAATGAAAATTTATTGTATGCTACATACATTTAAGAACAGATTTTCAAATTTTAATTTTTCTGAATTCCAACTAAGAGGCCCAAAAATATGTTAAATATGGAAATATGGTCTATCGTCCCCCAGCATGTATTATTATTTTTAACTTTTTGACGCACCAAATCATCCAAAATTTACGTTTTTTCCTCTCTTATTTTTCCAATTTTACTTCTACCATCTCAATACAAACTGGAAAACTTCAAAAAAATTAAAAAAAAAAACGCTGCATAAAGGGGGGAAAAAAACATAAACAAATTACCGCATATTCTTCTTCGGTGAGGTGCCTGACAATCCACGAATTAAATATGAAAGGGATTCCTCTTGACAAGAACTGCGTAGCTATACATACACATATTTTAACACATTAATTTAGATAGATGAAATTTAGGCATAAATTGGATCATATAATTGCAGAGAGCTAATAAAAATAACTAACCAAATAAGTATTTAAATGTGTGCGATAGATTAGCAGCCTCGTCTTCATGTGAATGCTTCAAGCTCGACTCATCTGAAACAATTTTCTTCATTTTTGGGATTTCTTTTACGTATGGGTAGCTGAGGGCGGAAAGTGGAAAATCACAAAAAGATAATATAGATTAGCAGCCTCGTCTTCATGTGAGGGTTGAAGAAGAAGACGACGTCGGTGGGTTGAAGAAGAAGACGGTGAGGGATGAAGAAGAAGACGACGTCGGTGGGTTGAAGAAGAAGGCGGCGAGGGTTGAGAATGATAAATGAAAACGAAGTGTTCCAACTTTTGTTAACAATAGATGTCGGGTCGCGGATCGGGTTAACCCGATATGCAATCAATTTTAACCCGATCCACAATTAAAAAATTGGCCCACTAACCCTCTTTACTTTTCGCAACGTTTATTAAACGTTGCAAACGTTCAACCTTTCGCAACGTCTAATAAACGTTGCGAAAGGTTGTCTTTTGCAACGTTTATCGAACGTTGCGAAAGAAGACCGTTTGCAACGTTTAATAAACGTTGCGAAAGACAACCTTTCGCAACGTTTATTAAACGTTGCAAACAAACCTTTCGCAACGTTTATTAAACGTTGCGAAAGGTTGAGCGAAAGGTCAACCTTTCGCAACGTTCGATAAACGTTGCGGAAGACACTTTTTGCAACATTTAATTAAAAAATGTTGCTGAAACGCAATTATAATCAACCAATAGCAACATTCACTAATGAAAATGTTGCGATAGACCCTTTTAGCAACACTTAACTATCAAATGTTGCCTTTTATGTGTTGCAAAAGCTCGTGTTTGGCGTAGTGCGCGTCTATGTTTCAGATATTATGAAAGGCAATTAAAAATATTTGTGCTTTTGTAAGATCATAAGGAGAGAATTGAAGAGTGTGTGGGTGTATATGTGTTTGAAGTTTAATACTCCCTTGAAATTTGTGTATAATTATATTGTTAAAAATTCTTATTGATAATTAATCAAGTATTTCTCTACACAATTCATAAGTTTGATCTTTTCATAGACTGCAACAAAATACTCTTTTACAACACTTAAAAGGCAACATTTGTTGATAAATGTTTCTAAAAAAGTCTTTTGGCAACATTTTAGTAGGTGAATGTTGCCATTGGTTAGTATAAACGAGTTTTGCAACGTTTATTGAGTGTTGAGGAAAGTTTTATTTTTCACAACGTTAATCAAATGTTGCAAAAGAAAAGCCTTGTGCAGCGTTTGTCAAACGTTGCGGAAATTCAAATGTTGCAAAAGAAAAGCCTTGTGCAACGTTTGTCAAACGTTGCGGAAATTGAGACATTTCGCAACATTTATCAAACGTTGCAAAAAAGTTAACTTTTTGCAATGTTTGTTAAGTGTTGCGACTTTTTTATTTTTTTAAAATGGGCTCAAATTGTAGAAGCCCAAAACATGAGCCCAAGCCCAATATCAGTCAGTTCAGCCCTTCAACCATTTACAAGTATTTCGCCCCTGCTTCCCGTCTCCACAGAATCCTCCGCCTCTTTCCTTCACGTCCTCCGCCTCCGCCTTCTCTTTCTCCCAGTCCCGAAGGTCGGCTCCACTCAGTTTCCACCTCTTCCTCAGTCCATACTTTTCTAAATATGGAGTACAATCTTTTTGGATAGGCCCAATAAACTACCGAATCTCTCTGTGACCTCACCATGAATTGTAGTGCACAGAAAAAAAAAAAAAATAATCCGAACTTTTCGAGATCAAAGATGAGAAGAGAAGGTATGTTTTAACAGTCCTCCGAATTTCCGGTTAGGGTTTGATCTTTGAATCTTGCATAATTATATAATGCAAATTCCTTTATGGGTTTACGTTTTTATACTCCATAAATATCAGATAAGCACACTGTAATTTGGATTCTTCTTTCAAGATATGAACTATTTTGTTTAGAAATTCTGCTAAAATTTCTTATTCTTTGTGATAGTTTAGTTGTTCAGTTTGTTCTTATTAAATTCTTCATTCCACGTTACTCCATTTTATTATAATTAATTGTGCTTTATACTCATCTTGTAAGTGTGCACTCCGAGGAATGAGATTCAAAATGGAGGTCATGTGTATTTCAAAATAAGGGTTTTAATGTTTGCCCCAGGTGTTATGTTTGTACTAGCTAGTAAGATGTTTACTTATTGTTATTTGGAAGACTCATTCTTCACCATCAAAACCTAGATGAATTCTTTGCTGATCAATTGTGTATCCAGGTCACCTCTTGGATCATGTGTTTATCATGTTCTGTGTGTGATTAAGCTCATTTTTTTCTGATCATTATTTGAAAACACTTTAATCATACATTCACATGGTAAAATTTCTACACGTAAATCCAAAATTTATCTCTACTTTTTAAAAACGTATTCGCCTACAATCAATTTTCAAAACTTTGTTTTTACGAAATATTGGTTTTCAAACAGGGGCCAAATGAATACTTTTTAGAGTTTTTCTTATGTATTTTACATTTTCAATTCAAAGAAGCTCTATGAATGGTGCTTTTCAAGAGTTTTTTAGTTTATATTATAATTTTATCTTTCATAAAGCTAAAGATAACTCCCATTGCACAGAAAAATAAAACAACGTGCAAAGCGATAAATAGGCCCAAAATTGTTGAACCACTACAAGTTTTCAACGCCCTTTTCTTGTGCACGGCTGATTTTTTTCCTTATCAATTCCATGTAGTTGCTGCGCCCGCCCCCTTCTTAGTCAATGGGGCACAGAAAGTTCAGCATCTACTGTGAGAACTTGGGCGAAATAAATTCTACCGGAAAACCATGGAATTTTTAGTTTTCGACCAAACGCCTCCCTTTACCTCCCAACGATAATTTAGCCAGAAAAGAGACTTGCTTTTTCGCCCACTAAGTAATTCTGAAACTCGACAACGAGCAAAAGGGGCTAGGTTCGGTGAGCATAACTTCAATAAATAACTAAAAATGTAAACTACAAGGCGAAACAATTTTTATATACTTAAATTGCATTTTCAATATAAAAAGCAACTATTAATTAGCCACTGCTTGAGCGTTATTTTTTTAATAATCAATTTCCTCATTTTATACACACATAAATTTACAAAAAAAAAGGAAAAAAAAAATCATTACGTGTAAATTTAATTTTTTTTTCTCTGCTTGTAACCGCATATTTTTCAAAAATTAAAAAAATGGGGTTCATGAGGCGTGTAGTGTCATTTTTTGGACATATTATTGGTTTCTCAAATTTCTTAAAATACCCTAGCTAACACCACAAAAGTTTAGCTATAAGATCACGGGCAGAAGACAAACTGTCCTCCAGTCATTTCAATATATACACACAAATAGCCCTGTGCACTGGACCTACTAATGTATGGTGAAGTTAGCCACTGGGATACAGATATCTACTGCTACGGTATATACAGCAACTATTGGATACCGCAGAATTTGTGGACAAGACTATACGGTGCCGTCTGGGTGCCTGCCTCTCTGGACAAAGTTTTTCTTACGAAAAGCGTCTGCATTTCAGTACGTTTATGTATGTAACAAAGGGAAGTAGTTTGACTGGATGCATGTTTGTGGTGCTTTCTTGAAGGTATTAGGGCAAGGACAGGCACTATACTGTTTAAAGACATTTTTGAATGGGACTATACGGATTAAACTACTTGTACAATTTGCTTAAGCAGTCCAGAATGATGACCTGGCGAGCACTTTCATATTATTTTGGATATTATTCGAAATTAAACTAGAAAGGTAAATGCTCGTTAGGTTAGCATCTTTAAAGCTTTCTGTAAATGACATTTGTAATTGTTTAAGGAGCTTGTTCTGACCTCAAATAGAGTACTCTTGTCACCTTTTGTTGCACGCTTTGGAGTTTATACGTTTAGTGCATGGTATTGAACGTGACTAAATAACATAATTGACTACATTGTAACTTTCTTCTTTAATATTATGGATCATTACGTGAAATCTTATTCCTCGTGCATGAAATACCTAAAAACACACAGAAATTATTCAGTGCGAATATATTATTTTGGATTTCTTTTAAAAGGTGCATAAACGAGTCATCTTAAGTATATATGGCATGAATTTAGCACGATAGAAAGTAGATGATGCAGTATAGACATGAGATTGGAAATGATTTTCGTTGGGAAGAAGATGGTGAAAGAAATGTATACTGGGGACCCCTTTATGTTTATAATGCTAATAATGTGTAAATTCATATCCCTATACCAAGGGCCAATTGCAGTTTGACAACAAAAAATGGTTTCCATTGTTACTTCTATTAACTCTCCTACTTTCACTATATCTGTTGTTTGATGGCGGATAATATGTTGGTGGAAGGCTTCATTGACAAAAAATTCCTAAGTGATGGATTTACTCAAATATTTTTCTTCGCGAAATGAAAACCTCCATTATTTCTAATAGCGTTATATATTCTTCTAGTTAATTAATAGTACTTTCCAAGCACATCAAGGTACAGGGGAATTCAATTAGAAGGCCAAATAAATGGTTGGGATGTACCGCAGGAATAAAATCTTATCTCGGCTATAGAAGGAGGTATTATCGAGTTTATAAGGAAAGTTGACGACTCTACCTACGTCTTATGCTTTGCTTCATAACAATGGGTTAAAATCCAAGTTTACTAATAAAGTGTGTTTTTACATTGACTATAAGTGTGTGTATCATTTTTAATGCTTGACCTTATGAATAGCACAAAATTTGAATTTCAAGCCTCAGCAGTCGAGGATGACGACGACGACGACAATGTGAATTTGTTTGGTGAGGAGACTGAGGAAGAGAAGAATGCTGATGAAAAACGTGCTGCATTCGTGAAGGCATCTGGAATGAAGAAAGATAGTAGCTTCTGCATTCCGGTTATGATGGAGTTTTTCTATTACTATTTTATTTCATTTTGAAACTTCTTTTTATTTAAGTGGTGTTGTATCACATTCTAATGTTCAAGTGCATGGATTCAACAATTTGTAATGAAATTATCAGTTTTTATGCAATTTCAAAATTTGTTCATAAGGTGCACTTTCAATTTTGACAATCAATTTGCATAAATTGCTGTTAAAAAAAAAACTTACATAAACGTTCAAAAAAAACGTTGCGAAAGGTCTACGGCAACGTTTTCTGAATGCTGCGAAAGATAGTCTTTTGCAACGTTTTTTAACTTTGCGGAAGATCGCAACGTTTAAAAAATGCATTGCCGTAGGTTTTTTTTTTTTTTTTTGGTAGTGATAATAAAAAGCGAGTAGCGGAAGTCTTATTGAAAACAAAATCTGCTATCTACATTTAACAAAAAATACATATCTCTCTGCTGAAACACGGATAATTAAAATCCCACTCAGTCTCTGAATATTAATATATTATATGTATAATACATTATAAGAATAAAATCATCAATCACAGTTTTTGCGTTGGTGTTTTTCCTTTGTCATAAAGCATTAATAAATTTTGGATTCTTCTTTTTCTTCTCTACCTTTAATAGTTGAATGTTATTTTTCCTTGTAGCATTCTCAATTTCTTTGTCAATAATTCCAAAGAATGACTTTTTGTTGTCCCAGTGATTAGCAAATCAATACTGATGGATTTTCTGGATAAAAAATCCTGTTGTGTATTGCCACAAGGATAAAGACAACGGACCTTCTTAAAAAGATTTCTGTCATAGAATAAGTTTCCAACTGCTTTAGCAATTGTATGCATAACTGAATTTCAGTGTGTGAAATGCAATTTTGCGGACAAGGGGCAATAAGAAAGAATCATTAAATTAGAATCTTGTTGTTTCAGGTCTGAGCCCAATCTAGCAATGAATATGATAAGTGTGTTTTATACACTTATTTGGACCAATAAATTAGGATATTTGTTGTTAAATTGGATGAATTATGGCTTAATTATGTTTTAATTTTGCTTGTTACGTAAAGCTCGGCATAAATTGTTTGAATTGTACTGAAGGATCGGAAAAAAAATGAGAGAAATGAAGAAATACAAAGTTCAAAACTAAATTGCAATCTTCAAATAACTAATTCGGACTTGATTTCAATGATTGGAAGACGCCTGGACTCATTTGTAGGAAAATGGTAATAACGAGGAACAAAATACAACTAACCTGGAAATTGAATGGGGCGTACATGGTAATAATCTACATAAAATCAACAAATAACTACAGGATAAAAAGGCCGTGAGGTCAAGCACTTGAGTGGCGCATGCACACTGAGAGAACCCTAGCAAGGAATTGAAGCTAATTATATCAAGATTTTGAAGAATTCAACATTGGAAGTGAAGATCAAGTAGATTTAATTTGTTACACAAAAGAGAGTTAAATACATTAGCCTTTTTGATTGTGAAGAATGCATGAATATGGCTAGATTACAAATCATGAATCGAAACAGATAGCAACACATGGATTCAAAATCCAATAAATCATCCATAATTTGATAAAAACCAAATTTTTAGAGCTTTCTTAGATTAATTTAGAATATATCAAATCAAACTCTCTTTTGTGTAACATAATTCAAATTCCATACGAAACTAGTAAACTAGAATTGAATTTATTCAATGTGGAACGATACTCTCAACTCATTGAAATCCATTACTTGTCGATCATCATGTGTGCTTGTGAAATTTTCGTGAATGGAATACATCTATTTTTTAGAACAAGATCTCAGAAGACAACCCCTAATGCAATTGTGGATCAACTATATTAGAGATAAAGAATAAGAGTTGTGAAATTCGCAAGAATAGTTTAACTTGTTATTTAAAACCAAAGAATCATTCCTCAACCAAGTTTCACACATTGCGCTTAGCAAGAGTTGATATAGTATCATCTCGGTGTAAAGGCACCTAGTCCACATAGTGTAAGCGTTGTGCTCTAACTCAAATTGATTTTGGATGTAAATGAAAATAATCAAGAAGTTTGTTTTCCTGTTAATTAGATGCGAAAAAATTCAGAAGCAATGATACCAAAGATTCTGGCAACTTGACAAAATCACACTTTCATAAAGATTGCAATACACTATACATGTGATTTTTTTTTTTAAATTTCAAAGGGTAGCTGTTACATATTCCACATGAAAAAAAAGGAAGAAAATTACAAATTAGTATGTTTTATTTATGAACAATTAAAATATGACTTATATGGTAACACAAGCATGTTAAAGAAATATCGACACGGATATACAACGACAAACTGTGCCGAGCAACGCAAAACTAGCTTAATAATAAGAGTAGATCACTTCAAAGTTTTGAAAGCAATAAAGAATGGAAAGACAAAGCCCACAAAGATAATCACGTGTAACTAAAATGGAAAGGCATTTAAATATGAAGTGTAGCCCATATCATTCCTTAAAATTTAAAATAAAAATCGATTAACTTGTTGAGTACCAATTGTACAACAACGTGATTTGTTTTCAAATGATTTTCTCTACATTTGATGCCTTCAAGTTCATGTCCCATCATTTCATAGAATTAATTATAGAGTGCTTATTCAAGCATAACGCGTCACATGGTGTTAGGGTACTACTTTATTACTTAAATAACCATTGAACAAGCCACAGAAAATGATTCATAAAAATTAGTTATCTCATACCTGCGTTGGAAAAAAAAGATTGAATAGTTATTTTGAAGATTTTTTTTCCCTAAACCACGTGTAGATGAGTTACATTATCAGTTAGCCTAAGTTGATAAAACTCATGTTATACATTTTAGACACTAGTCCAACAGAGTTTGCAATAAAACATTGACTGTTGTACATTATAAAGAAATATCAGATTAATTCAATTGCGATAAAAGAATAAAGGAATTACATTTTATAATATCCAATAACAAGAAGTGATATTGCTACTATACTATGACATGCCATGAATTGATTTATATGATTTTGGTCAGCCTCCCATCAACCACTTTTATGAAGAAAAAATATATAGGATTAGCTTGTTTTTGTAAACATTACTAGTAATCATTATAAGAAGACACCATGTGGAATTGCGAACCATATTTTTTATCTTCTTCTTCTTTGACCAGTAGACTAATATTTTTAATCTAATGTTAGTTCACTATATATGCAAGATTAAAATATACAAAAAAAAAAAAAAAAAAATTAAAAAGAAAAAGCTCCTTGCTTTATTTACTCTATTGATTAGTCTTAATTAATGCAATTCCATGCAATCTTGTTCATAACATGTATTCTAATGAACACAAACGTAATTCTTTGTTGTTAATCAAACTTATTGTGCGTCAAAAGGCTTAAGAGTTGTTGTCAATGTTGGGAAACACAGACCAGTACGTTTGAAAAATAGTTTCATGCTTCAAACGTCGTCATCGAGATCTCAAATTTTTACATGTTGTACTTATATGGGTTACATACTTTTAGCTAAAATTTTCATCAATGTTTGCCAAGGTTTGCTAGGTGAAATATGTTTTGCAAACTCACCGTACAACCAAAGACTGCTTCCACTTCCTTTAAAAATAATAATAATAAAAAATAAACCTTTTCCAAATTGTTTTGTTCCGTATCTTTTTATGTCCATATGTTAAAAAAATGTTAATACTTTTCAATATTTATTAATAAATTCAAATTTAAAAACTTTTCTTAATATCGTATTTGAACCATTTAAGTTAAAGAATTCGGGTTTGGTAATGCTCCTGGTTATAAAATTTGGGGCCTTACAGGCCATGTAACCCACACAAGCACAGCCTAGAACAAGAAAATATTTAATTTTTTAATTTAATTTTATGATTTTTTTTCTCATGTGTACTTATGAAATATTAAAAACAAGCACACAAATACTAAAAAACACACGAAAAGTAAAAGTTTTTCCGACCCTCAAACTTAAAATCGACATTGACTCGAACTTATTGTTATTTGGTAAACTGGTCAACCTCATTTCTAACCACACGTTTCATTAGACCCACAACTTTTAAATAATTTTTCACCATAAATTTCCTGGGACCACCGACTTTTATCAACTTATAGCCACATCCCGTTGCCCCTTAATTATCCCTACCACAGAAAGGAAAAGATAATATCCTATTATGGTTTTATGCCTCGTGATGTCATTCTTGTTGCTATAGCAATTCCTTCGAGGTTCAATAATTTGGACACTTCAACTACCTAAAAAGTGTAAATTCTTATATTAAGCTCTTGTTTGATAAAAATTGATGTAATGTGTGGTTGAAAATTTTTGATCCCATTAAATATATAATTAAAATTATTTATTGACTTTAACTTTAATAAAATCTAGATTTTATCCCTACCAAACAGTTGCTTAAGTAATTATGAAAAACACATTTGTACGACAGATTTCGCGTATTAAAATACAAAAATCATCAAAAATTGTAATTTAAGAAATACAAACGAATGAGAATCTTCTTGTAATTGCAAAACAACAAAACCCTCAGATTAATTATCTGAATGTTTGAAGACGAGGAGCCACGTGGCTAGAATCCAAGACTTCGAGAATTGTTGAAAATTTGATTTGCTGAGAACTTGACTTGTTGACACTTGAATTTCAGAACTTGGATTTGAACATCGAAACTTGGGCTTGATCTTGATTTAATTCGAAGAAGATTTTGATCTTCTTGGATTTGTTTGATTTGAAGGAGATTTTGATCTTCTTTGTATTTGCCGGACTTGGAGTTGAGATGATTTCTTCTCTTCCTTCGGCTTTTGGATTTTTTCATTACTTCGTGATTTTCTTCTTCACTTTTTGCCTCCCTCTTCAATAAACCTTTGACCCTACTTAAAGGAGAAATTCGTGGCCAATTTTGGTAATCACACAATTAATTCAATTAATGATTATAATTGAATAATTATGGATTTAGAAAAAAAGTAGGGTGGGCCTTTAAAATCTTATGAGCTTATTAAGTTTTAGTTTAATTGGGTTGATTATTTAAATTGACCCAACCTATTATTTATTTATTTTATTATTATTATTATTATTTTATGTCTACAAATGCCCCCTCAAGATTTATCAATTTGTTATGAAATAAATAAATTAGTAAATCCTGATTTTCGATTTTTTTTTTTTTGACGCAATTGTTGTTTGATTTATTTATTTTAAGCAATTCTTGATTCACTTGATTTATTTATATATTTTAACAGCCTTTTTTATGTTTTATGGTAAGTTGAGCTCAAGTAAAGCCCGATATTTAGCTATTTATATGAATCAATTATTAGGTTTTGAAACAATAGATCAAATTTAAAATAGAGGTAAGAAAGATTAGGGTTTTCTCTGTCTCCTCTCCTTCTTTTTTTTTTTTAAAAAAACGCGGCACTGTTCACGCGAACAGTACCTGGGAAAATTTTTTTTTTTTTGTTTTTTTTTAAAACGTGATACTGTTCACGTGAATAGTACCAAATTTTTTTTTAGCGTTGCACTGTTCACGTGAACAGGTGCGAGGAAATTTTTTTTTTTTTTTTTTTAAACGTGGTACTGATCACGTGAACAATACCGAGACCCTTTTTTTTTTTTTGTAACAATGTAACTAACGTTTTTCATTTCTTTTTTTTTTTTATTTTCAGGATTCAGATTCAACTTTTGGAACAAGTCAAAGATCTTGAGGTTTGAGATTTTTTCGGTGTAGAGTAAAATTTTGCGTTGCGATATTTTATGGGTTTAGAAAATATTTGTTCATGAACCAACTCAAGACCAAAGGCTGCCACGTTTCGCCATTCGAGTCACTTTGTGTTTGGGACCAAGGATTGACTCATTCGACCGTCCTGGGCACTTTGTGTTTGGGACCAAGGACCGACTCCTTCGACCGTCCTGGGCACTTTGTGTTTGGGACCAAGGACCGACTCCTTCGACCGTTCTGGGTACTTTGTTTTGGAGGCCATTTACATATCAGAAAAGCTCATGATTTAGACAATAAATGAACTTAAAAGATTTATTGCCCATTAATTTTTTTTATTTTCTTTTTTTTTGCTAACTGTCTTTCTCTCCTTTTTTTTTTTTTAGGAATGGCCGAGATGAATTCTAATGATAGAGTATATTCTGATATACACGAAATTGTCTAGCTTAAAAGTCAAGGCAAAAGTTAACTCCGTTTCAAAGATACTGATGTGAAGTACCATGCCCAGCCTGGCGTACGAGGTGAGCTTAAACTTAGCATCCACAAGCCGACTACATATCCTTCTCCTGAGCTCTTGGAACCTTTTTCGGAGTTGCACATGCCTATTATTAGTGAATGTCACGAGAATTTAGAAGATGCCATGTCCAGCCGATCTAGCAATCTTCCCTTTTTGCGTCTTCCACCTCATCATTCCCAAAGCATGGAGTGCATCCTAAAGGCCGTAATTTGAAAGAGGATTGATAGCAAAGAAATACGATGAGGAAGCGAGCTTGTCAGTCGTGGAGAAATTTCTTTTCTTCCAAAATTTTGGGAATGGTCTTCATGGGTTCAGAAACTTCTGCTCAAGAGGAATCTCCGCCAGTTAGCTTCTGCAATCAGTTCCACCACGAAGGATTATCATCGTCCAAATTCTATCTACAGAGCTCTTTGTGAGGTTTGGTGTCCAGAAACCAACACTTTTGTGACCTCCTGCGGCGAAGTTGTATTTCTCTTTGGGATATCCGCGAGATAAGTCGACTTTCGATCGAGGGTCATTACTATGAAGAAGTTGTCCCAGACCTTTCAGAGCGACATATCAACACTCCAAGTCTTGTATGTATCTCTTTAATGTTTCGCACTGATCACAAATGCAACTGAATCTGATTGCGTCAGTCAGGAGGAATGGATCAATTTCTAGTTTCGCGAGAATGGTTGTGCCCAGCATCCTCGACAACACAAATTATAAGACTGCTATGAGTCTTAATCCATTTAAAAGGCATCATCAAAGAGCGTCAAAGGAAGTACGAAGACCCGTGGTTGTAGACAAGCCGAGAGATAAATTTCGTAGGGACCGGGGTCATTGGAGTGATTTGCCAATATCTTTGTCTATAGAAGAGGAAGAGGAATTAGAAATAGCAACTTATCTCTCCCTATGGCTTTGTCGCTTCGTTCTTCCATCTGGGACGAATGTATGAGAGTCGGGACTTTTAAAGTGTCTTCTAAAATGGCAGGTGGGTACACTTACAGCCTGGTTCCTCCCATATTAGCGAGCATTTATAGAGGACTTACATGGACATCGAATCATCAATCAAACCCGGACCTTGGCTCTATTTCACATTCATTTCCTGGACATTTTCTTTATGTTTGGGCTGCTACTTATTTTGTCCGAAGTATTTATATTCATGTGGACAAGAGTTATACTCGTCCTATAATTCGAAGATATGCTGGCACACTAAATGCTTTCCAGTCTTGGGAGAAAAATGTTGTTGATTTTCGTGACCTTATCCGTGGAAGGATGGATACGAATGACTTTTGCTGGAATCCATTTCCCTCATCGTCCCGTCCTCACGTACGAGTGGACGACCAACAAAGGTCTATAGATATTTCAGAATTCATGATGAATATTCGGTCTGGATTCGTCTCTTACCGTCGAGGGAACTCTCCTTTCATTCTCGAGGCATATAATCCTCATAGGTTTGCGAGACAATTTGGCTTTAGACAAAAACTTCCTGGTTCACCAAGAAAGTTGGATATTGCTCTCAATGCAGGCGATATGTATCACGTTTGGTTGTCTCTGACTCAAACAATGAGTGGATCTATATTTCACATTCCAGAGAATGTGAAGGATACTCATCAAAATATTGATGCGGAGTATCAAATTTGGTGGAATAATCGAGTGTTACCGATCTTGACCAAGGTTCAAGTGCAGGTTTTATTTTCTAGTAAGAGCCGCGAATTTGTTCTTAATCCAGTTCCGAACAGGGTTATAGCCAAAGGGCTAAGTTCTCCATACATCATCCCCGAAGAGATTTCTCGAAAGAGGGAATTGGACTTTCGAAAAGAAAGAGTCATTAAGAAGATTAAAATTAAAGTTCCCTCAACAAAGTTTGCTCCCACCTCAGAGCCTGCTGATAAGATGCCCGAGGTAGTTTTGATTCCAAACCACAGTAGTCCTGAAGGTCGAGCGTCTCATGCACCTAAAAAGACTCTAACTCTGGGAGTTGAAAGTTCTGGAGATCAGGTATTTTTTTTTTAATACTTCCTGTATTTGGTCTTATGCAACGAACTTTGATTTCAGACTCCACTTTCCTTAATATATAATGTTAAACGATCGATAAAACCGATGTCGCTTCAAGCTATCCCGAATCTTTCAAAAGGTGACCTTGGGGTTTCTCACATTAACATCAGTCTTCCAAATACACCATCATATGGCGAATTTTTAGCTATGTCGCCTAGAACACGGAACGCGGGTAGGCTTTTCTTCTTCTTTTTTTTTTTTTAAATCTCTTCTTCTAATTTTTTTTATATCTCTACCATTTTTGTAGGTTTTCCAAGCATTCCTGAAGGATTGGATTTTATGTGAATCCGAACTCTTTGCAAGATCAGACTGGCGAGAATGATGGTAGGATCGATGCACTTCAAGGAATAGATGGTACTCATGATTTTCGCGACCCACCTTGTAAATACCCGAGTATGATTAATGAAGGCATTTCGGCGCTCAACATTGATGGTTTCCATGATGAAGATGAGGTGAATTCTGAGACTGCGAGAGCTAACATTTCAGAGATTGATCAAGAAGTTCCAGCTGCTCCACCTTCATCGGCTTTAGTTATCATTTCGCCTTTAGAAACAAATACTTGTCGGATAACTCCAATTTGCTCTTCTGTGGCTGGTCCCCCGCCTGGGATTACTCAAGAGTCCCCTTATTTGAAGGTTGCTTTGCAAGATGCAATGACTAATTATCTTCAGAAGTGTTTTAGAGACGTCCTAAAGCATGAGTTTTCTAACATCCGATCTTGGTGGGATGAAAATAATGTAATTCTTCAAAACGTGATTACCAGCTCATTCCGCGCAGATCCATCACCTTTGATGGACGTATTTCTTAAAGAAATTGACATTTATTTATCTGAAAGAAAGCAACACTTGGAGAGTCCAACCTGTGAAGAAAAGGCCCAGCGGTTGAAGATTTTGAATATTCAGCTCGAGGTGAAAAAATCCACACGTTCTTCATTGGAAGATAAAATTAGTCAGCTGACTTCCGAGCTGGACAGACTCCGTGATGAACTTC
Organism: Fraxinus americana; assembly: GCA_035079005.1. Taxonomy (NCBI): domain Eukaryota; kingdom Viridiplantae; phylum Streptophyta; class Magnoliopsida; order Lamiales; family Oleaceae; genus Fraxinus; species Fraxinus americana. Next base: position 5,474,471 of record CM068722.1, on the reverse strand, counting down.
AAACCTGTCGGGAACAGGAGAGCATTCTTGGAACTGAAAAGGCCACGTTGGAAGAATTACAAACTAGAGATGTTTCTAGCGCAGCATCCATTGACCAGAGAAGGAAGACCCTTGAAGATAGTTTCCTGCAAATGATCAACGGCGAGTGATAAAGTCGAGCCTTTATGATTTTCTTTAAAAAAAAAAAACATTGTACGGATTTTGATTTTTCATCGTTCTTTTTCTTTTCACGATGAACTTTTATTTTTCTTGTTTCTTGGATATTTTCTTTTGCTGCTGTGAAAAAATGGTAAACAAATTGAATGAATTTATTAGTTGTGACTGAACTTGAATTTATAATTTATCCAAGCTGCCTACGTATCCAAACGGGATCAAGTCGAACGTAGTTCGTTACAAGAACGAAAAAAAATTCTTTTTTCTTTTTTATTTGGGGGAGGGCCGTTCACAGTTTATCCTTTTACGGGCCAGGAGTATTACAATGAAAATTTTACAAAATAAAGCGTTTCAAGCGTAAAAACGCTTTAGAAATTTTCCGTTGATAGGCCTGATTTCTAATCCATCTTTGTCGACGATCTTGTATGCTCTGTTTGTGAATACATGAGTTACGACAAATGGACCATCCCATTTAGGTTGGAACTTGCCCCCCCATTTTTCTTGTGATTATGATTGGTCTACTTAAGCAAAGTACCAAATCTCCAACTTGAAATGATCTTGATCACACCTTCTTGTTGAAGGACCTTGCCATCCGAGCTTGATAACATTCCAGGTGCATTTGTGCATCTAATCTCTTCTCATTCAAAGCTTCTAGCTCCTCCAATCAAAGATAAGCATTTTCCTCTGTCGTCAAACCTTCTTGGATGGCAATTCGAAGTGACGGAATTTGACACTCCAATGGAAGTACAGCTTCTACTCCATACACCAATGCATAAGGAGTGGCTTGTTCTGGAGTCCGATAAGTAGTTCGATAAGCCCACAGGACCTCACCAATTCTCTCATGCCAATCTCTTTTTGATTTGGAGACAACCTTTTTTAGTAAACTGCATAGAGTTTTGTTGAATGCCTTTGCCAAACCATTAGCTGCCATATTATACATGGATGAGTTGTATTGTTTAAATCCAAATCTTGCACATAAACTGTTTATGTGGCTATTGCGGAAAGGCTTTCCATTGTTAATGATGATATACAGTGGGACCCCATATCGATAAATGATATGGATACAGATGAAATCCGAAACATTTTCTTTCTTTAGTTCTTTCAATGGTATGGCTTCAACCCATTTAGAGAAATAGTTAGTCCCGACGACGATATATGAATGTCCAGCGGAAGACTTAGGAGTTATGGATCCGATTATATCAAGACCCCATGCATCAAATGGCCATGAAGCTGCTGTCGGATGTAATGGTTCAGGGGGTTGATGGATGAAATTTGTGTGAACTTGGCAAGATTCACATTTCTTTGCATAGTCCATGGAGTCTTGTATCATGGTCGGCCAGTAGTATCCCATCCTCTTTATTCGAAAATGGAGCTTGGGTCGGACTGATGAGCACCACAGATTCCAGAGTGGGCTTCTTCTACGACACATGTTGCTTCATCATTACTTAAGCATCGAAGGAAAATTCCATCAAATGATCGACGATAAAGCGTTCCTTTATAAAAGACAAAGCGGGATGCACGCCTCCTAATTTCTGTTTTTCTTGGCGGATTGTCTGGTAGCTTTTGATGTTGAAGAAAATAGATTATCGTTTGTCTCCAATCTTCTTTTTCATCATCTTTAATTACTTCCATGCTGTTATTTTCTTCCATATCACTGTGTAGTAATGACGGAAGCACCCATCTTTGAGCAATTGAAATGGAGTGAGAGAAATCTTCGTCCGTTCTGGCTAAAACAGTGGCTAAATTAGCTAAGGCGTCAGCTTCCCTATTTTCATTCATAGGTACGAATTTGATTTTTAACGAATCGAATCGTTTCATAAGCGTCGATGCATATTGATGATACGGCTTCAAGTCTGAATTACGGACTTCGTACTCGGCCAAAAGTTGGTTGATTATCAATTTAGAATTTCCAAAGACTTCCAGCTGTTGGATGTCCATATCTAACGCTATCTCCAAGCCAATGATAAGGGCTTGATATTCCGCTACGTTGTTTGAATATTTCTCCGTTAAGGCAAAAGAGTACGGCATAACAAGATCATGGGGAGTAACAAAGATGACTCTCGCTCCTGCACCATAGCTTCGGGCTGCCCCATCGAAGTACAGCCTCCATGATGGTATGATTTCAGTAAATAGAACTTTCTCATCCGGAAGGTCATCCTGTAGTTCCCATTCAGCTGGAACTGGATGGTCGGCAAGAAAATCTGCTAAAGCTTGTCCTTTGATGGCTTTTTGTGGAATGAACTTGATGTCGAATTCGGACAATAACAGCGCCCATTTTCCAATCCTTCCAGAAAGAATCTGTCTAGACATTATGTACTTTAAAGGATCAACCTTTGAAACAAGACCGATCGTGTGTGATAGCATATAATGTCTTAATTTTTCAGCCGCGAAGATTAGCGCAAGGCATATTTTTTCAATAGGTGAATATTTCATCTCGGCGCCTACCGGTGTTCTGCTCAAGTAGTAGAGTGCATTCTCCTTTCCTTCATCATTTGCTTGGACAAGAAGTGCCCCTAGAGAATATTCTTGAGCTGCAAAATAAAGAGTTAGTTGCTTCCCTAGACTGAGCAATGAGTACTGGAGGATGAGATAAATATTGTTTGATGCTTTGAAAAGCATTTCGACATGCATCATCCCATTCGAACGGTACATCTTTCTTTACCAATTTGTTGAATGGATGGCAACGTCCAGCAAGGTTAGAGATAAATTTTCGAATGTATGCGAGTTTTCCTTGATTATGGCGTCAATTTTTGATTGATCTATTTCAATGCCTCTATGTCGAACAATGAAGCCAAGAAATTTTCCAGATGTAACTCCAAATGCACACTTCAGTGGATTCATCTTTAATTGATGACGTCGAAGTCTTTCGAAAACATCCCATAAATCTTGTAGGTGATTGTCACATTCCTTTATTTTTACGACAAGATCATCTACATAGCATTCTACATTCTTATGCAACAAGTCATTGAAGATCTTCTGCATTGCCCGTTGCTCTAGGTTGCACCCGCATTTTTTAATCCAAACGGCATAACTTTATAACAAAATATGCCTTTAGCGGCACGGAATGCTATAAGTTCCTCATCTTTTGGATTCATGCGTATTTGGTTGAATCCGAAAAATCCGTCCATGAAAGATAAGACAAACTGTCCTCTAGTCATTTCAATATATACACACAAATAGCCCTCTGAAGTCAGCCACTGGGATACAGATATCTACTGCTACTGTATATACAGCTACTATTGGGTACTGCAGAATTTGTGGACAAGACTATACGGTGCCGTCTGGATGCCTGCCTCTCTGAACCACTACAAGTTTTCAACGCCCTTTTTTGTGCAGGCCTGATTTTTTTCCTCATCGAGTCCATGTAGTTGTTGTGCCCGCCCCCTTCTTAGTCAATGGGGCACAGCAAGTTCAGCATCTACTGTGAGAACTTGGGCGAAATAAATTCTACCAGAAAACCATGGAATTTTTAGTTTTCGACCAAACGCCTCCCTTTACCTCCCAACGATAATTCAGCCAGAAAAGAGACATGCTTTTTCGCCCACTAATTAATTCTGAAACTCGACGACGAGCAAAAGGGGGCTAGGTTCGGTGTGCATAACTTCAATAAATAACTAAAAATGTAAACTACAAGGCGAAACAATTTTTATATACTTCAATTGCATTTTCAATATAAAAAGCAACTATTAATTAGCCACTGCTTGAGCGTTATTTTTTTAATAATCATTTTCCTCATTTTAAACACACATAAATTCACAAAAAAAGAAAAAAAATCATTACGTGTAAATTTAATTTTTTTTCTATGCTTGTAACCACATATTTTTCAAAAATTAAAAAGATGGGGTTCATGAGGGGTGTAGTATAATTTTTTGGACATATTATTGGTTTCTCAAATTTCTTAAAATACCCTAGCTAACAGCACAAAAGTTTAGCTATAAGATCACGGGCAGAAGACAAACTGTCCTCTAGTCATTTCAATATATACACACAAAGAGCCCTGTGCACTGGACCTACTAATGTATGGTGAAGTTAGCCACTGGGATACAGATATCTACTGCTACCGTATATACAGCTACTATTGGATACTGCAGGATTTGTGGACAAGACTATACGGTGCCGTCTGGATGCCTGCCTCTCTGGACAAAGTTCTTCTTATAAAAAGTGTCTACATTTCAGTACATTTATGTATGTAACAAAGGGAAGTAGTTTGACTGGATGCATGTTTGTGGTGCTTTCTTGAAGGTATTAGGGCAAGGACAGGCACTATACCGTTTAAAGACGTTTTTGAATGGGGACTATACGGATTAAACTACTTGTACAATTTGCTTAAGCAGTGCAGAATGCTGAGCTGGCGAGCACTTTCATATTATTTGGATATTATTCGAAATTAAACTAGAAAGGTAAATGCTCGTTAGGTTAGCATCTATAAATCTTTCTGTAAATGACATTTGTATTTGTTTAAAGAGCTTGTTCTGACCTCAAATGGAGTAATCTTGTCACCTTTTGTTGCACGCTTTGGAGTTTATATGTTTAGTGCATGGTATTGAACGTGACTAAATAACATAATTGACGACATTGTAACTTTCTTCTTTAATATTATGGATCATTACGTGAAATATTATTCGTCGTGCATGAAATACATATAAAACACACGTAAATTATTCACTGCAAATATATTATTTTGGATTTCTTTTAAAAGGTGCATGAACGAGTCATCTTAAGTATATATGGCATAAATTTTGCATGATAGAAAGTAGATGGTGCGGTATAGACATGAGAATGGAAATGATTTTAGTTGGGAAGAAGATGCTGAAAGAAATGTATACTGGGGACCCCTTTATGTTTATAATGCTAATAATGAGTAAATTCATATCCCCATACCAAGGGCCAATTGCAGTTTGGCCTAAAATAGAATTGCACAATAGAGGAGTGCTGTCTTTATTTCATTTTCACCTTCCTTTGTGGGGGAATTAACCAGATGAAAAGAGTTGGTGGGTTCCTCCTTGTTTCTTCTTTGTCGACTTTAATAGACCTTTCGTTAATTGTTCAAGCTCATTACCAAACTAAGAACATCATGCTTTTCGACACCTTAATAGATTCGTATAACCTCATGACAAGTTTGATATATAGTAGTATTGACCATATTGTACAGAATTAGAGGTGTCGAAATGTGTAAAGGTAGCCTAAGAAGTGAAAGTTAATAATAATAATAATCAGAACCTAAAGGAAAAATGTGAAAGCTATCTCAAATTGGATCACGCTTGTATGCAAAACTAGATGATGTTAAAATGGGTAAAACTGACTCAAAAGTGTAGCTAATAGGTTAATATTTATATAAAAAAAAATTGTGTATTGGTCAAATGGCTACTCCTAAGTTTTTATTTCATTTTTCTAGTTCTGTACAATTGTTGACCTGCTGTCATATATATATTTGCAAGTCCTCGTTACTTTGAATCATGGTTGGCCTAACTTGGTTTGTTTTGATCATGTTTACCTTTCAATGCAGTATATATGTGGTTTTACCGACCCTACTTTTCTTACACGCAAAATATATATACATGCTTCTTAGAACAAGTCCATTGGATCAACAGTAGATTCTGTTTGATTAGTGTAATTTTTTTCAGAATAATAGTTGGCATCTGTATGTCACCGTTGAATTTCTGAGTTCTCATTCTTGAATTGTTCAGTTTTACTTGGTTAATATACCCGGTCATATTTCTACTTCCTCATTAATCTTGAATGTTCCCAAGATTAGTCACCTCAAATATCATTTGTTTTACCATGTCTCTGTGTTGCATTTACTTTTTGGTGAAAATTTCATATGTAATATTTAGCATGTGGTTATAGACAAGTGAACATTGAAACGTGAGGCTTACCCCTTTAATGCCCAAAGTTATAACTGAATCTAAGTTGTCATCTTGTCCTTTCATTTCTTAGCCTTAGCCATATTTGTACTAGTATAAATGCTTGCCTGGCTAATCAATCTCGATCGCCGTATATTCTTCGGCAACAGCAAAAGAAGAAGGTGATTAGGAATTTTGGAATTAGGATTTAGGTCAAAACGTGAAGCCTTGCGGCCCTCACCTTCTCCGTCGTGCCTCGTTTTTCCTTTCCTATTTTTTACCCTCTCTGAACCAAGACCATTCATCACATCCGAAAATTTTTGAACTTGGTTTGTAGAGGATACACATGGAGGCTAATAAGCAGGCAAATTCTTCAGAAGAACAGCGTGAACCTGAATGGGTACTAGCCCTTGAAGCTTTAAAGGCAAAGTGCCACAACCTCCCAGGCATAATGGAATGATTGTGCAATATTTCACTATCAATGCTGGAGAGGTTTTTTCCATTTACTTTTATCTTAATTTGTTGTTGAAGTATTTTGTTCACATAACCATCATAATTTTTATTAGAGTTAATTATTTTGGTTTAAATTTTTTATTTATATGAATTCGTTTTTAGCATGTGACTACGAAATCAAAGAGACTCATTTTCAAAAATCTTAATAAAATAGGTTCCAATAACTAGATTTATTCGGGTACCTTTTTCTTATAAGTGTATATATCACTGTGTTATTCACATGCTGAAGTTTTGAAGACGATTTCGACCTTGCTATTTCATTATAACATAAATACTTCAGCTATCAATTTTTTTTGCCGTTTCATTGTCGGGGTTTGAGTTGATGGATTTAGTCTTGGTAGACTCTTATGAAGAAATTTTTTTTGAATGCACACTACAATATGATGATCCAAATTTAAATATTGTGCTAAGGTCTTGAAAAATTTGAATGCATTCAGAGTGAAATAAAGAAAAATTAAGTGATGCTCATGGACAACAAAAAATGGTTTCCATCGTTGCTTCTATTAACTCCTACTTTCCCTATATCTGTTGTTTGATGGCCAATAATATGTTGGTGGAAGGCTTCATTGACAAAAAATTCCTAAGTGCTGGATTTACTCAAATATTTTTCTTCACGAAATGAAAACCTCCATTATTTCTAATAGCGTTATATATTCTTCTAGTTAATTAATAGTACTTTCCAAGCACATCAAGGTACTGGGGAATTCAATTAGAAGGCCAAATAAATGGTTGGGATGTACCTCAGGAGTAAAATCTTATCTCGGCTATAGAAGGAGATATTATCGAGTTTATAAGGAAAGTTGACGACTCTACCTACGTCTTATGCTTTGCTTCATAACAATTGGTTAAAATCCAAATTAACTAATAAAGTGTGTTTTTACATTGATTATAAGTGTGTGTATCATTTTTAATGCTTGACTTTATAAATAGCACAAAATTTGAATTTTAGGCCTCAGCAACCGAGGACGACGACGACGACAACGACGACGATGATGTGAATTTGTTTGGTGACGAGATTGAGGAAGAGAAGAATGCTGATGAAAAACGTGCTGCAGTCATGAGGGCATCCGGAAAGAAGAAAGATAGTAGCTTCGGTGTTCCGTTTATGATGGAGTTTTTCTATTACTATTTTATTTCATTTTGAAACTTCTTTTTATTTAAGTGGTGTTGTATCACATTCTAATGTTCAAGTGTATGGATTCAAAAATTTATAATGAAATTATCAATTTTTACGCAATTTCAAAATTTGTTCATAAGGTGCACTTTCAATTTTGAAAATCAATTTGCATAAATTGCTGTTAAAAAAAAAAAAAAAAACTTGCATTTGCGAAAGGTCTACGGCAACGTTTCTGAACATTGCAAAAGACAGTATTTTGCAATGTTTTTTGAACTTTGCGGAAGATCGCAACGTTTAAAAAACGCGTTGCCGTAGGTTTTTTGTTTTTGTTGTAGTGATAGTAAAAAGCGAGCAGCGAAAGTCTTATTGAAAACAAAATCTACTATCTACATTTAACAAAAAATACATATCTCTCAGTTGAAACACGGATAATTAAAATCCCACTCAGTCTCCGAATATTAATATATTATATGTATAATACATTATAAGAATAAAATCATCAATCACAGTTTTTGCATTGGTGTTTTTCCTTTGTCATAAAGCATTAATAAATTTTGGATTCTTCTTTTTCTTCTCTACCTTTAATAGTTGAATTTTATTTCTCCTTGTAGCATTCTCAATTTCTTTGTCAATAATTCCAAAGAATGACTTTTTGTTGTCCCGGTGATTAGCAAATCAATACTGATGGATTTCCTGGATAAAAAATCCTGTTGTGACAAGTACCGCCACAAGGATAAAGACAACGGACCTTCTTAAAAGGATTTCTGTCATAGAATAAGTTTCCAACTGCTTTAGCAATTGTATGCATAACTGAATTTCAGTGTGTGAAATGCAATTTTGCAGACAAGGGGCAATAAGAAAGAATCATTAAATTAAAATCTTGTTGTTTCAGGTCTGAGCCCAATCTAGCAATGAATATGATAAGTGTGTTTTATACACTTATTTGGACCAATAAATTAGGATATTTTTTGTAAAATTTGATGAATTATAGCTTAATTATGTTTTAATTTTGCTTGTTACGTAAAACTCGGCATAAATTGTTTGAATTGCACTGAAGGATCGGAAAAAAAAAATGAGAGAAATGAAGAAATACAAAGTTCAAAACTAAATTGCAATCTTCAAATAATTAATTCAGACTTGATTTCAATGATTGGAAGATGCCTGGACTCATTTGGAGGAAAATGGTAATAACGAGGAACAAAATACAACTAACCTGGAAGTTCAATGGTAATAATATACATAAAATCAACAAAAAGCTCCGGGACAAAAAGGCCGTGAGGGCAAGGACTTGAGTGGCGCATGCACGCTGAGAGAACCCTAGCAAGGAATTGAAACTAATTATATCAAGATTTTGAAGAATTCAACATTGGAAGTGAAGATGAAGTAGATTTAATTTGTCACAGAAAAGAGAGTTAAATACATTAGCCTTTTTGATTGTGAAGAATGCATGAATATGGCTAGATTACAAATCATGAATTCAAATAGATAGCAACGTGTGGATTCAAAATCCAATAAATCATCCATATTTTGATAAAAACCAAATTTTTAGAGCTTTCTTAGATTAATTTAGCATATATCAAATCAAACTCTCTTTTGTGTAATATAATTCAAATTCCATACGAAACTAGTAAACTAGAATTGAATTTATTCAATGTGGAACGATACTCTCAACTCATTGAAATCTATTAATTGTCGATAATCATGTATGCTTGTGAAATTTTGGTGAAGAGAATACATCTATTCTTTAGAACAAGATCTCAGAAGACAACCCCTAATGCAATTGTGGATCAACTATATTAGAGATAAAGAATAAGAGTTGTGAAATTCGCAAGAATAGTTAAACTTGTTATTTAAAACCAAAGAATCATTCCTCAACCAAGTTTCACGCATTGCGCTTAGCAAGAGTTGATATAGTATCATCTCGGTGTAAAGGCACCTAGTCCACATAGTGTAAGTGTTGTGCTCTAACTCAAATCGATTTTGGATGTAAATGATTTTGTGCCAGCCAAATAAAAATAATCAAGAAGTATGTTTTCCTGCTTATTAGATGCGAACAAATTCAGAAGCAATGATACCAAAGATTCTGGCAACTTGACAAAATCACACTTTCATATAGATTGCAATACACTATACATGTGATTTTTATTATTATTTTTTTAAATTACAAAGGGTAGCTGTTATATATTCCACATGAAAAAAAAAGGAAGAAAATTACAAATTAGTATGTTTTATTTATGAACATTTAAAATATGACTTATATGGTAACACAAGTATGTTAAAGAAATATCCACACGGATATACGACGACAAACTATGCCGAGCAATGCAAAACTAGCTTAATAATAAGAGTAGATCACTTAAAGTTTTGAAAGCAATAAAGAATGTGAAGACAAAGCCCACAAAGAAAATCACGTGTAACTAAAATGGAAAGGGATTTAAATATAAAGTGTAGCCCATATCATTCCTTAAAATTTAAAATAAAAATCGATTAACTTGTTGAGTACCAATAGTACAACAACGTGATTTGTTTTCAAATGATTTTCTCTACATTTGATGCCTTCAAGTTCATGTCCCATCATTTCATAAAATTAATTATAGAGTGCTTATTCAAGCATAACGCGTCACATGGTGTTAGAGTACTACTTTATTACTTAAATAACCATTGAACAAGCCACAGTAAATGATTCATAAAAATTAGTTATCTCATACCTGCGTTGGAAAAAAAAGATTAAATAGTTATTTTGAAGATTTTTTTTTCCCCTAAACCACGTGTAGATGAGTCACATTATCAGTTAGCCTAAGTTGATAAAACTCAAGTCATACATTTTAGACACTAGTCCAACAGATTTTGCAAAAAATATTGACTGTTGTACATTATAAATAAATATCACATTAATTCAATTGTGATAAAAGAATAAAGGAATTACATTTTATAGTATCCAATAACAAGAAGTGACATTACTACTATACGATGACATGCCATGAATTGATTTATATGATTTTGGTTAGCCTCCCATCAACCACTTTTATGAAGAAAAAATATATAGGATTAGCTTGTTTTTGTAAACATTACTAGTAGTGATTATAAGAAGACACCATGTGGAATTGCAATTAGTGTGGAATTGCAAACCATATTTTTTATCTTCTTCTTCTTTGACCAGTAGACTAATATTTTTAATTTAATGTTAGTTCACTATATATGTAAGATTAAAATATACAAAAAAAAAAAAATTTAAAAAGAAAAAGTTCCTTGCTTTATTTACTCTATTGATTAGTCTTAATTAATGCAATTTCATGCGATCTTGTTCATACGAAGTATTCTAATGAACACAAACGTAATTCTTTGTTGTTAATCAAACTTATTGTGCGTCAAAAGGCTTAAGAGTTGTTGTCAATGTTGGGAAACACAGACCAGTACGTTTGAAAAATAGTTTCATGCTTCAAACGTCGTCATCGAGATCTCGAATTTTTACATGTTGTACTTATATGGGTGGTTATATACTTTTAACTAAAATTTTCATAAATGTTCGCCAAGGTTTGCTAGGTGAAATATTTTTTGCAAACTCACCGTACAACCGAAGACTGCTTCCGCTTGCTTTAAAAAAAATAATAATAAAAAAATAAACCTTTTCCAAATTGTTTTGTTCCTTATTTTTTTATGTCCATATGTTAAAAAAATGTTAATACTTTTCAATATTTATTAATAAATTCAAATTTAGAAACTTTTCTTAATATCGTATTTGAAAGATTTACGTTAAAGAATTCAGGTTTGGTAATGCTCCGAGTTATAAAATTTGGGGCGTGTAACCCACACAAGCACAGCCTAGAACAAGAAAATATTTAATTTTTTAATTTAATTTTATGATTTTTTTCTCATGTATACTTATGAAATATTAAAGACAAGCACACAAATACTAAAAAACACAAGAAAAGTAAAAGTTTTTCCGACCCTCAAACTTAAAATAGACATTGACTCGAACTTATTGTTATTTGGTAAACTGGTCAACTTCATTTCTAACCACACGTTTCATTAGACCCACAACTTTTAAATAATTTTTCACCACAAATTTCATGGGACCACCGACTTTTATCAACTTATAGCCACATCCCATTGCCCCTTAATTATCCCTACCACAGAAAGGAAAAGATAATATACTATTATGGTTTTATGCCTCATGATGTCATTCTTGTTGCTATAGCAATTCCTTCGAGGTTCAATAATTTGGACACTTCAACTACCTAAAAAGTGTAAATTCTTATATTAAGCTCCTGTTTGATAAAAATTAACGTAATGTGTGGTTGAAAATTTTTGATCCCATAAAATATGTAATTAAAATTATTTATTTACTTTAACTTTAGTAAAATCTAGATTTTATCCCTACCAAACAGTTGCTTGAGTAATTATGAAAAACAAATTAAGCCCTCGTACGGTACAACTTGAAATCCAAATTTTAATCTAAGTCAATGTCCACAATTAATTTTAACCACATATTTTATGGGACCCACAACTTTTAAACCATGTATTTCCTTAACTTTTGTCAAAATCTGCTAAAAACCTGATTTTAATCTCCACCAAACAGGAGCTAATTGCGAAATAAGTTAGAATTGGCATATTAATGACACATGCTAATGAGAACATAGAATTAATAAAATTGTCTTCACTCGTCCAACTTTGTAAGAACACAAATTTGTATGCATGCATACATTTAAGAAGTCAATTAATACGACTTTTTTGTAAGTTACCGTATGTCCTAATATCAAAATGAAATTAAAACGTAAAAATAAATACTTGCACTTATAACTTACCTTTACATTTATGATTTACATGCACATGGTGATTCTTATATATATTAATCTATTTAAGAACTAAATGCATCAGTAGCATATGGCAAGTAAAAATTCAGACAAGAGAAACATGCATACCGAGAGGAATATTTTGATTGGGCTGATATTGATGATGGCAATATGGCTAGATTCTGGTTTAGCTATGGGCTCCAACTGCAGACCAAAAGATTGTGTGAGATTTTGCAACTATGAATGGACGGGAGATATGTCTGAAAATGACTATTGCTTAGATGAATGTAAAAATAATCGTGTACATTGTGTTGAGCAAGGACGCGATGCTATAGATGACGTACGAGGTGTACAGGCTCCACTAAGCTCGTGTGTTTGTGATTGAGGCACCCATTGACGTGGAACTTCCAACTACTTATAAAAGTACACATGTATCCAAAAAGATAAGGCTATTGACCCAAATTGCTAATATTTCATAACCATAAATCTTATATTTACAATTTTACTTTTTGCTGAGTTATCACAACATATTGTTATATATGAGAATAAACATATTATATACCATGTATTGTCATAACTCATCACAAAATTATAACGTTGAAATAGTGATAATAATATTCTTCTTCGGGAAGCAAAATGAACTCGTAAGTGGAAAGTTTTAGGCGAATATAAACGCGTCTATGTTTCGGATATTATGAAAGGCAATTAAAAATATTTGTGCTTTTGTAAGATCATAAGGAGAGAATTGAAGAGTGTGTGTGTGTGTATGTTTGAAGTTTAATACTCCCTTGAAATTTGTGTATAATTATATATTAGAAAATTTTTATTGATAATTAATCAAGTATTTCTCTACACAATTCATAAGTTTGATCTTTTCACAGACTACAACAAAATACTCTTTTACAGCACTTAAAAGACAACATTTGTTGATAAATGTTACTAAAAAAGTCTTTTGGCAACATTTTAGTAGGTGAATGTTGCCATTGGTTAGTATAAATGCGTTTTGCAACGTTTATTGAGTGTTGAGGAACGATTTATTTTTCGCAACGTTCATCAAATATTGCAAAAGAAAAGCCTTGTGCAACGTTTGTCAAACGTTGCGGAAATTGAGACATTTCGCAATGTTTATTAAAAAACTACCGAAACTCTCTGTGACCTCACCATGAAAGGTAGCGCGCAGAAAAAAAAAAACAATAATAATCCGAACTTTTCGAGATCAAAGATGAGAAGAGAAGTTATGTTTTGACAGTCCTCCGATCTTTGCAGTTAGGGTCTCATAATTGTATAATGCAAATTCCTTTATGGGTTTACGTTTTTATACTCCACAAATATCAGAAAAGCACTGTAATTTGGATTCTTCTTTCAAGATATGAACTATTTTGTTTAGAAATTCTGCTAAAATTTCTTGTTCTTTGTGATGGTTTAGTTGTTCAATTTGTTCTTATTAAATTCTTCATTCCACGTTACTCCATTTTATTATAATTAATTGTGCTTTGTACTCATCTTGTAAGTGTGCACTCCGAGGAACGACATTCAAAATGGAGGTTATGTGTATTTCAAAATAAGGGTTTTAATGTTTGCCCCAGGTTTTATGTTTGTTCTAGCTAGTAAGATGTTTACTTATTGTTATTTGGAAGACTCATTCTTCACTATCAAAACCTAGATGAATTCTTTGCTGATCAATTGTGTATCCAGGTCACCTCTTGGATCATGTGTTTATCATGTTCTGTGTGTGATTAAGCTCATTTTTTCCTATCATTATTTGAAAACACTTTAATCATACATTCACATGGTAAAATTTCTACACGTAAATCCAAAATTTATCTCTACTTTTTAAAAACGTATTCGCCTAAAATCAATTTTCAAAACTTTGTCTTTACGAAATATTGGTTTTCAAACAGGGGCTAAATGAATACTTTTTAGAGTTTTTCTTATCTATTTTCCAATTTCAATTCAAAGAAGCTCTATGAATGGTGCTTTTCAAGAGTTTTTTAGTTTATATTATATTTTTATCTTTTATAAAGCTAAAGATAACTCCCATCGCACAGAAAAATAAAATAACGTGCATAGTCGATAAATAGGCCCAAAATTGTTGAACCACTACAAGTTTTCAACGCCCTTTTTTGTGCAGGCCTGATTTTTTTCCTCATCAAGTCCATGTAGTTGCTGCGCCCGCCCCCTTCTTAGTCAATGGGGCACAACATGTTCAGCATCTACTGTGAGAACTTGGGCAAAATAAATTCTACCGGAAAACCATGGAATTTTTAGTTTTCGACCAAACGCATCCCTTTACCTCCCAACGATAATTCAGCCAGAAAAGAGACATGCTTTTTGCCCACTAAGTAATTCTGAAACTCAACAACGAGCAAAAGGGGGCTAGGTTCGGTGTGCATAACTTCAATAAATAACTAAAAATGTAAACTACAAGGCGAAACCATTTTTATACACTTAAATTGCATTTTCAATATAAAACGCAACAATTAATTAGCCACTGCTTGAGCGTTATTTTTTAATAATCATTTTCCTCATTTTAAACACACATAAATTCACAAAAAAAGAAAAAAAAAATCATTACGTGTAAATTTAATTTTTTTCTATGCTTGTAACCACATATTTTTCAAAAATTAAAAAAATGGGGTTCATGAGGGGTGTAGCATCATTTTTTGGACATATTATTCGTTTCTCAAAGTTCTTAAAATACCCTAGCTAACACCACAAAAGTTTAGCTATAAGATCACGGGCAGAAGACAAACTGTCCTCTAGTCATTTCAATATATACACACAAATAGCCCTGTGCACTGGACCTACTAATGTATGGTGAAGTTAGCCACTGGGATACAGATACCTACTGCTACTGTATATACAGCTACTATTGGATACTGCAGAATTTGTGGACAAGACTATACGGTGCCGTCTGGATGCCTGCCTCTCTGGACAAAGTTTTTCTTACAAAAAGTGTCTACATTTCAGTACATTTATGTATGTAACAAAGGGAAGTAGTTCGACTGGATGCATGTTTGTGGTGCTTTCTTGAAGGTATTAGGGCAAGGACAAGCACTATACCGTTTAAAGACGTTTTTGAATGGGACTATACGGATTAAACTACTTGTACAATTTGCTTAAGCAGTCCAGAATGCTGAGCTGGCGAGCACTTTCATATTATTTGGAAATTAAACTAGAAAGGTAATTGCTCGTTAGGTTAGCATCTATAAAGCTTTCTGTAAATGACATTTGTATTTGTTTAAAGAGCTTGTTCTGACCTCAAATAGAGTAATCTTGTCACCTTTTGTTGCACGCTTTGGAGTTTATATGTTTAGTGCATGGTATTGAACGTGACTAAATAACATAATTGACGACATTGTAACTTTCTTCTTTAATATTATGGATCATTACGTGAAATCTTATTCCTCGTGCATGAAATGCATAAAAAACACACGTAAATTATTCACTGCGAATATATTATTTTGGATTTCTTTTAAAAGTTGCATGAACGAGTCATCTTAAGTATATATGGCATAAATTTTGCATGATAGAAAGTAGATGGTGCAGTATAGACATGAGAATGGAAATGATTTTAGTTGGGAAGAAGATGGTGAAAGAAATGTATACTGGGGACACCTTTATGTTTATAATGCTAATAATGAGTAAATTCATATCCCCATACCAAGGGCCAATTGCAGTTTGGCCTAAAATAGAATTGCACAAGAGAGGAGTGCTGTCTTTATTTCATTTTCACCTTCCTTTGTGGGGGAATTAACCAGATGAAAAGGGTTGGTGGGTTCCTCCTTGTTTCTTCTTTGTCGACTTTAATAGACCTTTCTTTAATTGTTCAAGCTCATTACCAAACTAAGAACATCATGCTTTTCGACACCATATTAGATTCGTATAACCTCATGACAAGTTTGATATATAGTAGTATTGACCATATTGTACAGAATTAGTGGTGTCGAAATGTGTAAAGGTAGCCTAAGAAGTGAAAGTTAATAATAATAATAATAATAATAATAATAATAATAATAATAATAATAATAATAATCAGAACCTAAATGAAAAATGTGAAAGCTATCTCAAATTGGATCACGCTTGTATGCAAAACTAGATGATGTTAAAATGGGTAAAACTGACTCAAAAGTGTAGCTAATAGGCTAATATTTATATAAAAAAAAAATTGTGTATTGGTCAAATGGCTACTCCTAAGTTTTTATTTCATTTTTCTAGTTCTGTACAATTGTTGACCTGCTGTCATATACATATATTTGCAAGTCCTCGTTACTTTGAATCATGGTTGGCCTAACTTGGTTTGTTTTGATCATGTTTACCTTTCAATGCAGTATATATGTGGTTTTACCGAACCTACTTTTCTTACTCGCAAAATATATATACATACTTCTTAGAACAAGTCCATCGGATCAACAGTAGATTCTGTTTGATTAGTGTAATTTTTTTCAAAATAATAGTTGGCATCTGTATGTCACCGTTGAATTTCTGAGTTCTCATTCTTGAATTGTTCAGTTTTACTTGGTTAATATACCCGGTCATATTTCTAGTTCTTCATTAATCTTGAATGTTCCCAAGATTAGTCACCTCAAATATCATTTGTTCATGTCTCTGTGTTGCATTTACTTTTTGGTGCAAATTTCATATGTAATATTTAGCATGTGGTTATAGACAAGTGAACATTGAAACGTGAGGCTTATCCCTTTAATGACTAAAGTTATAACTGAATCTAAGTTGTCATATTGTCATTTCATTTCTTAGCCTTAGCCATATTTGTAATAGTATAAATGCTTGCTTGGCTAATCAATCTCGATAGCCGTATATTCTTCGGCAACTGCAAAAGAAGAAGGTGATTAGGAATTTCGGAATTAGGATTTAGCTCAAAACGTGAAGCCTTGCGGCCCTCGCCTTCTCCGTCGTGCCTCGTTTTTCCTTTCTTATTTTTTACCCTCTGTGAACCAAGACCACTCATCACATCCGAAAATTTTTGAACTTGGTTTGTAGAGGATACACATGGAGGCTGATAAGCAGGCAAATTCTTCGGAAGAACAGCATGAACCTGAATGGGTACTAGCCCTTGAAGCTTTAAAGGGCAAAGTGCCACAACCTCCCGGGCATAATGGAATGATTGTGCAATATTTCACTATCAATGCTGGAGAGGTTTATTCCATTTACTTTTATCTTAATTTGTTGTTGAAGTATTTTGTTTAGATAACCATCATAATTTTTATTAGAGTTAATTATTTTGGTTTAAATTTTTTATTTATATGAATTCCTTTTTAGCACGTGACTACGAAATCAAAGAGACTCATTTTCAAAAATCTTAATAAAATAGGTTCCAATAACTAGATCTATTCGGGTACCTTTTTCTTATAAGTGTATACATCACTGTGTTATTCGCATGCTGAAGTTTTGAAGAGGATTTCGACCTTGCTATTTCATTATAACATAAATATTTTAGCTATCAATTTTTTTTGCCGTTTCATTGTTGGGGTTTGAGTTGTTGGATTTAGTCTTGGTAGACTCTTATGAAGAAATTTTTTTGAATGCACACTACGATATGATGATCCAATTTTAAATATTGTGCTAAGGTCTTGAGAAATTTGAATGCATTCAGGGTGAAATAAAGAAAAATTAAGTGATGCTCATCGACAACAAAAAATGGTTTCCATCGTTGCTTCTATTAACTCCTCCTTTCCCTATATCTGTTGTTTGATGGCCAATAATATGTTGGTGGAAGGCTTCATTGACAAAAATTCCTAAGTGATGGATTTACTCAAATATTTTTCTTCACGAAATGAAAACCTCCATTATTTCTAATAGTGTTATATATTCTTCTAGTTAATTAATAGTACTTTCCAAGCACATCAAGGTACAGGGGAATTCAATTAGAAGGCCAAATAAATGGTTGGGATGTGGAATTCAATTGGAAGGCCAAATAAATGGTTGGGATGTGGAATAAAATCTTATCTCGGCTATAGATGGAGGTATTATCGAGTTTATAAGGAAAGTTGACGACTCTACTTACGTCTTATGCTTTGCTTCATAACAATTGTTTAAAATCCAAATCAACTAATAAAGTGTGTTTTTACATTGATTATAAGTGTGTGTATCATTTTTAATGCTTGACCTTATAAATAGCACAAAATTTGAATTTGTGCCTCAAAGCAGACGAGGACGACGACGATGATGTGAATTTGTTTGGTAAGGAGACTGAGGAAGAGAAGAATGCTGATGAAAAACGTACTGCAATCGTGAAGGCATCTGGAAAGAAGAAAGATAGTAGCTTCTGTGTTCCGTTTATGATGGAGTTTTTCTATTACTATTTTATTTCATTTTGAAACTTCTTTTTATTTAAGTGGTGTTGTATCACATTCTAATGCTCAAGTGTATGAATTCAACAATTTGTAATGAAATTATCAATTTTTATGCAATTTCAAAATTTGTTCATAAGGTGCACTTTCAATTTTGACAATCAATTTGCATAAATTGCTGTTAAAAAAAAAAAAACCAACATTTAAAAAACGCGTTGCCGTAGGTTTTTTTTTTGTTGTAGTGATAGTAAAAAGCGAGTAGCGAAAGTCTTATCAAAAGCAAAATCTACTATCTACATTTAACAAAAAATACATATCTCTCAGCTGAAACACGGATAATTAAAATCCCACTCAGTCTCCGAATATTAATATATTATATGTATAATACATTATAAGAAAAAAATCATCAATCACAGTTTTTGCGTTGGTGTTTTTCCTTTGTCATAAAGCATTAATAAATTTTGGATTCTTCTTTTTCTTCTCTACCTTTAATAGTTGAATTTTATTTCTCCTTGTAGCATTCTCAATTTATTTGTCAATAATTCCAAAAAATGACTTTTTGTTGTCCCAGTGATTAGCAAATCAATACTGATGGATTTTCTGGATAAAAAAATCCTGTTGTGACAAGTATCGCCACAAGGATAAAGACAACGGACCTTCTTAAAAGGATTTCTGTCATAGAATAAGTTTCCAACTGCTTTAGCAATTGTATGCATAACTGAATTTCAGTGTGTGAAATGCAATTTTGCAGACAAGGGGCAATAAGAAAGAATCATCAAATTAGAATCTTGTTGTTTCAGGTCTGAGCCCAATCTAGCAATGAATATGATAAGTGTGTTTTATACACTTATTTGGACCAATAAATTAGGATATTTGTTGTTAAATTTGATGAATTATAGCTTAATTATGTTTTAATTTTGCTTGTTACGTAAAACTCGGCATAAATTGTTTGAATTGCACTGAAGGATCGGAAAAAAAAATGAGAGAAAGGAAGAAATACAAAGTTCAAAACTAAATTGCAATCTTCAAATAATTAATTCGGACTTGATTTCAATGATTGGAAGATGCCTGGACTCATTTGGAGGAAAATGGTAATAACGAGGAACAAAATACAACTAACGTGGAAGTTCAATGGGGTGTACATGGTAATAATCTACATAAAATCAACAAAAAGATACAGGACAAAAAGGCCGTGTGGGCAAGCACTTGAGTGGCGCATGCACGCGGAGAGAACCCTAGCAAGGAATTGAAGCTAATTAGATCAAGATTTTGAGGAATTCAACATTGGAAGTGAAGATGAAGTAGATTTAATTTGTCACAGAAAAGAGAGTTAAATACATTAGCCTTTTTGATTGTGAAGAATGCATGAATATGACTAGATTACAAATCATGAATTGAAATAGATAGCAACATGTGGATTCAAAATCCAATAAATCATCCATAATTTGATAAAAACCAAATTTTTAGAGCTTTCTTAGATTAATTTAGAATATATCAAATCAAACTCTCTTTTGTGTAACATAATTCAAATTCCATACGAAACTAGTAAACTAGAATTGAATTTATTCAATGTCGAACGATACTCTCAACTCATTGAAATCTATTACTTGTCGATGATCATGTATGCTTTTGAAATTTTCGTGAATGGAATATATCTATTTTTTAGAACAAGATCTCAGAAGACAACCCCTAATGCAATTGTGGATCAACTATATTAGAGATAAAGAATAAGAGTTGTGAAATTCGCAAGAATAGTTAAACTTGTTATTTAAAAACAAAGAATCATTCCTCAACCAAGTTTCATGCATTGCGCTTAGCAAGAGTTGATATAGAATTATCTCGGTGTAAAGGCACTAAGTCCACATAGTGTAAGTGTCGTGCTCTAACTCAAATCGATTTTGGATGTAAATGATTTTGTGCCAGCCAAATAAAAATAATCAAGAAGTATGATTTCCTGTTTATTAGATGCAAACAAATTCAGAAGCAATGATACCAAAGATTCTGGCAACTTGACAAAATCACACTTTCATAAATGTTCTCGTATATTTTGTGCAATGTTGAATTCATACAATCAAGAAATTTTATTTTTATCGCGTTTCATTCTTCTTTTTGCCTTTTTTGTAGAGCAGATTCTGGTTGTATTATTGGAGCTAAGAAAGCGAAATTTCTTGAAACTTTAAAAAAGAAGTTAATATATGCATATTTTCGAGGATTATTGAGTAATAATAGAGTGAAAATTTTGACAATAACTTTTCATGTGTTCATAATTTATATTCCCTCTGTCCCATAATGATACAGTAATGTTATTCATTGCGAAAATTATCGGTAATCGCTTTATGTGCTGTACACATGACAGTTTTATTATTTGATGTATGAGACAATAAAAAACTATCATATTAATACATCAAATAACAAACTGTTATATGTATACCACGTCGGACGACTACCGGTAGTCTTCATTATGAATAGCATTATTCATAAAGATACTTTTATTAATCATACATATATATAATTTATTAAAAATATCGTTCCACAAAATATTCATATGTAAAGAGAGAGAGAAACAAAGTGACCTGCACTTCTTTAGCTACATTTGATAGGCATTTGATTAGATAGACTAATTGTATTCTAATAATTATTTCATCAGTTGTTTGTGGTGATTTTATTTAATTAAATTTGCTTGTTTACTTGAAAAAAATTGACCACAAAAATATGAATTTTATTCTTCAGAAAAAGAAGTAAATTTAAATTTTGTTTGCTAAAGAATGCAAGGAAAATTTTGTTGATTTCTTTCTTTATTGCACAGATTTTATTTCTTTATGCAATATAGAGTTGTACCTTATTCCTTGAAGGAGAATTAATATTAATTTTTTTTTTTTAGATTATTTCCATACGCTGGCTATACCTTTTACAGGCTATAAGGGGGAGTATTGCTGATTATAATTGTCAATACAAGAGACTGTTTGTGTTGTCTTAATCTTCGAACTTCTCACAGATCCACTTGTAAATACACTATTTTAACTTAAATGTTTTGAAAACTCATTGGATACATGAGTAATAGAATCAAGTAGAAGAAGGAAACCATTAACACAGTAATATATTGCTCTCAAAAAATTCAGGCGGTGATCAAATAGTTGAGATGGACAAGTTTTGTCACAGTGATAAGGACAGTCAATCTCTTGAAATTGACTACGGTCGAAAAACCAATTTCCAACTATTTTTGCAATTGTCTGCATAAAAATAATTATTTTGGTGATTCAGTTTTGCTCAAAGGGACAATATGAAAGCAACATTAAAAAAAATGTAGTCGTGAAATTGGTAAGGAACATTAACCTTGTTATTTAACACCTGCGAGTGGGTCCCAAACCAAGTTTCCCCTTCAGTTTGACAGTGTGTATAGCAGGAATTTATAAAATACAACCTGAAGCCTAAAAACCACATTAAATAGAGAAAACTTCATTTCAATTGAAAGCAAAACCCCAGATGAAATAGTTAGATAAAACAACTTATAATACCTTGAATCGTTTGGAGCTGACTGGTGGGGAGGGGGGGGGGGGGGGGGGCCAATTGCTAAAACTAGTCTTGCAATTGCTCCAAGTACCATTTGTATCCGAAACATTAGGAACCAAAATGTTATTTATCTGGAAAAATTGACGATGTCAAAAGAATCGAAACCACAAAATCGGATGAATGACAGCAATATAGAAAAATATCATATCTAGCAACAAAATATGCTCATGTCATTGAGATCACTAACCTGCCACGAATCGTAGGCAGCATTTGTAATGAAAAGTGGCGTCCGGATTTGTTGTGCGATGTTTTGAGGGAAAAAACACTAAACATTTTGAATGATATCAGCATGAGACTAGTTATGTCACGGTGTAAAATCATTTAATCTAGTCAATAAAATTGCTCTTACCAATCTGGGTTTTCCTCTTGACGTACACGATGAGGGCAAGTTCTTCGCCGCTCCCTACATCCAATTCAATGACGAAAATGCAATCAGAAGATGGTCAAACTTCTATTCAATAAGCATATAAACTATTGTTTATAGAAGAAAATTCATACATGTGTAGGTACCACGTCCTTGTAGTAATCCTCGATATATGTTGCTACAAAAACAGATTTCCTGTAACAGAGGATAAACGATGTTAGATTTAGCTTAAATAGATGACCATAATTCTTCTGGACATTAAATCTTGTCTTGATACAATGCCCTGCATGAAAGCTTACACATTTATAAAAAAACCAGCATCTGAAATGCAAAATAGATGTCAACCCACCAGCTGAACATCCACTCAGAACAGCCTGCTAAGAATACTACAAGTTACTGATGTTTGATTCAATAAAAAATGAAGGAATATCCATATGAAAGAGATCATACATTTTCAGCATTCTTCATTCCTTTCTCTAGTAGCTCCTCCATCATAGCAAGAAAAATCCTTGCTCCCCTGAAGTGAAGTTTGGTAGCCCAATCGAAGTTTACAAAAAATTATTAGAACAAGAAAGCCATCCACTATAGTTTCACAAAATGGCATTAAATTATATATACCTATTCTCTGCTAAATAGAAAAATGCAAAAAATAATCTTATGTATATATCTATTGTGATGACTTACAGGTTCCACTGCTTCTACATCCTCAGTAAATGATGCACCATCACAATATCTAATCTTGATTTTATTCCAATTATGGAAATCTGGATATTTTCATGAGATAATAATAATAATTAAAGACAACACTAAAGAAGATTAAAAGTCTTAATATAAATCAAAATCAAAGTCAATCAAAAGATAAAAGAATACCTGGGTTAAACTGTGGCTCATTGCTCAAAATCCCAGAGAAATTAAGCTGCTTAGCAATGTCATGTTGTTATGGAGGAGCCTTTTTTTAGGTTCTTATGGGCTAGGCAAGTCGTTATATTATGGCTCCACCCTCCTCCCTGATCATTGAAGACACACATTTTACGTTCTCCTCAACAAAAATCAGGCAACATACACTACAAAAAAAATGGGTTCCACCGACCAAAGTTTTAGCGACCTCTAAAACGTGGTTGCTGTAAGACACGTACAGTGACCAACTAATCGTTGGTATAGATTTTGGTCTAGTAAAATTGGACAAATTTTGTTATGTTTTATTGCGACCAATGTTTGGTCGCTGATTCAGAGAATTAGAGACCATACGTTTGATTGGTTGGTAAAGGTAGTGTGGAAAAAGAGTAAAAACTTTCCACATATGAAAACAGCTCAAGCGACCACTGAATGGTCCCTGAACCTAATCTTCTGCAACCACCGATATCGTGGTCGCTAAAACATTTGGTGCAATAAATTCCAACTTTTGAAAAATGATTTTGGCATTTTCGAGCGACCAATAGTGATGGTTGCAGTATACCACTCCCCTCCAGTGACCACTAAATGGTCCCTGAACCTAATTTTCTGCAATCACCGATCTCGTGGTCGCTAAAACATTAGGCGCAATAAATTCCCGCTTTTTAAAAATGATTTTGGCATTTTCTAGCGACCAATAGTGATGGTTACGAGTATACTACTCCCCTCTAGCAACCACTCGAGTGGTCCCCGAACCTAATCTTCTCGCTAAAACATTTGGCGCAATAAATTCCCGCTTTTTAAAAATGATTTTGGCATTTGCTAGCGACCAATAGTGATGGTTGTAGTATACTACTCCCCTCTAGCAACCACTGAATGGTCCCTAGACCTAATCTTCTGCAACCAACGATTTCGTAGTCGCTAAAACATTTGGCCCAAGAAATTCCTCGCTTTTTAAAAATGATTTTGGCATTTTCTAGCGACCAATAGTGATGGTTGCGAGATACCACTTGCCAGCGACCATTGAATGGTCCCTGAACCTAATCTTTTGCAACTATCGATATCGTGGTCGTTAAAACATTTGGTACAATAATTTCCCCTTTTTAAAAATGATTTTGGCATTTTCTAGCGACCGATAGCAATGGTTGCAGTATACCACTCCACACAAGCGACCACGGAATGGTCCATGAACCTAATCTTCCGCAACCACCGATACCATGGTTGTTAATTGAATTAGGTTAGGTGCAATTCGAATTGAACAACAAAATTTCGAAATTAAATAGATTGACACCATGTTTTGTTATCGGTTCCTTTGATTTAAATTAGCTGTTCGATCTTGGCCCAAAATCAATTAACCATCAAACAACTCCAAATGAATCAATTTTCAAGGGCAATAAAGCATATCAGTTAAAAATAAAAAAGAAAACTAGCAATACATGCAACATAGAGAATCTAATCTTCTACCCATATTAGTACAATGTGAATGATGAAAAGATTTGAAACTTGCGATGAGTTGAGGTGAGAGACTAGAGATACAAATAGAGTGATGACGATGATGAATAGAGACAAGAAGGGACTCTAATTTGAGGGCTAAGATTCTTCTTCATCTTCCTTCTCAAGAGAGTGAGCGAGTGAGACTATTTTTTAATTATGTAACCGTGTTTATTTAATTAATTAAAATATTAAAGTTTAAAACTAAAAAAACAATTAAATAATTGAAAAATATACTGAGTCAAAAAGTTTTTGGAGTCAAAATTTAGTCCAAATCGGTCGAACATCGTGGCAAAGCATTGAATATACCGCAATTAGATCTGAACGGACTCACTTATGTTGTCGATCATCTGAACATACCACAATTAGTTGTTGCAGTATTTGATACACACCGTCGGCCAATCTCTCTCCTTCTCTGGTGATGAGGTTAGCGTTGAGGAACAGACACTTGAGTATTTGGAACATCTGGATGGTCGGTGTTGAAAGAAAGTGATGTAACTTTTGTATACGGTGTCCGTTTTGGGCCCATAACCCCATTCCGAAAAGCTCGCGACGATTCCGTTTTGGGCCCATATACCGAATTTTGGGCATTTGAATTTGTTTGCTGAGTCAAAATGGTACTTTATAGTTTCTTCGCTCATTATTTTCAATATGTATTTATTTTGCTTTGTAGCCCAGTCCATTAAGGAACTGCTGTCCAGTAGGTTATCTTTTCTTTTAGTATTTAAGACCCTAAGACGTGTTGTAGGATTTTTTGGTTGTTCATGAAATACGAAAAACGCCTATTTACTTTGGTTTGATACATTATAATTGTGATTATTATATTTTATTTCTCCCTTTAAAATATATACTCGAAGTTAAAGATAATTAAAAAGAATAAGAGAAAAAACAATTTATCAACATTTTTTTAGCAAAAAAAAATAAAAATCCAACAACCCTACATAACCCACGTAAACCTCCAATAACCGCTACCACCCTAAATAACCCACGTAAATTAACCTTCTATTTGCCTCCAATATGTTTTCACAAGAAGTAATTCACTGAATCTCTTTGCCGCTTCATCTTCATCACGCCCAAACATCTCCCAGCAATTGCTAGCCCATCAACAAGTTTCAGCTTCAATAAGCAACAGATTTTGTGTTTTTCAATCAGTCTTCAAGGTTTGCACGTCAATTTATCTCTGTTTTGATTTAGTTTTAACTTGGGTTGATTCCATTTTGGTTGGTGGTTTCCAAACTCATTGTTCTTGAAACGTGTTAATGTGGAATTACAGATCTTGTTTCATCATTAGATTAATTTGATGTTGAATTTTCGGAGAGAGTTAATTCTAATTTTTCGAAGATTCGTAAAATCTTCCCAACACCTTTGTGCTTCAATTTTTAAGTTTCGACCCGTCCAAGGAAATGCCCAGGTTTGTTGTACGGGTTGTTAGATTGTACCCAATCATTCTCTTTGTTTCAGATTGTACCCAGTCCCAGGTCTAAATTCTGATTTTGTTGAAACTTCAACAGATAAATGCACGTTCTTCATGCTGGAATTGTCCATTTTGGGCATTGAATTCAAATTTTATTACACCCCATTTTTTGAAAATTTAAATTTGAAGTACCTTTACCGGTTTGGAAAAAATGAGAATTTGACAGCAATATTGTAAAGATATAGGATTTAGTAAAAGGAATTTGAAAATTTAGCCCCTATTTAAAACTAGGAATTGTTGGGAAATTTCCCAGTAAGATTTGCAACTTCTGAAGAACTTTTTGGCACATGATCTGATCTGTTTTGAGCTCTTTTTTATTTGTGACTACTATATGCAATTTAATGACTCATAAGTGAGGCAATTTGATCTTTACACGAAGTCCCTGAATCCATCCATTTTTTATGCATCAAGGTACATTCAATTTCAATTTCATCACATTCATGTGCATAACCTCGTGGAAATAGCATTATGACTTCCCTGACTATGAACTTACGATTTATAGGATAGCAGCTTTGTTCAGACATATTTTCTTGAAATTTTCTTCCTCCATTTGATGAGTACTAATAGTACAACAACGTGATTTGTTTTCAAATGATTTTCTCTACATTCGATGCCTTCAAGTTCATGTCCCATCATTTCATAGAATTAATTATAGAGTGCTTATTCAAGCATAACGCGTCACATGGTGTTAGAGTACTACTTTATTACTTAAATAACCATTGAACAAGCCACAAAAAATGATTCATAAAAATTAGTTATCTCATACCTGCGTTGGAAAAAAAAGATTAAATAGTTATTTCGAAGATTTTTTTCCCTAAACCACGTGTAGATGAGTTACATTATCAGTTAGCCTAAGTTGATAAAACTCAAGATATACATTTTAAACACTAGTCCAACAGATTTTGCAAAAAATATTGACTGTTGTACATTATAAAGAAATATCACATTAATTCAATTGTGATACAAGAATAAAGGAATTACATTTTATAGTATCCAATAACAAGAAGTGACATTACTACTACACGATGACATGCCATGAATTGATTTATATGATTTTGGTTAGCCTCCCATCAACCACTTTTATGAAGAAAAAATATATAGGATTAGCTTGTTTTTGTAAACATTACTAGTAGTGATTATAAGAAGACACCATGTGGAATTGCAATTAGTGTGGAATTGCAAACCATATTTTTTATCTTCTTCTTCTTTGACCAGTAGACTAATACTTTTAATTTAATGTTAGTTCACTATATATGTAAGATTAAAATATACAAAAAAAAAAAAAAAAAAATTACAAAGAAAAAGTTCCATGCTTTATTTACTCTATTGATTAGTCTTAATTAATGCAATTTCGTGCGATCTTGTTCATAAGAAGTATTCTAATGAAAAAAAACGTAATTCTTTGTTGTTAATCAAACTTATTGTGCATCAAAAGGCTTAAGAGTTGTTGTCAATGTTGGGAAACACAGACCAGTACGTTTGAAAAATAGTTTCATGCTTCAAACGTCGTCATCGAGATCTCGAATTTTTACATGTTGTACTTATATGGGTGGTTATATACTTTTAACTAAAATTTTCATAAATGTTCGCCAAGGTTTGCTAGGTGAAATATTTTTTGCAAACTCACCGTACAACCGAAGACTGCTTCCGCTTGCTTTAAAAAAAATAATAAAAAAAAAATAAACCTTTTCCAAATTGTTTTGTTCCTTATTTTTTTATGTCCATATGTTAAAAAAATGTTAATACTTTTCAATATTTATTAATAAATTCAAATTTAGAAACTTTTCTTAATATCGTATTTGAAAGATTTACGTTAAAGAATTCAGGTTTGGTAATGCTCCGAGTTATAAAATTTGGGGCGTGTAACCCACACAAGCACAGCCTAGAACAAGAAAATATTTAATTTTTTAATTTAATTTTATGATTTTTTTTTCTCATGTATACTTATGAAATATTAAAGACAAGCACACAAATACTAAAAAACACAAGAAAAGTAAAAGTTTTTCCGACCCTCAAACTTAAAATAGACATTGACTCGAACTTATTGTTATTTGGTAAACTGGTCAACTTCATTTCTAACCACACGTTTCATTAGACCCACAACTTTTAAATAATTTTTCACCACAAATTTCATGGGACCACCGACTTTTATCAACTTATAGCCACATCCCATTGCCCCTTAATTATCCCTACCACAGAAAGGAAAAGATAATATACTATTATGGTTTTATGCCTCATGATGTCATTCTTGTTGCTATAGCAATTCCTTCGAGGTTCAATAATTTGGACACTTCAACTACCTAAAAAGTGTAAATTCTTATATTAAGCTCCTGTTTGATAAAAATTAACGTAATGTGTGGTTGAAAATTTTTGATCCCATAAAATATGTAATTAAAATTATTTATTTACTTTAACTTTAGTAAAATCTAGATTTTATCCCTACCAAACAGTTGCTCTCATAATTATGAAAAACAAATTAAGCCCTCGTACGGTAAAACTTGAAATCCAAATTTTAATCTAAGTCAATGTCAACAATTAATTTTAACCACATATTTTATGGGACCACAACTTTTAAACCATGTATTTCCTTAACTTTTGTCAAAATCTGCTAAAAACCTGACTTTAATCTCCACCAAACAGGAGCTAATTGCGAAATAAGTTAGAATTGGCATATTAATGACACATGCTAATGAGAACATAGAATTAATAAAATTGTCTTCACTCGTCCAACTTTGTAAGAACACAAATTTGTATGCATGCATACATTTAAGAAGTCAATTAATACGACTTTTTTGTAAGTTACCGTATGTCCTAATATCAAAATGAAATTAAAACGTAAAAATAAATACTTGCACTTATAACTTACCTTTACATTTATGATTTACATGCACATGGTGATTCTTATATATATTAATCTATTTAAGAACTAAATGCATCAGTAGCATATGGCAAGTAAAAATTCAGACAAGAGAAACATGCATACCGAGAGGAATATTTTGATTGGGCTGATATTGATGATGGCAATATGGCTAGATTCTGGTTTAGCTATGGGCTCCAACTGCAGACCAAAAGATTGTGTGAGATTTTGCAACTATGAATGGACGGGAGATATGTCTGAAAATGACTATTGCTTAGATGAATGTAAAAATAATCGTGTACATTGTGTTGAGCAAGGACGCGATGCTATAGATGACGTACGAGGTGTACAGGCTCCACTAAGCTCGTGTGTTTGTGATTGAGGCACCCATTGACGTGGAACTTCCAACTACTTATAAAAGTACACATGTATCGAAAAAGATAAGGCTATTGACCCAAATTGCTAATATTTCATAACCATAAATCTTATATTTACAATTTTACTTTTTGCTGAGTTATCACAACATATTGTTATATATGAGAATAAACATATTATATACCATGTATTGTCATAACTCATCACAAAATTATAACGTTGAAATAGTGATAATAATATTCTTCTTCGGGAAGCAAAATGAACTCGTAAGTGGAAAGTTTTAGGCGAATATAAACGCGTCTATGTTTCGGATATTATGAAAGGCAATTAAAAATATTTGTGCTTTTGTAAGATCATAAGGAGAGAATTGAAGAGTGTGTGTGTGTGTATGTTTGAAGTTTAATACTCCCTTGAAATTTGTGTATAATTATATATTTGAAAAAATTTATTGATAATTAATCAAGTATTTCTCTACACAATTCATAAGTTTGATCTTTTCACAGACTACAACAAAATACTCTTTTACAGCACTTAAAAGACAACATTTGTTGATAAATGTTACTAAAAAAGTCTTTTGGCAACATTTTAGTAGGTGAATGTTGCCATTGGTTAGTATA
Source organism: Fraxinus americana (assembly GCA_035079005.1). Lineage (NCBI taxonomy): Eukaryota > Viridiplantae > Streptophyta > Magnoliopsida > Lamiales > Oleaceae > Fraxinus > Fraxinus americana. Next base: position 5,444,102 of record CM068722.1, on the reverse strand, counting down.
AATGAGTTTTTCAACGTTTTACAACGTTTATTGAGTGTTGAGGAAAGTTTTCTTTTTCGCAACGTTCATCAAATATTACAAAAGAAAAGCCTCGTGCAACGTTTGTCAAACGTTGCGGAAATTGAGACATTTCGCAATGTTTATTAAAAAACTACCGAAACTCTCTGTGACCTCACCATGAAAGGTAGCGCGCAGAAAAAAAAAAACAATAATAATCCGAACTTTTCGAGATCAAAGATGAGAAGAGAAGTTATGTTTTGACAGTCCTCCGATCTTTGCAGTTAGGGTCTCATAATTGTATAATGCAAATTCCTTTATGGGTTTACGTTTTTATACTCCACAAATATCAGAAAAGCACTGTAATTTGGATTCTTCTTTCAAGATATGAACTATTTTGTTTAGAAATTCTGCTAAAATTTCTTGTTCTTTGTGATGGTTTAGTTGTTCAATTTGTTCTTATTAAATTCTTCATTCCACGTTACTCCATTTTATTATAATTAATTGTGCTTTGTACTCATCTTGTAAGTGTGCACTCCGAGGAACGACATTCAAAATGGAGGTTATGTGTATTTCAAAATAAGGGTTTTAATGTTTGCCCCAGGTTTTATGTTTGTTCTAGCTAGTAAGATGTTTACTTATTGTTATTTGGAAGACTCATTCTTCACTATCAAAACCTAGATGAATTCTTTGCTGATCAATTGTGTATCCAGGTCACCTCTTGGATCATGTGTTTATCATGTTCTGTGTGTGATTAAGCTCATTTTTTCCTATCATTATTTGAAAACACTTTAATCATACATTCACATGGTAAAATTTCTACACGTAAATCCAAAATTTATCTCTACTTTTTAAAAACGTATTCGCCTAAAATCAATTTTCAAAACTTTGTCTTTACGAAATATTGGTTTTCAAACAGGGGCTAAATGAATACTTTTTAGAGTTTTTCTTATCTATTTTCCAATTTCAATTCAAAGAAGCTCTATGAATGGTGCTTTTCAAGAGTTTTTTAGTTTATATTATATTTTTATCTTTTATAAAGCTAAAGATAACTCCCATCGCACAGAAAAATAAAATAACGTGCATAGTCGATAAATAGGCCCAAAATTGTTGAACCACTACAAGTTTTCAACGCCCTTTTTTGTGCAGGCCTGATTTTTTTCCTCATCAAGTCCATGTAGTTGCTGCGCCCGCCCCCTTCTTAGTCAATGGGGCACAACATGTTCAGCATCTACTGTGAGAACTTGGGCAAAATAAATTCTACCGGAAAACCATGGAATTTTTAGTTTTCGACCAAACGCATCCCTTTACCTCCCAACGATAATTCAGCCAGAAAAGAGACATGCTTTTTTGCCCACTAAGTAATTCTGAAACTCAACAACGAGCAAAAGGGGGCTAGGTTCGGTGTGCATAACTTCAATAAATAACTAAAAATGTAAACTACAAGGCGAAACCATTTTTATATACTGAAATTGCATTTTCAATATAAAACGCAACTATTAATTGGCCACTGCTTGAGCGTTATTTTTCTAATAATCATTTTCCTCATTTTAAACGCACATAAATTCACAAAAAAAGAAAAAAAAAATCATTACGTGTAAATTTAATTTTTTTTCTATGCTTGTAACCACATATTTTTCAAAAATTAAAAAAATGGGGTTCATGAGGGGTGTAGCATCATTTTTTGGACATATTATTCGTTTCTCAAATTTCTTAAAATACCCTAGCTAACACCACAAAAGTTTAGCTATAAGATCACGGGCAGAAGACAAACTGTCCTCTAGTCATTTCAATATATACACACAAATAGCCCTGTGCACTGGACCTACTAATGTATGGTGAAGTTAGCCATTGGGATACAGATACCTACTGCTACTGTATATACAGCTACTATTGGATACTGCAGAATTTGTGGACAAGACTATACGGTGCCGTCTGGATGCCTGCCTCTCTGGACAAAGTTTTTCTTATGAAAAGTGTCTACATTTCAGTACATTTATGTATGTAACAAAGGGAAGTAGTTCGACTGGATGCATGTTTGTGGTGCTTTCTTGAAGGTATTAGGGCAAGGACAAGCACTATACCGTTTAAAGACGTTTTTGAATGGGACTATACGGATTAAACTACTTGTACAATTTGCTTAAGCAGTCCAGAATGCTGAGCTGGCGAGCACTATCATATTATTTGGATCTTATTCGAAATTAAACTAGAAAGGTAATTGCTCGTTAGGTTAGCATCTATAAAGCTTTCTGTAAATGACATTTGTATTTGTTTCAAAAGCTTGTTCTGACCTCAAATAGAGTAATCTTGTCACCTTTTGTTGCACGCTTTGGAGTTTATATGTTTAGTGCATGGTATTGAACGTGACTAAATAACATAATTGACGACATTGTAACTTTCTTCTATAATATGATGGATCATTACGTGAAATCTTATTCCTCGTGCATGAAATGCATAAAAAACACAAGGAAATTATTCACTGCGAATATATTATTTTGGATTTCTTTTAAAGTTGCATGAACGAGTCATCTTAAGTATATATGGCATAAATTTTGCATGATAGAAAGTAGATGGTGCAGTATAGACATGAGAATGGAAATGATTTTAGTTGGGAGAAGATGGTGAAAGAAATGTATACTGGGGACCCCTTTATGTTTATAATGCTAATAATGAGTAAATTCATATCCCCATACCAAGGGCCAATTGCAGTTTGGCCTAAAATAGAATTGCACAAGAGAGGAGTGCTGTCTTTATTTCATTTTCACCTTCCTTTGTGGGGGAATTAACCAGATGAAAAGAGTTGGTGGGTTCCTCCTTGTTTCTTCTTTGTCGACTTTAATAGACCTTTCTTTAATTGTTCAAGCTCATTACCAAACTAAGAACATCATGCTTTTCGACACCATATTAGATTCGTATAACCTCATGACAAGTTTGATATATAGTAGTATTGACCATATTGTACAGAATTAGTGGTGTCGAAATGTGTAAAGGTAGCCTAAGAAGTGAAAGTTAATAATAATAATAATAATAATAATAATAATAATAATAATAATAATAATCAGAACCTAAATGAAAAATGTGAAAGCTATCTCAAATTGGATCACGCTTGTATGCAAAACTAGATGATGTTAAAATGGGTAAAACTGACTCAAAAGTGTAGCTAATAGGCTAATATTTATATAAAAAAAAAATTGTGTATTGGTCAAATGGCTACTCCTAAGTTTTTATTTCATTTTTCTAGTTCTGTACAATTGTTGACCTGCTGTCATATACATATATTTGCAAGTCCTCGTTACTTTGAATCATGGTTGGCCTAACTTGGTTTGTTTTGATCATGTTTACCTTTCAATGCAGTATATATGTGGTTTTACCGAACCTACTTTTCTTACTCGCAAAATATATATACATACTTCTTAGAACAAGTCCATCGGATCAACAGTAGATTCTGTTTGATTAGTGTAATTTTTTTCAAAATAATAGTTGGCATCTGTATGTCACCGTTGAATTTCTGAGTTCTCATTCTTGAATTGTTCAGTTTTACTTGGTTAATATACCCGGTCATATTTCTAGTTCTTCATTAATCTTGAATGTTCCCAAGATTAGTCACCTCAAATATCATTTGTTCATGTCTCTGTGTTGCATTTACTTTTTGGTGCAAATTTCATATGTAATATTTAGCATGTGGTTATAGACAAGTGAACATTGAAACGTGAGGCTTATCCCTTTAATGACTAAAGTTATAACTGAATCTAAGTTGTCATATTGTCATTTCATTTCTTAGCCTTAGCCATATTTGTAATAGTATAAATGCTTGCTTGGCTAATCAATCTCGATAGCCGTATATTCTTCGGCAACTGCAAAAGAAGAAGGTGATTAGGAATTTCGGAATTAGGATTTAGCTCAAAACGTGAAGCCTTGCGGCCCTCGCCTTCTCCGTCGTGCCTCGTTTTTCCTTTCTTATTTTTTACCCTCTCGTGAACCAAGACCACTCATCACATCCGAAAATTTTTGAACTTGGTTTGTAGAGGATACACATGGAGGCTGATAAGCGAGGCAAATTCTTCGGAAGAACAAAGATGAACCTGAATGGGTACTAGCCCTTGAAGCTTTAAAGGGCAAAGTGCCACAACCTCCCGGGCATAATGGAATGATTGTGCAATATTTCACTATCAATGCTGGAGAGGTTTATTCCATTTACTTTTATCTTAATTTGTTGTTGAAGTATTTTGTTTAGATAACCATCATAATTTTTATTAGAGTTAATTATTTTGGTTTAAATTTTTTATTTATATGAATTCCTTTTTAGCACGTGACTACGAAATCAAAGAGACTCATTTTCAAAAATCTTAATAAAATAGGTTCCAATAACTAGATCTATTCGGGTACCTTTTTCTTATAAGTGTATACATCACTGTGTTATTCGCATGCTGAAGTTTTGAAGAGGATTTCGACCTTGCTATTTCATTATAACATAAATATTTTAGCTATCAATTTTTTTTGCCGTTTCATTGTTGGGGTTTGAGTTGTTGGATTTAGTCTTGGTAGACTCTTATGAAGAAATTTTTTTGAATGCACACTACGATATGATGATCCAATTTTAAATATTGTGCTAAGGTCTTGAGAAATTTGAATGCATTCAGGGTGAAATAAAGAAAAATTAAGTGATGCTCATCGACAACAAAAAATGGTTTCCATCGTTGCTTCTATTAACTCCTCCTTTCCCTATATCTGTTGTTTGATGGCCAATAATATGTTGGTGGAAGGCTTCATTGACAAAAAATTCCTAAGTGATGGATTTACTCAAATATTTTTCTTCACGAAATGAAAACCTCCATTATTTCTAATAGTGTTATATATTCTTCTAGTTAATTAATAGTACTTTCCAAGCACATCAAGGTACAGGGGAATTCAATTAGAAGGCCAAATAAATGGTTGGGATGTGGAATTCAATTGGAAGGCCAAATAAATGGTTGGGATGTGGAATAAAATCTTATCTCGGCTATAGATGGAGGTATTATCGAGTTTATAAGGAAAGTTGACGACTCTACTTACGTCTTATGCTTTGCTTCATAACAATTGTTTAAAATCCAAATCAACTAATAAAGTGTGTTTTTACATTGATTATAAGTGTGTGTATCATTTTTAATGCTTGACCTTATAAATAGCACAAAATTTGAATTTCAGGCCTCAGCAGACGAGGACGACGACGATGATGTGAATTTGTTTGGTAAGGAGACTGAGGAAGAGAAGAATGCTGATGAAAAACGTACTGCAATCGTGAAGGCATCTGGAAAGAAGAAAGATAGTAGCTTCTGTGTTCCGTTTATGATGGAGTTTTTCTATTACTATTTTATTTCATTTTGAAACTTCTTTTTATTTAAGTGGTGTTGTATCACATTCTAATGCTCAAGTGTATGAATTCAACAATTTGTAATGAAATTATCAATTTTTATGCAATTTCAAAATTTGTTCATAAGGTGCACTTTCAATTTTGACAATCAATTTGCATAAATTGCTGTTAAAAAAAAAAAAAAAAACCAACATTTAAAAAACGCGTTGCCGTAGGTTTTTTTTTTGTTGTAGTGATAGTAAAAAGCGAGTAGCGAAAGTCTTATCAAAAGCAAAATCTACTATCTACATTTAACAAAAAATACATATCTCTCAGCTGAAACACGGATAATTAAAATCCCACTCAGTCTCCGAATATTAATATATTATATGTATAATACATTATAAGAAAAAAATCATCAATCACAGTTTTTGCGTTGGTGTTTTTCCTTTGTCATAAAGCATTAATAAATTTTGGATTCTTCTTTTTCTTCTCTACCTTTAATAGTTGAATTTTATTTCTCCTTGTAGCATTCTCAATTTATTTGTCAATAATTCCAAAAAATGACTTTTTGTTGTCCCAGTGATTAGCAAATCAATACTGATGGATTTTCTGGATAAAAAAATCCTGTTGTGACAAGTATCGCCACAAGGATAAAGACAACGGACCTTCTTAAAAGGATTTCTGTCATAGAATAAGTTTCCAACTGCTTTAGCAATTGTATGCATAACTGAATTTCAGTGTGTGAAATGCAATTTTGCAGACAAGGGGCAATAAGAAAGAATCATCAAATTAGAATCTTGTTGTTTCAGGTCTGAGCCCAATCTAGCAATGAATATGATAAGTGTGTTTTATACACTTATTTGGACCAATAAATTAGGATATTTGTTGTTAAATTTGATGAATTATAGCTTAATTATGTTTTAATTTTGCTTGTTACGTAAAACTCGGCATAAATTGTTTGAATTGCACTGAAGGATCGGAAAAAAAAATGAGAGAAAGGAAGAAATACAAAGTTCAAAACTAAATTGCAATCTTCAAATAATTAATTCGGACTTGATTTCAATGATTGGAAGATGCCTGGACTCATTTGGAGGAAAATGGTAATAACGAGGAACAAAATACAACTAACGTGGAAGTTCAATGGGGTGTACATGGTAATAATCTACATAAAATCAACAAAAAGATACAGGACAAAAAGGCCGTGTGGGCAAGCACTTGAGTGGCGCATGCACGCGGAGAGAACCCTAGCAAGGAATTGAAGCTAATTAGATCAAGATTTTGAGGAATTCAACATTGGAAGTGAAGATGAAGTAGATTTAATTTGTCACAGAAAAGAGAGTTAAATACATTAGCCTTTTTGATTGTGAAGAATGCATGAATATGACTAGATTACAAATCATGAATTGAAATAGATAGCAACATGTGGATTCAAAATCCAATAAATCATCCATAATTTGATAAAAACCAAATTTTTAGAGCTTTCTTAGATTAATTTAGAATATATCAAATCAAACTCTCTTTTGTGTAACATAATTCAAATTCCATACGAAACTAGTAAACTAGAATTGAATTTATTCAATGTGGAACGATACTCTCAACTCATTGAAATCTATTACTTGTCGATGATCATGTATGCTTTTGAAATTTTCGTGAATGGAATATATCTATTTTTTAGAACAAGATCTCAGAAGACAACCCCTAATGCAATTGTGGATCAACTATATTAGAGATAAAGAATAAGAGTTGTGAAATTCGCAAGAATAGTTAAACTTGTTATTTAAAAACAAAGAATCATTCCTCAACCAAGTTTCATGCATTGCGCTTAGCAAGAGTTGATATAGAATTATCTCGGTGTAAAGGCACTAAGTCCACATAGTGTAAGTGTCGTGCTCTAACTCAAATCGATTTTGGATGTAAATGATTTTGTGCCAGCCAAATAAAAATAATCAAGAAGTATGATTTCCTGTTTATTAGATGCAAACAAATTCAGAAGCAATGATACCAAAGATTCTGGCAACTTGACAAAATCACACTTTCATAAATGTTCTCGTATATTTTGTGCAATGTTGAATTCATACAATCAAGAAATTTTATTTTTATCGCGTTTCATTCTTCTTTTTGCCTTTTTTGTAGAGCAGATTCTGGTTGTATTATTGGAGCTAAGAAAGCGAAATTTCTTGAAACTTTAAAAAAGAAGTTAATATATGCATATTTTCGAGGATTATTGAGTAATAATAGAGTGAAAATTTTGACAATAACTTTTCATGTGTTCATAATTTATATTCCCTCTGTCCCATAATGATACAGTAATGTTATTCATTGCGAAAATTATCGGTAATTGCTTTATGTGCTGTACACATGACAGTTTTATTATTTTATGTATGAGACAATAAAAAACTATCATATTAATACATCAAATAACAAACTGTTATATGTATACCACGTCGGACGACTACCGGTAGTCTTCATTATGAATAGCATTATTCATAAAGATACTTTTATTAATCATACATATATATAATTTATTAAAAATATCGTTCCACAAAATATTCATATGTAAAGAGAGAGAGAAACAAAGTGACCTGCACTTCTTTAGCTACATTTGATAGGCATTTGATTAGATAGACTAATTGTATTCTAATAATTATTTCATCAGTTGTTTGTGGTGATTTTATTTAATTAAATTTGCTTGTTTACTTGAAAAAAATTGACCACAAAAATATGAATTTTATTCTTCAGAAAAAGAAGTAAATTTAAATTTTGTTTGCTAAAGAATGCAAGGAAAATTTTGTTGATTTCTTTCTTTATTGCACAGATTTTATTTCTTTATGCAATATAGAGTTGTACCTTATTCCTTGAAGGAGAATTAATATTAATTTTTTTTTTAGATTATTTCCATACGCTGGCTATACCTTTTACAGGCTATAAGGTGGAGTATTGCTGATTATAATTGTCGATACAAGAAACTGCTTGTGTTGTCTTAATCTTCGAACTTATCACAGATCCACTTGTAAATACACTATTTTAGCTTAAACATAAATGTTTTGAAAACTCATTGGATACATGAGTAATAGAATCAAGTAGAAGAAGGAAACCATTAACACAGTAATATATTGCTCTCAAAAAATTCAGGCGGTGATCAAGTAGTTGAGATGGACAAGTTTTGTCACAATGATAAGGACAGTCAATCTCTTGAAATTGACTACGGTCGAAAAACCAATCTCCAACTATTTTTGCAATTGTCTGCATAAAAATAATTATTTTGGTGATTCAGTTTTGCTCAAAGGGACAATATGAAAGCAACATTAAAAAAAATGTAGTCGTGAAATTGGTAAGGAACATTAACCTTGTTATTTAACACCTGCGAGTGGGTCCCAAACCAAGTTTCCCCTTCAGTTTGACAGTGTGTATAGCAGGAATTTATAAAATACAACCTGAAGCCTAAAAACCACATTAAATAGAGAAAACTTCATTTCAATTGAAAGCAAAACCCCAGATGAAATAGTTAGATAAAACAACTTATAATACCTTGAATCGTTTGGAGCTGACTGGTGGGGAGGGGGGGGGACAATTGCTAAAACTAGTCTTGCAATTGCTCCAAGTACCATTTGTATCCGAAACATTAGGAACCAAAATGTTATTTATCTGGAAAAATTGACGATGTCAAAAGAATCGAAACCACAAAATCGGATGAATGACAGCAATATAGAAAAATATCATATCTAGCAACAAAATATGCTCATGTCATTGAGATCACTAACCTGCCACGAATCGTAGGCAGCATTTGTAATGAAAAGTGGCGTCCGGATTTGTTGTGCGATGTTTTGAGGGAAAAAACACTAAACATTTTGAATGATATCAGCATGAGACTAGTTATGTCACGGTGTAAAATCATTTAATCTAGTCAATAAAATTGCTCTTACCAATCTGGGTTTTCCTCTTGACGTACACGATGAGGGCAAGTTCTTCGCCGCTCCCTACATCCAATTCAATGACGAAAATGCAATCAGAAGATGGTCAAACTTCTATTCAATAAGCATATAAACTATTGTTTATAGAAGAAAATTCATACATGTGTAGGTACCACGTCCTTGTAGTAATCCTCGATATATGTTGCTACAAAAACAGATTTCCTGTAACAGAGGATAAACGATGTTAGATTTAGCTTAAATAGATGACCATAATTCTTCTGGACATTAAATCTTGTCTTGATACAATGCCCTGCATGAAAGCTTACACATTTATAAAAAAACCAGCATCTGAAATGCAAAATAGATGTCAACCCACCAGCTGAACATCCACTCAGAACAGCCTGCTAAGAATACTACAAGTTACTGATGTTTGATTCAATAAAAAATGAAGGAATATCCATATGAAAGAGATCATACATTTTCAGCATTCTTCATTCCTTTCTCTAGTAGCTCCTCCATCATAGCAAGAAAAATCCTTGCTCCCCTGAAGTGAAGTTTGGTAGCCCAATCGAAGTTTACAAAAAATTATTAGAACAAGAAAGCCATCCACTATAGTTTCACAAAATGGCATTAAATTATATATACCTATTCTCTGCTAAATAGAAAAATGCAAAAAATAATCTTATGTATATATCTATTGTGATGACTTACAGGTTCCACTGCTTCTACATCCTCAGTAAATGATGCACCATCACAATATCTAATCTTGATTTTATTCCAATTATGGAAATCTGGATATTTTCATGAGATAATAATAATAATTAAAGACAACACTAAAGAAGATTAAAAGTCTTAATATAAATCAAAATCAAAGTCAATCAAAAGATAAAAGAATACCTGGGTTAAACTGTGGCTCATTGCTCAAAATCCCAGAGAAATTAAGCTGCTTAGCAATGTCATGTTGTTATGGAGGAGCCTTTTTTTAGGTTCTTATGGGCTAGGCAAGTCGTTATATTATGGCTCCACCCTCCTCCCTGATCATTGAAGACACACATTTTACGTTCTCCTCAACAAAAATCAGGCAACATACACTACAAAAAAAATGGGTTCCACCGACCAAAGTTTTAGCGACCTCTAAAACGTGGTTGCTGTAAGACACGTACAGTGACCAACTAATCGTTGGTATAGATTTTGGTCTAGTAAAATTGGACAAATTTTGTTATGTTTTATTGCGACCAATGTTTGGTCGCTGATTCAGAGAATTAGAGACCATACGTTTGATTGGTTGGTAAAGGTAGTGTGGAAAAAGAGTAAAAACTTTCCACATATGAAAACAGCTCAAGCGACCACTGAATGGTCCCTGAACCTAATCTTCTGCAACCACCGATATCGTGGTCGCTAAAACATTTGGTGCAATAAATTCCAACTTTTGAAAAATGATTTTGGCATTTTCGAGCGACCAATAGTGATGGTTGCAGTATACCACTCCCCTCCAGTGACCACTAAATGGTCCCTGAACCTAATTTTCTGCAATCACCGATCTCGTGGTCGCTAAAACATTAGGCGCAATAAATTCCCGCTTTTTAAAAATGATTTTGGCATTTTCTAGCGACCAATAGTGATGGTTACAGTATACTACTCCCCTCTAGCAACCACTCAGTGGTCCCTGAACCTAATCTTCTGCTAAAACATTTGGCGCAATAAATTCCCGCTTTTTAAAAATGATTTTGGCATTTGCTAGCGACCAATAGTGATGGTTGTAGTATACTACTCCCCTCTAGCAACCACTGAATGGTCCCTAGACCTAATCTTCTGCAACCAACGATTTCGTAGTCGCTAAAACATTTGGCCCAAGAAATTCCTGCTTTTTAAAAATGATTTTGGCATTTTCTAGCGACCAATAGTGATGGTTGCAGTATACCACTTGCCAGCGACCATTGAATGGTCCCTGAACCTAATCTTTTGCAACTATCGATATCGTGGTCGTTAAAACATTTGGTACAATAATTTCCCCTTTTTAAAAATGATTTTGGCATTTTCTAGCGACCGATAGCAATGGTTGCAGTATACCACTCCACACAAGCGACCACGGAATGGTCCATGAACCTAATCTTCCGCAACCACCGATACCATGGTTGTTAATTGAATTAGGTTAGGTGCAATTCGAATTGAACAACAAAATTTCGAAATTAAATAGATTGACACCATGTTTTGTTATCGGTTCCTTTGATTTAAATTAGCTGTTCGATCTTGGCCCAAAATCAATTAACCATCAAACAACTCCAAATGAATCAATTTTCAAGGGCAATAAAGCATATCAGTTAAAAATAAAAAAGAAAACTAGCAATACATGCAACATAGAGAATCTAATCTTCTACCCATATTAGTACAATGTGAATGATGAAAAGATTTGAAACTTGCGATGAGTTGAGGTGAGAGACTAGAGATACAAATAGAGTGATGACGATGATGAATAGAGACAAGAAGGGACTCTAATTTGAGGGCTAAGATTCTTCTTCATCTTCCTTCTCAAGAGAGTGAGCGAGTGAGACTATTTTTTAATTATGTAACCGTGTTTATTTAATTAATTAAAATATTAAAGTTTAAAACTAAAAAAACAATTAAATAATTGAAAAATATACTGAGTCAAAAAGTTTTTGGAGTCAAAATTTAGTCCAAATCGGTCGAACATCGTGGCAAAGCATTGAATATACCGCAATTAGATCTGAACGGACTCACTTATGTTGTCGATCATCTGAACATACCACAATTAGTTGTTGCAGTATTTGATACACACCGTCGGCCAATCTCTCTCCTTCTCTGGTGATGAGGTTAGCGTTGAGGAACAGACACTTGAGTATTTGGAACATCTGGATGGTCGGTGTTGAAAGAAAGTGATGTAACTTTTGTATACGGTGTCCGTTTTGGGCCCATAACCCCATTCCGAAAAGCTCGCGACGATTCCGTTTTGGGCCCATATACCGAATTTTGGGCATTTGAATTTGTTTGCTGAGTCAAAATGGTACTTTATAGTTTCTTCGCTCATTATTTTCAATATGTATTTATTTTGCTTTGTAGCCCAGTCCATTAAGGAACTGCTGTCCAGTAGGTTATCTTTTCTTTTAGTATTTAAGACCCTAAGACGTGTTGTAGGATTTTTTGGTTGTTCATGAAATACGAAAAACGCCTATTTACTTTGGTTTGATACATTATAATTGTGATTATTATATTTTATTTCTCCCTTTAAAATATATACTCGAAGTTAAAGATAATTAAAAAGAATAAGAGAAAAAACAATTTATCAACATTTTTTTAGCAAAAAAAAATAAAAATCCAACAACCCTACATAACCCACGTAAACCTCCAATAACCGCTACCACCCTAAATAACCCACGTAAATTAACCTTCTATTTGCCTCCAATATGTTTTCACAAGAAGTAATTCACTGAATCTCTTTGCCGCTTCATCTTCATCACGCCCAAACATCTCCCAGCAATTGCTAGCCCATCAACAAGTTTCAGCTTCAATAAGCAACAGATTTTGTGTTTTTCAATCAGTCTTCAAGGTTTGCACGTCAATTTATCTCTGTTTTGATTTAGTTTTAACTTGGGTTGATTCAATTTTGGTTGGTGGTTTCCAAACTCATTGTTCTTGAAACGTGTTAATGTGGAATTACAGATCTTGTTTCATCATTAGATTAATTTGATGTTGAATTTTCGGAGAGAGTTAATTCTAATTTTTCGAAGATTCGTAAAATCTTCCCAACACCTTTGTGCTTCAATTTTTAAGTTTCGACCCGTCCAAGGAAATGCCCAGGTTTGTTGTACGGGTTGTTAGATTGTACCCAATCATTCTCTTTGTTTCAGATTGTACCCAGTCCCAGGTCTAAATTCTGATTTTGTTGAAACTTCAACAGATAAATGCACGTTCTTCATGCTGGAATTGTCCATTTTGGGCATTGAATTCAAATTTTATTACACCCCATTTTTTGAAAATTTAAATTTGAAGTACCTTTACCGGTTTGGAAAAAATGAGAATTTGACAGCAATATTGTAAAGATATAGGATTTAGTAAAAGGAATTTGAAAATTTAGCCCCTATTTAAAACTAGGAATTGTTGGGAAATTTCCCAGTAAGATTTGCAACTTCTGAAGAACTTTTTGGCACATGATCTGATCTGTTTTGAGCTCTTTTTTATTTGTGACTACTATATGCAATTTAATGACTCATAAGTGAGGCAATTTGATCTTTACACGAAGTCCCTGAATCCATCCATTTTTTATGCATCAAGGTACATTCAATTTCAATTTCATCACATTCATGTGCATAACCTCGTGGAAATAGCATTATGACTTCCCTGACTATGAACTTACGATTTATAGGATAGCAGCTTTGTTCAGACATATTTTCTTGAAATTTTCTTCCTCCATTTGATGAGTACTAATAGTACAACAACGTGATTTGTTTTCAAATGATTTTCTCTACATTCGATGCCTTCAAGTTCATGTCCCATCATTTCATAAAATTAATTATAGAGTGCTTATTCAAGCATAACGCGTCACATGGTGTTAGAGTACTACTTTATTACTTAATAACCATTGAACAAGCCACAAAAAATGATTCATAAAAATTAGTTATTTCATACCTGCGTTGGAAAAAAAAGATTAAATAGTTATTTTGAAGATTTTCCTCCCTAAACCACGTGTAGATGAGTTACATTATCAGTTAGCCTAAGTTGATAAAACTCAAGTTATACATTTTAGACACTAGTCCAACAGATTTTGCAAAAAATATTGACTGTTGTACATTATAAAGAAATATCACATTAATTCAATTGTGATAAAAGAATAAAGGAATTACATTTTATAGTATCCAATAACAAGAAGTGACATTACTACTATACGATGACATGCCATGAATTGATTTATATGATTTTGGTTAGCCTCCCATCAACCACTTTTATGAAGAAAAAATATATAGGATTAGCTTGTTTTTGTAAACATTACTAGTAGTGATTATAAGAAGACACCATGTGGAATTGCAATTAGTGTGGAATTGCAAACCATATTTTTTATCTTCTTCTTCTTTGACCAGTAGACTAATATTTTTAATTTAATGTTAGTTCACTATATATGTAAGATTAAAATATACAAAAAAAAAAAAATTTAAAAAGAAAAAGTTCCTTGCTTTATTTACTCTATTGATTAGTCTTAATTAATGCAATTTCATGCGATCTTGTTCATACGAAGTATTCTAATGAACACAAACGTAATTCTTTGTTGTTAATCAAACTTATTGTGCGTCAAAAGGCTTAAGAGTTGTTGTCAATGTTGGGAAACACAGACCAGTACGTTTGAAAAATAGTTTCATGCTTCAAACGTCGTCATCGAGATCTCGAATTTTTACATGTTGTACTTATATGGGTGGTTATATACTTTTAACTAAAATTTTCATAAATGTTCGCCAAGGTTTGCTAGGTGAAATATTTTTTGCAAACTCACCGTACAACCGAAGACTGCTTCCGCTTGCTTTAAAAAAAATAATAATAAAAAAATAAACCTTTTCCAAATTGTTTTGTTCCTTATTTTTTTATGTCCATATGTTAAAAAAATGTTAATACTTTTCAATATTTATTAATAAATTCAAATTTAGAAACTTTTTCTTAATATCGTATTTGAAAGATTTACGTTAAAGAATTCGTGTTTGGTAACGCTTCGGGTTATAAAATTTGGGACGTTACAGGCTATGTAACATACACAAGCACACAACTTAAAACAAGAAAATATTTAATTTTTTAATTTAATTTTTGATTTTTTATTTTATTTTCTCATGTATACTAATGAAATACTAAAAACAAGCACACAAATACTAAAAAACACAAGAAAAGTAAAAGTATTTCCGACCCTCAAACTTAAAATCGACATTGACTCGAACTTATTGTTATTTGGTAAACTGGTCAACTTCATTTCTAACCACACATTTCATTAGACCCACAACTTTTAAATAATTTTTCACCACAAATTTCATGGGACCACCGAATTTTATCAACTTATAGCCACATCCCATTGCCCCTTAATTATCCCTACCACAGAAAGGAAAAGATAATATCCTATTATGGTTTTATGCCTTGTGATGTCATTCTTGTTGCTATAGCAATTCCTTCGAGGTTCAATAATTTGGACACTTCAACTACCTAAAAAGTGTAAATTCTTATATTAAGCTCCTGTTTGATAAAAATTAACGTAATGTGTGGTTGAAAATTTTTGATCCCATAAAATATGTAATTAAAATTATTTATTTACTTTAACTTTAGTAAAATCTAGATTTTATCCCTACCAAACAGTTGCTTGAGTAATTATGAAAAACAAATTAAGCCCTCGTACGGTACAACTTGAAATCCAAATTTTAATCTAAGTCAATGTCCACAATTAATTTTAACCACATATTTTATGGGACCCACAACTTTTAAACCATGTATTTCCTTAACTTTTGTCAAAATCTGCTAAAAACCTGATTTTAATCTCCACCAAACAGGAGCTAATTGCGAAATAAGTTAGAATTGGCATATTAATGACACATGCTAATGAGAACATAGAATTAATAAAATTGTCTTCACTCGTCCAACTTTGTAAGAACACAAATTTGTATGCATGCATACATTTAAGAAGTCAATTAATACGACTTTTTTGTAAGTTACCGTATGTCCTAATATCAAAATGAAATTAAAACGTAAAAATAAATACTTGCACTTATAACTTACCTTTACATTTATGATTTACATGCACATGGTGATTCTTATATATATTAATCTATTTAAGAACTAAATGCATCAGTAGCATATGGCAAGTAAAAATTCAGACAAGAGAAACATGCATACCGAGAGGAATATTTTGATTGGGCTGATATTGATGATGGCAATATGGCTAGATTCTGGTTTAGCTATGGGCTCCAACTGCAGACCAAAAGATTGTGTGAGATTTTGCAACTATGAATGGACGGGAGATATGTCTGAAAATGACTATTGCTTAGATGAATGTAAAAATAATCGTGTACATTGTGTTGAGCAAGGACGCGATGCTATAGATGACGTACGAGGTGTACAGGCTCCACTAAGCTCGTGTGTTTGTGATTGAGGCACCCATTGACGTGGAACTTCCAACTACTTATAAAAGTACACATGTATCCAAAAAGATAAGGCTATTGACCCAAATTGCTAATATTTCATAACCATAAATCTTATATTTACAATTTTACTTTTTGCTGAGTTATCACAACATATTGTTATATATGAGAATAAACATATTATATACCATGTATTGTCATAACTCATCACAAAATTATAAAGTTGAAATAGTGATAATAATATTCTTCTTCGGGAAGGAAAATGAACTCGTAAGTGGAAAGTTTTAGGCGAATATGAACACGTCTATGTTTCGGATATTATGAAAGGCACTTAAAAATATTTATGCTTTTGTAAGATCATAATGAGAGAATTGAAGAGTGTGAGTGTATGTTTGAAGTTTAGCACTCCCTTGAAATTTGTGTATAATTATATATTTAAAATTCTTATTGATAATTAATCAAGTATTTCTCTACACAATTCATCACTTTGATCTTTTCACATACTACAACAAAATACTCTTTTACAGCACTTAAAATGCAACATTTGTTGATAAATGTTTCTAAAAAAGTCTTTTGACAACATTTTAGTAGGTGAATGTTGCCATTGGTTAGTATAAATGAGTTTTGCAACGTTTTGCAACGTTTATTGAGTGTTGAGGAACGATTTATTTTTCGCAACGTTCATCAAATATTGCAAAAGAAAAGCCTTGTGCAACGTTTATCAAAAAAACTACCGAATCACTCTGTGACCTCACCATGAAATGTAGCGCACAGAAAAAAAAATCCGAACTTTTCGAGATCAAATATGAGAAGAGAAGGTATGTTTTGACAGTCCTCCGAATTTCCAGTTAGGGTTTGATCTTTGAATCTTCCATAATTATATAATGCAAATTCCTTTATGGGTTTACGTTTATATACTCGATAAATATTAGAAAAGCACTGTAATTTGGATTCTTCTTTCAAGATATGAACTATTTCGTTTAGAAAATCTGCTAAAATTTCTTATTCTTTGTGATGGTTTAGTTGTTCAGTTTGTTCTTATTAAATTCTTCATTCCACGTTACTCCATTTTATTATAATTAATTGCGCTTTATACTCATCTTGTAAGTGTGCACTCCGAGGAATGATATTCAAAATGGAGGTTATGTGTATTTCAAAATAAGGGTTTTAATGTTTGCCCCAGGTGTTATTTTTGTACTAGCTAGTAAGATGTTTACTTATTGTTATTTGGAAGACTCATTCTTCACTATCAAAACCTAGATGAATTCTTTGCTGATCAATTGTGTATCCAGGTCACCTCTTGGATCATGTGTTATCATGTTCTGTGTGTGATTAAGCTCATTTTTTCCGATCATTATTTGAAAACACTTTAATCATACATTCACACGGTAAAATTTCTACGCGTAAATCCAAAATTTATCTCTACTTTTTAAAAACGTATTCGCCTAAAATCAATTTTCCAAACTTTGTTTTTACGAAATATTGGTTTTCAAACAGGGGCTAAATGAATACTTTTTAGAGTTTTTCTTATCTATTTAACATTTTCAATTCAAAGAAGCTCTATGAATGGTGCTTTTCAAGAGTTTTTTTGTTTATATTATATTTTTATCTTTCATAAAGCTAAAGATAACTCCCATCGCACAGAAAAATAAAACAAAGTGCATAGTCGATAAATAGGCCCAAAATTGTTGAACCACTACAAGTTTTCAACGCCCTTTTTTTGTGCACGGCTGATTTTTTTCCTCATCTAATCCATGTAGTTGCTGCGCCCGCCCCCTTCTTAGTCAATGTGGCACAGCAAGTTCAGCATCTACTGTGAGAACTTGGGCGAAATAAATTCTACCGGAAAACCATGGAATTTTTAGTTTTCGACCAAATGCCTCCCTTTACCTCCCAACGATAATTCAGCCAGAAAAGAGACTTGCTTTTTCGCCCACTAAGTAATTCTGAAACTCGACAACGAGCAAAAGGGGGCTAGGTTCGGTGTGCATAACTTCAATAAATAACTAAAAATGTAAACTACAAGGCGAAACAATTTTTATATACTTAAATTGCATTTTCAATATAAAAAGCAACTATTAATTAGCCACTGCTTGAGCGTTATTTTTTTAATAATCATTTTCTTCATTTTAAACACACATAAATTCACAAAAAAAGAAAAAAAAAATCATTACGTGTAAATTTATTTATTTTTTTCTCTGCTTGTAACCACATATTTTTCAAAAATTAAAAAAATGGGGTTCATGAGGGGTGTAGTATCATTTTTTGGACATATTATTGTTTTCTCAAATTTCTTAAAATACCCTAGCTAACACCACAAAAGTTTAGCTATAAGATCACGGGCAGAAGACAAACTGTCCTCTAGTCATTTCAATATATACACACAAATAGCCCTGTGCACTGGACCTACTAATGTATGGTGAAGTTAGCCACTGGGATACAGATATCTACTGCTACTGTATATACAGCTACTATTGGACACTGCAGAATTTGTGGACAAGACTATACGGTGCCGTCTGGATGCCTGCCTCTCTGGACAAGGTTCTTCTTACAAAAAGTGTCTACATTTCAGTACATTTATGTATGTAACAAAGGGAAGTAGTTTGACTGGATGCATGTTTGTGGTGCTTTCTTGAAGGTATTAGGGCAAGGACAGGCACTATACCGTTTAAAGACGTTTTTGAATGGGACTATACGGATTAAACTACTTGTACAATTTGCTTAAGCAGTCCAGAATGCTGAGCTGGCGAGCACTTTCATATTATTTGGATATTATTCGAAATTAAACTAGAAAGGTAAATGCTCGTTAGGTTAGCATCTATAAAGCATTCTGTAAATGACATTTGTATTTGTTTAAAGAGCTTGTTCTAACCTCAAATAGAGTACTCTTGTCACCTTTTGTTGCACGCTTTGGAGTTTATATGTTTAGTGCATGGTATTGAACGTGACTAAATAACATAATTGACGACATTGTAACTTTCTTCTTTAATATTATGGATCATTACGTGAAATCTTATTCCTCGTGCATGAAATACATAAAAACACACGTAAATTATTCACTGCGAATATATTATTTTGGATTTCTTTTAAAAGGTGCATAAACCAGTCATCTTAAGTATATATGGCATAAATTTTGCATGATAGAAAGTAGATGATGCAGTATAGACATGAGAATGGAAATGATTTTAGTTGGGAAGAAGATGGTGAAAGAAATGTATACTGGGAACACCTTTATGTTTATAATGCTAATAATGAGTAAATTCATATCCCCATACCAAGGGCCAATTGCAGTTTGACAACAAAAAATGGTTTCCATCGTTACTTCTATTAACTCCTACTTTCCCTATATCTTTTATTTGATGGCCAATAATATGTTGGTGGAAGGCTTCATTGACAAAAAATTCCTAAGTGATGGATTTACTCAGATATTTTTCTTCACGAAATGAAAACCTCCATTATTTCTAATAGCGTTATATATTCTTCTAGTTAATTAATAGTACTTTCCAAGCACATCAAGGTACATGGGAATTCAATTAGAAGGCCAAATAAATGGTTGGGATGTACCGCAGGAATAAAATCTTATCTCGGCTATAGAAGGAGATATTATCGAGTTTATAAGGAAAGTTGACGACTCTACCTACGTCTTATGCTTTGCTTCATAACAATTGGTTAAAATCCAAATTAACTAATAAAGTGTGTTTTTACATTGATTATAAGTGTGTATCATTTTTAATGCTTGACCTTATAAATAGCACAAAATTTGAATTTCAGGCCTCAGCAGCCGAGGATGACGACGACGACGACGATGTGAATTTGTTTGGTAAGGAGACTGAGGAAGAGAAGAATGCTGATGAAAAACGTGCTGCAATCCTGAAGGCATCTGGAAAGAAGAAAGATAGTAGCTTCTGTGTTCCGTTTATGATGGAGTTTTTCTATTACTATTTTATTTCATTTTGAAACTTCTTTTTATTTAAGTGGTGTTGTATGACATTCTAATGTTCAAGTGTATGGATTCAACAATTTGTAATGAAATTATCAATTTTTATGCAATTTCAAAATTTGTTCATAAGGTGCACTTTCAATTTTGACAATCAATTTGCATAAATTGCTGTTTAAAAAAAAAAAAAAAAAACTTACATCAACGTTCAAAAAAAACGTTGCGAAAGGTCTACGGCAACGTTTTCTGACGTTTTTTGAACTTTGCGAAAGATCGCAACGTTTAAAAAATGCGTTGCCGTAGGTTTTTTTTGTTGTAGTGATAGTAAAAAGCGAGTAGCGAAAGTCTTATTGAAAACAAAATCTACTATCTACATTTAACAAAAAATACATATCTCTCAGTCGAAACACGGATAATTAAAATCCCACTCAGTCTCCGAATATTAATATATTATATGTATAATACATTATAAGAATAAAATCATCAATCACAGTTTTTGCGTTGGTGTTTTTTCTTTGTCATAAAGCATTAATAAATTTTGGATTCTTCTTTTTCTTCTCTACCTTTAATGGTTGAATTTTATTTCTCCTTGTAGCATTCTCAATTTCTTTGTCAATAATTCCAAAGAATGACTTTTTGTTGTCCCAGTGATTAGCAAATCAATACTGATGGATTTTCTGGATAAAAAAATCCTGTTGTGACAAGTATCGCCACAAGGATAAAGACAACGGACCTTCTTAAAAGGATTTCTGTCATAGAATAAGTTTCCAACTGCTTTAGCAATTGTATGCATAACTGAATTTCAGTGTGTGAAATCCAATTTTGCAGACAAGGGGCAATAAGAAAGAATTTTTAATTTAGAATCTTGTTGTTTCAGGTCTGAGCCCAATCTAGCAATGAATATGATAAGTGTGTTTTATACACTTATTTGGACCAATAAATTAGGATATTTGTTGTTAAATTTGATGAATTATAGCTTAATTATGTTTTAATTTTGCTTGTTACGTAAAACTCGGCATAAATTGTTTGAATTGCACTGAAGGATCGGAAAAAAAATGAGAGAAAGGAAGAAATACAAAGTTCAAAACTAAATTGCAGTCTTCAAATAATTAATTCGGACTTGATTTCAATGATTGGAAGATGCCTGGACTCATTTGGAGGAAAATGGTAATAACGAGGAACAAAATACAACTAACCTGGTAGTTCAATGGGGCGTACATGGTAATAATCTACATAAAATCAACAAAAAGCTACAGGACAAAAAGGCCGTGAGGGCAAGCACTTGAGTGGCGCATGCACGCGGAGAGAACCCTAGCAAGGAATTGAAGCTAATTATATCAAGATTTTGAAGAATTCAACATTGGAAGTGAAGATCAAGTAGATTTAATTTGTCACAGTAGCCTTTTTTATTGTGAAGAATGCATGAATATGAATAGATTACAAATCATGAATTGAAATAGATAGCAACATGTGGATTCAAAATCCAATAAATCATCCATAATTTGATAAAAACCAATTTTTTAGAGCTTTCTTAGATTAATTTAGCATATATCAAATCAAACTCTCTTTTGTGTAACATAATTCAAATTCCATATGAAACTAGTAAACTAGAATTGAATTTATTCAATGTGGAACGATACTCTCAACTCATTGAAATCTATTACTTGTCGATGATCATGTATGCTTGTGAAATTTTCGTGAATGGAATACATCTATTTTTTAGAAAAAGATCTTAGAAGACAACCCCTAATGCAATTGTGGATCAACTATATTAGAGATAAAGAATAAGAGTTGTGAAATTCGCAAGAATAGTTAAACTTGTTATTTAAAACCAAAGAATCATTCCTCAACCAAGTTTCACGCATTGCGCTTAGCAAGAGTTGATATAGTATCATCTCGGTGTAACGGTACCTAGTCCACATAGTGTAAGTGTTGTGCTCTAACTCAAATCCATTTTGGATGTAAATGATTTTGTGCCAGCCAAATAAAAATAATCAAGAAGTATGTTTTCCTGTTTATTAGATGCAAACAAATTCAGAAGCAATGATACCAAAGACTCTGGCAACTTGACAAAATCACACTTTCATAAATGTTCTCGTATATTTTGTGCAATGTTGAATTCATACAATCAAGAAATTTTATTTTTATTGCGTTTCATTCTTCTTTTTGCCTTTTTTGTAGAGCAGATTCTGGTTGTATTATTGGAGCTAAGAAAGCGAAATTTCTTGAAACTTTAAAAAAGAAGTTAATAAATGCATATTTTCGAGGATTATTGAGTAATAATAGAGTGAAAATTTTGACAATAACTTTTCATGTGTTCATAATTTATATTCCCTCTGTCCCATAATGATAGAGTAATGTTATTCATTGCGAAAATTATCGGTAATCGCTTTTTCTGTGCTATACACATGACAGTTTTATTATTTGATATATGAGACAATAAAAAAATATCATATTAATGCATCAAATAACAAACTGTTATATGTATACCACGTCGGACGACTACCGGCAGTCTTCATTATGAATAACATTATTCATAAAGATACTTTTATTAATCATACATATATATAATTTATTAAAAATATCGTTACACAAAATATTTATATGTAAAGAGAGAGAGAGAAACAAAGTGACCTGCATATTGACTTCTTTAGCTACATTTGATAGGCGTTTGATTAGATAGACTAATTGTATTCTAATAATTATTTCATCAGTTGTTTGTGGTGATTTTATTTAATTAAATTTGCTTGTTTACTTGAAAAAAATTGACCACAAAAATATGAATTTTATTCTTCAAAAAAAGAAGTAAATTTAAATTTTGTTTGATAAAGAATGCAAGGAAAATTTTGTTGATTTCTTTCTTTATTGCACAGATTTTATTTCTTTATGCAATATAGAGTTGTACCTTATTCCTTGAAGGAGAATTAATATTAATTTTTTTTTTTTAGATTATTTCCATACGCTGGCTATACCTTTTACAGGCTATAAGGGGGAGTATTGCTGATTATAATTGTCAATACAGGAGACTGTTTGTGTTGTCTTTGTTAAGAAATATATGATTATTTTGTTAACATTATTTATTAAGGGTAGAATAGTCTTTTAAGTTTTCTTTATTTTAGACTATATATAGTCTCTTTGTATCTAGGTTTTATTCATTCAATTACATTATGCAGAATCAATAAAACCCTAGCCTCTTTTTCTTCTTCTCTTTGGATTGTTTAACATGGTATCAGAGCTAAGTTTCATGGGATTTGACATAATCTCAAACACAGCTTTTGAGAAGAGACGATTTTGGGAGGATTTTTCGTTCAGTTTCTGCAATTGGTATTTCGTTAGGGTTTTCATTCAGTTTCTGCAATTGGTATTTCTTTAGTTTCTGCAATTGGTATTTCGTTAGGGTTTTCATTCAGTTTCTGCAATCTGGTATTTCGTTTCCCTTACTTTTGCGATTTGGGTTTCCTTCTTCTTTTCTTTTATTATGGCTACTGAAAGAGACGATTCGCTTCAATCTGTGAATGTGAGGTTGGATGGAAATAATTATTCGTATTGGAGTTATGTGATGAGAAATTTTCTTAAGGGTAAAAAGATGTGGGGATATATTAGTGGAACTTCTGTAAAACCTACGGATATTGATGAGGGTTATGCTGCTTCAATAGATACTTGGGAAGCAAACAATTCAAAAATTATTACTTGGATTAACAATTCTGTTGAGCATTCCATAGGTAGAGAGTTGGCAAAGTATGATACAGCAAAGGAGGTTTGGGAACATCTGCAAAGGTTATTCACTCACCAAATTTTGCAAAACAGTATCAATTAGAGAATGACATACGAGCTCTTCAGCAGAAAAATATGAGTGTTCAGGAGTTTTATTCTGCTATAACAGATCTTTGGGATCAATTGGCTCTTACAGAATCGGCAGAATTAAAGGCGTGCAATGCCTTTATTGTTCATAGAGAGCAGCAACGGTTGGTACAGTTTCTAACGGCACTTCGCAGTGATTTTGAAGGACTTAGAGGTTCAATTTTGCATCGTTCTCCACTTCCTTCTGTTGATTCAGTTGTCAGTGAGTTATTGGTTGAAGAAATACGTTTTAAGTCTTATTCTGAAAAGGGAATTCTTTCTACTCCTAATCCTTCTGTGTTAGCAATGCCTTCTAAGTCACTGTCTAATAATCATAATATGTTTCACGCAAGGGCTGCCCGTGATGAGTGCAGTTTCTGTAAGGAGAAAGGTCATTGGAAGTCTCAGTGTCCTAAGTTGAGACAATGAGAATCGTGCCGTGCAAAGAATTCCAAGCTTGGAAGCCTGTCAATCAGTCTCAATCGAATGCTTGTAGACCACCTCAGGGTTATAGACCACCACAGTCCAATACTGCAGCGGTAGCTTCATCAGGTCCTTTCATCGATCCTGGTACTATGGCTGAGCAATTTCAGAAGTTTCTCTCCTTACAGCTACAAGCTATGTCTGCTTCTGTAGGTCAGTTACCTCATAGTTCTTCAGGTATGTCACATTCTGTGTGGGTCTTGAATTCTGGTGCTTCACATCATATGTCTCCAGATTCTTCATCTTTTGCTTCCGTGTCTCATTCGTCTTGTATTCCTGTCATGACTGCTGATGGCACTCCTATGCCTTTAGCAGGTGTTGGTTCTGTTGTCACACCTCACTTGTCTCTCCCTAATGTTTATCATATTCCGAAACTCAAATTAAATCTTGCTTCTGTTGGTCAGTTATGTGATTCTGGTAATTTAGTCACATTTTCCTCTTCTTCTTGTTATGTGCAGGATCTCCGGCCTCGTAAGCCGATTGGGACAGCCGTAGGAAGGGGGACTATATGTTTTGGATGAGTTAAAAGTACCGATTCTTTCTTCGCTACTAGTGTTGATTTATCTTCTTTTCGTTTGAGTCCTTCTTCTTCTAGTTTTTATTTATGACATTCTCGTCTAGGTCATGTTTCGTCTTCTCGTTTGAGATATTTGGCTTCTACAAGGGCATTAGGAAATTTGCAACCTTATGATATTTCAGATTGTAGTGGATGTAAACTGGCAAAATTTTCAGCTTTACCTTTTAATCGAAGTATTTCTGTTTCTTCCTCTCCATTTGATTTGATTCATTCTGATGTATGGGGGCCTTCTCCTGTTGCCACAAAAGGAGGGTCCGGGTATTATGTTTCTTTTATTGATGATCATACTCGTTATTGTTGGGTTTATTTAATGAAACATCGTTCTGAATTCTTTGAGATATACACAACATTTCGTGCTCTTGTCAAAACTCAACATTCTCATTGTTATCAAATGTTTTAGGTGTGATTTGGGTGGGGAATACACTTCTAAAAAATTTTGTGAACTGCTTGCCTTAGATGGAACTATTCACCAAACTTCGTGTACAGATACTCCTGAGCAAAATGGTGTTGCTGAAAGAAAATATAGGCACATTGTTGAAACTGCTCGCTCTCTCTTGTTGTCTACTTCAGTTCCTAGTGTGTATTGGGGTGAAGCTGTTCTTACTGCTGTAAGTTTGATTAATACAATTCCATTTTCTCATATTTCAGGTTTTTCTCCTTTCGAAAAGTTGTATGGGTATGCCCCTGATTATTCTTTCTTTAGAGTTTTTGGTTGTACTTGTTTCGTTCTTCGTCCTCATGTAGAACACAGCAAGTTGTCATCTCGATCTGCTATTTGTGTCTTTCTTGGTTATGGTGAAGGTCAAAAGGGGTATCGTTGTTTTGATCCAATAACTTAGAAACTTTATGTGTCTCGTCATGTTGTGTTTCTCGAGCATATACCTTTCTTTTCTATTCCATCAACTACTCATAGTTTGACTAGATTTGATCTTATTCGTATAGATCCTTTTTC
This sequence comes from Fraxinus americana, assembly GCA_035079005.1. Taxonomy (NCBI): domain Eukaryota; kingdom Viridiplantae; phylum Streptophyta; class Magnoliopsida; order Lamiales; family Oleaceae; genus Fraxinus; species Fraxinus americana. The sequence goes on along the minus strand of CM068722.1, from coordinate 5,417,952 downwards.
TACTGATTCTGATGGTTTGTCATCTCAAGTTCCTAGCACTTCAAATACTGATCATTCTGCATGTACTGACACTTTACTCTCCGGCACACCTGAAGCTCCCTCTTCTCCTATGGTCCCTCAAGCGCCGTCTGAGACTGTGGATCCACCTCTAGTCAATCCATACGCATTCGTGAGTCTACAAAGTTACCAGATTTTGCTTATTCTTGTTATTCTTCATCTTTTACTTCCTTTTTAGCTTCTATTCATTGTCTCTCTGAGCCCTCTTTCTATAAAGAGGCAATTCTTGATCCTCTTTGGCAGCAAGCTATGGATGAGGAACTTTCTGCTTTGCATAAGACTGGTACTTGGGATTTGGTTCCTCTACCTCCTGGTAAGAGTGTTGTTGGTTGTCGTTGGGTGTATAAGATCAAGACTAATTCTGATGGATCAATTGAGCGATACAAAGCTAGGTTGGTTGCAAAAGGGTACTCTCAACAGTATGGTATGGATTATGAGGAGACATTTGCTCCTGTTGCAAAAATGACTACTATTCGTACTCTTATTGCAATAGCTTCGATTCGTCAGTGGCGTATCTCTCAACTTGATGTTAAAAATGCCTTCTTGAATGGAGATCTTCAAGAAGAAGTTTATATGGCTCCCCCTCCTGGTGTTCCACATGATTCTGGGTATGTTTGCAAGCTCAAGAAGGCGTTGTATGGTCTCAAACAAGCACCTCGTGGTTGGTTTGAGAAATTTTCTGTTGTGATCTCTTCTCTTGGATTTGCTTCTAGTAGTCATGATTCTGCTCTTTTTGTTAAGTGCACTAATGCAGGTGGTATCATTCTATCTTTATATATTGATGACATGATTATTACTGGTGATGATATTGATGGTATTTCAGTTTTGAAGACAGAGTTGGCTAGACAGTTTGAAATGAAGGATTTGGGTTCTCTACGATATTTCTTGGGTATTGAGGTAGCCTGCTCACCTAGAGGTTATCTTCTTTCTCAGTCGAAATATGTTGCAGATATTCTTGAATGGGCTCGGCTTACTGATAATAAGACTGTTGATACTCCCATTGAGGTTAACGCAAAGTATTCTTCTTCTGATGGTTTGCCTTTATCAGATCCTACTTTATACCGTACTATTGTTGGGAGCTTGGTATATCTCACTATTACTCGTCCAGATATTGCATATGCTGTTCATGTTGTTAGTCAGTTTGTTGCTTCTCCTACTACAGTTCATTGGGCAGCTGTTCTTCGTATTTTGCGATATCTTCGAGGTACAGTCTTTCAGAGTCTTTTACTTCCATCCACATCTTCATTGGAGCTGCGTGCATACTCTGATGCTGATCATGGCAGTGATCCCACAGATCGTAAGTCTGTTACTGGCTTCTGTATCTTTTTGGGTGATTCTCTTATTTCTTGGAAGAACAAGAAGCAATCTATTGTGTCTCAATCTTCAACCGAAGCAGAATATCGTGCTATGGCATCCACTACCAAAGAGATTGTTTGGTTACGTTGGTTACTTGCAGATATGGGAGTTTTTCTTTCACATCTCACTCCTATGTATTGTGATAATCAGAGTTCCATTCAGATTGCTCACAACTCGGTTTTTCATGAACGAACTAAGCACATTGAGATCGATTGTCACCTTACTCGTCATCATCTCAAGCATGGCACAATTACTTTGCCATTTGTTTCTTCTTCTTTACAGCTTGCAGATTTCTTTACCAAGGCGCATTCTATTTCTCGTTTTCGTTTTCTTGTTGGCAAACTCTCGATGCTTGTAGCTGCTGCATCGTGAGTTTGAGGGGAGATGTTAAGAAATATATGATTATTTTATTAACATTATTTATTAAGGGTAGAATAGTCTTTTAAGTTTTCTTTATTTTAGACTATATATAGTCTCTTTGTATCTAGGTTTTATTCATTCAGTTACATTATGCAGAATCAATAAAACCCTAGCCTCTTTTTCTTCTTCTCTTTGGATTGTTTAACAGTCTTAATCTTCGAACTTCTCACAGATCCACTTGTAAATACACTATTTTAACTTAAACATAAATGTTTTGAAAACTCATTGGATACATGAGTAATAGAATCAAGTAGAAGAACGAGAACATTAACACAGTAATATATTGCTCTCAAAAAATTCAGGCGGTGATCAAGTAGTTGAGATGGACAAGTTTTGTCACAATGATAAGGACAGTCAATCTCTTGAAATTGACTACGGTCGAAAAACCAATCTCCAACTATTTTTGCAATTGTCTGCATAAAAATAATTATTTTGGTGATTCAGTTTTGCTCAAAGGGACAATATGAAAGCAACATTAAAAAAATGTAGTCGTAAAATTGGTAAGGAACATTGACCTTGTTATTTAAGACCTGCGAGTGGGTCCCAAACCAAGTTTCCCCTTCAGTTTGGCAGTGTGTATAGCAGGAATTTATAAAATCCAACTTGAAGCCTAAAAACCACATTAAATAGAGAACTTCATTTCAATTGAAAGCAAAACCCCAGATGAAATAGTTAGATAAAACAACTTATAATACCTTGAATCGTTTGGAGCTGACTGGTGGGGGGGACAATTGCTAAAACTAGTCTTGCAATTGCTCCAAGTACCATTTGTATCCGAAACATTAGGAACCAAAATGTTATTTATCTGGAAAAATTGACGATGTCAAAAGAATCGAAACCACAAAATCGGATGAATGACAGCAATATAGAAAAATATCATATCTAACAACAAAATATGCTCATGTCATTGAGATTGGATACATACTTACCTGCCACGAATCGTAGGCAGCATTTGTAATGAAAAGTGGCGTCCGGATTTGTTGTGCGATGTTTTGAGGGAAAAACACTAAACATTTTGAATGATATCAGCATGAGACGAGTTATTTCACAGTGTAAATCATTTAATCTAGTCAATAAAATTGCTCTTACCAATCCGGGTTTTCCTCTTGACGTACACGATGAGGGCAAGTTCTTCGCCGCTCCCTACATCCAATTCAATGACGAAAATACAATCAGAAGATGGTCAAATTTCTATTCAATAAGCATATAAACTATTGTTTATAGAAGAAAATTCATACATGTGTAGGTACCACGTCGTTGTAGTAATCCTCGATATATGTTGCTCCAAAAACATATTTCCTGTAACAGAGGATAAAAGATGTTAGCTTTAGTTTAAATAGAAGACCATAATTCTTCTAGACATTAAATCTTGTCTTGATACAATGCCCTGCATGAAAGCTTACACATTTATAAAAAAACCAGCATCTGAAATGCAAAATAGATGTCAACCCACCAGCTGAACATCCACTCAGAACAGCCTGCTAAGAATACTACAAGTTACTGATGTTTGATTCAATAAAAAATGGAGGAATATCCATATGAAAAAAATCATACATTTTCAGCATTCTTCATTCCTTTCTCTAGCAGCTCCTCCATCATAGCAAGAAAAATCCTTGCCCCCCTGAAGTAAAGTTTGGTAGCCTAATCAAAGTTTACAAAAAAATTATTAGAACAAGAAAGCCATCCACTATAGTTTCACAAAATGGCATTAAATTATATATACCTATTCTCTGCTAAATAGAAAAAATGCGAAAAATAATCTTATGAATATATCTATTGTGATGACTTACAGGATCCACTGCTTCTACATCCCCAGTAAATGATGCACCATCACAATATCTAATCTTGATTTTATTCCAATTATGGAAATCTGGATATTTTCATGAGAATAATAATAATAATTAAAGACAACACTAAAGAAGATTAAAAGTCCGAATATAAATCAAAATCAAAGTCAATCAAAAGATAAAAGAATACCTGGGTTAAACTGTGGCTCATTGCTCAAAATCCCAGAGAAATTAAGCTGCTTAGCAATGTCAAGTTGTTATGGAGGAGCCTTTTTTTAGGTTCTTATGGGCTAGGCAAGTCGTTATATTATGGCACCACCCTCCTCCCTGATCATTGAAGACACACATTTTACATTCACCTCAACAAAAATCAGGCAACATACACTACAAAAAAAATGGGTTCCACCGACCAAAGTTTTAGCGACCACTAAAACGTGGTTGCTATAAGACACGTACAGCGACCAACTAATGGTTGGTATAGATTTTGGTCTAGTAAAATTGGACTAATTTTGTTATGTTTTATTGCGACCAATGTTTGGTCGCTGATTTAGAGAATTAGAGACCATACATTTGATTGGTTGGTAAAGGTAGTGTGGAAAAAGAGTAAAAAATTTCCACATATGAAAACAGCTCAAGCGACCACTGAATGGTCCCTGAACCTAATCTTCTGCAACCACCGATATCGTGGTTGCTAAAACATTTGGTGCAATAAATTCCCGCTTTTTAAAAATGATTTTGGCATTTTCTTGCGACCAATAGTGATGGTTGCAGTATACTACTCCCCTCTAGCAACCACTCAATGGTCCCTGAACCTAATCTTCTGCAACCACCGATGTCGTGGTCGCTAAAACATTTGGCGCAATAAATTTTCGCTTTTTAAAAATGATTTTGGCATTTTCTAGCAACCAATATGATTGTTGCAGTATACTACTCCCCTCTAGCAACCACTGAATGGTCCCTAGACCTAATCTTCTGCAACCAACGATTTCGTAGTCGCCAAAACGTTTGGCGCAATAAATTCCTGCTTTTTAAAAATGATTTTGGCATTTTCTAGCGACCAATAGTGATGGTTGCAGTATACCACTTGCCAGCGACCATTGAATGGTCCCTGAACCTAATCTTTTGCGACTATCGATATCGTGGTCGCTAAAACATTTGGTACAATAATTTCCCATTTTTAAAAATGATTTTGGCATTTTCTAGCGACCAATAGCAATGGTTGCAGTATACCACTCCACACAAGCGACCACGGAATGGTCCTTGAACCTAATCTTCTGCAACTACCGATACAATGGTTGTTAATTGAATTAGGTTAGGTGCAATCCGAACTGAACAACAAAATTTCGAAATTAAATAGATTGAGACCATGTTTTGTTATCGGTTCTTTTGATTTAAATTAGCTGTTCGATCTTGGCCCAAAATCAATTAACCATCAAACAAAATCTTATTTATGTTTTTAATGAACTTTTAGTAGAGAAAATATGCTTGAAGTCTCATGCAAGAAAAATATATCTCCCTGGATCTACTACTTCAATTTCAGCAATCCCTTCTCGACCACCTGCACAGAATTAGACAAAATCTTATTTACGAGTTACTAGTGATGAGTGTAGTTTTTGCAAACAGAAGGGACATTGGAAAGCTCGGTGTCCAATGTTATTGAAGAAACAACAACCTCTACAGAGTCAATAACGATCCTCATAGTAGTGGCAATATCAATCTTCTGGAAATGTGGAAGGTCAATCACTACAGGTATCTTATAGGCCCATTACAAACACAACAACAATTGTACTTCCTTTTGACTCGTCTAGTATTGGAACTCCGCATTCTTTTGGCCCCACTTTAGCTAACCTCAGTGAGCAGTTTCAGAAGTTTCTTACCACACAATCTCATGCTATGTTTACATCTTCACGTATAGGTTTGTCATTCCAGAATCCTTCATGTACTTTTTCCTCTATATATGTTCTAGACTCGGGGTACTTCTAATCATATTCACCTAACTCAACATCCTTTGTTTCTTTATGCCCTTCTAAGTCTTCTGCATTTGTCATGACTGTTGATGGCACTGTCATGACTGTTGATGGCACTCCAATTCCTTTGGTAGGTATTGGTTCTGTTAGCACACATAATTTATATCTTTCAAATGTTTACTGCATTCCTGCTCTTTCTATGAATTTGGTCTCCATTGGTCAATTATGTGATTTTGGATACTTAATCCAATTTTCTTCTACTACTTGTCATGTACAGGATCTTGATCTTAGAAGTTGATTGGGATAGACAGTAGACAAGGGAGATTATATGTTTTGGGCAATCTGAGAAGACCAGATGTTGCAGCCACCGATGTTGATTTGTCATCATTTTGTTTAAGTTTCTATTCCTCTAATTTTTATTTGTGGCATTCTCGTCTTGGTCATGTTTATGTTTTTCGTTTGAGATATTTAGTTTCTAAAGGAGCTTTGGGAAACTTACAGACTCATGATATTTCTGATTGTAGTGATTCCAATCTAGCAAATTCTCTACTTTATCTTTTAATCGAAGTACTTCTTCTTTTATTGCACCATTTGATCTTATTTATTTTGATGCGTGGTAACTTTCTCTTATTGCTACAAAGGGAGGGGGTCTAGATATTATGTTTCTTTTGTTGATGATTACTGTCTTTATTGTTGATTTCATCTTATGAAAAGTCATTTTCATTTTTTGTCCATTTATAAATCTTTTAGATTACTCGTCAAAACTCAATATTATGCTATAATTAAGTGTTTCAGATGTGATTTACATGGGGAGTATACTTCTATCGAATTGCTTGCTTATGAGGGAACTGTACATCAAACATCTTGTATATCACCCTACAATAAAATGGTGCTGATGAAAGGAAACATAGGCATATAGTGGAATCTTCTCGTTCTCTCCTGTTGTCTGCCAAAGCTCCTATCGAACTTTGGGGTGAAGCAATCTTTAATTTTGTTCATTTAATCTATAAAATCCCATCACCTCACACTTCCAGTTTGTCACCCTTTGAATAATTGTATGGGCATCCTCTTGATTATTCTTTTTTGAAAGTTTTTTGTTGTACTTGTTTTGTTCTTCGTCCTAAAGTAGAGTGTACCAAATTGACTTCACGCTCTGCCATTTGTCTATTTTTAAATTATGGCGAGGGACAAAAAGCTTGTTGTTGTTTTGATCCCGTTAGTAAAAAATTGTATTCCTCTCATCAAGTGTTGTTACTTGGACATATTCCATTCTTTTCTATTCCTGATAATTATCAGAACATGACTAAGTCTGAACTCATTTGCATTGATCCATTCTCAGATGTTACAGAGACTCCACCCTCCCATACTCCATGCACTACAGGTACAAATGCACCATATCAAGTTGTCCTTGATGTTCCATCTTTGTCTATGGCCTCCCAAATACCTACTACAATTGTAGATCATCCACCTCATCTTCAATATCCACGGTGTTCTTGTAAGTCCACTAAGTTACTGGATTTTAGTTATTCTTGCTATTCAGATCCCTTTAGCTATTTTTTAACGTCTATTAACAAACTCTCTCATCCTTCTTCCTATAAAGAGGTTGTTATTGATCCTCTTTGGCAACATGTTATAGTTGAGGAACTCTGTGTGCATCATAAGACTAATACTTGGGATTTAGTTTCGTAATCACCTGGTAAATGTGCTATTGGTTCTTGTTGGGTCTATAAGATCAAATCAAATCTGATGGTTCAGTTGAACAATATAAAGCTAGATTAGTTGCTAAGGGATTCAATCAACCATATGGTATGGATTATGAGGAGACCGTTGCCCTTGTTGAAAAAATGACTATTGTTCGTACACTTATTATTATTGTCGATGTTCTTCGATCGAGTATCTTTCAAATGCATGTTAAAAATGTCTTCTTGAATGGAAATCTTTAAGAGGACGTTTATATGCTACCTCCTCTAGGTGTTTCTCATAACCATGGGATATTTACAAACTTAAGAAGGCACTTTATGCTCTCAAATAGGCACCTCATGCTTAGTTTGAGAAGTTTTCTACTGTTATTGACTCTCTTGGTTTTTCATCTAGTCATCGTGATTTTGCTCTATTTGTTCAGTGCACATTAGTAGGTCGTATTTTCCTTATATGTTGATGATATAATTATTACTGGTGATGATAATGATGGGATTGTTGTCCTAAAGTCAGAATTAGCTCTTGAATTTGAAACAAATGACTAAGGCCACCTACGTTACTTCTTGGGTATAAAGGTTGCTTATTCTCCTAAGGGCTATCTTCTATCTCAGTCTAGATATATGTTGCTCATATTGTTAGTCAGTTTATTACATTTCCTACTATAGTTCATTGGGCTGCTATTATTCGTATTTTTCGATATCTTTATGGCACTTTATTTGCTAGAAATGCAAACCACAAGTGTATAGGTCGTGCTCAAGTATGAATCTAAAAGTAGAGAATTGGGATGAAAAAAATGGTTGGGATTTATGATTATGCTTAACCGTCGCCTAATTAATTTGTCCACAAGCAAATCAACAAATTACTCATTTACAATTTCAAACCCGATTTTTCGATTTTAGCTAATTACCTCTCTTGATTGAAATTACCCATAATTGATTGGTTTAGCCTACTATATCTCTATGTCGATTAATATCAAATAACTGCATTAAATTTTGTGGAAATATCTCAATAGGTCACCTAGAGTTAGGGATATACCACAATACCCTACAAGAACCTAGAGTATGTACTATTTGATCTAAAATGCACAATCTTCTTTCGAACGATATACAAATCACTAAACTACATACATTTATTGGCCAAAAAAATGAAGAGCAACAAACACAATAGTAAATACACACAAAAATAAGTAACTTAACATTAAAGAGAAAGTATTGAAATAAATAAAGTTAGATTAATCTACTTCATAAACCTCAACATCAAGAACTTAGCCCATTTTATACATATGATAAAAAGAAGAATATGCATACAATACATTACAAGTAAGAGAAAATAATGAAGAAAATGCAAGATTAAAGATAAAACCATTTTTTGGTTGGATTTGAGGATTGCAATGGCTTGATCTTGAGTTTTCCCCGAACGTTCTCCTCTTTTTCTTGATTTTTTCTCCCTTTAATGCCCTTGTTCTTGACTCTATTTTCTTCCAAAAAATGAAAAAAAAATAATAATAAAGAACAATGAAGAGAGGCGTGAAGAAATAATTATATAAAAAAAGCCTAATTTTGCATTTAACCCTAAAAACATACCCAGAAAAATTGCACAAAAGAGTCGGCGTGCGCACAATGAGAGCAGTTTGCTCTCTTCTTCTTTGATCCATCAACCCACGAACATACCGTCCTTTTTTTCTTTTGTTGTTTTGCAACCAAGTCCTCCGGGTATTTTCATGCTTGGTCCCTCAACTTTAATTGTGCACATTTTGGTCCTCAAATTTTGACTTTTATATCAATCATACCCTTCTTAAATTGCATTCAAGGTCCTTCAACTACCAACGCTTTGTACTTTGGTCCCCAAATTCATATTTTTGCACAATTTTGTCCATTTCCTCTTCTTTTTTGCTTGTTCTCTTCCAATGGGTGCTTTTCGACCTGCAAAATCTTTAATTACATAATTATGAGTATAAATCCGCTCATTTAATAAATATTAAGTTTATTTAAGCATCCAATAAGTGTGTGAAAACACACATATCACACTTGCTTTCTGAGTTTATATTTCCGTCAACCACATCTTCAGAGCCACTTGCGTACTCTAATGCTGATTGAGCTAGTGATCCAATTGATCGTAAATTTACCGATAATTTTCGTGTATTTTGGGTGAGTCTCTTATTTCTTGGAAGAGTAAGAAGCAAATTGTAGTTTCACGATCTTCTACTAAAGCTGATTATCATGCTATGACATCCACTACTATCGAAATTGTTTTGTTGCGTTGGTTGTTTTCGTTTTTTTGATTAACAAACTTTCACTAGTTCTTTCTGTCTAATCGTGAGTTTGAAGAGGAATGTTAACATAATTGTTAGTTTATGTTATTTGTATTTATATTATTTCATATTGTTAAAGGGTAGAATGGTAGTTTTATTTATTTGGTTAGGTAGTTAAGGCCCTGTTCTCTTTGTCGTTTTCAACCCGTTTTCTATTTTCAATTTTTCAAAACAGTGAAAACGCGTTCTCTTACCTATTTTCGAAAACGTGTTTTTGAAAATGAAAAAAATATTTACACTAAAAACGGAAAATGGTTGAATCAACGTTTTGGAAAACGTAAGGCCGAAACACGGTAAAATTCTCAAAACACGGGAAACGATTTCCGTCCCATTTCCTATCTCTCTCTCCCTCTCTCTCCTCTCGAATCCGTTCTCTATTTGATTCACAACCCAAATCGAAACATTTCTCTCCTATCGTGATCAGATCCTCTCGCAGAAATCCACAATCCAAATCAAGCAGAGCTCTTGCTGCCGAATCGAAGGGTTCAACTATGGGATTGAGCTCGTCTTGTCAAATCGAAGGCTTCTCTACGGGCTGCGGATAACAAGGTTTCGCATATGATAATCTTCCTTTCTTTGCTTGTGATAATATTTTGTTCTTTGCTTGATATTCTATATCAAATTTGTTGGGTTAAGTTTTGCCTCAGTTTTTTAATTTGTTGGTGTACAAACTGAGGTGATTGGAAAGTAGTGGTGTCGGTGAATTCGGAGGGGGAAGGGTAGATGGTGGTGGAGGCGGAGGCGGAGGCGGAATTGCAGGTTATGTAAGTTTCGGAAACCGGCTCTCATCCATCTTGAACAATTACAGCTTTATGAAAATCCTCGACTCATCTTGTTTGACAAAACTTCCCAGTTTTCTAATTGGTTTTCTTTTCTTGTTATAGCTAAAATCTGATCGATGTCCTCCCACTGTAAATAAATCACTAATTAAGATTCTTGGCTATTCTTGCTGTTTGAAAGTCTCTGTTTGGTGGTGGAGGCAGAATTGCGGTTGTGTTCTTGATGTTAAATGGACAGGTAGAATGTAGGAGTTTTAAAATTTTGGGGGAAATTATGAAGATCTGTTCAATTTTTACATCTTAACCGATTCTCCTCCTCATTTTCAATTTATTCCCCCTGTAAATTTGTTCCAAAGTAATCGCAGATATAACAGCATCATTATTTCTTGAATTAGGTAACTTCTTCCTCACGATGTATCAGTTTTACAATGTCACGTTTTTTGTATTATATCAGTTTGATTTTGTCCTGGGATCTTAACGTGTTGAGTAATAAATATATTTTCTAGGGACTGGTTCTTTCTTCTGTTTAGTTTGATTTTGTATTATTTGTTTAGTTTTATGCACGCAAACATTTTGATGAACTACGTGTTTAGTAACATGGTGTATCTTATCGGTGGGTGCTTTATGTGGTTGTCTAATTAATAGTCTTATATTTGGGTGACTTGCTATCAGTTATGGTATATGCAGATGGCCTAGAACATTATTGGGAACTAGCTTGTTGGTTATGTATGCAAAATGTGGCTGCATTGGCCATTGAGGTTGCTGTGGAGGTTTTCAAGTCGCGTGACAAAAATAATGTGTCTTTATGACTTTATGGAATGCAATGCTTATTGAATGGTCCTTGGAATGTTAATAATGCGATTGAGTTGGAATATTGCTTTGTTTCCTTGATGATGTCTTGATTTCTATCTTCTTGGATAAACTTGAGATTTGTAGTTGAGAATGTTTCTATGTGACTCCAATAAATGAATTTAAAATTTCAGAAGTAATTTTGTGATATTGATGATGTTACTTTTTGTGACAGGACCTGGTTTTCTTCTCCATGGCAAATTCCAAGTGAACTCCTCAATGAGCCGGAAACTTCAAGCCAATTTAAGTCTTCGTGATGATTCTGGTATATTGTTTTTGTAATGGAACGGATTTATTTGATTTAGCACGCTTTCATTTGAAGTTGAATCTATAATGGTATTGAAGAAGACCTATAAAGATTCGTTTTTGAGGAACATTGAATTTCTCCATGTGGAATGTCCATTTTTTCTTTTTTCTTTCTTTATTTTTTTCTTCATTAGTAAGATGAATTAGTATAAGCAAATGAGTACTTTCTAAGAGATTAATGTTGTTAACATTTACAAATTATGTAGTTGGAAGTGAAACAAGGACCCCTACTATGAGTTTATCTCAATTTTGGCAGTAGCTTTTCAGCTTGACCCAATCATGACGAAGTTCTGTTCATGTGCGTCACTGTATTTCATGTACGTCATTGTAATTATTGTCACAAGTTACGTACAATGACAAAAATAAGAATTTGTCCAATTTAATTTAATGTATTTTTTATATCTGGAAACAAATATTTTAAGATTCACCAATTGACAATTTTATATGTTATTTAATATTATATTAATATTAAACTATTAAAATTTATTGAATAATCATATTTATTGAATAAAATATTATTACAAAAATATTCTCAAAATTTCAAAGTAAACACGTTTTCCATTTTCATGTTTCTCAAAACAGTTTTTCAAAATGACAAAAAGAACGCGTTTTCAGAAACTTCAAAACAGACACTCAAAACACAAAACACAAAATGAATTCAAAACTCAAAACACAAAACTGAAACACAAAGAGAACGGCCCCTAAGTTGTTTTGTTATCACACTATTTAAGCTCTTGTAATATCTCTTTTTTATAATTTTTGCTCATTTGGTAATTGGAAACCTTAGCCTCTCTTTTGCTTTCTTCTTCTTCCCTATTGCTTACAATCACAAAATCCACAATCGGCAATGGAAATTAGCAACGGAACAAGCCATTGCTAACTCCGACAGATCCAGTTATGGATTGGGAACCAAATGGGTTCTATTTTTAGCAAAAATTAAAACTGAAATATCTGATAGCATTAGCAACCAATTTTCTGTTGGTATTGCTCTGTTTCTATTGGTGTGATGTTAGAATAAAATACCACAAACATATTATATTTTTAATAATTAATTTAGCTCATGTTTGGTGTATCTATAAAGTTGATAAAAATCAAAATTAATAATTAATTTTAAATACACATTTTATGAGACATGATTTTTTAACTTTTTTATTTTCTGATTTGGATAAATTCTAAATCTTTGTTTCTTCATTACAACGTACACATCTAGTAACGATCTTGGATTCTTAAATTAAAAGAAATTATTTTTCATATAATTCTTATTCCACATTCCAATAGTCACGACATCATTGATAAAATTAAAGATAGAACTTGTGTGAATTTTGATAGAGAAACAGGATTTAGTAATTTGATGGTCCTTAATTTACAATTAAATGACTTCAATAATAACATTTCTCCTCATTTCTTTGGATTTCACACACAGAGTTGAGGTATTTATTTAAGCCTCTTCTTCTCTCTATGTAAACTTTCTTCAAATAAAGTGTGATAAATGCTATGTGATCATGCTTTCCATATTTGTTTCTAGAAGCATGTTTATATATATATCTCTCTCTCAAAGGAGGTAGTTGTGTTTAGATTTGTTAAGAAAACCATAAGAAAATAAGTGCTCACTTTAGTATTAAATCTAAATAATATATAAGGTCAAATCTAAATGAATCCGAGGATCAATTTTTAATGGAAGGAAAGCTAACTTCGTTAATAAGAATTTTATAATCAATACCAATTTCCCTTTTCTTTGTTTGGTTTGTTGGTTTTGAACTAGTTATTGCAAGTGTTTAATTTTACAGAGTGGTGTCAACTTAATAAACTCGAGGAGCTGGATTTGAGTAGAAATGAGTATGAAGAAATACTTCCATCATGTCCAGAAAACATGATATCTCTTCGATTGATTGAGGTCTCGAGGAATAATTTCAGTTATGCCTCTTTTGACAAGGCTCCAGATCACCACCATTTGGCAGCCAGTTGGCAAGCCAATAGGTCTACACTCCACATAATCATCCTACATGGTCGAGGTGAGGCCGCATTTAAGGTAACCGAGATGATACATCACCCCGCCGAGGTGCCATGTAGAGTTGACCCTCCAAGGCCTAGATGTAGTGCCACATCTATTGTAGAGAGAGTTAGAGGAAATTGGCCTCTTCATTGTCGAAAAATGTCTCCTTCCTCACCTCTTCCAAGGGATCTTATGTACAAAGATCTTTCCAAGGGATCTATACAAAATCTTCCTACAGTAGATGCTTAAAGGTCAAATCGCCAGTCCAATTTTCAGAGAGCATTAAATGTCCGTCAACTTAAGATTGACGGTTTGATACCTAGGAGAAGACACCTCGACTATCAGATGAGACCACGTGTCCTCTCATCCAACGGTCAATATTTCACCTCTTTCACTATAAAAGCTCGCACTTAGTGTCATTTTGAAGGTAATGAAACTTTACACACAAATGTAAACTTGCTCTCTCTCTCTCTCTCTCATTTTATATACTCTCGGCATACATACACATTTCTGGCTCACATCTCATGCACGTCCCACACTCAACATATTATTTTACATCAACTAACTTAATCGTTGGAGTGCTCGTTATCGTCTCCCTCACCATCGAAGAAGGCCACGGGTGACTAACAGTTTATCCAAGTGTGTAGGAGAAAAGCTTACGTGGATGAGACTGGAGTTAAAATCTACTTGACTACATTGGAGGTGCAAAAATTGAGGTCAATAAATTGGCGCCATATGAGGGAAACCACACTACAACCACGAGCAACCCTGTCGACAAAGCTTGCCAAATAATGTTCAACTTTCCACTTGAAGAAATATTTTGTTCTTGAATAAAGAACAAGTGGAAGTTCCAAAGAAAGAAGAAGTTTCTAAGTGTTCTCCATTGATTTAGGTGCTTGTATTCTTCGAAAAAATGAGTATTTAGAGGAGAAATCTACCCAAAAAAACCTCTTTGAAGAAAGGAGGAGTCCACCCACAATGAGTGATAGTGAAGGCAACATGTATCTAAGAAAAGAAAGAAAGGACTTTAAAGAGTAAGTTCTCACAACCAATTTCACATATGACCAACCTCACCACCATCATCGTAGAGGTGGAAGGGTCGCTACAGTCCTTACTAGAGAGGTGGCGGAAATGGTTGCCAATATGAAGAGCGTCACGGTACAAAAATGTCGCCATGCAACAGTTCGTTATGCAAATGCAAGAACAAATAAGCTATCAAATATCCCAAAATATGCCTCAACCAGGCCTCTTCCACCAGCAAGAAAAAGAGGAAGTGCAAAGTGAAAGGACTCATTCACTACAACAAAAGTAACTTTTTACAGCATTCGTTTACGGCGTGTATTTAAGGCATACCATAATAAATCTGTTTTTATGGCATGTGTTAAATATGTATCGTAATAATTCATTTATTTAAAGTATTTATGACATATATTTAGGACACGGCATAAATCATCTATTTTTACGGTGTAATTCTCAAGCATGCCGTAAATAATAATTTATTTTTTATTTTGTTTAAAAATAATTATTTATGGCATGCATATTGGATGCTGTAAAATATATTTTTACGACATACAAATGGCTTTTTTTTTATTATTATTTTTAAGCGGGATTTCCTACGGCATACATATGAGCACGCCGTATAAAATGAATTTTCTTTTATTTTCCTTAACTTATTTTTCTTTTTAGTCCTTGTGCAGATCTTCATTTTTTTTTTTTTCTTTCTTCTCCATGTTTTCTTTCTTCTCCTTCCCTGTTATTTCTTCCGCTCGAACCCTCTTCTTACCTCTTCCAGGAACAAAGCCAATATGGGGCTTTCATTATTCGTTCAATCAAGAATCGGAGCTTCCATTCAATAGACCATCGAAGTTTCTTAAAATTTCCCAAAATAGCTAATTTGACGATGCTAATTGCGGCCTCTACTCCCTCTCCGAACCGAGGTAATTTGGAGCTTACTACGTTTATTTCCTCATTTCATTTTCCTTTTGGACTGTTTATCGATTATGGTGCTTATAATGAAGTAATGGTTTTTACTGAAACTATTCTTCGTAGATCAAATATTTTTTTCTCATTTTCGTGATCAACATTTGAATTCTGGAAGCAGATAAAGAATTGGATTATTGCGCTGTGCCGTTGCTTCTTCTTTGAGTTCGTTATTACCTTTTTCTCCAATAACTTTTTCATTTCTCTGTCTTCCTGTAATAAATAATGATTTTTTCGTGTTTATACATTTTAATTAGAATTATTATGTGAGTTATTGTCACATTCCTCTCCAAAAATATTTGTCTTTTCCTTTTTCCCACCATTATATGTGGATATTTCATTTTTAATGTAATTTTCAGTCGGATGGATGACATTTCACATGATTTCAATTTTGATTTGTTTAACGGGTTTTGTGTTGTAAATCTCTTGATACATGAGGAAGCAAAGAAGTTCTCGTATCAAACTGGAGTAAAGGTTGTGGTTGCTTATGGCGGTGCACCAATTTTCCAGCAGCTTTAGGATTTTTTTACATCTGAAACTTACATTGTTACGTTATTTTGATATTGGCTATTAATTTATCTTAACACCCTTTGGCTGAATTCTGATCAGTGTGTTTCTTCACACTATTTTGATGAATTTTGACCAAATGAGTGAAAATACATCTAAGTTTATTATTTTTGGGATGGCGAAAATGTTGATCAAAGAAGCAAATTTTTTTGATATATGGATCAACTATTTTGTAATAGTTTAATTAGTTATTTTGGAATGGCAGTCTACATTTTGTCATATTGTATTAGACCGCTCTCAATACTTTTGTTCATTAAATTTATGAAAAACGTGATTATATATGTACTGATTTTTTTAATTATTTATGTTTGGTAATCAAATAAATGGACATTTACTGCAGTCTGCATGCAGATAAAGTGTGCCGTAAAAAAATATCATCTTTTTTTATGAAATAAAAGATGGTATTTACAGCGTGCTTCTGCACGTCGTAAAAAGTTTATTTATGGTATGCTTTTGTTTTTTTATTGCATGCCGTAAAAAAGAGATGAGTATTTACGGCATGACTTTTTATGGCGTTCAAGTGTACGTCTTAAATAACTTTTTACGGCGCACAATCTATGTTGTAATGATTCTCATAGGTGCAGGAGAAGTGCCAGTCCTATTGAAAGGGTGGTAGGAGTGGATGTGTCATCAAACTTCACATTTGGATGACCAGCAAATGACTCGCTCTATGGAGTGGACATTTTCTCTCTTGAATATGAGCGAAAATGAAGACCTCAGAAGTTCGCCGGCATCTTTGATATGATTGGCCCTGAAATGCCTAAGAATAAACCTCATCAACTACCTTCCATGGCAAGGTCCCTTGAACAAATGCAAAGGCCCCAAAATGGCCCCCCACTGGAAATAGGTGAAAGAGAAATATGTGAGTTATAAGACATATATGAAGTGTTAAAGGGTTAGGAGACGTGAGAAAGGCCTTGCGACTGAAGGAATTGGATGTTAAAAAAATTTAACCGATACACATTTAATTTTGAAATCGGTTGATTGAGATTAAGAGGATTGCTACAATAAACTCGTGAATTCAAGTACTTATCATACACCAACTAAAACCCTAAATTGTCTATTGTACACTTATTTACTTATTTTCTTAGAGTTATCGAATAGAAGTTAGGCATAATTAATCCAATACTTAGACAGATAGACCTCGTGAAAACGATAATACAAACTCTGTAGCTCCACTTTACCACTTGTTTCTTTGATATTGTACACTTGTCGTTACGCCACAAGAAGTTTTGATGTCGTTGTCGGTGAATATAGATTCTTCCATTGGGTAAATTCAAACAAACTTCAGCGGAAAGAAATGAACATTGTGAAAGTAACTTTAGGATAAATACTCCAATGTAAAATTGAATATCAACTTAGGGGGATGCATCTCACGAGGGAACAGGGAAATAATTGATCATTGAGGGTCGAGATATAACCAGCTCAAAGATTTATGGTGATTGGACTGATTATGCACACACATTATTTGAGCATCGGACAAGTAAATATTGATTTGCTCGTATGCCTTACAAGTCTTTTACGAATTATTCAAGCAGTCTAAAAGGCTAAGGCGAATAATACTATTTATCTAATGAATTGATTTGTTTCTATTTGCTTGTATGTTTGAGTAAATAATCTACTCAAGACAAACAGAGTTTAAATTTGGGGGCAATGATTAAAAACTCCTTATAAGGAGGATTTTTTATTGACGGAATCAACTATCAAAAGATACTTATAAGTACCACTAAACAGACACTTGATTAAGTGAATAAAAAAACGAAGGAAGTCAAGCTAAATTTGGGGGCGATTCCAAATGCATGTTTAAAGTGGCTCCACGTGGTCACATACATTTCACTTACAAAAAGTGACAAACAAAATCTGAATAATTGCCGATGTCAATCCACCCTCACCATAAGTTAACTGCTTGCCTATCAATGCCCCTTTTCAAAACACACAACAGCCACCTCTCTAATCAATTACTCACCCCCACCAACCTTCTATACAATTCTTTTCTACAAATCAATAACACATCAAGCACCTTCTTTGTTCAGGCTACAAGGGACTTAATATGAGCTCTCGAGATAATGTCTTTAGTGATATATAGTCACGTGAGGTACCTTTGAAGTAGTGGTGAACAAAAGTTATCAGAACCATTGTACCGAATGAGAACGGGAACTAGAATGGTGGTTTGACTGGTTCTACTCATCTTCTATCAATTCTAGGTATTAAAATTGAGAACGGTTTGATTCCGATCTTATTCTCGATTCTAATATCAAGAACCAAAAATCCAACTTAACCCGAATTTTTTTTTTTCTAATTTTTACAATGTATGATGCAATTTACCAACCACTGTACTTTTATCTCATGAATTTCACCACAATACATCAAATTCATGTTCAATTTAACATTGTGTTTTTATAAGCTCAGACAAAGGATTCATTAGTTTTAATAGATGTGATTTTAGATTAATAAGAAGCTTTGATTCATTTCATTCTTGCCAAGTTAACATTTCCGATCTCTCAAAGTATAAAGAAAATATAAGGGTCCGTTTGATTGTAAGGGTGGAAAGAAAATAAATTATCGGGAAAGTAATTGCCTAGAAATTATTTTCCAGGGAATTGTTAAATAAGATAGTGTTTGATTGGTTTTGTTTTCCCTAGAGATTCTATCCTCCCATTTTCATTTTATTCATCATCACTGAGTCCATTTCCACGTGAACTTCAATGAAACCAAAATCAAAACATCTTCCTCCAATTTTCATTTTCTTGACCATCACTGAATCCTCCCATTTCCATTTTCTTCACACATCCGCCGCTAGTTGGCTTTCATCTTCAAGACTTCAACGATTTCTTGGCAACTTTTTTTTTTTTGCAATTCAATGGTTTTTTGAATTCAAGCTAAATTGACGAGGACCCATATATATATATATGTTGTCCGCCATAATGAATAGGAGGTAATGGTGGTGGTGCGCGACCGAGATACTCAACGTCGGCGCCGGAATTTGTTCCGCAACGTGCGCGATTTATCTGCATTCGAACCGGTAAGAGATGCAATCCATTATAAATAGTTTCTTGATGATATGGGACCATAAAACTGCTCGTCTTGATGTGTATTAAGGGCTTGTAATGGAGTATAGCCTAGTTATGGTTAAGTACAGCAAACGCCCAATCAGTCTTCTGTACATAAAAGGATCAACAATCTGCTCTCCTTCCTCTTCATATAATTTGATGTTTTGGTCAAGAGGAACCTTTGCTGGTGTCGACCCTATAGTTCCTGAATCAGCTAGAATATCCAGAACATATTTTCTCTGGCAGATATGTATCCCTTGTTTTGCTCCAGCCACCTCAATGCCTAGAAAGTATTTTAAATTTCCTAAATCTTTGATTTTGAATTGAGCATCAAGTGTAGCCTTGAGGTTGTTGATAGTCTCTAGACAATTTACAGCCATGATTATATCATCTCCATAAACTAAAATAGCTACAAAGGATTCTTGAGTAGATTTGACAAATAAACTGTAGTTTGCCTTAGACTGAGTAAATTCGTGCTGAAGAATGAAATTAGACAACTTGGAATACCATTGTCTTGAAACTTACTTGAGTCCATATAGACTCTTGCGAAGCTTGCACACCTTTGAACCATCAGTATTTTCATAACCTCAAGATAGTTCCATAAATACCTCCTCATCCAAATCTCCATGCAAGAAAGCATTGTTTACATCCAATTGGTAAAGGTACCAATCCTTTGTGGCTGCTATGGCAAGAAGTGTTCGAATAGTGACAAGTTTTGCCACAGGTCAGAAGGTTTTATGGTAGTCCAATCCTTCTTGCTAAGTATATCCCTTTGCTACAAGCCTAGCCTTATACCTTTCGACACTTCCGTCTGCATTAAATTTGATTTTGTAAACCCATTTACATCCTATTACCTTCTTATCGGGTGGCAAATCAACTATGAATCATGTATCATTTAATTCAAGAGCCATAATCTCATTTTTCATGGCATCACACCATTCAGGAGATTTTACAGCTTCTTGATAGGTTTTAGGTTCACTTTGTACAGTGATGGAAGAGGCAAAAACTCTATGAGAAATGGATAACTTGTTGTATGATATACTAGAATTGATGAGAAAAGGTTTACCTGAGGAAACAGAGCCATTCTCCTTGTCCAATGTCTGTAATGAGGGAAGTAAAGTAGCCTCCTGGCATAGGAAATCCTACAGGCGTGCTGGAGCTCTTTTGATTCTGGTGGATCTCCTAGGTAAGTGTTGTATGGTTTGATTGTTCTCTCTATCAGATAAGCATTGGATTTGTTCTTGTTTGGTTTGATTAAAAAGGGGGTACTCTATATTCTCTGCAAGGTTTGAGTTATATGTAGTCTGATTTCTCTGCTCCTCAGGAAGGCTAGTTGGCACAAAGGTGCTAGGATTCTAAGGGAAGCATAAGTCACTAGGATTAGTTGGAGTATGTGTGTTGGTGCCCTTGGTTTCTTTGTATGGAAAAATTTTCTCATGGAACACAAAATTCCTTGATACAAAGATTTTATGAGTTTCCAAATCAAGAAGTTTATAAAACTTTTATACCAAAGAGATAGCCTAGAAAAGTGCATCTCTTGGCTGTAGAGTCGAATTTATGCCTTCCATTGGTGAGAGTGGAGGCAAAGGCAAGACACCCAAAGACTTTGAGATGAGAGTATGTTGGTTTGGCATGAAACAGCATCTCAAAGGCACTCTTATGGTTTAGAAGGGCTGAAGGAGTTCTGTTAATTATATAGACTGCTGTTAAAATGCAGTCATTCCAGTATCTTAATGAAATACCACTTTGAAATCTTAAAGCCTTTGAAACGTTCAAAATATGCTGATGTTTCCTCTTAGCAATGGCGTTTTGTTGAGGGATTTCAACACAAGTTTTCTGATGGATAATGCCCTTCTTAAGATAAAATTATTTCATGTTAAATTCTCCACCATTGTCACTGCGAATAACTTTGATCTGGTTTGGAATTGAATTTCTATTAGTTTGAAAAAACTTTGTAAGGCAATGGTGGTTTCAGATTTTAGCTTAAGCATATATATCGATGTGGATTTACTAAAATCATCAACAATAGTTAGAATATAGCGTGATCCATCATTACTAGCTTCATTGCAAGGTCCCCAAATATCGTAATGTATTAAATCAAAACACTTTACTGATTTATGATGACTAACAGGAAATGGTAGTCTGTACAGCTTTGCTAAAGGACATACAGAACAAGGTTTTCTATGAGGACCTAACTTAGGTATTTCTCCTTCAAAAGGAAGGACAGATTGGGATGGATGTCGCATCCTGTAATGCCAAAGGTCAAATTCTTTAGAGTCATTAATAACAGATGCTGAGAAGGGAGATGTGGTGCTTAGTTTAGACAAACTTTCTTAGAGAGCCATAGGAGAGACTCTTGAAGTTTGAACATGATAGAGACCAGACTTTACTTTACCCATTCCAATCGTTGTCCAAGTCGAAGGGTCCTGTATGAAGCAAAAATCATGAAGAAAAACAACACAACAATTTAGTGCCTGAGTGAGTATTCTAATAGATATAAGATTGAAAGAAAAGGAAGGGACACATAGTGCATCCTGGAGGACCAATGTGTTTGTCACAGGAGCAGTCCATACATGAGTTACTAGAACAACACCTCCATTAGGCAAAGTTACTGAATAATTGACTTGTGTTTTGATAGAGGAAAAATATGATAGGCTATAGATCATGTGATCTGTGGCCCCCGTATCTAGAATCCAAGGGACAACAGGATTATTATTAGCGTTTGCAATGTTAAGAATGGATGAGCAAAGTGAGATACCAAAAACTTTGGGAAGAGCATTGTCAGAGCTTGAGGCAACAATGCTTTGAAACTGATTTGCTGAAGTGACTGAATTTAGATTAGCTGTTGATTTGAGAATGACCATCAAATGAGAGTATTTCTCTTGAGTAAGTGATACATAGGTCCTGTTAGTTTGCTGATCCTGAATCATATGCAATAGGGTGGAAACCTGATTGGCTGCTGGAGTGTGTCTAATTTCCCTTCAGGTTTATGGCTAGATGGATAACCGTGCAATTTTAAACACTTGCTTGCAGTGTGCCCTGACATCTTACAAAAAGAACACATAGGCTTGTTAGGATCCTTAAGGCACCTTTCAAGAGAATGGCCTGCCACTTTACAGTATGTACAATAGTACCTGTCTTTCCTTTGTGACGGAGAGTTTTGCCTGCCATTGTCTCTAAAATTCCCTTTAGCTAGTAATGCCATTGTCTCATTAACAGGTCCATCATTTGAGATTTGTCTTCTCTTTTCCTCTTATTGGATTATAGAGTAAACTTCATTCAGGGATGGACAAGGCTTGTTCAAAAGTACTTAAGCCTTGATTACTTTGTAAGATTCATCCAATCCCATCAGAAATTTCATCACCCAGTCACGATTTTGATTCTCAATCCCCACTTTCAGACCTCAACACGTACAGTTAGGAATTGACTCATAGTTTAACAACTCATCAAGGAGAGTTTTGAATTTTGAAAAATATACACTCACAGCATCATAGTTTTTGCCAATGTTGTAATGGCTTGCTTGATCCCAAAAATTCTGGGAGCATTCTGTTGAGAAAAACGCTGCTCCAACTCCAGCCGTAGTTGATGTGCAGTTTCAGCATATGTAGTGCTGCATTTGATGTCCATGGCCATGGTATTTTGGTATTTTGAAGCCAAGTTATCACAATGTCATTGCACCTATACCAATGCTCCATCAGTGTGTCGTTTGGATCATGTGGTTCACATAGAGTGTCGTCTATGAATCCTAGTTTATTCTTTATCATGAGGGCCCTCTTGATTGATCTGGCCCAAGAATGGTAATTGTTAGCATCCAGTGTATGCGTTACCAGAGTTGCACCTGTACCATCATTGCTTCCTATGTAGTATGGACTGCTGAAATTCTTTGGATCGTGAAGAGTGGTATTGTTGTTTTGAGTTTGATTGGTATTTGGTGATAAATTTGAGGATTCATTATCTGATTCTGCCATAAGGCTCTGATGCCATGTAAATTTCGATATAGAAGAAAGAAATTATAAACCATATTATGAATGAATCAATTTACAATACAAATTGCATCCTATATATATACAACACATGCGAGCTAAAAAGAGGGAAAGAGAAAATGGTTACAAAAAGGAATAAAATAAGATGGAATATCCTGCTCCATAACAGAATCCATGTGCATTGTTAAACAAATCGTTGGTGACTCAACCTTCTAGTATCTTCCATTTTTACCATCAGCAAAGGGTGCTGATCCAGGTTAACTTGATGAGTCAAATGCCAAGTCATTCTTCCATTGTTCAGCTCGTGTTCCAGCTGGTGCATCTTCATCTTTCAACAAAACTACCATTTATTAAACGATGAAGAATCGAATTCATTGAAGTTAGATCTAAAGAAGAAAAATGGGATCCCATTAGAGATTGTGGTGGACATAGTGATAGGGGTAAAAATGGAAAAGCTGAAAACGAAAAAGATTGGGATTAGATTCAAATGTGGTGGCATTCATTGGTCATTGCAAAAGGGAAAAAATCCAGCTTTTGTGAGCACCGCACTACGTCGTCTCGGCCCAGCAGGCATCGCCCCTGCGGGCGTTCAAATCAAGCGGGGCCTCACAGTGACAATTGAAGGTATCTCCAGTGGTGGGCTCTCCTCAGTAGTGACAGCGGTCTGAGGGAGAGGGTGGAGAGACGAGATATGAAGAGTGGAGAGAATAGAATGGAGAGAAGAAAAGAGAGAAAATTATTTAGGGTTTGTGGTGGATGGGGGTAAGGTGTGTGTACATAAATTAATTTATAATATCATTATTAATATAAAAATATTGATTTGTAATATTTGAATTAATATCTGAATTTTGAATTAATAAATATTAGATGTGATTTTAGAAGCGTGATCATGAAAAATCTGGTTGGATGTAGTTTCCACTTTGTAAAAATAGGTACATGAGATAATTATTTTATACCTAATTTCCGTTTTCCTGGGTCATTTGTGTGATTTGCTATGTGGTTATTTAGGGAATAAATGATGGGGCACAAAGTTATTATGGGCTTATTTTTATGGTTTCTTGTATGGTTATTTAAGAAATAAAGTACTAGACTCTAGAGTTATGTAACGTGTAATATATGATTACTTGTGTAACATGTAATGATTGTATAGGTACTCTACAATTAATTTTATGAAACGATGGGTACAAAATAAGACACCTAACACTAAATAAAATAGACATAATCAATTTGAAGCAATGTGAGTTAACATTGCTTTAAGTGTAATTATTTGACCCGTCGTAAGTTAGTTTTGATTAAAAGAAAAGGTTTAAATTTATCATCGTTGGACTTCTTTGACATGAGAGAGACCAATGAATTTGGGTGTTTGAGATACGTGGTCTTAGATGGTTGCATGAAAAAGACAAAAGCTCTACTCGACTTAATACAAGGGCAAATCATGAAATTATTCCTAAGGAGAAGATTAACAATATAATTGAAGGTTAACAATATAAATATTCAATTCTTTCAACAAAGAATTGTTCAAGAAGTTGTACGAAAACTATTACCGACGTTGCTCCAAGAATCCTACAAAAGGGTTGTTTCGCAAAGTTTTTGATAAAAATCTAACAAATATTGATAAAAGCTAAAAAAATTTGTGATTGAAAAGTTAATTAAAGTTAAATATTTCATTAAATATGTGATTAAATTAATTGTTGACTTTGACTACAACTTTTCAACATTTTTTAAAATTATCCCAACAAACACTAAATTACATCCATCCATATGGGTTGCAATTCCACAATGATTGCAATTCCACATGGAGTCTTCTTATAATCATTAATAGTAATGTTTACTAAAACAATCTAATCCTATATATTTTTTCTTGATAAAAGTGGTCGACGGGAGGCTGACCTAAATCATATAATAATCAATTCATGGCATGCCATTGTGTATGAAAATACGTAGTTTGATCCTAACAACGCCTAGAGGGAGTGTGAATATGTGATTATGCAAAATTAAAATTACTTTACAATTAAATAACAATAAGTCACTATTAATTATTTTTTAGATGATTAATCATGCAATTCATATTTTTCTATGTTGAATTACCACAATAATGAAAGCAATAAATAATACAGAATTGATCATGGAAAAACCCAACTAGGTAAAAACTTCGGGCACTTTGTCAATCAATAATTCACTATAAACGATTTATAACTTACAGTCTATCAGATTAGACGACGACACGTACTATCTGATCTCCTGATTGTAATTTCAACAGTTCTTCTAAATTTTGTGCTCCTGCACCAACTCTCAGCTGCATTTTCCAAAGCTTTGATGGATTGCGCTCTCCTACAACAACTCCTAACTTTGTGAAATCGTCTATTTCCTGTGAATGCACTAAGAACACCGCGTTCTTCAACGACTGAAACTCCAATGACTTTCCCTGAATCGTCAGACCTCTGATAGATATGGAGGAAGTAGCAGTTTGATATTTGGATTTTGGATATAATGTTTTTCTCACCGCCAAGAACACAGCACAAAATAAATTGTAAAACATTAGTTGTGTAGTATGGTTTTGTAATTCTTTACCTGTTTTTTTTATTTTTTATTTTTTTAAAAAACTTACATTTATTTGTTAATATCTAAGAAATTATTGTATGCATAATATACTTGTGAAAGTAAGACACAAAGTGTAATTACATTTCATATCCGCATGGTGTATTTATAATTTTCTCCGAGGACAATATTTTTGGAGCATTTCAAGAAACGTATGGATAAATTTGTTGGGTAGCTTTATATGTTTTCTACTAGATGGCTCATCAGTGTTTACCGGTCAAGTTTGAGAGATGCTACATGGCCCGGCTCAATGACCGGGCCAAAATACAGGTGCCGAGGTGGCACCATACAATTGGAGGGGGAGCTGACCGAAGTCAGCCCCCCATCCAATAACAGGGCGCCACCTCGGCGCCCTGTCAAATGTCCCGGTCACTGAGCCGGGACATTCAGCAAAATTCGTCAAGTTTTATAGCTGCATTATAAGATTTTGTAATTTTAAACCTGTAAATATTTTGTCTTACAGCTTTTTTCTAATAGAAATTCCAATTGAGAATTTGAGAATTCTTGTGTCATATGTGAGGGCAGAAGAATGGTTTAATTATTTGATATATTTTTGGCACCTATTAAATTTCAATTTTCTATTTAGAGAAATTCCACCAACATTTCATGTTCACGACTTTTAAGTAACTATGTATTAGGTTAGTCTAGTGCATGGCTTGTAGCTATAGATATTCCCATTTAGTCAATTATGCTTGAAAAATAAATTCGTACTGCATCAAATTATGAAAGAAAAATCAGCACAAATGAACCATAATTTCCACGTGAAATTAATAAATGTGAGTAGACATTGTTTTAAATATATTTCTTTGGCCCAACATAATTTGGTTTTGATTAAAAGAAAAGGCTTAAATTTTTCTCTGACACAAGAGAGAGACTAATTAATTTGGGTGTTTGAAATATGTGCTCTTCGATGGTCGCACGAAAAAGCCAAAAGCCCAACTCAACTTAATAAAAAGGGCTTGTTGAAGACTGCACATAAAGCATGAAATTCTTCCTAATGAGAAGATTGACAATGTAATTGAATGTTACTAATATAAATGTTCAATTCTTAAAAAAAAAAAAAATTCTTCAAGAAGTTGTACGAAAACTAGTACCAAAGTTGCTCCAAGAATCCAAAATCTGATAATCCCATTCCTCATTCTTTAAACAATATAAATAAACAAGCTCTTAAACTCAATTTTGTAAAGTTTCATTTGTACAAGTCACCATAAACAACTAGTAAATAACTGGTGGAATACAATCAGTCTATCTAATCAAATTCCTATCAAACCTAGGAAAAGAAGGCAGCATGTGGACCACTTTGTTACCATCTCTAAAGTATATAAATTAAACATCGTTAAAAACTTGCACTTTGGTTCAAGGGCCATTCTAAAAATTTAACACAGCCATTCCATTCTAGGAAATTCTAGTACAATTGATTGATTGGAGCTTCAATAATACAACCAAAATGGGGCACTACTCACTATTTACTGAACTAAAAAGGGATAAAGAAGATGAAATAAGATTAAAATAAAATTTCTCCATTGTATGAATTTAATGCTGCAAATAATTTTAGAGAAACTGTGATTTTATCAAGTTTGTGTGAATCTTTGGTATCATTGCCCCAGAATTTGTGGTTTTTTTCCCTTTTTCTTTTATTATAGTGAATTGTATTTTATTTTTTGGTGTCTAGTAATCAAGAAAACTTATTTCTTGATTATTTTTATTAGTTTGGCACAAAATTATTTTTGTACATGGAATTTTTTTCCAAGACCAGTGAAAATAATTACTTTGTTGATTCTTGATTTGAATTAGTTTTCTTGATTATTTTTATTAGTTTGGTACAAAATTATTTTTGTGTATGGAATTTTTTTTGCAAAGATCACTGAAAATAATTACGTTTTTTTTTGTGTACATTCTTTATGCCGTGCATCTTTTGCCATTTTGTACTATTGTTTGGACGTAAACATAACTATCATTTGTTAGCACTTATGAAACAATAAAAAAGTTGTTTTAAGTGGTATACGTATTCTGTAATTTTTTATTTTTATTTTCTAATTGATAGTTCAAACTCTAAATATATTAGTATCATGCTTGGTATGACATGATTTCGGTGAAATGAACAAAATTTTTGTTGATGTTGATTAAAATATTTCTTTGAAAATTATTTTATTTTATCTAATTATGACTTCAAAAAAGCTACTTAGCCTTTGTTTAGCTTTCCTTTTTAGTTTTTAAAATTATTATAAGTTGGTAGAAATGAATGGTGGAAAAGTAATTGCCGGTTGTAGGTCTACAAAAATGTATGGTCAAAATTAATATTTTACATCGAAAAGAAACTTGTAAGCGTGTTTTACCCGAAAAATTTAATGATCAAAGTGAAATATACCATAAAGTTTAATGACCTAGTAAAAAATATTGAGTTTTAAATTCAAATCCTATTCACATAGAATACCTTTGATATCCATATCATTATTGCCTATAAATATCACTCCCTGCCATCACTCCCTCACACTATCTACAAGCTCTCTCAGTAACTCTATCACTCTTTCACTTCATTCCCTCACTTCATCAGGCAGATTTCTTGATTCCTTCTTTAAGGTTGGCAACGTCCTATACCCTTCATCAGGCATATTGTTGATATTATGGACAGAATGATGTTGCAAATTCTTTTTTTCTTGCTGATTTCATTGAGGACCAAAGCTCTTTTGGTTGATAAGACTTATCTTCCCAATGCTGTTGCAAAAGGAGCTGGTAAAACATTAATGCCACAATGTAGAAAATTAGTATTAATTTTTTATGTAGTTCTGAAAAAATATGGTTACCTATATGTTCTTCTGTCTTTGTATTTGCAGTTTGTTTAGATGGAACTCCACCAGTTTACCATTTTGATAGAGGATCTGGCACGGGAATTAATAGTTGGTTGGTTCATATTGAGGTTAGTCCTCTTGCCATAAGCTATTGAGTATTTTTTTTTAACTGCACAGTGCTTATATTAAAACATAAATTAACTATGTTGCCTGATTTTTGTTGAGGAGAATGTAAAGTGTGTGTCTTCGATGATCAGGGAGGAGGGTGGTGCCATAATATAACAACTTGCCTAGCCCATAAGAACCTAAAAAAAGGCTCCTCCAAGGACATGGCTAAACAGCTTAATTTCTCTGGGATTTTGAGCAACGAGCCACGGTTTAACCCAGGTATACTTTTATCTTTTGATTGACTTGGATTTTGATTTATATTCGGACTTCTAATCTTCTTCAGTGTAGTCTTTAATTATTATTATCCCATGAAAATATCCAGATTTCCATAATTGGAATAAAATCAAGATTAGATATTGTGATGGTGCATCATTTACTGGGGATGTAGAAGCAGTGGATCCTGTAAGTCATCACAATAGATATATCCATAAGATTATTTTTCGCATTTTTTCTATTTAGCAGAGAATAGGCATATATAATTTAACGCCATTTTGTGAAACCATATTGGATGGCTTTCTTGTTCTAATAATTTTTTGTAAACTTTGATTAGGCTACCAAACTTCACTTCAGGGGAGCAAGGATTTTTCTTGCTATGATGGAGGAGCTGCTAGAGAAAGGAATGAAGTACGCTGAAAATGTATGATTTTTTTCATATGGATATTCCTCCATTTTTTATTGAATCAAACATCAGTAACTTGTAGTATTCTTAGCAGGCTGTTCTGAGTGGAAGTTCAGCTGGTGGGTTGACATCTATTTTGCATTGTGATAAATTTAGAGCTCTCATTCCCAAGGGCGCTAAAGTAAAGTGCATTTCAGATGCTGGTTATTTTATAAATGTGTAAGCTTTCATGCAGGGCATTGTATCAAGACAAGAATTAATGTCTAGAAGAATTATGGTCATCTATTTAAACTAAAGCTAACATCTTTTATCCTCTGTTACAGGAAAGATGTTTTTGGAGCATCATATATCTTGGATTACTACAATGACGTCGTCACTACCCATGTATGAATTTTCTTCTATAAACAATAGTTTATATGCTTGTTGAATAGAAGTTTGATCATCTTCTGATTGCATTTTCGTCGTTGAATTGGATGTAGGGAGCGGCGAAGAACTTGCCCTCATCGTGTACGTCAAGAGGAAAACCCGGATTGGTAAGAGCAATTTTCTTGACTAGATTAAATGATTTTACACTGTGACATAACTCGTCTCATGCTGATATCACTCAAAATGTTTAGTGTTTTTTCCCTCAAAACATCGCACAACAAATCCGGACGCCACTTTTCATTACAAATGCTGCCTACGATTCATGGCAGGTTAGTATGTATCCGATCTCAATGACATGAGCATATTTTGTTGTTATATATGATCTTTTTCTATATTGCTGTCATTCATCCGATTTTGTGGTTTCGATTCTTTTGACATCGTCAATTTTTCCAGATAAATAACATTTTGGTTCCTAATGTTTCGGATACAAATGGTACTTGGAGCAATTGCAAGACTAGTTTTAGCAATTGCTCCCCCAGTCAGCTCCAAACGATTCAAGGTACTATAAGTTGTTTTATCTAAATATTTCATCCGAGGTTTTGCTTTCAATTGAAATGAAGTTCTTTCTATTTAATGTGGTTTTTAGGCTTCAGGTTGGATTTTATAAATGCATTGACTGGAATTGGTGTCCCTACATCAAGAGGATACTACATAAATTCCTGCTATACACACGGCCAAACTGAAGGGGAAACTTGGTTTGGGACCCACTCGCCGGTCTTAAATAAGAAGGTCAATATTTCTTACCAATTTCACGACTACATTTTTTCAATGGTGCTTTCATATTGTCCCTTTGAGCAAAACTTAATCGCCAAAATAATTATTTTTATGCAGACAATTGCAGAAGCTGTTGGAGATTGGTTTTTCGACCGAAGTCAATTTCAAGAGATTGACTGTCCTTATCCCTGTGACAAAACTTGTCCCAACTCAACTATTTGATCGCCACCTGAACTTGTTGAGAGCAATATATTACTGTGTTAATGTTCTCGTTCTTCTACTTGTTGAGAGCATAATGAAGACTACCGGTAGTCGTTTTACGTGGTATACGCATTACAGTTTGTTATTTGATGTATTAATGTGACAGTTTTTTATTACCTCATACATCAAATTATAAAACTGTCATGTGTATAGCACATAGAGCGATTACCGATAATTTTAGCAATGAATAACATTACTTTGTCAATATGGGACGGAGAGAATATAAATTATGAACACATGAAAAGTTATTGTCAAAAATTTCACTCTATTATTACTCAATAATCCTCGAAAATATGCATATATTAACTTCTTTTTTACAGTTCCAAGAAATTTGCTTTCTTAGCTCCAATAATACAACCATGGTCTGCTCTACAAAAAAGGCAAAAAGAAGAATGAAACGCGATAAAAATAAAATTTCTTGATTGTATGAATTCAACGCTGCACAAAATATAAGAGAACGTTTATGAAAGTGTAATTTTGTCAAGTTGCCTGAATCTTTGGTATCATTGCTTCTGAATTTGTTTGCGTCTAATAAACAGGAAAACATATTTCTTGATTATTTTTATTTGGCTGGCACAAAATTATTTACATCCAAAATCGATTTGAGCTAGAGCACAACACTTACACTATGTGGACTAGGTGCCTTTATACCGAGATGATACTATATCAACTCTTGCTAAGCGCAATGCGTGAAACATGGTTGAGGAATGATTCTCTGGTTTTAAATAGCAAGCTTAACGATTCTTGCCAATATCACAACTCTTATACTTTATCTTTAATATAGTTGATCCACAATTGCATTAGGGGTTGACTTATGAGATCTTGTTCTAAAAAACAGATGTATTCTGTTCATGAAAATTTCGCAAGGATACGGGATCATTGACAAGCAATAGATTTCAATGAGTTTAGAGTATCGTCCCACATTGAATCAATTCAATTCTAGTTAATTAGTTTCATATGGAATTTGAATTGTGTTACACAAAAGAGAGTTTGATTTGATTTATGCTAAATTAATCTAAGTGAGCTCTAAAACTTTGGTTTTTAACAAATTATGGATGAATTATTGGATTTTGAATCCACCTGTTGCTATCTTTTTCAATTCATGATTTGTAGTCTAGCCATATTCACGCATTCTTCACAATCGAAAAGGCTAATGTATTTAACTCTCTTTTTTGTGACAAATTAAATCTACTCTAGTCACAAGATCTATTTTTAGCCCGAATTTTAATGAATAGAATGCATTTAATTTTAGATTATCTATATATGATTGTACATGTGATTAATATTATTCCTAACATCTATTGCACATATGTTAATTTTATCGTGTTCTAAACTTATTGTGAGTATCCCAACACTACAGCAAACAGCTAATTATCTAATTGATAATCAAGCAATTAAATAATGCAATGGGTACGCAAAATTAATCAAGAAACACAAGAATAAATAAACTACTGATCTTGAATTAAAGTACATAAACAATAGGGTTCATCTTTGTTAGGTTTTAGTTGTTTTCATAATTGGCAAATTTTGTGAATAAAATGACTTAAATTGATATGGTGTAAAAGTTCAAGGAGTAATGTGATTTTTGTTTAAAAGTTAGTTAAATAGGTCTAGGGTTTCGAATTTGGAACGAGGAGGAAAACGGCTCGGATTTTCGCTAGACTGCCGCCAAAGGTTGGCTCGAGCTACAAAAACAGAAACTGTATCGCTGGACTGTCGCCCCTCCTTCGCTCGAGCTACAGCCTGTCGCTCGACTGTCGCTGAGACTTCGCTCGAACGACATCTTTATTCGAAAAATTTTTATTTCGCGTTTTAAAGGCTTTGTCCATAGTTCATTCAGTTTTTGACCTATCTATAAATATTAGAACTCATCTGTACAAAAATTCTAAGGTTGAACATTGAGAGAAACATATCAGAGAGTGATTCCTCCATATTATATTATTCAACCTCATCTTGTGTGAGATTTTTGGTCAAAAAAATCAGATTCAACATCCAAATATCAAACCACTACTTCCTACATATCTGTCAAAGGTGCTGAAGATCGAGGAAGGCGACTGGAGTTCCAGTCTGTGAAGAACGGGTTGTTCTTCGTGATCCACAGGAGATAGACGATTCTACCAAGCTAGGGACTGTTGCAGGATAGCGGAGTTCCAATAGAGCGTTGGTTATTGCAGCTGGAATTGGTGCAGGGGAGCACAAAATTCAGGAGAGCTGTCAGAATTGCAGTCAGGAGATCAGATAGCTTATGTCGTCATCTAATCTTGTAGAATGTAAGTACATAATCGTTTATAGTGGATTGACTGACAAATTGCACGGAGTTTTTTTCCAGTTGGGTTTCTCCGTGATCATCTTGGTATTGATTACTGCTTTCATTATATTGATTGATTCTACAACTGCGGTATTCAAACTTAGGACTAAAGTTGACTTCCATGGATAATCATCTAGAAAAGAATTAAAAAGTGGCTTGTTGCTGATTAATTCGTTAGTAATTTCAAATTCCGCATATTACACATATTAACCTCCATCTAGGTGTTGTTAGGGTTGAACTTGCATTTTCAATTGGTACCAGAGCCTTACATCGATTCCTGGCCCTTTTTTTGTCAAGTCTAGATAAGTCAGTCACTATCTATGCCTCCGTACTTCGACGGAAGCAACTATGACTACTGGAAGGTTTGAATGAGAGCCTTTTTTAAATCTATGGATGAACGTGTTTGGATTACCGTTCAAAATGGGTGGGCTCCACCTTCAACAACTGTTGCTGGTGTAGTCACACCCACTGATATATCACTGTGGTCAAAAATGAATTTGGATGAGTGTAATTGGAACAGTAAGGGCCTTCATGCCCTGTTTATGGCTATTTCTGCTGAAGAGTTTAGGCGTGTATCGATGTGTGAAACTGTTAAGGAAGTTTGGGATATTTTAAAAACCACACACGAGGAAACTAAAACGGTTAAGAACTCTAAACTCCAAATGTTAACGTCTAAATTTGAAAAACTTAGGATGAATGATGATGAGAGATTTGATGAGTTCTATGCTAAGTTGAACGATATTGTGAACTCTAGTTTTAATCTAGGAGAAATGATCCCTGAGTCGAAAATCGTTTGTAATGTTCTTAGATCCCTACCTAAAAGGTTCAGACATAAGATAACTGTCATTGAAGAAAGTAAGGACCTAAACAGCGTTAAGGTAGAAGAACTCGTAGGATTCCTCCAAACTTATGAATTGACCTAGCACAGTCTAAGAAACAAAAATCCATCACCACGAACACTGTTAGAGAAGTTGAGAGCGAGTCTACTAACACTAAGACACTTAGGGACGACAAAATTGCTTATTTCGTTAAAAAAATTCCAAAAGGTGATGAGAAATAGGAGAAAGACTTAGGAGCGAAATAATGAAGTCTCTAGTAGATTCATGAGAGGTAAGCGTGAGAATGACGCCTCTAGGACTCCCGTTCGGAAATATCAATCTATCCAATGCCATAAGTGCAAGGTATTTGGTCACTTTAAGAATGAATGTCCTAATCTAAATAGGAGCTCGAATAAGGAAAGAGGTAAGGATTTAGCTATGACCATGAGTGATGAGGAGTCAGATACCAGTTCTCGTGATGAGATATCCGGTGGTAAGGATGATCGAAAATTCATGGCCTTTACCTCAATTGCTATAATCAAATCTGACCGTGAGATTGAAAATGTTGAAAGAGTAAATGCAAAGGAACAGTCTGAAGAAGAGTCTTATCGTGAATTGTTTGAGAAGAGTGTTAAAATTAAGAAGGTCAATAAAGTCATCTTGAAAAAGGTGAACGAGTTTGAACTTGAACGTGAAAAACTGTTAAGTGACCTTCAGGACTCGACTAGAAAATTGAGTGTGTTGAAACTGGTTAATGAAAACTTGAAAATTAAGGTTAAATCATTAACTACTGATCTTAATAAATCTAAAGCTCAACTTCAATCGCTTATGAGTAGCTCGCAGAAGCTAAACACTCTGCTTGGGATGTGTTGATAACCATGATACTACTACTAGTACATCCAGGACCACTTTTTTTCCTGCCACTAATAACAAAGCTCATGAGATTGCTTATCCCAAACCCAAGGGTAAGCATGCCATAGGATCGAGACCTACCAGACAGCGTAGGGTTAGTAGTCCTACATTTCGACAACAACCACCGAACAAGTTTGAACCTAGGTTCATTCCCACTTGCCACCACTGTGGTGCTCTGGGACACACCAGACCTAGGTGTCGTAATCGAGTGACTAGAAGTAAGAATCTGGATTTCACTAGCAAGGTTGAATTTCTTGCCAATCAAGACAGTCACTTAACGAGATGATGATTCGGTTAACTCAATCATCTTCTGCTTCTAAAAAAGTTTGGGTCAAGAGAAGCGACCTCAAAGGTTGTGAAAATGGTCGTGCTCTTGATTGTGTATTTATGCACTTGCATGTGCTGATCATTATGTCCATTCATTCATGCAGCATCCTATTTATTTTTGTGTTTATTTTTGTTGTTTCTAGTTTTGCATTTACTTGCTTTAAGTATTATTAAAAAAATATTTTGAAAAATGAGAAAAATACAAAAATAGTTTCTGGTTGGGCAAACGATACATCACTTTGAGTTTAAACCTATTATGTGAGGCAAGTGAGCAATTATCTAAGCTATACTGTTATTTCCATTGCTTGGTCTAGTTTAATGTGGAGTATTGAGTATATGTGTCATCATGTAATCATTTACACTGCACACACTATGATCTTGTGAATGAGTTTGAACCGCATGTATGATATTTGGGATAGTAGTCATGTGTTAGTAGGGTGACCTCGAACATGAATTGACCTACAATTAGATGACCTTGGCTCGTGATAGTCTCCATGCATTGCTGCATTTATTATGAGAAAAATTAATAAATAAAAATATATGAGGGATTAATTGGTTCATCTTATACTCTGTTCGAAGCCTATTTGACTCGAGTATTTAAGCTCGAGGGGTTTCTCATAACCTGGTGCCTATGGTCATCTGACTTGGGTTAACCGGCCTAAAGCTCGTTACATGGGTCTATTTAGTCGCTTAATGGACATGGTCTGCACATAAGATGTTATTTTCGAGAAAAGCGATAAAAAATACTATATGCTAATATTTAAGGGAAGAAAAGAAAACTTATCACATATTTGAGCTCATTTTTTAGTTCTAAAAATTATTCAAGTTTGAATTTCATCTTTAGGGATCATACTTATTTAACAAGTGATATTTTGCATTTCCTTTCTCACAAATTTAAGGTTTGAAGTCGTTTTCACAAGAAAATAGCGACACGTTGCACACATGAGTCATTTATATACCTTATTCCATCTTGGACGTAACTGTGTATGTGGGAAAGTCTTTTTAATATTGCTCGACTTATGATTACATACTTGATTTGAATTGTCGAAGTGTCGAGAGCATGATTTGACTTAATTTGACTTTATTTAATTAAAAAAAATTGGTGTTATTTTTTTTAAGTTTTCTTAGGTGCTGTTTCTATCAACTAAAGACTTTTGGTGCTATGTTTTTTAATTGGTTGAATTAGGATTGCTAATTTTGTCAATTGAATTTTTTGGTGCTATTTTTCTTAATTTTTGAATATGGAGTGCTATTTTTGTCAATTTCATTTTCGCTAGCTTATCTCTAGAACTCGCTCGAGCGACAGTAGCAGAAGCTACCTCGCCCGCTTATCGCTCGAGGGTTGCTCAAGTGACAGCCCCTTTTTTTTAATTTTGAAGCTATTTTTCAAGGGTTTCACGCATTTTTCTCAATTCTTCCTTCGATTTCTCTACATTTTTCATCACCCAAGTCAAAATTGAGGCTTGCCCACTCAACTAACACTTCAATTACTTCTTTGAATGTGGTATTTCATTCAAACTTCAATCTTCAAAGGTAAATGTTCATTTTCGTGGGTTTTCGCTAATTTTGCTACTTTCGTTGAATTTTTTCATTGTTTGGCAATTTTTGAGTGAATAATTGACATTGCACAACATGTTTAGGACCATGTGATAGTTCACCATCACTTTTGCACGATTTTGCAACTCACATTGAAGTTCTTGGATTTTTAGGCATAATTTTGGCATGATTCATTGAGCATTGTTGTTCATTGATGTACTTGGATGCGTTTGTGTATTTATTTTGATGTTGATGAGTGGTGATTGGTGTTGTGAACGTTGGGATGAGTGTGTTGGAGTAAATTTTGGTTTCAAGTCGAGGTAGTACGTTGGGTTGATCAAACTTGGGAATGGGAGTTTGGCATTAGTGGTCGTTTGTTGATATCAGGGTATTTGATTGGGAGAGTGTCTTTATGTTGGTTGTGCTTTGTTTGGTATCGCATGGTGACGTTACGTCACCACGTCATGTCGTTCCATCCCTACGTCTAAACATCATGGAACGCATCATGTTTTCACGTCACTTCCATCTAGGCATCATTTCATGTCATCATAGATTCACTAGTGGACGAGTTGCATGTCATTTCCCTTGCATCATTTTGCGTGCATTCATGCTTGGCATGCATATCATGAGTTCATCTATCGTTTGTCGAGATTTTAATGGTTTTGTGATTCTATTCTTTCAAATGCCACCCAAGAGAGCACGCACCTCTACTTCCTCTCCTAGTACTTCGACTTCTTATAGTCGAACTAGGTTCATTTCTACTATTGCCCAAGATGTATTTGGGTCGCAGTTTTTCCTTCGCCATGTCCTTTTCAAGCGCGAGGTCATTATGTCTAACCTATTCCCCGACCTCGCTACTATTTTCACTTCCCAGGGCTGGGAACCTCTTCTTGTTGATTTGACACTCCCGCCGAGTCTTCTTGTTCAAGAGTTCTACGCTAACATCCATGATGCTAGCGGCTCTTCTTTTCGGGTTTTTCTTCGGGGTCGTGTAGTTAAGATTACTCCGGACGTTATATCTAGTGTTATTCACATTCCGAGAGTCGTCCACCCTTTGTTTCCATATCTTACCCCCGATTCACTTCCTTCGGACACTTTAGTCCAATCCACGGTGTTTAACACACTGATGGAGGGTGGTCCTGGTGCGATGCGCACTGGATCTTTACCCACTGACCGCTAGATCATGTTGCGCATTGTGTGCACGAATCTGTGGTTGGTTTCTCACACTTTTTCATTACCTACGGACAAGGCTCGTTTTCTCTACGCCCTGCTGTATAGCGATTCCATTGATCTTCCCACTTTTATTTGCCAGCAGATCTTGAGGGTTTTTCGTACGACGGGTACGAGGGTTGGGCTTCCCTATGCGTGCCATTCATAGGTTAGTCACTTCCTTAGGAGCAAGTTTCCTTAAGGGGGTTCGAGGCGGGTTTCCAGGCCGATAGGCCATACCACTATTGCCCAGAGTCGGTCTCATGCTTCCTCCGAGCCAGCACAGCCAGTTGACCCGACTGTATCGGCTGATCCCATCGATGACCTGATCTCTTTTGACTCGTCAGATTTTCCTTATGCTCCTCCACCCTTCCATATTTCGTCTTCTTCTTCGGGACCTCCTCCTTCTGCTTCAGTACCTCCTCCTCCTCCCGAATTTGCTCCTTTTGCATCTGCTTCCATCGACCCGTTTGTCGCTCTCTTAGGACAGATGACTGTGCTGATCGAGCAGCGGCTCTCATGATGGTGGAGATTACCCAGCTGCATGCCACAGTGGATCGACACACTACCGAGTTTGCTACACTTCGGAGAGCTATTGGATACTTTCAACGTAGGCTTCGATGGATTCGCCGCCATTGGGACGATGATGCTGCTTCTGAGGAGAGGACAGATTCAGATGATACTGCCAGTGCCTCTTAGCTCTAGGCTTCCTCTTGTCATTTTGTGATAAAAATGGGAGTAGTTTTTGATGTGGCGGTATTAGTTTAAAATTTTTGTTGATAGGGAAAGAGTTGATAGCAGACAATTTTATTATGCTTACATGATGTATATATCGAATATCTAGATGTAATTAGCCGTTTGGTATATATATATATATATATAACAATGGTATTTTTGACTCACATGCATATTTGTTTGAATTCAGTTTCGCTAATTAAGTTTTTGATGTTTTTACAGTGTCAATGTTTCGTTTTGGTATGTTAGGTTGCATTGATACTGTGTCTTAGTTTAGCTTGTGATTTAGAATTGAAAAGTATGCTATTTGATTTACAATTGCTTTAATGACATCTACAAACGAACTGTTTGAACTATGCTTATCTTTGATATTATTTTCCACACATTTTATAATGGTATTTGAGTTGTCTATTTCAGGAAACAGGTACTACAGAGTTTGTTCAAGACAGTTTGTAGTTTAGGTTGTATCATCATTTTGAGTCTGTAACTTTTATTTTTATTACTTCCTGACATAGATTAGTATTTTGTCACAGAATGCCAAAATGGGAGTTTGTTAGGTTTTAGTTATTTTTTGTAATTGGCAAATTCTGTGAACAAAATGACTTAAATTGATAGAGTGTAAAAGTTTAAGGAGTAGTGTGAAATTTGTTTAAAAGTTAGTTAAATAGGTCTAAAGTTTCGAGTTCGAAACAAGGAGGAAAACGGCGCGGATTTTCGCTAGACTGTCACCAAGGGTTGGCTCGAGCTACAAAAACAGAAACTGCATTGCTGGACTGTCGCCCCTCTTTCATTCGAGCGAGAGCCTGTCGCTCGACTATCGCTGAGACTTCGCTCTAGCGATATCTTTATTCGGGAAATTTTTATTTCGCGTTTTAAAGATTTTTTCCCTGGTTCATTGGGTTTTTGACCTACCTATAAATATTAAAACTCATCTATACGAAAATTTTAAAGTTGAACATTGAGAGAAACAGATCAGAGAGTGATTCGTCCATATTATATTATTCAACCTTCTTTTTGTGAGATTTTTGGGCAGAAAAACATCAGATTCAACATCCAAATATCAAACCACTAATTCCTACATATCCGTCAGAGGTGCTGAAGATTAAGGAAGGCGATTGGAGTTCCAGTCTGTGAAGAACGGGTTGTTCTTCGTGATCCACATGAGATAGGTGATTCTACCAAGCTATGGACTACTGCAGGATAGCGGAGTTCCTGGAGAGCGTAGGTGATTGCAGCTGGAATTGGTGCAGGGGAGCACATAATTTAGGAGAGCTGTCAGAATTGCAGTCAAGGAGATCAGATAACTCATGTTGTTGTCTAATCTTGTAGAATGTAAGTACATAATCGTTTATAGGGGATTGACTGGCAAATTGCACTGAGTTTTTTTTTACCAATTGGGTTTCTCCGTGATCATTTTGGTATTAATTACTGCTTTCATTATATTAATTAATTTTACAACTGCGGTATTCAAATTTAGGACTAAAGTTGACTTTCATGGATAATCATCTAGAAAAGAATTAAAAAGTAACTTGTTGCTGATTAATTCATTAGTAATTTTAAATTCCGCATATTACACCTATTCACCCCCCTCTCTAGGTGCTATTAGGGTCGAACTTGCGTTTTTCAATTTTCATCCAATACAAAAGGGATCTAACCCAGCATAATTTTATATAAATTACAAATAAAATAATAGAAAAATATCACATGGATCATGAGAAAAATACAAAAAATCTTGATCTTCAATTCCAATATTGAATTCTTCAAAATCTTGGTATAATTAGATTCAATTCTTTGCTAGGGTTCTCTCAGCGTGCATGCGCCACTCAAGTGCTTTCCCTTGCGGCCTTTTTGTCGTGTAGCTTTCTATTGATTTTATGTAGATTATTACCACATACGCCCCATTGAACTTCCAGGTTAGTTGTATTTGTTCCTCGTTTTTGTATAATATGATTCAAGAGTCCCTTTTTTATATAATGTTAGTCCTTTAATTACCATTTTCTTCCAATTGAGTCCAGGCATTTTCCAATCGTTGAAATCAAGTCCGAATTAATTATTTGAAAATGGCAATTTAGTTCTGCACTTTGTACTTCCTTTCTCTCATTTTTTTCCGATCCTTTGGTGCAATTCAACCAATTTATGCCGAGTTTTACGTAACAAGCAAAATTAAAACATAATTAAGCTATAATGATCAAATTTAACAACAAATATCCTAATTTATTGGTCTAAATAAGTATATAAAACACACTTATCATATTCAATGCTAGATTGGGCTGAGACCTAAAAC
This sequence comes from Fraxinus americana, assembly GCA_035079005.1. Lineage (NCBI taxonomy): Eukaryota > Viridiplantae > Streptophyta > Magnoliopsida > Lamiales > Oleaceae > Fraxinus > Fraxinus americana. The sequence continues at coordinate 5,377,145 of CM068722.1, read as the reverse complement.
AACAAGATTCTAATTTAATGATTCTTTCTTATTGCCCCTTGTCTGCAAAATTGCATTTGACACTGAAATTCAGTTATGCATACAATTGCCAAAGCAGTTGGAAACTTATTCTATGACAGAAATCCGTTTAAGAAGGTCCGTTGTCTTTATCCTTGTGACGATACTTGTCAAAACAGGATTTTTTTATCCAGAGAATCCATCAGTATTCATTTGCTAATCACTGGGACAACAAAAGTCATTCTTTAGAATTATTGACAGAGAAATTGAGAATGCTACAAGGAGAAATAAAATTCAACTATTAAAGGTATAGAAGAAAAATGAAGAATCCATAATTTATTAATGCTTTATGACAAAGGAAAAACACCAATGAAAAAACTGTGATTGATGATTTTATTCTTATAATGTATTATACATATAATATATTAATATTCTGAGATTGAGTGGGATTTTAATTATCCATGTTTCAATTGAGAGATATGTATTTTTGTTAAATGTAGATAGTAGATTTTGTTTTCAATAAGACTTTCGCTACTCGCTGTTTACTATGAAAAGATCAAACTTATGAATTGTGTAGAGAAATACTTGATTAATTATCAATAAGAATTTTTAAATATATAATTATACACAAATTTCAAGGGATTATTAAACTTCACACACACACACTCTTCAATTCTCTCCTTATGATCTTACAAAAGAATATAGATTTTTAATTGCCTTTCATAATATCCGAAACATAGACGCATTTATATTCGCCTAAAACTTTTCACTTAAAGAGTACATTTTGTTTCCTAAAGAAGAATATTATTATCACTATTTAAACTTTATAATTTTGTGATGAGTTATGATAATACAAGGTATATAATATATTTATTCTCATATATAACAATATGTTGTGATAACTCAGCAAAAAGTAAAATTTTAAATATAAGATTTATGGTTATGAAATATTAGCAATTTGGGTCAATAGCCTTATCTTTTTTGATACATGTGTAATTTTATAAGTAGTTGGAAGTTCCACGCCAATGGGTACCTCAATCACAAACACAGGCTCTTAATGGAGCCTCTACACCTGGTACGTCATCTATAGCATCGTGTACTTGCTCAACACAATGTACACGATTATTTTTACATTCATCTAAGCAATAGTCATATTCAGACATATCTCCCATGCATTCATAGTTGCAAAATCTCAAACAATCTTTTGGTCTGCAGTTGGAGCCCATAGCTAAACCAGAATCTAGCCATATTGCCATCATCAATATCAGCCCGATCAAAATATTCCTCTCGGTGTGCATGTTTCTCTTGTCTAAATTTTTATTTGCCATATGCTACTGATGCATTTAGTTCTTAAATAGATTAATATATATAAGAATCACCATGTGCATGTAAATCATAAATGTAAAGATAAGTTATAAATGCAAGTATTTATTTTTACGTTTTAATTTCATTTTGATATATATTAGGACATACGGTAACTTACGAAAAAGTCGTATTAATTGACTTCTTAAATGTACGCATGCATACAAATTTGTGCTCTTATAAAGTTCGACAAATGAAGACAATTTTATTAATTCTATGTTCTCATTAGTATGTGTCATTAATATGCCAATTCTAACTTATTTCACAATGTGGAGATTAAAATCAGGTTTTTAGCATATTCCGATAAAAGTTGATGAAATACATGGTTGAAAAGATGTGGGTCCCATAAAATATGTGGTTAAAAGTAATTGTTGACTTTAACTTATATTAAAATTTGGATTTCAAGTTGTACCAAATGGGGGCTTAATGTGTTTTTCATAAGGGGAATTTTCAAAAATGTCACTAAATTTGAAAATCCAAAAAAAATTGTCACTTTCACTTTTTGTGAGCAAAAATGTCACTTTTTTGGTGCAAAATGTCCAAAATATCCTTAATACCACCTTTTTATGAGCATTTAATGTTTGATTTGAATGTAATTAATGTTGTGATGTGATAATTTACTTTAAACATTATAAAAATTGTTTATATATATATATATATATATATATATATATATATATATATATATATATATATTGAGTAATAATAGTTTTCTTTAAAAAAAAAAAAAAGATAAAAGAATTTGAAATATTAATAGGGGAATTTTCCATTAGCAAACCCTAACAACACATTTTTCTTCCCATTCACAAACCCTAACATCTTCTACATCTTCTTCATTCATTGATCAAGAACACATTACAATTGAATTCAACATCCATTTTGAGAGGTTAGTCATTATAAATTGTTTACAATTGAATTCAACATCCAGTTTATAGATTACTATTTATTCGATGTTTAGATACAATATGATCAAATGAAATGTGAGAAATTTTTGAAACTATTATTTATTGATTTGTTTGATTTTTGAAATATTTGTGAAAAATAAAACTATCAATATCATTTACATAAATGAAGGATTCCATATTTAATGAAGCGTTGAGTTGTTTATTAATGAGAATGTGTTTTCATGTGGTAGTTGAAAAATGATTATCACCATTAATGTTTTCAATAATTTCTTTAAAGGTACGAAATATATGTTTTTCAAATTTCCCGACAGTTCCTACCGAACATCGGTGGAACAGTTATGTTGAAACTGTCGGGTTAGACATGTGAACTGTCGAACCCGACATTTATGAACTGTCGGGATATACAATTTAACTGTCGAATTCGACAGTTGAAAATTGTTAACACATCGTTGGTTTCACCTTCTGCTACTCCATGGATTTCGAAAGTTCCACATTCATATTATTAAATGTAGACATATTTATTATGCTGAATTTTTACTGTTGCAATCTCAATGTTTCAGGTATGAGTAATCATTTGAGATTCATCGTATCGTATGGAGGACGGTTTGTTCATGTGGATGACGAATGGAAGTGGAGAGGGGACAAAACCACTTCCATTTTAGTGCCGACAAGTATTACCCTAACCGAACTCGTGCTACAATTGAAGGACAAACTTCGTATTCTTGATCCCCGGATTGAAATTGAATTGAAGTTCAAAGTCCCGAACTTCAATATACCTCCGGCCGAAATACGCGAAGATGAAGACTTAAAATGATACATATCAGTTCATAATGAAACTGCTCTATGCGTTACTGTTTCGGAAGCCGAGTTCCCAAGTGTCGGCATGGGGAAGGATACAAATTGTCCAGATCGTTCATTTGCCTTAGCGGATGTTCACCAAAATGTACAACATGAGAACTTGGACAACCCATCATATGGTACAGAGGCTGCTAATAATGATGACATTGATGAGCAAATGTCTTCACATTCCAGGACTTCGGATAGATATGAATGAATTACAACAGTGAATACATCCGATCTTGTCGAAAGATAAATATTCTTCAGCAAGAAAGAGTTGTACTCGAGAATTCGTGACTCGCTTTGCAAGACAAGTTCCAATTTAAGGTCAGCAGGTCAAGCATGAAAATGTTAACTGTTGTATGTGCTAACGATAATTGCATGTGGATGCTACGTGCTTCGTCTGTGAAAAATCTGCAGTCTTCATTATCCGTAAATATATCCGTAAATATATCCGTAAAAATCTGCAGTCTTCATGTACTGTCGTCAAGGATGGAGAGTGAGTTACGGACAACATTCGATGCTGGTACTAGGCTTCGAGCTCATGTATTGACAGACAGCTTAACACAGGTTGGAATATCCAATGAAACGGACATGGTAGACTTTTCCGAAAACACGTGCTCATGTCGTGAGTTCCAGCTAAATCGTATGCCTTGTGTCCATGCAACTCGTGATGCTTGCTTGAGAAGTACGTTATTATACGATCTGTGCTCCCCTTACTACACATCGGAATACTGGATGGGTGCCTATAGCGAAGCAATATATCCCGTTTCGCGGGAAGTGGATTGGGTTGTTCCGAACGAAATTACAAGTACTCCTATTTTGCCACCCGTTGTGCGTCGTCCTCCAAGTAGACCACCCACACGACGTAAGAGATCCAGATATGAGTCTGTCACGCGACTCAGGAAATGTACTCGTTGTGGCAGAGTTGGTCATAACCGGACAACGTGTTCGCACCCTTTCAGAACACAACCGATGCAACATTGAAGTAGTATGTTATATGTTCCCGTATGGTGTTGTACAATATGAAGTTATGTCATCGTTTTATTTACATTATGGTTAGCAAACATTATTGCTCTTTTTGTTTGTGCGTTATCGTTTTCACCTGGCAATACTATTTCGGCCTTACATTCTCATTCTACATCCATTATCATTTGCAGTAAGTAGTATCCATCTTCACATTCACTACTAAAATACGGATTCATTTCTGGATGATAATTCCACAATTCATCTGTCGTCTCCGACAGATTGTTTCAGTCATTCTCGACAGTTGGGACAGATCACAAATTGTAACTACACATGAAAACCCGACAGTTCATATGTCGTTCCCGACATATTGTCTTTGTCGTTCTCGACAGTTGGCACAGACCAATTGTACCGATTTGACTACAACTTTGTACATATTTTATGATTAAAGCCAATATTTACTTGGATTACGTATTACTTTTCCCTCACAAATCTTGCATGCACTTGTTGGCATTCAATATTTTGCAGCACATCCCGACACTTCATATGTCGTTCCCGATAGATTTTTTCTGTCGTTCTCGGCAATTGGAACTACACAGCAATTGAATTGGTACGCACGGTGCAAAAGGGACACTTTTGCCCTCCGAATTGATTAATGATCATTACTAAATATGCGCAAAATAAAGGGATGAACACAATGTTAACATAAATTAGGGCTCCACGAACAAAACGTACAAAATTCGAGCCCGTTGCATAACATGTAATTGGAACACATTTTGACACAACTATCAGAACAAAAAGTTCCAAACCCATCAGAGTGCATGTTCATCCCATAGCAAAAGTTATATACATACATAACGAATACTTATTACGTGATGGGATCCCATCACCGGTGTACTATTAATTGCACACGGATCCAATATCGGCACCACTGTCGTCATCAGAGTCGTCTGACAATATGATAATTATTTCAGGAGCTCCTGTGATGGGGGACACGTCTTCATCATCGGAGTCATCAGAGATCTTAACGGAACCAAATAGTTAAAATCCATACTCCCTGCAGTGTATAAAAAATAAAGATCATGGTCAGTGTTTTCATATCTGATGAGCGCAAGCGACACGAGCAAAAAATTGAAATAATGTCAGATCGTGATACGTGGTACATTATCACACAATTTAACGAAATAATACGAATATTATATAACAAAATGAAATGAATATCATGTAATATGCAAAAATCTACAAAACATGAAACAGTAAATTACATATCTACATAAACAAATTTGAAAATTGTGATTCACAATATTTCGTACATGTTAATGCGAAACACACATGTTACGTTCGGAGGAACCAATGTTCGACATATAGAATTGTCATGTGTTGAGAAAAACTGACCTCAACTGTCGAGTCTCGACAGTTCATCTGTCGAGATTATCCCATCTGCCGATAATTACTGCGGTGAACTATTGGGAACAACAGTTCTCCGCTATGCCGAACTGAATTGTCGGGAAATCTACTTTTCACCTCTAAGTGAATAGGCATTATTCAAGAGCTACTTTAACTAGTAAATGCAGAACTAACGTTGCATTTTCCACATAAGACGCTCAATTTGTAAATACAAAAGTTCGAATTCCTCCCAAATTTTGTAACAATGCAATTAAACTTTCTGTGAAAAGCATTAAAATCACAAAAATATAGAGTATTTATCAAGATTTCCACCCAAATGCATAAAAGGCACAATGTGGAATATACGAGTACCACTACAACATATGGACTTGCAAGTGAAAACAATATCATTTCCAATTTGACTAGTAATAAATAACATATAGTTTCGATTCAAGCAATGATCCACATTTAAAGCCAATATTCTTTAAACATCATAATGCAAACCCAAAAATTTACACCTGTACAATTTCCTCTGAAGAGTGAATATCCTAAACAAATTCTTCAATTGATGGCTGGGCAAGCTGCGTACCAAACTCGAATGGCAAATGTCTGGATGAAGCGCCAAAAACTGAGTGGTGGGAGGATCGTTGAAACGGCGGAAACTTAGTGGAGTCGGGATTGGAAGAAAGAGAAGGGAGAGGCGGAGGTGGTGAAGAAATGAGGCGAAATGGAGATGGGAAGGAAGGAAGGAGAGGGAATGGAAACGAGAAGGGAGGTGAAAAGGGATTGTAAATGGTATTGGGTTAGGGTTGAAAATGGTGAAAACTTATTTTGATGTGATGTTTTTTAAGTTTTTTGTACAATTTTTGAAAAGGGGTTGTAAATGGTATTGGGTTAGGGTTGAAAAGGGTGAAAACTTATTTTGATGTGACATTTTTTCAGTTTTTTGTACAATTTTTCATATAATCAAATCTCATGACATGTAGGGTATTTAAATTATCTAGAGGGGCAAAAATGTCCAAAATTGACAATTTTGCAAAGGCTTTTAAAAAGTAACATTTTTGTAAATGCAAAGCCAAAAATTGACAATTAGTGCAATTTCCTCTTTTTTTTTTTTCATAATTACTTAAGCAACTGCTTGCTAGGGATAAAATCTAGATTTTATTAAAGTTAAAGTCAATAAATAATTTTAACCACATATTTCATGGGACCCAAAAATTTTCAGCTACACATTACATTAATTTTGATCAAACTTTGCTAAAAATGTGATTTTAATTCTCACCAAATAGGAGCTTAATATAAGAATTTAGACTGTTTAGGCAATTGAAGTGTCCAAATTATGGAACTTTGAAGGAATTGCTATAGCAACAAGAATGACATCATGAGGCATAAAATCATAATAGGATATTATCTTTTCCTTTTTCTGGTGGGGATAATTAAGGGGCAACTGGATGCTGCTATAAGTTGATAAAAGTCTGTGGTCCCATGAAATTTGTGGTGAAAAAGTGTTTAAAAGTTTAGGATCTAATGAAATGTGTGGTTAGAAATGAAGTTGACCAGTTTACCAAACAAAAATAAGTTTGAGGCAATGTCGATTTTAAGTTTGAGGGTTGGAAAAGCTTTGAGTTTTTACTTTTCGTGTGTTTTTGAGTATTTGTGTGCTTGTTTTTAGTATTTCATTAGTATACATGAGAAAATTAAAAAAAATCAAATATTTTCTTGTTCTAGGTTGTGTGCTTGTGTATGTTACATAGCCTGTAACGTCCCAAATTTTATAACCCGAAGCGTTACCAAACCTGAATTCTTTAACGTAAATCTTTCAAATACGATACTAAGAAAATTTTTTAAATTTGAATTTATTAATAAATATTGAAAAGTATTTAACATTTTTTAACATATGGACATAGAAACATACAGAACAAAACGATCTCGAAAAGGGCTTCTTTTTTTAAAGCAAGCGGAAGCAGTTTTCTTCGGTTGTGCACTGAGTTTACAAAAATTATTTCACCTAGCAAACCTTGGCGAACATTTATGAAATTTTTTGCTAAAAGTATATAACTTATATAAGTACAACATATAAAAATTCGAGATCTCGATGACGATGTTTGAAGCATGAAACTATTTTTCAAACATACTGGTCTGTGGTTCCCAACATTAACAACAACTCTTAAGCCTTTTGACGCACAATAAGTTTGATTAACAACAAAGAATTACGTTTGTGTTCATTATAATACTTCTCATGAACAAGATCGCATGAAATTGCATTAATTAAGACTAATCAATAGAGTAAATAAAGCAAGGAACTTTTTCTTTTTAATTTTTTTTTTATATTTTAATCTTACATATTTAGTGAACTAACATTAAATTAAAAATATTAGTCTACTGATCAAAGAAGAAGAAGATAAAAAATATGTGTTGCAATTCCACACGGTGTCTTCTTATAATCACTACTAGTAATGTTTACTAAAACCAGCTAATCCTATATATTTTCTCTTGATAAAAGTGGTCGATGGGAGGCTAACCTAAATCATATAAATCAGTTCATGGCATGTCATCGTATAGTAGCAATATCAATTCTTGTTATTGGATACTATAAAACGTAATTCCTTTTTTCTTTTTATCGCAATTTCATCAATTTGACATTTATTTAGAATGTATAACGATCAATATTTCATTGCAAAATCTGATAATCCCATTCCTCATTCTTTAAACAATATAAATAAACAAACTCTTAAACTCAATTTTGTAAAGCAAATCAGCAAGTTTCATTTGTACAAGTCACCACAAACAACTAGTAAATGATTGGTGGAATACAATCAGTCTATCTAACCAAATCCCTATCAAACCTAGGAAAAGAAGACAGAATGTGGACCACTTTGTTACCATCTCTAGGATAAACTGGCATGTGACACAATCAATAACTTCAAAGATTTTGTATAAAACATTATTTATGTTGTATGGTTTTGTAATTCTTTACCTGTTTATTTTATTTTTTATTTTTTGTTTTTTACGAAAACTTACATTTATTTGTTAATATCTAAGAAAATAATTGTATGCATAATATACTTGTGAAAGGAAGACACAAAGTGTAATTACATTTCATATCCACATGGTGTATTTATAATTTTCTCCTAGGACAATATTCTTGGAGAATTTCAAGAACCGTATGGATAAATGAGTTGGGTAGCGTTATAAGTTTTCTACTAGAGGGCTCATCAGTGTTTACCAGTCAAGTTTTGTACATGCATTATAAGATTTTGTAATTTTAAACCTTTAAATATTTTTTCTTACAACGTTTTTCTCATAGAAATTCCAATTGAGAATTTGAGAATTCTTGTGTCATATGCGAGGGATCGAACAAGTACAAGAATGGTTTAATTATTTGATATATTTTTGGCACCTATTAAATTTCAATTTTCTATTTAGAAAAATTCCACCAATATTGCATGTTCACGACTTTTAAGTAACTATATATTAGGTTAGTCTAGTGCATGGCTTGTAGCTATAGGATATTCCCATTTAGTCAATTATGCTTGAAAGATAACTCCGTACAAAATCAAATTATGAAAGAAAAAACATCACAAGTGAACAATAATTTCCACGTCAAATTAATAAATGTATGTTGACGTTGTTTTAAATATAATTCTTTGACCCAACATAAGTTAGTTTTGATTAAAAGAAAAAGGCATAAATTTTTCTCCGACACGGGAGAGACTAATTAATTTAAATCGTAAAATTTATTTGTTATTCGATTAAAGTTGCAATTAATTTTAACTTGATCAAACACGTAGTTCGAGTGAGTTCGACACTCTATTCACTACTTCATTACTTGTTCACGATCTCGTTCACATGTAGAAAATCAGACGATAAATCTACATGACATGTTAATTAAACAAATATAATTTCATTTCAATGAATTAAATTATATATATCGTGTCACCGTTGCTCAGAAAGTGTTTAGTAGATCATTTAGTTTGTATGTCATATCATGAACTTAACAACCAATTAATCAATCAATTAATTGCTGAATCTTTGGTATCATTGACTCTGAATTTGAGGTTTTTTTCCTTTTATTTTAGTAAATTTTATTCTTTTTGTGTTTAATAATCAAGGAAATATATTTCTTGATTATTTTTATTTGCTCACAATATTATTTTTTTATGTGGAAGTTTTTTCGAAGACACGTCAAAAGAATTACTTAATTGATTGTTCAGTTGGACTAGTGACTATAAATGTATAACTTGAGTTCTATCAACTTACAACAATTCATAATGTAACTTATCTATACGAAGTTTAGGTGAAAACACTTCAAATAATTATTTTATCTTTTTGAAAATATAGTTACTTGAGATAATTAATTTTTACCTGTTTTACATTTATGGGTCATTTTTGTGATTTGTTGTATGGCTATTTAATAAAGTGCTAGACTCTAAAATCATGCTACAGTATCATATAGGTTGATATGTGACATTATATCATTTGACTATTTAAAACACGGTCCAATTTTTTTATCCAATCATCTGCTATCATCTACACTTCTGTTACTACACCTATCAAAATTCTTGTGGCAAAGTGGAATAATCCAAATCATGTAACATGTAATGTATGGGTTTCAATTTATATTCAAGTTTTATTGCACATTTTTAAGGAAGGTATGGATTACAATTTATATTTAATTTCGTTTCCATTTTAGTTTACACTTTTGCAAGCGATTCTTCTTATGGGTTTTGTCTTTTACGTTCTTTATTGCTTTCCCAATTTTAAGTGATTAGCCCTTATTATTAGGCTAGTTTTTCATTGCTCGAGCACAACCTATCATCATATGTGCATCACAAGTTCTTTTAACATGCTTGTATTACCTTGTAAGTCGTACTTTCATTATTCATAATCAGAACTTACTAATTTGTAACTTTCCTATTTTGCATGTGGAATATGTAATAGTTAACTCTATAATTTTATAAAAACTTAATATGTATAATGTATTATTACACACTTTTGTACGGTGAATGTTTAGTTATTTTTTACTATTTTTAGGACGTAGACGTATAAGTCCTTTCTTAGCGCTTATGAAATAATAATATGTATAATTTGTAAAAAAGTTATATACCTAGTGTACATTTTACGTAATTTTTTTTCTAATAGCTGTTTCATTAGCTAAATATATGAGTATCATGATTGGTGTGCCATGTGATTGAAATTTGACTAATTTTATGTTAATATTGATTGACATATTTCTTCTGACGCACAATAAGTTTGATTAATAACAAAGAATTACGTTTGAGATCATTAGAATACTTCTTATGAACAAGATCACATGAAATTGCAATAATTAAGACTGTTGAAGGCCACCGAGTGATAGACTAAAAAAAAAATTGCCGAAATTATTTGAAAACAAATCATGTGGCAGTATATGAACAAGTCATTCAAGTTTTTACTTCAAATTTTTAAGGAAGAGTATTTATATTTAATTCATTTTCTGTTTTAGTTTACACTATTGCAGGTAATCCTTATAGTGAGTTTTGTCTTTACATTCTTTATTGCTTTCACAACTTTAAGTGATCGACCTCTATTATTTGATCAGCTTGTCATTGGTCAGGCACAACCTGTCATCATACGTTCGTGTAAATATTTCTTTTAACTTGCTTGTGTTACCTTGTAAGTCATATTTTTATTATCTATATGTAAACTGTTGAAGGATGGAAGCAAGAAAGAACTCAATTTTATTGCCTCCGGAAGAAAAATTACATCGTGCATTACAAGAGTTGTATATAAATAGAGAAAATGAAATCAACAAGCTAACTCATTCTAACTAATTCAACTGTACAAACCAATAAGGTGAACACGTGTAATGAATTAGCTAATCTAACTATCTAAATGATAGCTGGCTCTAGTGACATTGTTTGCATGCTTTCAATGGTGAGCTTCCTTCCTGAATGAGTTGTAATGAGCTGCCGCCTATCTTGATGAGCTGGAATTGTTGTTACTCCCCCTCAAGATGGAGTGTAAGGGTTGATGTCACCCATCTTGAATAATAGAGGAAACAACAAAGAAGCTGGTATAGCTTTTGTAAAGATATCAGCTAATTGTTGATAGGAGCCAACTAATAACAACTTGACAAAACTATCAGCTACCTTATCTTGAACAAAATGACAATCAATCTCTATGTGCTCAGTACGTTCATGAAAGAAAGGATTTGAAGCAATATGAATTGTCTATTGATTGTCACAAAATAATAATTGAAAATCTGAAAATCATGAAGCAATTGAGTGAGCCAAACTAGTTCACTAGTAGTATTTGCTAATGCACGATATTCAATTTCAGCTGAAGATCTGGATATTGTAGTTTGTTTCTTAGCTTTTCAAGAAATTAGAGGATCTCCAAGCAAAACACAAAAACCAGTGACAGACTTCCTTGTATCAAGCAAGATCCCGAATCCCGCTCTTAGCTAAAATGAAGATTGTGCAGAAAATTAAATTCCTTGCCCTAGACTCGCTTTGATTTATTGGAAAAGATGATGAGTTGAATCTAAATGTCGTTGCCTGGGTTGTGCCACAAATTGACTTAATTTGTGAACAGCAAATGTGATATCCAGTCTGGAGATAGTAAGGTAAAAGAGGCGACCAATTAGTCTCATGTACATGGATGCATCCGCAATTAGTTCTCCTTCAAATGAACTAAGCTTTAGCTTAGGATCCATAGGTATTGCTACTGGTTTACATGCTAAGAATCCAGTATCCTCAAGTCATTGTAGAGTATACTGTCATTGAGACGTGAAGATCCCTTTTTGTGACCTTGCTATTTCTAGCCCAAGAAAATACTTTAACTTGCCAAGATCTTTCAACTTAAACTGACTATGTAGGAAGCCTTTGAGTGAGCTGATTTCATGCTAATTAGATCCAGTGATTAGGATGTCATCTACGTAGACTAAGAGAGCAATAAACGTGCTACCGAACCTATGGTAAACAATGAATAATCTAATTTTGACTGCTTAAAACCGCGATTAATAAGAGCATTGGACAATTTTGAAAACCATTGCCTAGATGCTTGCTTCAGGCCATAAATTGACTTGTGAAGTCTACAAACCAGATTCTCCCCCTGAATTTTAGAACCATCATATTTTCTATATCCTAAGGGAAAATCCATGTATATTTCTTCGAACAAATCTCCATTAGAAATAGGTGACACAAGATTAGGAAAATAATCAACAATATCTTATTGATGGGGAATAGAGTGGAATGGAAATATCTGTTCTAAGATAAATAAAGTATTGGGTATGATATCATACATTTTATATCCCTTTATTTCTAGAGGGTACCCTACAAAGACATAGACACTTGCTCTAGGAGTAGATTTTGTTCTACTGGTTTGGCAGAGTGGATGTAAACTATAAACTTCCAAACACTTTGAGTTGACTATAATCTATTGGAGTGTTATACAGGAGAGAGAATGGACTTTTATTTTGTAAAATGGAGGATGGAGGATGGAGTTCTGTTAATAAGAAAAGTTGCAGTTAATTTACATTCACTCCAAACCTGAATAGGAATTTTAGCCTGAAAATACAATGCACTAGCAACATTAAGCAAATGTTGACGTTTTCTCTCAACTACTGAATTTTGTTCAAGCTTTTCAACACAAGTAAAATGATGAATGACTCCTTTAGAATGAAAGAAATTAGTAAACTATAACTCTGGTGTATTATCTGATGTGAACTTCTTTACAACCCGTTCAAATTGAGTCTCAATCATCTTAAAAAATCTGGAAATGATGTAGCTAACCTCCAATTTGTGTTTCAGGAGACATACCCAAGTGAATCGCCTACCAAAGTAAGAAAATACTTGTATTTGCAGTGAGAAATAACATGATAAGGTCCCCAAGTGCCACAGTGTATCAACTCAAAAGCATTGACAGACAAGTGATTATTAGAGACAAAAGAAAGTCTTTTCTATTTTGCCAAAGGACAAACATTACAAGAAACTTAGTTACATTTTCCATATTTATCACAATACAAATGCAATTGAACTTTCAACAAGGCTAACTATTGAAAAGACAAATGGCCTAATCTGTAGTGCCATGTATGAGCATTCACTTTATTTACAATTGAAGAAATGGAAACACAAACATCATCAACCAAAATGTTACTTCTATTACCTTGTACTGAATCAGATGAGGAATCATTCATTATGTATAAACCAACAATTCTTTTACCATTGCCAATCATCTTCTGATTGTGCATAGCCTTAATAACACGTGTTAGTAAAGAATTTAACATCAATGCAAGGATCCTTGGTTAATGAGCTAACTGAAATTAGGTTGAATTTAAATTGTGGCACATATAACATATCTTTAAGCATCAGCTTATGGCCACATTTCACAGTCCCAATGAAGTTTACAGGAATTCTCTTATGATTTGGCAAAGTAACACAAGCATTCTTAACAGGTTTCATAGTACAAAAAGCTGATTGACTGAAGCATATATGGCCCTAGAATCCACCACCTAATGCTTAGGTGAATTTAGCCATGGATTAAGAGCAATAGAGAAGCAAGTACCTAACACCTAATTAGAGTGTTCATAAGTCCCTATCTAATTTTCAAGAATATGCTAGGTGCGATATCTTGTTGAATAACCTCTGTGAAACCTTTAATGCCTCCATTGTAGTAGCTAGAGAGAAGCCTATAATCACAATGTTGAATAAGATTAGGCATCAGCAAATGACACGAATGAATGCAAAGAGGGAGGCATTTCAAAGGTGGGATCATCCATATTGTCCGAAAATTGTAGGGATAATTGAGAAGGCTAAATCAGATGCCAGATTTATGAGGGCAAATTAGGCAAGTAATCAAAAAATTGAAGTTCACAATACTGATGATTTGAGGTGGAGTGTGGATTTGGTGAGGAATGAATGTGCATGTAGGAACTAACAATTGAGTGGAATTCCCTGTGCACATGCCATTTCTGGTATGCTATCGAGGAAAATAGATATAGATGAATTTGTAGATGAATATTACAAGAATGAGACATAACTAAGAGCATATAATCTTGTGATTCATCCAATGTCAAGGCCTGGACTTTGGCCTGATTTGGGTAAAAATCCATTGAAGCCACTAGTGAAGAAGAAACAGGCAGATAGACCTAAAAAGCTAAGGAAAAGATCTCAGTTTGAACCATCAGCTCGAGTTAAAATGACAAGAACATGCACGAAAATGACATGTAAGAGGTGTGGAGAAGTTTGACACAACAAGAGAACGTACACTGCACAGATGCAGCCTCCTAAAGCACCGTAGACACAGAAGTAGAAGGGAAAGAAAAGTGCAGCCACCTCAACAGGAAACAACCTCAAAAAGAAAATGTCCAAAGCAATGTAGTCTTGATGTCGTTGGAAACTGAACTCATGCATATGAAATATGAACTTGGAATGTAAATGATGTTTTTGAATCTGTAATTTTGGCATTTCATATTTTGGGAATTGTAGTATCGCTATATATGTGTTAAAATACTCTTCATTTTGATTCTACTATTTATTAGTTATGTGATATATTGGATTTCATAATTTTATGTGTGACAGCAATATATACACTATTGATGTGCATTTGTAATGGAAACCGTTACTAACTGATGAGTGTTTTTTTGTAAGCAATTTAATCGGTATGGGGCTTTTCTGCCATTTTTAAAAAAGTTTGGGGCCTTTAACTCAACATGGACAAAAGGTTTGGGCTTTTCACTGCACTATGTACTTAACGTTTGATGTCTCAACCACGTGCATATTTCTACAAAAATTAGTTGCAAAAAATGCTCATGTACACAACACTACAGCAATTAGAACTGCATTTTACAGCCAATAACTTAGGTTATAATATTACAAAAGGAAGATTACAGATCCAACAACCCCTCCCCCCCAAAACCCAACACATATTTAACTACACAATCATTCCACAGACAAACCCACAAACCAAATCTACCATACACCACCTTCATTCGAACATAGTAACCTAATTTTAGGTATCAACTCCATTGATCTCTGACACATCAAATCATCCCACCAAAAAAAGAATGACAATCTTCCAGATCCACTCCGCGTGGACAGGTAAGAAATCATCGCCTTGATTCAAATTAGTCCACGATATCTTCATCTGAGCAGGGGTTCTGAAACTACAAACGACATATCCATTTCTTCTACCTTCAATTCAATATGCTGATGACGAGTGAGAAACTGACAATTTATTAGGGTAATACTCTGCTATATTTGGAGGGAAATAAACAGTAACTTATTTGGAGGTCAATGTTTAATGTGTATGGACGAATTTATCCTCTCCAATTTGATAAAAAGTGGTCAATCTTTTTTGAATAGTCAACTGACGGGCGTTTGGATGGAAACGGTCCAAAAGGGTCTCCTCTGAAACGTTTGAAAAGATTAGGGATGATGGCCGCAGCAAATCAAATGTTCGGGAAAGTCTACTGGTGTTTGAAAAGTTTTTGGCTTTTGCTGCAACCATCCCTATTTTTTATCTTTAACTTTCTTCATTGACTTTTTTTTTTTTTGCATCTTAAACATGTTTATATCAGGTCAAATCCTAAGGGTCTCATGTCCCATACATTGAGAGTATGTTTGCCCAGGATTAAAATCCAATTTTAATTGAAAATATGACCGTTATTGGGTCTCACCCGTCTAATAAAAGTCAACAATAACGGCTAGTTTTTCAATTTTAATCCAATTTTAATCTCTACCGAACACACCCTGAATTTTTTTTTTAAAATAAGTCATCATGTCTCTAGTAAATCCTAGAAAATTATTTAAAGACCACAATAATTTTCTCATCTCAAAATTAATATTTTTGCATAGAATATAACGCATTCTGTTACGTTAAAACCTGCAAGCGTACGAAACCGTTGACAAATAATAAAAATCAGAGAGTTTCAAATTTATCTTTCCCATATGGAATAAAGTCTAATATCTATTTCAACAATTTTTATCAAATTTGAAATCATGTAATACTAAAAGAGATGGTTTATATGCTTTCTATACTAATCATAAACTAAGAAAGCAAACAAAGTATTTATCTAATATGTAAATATTTGTATTGGAATTTTGAATCCACCTATTTCCATTTAATTCAATTCTTAATCTAGTAAATTCATGCATTTAAGATAATCGAGAATTCGGAGCTTAATTTTTTCTGCTGGAAATTTATTTGTGATAATACTTTGAATATCTTTCATCCATTTGACTTCTTTTCTTATCCAATTGACTCATAGCACTCTCGAATCTTTATCATGAGTTCCGATACAACTTTTAAGTATTTGCACTTTAATCCCCAAACTTTGAGTTTGCTTCGTTTTAATCCTTTTCCGTTTTTTCTTCCAATTATTCTTCCAAACATGAGTTTTTCCTAATAAAACTGATAAATAACATATTAGGCACTAATTTGTCCAAAGAATAACAAAATATCATCATTTCGGACGATAAATAAGTATAGAAACTACACTTATCACATTCCGAGAATTCACAGATTTTTCGATTTAATCATCATCCCTCTACTTAATGCTACAATATCCTTTAAAGCTAAAACTTAGTTTCAAGTCTGCAAAAAATAGTATTCCTTAAATGTTATTCTCTACCTTAGACTCTTGGTTAAAATGTTATTATCTAGTATTTGCACAAGTCCCCAAGAATTGTAATTCTTTCATTTTAGCCCCATAACTTTTTTAAAAATTCCATTTATGTCTACTGCAAATAGTGATGGCAATGGGGCGGGTTCGGGGCGGGGCACCCTCACCCCGCCCCGCCCCACCACGACACTCCCCCTCCCCCCCCCGCGCCCCACCCCGCCGTAGACGGGCGGGCGGAGCTCGAGGCGAGTACGAGCGAGACTTGCCCCGTTTCTTGCCCCATTTGTTTTTTTATTTAAAATACAAATTCAAAATTTTAAAATTCAAAATAAATAATGTTCATACTAGCTATATCAATATTCAAAGCAAGCACTTGAAACGAAAAAATGTCCAAAACAAATAATGTCCAGAATAATTTTTTTTTTTTTTAATTCTTCACGGGGCGGGGTATCTCCGCCCCGCCCCGCCCCGCGACCCGCGACTGGGCGGCGAACCTCGCCCGTCCCACCCCGCCAACCCGTTCGGGGCGGGTTTTTTGGCCCCATTCGGGGCGGGGCTCCGCGGGGACGGGGCGGGGCGGGGAAAATTGCCATCTCTAACTGCAAATCAAGATTTCGGGGGGTGTGATACCAAATATAAAACTTTGGAAGTTGTGCCTCTATGAGGCCCCACATTATATATGAACACGCTCTGAGTCTCTGACCATAATTCTTTGAACAAGTATAACCTAATTCAAGGTATCTAATAGTATGACAATTATATTTAACAACGTAAAAGATTGGCTAAAAAACGATCACCATCACCAATCAGTGTTCTAAAAAGCGCGCCTAGACACGAGGCAAAATTCCTCTCCTTGACAATAAGCGTAAAATTAAGCGATCAACTATGAAGTTGACAACTTAATGTGTGCCTGGGGGGATTGGGAGCTCTTTATTTAATTTTTTTTCCACTTTTTTTAAAAGTTTTTTATTTGATTTAATTTCAAGTTTTTCCTTTGAAAATTATATAATTGAATAATTGTAAGAATTATTAAGTAAATATAGTATTTTATAATTTTAGATGTATAATATGTATTATTTTAATTCTTATGTAATTTTTAAAATGATTTAAAATTTAAAATAATATTAAAAAATGAGAAAATATTTTTTTATGCCTAGACCTCACTTGGGCTCGTAAAGTTTGCAGTTTGGTCTCAACGCCTAACCACATTTTACGCTTTTTAGAACACTATCACCAACCAAGTTTATGGGTAACTTGATTAAACCAATAAAATTTTATTGATTCAATTAAGATTTTACTATAAGTTTATGAGCACTAATATTTTTATATTTGAAATTAGGACAATGCTATATTTACCTAAAGTTTTACCTACTGCTCACAATAGGGGGTGGGGACCACATTTTGAAATTTTTATATTCACATGGGGTCGCGTGCATTGTGAGAGTATGGACAACTTTCGGTACAAACGTTTAGGTACAAATAGAATAATTCTTGAAATGAATAGTTGTAGCATCGATGCAAAGATATAACGATGCTATGTATATGTATTGTTTGCTAAATAAATTTATCTTTTCTTCATATTATAGGTTTACTTTCATAATTTCTCATTATCTTCATAAATGAAATCCATATTATCCTTTTATTTATAAATTCAATAACTGAATTATTTTATTTACAGCAAGAAACTCGAATAATAAAATTGTAAAACATAAGTATTATTCTAACTCCTAATTTCGTCCGTCAGTCAATCATAACATCTGCAGCTTCTACTACTATAGATACTATAGGTGCAAACACTTACTGCAATAGGTAAGTTTTCATTTGAAATTTTTTTCAAAGGTGTTTCTCGCTGTCATTGGGCTATTATAATTTCAGTTGCCAATATTACTCCCCCAAACACGCCTTTAACACAATTGACCAAAATCACAATCCCCCTAAATTTTTCTTTTCTATGATTACAATGCAAATCGTCCCCTAATTTCGCATTATCATATAATTTGGCATGTAACAATTCAAATAAATGAAATTATCCACACCGATAGAAACCATGAAAATTGCAGAAATGCGTTCTATTGTTTCGTTACAAAATGCATTATGTTACAGGGCTGTGTCAGACCCTCAACCTCGACATCACGTGTTAGTGAAAATGGCTTACACGCTCGACATTTGGCGCCGAGGTGATTACCTCATAGGACGAGCCGGCTGCACATGCCGAATCTATTACGTAAGGAACGAACTAAACATGCGCCAACAAATAGAGATGGCAACGGGGCGGGTTCGGGGAGGGGCACCCCGTCCCACCCCACTTTAGGCGGGGCGTTTCTTGCCCCGTGTTTTTTTTTTTTTTTTCAAAAACTTCTAATTAACTATATTTTATTTTTAATTTGTAGCTAATTATTTTTTTATTCTTCACGGGGCGGGTTCGGGGCGCTTTAGGGCGGGTTTTTTCGCCCCATTTGGAGCGGGGCAGCGTCAGGGTAGGGCGGGGCGGGTTTTTTTGCCATCACTACCAGCAAAGATCCTCACCTCACCAAAGATCTCTTATACAAAGATCCTCCCAAAAGTCAAATCACTGACTGATGGGACGCGTGGCAGGACTCGAATGGTCAAATCAGCCGCTCTTGTCAGAAATACTCAATGACAACTAGCCTATGGATGGACAGATTAACACCTAGGATGGGATAGGTTCTGGTGATCTAGCAACACGTGTCTCCTCATCCAACGGTTCTCCTCTTCCCATCTTTAGTATAAATGCTCCCTCCTCATGCCTGAAGAAGGGATAGATTTTTGGAATTCAATACACTAGTACACCAAACACTTGAGTATTATCTTCTCCCCCATATTGTTGGCGCTTTTATTATTGCATGTTCAATCACTTCCCGACGAGTGTTCTACCGCCGGCGAACCCCTTTTGATTGAATTTCAGACTGACTTGACCGTCGGAGTGCTTGCGGCCGCTCCCAACCCCTCCGGGAAAGGCTGCGAGCGACTGACGGCGTGCCACGTGTGCAGTGAGAAGTTGACTAGAAGACCTTCTTCTGCTGACCAGTGTCGGAACCATTTTTCGAGGTCAACAGATTGGCGCCGTCTGTGGGAACTAACTTAACCTCGAGTTTCCCCACCAAAAGTTGCCTGAATACCCGGTTTATACTCCCCCTTAAAAAAGGGATTGATTCTTGAGAAAAGATCATTTGCGCATTAACGCCCTCGCCTCGGACCATGAGTTCCAGCAACGAAGAGGCAAATGCAGGAGCAAGGGATGTCTCTGAAGAAGAGATTATCCGTACCAATGTCAATCAACAACGGCCTCACCACCGTAACCGTCAGGGTGGGAGAACTGCCGCGCATTTAATGGTCGAAGTGGCCCAAATGGCTACTAACATGAGAGCCATCGCAGCTCAGAACGCGGCCATGCAAGAGCTGCTCAGGCAAGTGCAAAGTCAGGGCGGTTTTCAAGCCCCACAATATCCCCAACAATCTGCCCATAGACACACCGAGGCGGAATCCAGCAGGAGAACTCACGTAAGTCCCCAGGGGGAAGCCCCTATTGAAAGAGAAGTGGGGATGGACACTTCTAACTATACTACCGCCCCAGCTGATAACGCCCCAGCAGGGGAGTACAATTTTCCCCTAGAATACGAGGAACAACCTCAGAGATCTGTTAGCGTTTTTTACCGAATCAGACGGGCACCTAGAAATAGGGATCAGCCCCGTCAAACCGCTCCTTAGCAGAGGCGAGAACAAAGCCATGAGGCCCAGGGCCCTCCGCCTAGAAATAGGCGGGCGAGGCGAAGTCAAGTGGACTGGGGGAATAGGGCCGAAACAGCTCAGCGTCCACCCCGTCCAGCACCAGAGGGCAACGAATCAGACGAACCATGTAGGTCATACGAACTGGACGACGATGATGACAACTTGCCCTTCTCCAGGGAGCTTCGCACTTTTTCGATGTCGAAAAAATTTGTCCCTCCAAAAATCCCCAAATACGAAGGAAAAGGTGATCCAAAAAAGCACCTCAACAATTACAAAATGCAGATGAGCCTCTGTGGCGCCTTACCAGCTTTGAAGTACAAGTGCAGAGCTTTTCACCTAACCCTTAATGGAGCTGCTGAAGTATGGTGCAGTAGACTGGCGCCACTTAGCATACGAAGCTGGCCCGACCTGAAAAATGCATTCTTGAACCAATACCTCTCAAGGAAGGAGGGAGAAGCTCCGATTCAGCGCTTGCAAGACATAAGGCAAGCGGCAGGGGAGACCCTAAAAAGCTTCCTTGCCTGCTTCACTGATGAGACAACTTACTGTGAACAGGTCACGGACAAGGAGGCCCTATCAGCTCTGAAAGGAGGCTTGAACATGAACACTTTATTCTGGAGAGACGTCCGAAGCAAGAATCCTTCAACGTATGATGAATTGGTGGAGATGATGAAAGTTGAAATCGTCAATGAAGAAATGATTGACCACAGGAACAGAGCCGCCCAGGGGCTCCCACCACCTCAAAGGCAGACGGGCAGAGGACCCACCTCTCAAATAGTGAATCAGTAGTGGACTCAGGCCGGACACACTGTGGCCCCCACTTCAGGACAGGCACTGGCCACAGCCACTTTGAATGCAGTCCCCACCTTGGCTTACGAAAGTGCTGGGCCAAGTACAAGCAACCCTGCTAAAAATACTGGATGACCCTCAACCTCTAGAAATAGGGGAAGAGGAGGAAGGCCTAGAGATAGGCCCCCAGAGGTGCGACCCTATTGCACCCTCCATCGCCACTATGGCCATGACACCAACGATTGTATGGGGTTAGGAAGACCATCGACAAGTAATCCTTGTAATGGCAGGAATCACTACTACGAAGGTAGCAATCTGAGGCTTAGCCTCCCCCCCCCAGAAGGGGTGAGATGAGGCGACACTCTCCAAACAATAGAAACGATGATAGGGACAGGCCCTGAAACGGGCAGCGCTCCAGGAGAGACTCAGCCTCCTCGAATGAACAGCAACCAATTCATGAAATCGATACCATCATTGGAGGGCCCAATGTGGAAGGCAAATCAAAAAATGCACAAAGAAATTACACCAGGGAGGCAAAGACCCGACCTATGACCAGCTATACAGTGAGCCAATCGCATGATGGGAGAGTTGCTGAGCCCATTATGTTTACCCAGGAAGATGCAGCGGGTGTACACTTCCCACATTGCGACACCTGGTAGTCAGAACCGTGGTGGCCTGCAACGGGCTGAAATGCATGCTGGTGGATAATGGAAGCTCAGTCAATATCCTGTTCGGCACAACCTTCGACAAAATGGCAGTGGATCACGAGTTGACACCGATGAGCTCGCTCCATTACGGATTCACCGGAGACAGCATCATTCCCAGAGGAAAATTATTCTAGCTGTTAAAATGGGAGCCTCACCCCAGGTAGCACACCACTTCATGGAATTCCTGGTTGTGGATCGTCAATCCGCTTACCATGGAGTCTTGGGGAGGCTCACCTTAAAAGAACTATGGCCAGTCACTTATAACCATTACATCTGCATGAAATTCCCAACTGAACGAGGGATTGCCACTATCCGAGGCGACCAGATGAGATCCAGGGAATGCTATCTTAATTCCTTAAGGAAGGTACAGCCACGAGTTAACATGGTACTAGATGCTGAAATGACGGAAGCCCCTGAAGAAGGGCAACCTCTGACACATGATGTTATCATGACAGAAGCCAGACCCGAAATGTCTTTGGTAGAATTGGACCCCAAGATAATTGAGTCGGAGTCACAAGCTGCCCCAATGGAAGAATTGGAACAGTTCCCAATGGACCCCCAAGACGTATCCAAGGTCTTGCAGGTCGGAAAGGAACTAGATGAGAAGATTAGGGAGGAACTAAAAAGCTTCGTTCGACAGAACTCAGACGTCTTCGCGTGGAGGCATGAGGACATGATTGGCATAGATCCCAAGGTCAGTTGCCATCACTTGTAAATTGACCTAAGTTGTACTCCACATAGGCAGAAGAGAAGGTCGTTGAATGCCGAAAGGTATGAGGCCCTGAAAGAAGAGGTGGAGCAGCTCATCAGTAATGGCTTCGTTCGTGAGGCCAAATATCCGAAGTGGATTTCAAATCCTGTGCTTGTGAAGAAGCATAATGGTAAATGGAGGGTTTGTATCGACTTTTCAAACCTTAATCAGGCCTGCCCGAAGGATAGCTTCCCGCTTCCGCGGATCGACCAGTTGGTAGATTCAACCGCCGGGCATGAATTGTTGAGCTTCATGGACGCCTATTCAGGCTACAATCAGATACCTATGTTCCCAGGTGATGAAAAGAGCACCTCCTTCATCACGGATAGAGGGCTTTACTATTACAAGGTGATATCTTTTGGCCTGAAAAACGTTGGAGCGACCTACCAAAGGCCTGTCAACAAAATGTTCTCCGATCAGCTCGGCAAAACAATAGAAGTATATGTTGATGACATGCTTGTGAAAAGCCTCGTGGCTAAGGAACATATCAAGCACTTGGCCGAAGCCTTCAATGCACTGAGAAGATACCACATGAGGCTGAACCCCTTGAAGTGTTCTTTTGGTGTAGCTTCGGGTAAATTCTTGGGCTACATCGTAAATCAGAGAATGAAAGAGGCCAACCCAAAGAAGATCAAGGCTTTGATAGAAATGAGATCGCCTCAGAAGCCCAATGAAGTACAACGGCTTACTGGTAGAATAGCTGCACTCAATCGCTTCATCTCAAGGGCCACTAAAAATTGCTTGCCCTTCTTTAAAGTCATCAAGGGAGGCAAGAAGTTCCAATGGACCTCAGAGTGTGTAAAAGCGTTCCAGGAGTTGAAAAACTACCTGGGACGAACACCCCTCCTTAGCAAACCGAGGGAGGGAGAATCCTTATTGTTATACTTGGCCGTGGCCAAGGGTTCAATCAGTTCAGTGCTTGTACGGGAAGAAGAAACACACCAACTGCCAATCTACTATGTAAGCAGAGCCTTGCTCCCCGCCCAAGCTCGATACCTAGACATGGAGAAATTAGCCCTTTCTTTGGTCACCACTTCCCGAAAACTGAGGTCGTATTTCCAGGCCCATAGCATTCGCGTCTTAACAAACTTTCCGCTAAGGCAGGTCTTACAGAAGCAAGACGCCTCAGAGAGGTTACTAAAATGGGCCATTGAGCTTAGCAAATTCGACATAACTTACACGATCTGGACAGCCATCAAGGGTCAAGCCTTAGCTGACTTTGTCGCAGAGTTCATCAAAACCCCCGAAATCGAAGTAAATATGGAACCAGCGGAGCCCCCCACCTTGAATCTTTTTGTCGACAGCTCATCTAGAGAAACAGGCTCTAGAGCTGGTATTGTGCTAGAAAGCCCAGAGGGACACAAACTCAACTGCACCGTAAGGCTCGGATTTAAATCTTCTAACAACATGGCTGAATACGAGGCCCTCTTAGCCGGACTTAGGCTAGCCAAGGAACTGTAAGTCAGGAGGCTGATTATCAGCAGTGATTTACAGTTGGTGGTGAATCAAGTTAATGGAAACTTCATGGCTAGGGATAAACACATGGCCACTTATCTAAAGCTGGTTATGGACTCTCTGCCAGACTTCGAGAGGTTCGAACTGATTCAGGTGCCTCGCCAGGAAAATTCTCATGCGGATGCCCTATCAAAATTGGCCAGCAGC
The DNA here is from genome assembly GCA_035079005.1 of Fraxinus americana. Taxonomy (NCBI): domain Eukaryota; kingdom Viridiplantae; phylum Streptophyta; class Magnoliopsida; order Lamiales; family Oleaceae; genus Fraxinus; species Fraxinus americana. The sequence continues at coordinate 5,352,428 of CM068722.1, read as the reverse complement.
AGAGATTCTGAACTTCTCAAAATAGTGCCAATCGAATACTTAACAGAGCCCTCCATCAAAAAAGGTGAAGAGCTGATGTGGGTTGAGAGCGCACCATCCTGGATGATACCTATCTTGGCCTACTTGAAAGAACAAACCTTACCAGAGGATGAAACCGAGGCGCGAAAGCTTCGAAGGAAAGCTTCTCACTTCGTACTCTAGGATGATGTTTTATACAAATGAGGTTTTTCCTCTCCCCTCCTCGGATGCACAGGTGAGGGGGGGGAAGAAGCGAATTATATCCTCAGTGAAGTACATGAAGGTGTTTGTGGGAATCACTCCGGTGGTCCAGCTTTGTCCTACAAAATACTGAGGCAAAGGTATTACTAGCCAACCTTAAAAAGGGACGCCATAGAATTCGTACGTAAGTGTGAGAAGTGCCAGTGCTTCTCCAATGTGCGAGGCAACTGTCTCAAGAAATCACTGTTGTAACTAGCCCGTGGCCCTTTGCCAAGTGGGGAGTTGATTTCATTGGCCCCTTGCCAAATGGAAGAGCGAGTGCATGCTTCGCCATAGTCGCCATTGACTGCTTCACCAAATGGGTAGAAGCAGAACCTCTAGCCAAAATCACGGAGGCCAACACCTCAAAATTTCTCTAGAAGAATATCATATGCCGGTTCGGCATTCCTCACTCCTTGGTCTCTGATAATGGCAAGCAGTTTGATAATAAGAAGATCAGGGATCTATGTGACGAACTAGGGATCAGAAAACATTTTTCATCACCTCACCATCCCCAGGCAAATAGCCAAGTCGAGGCGGTCAACATGACCATTAAGCTCACCCTGAAAAGGAAGCTGGATGCCCCCAAGGGAGTCTGGGTGGATGAACTCCCCCAGGTCCTATGGGCCATCAGAACAACCTGCAAAATAACCACCAGGGAAACACCATTTTCCATGGCCTATGGAGCTAAGGTGATGAGCCCCATAGAGGTCGGGCGTCTCCACTTCAACGCAATAACAAACGATGATCTGAGGAGGCTTGAGTTAGATTTCCTAGAAGAGAAGAGAGATGAATCCCAGGTTAGGCTCGCCTCTTATCAACGAAAGATGATGCGATACTATAACGCCAAAGTGAAGAAGAGAGTACACTGCATGGCGACCTGGTGCTCCGCAAAGTCTTCTCATCTACCAAAGATTCTGGCACAGGGACTCTAGGGCCGAACTAGGGAGGGCCGTATCGCGTCAATGCAGAGGTCAGGCCTGGAACCTATAGAATTGAAGATCTGAATGGAAAGATGATGCCTCACCCCTGGAATATCGAACATTTGAGGAAGTATTATCAGTAGGGAATATATACTGTTGTGAATGTTGCAATCAAATAAATGTTTTGTTCACTTCGCCATTGCATCTACACATCAAACAAACTTGGCGAGGTGCAGTCCATCCAAAGGGTACACCCCCAAGGAACTCTGCCCAGTCAGAGGTGGTGCGGGTGCCACCCTTGACGAAGCAGTATGTGCATAATGAACAAACTTTGCAAGGTGCAAGCCCATCCAATGGGTACATCCCCAAGGAACTCTACCCAGTCAGAGGTGGTGCGGGTGTCACCCTTGACGAAGCAGTATATCAGACAAATTTGGCAAGGTGCAAGCCCATCCAAAGGATACACCCCCAAGGAACTCTGCCCAGTCAGAGGTGGTGTGGGTGCCACCCTTGACGAAATAGCACGCGCACATCAAACAAACTTGACAAGGTACAAGCCCATCCAAAGGGTACACTCCCAGGGAACTCTGACTAGTCGAGGTGGTACGGGTGCCACCCTTGACGAAGCAGCAAGCGCATATCAGACAAATTGGCGAGGTGTAAGCCCATACAAAGGGTACACCCCCAAAGAACTCTGCCCAGTCAGAGGTGGTACGGATGCCACCCTTGACGAAGCAGCACGCGTATATCAGACAAATTTGGCGAAGTGCAAGCCCATCCAAAGGATACACCCCCAAAGAACTCTGCCCAATCAGAGGTGGTGCGGGTGCCACCCTTGACGAAGCAGCACACGCACATCGAACAAACTTGGCAGGTGCAAGCCCATCCCAAAGGTACACCCCTAAGAAACTCTGCCCAGTCAGAGGTGGTGCGGGTGCCACCCTTGACGAAGCAGCACGCATATCAGACAAATTATGTAAGGTACAAGCCCACCCAAAGGGTACACCTCCAAAAAACTCTGCCCAGTCAGAGATGGTGCTGGTGTCACCCTTGACGAAGTAGTACGGGCATATTAGACAAATTTGGTGAGGTGTAAGCCCATCCCACCTCCAAGGAACTCTGCCCAGTCAAAGGTGGTGCGGGTGCCACCCTTGACGAAGAGCAGGCGCACATCAAACGAACTGGCGAAGCCCAAGCCCGTCCGAATACACTCAACTTTATTTGATTAAGTGAGGCCGATGCGACATTACTTGTTCAGTGGCTGCTTCAAGTTTATTTAATTAACTGAGGCCGATGCGACATTACTTGTTCATTGGCTACTTCAAGTTTATTTGATTAAGTGAGGCTGATGCCACATTACTTGTTCATTGGCTGGTTCAAGTTTATTTGATTAAGTGAGGCCAATGCGACATTTCTTGTTCATTGGCTGCTTCAAGTTTATTTGATTAAGTGAGGCCGATGCGACATTACTTGTTCATTGGCTGCTTCCAATTTATTTGGTTGTTCGCTGACTGCGGTAAGTCGATACGACTCGACGGCCCAGTTGTTTAATTAAAGATACGACAATACGGTTAGTTGAAGTAAAGAAGGAACAATTCTTAGATCGAAATTCATTATCAAATAAGACGAGGCCGAAGCCATTACATGAAATGGGAATCACAAACTAATCTCCTCCCTCTCGTCTTCTTCTGCGGCAGGCCTGCCACAGTGGGGCCCCCGAACTCTTCCTCCAGAAATTTGATGTCCAAGTCGGGGTGCCTCTTACGGAGGCGGGACATCATCTCCTTCGCTGCCCAGGAAGCCCAGTAATTGGCGAAGTCGTCATACTCCAGCGTATTGTCAAAATTATCTTTGTAGTTTTGGACTGCCACTTCGCCAATCATTTTCACTTCAACCTTCAACGAGTTTATCTCTTCAGTTTGGGCTTCGATGAGGCGCTTCTGCTCAGCTTTTTCCTTATTTACCTCTTCCAAGGCCTCAGAGGTGAGCTTCTGATGATCGTTTGCCTAATCCATCCTCTTCGTCAGAGCCGCTACCTGGGAGACGGACTCATGTAGCTCATTCCTCGATCGATTTACTTGGATCTCGGCCGTGTCTAGCTTCGAGGCGGCTGCAATCCACTTCTCCTCAACCTCCTCCACTTCTTTTTTCGCTTTGGCCACCTCGGCCTCCAGGCTGAAGCAGCCTCCACTCTCTTCTCCAAATCCTCATTTTTCTTTCAAAACCCCCTTACCAGATCTTTTGCCGGCGCCCATACTTAGGGCCTAGCCACACAGGCATTATTCGCCTCCAGCAAATCCTCGATCTCACACGAAGCGGCGTGATTGGCCCAGTCATCCGTCCAGTATTTGCTGTGGACTCTAGCAGCCGAAACAGTCTCAGGAGGGAGTCTACATCTTTGCTCCCCAAGAAATTTGTAGCTTTACCTCTAGCAAGAGCATTGGCAGGCCTTTTCTGCTTTTTCCTGGGCGCCCCCTCGAAGAAATACACAGTAATAGGCACGATTGCCTGGGAGGGTGGTGGAGCCGCCACAGTGACCCTCGCTTCAGCCGGGGAAGAGGAAGATGCAGCAGCAGTTGGGGTGAAAATAGATGCCCCGGTTGGGCCGGCCCGCCTTTTCCTTGTCTCGAGGGAGGTCCCTTTCTCCTCATCGTGCTCTTCGGCAGGCTGCTGACCAACCCTGCTCAAAGTCTGTAGGCGCTCCGACTGTTTCTTATACACAACCGAGCTTGTCTTCAGCATTTTTACCTCCGCCACACTTCTTCTTTGTAAAGTCTCCTGCAAGCAACGTGAATGGATAAGTATGGGATGAAAATAGGAATATATGGAGGACTGAAGTGATGCGTTTACCTTGGTTCGACATCAGCCCATGGGAGACGAAGTGGGTATTCTTGTCGATGATCTCCTTGTAGCTTCGTTCCTTTGGAGGCAGCTGATATAGTTGGCTGATTATATCCCAATCCTTCTCTGTTATCTCGCACCTCGGAAGGGAACCTACGAAGAACAAAAATATTAAAATCATAAGCAAAGTTAGCCTAAGTAAACTCAGATCGGTAAGCTACTTACTACAAGTAGAGTAGATGGTGGGAATAGTCAGAGGCGCCATGGGATCGTTCTCGGTGGTGTGCTACCGACCGACACCCAGAACCACGAACTCCTCCACCCTTGATCGAGGAGGACGTTTCGACCACGAAGGGCGAGTGGGATCCCCAAGGAGCCAGGTAGTACAGCTTTTGCTTGCCTCTCCCCCGCAGTAACCTTTGGAAAAAAGAGGGAGTGGAATACACTGAAAGGCATGTCCACTCCGATGCTAGCCCTTCGCCACAGCATTCATGTCCCTACCATTTGGGACCACGCATTTGGATTGAATTATGTGGGGGCTAACCCGTAAGACCTAAGGACTAAGCGAAAGAAGGGGTGGAATGGAAGCCTCAACCCGGCCCGAAGAAGATGATCACTCACTGCTACACACCCCGGTCTAGGATAACAGGCTCTCTTATGGGGTTCGGGTCGGATAAGCTGAATATTATGGGGAATCCTAAAAACTTCCCTGCACCTCTCCATATGCTCCGGGGTGATATTCAAAGGATATTTTAACGCCGCCCATTGGATGGATGTATCTACGGGGGAATCTGGGCGCTTCCAGACGTTTTCCCCGGCCCTAATGGCCCTACTCAGCTCGCCAGGTGAGATTAAAATCAGTTCCCTCATGGATGTACTCTCCTCGCCTCGCTCCTCACTCTCAATGATTCGCCCACTCGACATCAAGAAATGTAGAAAAAGAAAAGAAGGGATGAAGAAACTGAAAATGTAAAGATTACCTAGCTCAGTCTTCAGTGAAGAACACTATCGATCTCCAGAATAGTCGGAGGAGACACTGAAATTTGTTGATAGAGTTCGCCAGAAAATGCAAGAGGGAAACTGAAGGTTGCAAGTATTCTTTGAGAGGTTTTCGCAAAAGTAAACGTTTCAAAATGAAAAGAATGAGCCTTTTATAGGCGTACCAAACTCGCCCCAGCCGTTGGATCTCGCAAATCAAATATGGACCATGCATTGCTGAGATGCAAGGATCTTCGTTGAAGTCAAATGTCGTTTGAACCAACGATCCTGATGAAGCTGTGAATCCCACGCTCGACCCAAACACGTCGCCTTGAGGAACAAGAACCGTCACCATCATTACCCTTTATGGCTAGGGAAGCATGCCTTGGAAGCAAGCGAAGGCCCCCTTATGATTGCCTTGGGAAGACGCGAAAGCCTTCAAATCATTGACACAAAGCCCAAGGCTTTCCCTTCTGAGCCCTCAATCGCATCTGCTTAGCATTGCAACAGCTCTCCACAGAGTTGACAACTATATCGCTTCGGCAAAACAACTTAGCGTTGCAACAGCCCTCCACAGAGTTGCCAACTATATCGCTTCGACAGAACAGCTTAATGTTGCAACAGCTCTCCACAGAGTTGCCAACTATATTGCTTCGGCATAACAGCTTTGCGTTGCAACAGGTCTCCACAGAGTTGCCAACTTATATTACTTCGACAGGATAGCTTATCGTTGCAACAGCTCTCCACAGAGTTGCCAACCTATATCGCTTCGGCAGCACAGCTTATCATTGCAACAACTCTCTACAGAATTGCCAAACTATATCGCTTCGGCAGTACAGCTTAGCGTTGCAACAACTCTCCACAGAGTTGCCAACCTATACACTTCGACAGCACAGCTTAGCGTTGCAATAGCTCTCCACAGAGTTGCCACCTACGTCACTTCGGTCGGCACAGGCTCGCTTCGTAACAGCTCTTCTCGTAGTTTCCAACCTCCATCTGTAGAAGGTACCACAGGACGCCTTGCATTGGCATCGGACAGCCACAAATGTCGACGCTCCGACGCTAGTCCCAATGCTTCCAAACTCAGCAGTTATAGTTAAAAAGTCCTCGTATTATATAAATATTCATACATGGACTTGCGGGACTATTGTTACGGGGTTGTGTCAGACCCTCCACCTCGACACCACGTGTTAGTGAAAATGGCTTACACGCCCACACTTGGCGCCGAGGTGATTACCTCATGGGACGAGTCGGCTGCACATGCCGAAGCTATTGCGTAAGGAACGAACTGAACAGGCGCCAGCAAATAAACCGAACTCATCCGCCAACACATCGCGGATGCAAGGCCCGCACTCTGCTTCAAGAATGCTGCAACGCCTCGCCTGCCTCGCCTCGCCTCACCAAAGATCTCTTGTACAAAGATCCTCCCAGAAGTCAAATCACTGACTGATGGGACGCGTGGCAGGACTCAAACTGTCAAATCAGCCATTCTTGTGAGAAATACTCAATGCTAACTAGCCTATGGATGGACAGGTTAACACCTCGGATGGGATGAGTTCTGGAGATCTAGCAACACGTGTCCCATCATCCAACGGTCCTCCTATTCCCATCCTTAGTATAAATGCTCCCTCCTCATGCCTGAAGAAGGGATAGATTTTTGGGATTCAATACACTACTACACCAAATATTTGAGTATTATCTTCTCCCCCATATTGTTGGTACTTTTATTATTACATGTTCAATCACTTCCCGGCGAGTGTTCTACCGCCGGCGAACCCCTTTTGATTGAATTTCAGACTGACTTGACCGTCGGAGTGCTTGCGGTCGCTCCCAACCCCTCCGGAAAGGCCGCGAGCGACTGACGGCGTGCCACGTGTGCAGGGAGGAGTTGACTAGAAGACCTTCTTCTGTTGGCCACGTGTCGAAGTCATTTTTCGAGGTCAACACATTATATAGATATATTTCTTGAAATTATCTTTTCAGTTGTATATAGATTTCCAATGAAGAATCGAATATACTTGGTGCGAGTTAGAATTTGAAATCCAGACACGGCAGCAAAGAAATCTGTACCGAAGGATATTTGCTGAAGGTGATGTTTCAAAGTATAATTTTGTGCAAAAGAAATTATATTCTCCAGCAACGTCTGATTTTAGAATATTCATTTAATGCTGATTGTATTTTTGGAAGGTAGTATATTTAAAGATAATTAACATTTGTTTCGCGCGTTTACTCGCTAACAATTAAAAAGGGATCAGACGATTGTGTAAGGGACAAACCTCTTGGAACAAAGTCCCAAAAAGGGGTATTTATTGAATATGAAGATTACAGTTTGGACGCGAACAAGATGCCTCCAAGGAGCGCAAGCACACAAGCACAAGGGAATTGAAATAATTAAAGTTAATCTAAGAAAAAGTAAATTACATATTCTCTATTTGAGAGTGAATTTTGTCCGGCTATCTTCGTTGTCTTCTTCTTTCTTTTATACGGTTTGGGAAGTTTTTAATCGTTTAGAAACTGCTTGAAACCACTCATTTTCTTTATCATGGCCAACATGTCAAAAACTGCCGTTTAATAACTGTCACCACACGACTCCATACCATTGAGATTCTTAGATCGTGGATGTGGCGTGAACTGCTTGAAACCGCTGCCTTGGATAATGACAGGACGTTGTCTTCACTGGGACTTTGGGCGACTTAATCGTTTGGGCGATGATGGACTCATAGCTCTGGGCGACTACAGGGTATTCTATTCGCTCAACATTTGGGCGTTCTGCAGGCTTGGGCGACAACGTACCTTTGTTTTTGGGCTTTCATCATATTTAATGACATTTCTGGTTGGGCTTTTACCCTGATCTCTCTAGATGGGCTTCTTCGCTTGGGCCATTTCCTTCTTTGGGCCATTTGAATTGGGCTGTCCATTTTGTGTGTCAACAATTACCCCCCCAATATGGAGGAATTAAATTTAATTTTCGCCATATTCATCTTTGTGTCTTCCAACAACATTTGAAATTCCCAAGGTTTTCAATCATCACTTTCTTCTAATTGTCTGGAACGGTATGACGTTACAACCCTTATCAGCCCAAGAATCGCGCCATTTCGTTGCACCACTAAACCACGTCTTCATACTTCGCGTCTTCTCCCCACTATTTTACTGTTCATCATCTTGCTTCTCCTCTACGTTTCTCAAGCAAACTCAGATAAACTTGTATTTTGCATTCAATGGCGACCTCTCAAACCCGTTCGGAGAACCCTTTTGGTTTCGAAGACTTCTAAAACCTCCTTACCAGGCCGTATGTAAACCCTTCTTATCTTGGACCGGCTAATCCAGGCCTGAATGAGTTTTATCTTGGTCCAATGTTCAATGATACTGTGTCTATAGAGAAAATGGCGGTGGGTCAAGTGTTCCCTTGCAAGGAAAACCTCCCTTTTCTGAACTGGCTACCGTTGAAGCCCATCCAGGAGCGAGGTATTCGTACTTGGCCTAAGGCTGATTCTTCTTTTCGTTTTTGGCATGTACGTCTAGTGAAACATGGTCCAACAAAAGCACTTTTTTATCGTGCACGGATTTCTGATTTGTTGGAGATTACCCTCCATCCCCCAATTTATGATTCAGTACTTTTTCCAATCGCACTAAGTTTTTGGTCTTCAGAGTATAATACTTTTGTGTTTCCTCTTGGCCCGATGTCTATTACCCTGAGGGACGTAGGGGCTTTAGTAAACCTCCCACCTCTGGGCGATACCATATTTCCTGGTATCGTGGTTACTGGTGCTGCTCCGAAGTTTGATAAGAAAATTATTGAGTCATATTCGAGCATGCAAAGCCTCTATACTGCTTCTGTTTCTGAACCTAACCATGCTGACCGTGTAGCTTTCCTTCATGTTTGGCTGTTTAAATATGTCCTCTGCGTCCCTAGTCTAAAGCCTTCTACAGGCTATCTGCCCATATCATATGAACTAGCACGTGGCCGATCTCTAAATTTATGTTCATTCTTTTTGGCTGCCCTTTATAGAGGCATAGCCTCTCTCCAATTCCAACTAAAGAATGGTGCCTCCCCTACAGGCAGCGGGCCTCTTTGGTTAGCCCAATTATGGTTGAGGGCGTATTTCCCACAACTTGGTGATGTACCTTCTCCTCCTAGGTCGGTTGCCTGCTATGGGTTATTCATTCATCAATTGGGCCCTGTAAATATGTCTGCCAGAGAAGTTTTTACATTCTTTTATACACTGAACTCCATTCCTTCATTCTTTCCTTTTCCCGCTCATCAAATTCCCATATTTGTTCGTCCTCCTTCCACCATGGATGAAGCAAACACATCTTTGTCCATGTGGGTTGAATTTTTGGTTGGGAGAGAATTGTTTCATGATATCGTAACGGGGACAAATGCTAAAGCTGGGGTCGAGATATACGCTTCTCATTTCTTTGCCCGTCAGCTTGGTTTTGGCCAAACTTGGCATGTTCCTCCTTGTTATTCAAAGAATATCGCAGAGCGCTTTCACCTTATTAGTAAGGCTGAGGCTGGGGCTATTGATGCTCGTAATAAACGCTTGGCTGACGGCTTTTCTTTTGTTCCTTTCAATCCTACTGCTGTTACACATCCTCTTTTCGACCAACTGTGGCCGTCTGTGAAGCGTAGGCTCTTTTCAGTCAACGCTAATCGTGCCTTTCACTCGTTGGATCGCTCAGAGACTCTCCCTTCTTCCCCTATTCTTACTACTCCTCTGTCCATTAAGGGCCCTTCCAAATCACCGTCAGCTTCCTACAAACGTTCAAATCTTCCATCTGCTTCCCCAACTACCCAGGCTATTGCTGCCAAAGGTGCTTCCAGCCGGAAACGGCCAGCCACAGCTTCTCCAGTCTCGCAAGATGACGCTGAAGATGATGGTGGTGATGATGTTGATGTTCCCCTCATCCACAAAAGAAAGGTAATGACTTTGTTTAACCATGACCTATTGATCTTTATGAATTGATGCTTCATTTGATTGTTCCATTTGATGGTTTCAGAAAGGCTCATCTTCTCAGTCAGAAGCCTTGGTCACAGTCTCTCCTGCTCCAATTCCTGCTGTTGTAACCGTCTCAACAGGATCATCTGATGAAGGGGTTCCACCCAAAGAACAAACTTTGCTGCCGAAACTTCGTCACAACCCCCTGAGGCATTGCAGACTTCTCAAGACGTCCATCTCCCAATTACTGAACCAGCAGGTAGGACGTCTCTTGGCACTTTCACTCTACTTGTTGATTTAGCAGTCTTTAACTTGTTTTCCTCTGTGCATATCAGGTGTTTCTACAGACCTGCCCGTTGCAGTAAGTTCATCCTATTCAGAGAAAGGGAAGTCTTCGCGAATGGTGGGGCCAATTGATGATGATCCTGAACATTCGAAGGTCGCTGATGAGGTATCTCATGTTCCTCATTCACTATTTTGCTTTGCTTGATTGATATGTTGTAGTGACATTTTAACATTGGCATTCTCTTTCAGTGCACTAATACTGTTGTGCGCTCCATCCAAGACTTGCTTTCCTCTTGGGAACAAATGGAAACATCCTGCCCTTCTTCCGGCCATCCTTCAGACTCCTCAGAGGCAAACATGGAGATTCTCAGACAATCAATGCTTGAGTATGTTGCCTCCATGGATATGGACGTTCGCACAGCCAGTGCTGCCACACAGAAGGATAAATTTGATCTTTTGAGCACGAAGTTGGCACAAGCACTTACGCTTCCGTCGCTCAATGTTTCTCCTAAATTCAAGGCGACGTTGAGGGCCATTCACTCTGAAGTCCTTTCTCTGTTGGCTAGATGTGTCGAGTTGAAGGCCAAAAGTACTCAGTATCTTCGTGCCTCTTCTGAAAAGGAATCTTTGCTTCAGGAGATCAATAAAGCCAAGACTGGATTAAATGAAATCTCTTCTAAAATTAAGGCTGAAGATTCCTTAATGATGACCTTGGCTGCAGAGATGAAGGAGCTTCAAGCAAGGATGGACGATTGCAAGGCTAAGATGGCTGCTAAAGAGCGTAATGCTTCCCAAGAGGTAGAGCGGACCAAGTCCTTAGTTGAGCGTTACCAACAGCTGAAGGTTGACGACGAGATTGTGATCGATATAGACACTGCTTCTTCAAGGCAGGATGAGGATTGGGCGAAGCTTAGGGAACAGATGCGATCTATTTGGGGTGAACTGTAATTGAGACATTTGATGTCCTTTTCTTTGTAGCTTCATGAATTAATCATCATAGCCGTTTTTTCAACTGTGACAGCAGTATTTGCCTTTAATAAACAATTATTTTATATGTTCGTGTATTAATTGACGTTCCTCTTTTAAGTCGTCAACCCCCCAAGCACTTGATCATTTCTATGCTAAAATTCATGCATATCAATTTCCTCACCCTTCAGATTTTTGGGCCATTTAATGTACGTGGCCTTTCATATTCTGACTTTTCATATTCGTTCCCTTATAAATGCGTTTGTGCCCTCAGCACTTATCATTCCCATTCGTAGTTCTTCTCCAAGAATTATCTTGTTGCCATCATCCAGAATCTCGATACTTTCTCCAATTTCACTTTTCCGTAGAAATGGGTCAGTTGATCCATCCTGTGTGTCGTCCAATTTAACACGTCTTTTGGTATGGGAGATATATGAAATGTTTCTTGGCCAGCAGCAAAATTCTTCCCATCTATCAACGGTGGGAGGGAACGCTTCTGGGCCACTTTGCTTGCTGAGAATGCTTCTCAGCCCTTTTGCTCGCCATTGCAGCAATGCTTTTAAGGATGTGGCTGGTCCCAGTCCACAATTTTCACCGTTGCTGCCAAAAGGACCATAATTGTTTATCCTCAGTTGTAACTTGTAGGAGATTTCATACTTTCGCTCATAGGAGGCTTTGCACTTTCATATTCCGTTGATATAACCAATATTAACTTAATAAAAATTTTGTTTGAACGTATTTCATCCTTTATTTTATTTGGCTATCATCGCTCAGTAGAACTTACATGTTTAAGTTTTTATTTGTTCGTTTTCCCATAAGGAAGGAACATATTTCTTCAAATATTTGCCATTGATGAACCTCACGTGACTAGTCCTATCTAAATTTTCTAAATGGTAGGCTCCATTAGGCAAAACACTTTTCACCTTGTTTGGTCCTTCCCAATTTGGTGACCATTTATCGTACTTTGGGTCTTTACTATCCAAAGGGAGTATTGTTTTCCAAACTAGGTCGCCCAAACTGAAGGACTTGGCTATGACCTTTTTCTTGTAAAACTTAGCCATTTTCTGTTTCTGGACTTGCAATCTATCCAGAACGTCCAACCTTAATTTGTCCAATTCCGACAAATTTTGGACGAGTAACTCTGTGCGTTCGTCGTCGCCCAGGTTGTTTTGTGAACATACTCTCATTGACTGCACATTGATTTCCATGGGTAGCACTGCGTCTTGCCCGTATGTTAGCTGAAAAAGGGTAACTTTAGTGATTGTGCATGGCGACGTTCTATAGGCCCACAAAGCTTGATTCAAACACTCGAGCCAATCCCTGGCGTTTTCGCTTATCATCTTTCTTACAATGTTTTTCAGAATCTTGTTAGAGGATTCAGCCTGACCATTGGATTGAGCGTAATAAGGCATGGAATTTACCAACTTGACCCCAAATTCGTTCAAAAATTCCTTCACTTGATCTCCATTTAAGGAAGTCCCATGATCCACCATCAGGGTTTGTGGGATCCCAAACCTATAAATGATATGATCGCGAATGAACTCTATAACACTCTTCTGAGATATCTCTTTTAGAGGTATTGCCTCTACCCACTTGGTGAAGAAATCGGTTGCCACTATAATGAACGTATGTCGCTTGGACGATGGTGGATAAATTTTTCCTATTAAGTCTATCGCCCAACCCCTAAACAGCCATGGTTTAATGATAGGTGTCATTTCTCTAGCTGGCGCTCTTTGGATTGGTCCATGTATTTGACATGCCAAACATCCTTTTGCATATTGGACACACATTTCTCCCATCTTAGGCCAAAAATATCCATTCCTAATAATTAACCACCTCATCCTTTGGCCAGCTTGGTGGGCTCCACAAATTCCTTCATGTGTTTCAGCCATAATTACCTTAGCTTTTTGTAAGTTTACACATTTCAACAACACCCCATCTGGGCATTTCTTAAGTAATTCGCCCTCGATCAACGTGTAATTCAATGATCATAACTTTATCTTTCTATTGTTCTTTTCACTTGGTTCTTTTAAGAACTCTTTTATCTCTACCCTCCAATCCATTGCGTCTCCTTTTTGTATGTAATGAACTCCAATCCTATTTGCCCTCCTTTGTATAACGGGCAAAATTGTTCCATATTCACAAGTGGGTCTTATATCTAAAATTTTTAAGTAGCCTGAGGCCGTTTGGGCTAGTTCGTTCACTATGTCATTGTATATTCTATTGACATATTGAAGTTCCACTTGGTCGAACTCCTCTAGCAATTATTGGGCGACTTTATACTGACTTATGACGGATTCACTTTGACATTTAAAATCGCCAGTGAGTTGGTAAATCACTAACTGGGAATCGCCCCCAACAATCACGTTTTTTACTCCCATTTCAATCAATAACTCCAGGCCGACAATCAATGCTTCGTACTCGGCCTGATTATTGGTACACATTCTGTCCAATGTGAAGGCGAATTTATAACAAACTCCTAGAGGATTTATCAAGGCTATTCCTACCCCTACACCTTTGGAAGTTTTTGATCCATCGAAATATAAGATCCATGGTTTTAACTCGAATGAGTCTATTTCCAATTTAATTTCTTCAGGCATATCAAGGCACAGGTGATCGGCCAAGAAATTAACCAATGCTTGATTTTTTACTGCCTTTTGTGGTACATATTGTATTTCAAACTCGGATAATGCCAAAGTCCAAAGGCCTATCCTTTGGTGTAAAACAGGGCGAGAAAACATGTACTTTACTAGATTCACTTTAGAAATTAGATAAACTGTTACAGGCCGTAAATAAGCCCTTAACTTAGTACATGTGAAATATAAAGCGAGACATAGTTTCTCGATGGCAGAATAATTACATTCGCATTTTGTCAAACGTCTACTTAAATAATATATTGCCCTTTCTTCACCAAATTGGTCTTCTTGCGCGACCATTCCAGCTATCGATTCTTGTTCAGCCGATATATACACCTTCATTGGCCGTCCTTGGATAGGTGACACCAACACTGGCGGATTTGACAAATACGTCTTTAGGCTATCAAAGGCCTTTTGATATTCTTCTTTCCAGACGAGTTCGTCCTGGTTTTTCAACTTTAGGAGAGGCGAAAAAGCTTTTGTTCGCCCTGCACAATTAGAGATAAAACGCCTTAAGAAATTTACTTGACCTAGAAATCGTTGCAATTCTTTTTTGTTGCTAGGCGGTTTGGCCTCTAAAATGGCCTTTGCTTTATTCTTATCGAGTTCGATTCCTCTTTGGTGTACTAGAAAGCCAAGGAAATTACCGGCATTGACACCAAACGCACACTTCAAAGGATTCAATTTCAGCTTATATTGTCTCATTCGCTCAAATGAGCGTTTCAGTTGTTCGAAATGATTTTCTCTTTAACAGATTTGACCACAATATCATCCACATACACCTCAACAAACTTGCCTATCATATCATGAAAGATTAGATTCATTGCCCTTTGATAAGTCGCCCCCGCATTTTTCAGGCCGAAAGGCATAACTACCCATTCGTAACACCCTAAGGCCCCTGGACATCTAAAGGCAGTTTTGTGTATGTCTTCTTCAGCTATATATATTTGGTTATATCCTGAATACCCATCCATAAAGGAATACATGACATGTCCGGCAGTGGAATCAACTAAAGAATCTACCGTGGGCATTGGATACTCATCTTTAGGTGTCGCTAAATTCAGATTTCTAAAATCTATGCACACCCTTAATTTACCATTCTTTTTTAACACTGGCACAATATTAGATAACCATTCAACATATCTAGCTGTCCTGATGAAACCTGCTCTTAATAATCGCTCAATCTCTTTCTTAATTTCAGGTAACACGTTAGGAGCAAAACGTCTAGGAGGCTGTTTATGGGGCTTAAAATTTAATTTAGTTGGCAATCTATGTTCCACTAAATTTTTATCTAAACCAGGCATATGTTCATACTCCCAAGCAAAACAATCTTTATATTCTTTTAATAAAGCGATTAATGTTGTACTAACCTCTTGACTAAGCATCTGGCTGATAAATGTTGGGCGATCTTCTCCCACATCGCCAATGTTTACTTTGATCAAAGGGTCTTGTGTTTGAGCGTTTCCAGGCTTGTTGATCCTCATTACTTCATCATCCATGTCCCTTGTACGCACTTCTTCTTCTAGGCAATCCACCTTGTTGATTTCTTGATCAACACTTTGCTCCAATTTGAATACTGCCAATTTGTCTTCCAATGTTTTCAATGCTACTTCTTTTTTGATTTTCTCTTGACATTCTTTATTGAAAGCCACTAGTCTGGCTTTGAAGGCCTGGATCTCGGCCACATGCTCTTTTGGTTGTCAAGTCATCAATATTCTTTGATTGTCCTTTTGCCAATCACTGGCTCTTCTAGGGCCACTATATTTGGCCTCATTTGATTGAACATTTCAGCGAGTGCTTCTACCGAAAATGGTTATTCACTCTGTGCGACAACTTGAGTTTCTTCTCCATCTTGGATTATCCTGAAAGGTCCATAGCTTCCTTCGTACATGAATCTTTCCACCGGGTTAGCTTTTGCAACGAAAGGCCTATGATCTGCCTGTACCACTTCTACTTTACCTTGGTCATTCCAGAAAACTAAGCACTGGTGGAGTGATGATGGTATACAGCGACTTCCGTGGATCCAGCCTCGCCCTAATAGTATGTTGTAACTAGTAGGACCATCAATGACAAAGACAACTGTGGTCCTAGTAGTTGTTCCCACAGTTATATCTAGTAGCATTACTCCCTTGGCCGAAGTTGCTCCCCCATTAAAGCTTGTGAGAATGACTTCCGTTGGGATCATGTCATCCTCTGTCTTTGCGAATTTCCTCATCATCCTTAATGGGATAGTGTTTATAGCTGCCCCATTATCAATAAGTACCTTTACCACGGGTATGCCATTGACCAAGGCCTTCACATAAAGTGGCTTTAAATGTTTGGTCAGTTTCATAGTGGGTTTTTTGAAGACGACCTTTTCTGTTGCATCAATTTCTACTTCCTGTTTGTCCCCCGTCGACTTATCCCCTTGTGATAAATCAACTTGCAATACCTCGGGCTGAATATTTGTCTGTGGGGCACTATCTTCATCCTCCAGTATTTCTCCAGTAGCTACCCATCCTGTTGGGGGAGGCAGTATCCTTGGAGGAGATCCGTATTTCTCAGAACGAGGTACCATTTTCTTCCTCTTGGGTGTTCCATATAGTACGTAGAAATCGAAAGAACGCCCAGATGGTTCTCCCAACAAATCTACTTCACGAACTCCTTCCCGATGCAATTGTTTCAGCAAAGTGTTACGCGACACTCCTCTCTTTCTCCTTTCTTCTTCTAAATCAATTTCTTCCTCAATATCAGTCATACCATCATCCTCTTCGCCTTGTATTTCTTGAGACATCTGACCACCTTCACATTCCAACACACACGCTTCTTCTTCATCTCCTCCTTCTTCCTCCTTATTCTTGAATTCATTGGCCAACAGATAATTATTAGCCATGACGGGAGGTAAGGTGCCGAACTGGATAGTAAGGGGTGGTTCTGTATCTTCTTCGTCTCTTTTGCTTCGATCAAACTTCGACCTCCCAGAAGAACTTTCTGGCATTTCTCTCATTGATTCCCCAGTGCCAGTCTCTTCACTATCTTCGAGAGCATTTTGATTAACCATTTCCAGTACTCTTGGTGCTTTAGGACGTGGCATTTCTTGTCGCTGCCTCATCATTCGTCCGTAATTCCGTTGAAATCGTCTTTGCTGAGTCCTGGTCATTTCATTAAAAGGCACAACACGTCTTGCATTATACTGATATGAGTGCCATACATTAGGCTGGCGAGGCTGTGGTCTGAACGATCTCTCATGCCTTGCTGGCCTGAACTGCCTTTCCAGAGGCGGTCCTTTATAGAACGATGTGCCCTGCCTTCTGTTTGGAACAAACTCAGGGTGATGGTGATTCTGCCATACTTCTGGTTTCTCAGTATTTGCTCTCATTTCTCCTTTACATCTGGCACACAAGACTTCTTCGTTCTTCATGGATTCTTTTCCTCTAATACGTTCGAACACGCTAGCATGTTTCTCAGGGTCTTCTTCATCATCGATGACCAATTTGAACCTTGGTAACTTATTTTGGAGATTGGTCGTTAACATATTCACTTCAAGTGGCTGTGGGAAAGGATTTTCATCCACTGCCATTTTCTTTTTGTCTTCGAACGTGATTCGTCCTGACTCAATAGCGTCCTGTAATACATGACGGAAAACCAAGCAATAATTAGTCATATGTGACCATGCATTATGCCATTTACAATATTTTTTACCCTTAATTTGCTCAGGGCTTGGCAATTTATGTTTATCGCTCAATTTTATCTGCTTATCCTTATACAATTTATCGAATATAAGGTCAGCCTTAGTTACATCGAACGAGAACGTTCTGCTCTTTTTGTTTTCTCCTTTCATAGGCTCATCTCTGGCTAAATCCCTAGGCTTAGCCATTATGGGACAAGTATACGCATCCCCCTTGGTTAGTTCAGCCAAACATATTTCAGTTTGATATTAAAATTCATCATTTATAATATGAACGCCAAAGTTTGGGTCTTTGTAATAAGTCCCTTTACTAGAATTTTTTACTTGCTCTTCTTCTCTTATCAAACGTTCGTACCTAATTACGTTCGCACTAAGTTGAAACAGGTCAGGGAACTCCCTATCCTGGAACTTTTTCTTTAAATCAAAACTTAAACAGCTTTGAGCGATTTTGACAAATTCTTTTTCAGGCAGGGGTACAAAACATTTACTCCTGGCTGTTTTGAACCTTTGAAGGAAACCTTCTGCCCATTCATTTGGCATTTGACGTAAGTTCGCCAAATCGGCCAGTGTAACCTCAGATTCTGTTTTATAAAACTGAGCATGGAACAACTGTTCCATTTGTTGACAAGTTAATAAACCACGAAAAGGCTACTCCTGTTAATGAATTAGGGAATAGTCTCATTTTATGGTAGTCGGTCACCTCACCACTCTGTAATGTGAATCGTCCTATATGTTCCAGAGTAGATACTTCTCCTAAACCAGTGAACAATGAGAATTCGGGCACTTTATACCCTCTAGGCCATGGATATGCTTGATCTACCCAATCAGGATATGGTTTAGTGTAAGTCGGCCTGATAACAGGACGTACCCCAACAGCCATTTGATCTTGTACTATTTCTGCAATTTGATTCCTCAGTAAAACATTTGGATCATATGGGACTCCTATGGGTTGGTTCACTTGTTGGTTTACTTGAGGCGGCCTGATATTTGGTCCTTGATTGGCAGGGAAAGTGCCATTGTTCAGACCATTATACCCATTATATTGAGTGTTTACTCCCTCATTAACACGGGGTAAATTATGTCCGTTATTCAGAACATTATCTCTTATGTTTAGATTACCCCCCAGGTTGGTAGTCACATTATCACCATTCAAATTTGGCGCTCCATTAACCCCTTGATTTGAGGTGGAAGGGCCGAAAAATGTTTCTAGACCTGGACCTGGGTTCAAACCAGGGGAATTGTGTGGTGAAGTATGTCCCACAATCGCCCTGGTCTGGAAATGACTTCCTATGGGCATGGTTGGTTGACATACTTGGCCTACTAATTTGCTCATAAGATCATTTAAAGTACTTAATTGTTTGGCCATGTTATCATAGTGAACATTTCCACTCTGGGTAAATTTTTCCATATTATGGACGTTTCGTAAATTTACCTGTTCGACGACATCTTGTGTGAGTTCTCCAAGCAATGCACGCATGGTTCGAGGACTCAACTCTGTCATTGGTTCATAACGACTGTGACTGCTTGGAGTCTGTCCTTCTGTCTGAGGAGAATGTTGCTGTTCCTCGTATCGCTCGATCACAGACTGGACTACTCCGTGACTTGCTGGTGCTTTATCAGAACTTTTATGAGGCATAATGTTTTCCTTTTGCATCTTCAAACACCAACTGTCCCACCGGGCGTGCCAAATTGTTTCGCGCGTTTACTCGCTAACAATTAAAAAGGGATCAGACGATTGTGTAAGGGACAAACCTCTTGGAACAAAGTCCCAAAAAGGGGTGTTTATTGAATATGAAGATTACAGTTTGGACGCGAACAAGATGCCTCCAAGGGGCGCAAGCACACAAGTACAAGGGAATTGAAATAATTAAAGTTAATCTAAGAAAAAGTAAATTACATATTCTCTGTTTGAGAGTGAATTTTGTCCGGCTATCTTCGTTGTCTTCCTCTTTTTTTTATACGATTTGGGCAGTTTTTAATCGTTTAGAAACTGCTTGAAACCACCCATTTTCTTTATCATGGCCAACATGTCAAAAATTGCCGTTTAATAACTGTCACCACACGACTCCATACCATTGAGATTCTTAGATCGTGGATGTGGCGTGAACTGCTTGAAACCGCTACCTTGGATAATGACAGGACGTTGTCTTCACTGGAACTTTGGGAGACTTAATCGTTTGGGCGATGATGGACTCATAGCTTTGGGCGACTATGGGGTATTCTATTCGCTCAACATCTGGGCGTCCTGTAGGATTGGGCGACAACGTACCTTTGTTTTTGGGCTTTCATCATATTTAATGACATTTCTGGTTGGGCTTTTACCCTGATCTCTCTAGATGGGCTTCTTCGTTTGGGCCATTTCCTTCTTTGGGCCATTTGAATTGGGCTGTCCATTTTGTGTGTCAACAACATTTTAATTAGTATTTTTTTTTTTGAAAACATTAACACCACACAGTAAAAGGAAAATTATTTTTTTTATAGTGAGGCATATATGAATTTTTCCAAGTTAAAGCGACATAATGTATGTTATCCAACTCCTTAATAATGTAACTCATCGGTTTAGGTAAACTATTCAAAATAATTTTTTAATCTTTTTGCCAAAATGGGTACATGAGATAATTAATTTTTACCCTTTTCCATTTTTATGTGTCATTTTTTTTGTTTGTTGTATAGTTATTTAGGGAATAAAGTAGTAGACTCTAATGCCATGTAACGTGTAATGTTTGAATAGGCACTCTGTAATTAATTCTATGAAATGGTGGGACACAAAGTTGAAGGCAGAAAATGCTAGACAAAATTAAATAGACAAAATCATTTGAATACAAATCATGTGGCTATATTGTTAGTACTCAACAAATTATTCAAATTTTATTGTAAAATTTAAGGAAAGGTATGGGCTACACTTTATATTTAATTCCCTTTCCATTTTAGTTTGCTTGCACATGATTCTCCTTGCAGGTTGTCTTTATTAACAGAAATCAGCCAGTTACAACCGAATCTTTATAACCAGTGGACAGAATCCTCATCATCAGTATCAATTCTTGGAGATGATTACCGTGTGAATCAGCATCAATTTTGTGGACAGAATCCTCAATTTATGGAGATGATCGCTGTGTGAAGATACTTGCATAAAATCAAGACAATACACTGAATTTTATCCTTTTATAACTCAGTCAAAAGGGGAAATTCTGATATAGTTGTCATAACTCAATGTATTTCCTTCTCTGTAGCATTTCTAGCCGTTGCACAGCTTCCTTTCTTTGTGTATATATGACCTATAATTCTCTCTTGTTGCTCACGTTGGTGAAAGAACAATAAAACATTATCATTTGATACAATTCAAATTTTCTTCTATCTTTACATTCTTTATTGGTTTCAAAATTTTAAGTGATCAACCCTTATTATTAGGCTAGTTTTGCATTGCTCGGCACAGCATGTCATCATATATGAGTGTGGATATTTGTTTTAACATGCTTGTGTTACCTTACAAGTCATATTTTTCTTATTCATAAATAAAACATACTAATTTGTAATTTTCTTCTTTTTTATGTGGAATATGTAACAGTTACCCTTTGTAATTAAAAAAATAAATATATCGCATTTATAGTGTATTACACTCTTTATGCAAGACATAAACATAACAATCATTCGTTAACGCTTATAAAGCAATAATATGTTTAATTTGTAAAAAAGTTGTACATGTGGTGTTCGTATTCCATAATTTTTTTCTAAGTGATAGTTCAAACTCTTAATATATGAGTGTCATTATTGGTATGACATGCAAGTAAAATGAATAAATTTTGTGTTGACGTTAATTAAAATATTTCTTTTGACGCAAAATAATGAGTTTCGCTTAAGCACAAAGAATTGCGTTTGTATCATTAGAATACCTTTTTAAAAAAAAATCGGATGAAATTGCATTAATTAAGACTAATAAATATACACACACACACACACACACAATAAAACTTCTTTTTCCTACATAATGGTTGTCAAATAGGGAAGATATAGACATGCCTTCTTTTAAGGATATTTGATTAAAACTTAATTAAAACTATAAATCACCTAGTAATTACGTCCAAATCCAACCCCCAAACCCATAGCAGATTGGAGAAAGCATCAAAGGAGATAATGACGATCCATTTTACTCTATCCTCCACCATAACTCCCTCGTGCACTCTTCCTCCATCCACCCTTACCACTCCATCGTAGCATAGTCAAGCAATGGTAACGCATGTTCAAACCACCATAAAATTCCACTTCTTTCCAACACCACTACAACCGCCTCCTCCACTGCATTGCCACATTTTCTTCTCCACCCTGCAGTCGCCTACCTCTTCTTCATCATCAGTAGAAGTTCTCGACGTTCAGCTCACCAATTGTATAAATTTGAGAATAAATGATAAACTTGGAATTGATTAGTGGTGAAGTGCTATATATTTATACAATAAATATAATATTTGAAAGAAATAACTAATTAAGATGAAGTGCCCAACTGGTGAAAAGTGTGAAATTTGTGTGGGAGGTCAGGTGTTCGAGCCACGCCTCACGCACTATATTAAAAAGTCTATGATTGGGCCTTGGGCTTTATTGATTCTAATAAAATAATTATTATTTTTAATCATTTTCGGAATTATTTAATGGGTCAACTAGCCAGTAGAATATGACGATTTTAAGCACTTGATATTAATACCCATTACCATTGGCCATTACATCTGCAACTTAATACTAGATCATGGTGGAAGAAGTTACATCTTTTTTTTTGCCTATATAAACAGACTTTTGGGTATTAGAAAAGAATAAGAAAAACGAGATTATATATTTCTATACAGAAAAAATATTGTTCTTAGTTTTACATATTTTTGGAGTACACTTGAGAGTTCTGAAAACCTTTTGTGATTGCTGCACAATTTGTTTATTTGATCGTTGTATCCTGGAGGTGATTGTCCACAGAGGTCGCAGCAGTTATCGACGGGCAATTTCGCTTTAGGATATCGTGCTGTCACGAGACTCGATCTTTTGATAAGTTTTTCTGCACTTTACTGTTATTTTATCCAACATGAAGTGGGTGGATGAAGAAAAGCAAAATGCTACTAAGCGAGGAGAGTGTATCAAATCCACGAAATAGAGCACAATTGAACAGGGAAGGAAAAATCCGTCCCTGCTTTAAGAGACAGTGTGTGTGCAACAGATTTAAAAAGAAAATTTAATTGTTGAGCAAAATTGAATTGGGAAGAAAAATTGTAATTGCTAGGGAATGGTGAAGGCAAGGGCTTTAAGAGACAAATTATAAGATAGTTCAAATAAATTGTGTATTTCAAGTCTCGACGGCTAAATAATAGTCATTTGAAGTCATTTTATACGAGATAAACAAGTAATGCTATTTAGATTTTGTTAAATAATGTTTGCCACTTTTTGAGTTTTATTACTTACTGAATTTTTTTCTTTTCTTTTTTTTTTATTCTTGTCACTTTTTCGAATTTTGTTGCTTTCAATATATCCTTCGATGTAAAGGTAGCAAGTCCTCTGGTTATACCAAAATCTATGGTCCATCTTGTTGGCCATGGAATGCCATAGCAGAACAAGTTATAGGTGGTAACATAATAAAAGTTACACCTTGTTCTCTTGTTGAATCTCCATTAAGTGGAGGTTGATGGGTTGGTTGAGTTGGTGGATGATGGTAGCGATGAATTGATTTAAAAATGCTTAACATTTTGATTGGTATTTTGTCGAAGTACTAATTTAAAGATGCTTGAAGGTGTATGGAAAAAGAGGAGAAACAGTTGTTGTCAATTTTTTTTTTTTTAAAAATTAATATCACTTTATTGAACTGATTTCAATGTTTTAATTGATATTTTGTCACTTTTTTTTTAGTGTTTGTCACTTTTTTTTGGATTTATCACTTTTTTTAAAAAAAATTGTCATTTTCTTGAAATTTTTGTCACTTTTTTGAGTGAGAAATATCACTTTTTAATAAAAGTGATGTTTTATCACACTTTTAATAAAAAAAAAAAAGTGATACCTAATTTTACACTATATTTTTTACTTTCAAAATACTTTTCATATGATTTTTAAAAAAAAAAAAAAAACCTCTCATTTAAAGGTATTTTTGTAAGTTGGGGTAAACAAATAAATAGTCGAATCGGAGTGAATTTGTGGTTTTGACACCGTTGTTTTGAAAATTTGTTCAGTTAGGTTTCAACACTTCCAAAACAGAATCGAACCTTTTGAGAATGATTTAGAAGATAAAATATGATTTAAAAAAAAATTACTTTTACATTTTATTATATTCTTGTGTTAAAAAATAATTATAGAAAAAGTGATTACATGTTTATTTGATTTCAGAAGCACCTAAAGGTATAGAATTATGGACTAACGAAAGACGTCAGACCATACTACATAGGCACGAGTTACTATGCATGCATAACTCACGTGATCATGTCTTTATATCTACTCCCCTGTAAAAAATAAATTTTGCCAATCTGGGCTTCATTAAAATTATATTGTGAAAAAATATATATTTTTTGAAATAGTGATTTTTTAAATTATATGTAATTAAAAAAAGAAAAATTTTAAATATACATGTAATATTATTATATTAAAAGATGTGTTACTAAGAAATAGATAAAATATATATATTAAATGAAAATGGAGCCCACGATCTTTAGGTAACCAGTTCCTGAATCTTACGACGTCGTTTTTGCTGGTGATAGAAGACATTAATTGAAGGTGCAACTTTAAACTCGACTCTTTCTCCAGGTAATAAATTGTTGTACCTTAATGATAATGTCGTTCATTTACAGATATTTGGTTCTTTGACATTATGGCTACTCTGCAACTACCTCCCACCCCATCTCCAATAATTCTTAAAATTTTAAGGATGTTTGGTTGCTTCTCAGAAATGATGAGTTTAGGTTCACAAACTTATAAATCTTATTATTGAAAAGTCTTTTGATGATTATAAGTATTCTCAAAAGGTGTTCGCTTAGTGTCCATTTGATCGTGAGAGTAGAATTTGAGTGGAAATAAAATGAATTTCAGCTAATTGAATTGCCTAAAATTATTTTCTTGAGAATTGTTAATTAATTGTGTTTGATTAGTATAATTTTTCAAGTGAAAAATATTGAAATTTTAGATCTTATGATATTCGTTTGACTTTATTTTACATGGAAATTATCCATTAAAGAGATAGAATTTGTTACAATTTGGGATAAAATTTGTTAACATTACCAAAAAAAAAAAATTAAAAAAAAAAGTAAACTGAAAAATCAATTCGCACTCAAAATCAATGAATTGGCACCATGTGAGCCAAAACCAAAAAAATAAATTGTCAAGAAAATTAAACCAATCAAACAAACCAAAAGCAAGAAGATGGAAATCAATTTCCAAGTTCCATGAAAATGAAGCCAAATCAAACAGGATTCAAGGTGGAATATAACGGCTAGATATATCTTTAAAAGGAAATAAATTTAACACGGTTACAAACTTGCACTTTGCTTGAATGCCCATTCCATTCTAGGAATTTTTTAGGACAACTGATTGTACGATAAAGTATGGAAGTTTTATGGTGCTACTGATTTCTTGACTTCTTTAAAGTTTCAAGAAATTTCCTTTCTTAGCTTCAATAATAGAGCCAGAATGGGGCACAATTCACTGTTCACTCAATTAGAAAGGGAAAAAGAGAAGTGAAATAAAGAAAAAAAAAATTCTGACTGCATAAATTTAATATTGCACATAATTTAAAAGAAAATGTGAATTTGTTTGGTATCATTGCCTCTAAATTTGTGATTTTCTTTTTTTCTTTCTGCTTTCATTTTAGTAAATTGTATGTTTTTCTTTTGTGTCTCTTTGTTAATATTGAGTAATGGTCATTTGGATAACATTCCCTTGTACAATCTTGGTTAATAGACTACAAAACTTCCTCCCTTTTTTTAATTAAAATTTAATTTCACTTTTTTTTTATCAATAAAAACCATGCATCTGTTGTCAAACTTTTTTAAAGAAAACCATCAAACATTTCAACAAGTCAGCATAAATGGCTAGTGATTAATGCCTGTCAAACCTAGAAAAAGTTGTTATACCCAAACCATGTGGTGGAACAGATTGGTGATGTAAAAGTCGGCGTAGGAAGGCTCCCTTGGGACCAGGAGTATAAAGCTTGCATGGACACTGGCTTGATTGGACATAACCCGCGAATTACCTCCATCCACAGTTGAGGCACCGGTTCTGGGCGGTCCAGGATATAGTCTGGTGTAAGTTGGGATACCTGGGTATCAAAAAAAAAAAGTCATCATAAATGGCTAGTGAATGCCTGTCAAACCTAGAAAAAGTAGATAACATGTAGGCTACTTTGTTTATTTACCCAAGCCATGTCCGAGCCATGAGTTTTAGCCAGTGAGCCGGCTCGATTTGACTCGTTTACATCCATATACATACTTTCTACTAAATACTACTACCATCAAGTACTTCATAATATCTATTACATAATTTTAAGTGAAATGATATACCCTTCCCATAATATTCATTCTTCTATACTTTGCTAGACGTTTAAAGTAAGATACTTTTAGTATGCACACATGAGCATATACGTTGGCAAACGTATAAAACATTGACAACATGGTGTAAGATCTCATGGAGATAATCGATGATTGCCTCAATGCAATATAGTGTGAGCTATGAACAATAAAGACCACTACTGAAGAACTATATGTTGCAGATTATAATCGAAGGTAATTTTAATTTAAACACTAAATCAAAAAAATATAGCTCTTATTACATCTTTAAAAATCAAATATTTATATTGTCTTGCATACTTTTTTTTATTAGTCTAATCTATGGTAATAGCGCATCAGGAGTACACTCGTTTAGTGAGGGCAAAAAACACGATTCGGGGCCAAAAAAAGCCCCGCCGATAGGTGGCGTGGCGTGGCGTGGCGTGGCGGGGATCGCCGTCCCATCTCTGGTCTCGTGGCCTCACCCCTTGAATTTTTTTTTAAAAACATTGTTTTGGACATTGTTTGTTTCGAGTACTTGCTATGGATGTTGTTAAAATTTTGAATTTGTATTTTAACTGAAAATTTTTTTTAAAAAGGGGGGGAGGGCAGGCCTGCGCCCCTACTCGCCTCGAGCCCTGTCCCGCCCTATCCTCTCCTAGACAAGGCAGGGCAGGGGTGTCGACTCTAAACCCGCCCCGCTGCCATCTCTACACTCGTTCCATGACTAATGCAGTAGCTATGTGAAATCAAGTTTCCATCTATGTAGTAATTTTACCAAAGAATGTGTATCTAAGGGAGGTGTATTTAATTGAGACTCTTGAAGATTTTGATGGACTTTTTTAAGTGATGACTTAGGTGGATTTCGTAGATTTTTTAGAAATTTGTATGAAAATAGTGGAAGTCTTTTGTGAACTTTTATAGACTTTTATTTTATAAACTTTTTTAGAATTCAAAAGACTTTTGAAGACTTTCATTTCAAATAGAATTTATGTAAATCGAATACAATATTATGAAATTATAACATACGTGGTGGTTCTCACAATTCCTATTCTCCCTGTATAATAAAAAAAATGTTTAAAAAAATAAAAATTTAAGACCTTAATTAAATAAATAATTATTATTATACATATAAAAAATAATTTTAATATTTAGTATTATTAATATAATATACCTTTAAAAAATAAATAAAAAATATATATTTAAATTTAATTATAAATTAGCCTATATAAAATTTTATAATTTAATTAAAATTTAATATTTTTCAATTGAATACAATTCCCTAAATTTTTTTATATATGTCATATACATCTTTACCAAAATAGATGTTAAATTACAAATTTTAAAATTTATCATAAAGTTAATATAAACAAAATAATCTAAACTTTATTAAGCCTATGTTTTTGTACCATTATTTCAAAACTTTTTTTTCTTTTTTAAACTCTATTCAACCACACAGTCTCACAATACAATATTTTGCACCTGAATTTGAATTTGTTTCCTACTTTTTAATCGCACATTCTTTAAAAGTCCAATTCAAAAACTCATTTTCGTACTTAAAACGGTAGACAAAGAGGGGCTAAATGTAGTATTACAAACGAGCATTGTGCATCTCATGGATTCAATTACGAGTAAGACACGTGCATTGCTCTTGCCATAAATTAAACTCAGAAAAAATTAATTGTTATATTTATTTTAAATCAACGAACCCATTCACATTAAAAATACACATATATTGGCAATTTCATATTCCATTTCTCAACTTTGCAATAATACGTATTTATATTTGTTCGACACTGCTAAATACTCAATTTTGAGTACGGACATTCACTAGTTTTATGAAACGTGTGGTTAGATCTATCATTTACTTTGAATAGTAACTTGGTAGCAGCTAAAAAGGAAACCAAAATAGAAGCTTATAAGTGTTTTTTAACCAAAAATTTGAATGGGCAAAATGAAATATCCATAAAGTTCAATGACCTAGTCAATTGTATTGAGTTTTAAATTAAAATCATGCTCACGTAGAGATGGTAAGTGGGCGGGTTCGGGACGGGGCACCCGTTTCCTGCCCTGTTTATTATTTTTTTTTTTTCAAATACTTCCAATTAACTATTTTTTATTTTTAATTTGCAGTTAAATTTTTTTTTTATTTTGTTCTTCACAGGGCGGGTTCGGGGCGCTTCGGGTCAAGGCACCCCCCCCCCCCCCCCCGCCGCGCCCCGGGACTTTTTTGCCATCACTATGCTCACGTTGTGGTGTTGATATCTATATCATGATTATGATAGGAGTACGGTTTAGCTATGTATGAATATAAAGTTCATTATATTGAATGCTGATGTCGATATTATTGCTTATAAATATTGCTCCCTACCATAGCTTTTTCTGTCATTCTATCACTCTCTCACTTTAGGCAAACGAGTTATAGTTTCTTCTATGTAATTTTCACACTCTTAGTTCCATTTTTTCACGCGGAATTCACATTTTTTGAGGTAAGAAATCCTTGATTTGATTACTTTGGATGTTTCTTGTCGATGTAGTTGGTGATGTTTTCTATGTTGTTTAATAGTTGTAGGTTTAACTTCCAGGAAGCTCGCCCTTTGACGAAGAACCAAGATCATGTTGAGGTTTAATGATGTCCACCCATCAGCTAAACATCTAGACAGAACAGCCTATGTAAGAATACTACAAATTATAAATGTTTGATTCTATAAAAAATGGAAAAATTCCCATATAAAAAAATCGTACATTGTAAGCGTTCTTCATTCCTTTCTCCAGCAGCTCTTCCATGACAGCAAGAAAAATCCTTGCTCCTCCAAAATAAAGTTTGATGGCCTAATCGATTTTGACGAGAAAAATATTATGTCAAAAAAATCATCTACTTCAAGAAATGTTGTTGGAATTATACCTACCTATCTACTTCAAGAAAGCTCGATAAAAAAAAATAAGGAAAATAATCTTATGTACATATATGTTGTGACGACTTACGTGATCCACTGCTTCCACATCCTTAGTAAATGATGCACCATTACAGTATCTAGCATTGATCACATTTCAATTATAGAAATCTGAATATTTACATGAGACAATATTGTTTAAATATTACACTAACGAAGATAAAAAGTCTCTGTATAAATCAGAATCCAAGTCAATCAAAAGATTAAAGCATACCAAGTTTAAACTGTGGCTCAAAATCCTAGAGAAATCAAGCTGTTTAGATGAGACTCCACCAGTATACCATCTTGATAGAGGATCTGGGGTGGAAATTAACAGTTGGTTGGTTTATATTGAGGTTAGTACACTTGTCATAAGCTATTGAATATATTTTTTTAACTGCACAATACTAATATCATATTAAAATATAAATTAGTTATTTTATCCAGTTTTTATTGTCGACAATGTAAAATGTATTTGTCTTCTATGTATAGGGAGGAGGATGTTGTCATAATATCTCAACTTGCCTAAACCATAAGAACTTAAAGCAAGGGTCCTCCAAGAACATGGTGAAACAACTTGGTGTTTGAATATTATCTCGTATAAATATTCAAATTTCTATAATTAAATGAGTAATGATATTCATCCTCACTGGGGTTGAGCCCTAGTCTATATAGCAATAACATGACATTAAATGATATACTCAATTAAATGAATCATGTGACTTTGTATTTAAATGAATCTATCATTTAATGTCATATAACTGTCACATAGACTGTGGCTCAACCCCAGTGGGGATGAATAGCATTACTCAATTAAAATAGGATCACGGTTGGATACTGGGATTGTGCATCATTTATTGAGGATATTGAAACACTGGATCTTGTAAGTCATCACTGTATATATATTCATAAGATTTTTTTCCTCAAAACTTTTTTATTGAGATTATTAAGTGGATATGTAGACGTAATTTAATGCATTTTTGAAAATTATATTAGATGGTTCTCTTGATATAATATTTTTGCTGTCAAAATCGATTGGACTACCAAACTTTACTTTAGAGGAGTAAGAATTTTTCTTACTGTTATGGAGGAGCTGTTGAAGAAAGAAATGAAGAACGCTGAAAATGTACGATTTTTTTTTCTTATGGATATTCCTCCATCTTTTACTGAATCAAACATTTAAAACTTGTAATATTCTTATGCAGGTTGTTCTGGGAAATATGCAAACTAGATTGAATGGTTTTGTGCAGTGACATAAACTCGTCTCCAGATTATATCACTATAACTTTTAGTGTTTCTCCCCTTAAAACATTGCACTACAAATCAGGACGCCGCTCTTCATTACAAATGCTGCCTTATGATCCATGGCAGGTTAGCATGTATCAGATCTCAATGACATGAGCATTTTTATTGTTATATCTGATTTGTTTTATCATCTGATTTCATGGTCTTGATTGTTTTGACATCGTTAATTTTTCTAGATAAGGAATATTTTGGCTCCTAATGTTTCGGATCCAATCGTACTTGGCTCAATTGCAAGAATAATATGAGCAATTGCTCCCCAATCAGCTCCAAAGAGTTCAAGGTATGATAAGTTCATCTAAATTTGTCGACTGGTGTTTTACTTGCAATTGAACTGATGTTGTTTCAATTTAATTATGTGGTTTTCAGGTTTCAGATCGACATTTATAAATGCATTGACGGGAATTGGTGTATCTACATCGAGGGTACTACATGAATTCCTGCTATACACACTGCCAAACTCAAGGGAAAACATGGTTTGGGACCCACTTTCCTATCTTAAATAAAAAGATTAAGAGTTTTGCTACAAAAACAGGGTAAGTGACAGGTATAAAAACAGGTGGGCCACGTGTCATTAAATGATTCGACAGTTTAAAAAAAATTTATCAAAACAAGTGCTGACACATACACCTGTTTTTTCCCCCATTGTCACTGACCCTGTTTGAATAACTTTACACCAAGATTAATTTTTGTTACCAAATTCATGATTACATTTTTCTAATGGTGATTTCATATTGCCCTTTATGCAAAAATGAACTAACAAAATATTGTTTCCTTGTGTAGACAATTGTAAAAGCAGTTGGTGACTAATTTTGCTAGCTATCCTTGCAACAAAACTTGTCCCCAACTCAACTGTTTAATTGGGATAATTTAACAAGTAACCATACTATAAAACAAAAAAACAAAAAAAAAAAAATTGATATCGAAAATTATTGTGTTTGTGCTGTTAAATTGAAAGCGAATAGTTCATTTGTTGCTTAATTAGGGTACGGAAAAATCATGTTAATTAGTTTCTAATTTGTCGATTCTCATTTTGAGTTCTGTATTTATTAATAATTGCACGTGGCTGCTACGAGCTTTCATATGTTTTTCTCGACATGTTTGGTGAATTGTAGTAGAAAAAACTTGATAATATTAGCGTTGATATTATTTAAACGGTGAAATTAAAACAATTTTCAATACCCAAAAGATAGGATCCCCTTAGCGTTTAGATAGAATCTGTCATATGAGGTATCTACCACAATCTCAGCAAATAATAGTTGTCCAAATGTTCAATTTCTAACAGGAATACACATTACGAGAACAAATTGTAACTCCAAAAGAACGAATAGACCATGACCACTAGTTGATTTTTTGAGTGTATTATGTTTTGATTATTTCAAGTCACAAAAACGTTAAACCATTCTCTAATGCTAGCAATGAATTATGTCAAGTTTAAAAAACGCTAAACCTAGATTATATATATACATATATATATATATATTACTGCAAAACATAACTCTAATAGGACGAAAATCAATTAATCCAATTAATTTACTTTGACCCACAACCGTGAAAACGAGTCCAACAATTAGGCCTAGTACGTTTATTTAACTTACAATTAAGCTATCTAGATTAATTAATTCAAGATATCTGTTATGAAACAAACTACCAGATTGAGATGTTGAACTTATATGACAAATAATAATGAAATATTTGATCAAGTAAAAGAATAAAGAAGACAAAAATATGGTAGAGAAATTAAGAGATTTTATTGATTGAAAAAAAATGGAGAAGAGAGAAAATTACAATAAATTCTATAATTCTAGCAATATATTTTCTCACATGTAATTGTTACAAAAAAATTGTATAGAAAAGTCTAGTATTTATAGGAAATATGTAGGGGACGTCCAAACCCTCTTGGTAGAATCGTTGATGAAGTAGGATGCCAAAAAACTTAGTCCAAAACGAAGTAGGAGAGAAAAAATCGCGATCAGGTTACTGTAGCAGCGCTCAAGCGTTAGGATTCGGGTTAATATTCAAAAACATACTTCCAAAATGTTTTTCTCCATTCCGAACTCTTCTTCAAGTCTAATATTAATTTTCAACTCCCAATAGGTTTCCAAAATAGAACTTCAACTTGATATAGAACTCTAATAGCATTTCAAACTTGAATTCTTCTTGATATTCACTACAATTAGAATTCTTCAATATTTCAAACAAAGAATTCGAGTCACACCCAAATTCTAACAATATCCAAAAAAATTGTCCTCACTAATTTAGTGCTAGGTCCACATTAGCTATTATATCCAAGAAAATGGCTCAAAATAATTAGATTTACAAAAAAAAAAAAAAAACGCGTGCATCTTTTGTCACAAAGACTTGGATTTGGAGGTTAAAAGAGAAGTTGTCATTTTTCCATGCCTTGCCTATTCTTAGTACCATATGTTAAATGTTAGATGGAATGAGAAATAAATAATGTGACTGACATGATTCACTACAACTGTATTGGGTGGAGGCATAACATTTTTTTTTTGCTCATAGATTAATAAATTTCGACCTTTTTTATTAAAATTATTGTAGCGGTTTAGATGATGTTGAGTTGGACTAGTGACTAAAAATGCATGACATGAGATTTGTCAACTTAAGCTAATTCATAATCTAACTCATCCATATGAGGTTTATGTAAAAACCCTTCATAATAATTATTTGATCTTTTTGTAAAAGTAAGTACGAAAGATAATTAAAAACTTACCAATTTTTCATTTTTATGGATCATTTTTTGTGAATCTTCTATATTTAAATTATTTGAAATCAACGATCTGAATTTTGCCAACACACTTTGTAATTCAACTTTTGTAACACAACTTTGTACAAATAACTTTATTTTGTTTGAATAAATACTTTACAATTAATTCTATAAATGACGGGACACAAAGTTGAAGGCACCATATACTAGGCTAAATAAAATAGATTTAATTTGAATTTTAATCACCACCGGCCAAGTGTAGCCCCTTTCTTAAAAGGAAAAGTCTACATAATTTGGCCACATAATGATAATAGTGTCCATAATGTGATGTGAACAAGATCTGACTGTTGATGTGAAAGTATGATATTTGAATTAAAGATTGGATCCAATGCCATGTGTAATTATTGACATCATTATATACAAAATTATGTACGTGTAGCACTTCCCTTCATAAAAATTTGGAACAAAAGTCAAATCACTTGTTGATTAATGATAGGCTGATAGCACAACCACATGAATTGTTTTCAAATGATTTTGTCTATTTTAAAGCACGTGATGTTAGAGTCTAGTATTTTATTCCGGATTTTTCTACTTTACCAGGCCTGGTAAAGGCGTGGTAAAGTCCTCCCCTCACAATGAGGTGGGTCCGATGCAGACCCACCTCAATAAAAAAACCTCCCAAAAATGTACCCACCCCGCCCAATGTGAGAGAGCCTGGTACCGACTTGTGAACCAAAGCCTGGTACCCCAAGCTCGGCTCTTTTATTCCTCAAATGACTATACAAAAAACCATACAAATGGAAAACGGGTAAAAATAAATTATCTCATGTACCTGTTATTTCAAAAAGATTAAATAATTATGTTGAGGAGTTTTTTTTTTTTACCTAAACCTCATATAGATGAGTTACATTATGAATTAGCTTAAGATTATAAAACTCCAGTAACACATTTTGACACTAGTCCAACTCAAATCAATTGGGTCCGTTTGATTACAAAGGTAAAAAATTGGTTGAAAGAAAATGAATTTCTAGGAAAGTAATTGTCTAGAAATTATTTTGCAAGAAATTGTTAATTAAGTGTGTTTGATTGGAATAATTTTTCACCCGAAAAATTTTAAAATTTTATGTCTGTTTGACTTTGTTTTATATGGAAATTATCTATTAAAGTGATAAATTTTTTCACAATTGGTTATAAAATTTGTTTCCATTGCCAAAAAAAAAAAAAAAAAATTGTTTCCAAAAAAATCATTTTTTTTATCAAAATTTAGTATTCGTTTGACTTTATTTTATATAAAAATTGTTCATTAAAGTGAAAAAAAAATTTTACAATTGGTTATGACATTTGTTTCTATTATAAAAAAAAATGCCAAACCTGGAATTCACTCTCCCTCCAAAAAGGTGGGAAAGCAAATTCATCATTTGCATGGAATTATGGCGCGTGGGGATGGGGAGGGAAAACAATTGGGTAGGAAATTTGTGTCCATCAAACACCAACTTTCTAGGAAAATGGAAAGACTTTTCTAACTTTGTAGGAAAATGGAAGCTATCAAACGGTACCTTCACGTTTTGGGAAAGATGGGAATATATATCAATTGGTTAGATCACAAATAATCGGACCAAAGAACCAATTGAACGGACCAACTTAATAACATGGTAAATGGATCTAACAATAATCCAAAACCACAAACTAATCACAGCCACCAATCCATCTCCATCTTGGACCTTTCAAAAGTGTCAGTAGTATTCGAGTCAAGCCAAGTTTCACTACAACAAAAACAATCTATGGCAACGTTTGAAAAATGTTGCCGTAGGCCTTTTGCAATGTTTTCACGTGTGTTGCAAATCAAGGTGTTGCCGTAGAGTAGATCACCTACGGCAACGTTTGTGGACCGTTGCCGTAGGTGCACCTACGGCAACGTTTTTTAAACGTTGCCGTAGGTACGGCAACGTTTAAAAAACGTTGCCGTAGGTTGTGTTACAATGTTGAAAAAAAAATATCCCACAATTATGTAATTTCCAACAAACCTAATAATAATAACAAAACAAAA
Organism: Fraxinus americana; assembly: GCA_035079005.1. Classification (NCBI taxonomy): domain Eukaryota; kingdom Viridiplantae; phylum Streptophyta; class Magnoliopsida; order Lamiales; family Oleaceae; genus Fraxinus; species Fraxinus americana. The sequence goes on along the minus strand of CM068722.1, from coordinate 5,317,432 downwards.
TACAAAACAAAATGCCTGAAAATTTTACATAATTCTAATAAACAAAAATAGTAAATATGATTAAGTACAATATGCTAACTTCATTAGCCTACTCCAAAAGTTATAAAAACAGTCACAATTGACCAAAAAAATATTACAAAATATTGGATCAATATTTGAGTTTGCTTATATAACCAACAAGCTATCCCAAAAATAAATGGCCCAAACTGTCAAAGACTTCTTGAAATTACATTGTTGTGTTCCTCTTCATCCGTTCTCAACACAGAAGCTAATCATAAAATCATACGGACATAGAAATGGACCTGCAGCAACACATTGAAGGACAAAATTATTTACCAAAATGAAGGAAAAAATTTACCCAACAACAAAAATCACCAAAAAAAAAAAGAAGAAGCAAATAAGTTCAATGATTATAAACGAAGTTCATACAGAATTCACTTCACGAAAGCATTAAAATGAAGTATTCACCTACTAAGATCTTTCTTCATATACAAGTTCAAGCATCAGAAAGTCTAAAAAGCACAAGATTGGTTAATTAGTACCACAATGGCGTTGCCCCGATCTAGTATTCAAGTTAACTCTCCTCAAAATGAATGAATCCAATGCCAATGTAGTTCACAACAAAAGAATCCCAACACATCTAACCAATGCCACTACAGTTCACAGCAAAAGAATCCCAACACATCTAACCAGAGTTCACAGCAAAAAAAGGGGCAAAAAAAAATCAAGAGATATGAAACATTTCAGCCATCTTCATGATATGCAAGTTATAGAAGAGCCAAGCGCAAACAAGGATCGCATATGTATTGGTTGTAATCTACCATTATTTGGTTCTTGTTACACTTGTTGAAGCTGCTATTTTAACCTTCATAAATTCTGTTTTGAGTTGCCACAATATGCTTAATTTAAATCACACCCTAAACACAATGGATTCACCTTATACAATTGCTCTGTGCAATTTCAATCTCCATGCCACAATCTACTCAATTTAACTACTAAAAAATTGTGATTAGTATACTATTTGGTTCAGTAATTGCAGAAGTTGTGAATTGAGGCTATTAATTAACATCCATTTTACCTGCCATCTCAAATGAACCCTCATCTAGTCATCTTACCTTATCCCACTTTGCACGCTTTTCGCATTTGAATTTCCTTAATAATTTGTTCTTGTTTTCAATTCAAATCCAATTGGTTTTTGTGTACTTGGTAGATTTCTTGATTCTTCCATTTATTCATATATGTTTGCCTATTTTCAATTAAGACCCCGAACAAATTTTTTTACCAATTACCAGCATTAGAAGGAAAAACCCAAAATCCATTACCATATTTCCATTGATGATCCATTAGACTTTACACAAACAGTCAGAACAATCAACTTTACTGGGCAATTCAGAGGACAAATGAACTCACTCACAGAGGCAAAGGCAAAGGTAACTCACCCACATAGGCAAAATAACTCACTCACAATTTCAATTTCAATTTAACTCACTCACAGATTCAAATGTTAACATCAAAGTCCTAATTTCAATTTCAATTTCACATCAACAATTCATTTATTCAAAGGCAGAGGTAACTCACAAAGGCAAGGCAAGGCAGAGGTAACTCAAGTCTCACTCGCAGAGGCAAAATAACTCACTCACAATTTCAATTTCAACTTCAATTTAACTCACTCACAGGTTCAAATGTTAACAGCAAAGTCCTAATTTCAATTTAACATCAATGTCCTAATTTCAAATGTTAAGAGAAAAAAAAAATTATCTTTCGAGTTCTGAAAACTGAAATAACAGAAAAAAACTGCAACATAACAAACATTATTCACCTTCTTGGCTTCTTCTTCCTGCTGCATAACAAACCTCGAAGTGTTGATTGTCGAACAAAGCTTGAAGCCCTCGAACAAGCAGGGGCGAAGTCGAAGAGGGGAAACACGGACAGAACACAGATAAATCGGGTGGAAGAAGAGGAGAAGAGGGGTGGACTCGAGGCGGGCCAGGCGGCGACGGCAGAGGCCAGGGGCGAGCAATGACGGAAGAGCGGAGGAAGATCGAAGGAAGAGGGAGAGGAGAATTGAATTGAAATTGATTTTGCCCCATTCCAAACGAACGAGAAGAAAAGGTTGCTATTGGGCTTGGGTTTCAACTTTCAACCTTGGGCAGTTGGGCTGGGAAGGTGGGTTAAATTAAAAAAAAAAAAATTGGCCCAAACAAAAAAAAAAATCGGCTGGGAACGTTTGCGAAAACGTTGCGAAAAGTAGACCTTTAGCAACGTTTGCGAAAACGTTGCGAAAAGTAGACCTTTTCGCAACACTTGCCAAACGTTGCGAAAAGTGAGACCTTTCGCAACACTCAACAAACGTTGCGAAAAGGGGTCTATTGCAACATTTTTCTAAAAAACGTTGCCAAAACTCATTTATACTAACCAATGGCAACATTCACTTACTAAAATGTTGCCAAAAGACCCTTTTAGCAACATTTATCAACAAATGTTGCCTTTTTAATGTTGCGAATGACTCTTTTTGTTGTAGTGTTTATAGTGTTGATAAATTTTCGACAACTGTTTTTTATCATCACTCGGATTTATTAGGTATCAATACCCAACAAATCTCAACCTTGATATTCAATCAATCTGCAAGCAAACAAAACACAAAGTTTATACTTGCACAATTAAGGTAACCAAATAAAATTGATACTGCAAACCTTACCTTGTGTTTCGAACCCGAAACACATACCATACCTGCTCCGTATACTCACCAGTGCTAAGGTCAAGAATACCCAAATAGAAGCAGATAATCACAGCAATCAATTAAGAGCAAATAAACATGAGATAGAGATATCATATATAGGATAACAAATAGAACTTTTCAAAACATGTTCACACAGAACCATATATTAACACCAAATTAATCAACAGGCCAACACATATGCAACAAATGCATAAATGACCACATAAAAAGATCTCACTCCACTTATCATTCCCATTACGTGTTGCTCATACCTCGAGAACACATATCTCACATCATCGCTCCACATGCTCACTAGACTAATCACTCAAAACATATATAATTGGTAAGCCTCTATAGATCCTAAGTTCTCGGAATAATCTTCTATCACCACATCACTTCTCCCAACCTACGTAAATAATGGGTCTCCACCTAACAGAAGTGATAGAAGTGTCTCTCTCACACTCCACCTGATCAGAGTCTCTTCACAAATAAATAATTCCAACATTTAATCATATCTCCACTCGTGATCTAAATGTTACACACTACATCTCTGGTATCAATATACCCGTAGACATCTATACTCCACCTTACCAAAAGACATACTACACATTGCTAATGCATTTCAACTCATTATGCATGCAAACAATTACACCAAGTAATATTTATCAAGTAAAAAGAAAAGATGTGTCATCATTTTTAAAGGGAACAGAAGTTGCTCTTAACAAATTGAAAAAAAAAAATAATAATAATAATACTCATTAACCAAAGATATGAAAAAGTAAAAGCAAAAAATAAAATTAATAAAAAAGGTAAACTTATCCAGCCTCGAATCCGTCTCATCCAGCTTTTATTGGGTATAGAGGCGGGGTAAGGTAACAAAAATATCAGATAGGAAGAGGGATATGGATGATCGACCCGCCCATATTCGCCCTATTGCCCTCCCTATGATGATATGTTCATTACACTGTCAATTTCTATTTTATCCACTTTCGCTCCAAGTTGTGTGTTAATTAATAATTACATTTTGTTGCTATAAGTCTGGATATGCTGTCCTACATGTTATGAGAGAAAAGACTTAGTGTTGGGTATTATTAAACAATCAAGGCGAAATTAAAACAATTTTCAATATTTAAATGTCGGATCACTATTGTGTTTAGATAGAATTTACAATAGAAGGTTATACTTTCGAAAATTTCCATAAGTTGAGACATTCTGGATTTGATCTACCACGATCTTAGCAAATCAAAGTTGTCCAAATATCCTGCCTCTAACAGAAATTCAAACGAAGAGACCGAATTGGAAATTCAACTACACGAACAGACCATGGTCGTTGATTGGGTTTTTAGGTCTTAGGGATATTTCATATTTCTCTTGGGCTAACAATGAATAAATGACAAGTCTTTCAAACACTCAACCTGGGCAATGTATATTTTAGATTACTACAAAAACTTTACTCTAATAAGTCTCAAGTCAATTAGTCCAATTAATTCACTTCGATCCACAATGATTAAAGGAACAATTACCCAAAAACCTACGTCTTGCGTATGCAATTCAAAAACAAGGGGGACTATTTTTAGCCCTTGTTTGATCCTCATTTTTTCAAAACTCATTTTTAATAATTCACACAATAAAATATTGTACACGTAAACCAAATTATTTTTCCAGTCTTTAACCACATATTTTCCAAAAATATAAAATATTATTCCAAAATCTATTAACCCAAAAAAGGGGCTGAAATAAGGGCTTAAATTCATAAATCAGGTACTAATTATGATTATGAATTTAATATTGTATTAAATAAATATATTACTAATAATTCAACGCACCCAAGCTCATTCTGGGCCTGTTTGGTACAGCTTTTCATTTTCTACAGTAAATCAATTCTCATTTTCAACCACACATTCTTCAATAAAATAATATTTTCCATCACATCAATACTTTTTTCTTCTTTTTCAATCACACATTTCCTATCATATCACTATTCAAAAATCAATTCTTCCCCCAAAAATCTCTACCAAACACACTCTCTATCTCTCGTTCTTCTCTCCCTCGCGCCCATTTTCGATCTCTGACTCCGACGGCTGACCATCTACCGTGAAGGCGCTGTGAAGCTGCTACGACGATGACATGTCACAGTTGAGTAAGTGTCGCTACAGCAACGACGAAAATCTAGGGAAAACCATATCTCATACTTTGCAACAGCTGCACAATCTGAAGAATCTGGCTTTTGTGGTGGTTTGGGTGGTTTGCTGTGGAGTCGTGGTTGTGGTGGTTTGTCGTGGCCGACGGTATTTTTGTGCTTTTTGCGGAGGTTTAGGTGTTTCGCACAGCGGTGATGGGTGTAATTGTTGGTGGCCAAGGGGCGATGCATGTAGCTTCGGTGCGCGAAGCAGGCAGCGACAATGGTGCGGCGGTGGTGTTCTGTGCTTGCGAGGTGGTTTTTGTTGGTGGTGGTTGTTTTGCAGTTAAAAATGTTAGTTGTTGAGAAGGAGAAGGGGATAGATAGAAGATGGGTGGAGGAAGCAGCAGTAATTGGAGTGGGTGACGGCAAGCTGGTGCCGAATGTACATTGTTTCTTCATCAGACGCTGCTGAAATCTAGTGGGAGGAGGTGGTTGATGGCCAACGATGTGCAATTCTCCTAGTGTTTCGTCACATCGCTTTAATACTTTAATCCGAGGTGAATTTGAGGTTGTGGTCGACTTAAAAGGATGAACCGCATTTTTGGCGGCTCCCACCTCACCTGCCCTGCCTTGCCCTGCCCTACCCTACCCTGAGCCTTGGTGAATAAGGTAAATCGCAGATTATGCCGCCAAGGGTACAGGGTGAAAGGTTACTTGTACACTTGCATTTACCCAAGGACCAAATCCATATTTTAGGATTCGAACCCTTGACACGGTAGCCTCAAGCAAAATTGGAGTTTTTCCACCTTCCCCTTTTACCACTCGGCAGTGGAGCTTCTGTGCTAATTGTGATCAATTGTGACAAATTATGTTGTCATTGTATTTGTTTGTGATCAAATTTATCTTAAAAGTGACTTTATGTGACCAAATTAAAAGTGAGTCACATACAATCACAACTTAGACTACCTAGTTACAAACAATCATATTAAGAGGAATTTGGTCACAGTTAATCACAAATAACATAAGTTTAATCAAAAACAACGAACCACTACTGCTATCACACAATACCTAAAACGTTGCTACCACCTCACCACCACCACACGAATAAACTCCAATGCATTATCATCACATGCAATGCTTATAGGTATTAGGTGAAGGTGCAAATGGTGGTGCGATGGGTTGGAAGTAGAGATTATATTAGGGCTGGACATGGTCGAATTCGATTCGGTTCGGCTCTGAGTCAAACCAAATCGAATCGAACCAAAAATTTTCGATATTTAATAAATGGAACCGTTCAGGTTCGGTTCAATTCGGTTTGGTTCCGTACCATAATTAAATTTTTTAACATTTATAGCAATACTACATAAATACAACTAATGACATGTTCATTCGTAACTTTTACAAATTAAATGCACTATCTAACATTAAGAATGTTGAATTCGATCTAGTTGGAACATCTAAAATAGCAAGTGTTTTGCATACGGTCTTTTCCATTTTAATAAAACATTTAAATTTCATCAATCGGGAAGGAGATGATCAAAAATATCGAATGAAAGTATGAAATTGGAAAGGGAATGATAAAAACTTAAAAATGTCTAAATCTTGGACTAACAATGAAATTAATAATTGGCAAAAAATCTAAAAAAAAAATTGAATTTAGAAATTGGGCTATCTAGGCATGGACTTGGCTTGGGAGTTGAAGCATTAATTATTAAATTAGTTAATTTGCTATTTTGTTTAGAAAAAAATTAAAAAAAATTTAATTAATTCAATATAAGAAAGTTTTAAAAATTATTTAGATTCAATTCTTATTCGATTTTTTGGTCTAGAACCAAGAACCAAACCAAACTAATCGGTTCTCGATTTAGATACTCGTTCGGGTATTTAACTTATGAAAAACAGCTCAATTCGGTTCAGGTTCGATTATGTCATGTTCGATTCGGGAGTTTTGTCTAGCTCTAGATTATATGTTAATTATGATCATCTGTGACCAAGTCTATGTTAATTGTGAACCGATTGTGACCAAGTATGTCTTCATTGTTACGTGTGACCAGATCTGAGAGGAAGACGAAAAGGGACCGCGAACATTAAAATGAGTAAAGGCATCATTATATGCTTCACAATGAAGATGTTCGAATTCTAAAATCAATCCATCGTAGTGCATGTATAGTACAAGATGAGGCCAAGACTTAGAGTCTGCCGATGGTGGTAAAAATGGGGAGATGAGGCTGAGAATGAAAGTCTACCATAACATCGTCTCTCTCTCTCTCTCAAATATCCTGTTTTTAGTTTTGGGAAAGAAGAGAGGAGTGTATGATCAAAAAGATAGAAAGAGATGATGTGTAAATATAGAGAGAATTTTTATTTATAGAAAATGAAGATTTGTATTTGGAGGGAGTTGGCATATGTTTTTGAGAAAGAATGTGTGTTGTAATAGAAAACTTTTTTTACTTAGAACTAATCCCTCTGGATTAATTAATTTACATCGTCGTCCGAAATTGATATCTAGTAACGCGCCAAGACAATCCATATGACAGAAAGTATCGTGTTATGATTACACTCTTTTACTAAGTTATCGTAGAAATATAATTCCATTTACCAATATTACTTAATTAATTACGAAATATGGATAAATGTCAATCTCAATTTAATCAATCATATTATTTATCATGGCCTTTTTTGTTGGTGTAAAGGAGTCATGGTTGAAAATCTTTCACTTCATAACTCCAACTCAGCCAAAGAATTATCTATCAACATAGGCCGCGGAAAAGCAGGTTATAACATCTATAGATCTGAATTCCATGTTCAATCCTCTCAAGGTTAGTGGGAATACACTCGATCTCTTCTATAATCTCCCAACCAATAAATACTCAAATCTTTAATGAGACATTGGTTTCTTCACTTGCGATGGTACAATTTTTGTCACACAACACCATTAATACAGTACTAAAAGCTACTTATTATTCACTAATGAATTTCTCGATCGTGATTGCTTCCAAAGCACCTATTTATTTGACTCAGTTGAAGATTTAACACTCGTGCATGTATAGAACTTTTCCAATCCACTGCACCACTATTTAGAGTAAACAGATAACCGAGCTGGAAGTTTAGTGTCGTGTTCATGAAGAATCTCATTGCCAAAATATAAGACCTGTCTCTCTCTCTCTCTCTCACGAATGCAGATCATCATTCTAATATCCATCACGGAGAAACTTTAGCCATTTTCATGGGAATATTATTTCTGATCAATAATGTCAACCACATTATATCAGAAATACAATATACTCCCACTAACCTTTTATACACATTATTTAACATAATTTGATGAAATCAAATCTTTTTTATTTTCTCATCACACATATGTTCCAGCTCTTGTAAACTTGTTTCTATTCTTGAATGGGTTTCTGTAGGTAAATTTGTCCATATAGGTAAATTTTATAATATAATGTTCGATTTCATTGCCTCCAACTAAACATAGTTTCCAAAATATATTATCAACTGCTCCCGTTCTCTTCACAGTATGAAATTAACTTTTTAAACGACGAATCATTGACATTTGACAGGGTTAGTAAGTTCCGTCTGTACCATCGACTATGGAGGAAATGAAATCAAGTTGATGAATTAGAACAGGCGCTTCCTACATTCTGCAGCACCACAATAGCAAGGCATTTGCCTGATCTTGCCATCAGGACCCATCACACTATCAAGAGCATACCCATAATCATATGTAAGTTCCTACAGAGTAACAATAACAGAGTACGATCACCAAAACTTTCAACTTATCCATAAAATAATATGGAGCTTAAGAGAATTGAGAGGATTAAAGAACCTTCAATGGAGGTATATTGTCAGCAGCCATAAGTATCACTCGCGCAAGTTTGATATCATGATGATTGCTTAACACGCATTGAACGAACAAATTGGGTTGGCAGCTATGATTGATGAACCTAGCAAAATTACCAGTCTGGCCTGCATCAATGCAGAATGGCACACTCTCGGATGTCTCATCAAATTTTCCCACGTGAGATGGCAAAGTTACATCCCGAAGTCGTCTCTAGAAAGTTAGTAAAAGCTTTCAGTCATTAGAAACAGTATAGTCAAGAAATTGCTTGCCAAGGTGTCAAGTACAATTCCTTAAATCAATCTCAGCTTCATATTTTCCATTTTGTTAATTTGACATTGTAAACTTGTTACTTTCTTAAAAGCAACCATTTTGCTAAACACGAAGATACATATAAGCACAGTTTATCTCAAAATGTAAATGTTAAAAAACACTCGAGTATGAGGTAAAAGAAGTAAATATTTCAAGTTCAGATAGATGTGCTAAAACCAAGAGAGTGGAATACCAAACAAAACATTAAATGAAGAATAGTGTGATTAAGACTTGAAACGGGTACCTCTCTTCCATCCAGAGCGTTCATTGTTTGCAAGCAATCAATATCAAAAACATAACTGTTGTCAGCAGCAGGGTCTAGATCATCTGTCTTCATAAGCAGACCGATATATTCACAAACAGGGGCCCCAGAAGGTATGTAGTCCCAAGATCTCACACCCCAACCCATCCTCGGAGTACGAAATACCTGGTGATCGGTGTCAAAAATGATATAGAAGTCAACCTAGATATACAAAACAGTAGAAAAGCAAAAATTGATTGCACATACAAACCTCTAGTCGATAGTTAGGCGGCCTCTGAGATATCCGATTGACACAATCAGGTCCACAGCCACAATTTGGACCACATTCAAATACAACAGCCTTTGGCTCAATTAGCCTGGCAAATGTAAGTAGGAAAGAAACATCAGGTCACTGAAAGTGGAAAATAGTTGATTTAACATTTTAGACAGATTAAATCAGGCTTGTCTTTCCTTTTCCACATGATGACCAGCGATATTGATGAAAGCTTTTGATTTGTCAATTGAGGGTTAAAAGAAAAGGCAAAGAGGTGGCAACGTGCCATGACAGGAAACTAGCGGTTCAAAGTGTTTGCTCTTTCATAGGTGGAAAGCATACTCTATGGTAAACTGAGGCCTCAAGTCATAGGTGGAACTCTATTCTACCAAGAATGAGAGAAGATCTTTCCAGTGTTTCATTATGACACACAAGAAAGCAGCAAGGTAAAAATCAACGAAACCAATAAAAACAAACTAGGAAAAACGTTAAAAGCGAGGGAATGCAACCATGTACCACAATGTTTGAGGCCAGCAGGGCTTCTTGGGTCCATGTTCTTTTTGCATTTCAGGCCAGAACATTCAATTTTCACAGCAAAGAGGTCATTTTGGTGGGATTTTGTCAAAAACAGGCATTAAATTGAGGGAAAAATACAATTCGTATTCACTCAAGCAAACAGAATTAAGAGGAAAACCGAAAAAACACCTTCCCCCATCCACCAGATTTATGAGTGAAGAAACCAATATCTCAGCATCTCAGTCTTATACTCAGATCAAATCCTCAGTTTGGATGTCACTGAAACTCTGCAAATGTCACCACCATGAGCCACCAAAGGTACAGAAGACATAATTTGAGCTCACAAAATCATGTCACGTCAATTAAGGTTGTGCAGAACATATCAATAATGATCTAGCAAGTCTAGTTGATCTTTCCCCATCCACTATTTTAGCCACCACATCTCTTGCATGATCCTTGCGACTTTCAATGAATTATGCAACACAGGTGTTGCACGAGAACATGTTAAAAGGAAATTCTACAAAACATAAGCATGAATTTTGGGAAAGGAAATGAGCTCTGTAACACGGACACTTCAACTAGGCAGCATGTCCGCGTCTGACACATGTCGAATACCGACACTCCTCGAACACTTTGCAATGGTCTTTTTCCTTTATCAAAATATATAATATTTTTAACTCAAATGTATTATTAAATAACAAATAGGTAGTCATATTTCAAAGATTTCTAAGAGAAAAATTAATAACAAGTATAAAACTAAATTTATACTATATAAATGAAGAATTTTAAAAAATTTAATTACCGTGTCCAACATGTATCGTGTCGAACATACATGTTCGTGTCAATCCTTCATAGGAAATAAGAGTAGGAACCCGTCCATGGCAACTTCATGATGAGGACTATGATTGAGGGAGGCAAGGGGAAGTCACTTTTTCATTTTTATAAATTTTCTATTTTTTTTTTTTTTCCTTTTTTTTTCAATTCTAAGCACTTTTCCTTTTACTTATTTTTTAAATTTTCATTTTTTACATATTTTATTATTCACAAATGTGAGGCTAAATTTCTGCTTTCACTCAGCCCCTATTTGGGCTCCATTATAATGAAATTTTGAAGAAAAATGTATTTTGGAAGAGTTATTTTTTTAAGAATGTGTGGTTAAAAATAAGGAAAGGTTGTGAATTTACGTGTAATATTATTTTGTTGAACAATGTGGTTAAAAATAAAAGACAAAAATGCATTTGGAAATAATGGAGGCCAAACAAGGGCTCAATTTTATGCATGTTTAGATGGAAAAGTCCAAACAGACCTCTTTACTTTCAAATTGTGGAGGGTGGGGGCACAAGTGCCAATCACCTGAGACCTCAGGGATCATGACTGCAAGTTTTCCTAAAACAAAAACGTGTCTAGATTACCAAGGAAGCTGATTCCTTGATATAGAAGAGGCAATGAAGATTCCCAGACTTTACTGGAAAGAGTCATTCTCTGGAATGGTTATTCCCGAACAAAAAAATACCCAGCCAAACTTTAAGCCAGAAAAGATTAGTGGGAATAACCTTATATTTCCAAGTTATTCCAGCTACCTAATTAGGCTTATTCACAATGTTCACCATGTCCAAATTCATTCAGCCTTCCTAAATAAATTTGTAGACCAAATTCGCTTTTTTAGATGATCAAAGATCTTAGAAAATTGCAGTAGAGTATCAGATAGGCACTCAATTAGTAGATATTTTTTCTACAAAATTCCATTTTGACTTTCATATTAATTAATGAGAATCGATAAACATCCTAAGGAATCCATAGAATAAGGAAATAATTTTGTCCACAAAAGTAGTAAAAAGAAACAAAATTCCGCAATTAAAATGTCCAAATTGACCAAATTTTCTTCTCCAACGGCAACTCCTTAGACCAAAACACAATTCACGTCCATGGATGCCAGGAAGTTTTACGTTAGTAAATTTCACCATGTTTTACATAGAGAAGAGCATATAGCAACCAAAAGAAAGATCAAAGCATATTTGTTAACATATACTAACTGATATAGTCTATCAAAAGCCTTAGAATCATAGTTGCAATAAGTTTCTCACCTTCCTCCATGGCTGTGCACATATGGGAAATCACCTCCATTAAGTTTTGCACAAGCACATGTTCTAGGATCTGTACACTTGCCTAGACAATTGCATCCAGGGGGAGCATTTGTACAAAAATTTATATTCTTAGCAAATTTCATATCCTTGATGTAGGTGAAACCTATTTCAACAACAAAAACAGAAAATATAGGAAGAATATCAACAAGGACAGAGTTGAGATGAGAACTGAAAAGGAACAGATATGCCACATACAAAGATAAAATCACATAATTATTAGAGTAACACCAGAGAGGAAAACACATATCGGTAGTGGTGCCTCACCTATGCGTGTCAGAGAAAATTGGAAAACGGTACAAAAGAAGATCAAAAGAAATTAGCAGTAATGTTTGGCACAGAGTGTTCAATAAAGCCAAAGTTTCCATGTTCAGAAAAACCACAAAGTTTAAAAGCTAATGACTAACAGTATATTTCATCACCAATGCTCATTTTCAGATGTTTTAATTACTAATGACTAAGGACAATGCTTCATACACCTCTTCTTTAAACTCACATTATAGAATTGACATCTGACAGACTGAATCTTAAAGATGCATGTTACTAGACCAAATATTAAGCCCTTGTTTGAGCCCTATTTTTCACAGAAAAAAAAAAAGGTCCTGTAAATAGTGACTTTTAGGAGAAAGTGTGGTCAAAAAGTAGAAAAAAGTTGTGGTTTACATGCAAATTATTTTATTAGTAGAATGTGCAGTTGAAAATGAATTTGAAAAAAAAGGAGTTTTTGGATAATGGGCCTCAAACAAGAGCTAATTTAGATCAACCTTGGTTTGAAAAGATAGCAGCGAGGCACACCTGTAGTGCCTCGAGGCGTGCGCCTCAATTTTTCCGACATTTGACCATCTTTTTTTTTCCCCCCGTAATTCTGAACATGAATTTTATTGGCTTTTTTAATTTGGCCCATCTCAAATAAAATCCCATCAATTCTTTCACTTGTTTGACCTAATCAACCACACACCTCACCATCACCAAGACTCCCAACAATAAGATTTCAATTCTTCATACTTCTCACACGTAAAACACCTATCCCATTTCTCCACTCTCTTTAATAATCATGCCACTTCGCATATGTATTAGGAAGTATTGAGTTTATAACATCGATTTTTAATTGAGCTCTAAATTCCAGGCAGAATTTAATTATATCTATAAACTCATATCTGAGTAAGAATACTTTGGGTTTGTTTAGAGGAACAATTCTGAACTCCAACCACTAGTTCTGAGTCTTGAGCCTATATCTGGCTTCAAGATCACTGAGTTTCAACAATAGAAACTAGTACAACTGTCCGCACAAGCCATTCCCATTGTGTCCCTTGAACTCATAGTCTACCACTCAAAAAAAAAAAAAAATAATAATAATAATAATAATAATAATATGTGAAAGACAAATGTGGAATTCAACTGATTTTTGAAATGCAAATTCAGGAACGATCAATAATGACCACCAAAACAGGTAAATAACTTGCCTTTAGGAGGGATAGGTGGTTCATCAACCAAATTAGTAACAGGAATGGGAATTTCTTCTTGGCCTCCAGTAATGTCTTCACACACCAATCTTATTACTCAAATAAAAAGCAGGATTTCATTTTTCCAATAGGTGAAAACAAAAGATGATTGCACTATATTGTTATATAATGTTGACATACCCACGTATTTCAGCTATTGAATTAGGAATACGGCCTCGAGTAAAATAAACCTGAAACAGAGATAAACAAATGATGAAGGAAAATATGAATGGAGTGGATAAGTGATCTATGATGCAACGTCACGGACACGCAAACACACGATTTTTCAAAATAGTATTGACACGACATGTTTCCGCCACGTTGTTTAAAGGCCTGCTTGAGCCCCATTTTTTGTGTAGAAAACATTTTGGAATATTAGATTGATGGAGAATGTGTGATTAAAAATGAGAGAAAAGTTTTTGAATTGCGTGTAATATCATTTTATTGAACAATGTGTGGTTGGAAAAAAAAGAGATATATTTTGTAAAAAATGAAGATCAAATAAGACGTAAATTCTTTATAATTCTTCATTTATTTAGTATAAATTTAATTTTATACCTATTAATTTTTCTTGTTGCAATCTTTAAATGAATACTTATTTCTTATTTAATTATAATTGTGATTTAAAAATATATAATATTTATGATAATGAAACAAAAATTAATATATTGAGTGTACAATGAGAGTCGGTATCCGACACGCGTCCAAGCTACCCTAATTGAAGTATTCGTTCAACAAAGGTACTCATTAGACTAACTCGGCATCATAATATAATTTGGTGTCAATATTTGCAATAAATTTATCATTTGTCCGATGAAGATTAAAATCAATTTTTTAGTAAATTTTGATAGAAGTTAATGAAATGTGCAGTTGAAAAGTCGTAAGTCCCCTGAAATATATGATTGAAATTAACTCTTGACTTTGACTTATATTAAAATATTGAGTTTAATCCCCACCAAACAAGGGCTTAATTTCTCAAGGTTTTGCCATACTATTACTGATCATTAAACAGCCACATTCTAACCAATTTCGAGTAACTAAGTAAGCTCTTATTTGGGCTCCACTAAAAATAGCCCTTGTTTAAGTTTTGTAATAGTAATTTTTTTAAGAATGCGTGGATAAAAAAAAAAAAAAAAGTTTTACGTTTACGTGCAAAATATTTTATTGATAGAATGTGAGGTTAAGAAATGAATTTGAAGAAAAATGAGTTTTTGAATAATGGGACTCAAACAAGGGTATAGATATTGGGGAAAAATGTATTTTGAAATAATGATTTTTTTAGAGAATGTGTGGTTAAGAAATAAGGGAAACTTTTAGGATTATATGTAATATTATTTCATTGAAGAATGTGATGGAAAATAAGAGAAAAATGCATTTTTTCTAAAATGGTGCCCAAACAGGGCCTAATTATAGGAAGATGTAGAGGTTTTTATGCTATTACATGCCCATGTACCGATATGTTCATCTTGCACCTTAATTGTTAACTCCCAATATACCAACTTTTTATAGGACAGGCAAACTAACATGTACAGAAATTTGTATATATTTCCATTCAAATGTACATGTAAGGACTGTAAGTTTACAAAAAACACACTTATCTTTTCAGGATAAATCCACTCTCAAACTCCACAATGCTCTTCTAAATTTCAACCCAGACTAGTTTTGGACATCGTGGAATGTAAAGGTAGACAAGAAATTGGAACAGAGGAAATTTATTCAACCAAAGCAATAAACACTAGCACAAACTATTCCGTCTTATATGAAGTTCTGTAGGTCACATCTTTCAGTGGGGGAGAGGGGGCAATTAATAACTCAGTGTGCAAAACAAGAGGAGAAATATTAGTCAATTAGCAAAAGAGACCTGATTTGTCGTCAACGGCGGCTGTCCATCAAGCCGCTTCAGTCGAAATTTATATACCGTGAACCCAGAGACACCCTTTTCAGCCCAGTACTTGACAACCTGTCATATAAAGAAAATATATACCCAGATGTCTGAATATGTCCAAGATTAAATACATATAAAGGCACAAGCCACAAGAAAGAAACACTTCATATACTAGATTTTGATTTTGAATAAAAATCGAAAGTAAGATAGACAAGGCAATCCAAGTTCTTTCCACCAATTTGTTATGCTCAATGAAAACTGCATTGCTGGAGATAAATACATTATATCTTCAACAAAAACTACACCAGAGGGAGGGGGCTACCCCATGGCCATGAGATAACTACGTGGTATCAATGTAAGGAGCATAAACTAAGGACGGCACCAACATTCACTGGAAACTGTCATAAAATAGCAAGTTAAAACAGAAAAGACTAGATTGTTTGGGGTAGATCGAGGATAACAACCTTGTACAGGCCATCGTAAGTGTAAACTTTTCCTGCATAGCTATTTTCATTCTTCCGACATTGATGTCCACGGGTCACTCTAACAGGTATGGATTGCTCCATACAGTTCTGCAAAAAAATGATCAGGAAGTTACGGAGAGATACTTTCACCCACAAATGCCCAATGCACATTCACATTTTTATATGCTCTGACAGGCAAAAATGTGAGCTATTCAAAGAAACTAAGCAGGATTAAAGGAATATGCCAAATTGTAACACTGGCAAGGAGAACTTAGTGTAATTAAAACAGGCAAAGTTTCTGTTTGAAATTTGGGAGCACCACCACTTGATTAGACCTCCAAGCAAAGGGGACAAGGCCAAGAGCATAATACAGAGATAAGTTGTGGCATCGCAAATTATGTCAAAGTCATATTAAATTGAATCTAGTATACTGGAAATAGGTTTCTAAAAGCTTGCAGGCACACAGATCTCTAGATAACAATCAAACTACAAATGACTAACCTTGTATTAATAAACACCATAGAAGGGACTAGTTTGCTATGAATATGGAAGCAAAATAAGACAGTTCCTTGATGAAAAATAGAATCATCAAAAATAAAAAATAAACAACCTTGAGAACGGATTTATTTTTCAAATAACTTGAAAATGGAATTTGAAAACATTTGCGGTTGCAATTACCATCAAGGACAATGATATTCATTACTCAATGCAGACCTAACCTTTCGTAGCAATTATTATTATATAGAAATTGTATATCCATCCTAATCATTCATCTTATCAACAATAAATTTTAACACGGGAAACCTGCTTTCTCTGTCTCCAATCATCAAACTGTCAGCAATCTTCCATTGCAAATAACAGTTTCTGACTGGAGAATAATACTTTCCTTTTATCAGGTTATCACATGCAAGGTAGGGGTAGAATCAGTTATATACAATCATATATCATGAATACTATGCCATTCCTTGCCATTACATATGAATTTTAATATGCTTCATCACAATATCCAGCATTAGCAGTCATGTTTAAATCATTTCATACTCAATTGGCCTACGATACACCAACATGGACATGTGTGCACGATATGCACTGACATGTAATTTTTCAAAAAATTACTGACACGACACGTCGCCAACACATTGATCAAATTCTTTAAAGTTCTTCATTTATATAGTATAAATTTAGTGTTATACTTGTCATTAATTTTTCATGTTGAACTCTTTTAAATATAAGTAACTATTTGTTATTTAAGGCCTGTTTGGGCCGGATTAAAATTGATTTTACGTCTTTTCAACCACACATTTCAAAAACTCTATCACAATTCACTAAAAATCTAATTTTAATCTCTATCAAACACTCTCTTAATAATAAATGTGAGTTGAAAATATATAATATTTTTTATAAAGAAAAATGATCATATTAGAGTATCCGAAAAATGTCGGTATCCCATGCTACCCTAGTTGGAGTCTCCGTGTAACATATGGAAGATTAAAACTCAAAAGTGCAACCCAAGGTCCGTTTATCACAAATATTGTAT
Source organism: Fraxinus americana (assembly GCA_035079005.1). Classification (NCBI taxonomy): domain Eukaryota; kingdom Viridiplantae; phylum Streptophyta; class Magnoliopsida; order Lamiales; family Oleaceae; genus Fraxinus; species Fraxinus americana. The sequence goes on along the minus strand of CM068722.1, from coordinate 5,299,878 downwards.
GTGGAGTGAGCATAAAGAAACAGACAACGGAAAGTGGAATCAACATGCCTTAAGTCCCAGATTACCACGTTCCATTACTTGATCTCTGATCTGACGCTTGTTACCGAGCAAGTTGTTCCCACCTTGACCAGTGTAGACCACATCCTCACAGTTGTCTTGATCGTCTTCATACTGGCCAGACAAGACAATAGATGTAGCAAGGGGTAGCATGTACTGACTACAATCCAGCAACTGAAGGGAAACAAAAATGGAAACAGAAAAGGAAAAATAAAAATCTATGTCATGATTGCTAATAAAAAAAAAAGAACGATTCCATGTAGAATATGTAATGCAACAAAATGAAAAAATAATAAAAAACACGCAAAAATGTCCCTTAACAGATTTGTAAATCAGATAGCTGATAAGGGAAAACATTGCTGAACCCAAAGATGAAGCTACATATCACTCTTCTTACATGGCCAACAGCCTCATAAAACATTCAGCCCTTTGTCTATAAGAGGTATCCTCTTGCAAGAAGCCAGAGAATCAAATATATAAAATAAAAAGTACGAGAGCATCCATGATCTGAGAATGGTGAATAAAGGAATTCAATATTACCGAATTACGAGCAGCCGAGCCAATAAAATCAATTCCATTCAGCCAGTGACTGTGAAAACCGACAACCACCATCTCAGCCCGAGAGAAAAATTGATGACCAACATCAATTCCTGCAATCACAAATGCATTTAAAATCCACGTATGCTTATCCAGAAAAATATAATTTCCTAAATTTTACTTCACTGTCCAGACAATTCAAGGATTATTCAAGCCAAGATATTGATGGCATCATCTAAGACTCATTAATGGAAGTAGAGGATTAACATGATTCTTTTAAGACCTCATTGGTAAATGTTTGAAGAACTCTTGTTATACCATTAGAAATTTTATATATTAGTGGTAGAAAAAAAAAAGTTATCTACAAAAAGCTTACATTAAATACGAAACTCATTGAGAAGCATTCGAAAGTTCTCACACCAATCAAGAAATCTCTCAAAATAATGAGTGAAGGGAAAGAAAAGAAACAAGAATAATATTTAGAGAAGCTTATTAAGTGCCAGTTTAGTAGTGCTTATAAGTTGCGGGTGCTACATAATATGTGCATAATAAGTGACTAGTAAGTTATGGATCCTAACCTAGACTAAAATTTAAGCTATGCCAAATATGCTGTAATTTAACAAGACAATGTGGTGAAACCCAACGAGCAAAACGAATGTTTAAGCACTACAAAACATGTAAGTTAGGAACCCTAATAAGAAAACATCGAGAAAGCACGCGAAGTGCAAATTAAACATATTCTTATTAGACCAAATAGACGCCAAGTTTTAGCACCAAACCAGTGGCGTCGCCCTAAAGGTGGAAGAAATGAACTCTTACATTAAGCAAAAGGCTCCACTACAAATGCTACTAGATGTTTGCATGTTAACAACTATAGAATTCTCCGGAGCATCAATTATCTTATAACTTTTGCAAAAACTTATATATACTGTTTACCAACCTGGAATGGAGCCAAACCTCTTCTCAGGATTTAAAATAGCTCCTGTCTCAATCATCTGCTAATTTTCAACAAACATTGAAGTAAAACTTAAAGGGAAAGGATACTATCACATTCAAGACATACAGCAAGAAATAAATAGAAGAAAAACCTAAACTTGTGGACAAACTCCAAACTAGCATAACCCTATTATGTATATGAGTATATTGTTGAAGACTAAATTTAAATAACAAAGTGTACATTTAGATGAGGTAGAACAAGAAGATAGGAGATTACACAAATGTTCTCTGTATAAAAAGTGAACCCTACTTGCACGTAAAGATGATGACTACAATGGAACAAAATAAATAAGTCTCCTCGATCTAAGTTAAGATATTTCTTCCTAATTTATTCACTAATGTTTCAAAAGGCTTAATCAGGTATCGAGGCATTTTGCCTACGTGAGGCTAGCCGAAAGCTTTTATGCATTTTGAGGCGTAAGCCTCAAGATAGACTAATAAATAATTCGAATGAATATAAACTTAAAAAATTAAGCTCATAATAAATTATACACCATAAAACAAATTAATAAAATTAAAAGTTTAGCTTGCAAACACACATAAATTAAATCAAGAAAAGAAAAATAATCCAAAATGCTAAAGCCTGTAATACAATTTCTAGAAAATGCATGACAATTAGGCGAACTTAGTCTCAATGAGACATAGCCTTGAGGCATAATCCTCGCTAAGTCAAGGAGTAAGCCTTAGTTTACTAAGGCTTTATGAAAGCCTCGCAAGAGGAGGAATTTGAGGCGTAAGCCTCAAATACATTTTTAAAACTGTGAATTGCACAACATCCATGAATAAGTCAAGGAATAAGCCTCAAATAGAGGCATGAACCTCGAATACTTGGGGCATTTTATGAAAGCCTCGTGTGAGGTGGAATTTGAGGCGTAAGCCTCAAATACTTTTTTTAAACAACGAATTGCACAATATCTATGAATAAATCAAGGAGTAAGCCTCAGTAAATTGAGGCGTAAGCCTCAAATACTTGAGGCATTTTATGAAAGCCTCATGTGAGCCGCAATTTGAGGCGTAAGCTTCAAATACTTTTTTAAAACAATGAATTGCACAATATCCATGATTAACAAAATGCTAACGAATTAACAAAGAATAGGAATATTAGAACAAACCAAACTTATGAGAAAGTGAACATCAACAAGGCGCATGTATATATAGATTTAGCAAAGACAAAAAGTGACATACCTTGGTTATTGCCTTCAAGTCAGGTCGTTTGGAACTCCGTTTAGCATCATCTGCAGTTGTACAGTTCTTCTGCACAAATTTTGACAAAATAAGTTGAAGTTATTCATATTGTCATCCAATAAACAAAGAATTAAGGCTATAAGATTGGTATTATGTGTTTCAAGAACAGGAAATCATGAGTTTTGCTGCCCAAAATAGCATAACCGGTGATATGATAATGAAATCAATTGCCTTTCAAGTAAAAAATACAGTGCCACATCAGCAGTTAAGGAACCCAATATGGAGAATTGAAGGGAATTAGATAAATTCAAACCTTGGATTTTGAGCTCTTCGGTGATTTTTGATCAACTTCTAGTCTTTTACACCTCTTTTCTTCTTCCTACAAAAAAAAGGGCAAAAGCATCTAAAAAATTTCTTCTTTTAACAGGTAACCTAAAAGCAAAACTTGTGAGATTTTCCAAGTAGTAAATAAATAAACCATAAATTGGTCTCAAATGAATAATGCAATATCCGTTTAATTCTTGAGACATTTTACAGCATGCTAAATGGTACTAACATCGAGCCACGAATTATAGAAGACTCAATATTAATGAAACATTTTATTCAGTCTTCTTGCAAGCTAGTCGTCAAAATAATCCAGAAAAGGAGCAGATATTTAATATATGATCGCTTTCAAAACCCACCTCAGAGACCATTCAATCAAAAGTTTACCTGAATAAAATGTAGGTAATACTTGTTGAAAATCCGCAAAGTCCCAGTGACCTTCGTATGTGCACTTTTTCCAACCAAAGCATCACTAGTACTAATAATCGTGTCCCCACCGTTCACCATCTCAGGAGTTCCAGCAGCCTCACCGACTACTCCATTTTGGGGCAGGACAGTGGGCTGAGGCGTTTCAACCTTCCTCTTTTTGTAAGCCCGCCCCGTATTCTTCCTCGAAACACTGCTCTCCTTCCCATTACGGTTCGACCCGGATTCATTCTCAGCAGATACCTCAACACAGGACGATTTTTGATTCTGCATTTTCTGCAACCTCGCGCTGCTCCTCCGCAATGGAGCCACGGCATCAGCGTTGGCTCCGGCCTTACCATTCTCCGCCGAGATGTCGACGTTGCAAGCCGGAACCCCCATTTTTGTGAGCTTGAAGAGCAGCCGAGAGGGAACTCGAATTTTGAATTGAACTCCTTAGGGCTGACCAGCTGAGACAGTAGAGCCAAGTGTATTTGCAGTGAAATATGACAAGACAGTATATGGATGTGTTTGAAGCGAGTTTTTTTAGGAACAATTCATTTGTAATAGTAGATTGATGGAGAATTCATTTTGTAATAATAGATTGATGGAGAATGTGTAGATGAAAAAGAACGAAAATTTATTAATGCGATGAAAAATATTATTTTATTGAAAAATATGTAGTTAAAAATGAGTAGAAAAATAAAAATGAAAATTTTAACGTAGCATAATTTATTAGTATATAAAATAATATTATACAAATGTTTTGCCGTAATCTTTAAAATTTATTCACGTGTAAGTTAAAAAATTTCTACTTTTTAGTCACATGTTTTTCGAAAAAATCACATTTTGCAAAGCCTGAATTTGTTCTTTATTTTTTAAAACTCATTTTTCTCAAATACATTTTCAACCATATATGATTCAAAACTTTCGTCTATCTTTCAATATCACATTTTATTTATTTTTATCAAAATTTATTAAAATTAGATTTAATCAGAGTGTGTTTGATGCACGTTGAAATGGGAAGATTGTATATTTTTTTGTAATGTGATGGTGAATATGTGGTCGAAAAAAAGAAAAATTATTGATGTGATGAAAAATATTATTTTATAGAAGAATGTGTGGTTGAAAATAAGTAAAAGAATGAAAATAAAATGAGAATGTGACTCAAACAGGCGCTTAGAACAAAATCCATTCTCAAAAAATTGAGCTCAAATAAGATCGTAATGCAAAGCACCGAAAGTATTGGCCCATAATAATTGACATGGAACTAGAAGACCTATCAATTTAGCTGATGTGTTTTCTTTTTTTAAAACAAAACTCTTTAATTCTCATACTTATTTTCAATTATTTATTCACATAATAAAATATTTTGCTTATAAACCCAAAATTTTTCTCTATTTTTTAATAATATATTCTCTAAATAAATTACTATTCGAAACATTTTTTTTCTCATGGAAGCCATCAAACTGGGGTTTATTGTCCAATCATGCTATGCACTAACAATTTAATTAAGGATAATTATATTGTCACTACAAATATTATTTATTACACGACATTATAACTAACCTCAAATAAATTATATATTTAATAAATACATCACATTAATTTTACAATTATAGTCCTAATTAAATTAAAACTTAAAATATTATGGTGTTCATCCCTTATCAATTTTACCTTTCTTTTGTTCTCCCTCCCTAGAGATGTCAATGGGTCAGCTCGACCCTTAAAGCCACGAGCTCGGCTCGACTCGGCTCATGGCTCGTGGAGAAACGAGCCATGAGCTCACGAACCAGCTCGGCTCGTGGCTTGTTTGCTCGTGGGTGAGCTCGGCTCATGGCTCGTTAAATTTATTTATTTTTTAGCTTTTCTTAGCCCCTGTTTGTCTACCATTTTTCAAAACATTCACTACAACAAAAACAGCTTTTTACGGCATATGTTTACGTCGTGCAATTGACGCGTGCCATAAAAAGAGACTTTTTACGGCGTGCAAAAAATGCGTGCCGTAAATGATCAATTGCATAAAGTATTTACGGCGCACATTTTTGGCACTCCGTAAAAAGTCACCATTTACGGCGTGCTTTTAGGACACGCCGTATTTTCCTCAAACTAGGTTATTTACGGCGTGCATTTGTGCACCCCGTAAAAACCGATTTTTTCATTTTTCACGGCGTGCTAAAATGCACGCCGTAAAAAAATGTATTTTCATTATTTACGGCGTGCATGTGCACGCCGTAAAAAACGTTTGTCATGCACGTCGTAAAAAACGTTTGTTCCCTAATTATTTCTTTCTTTCCTTCTTCGGCCCATTACCAAGTACCCTAATTTTTTCCCTTTGTTTCTTCGCGTTGAAGACTTCCAAGTTCCAACTCTTCACTTCCCTCCACTGTGCCTCCACAGTTGTGGCACTGGGCCACTGCCGCGACTCCGTCACTCCAGTCCAGAGTCCAGCCCGTCTGCCGTAAGCGAGAAAACCCCTCCGTCCGGCGTCTAGCGTGGACCTTCATTCTTAGGTTTCTTTCTTCATTTTCTACAGATAAATCTTGATTCTTCTCCATCCTTAATTTTCACACACTGTAAATTTATGCGCATCACAGTTGTAGTCGTGTGTATCGTATGATTACAACTATACGTACAATTGGACTATTGAAGCAGGCGTTTTAATCTTTGCTGACTCTCCAGGTACTGATTTGTCATCTTACTCTGTTCTTCCAGTGAATTTTTTGTTTAATTTGGGATAAATTATTATTTTTAGGGTTTTTTCTGACGAATAAAAATATAATCACATTTATATTGAGACCAATTATAGTTTTGTATCCCCTTTCTTAAATACTTGCTTGAGATCTGAAGTAAAGTTGGAATGTTTTTTTGTAAAATGAAAAGACGAGATGATTGTTATTATTATTATTATTTTTTGTGGTGAGTGAAGAGGAAGTGAAGAACGAAAGAGCTAAAATGAGTAATCCCCATACCCTTTCTGTAAGTGATTTGAATATGAAAAGGGGGGATGGGGATAATATAAACTGAATAATGAATTGTTAAATTCGCCAAGTTTGTAGTTTCTGGATGTGATGATGGAGTGGTATTTGTGCTTTCTTTTTTGCTCTATTAAATTGAATGCAATTGGTCAATATTAATGTTTCAGATTAATGAGAAGAAAGGCACATCACTTGCCTTGGTCCTCTCAGAGTTTAAAAACAAGTACTCATTTAGCCCAGATCTGAATTAACATTGTCCAATAATTCTTTATGTATCATTTAAGTTTTAAGATTATACTTCATTTCTATAACTAACTTGATGGAGTTCCACAAAATTGGAACACCCAAAAGATTGCAAAGGATATGCAGAAATCACATCCTTGTTTTTCCATTCCAAATTTTCGATAGGTTATTCTGGTGCAACTTTTATTATTATTGGAGGAATCTATGAATTGTGTTTGTTGCCTATAGGATGCTGTTAATATATAGATTACAAGGATCCATTTTTGGCTTATTCTGGATTCTACTTATCAATCTTGGAGTATATGTGGCAGATCATGTGTTTCAGGTTCTAAATAATTTCTGTCTTCACTAAAGTCTTTCTTCATAGTTATTTATTCTCTTTGATGTTGTATGATTTTTTTTTCTCGTGTTTATGTTCGCAGAAGTAGCAATCTTAGGAGGTTCCACCCCAGGTAAATAAATTGATGTGCATAAAGCCATTCGATATGATTCTTGATAATTCGTGATTACCAGACTAGTAAAGCTAATATAAAAAGTCTTGTTCTTTTCCAGGTTCCGTGGATAAAAGACTTGTACTTGTACCATAGCCAACCTGCTTGGCACCAGTTCATAACCTCAACATTCTGAAGAGCTTCCAATTTGAAGTAATTTTCCTTGAGAGGGAAAGATTTTATTGAATCTCTGTGAAGAGAATATATATTTCTTAGATGGACTGACATTGCGTCTTTTTAGCTAGTGGATTTGCAAGTATTTTCCACACCACGGATATCTTTGAAACCACTTGTGTCTACTATTCCATGTTTTTCAAACATATATAGTTGTATCTTTGCTGGAGAAGGTAAGCAAACTGTTTTCAAGATTGAATCCACCTTTGATTTTTCCTGTTCTTCTGTTAATTGGAGGAATTTATTATTTTCTCTAAATCATCTTTTATTTGTTCAGCCACATATTGACTTTGGAATAAAAGTTTTGGGTGGTGACATTATGTCGAGTCCTGGCCTCTATCAATATGTTCAGGTAGCATATTGGTTTTCCTAAGATTGGAGCAAAAGATAGATTTCTGTGATTTTTCTCGTTAAACTGTGTTATCTGATGGCAGGATACTATCAAAAAAGAAGTATCAAATCTTTATCTTTGGCCAAAGTCTCTTGAAATACCAGTCCTAGATGCTTCAACGTGAGTGGCTTCTCTTAAAACATTTTGTTTTGTTTTGTGATTATTATAGGTTTGCTGGTAAGGAAATATAAAACATTTTTTAAAAAATTAAACTAACTTTTACGGCGTGCAGAGGCACGCCGTAAAATGTTTACAGACCGCCTTTTACGGCGTGCAGGCGCACGCCGTAAAAGGTAAGGTATGACTTTTTACGGCGTGCAGATGCACGCCGTAAAAAATAATTCTTTTACGTCGTGCGCCTGCACGCCGTAAAAAGTCATTTACGGCGTTCTTAGACGGCGTACTCTGCACGCCGTAAAAGGTACACCACTTTTTACGGCATGGCTTTATATGGCGTGCGGCCGCACGCCGTAAACATGTTTTTACGGCATGCATTGCACGCCGTAAAAAGTGAATTTTGTTGTAGTGATTGTTTTCTACAGTAATCAATCTCCATCACACATTCAAATAATAAAATATTCTACACATAAATCGATAAAGTTTCTTTCAATTTTAACCACACATTCTTCAAAAAATACTATTCATTACACCATTTTCATCACAATAATGGTAGACAAACAGACACTTAATTTTTTGGAAGAATGTATTTTGGAATAGTAGATTGATAAAGAATGTGTGGTTGAAAAAGAATGAAAAGTTATTGATGTGATGAAAAATATTATTTTATTGAAAAATGTGTGGTTGAAAATGAGTAGAAGAATGAGAATGAAAATTTTAATGTGACAAAAAAAAAAAAAAAAAACAATCCACCATAATAACCACCCAAAAAAAAAAAAGTGTAATGAAGGAAAAGAAAAGCATGTCCACGGTGGAGAAAAAAAGTTGCAGAAAAAAAAAAGATAAGTTTCACGTTTGTGGTGGAAACAAAATAAAAAATTAGTTTTAAGAAATATTTAACATAATGTCTATTTATGTAATATTACTTAGGGTTATTTAAGTAGATAAAACACATATTTAAAATTGTAGTGTAGTAAATAAATTTTTAATGGTAATATAATTACCCTTTAATTAATCTAAATCAATTCCGTTCCTATTTGGGCACCATTTTTTTAGATTAACAATTTTTGAAATAATAATTTTTGAAGAATGTGAGATTAAAACTAGAGAAAAAAAATTAAGTTTACACATAAATTATTTTATTATAAGAATATGTAGTTGAAAATATAAATAAGTTCGGTTGTAAATTGTATAAAACACCCCAAAATGGATAATTAAAAAGAGTATTCCCCGTCCCAAAAAACATATATATTGGTTGATGATAACCTTCGTCGGTCGATATCACTGGTCTCCGTCTCTATTCAGCTCGAGGCCCTACGAGTTTTCATTTTCCTAAATTTATTAGTGAATGATAATTGTATCCATACAGCCCCATAAATTATTACCATTGTATCATAATCTTTGTTTTTTTGTAAATATGAAGTTTTGATTCTCATTATAATACATACAAAAGTCTATTAATTTTTATTCTCTCTTTTATAACACGTTATCAGCATGATTCTCTCAAAATCAAAGTGAATTATTTAGAAGGTAATAATTTTCATATGTAATCATCTGTCACCTATATCGAAATTAATTTGATGACATGTGAATTTTTTTTTTATACATATGCACACGTATTGTCATGTGTCATGTAAAGGAATCAATAGCTTTTCCTCGAATTTATTGGGTGCTCATTTTATTCTGCATACATAAATGTATCCATGGGTTCATTCTTCTGCACGAATTAATTCTCCTTTTTGCGTTTTCGCTAGGTGCTAAATCTGTTGGTGTGCATCTAAATTAATAAATCTATTGGTGTGCATCTAAATATCTAAATTAGTAAACGTATTATGAATGAAAAGTCAAAATCACATACGACCAATTCACGGGCTATCCACGTATCTTTGCATGTGAATTTGTTGACTAAATATAATTATTCAAGAGGGTGTTTGATGCACATTTTTTTAGAAAAGAATGTATTTTATGATATAATGTGATGTGATAAAAAAATATGTGGTTAAAAAATAAGGAAAAATTTTGAATTTGAGTGTAATATTATTTTATTGAAAAATTTATTATTGAAAATGTGTTTTGAAATAATGAATTTTGAGAAGAATGTGGATCAAGCAGTGCATCAGTAACTTAATTGTGAATGCACGTTTGTCTTAATATTTTTTTCTTCTTGTTTTTCGTTCATTTAATTATCACGTTCTTATTTTTTTAAACATGTAGGGCTTGTTTGAGCCCATCTTTGACAAAAAAAAAAAAAAAAAATACATTTTTGAATTGTGTACTGATAGAAAATGTGTAGTTAAAAAGTAAGAAATTTTTTTTGATTTACGTATAATATTATTTTATTGAAAAATGTGTGATTGAAATGATGTCAAAACACTATTCAAGAATGCATTTTTTTTTTTCAAAAAAAGGGGCTCAAACAAGGACGGAGTATAATTTATGAATTTAGTACTCGTATATTTGTCTATTACCAAATATTATTACTTCTGAAGTAGCACATTATTATTAATGTTCTACTTAGGCCCTATTTGATGTTAACTATTTTCCATGGAACTTGCAAATTATTTTCCAAGTGTCAACTTTTGCCTTATTTTAGTCAATTTTTCTTGGCAATTAGTTTTCCCCCAACCCCCCACATGATCCTTTTTCTAGGTTTTCATTGAATCCATTTTCCCACTACTTTAGTGGGAAAATGGTTTTCCAGTTTTTTTTTTCCTTTAATGGACAATTTTCATATGAAATAAAGTCAAACGAACATTAAAAGATCCAAAATTTCAATATTTTTCAAGTGAAAACTTATACCAATCAAACACAATTGATTGACAATTCCCAAGAAAACAAATTTTAGGCAAATATTTTTTCTGGAATTCGTTTTCTTTCCACCCATTTTTCATTCTTACAATCAAATGGACCCTTATATTTGCTCCCAAAAAGCATAATTAAATAAAATCTAATAAAAATTATGTTTTTACTCTTGAAAAGTAAATTTTTATACAATTTATTATTTCAAATAATAATATGTTATTGCTCATAAAGAGCATGACAATCCTATTCCAATATTCCAGAAGAATATCGATCAATTTCTATGTAATATTACAAATTAAATTACTCTATTTCTTTACGTGTCCATTCTCCAGTATACGTATTTATATATTGATATTCTAATTATATTTTACATGCTCCCGAAGAATATAATTAAATACGATCTAACGTAAATTATGTTTTACTCCTGAACAGTACATCATTGTATAATTTATTGTAAAAAATATGAGATTGCTACTGAAGAGTATGAATTATAATTTTCAATATTTTAGAAAAATATTGACATATTGCTCTTGAAAAAGAAATAATAGTAGACAATGTGCTCCGAGGCAGCACATGTTTCGAAGAATATATCATTTTGAATTCATGTTTATCACTGAAAGAAAACATATAACATATGTTGATATTGATTTGTTTGTTTAGTTGATCAACTATTTATTATATAAGTATATACGTTAATCACATTATTTGAAATTAAATAATTAAATTATATCTTATATTAAATATGAAGTTCAATTTGATTTTATAATTTGACCAGATCAATTGGATCATCACTGAATCAATAATGATGCGAAATTAAAAATTCAAATGGATATTCGATGAAAAACCAGAAGATTCTTCACAATGAATTCCTATATATTATTTGTTCTCTTTGTTGATAATTGTTAATTAAACATTACTAGCTAAAATATGTACTGAATTTTTTATATTTTTGAAAATTAATTAGGCTGATAAATGGGGCACCATCATCCTCTACGTGACCATCTAAATATTATTTTTATCTAATGGATTTGATACATATACTAGATGATTGCATAATGTTCGCAACTTGAAATTTGCAAAATTACTGCTCAAATTTTAAATTATGAAAATAATTTTCAGATTATACAATCAAGATGAAGTGTCTTGTTAATGTTAGTGATCCTAAATCTCAACATTTTAATAAGTGTTAGTTGAAATGCTGATAAATGATTTAATATTATTACTTGTTAAACGCTTCCTATTAATTAATTGAGAACAAAATACTTCACATTTATGTTTAAAGAATGTTATTACGCATCATGTCAACATCATAATTCTCTTTGTTATAATCGACTTATGGTTGGAGCCTAATTTTTTGATATAATTATTTTGATAGTACGGTACACATAAAATTGATCCACTACAGTGAATTAAATGGAAAATAAATAATGCTGACAATAAATGAGGAATCCTTATATAATATCTCAGACCTTAACATGTGATATTTCATAAAACAGTTTGTTGATTGTCAATTGACTGGACAATTCTCTTAGCATTATGGAGAGCAACTAAAAAATTGAAAATAATGTACAAATGTATCATTATCTAAATCCTCGTAAAAGATCATTCGAACCAGAAGTTCGAATAATTATTCATTTAGATGCATTTACCGACCACAAAGATCAACAATATCTCATACACAACTTTAAATGATCCAATTGAATTAACGTCCCAAAGGACAATTTGTTAATATTATATTTGATATATCTATGACACGCTTGAAGCGTAAATATATTTGATTCTACTATAAGAATCTCTAAAAGAAAACGGAATAATGAGCAAAGATGGTTCTATTAAGGAGACACATACTCTTGATGAGTATTTAGACATAATAAATTATAAAACCCCAAAAAAGGTTCGGTACTTGATATACTGAAAACTAAGATATCTCAATAAATTATGCTATTATTGGAAAAGAAATAGAATTGAAAAAGAAAAGAAAAATTGTCGACAACATTTTTGTACATGATGTACTTCATCATATTATGAATAATGAGGAATTAGCATAAATTGGTTGAAACGTATCAATCGAAGTAATGATTGGTAAAATAAAATTACATGATCTTATTAAAATTGAATTTACTAGAAAAACACGAAGTTTCTAGACATGATCCTAGTAAAATTGAATTTATTAGAGAAACCTAAAATTTCTGAGTTTACAGTTCGAACACTTTAAGGTGTATTTATGCGAAATGAAAATAAAAAAGGTAAAGTCGTAATATGAAATATAAGACTCTTTACATAATGAATTTCGCGAAAATTTGTATAAATAAATAAATTATCATATGGTGGATGTAATCACAAGTCTCTATTTCATTAGTGTGACAATTCATGAAATTTGATATGCCAGTAATAATTGTGATTATAGATAATTTATCTTGTATGATTTTGATACTATTTTTGAAGGATTTAATATGTTTGAAACATAATTTAAGTGATGTTGTTAGAAGGGGGAGTAAATATGTGTTGTACTTTTTTTTTTCCTTGATCAAAGTTTTGTCCCTTTGGGGTTTTCTTGCAAGGTTTTTATTGAGATAATTTTTGTAGCGTACTTAAAAGAATACTGTATTCTTTTTTCCTTTATTAGGATTTTCTACATGGTTTTTTATAATAAGGTTTTAATGAGATTTTTTTTGTGCAACGAATGTCCATAACATACAAGACATTTACTTTCCAAATAATACTCTGATGTGTATGAAATTCCTAAAGAGATCACCAAGAACTTTTTTTTTTTGAATCATTATATAATCACAATCATCAAGTTTTGTCCTACTGAATTTTCTTGAAGAAATTAACGTACAAGACATCTACATTCAAGAAAATTGGTTCCAAGATTGGAATGCAACGACTTAGAGATTTTCAGTGATCAATATCAGTAATATTAGTTATACTCTTTTTCCTTCGTTTAAGTTTTATTCCATTGAATTTTCCTAACAAGGTTTTAATGAGACATCATTTATTTTACCCCAAAATAAATTAACTCTTTTTTCTTCGTTTGATATTTTTGTCCTGCTGAGTTTTTACCAAACAAGGTTTTAAGGAGGCAAACATTTTTTAATGTGTCATTCAAGGGAAGTTTGTAAATGGTTAGTAAATGACAATTATACATTCTCAACCTTAAAAATTATTACTATTATATCCCTAATCATTTTCTATAAATAGGGGCTTTGGTTTTTATTATAATACACACACAAAAAATCTATTGACTTTTATTCTCTCTTTTCTTTTTCTTTCTTTTATAAAAATTTCAAATATTTTAGACCATGTTTGATTGCAAAGAATTCCATGAAAAATGTCACATTCTAGGAAAATGAATTCCATTTTGACAGTTTGATTGCAACATGGAAATGAAAACTGAATTCCAAGATACAACCACTTTAAGCTGCATTTTCTTTGTTTTTATGGAAAACGAATTCTTATGGGTTTGGTGGGTTTTTATTTTCCAACTAATATGAAATTGGAATTCATTTTCTCATTTACCTATCAAACGGCACCAAACCCATATGAATTCTTTTTTTATGAAAAAAAAGAAAAGAAAAAGAAAATGCAGCTTAAAGTGGTTGTACCTTGGAATTCGATTTCTATTTTCACGTTACAATCAAACGATCAAAGTGAAATTCGTTTTCCTCGAATGTGATATTTTTTCATGGAATTTATTGCAATCAAACATGGTCCTAACGTATGATTAAGTTAGTTAGATTTTCATTTTGGCTTATAAGTAAAAATAATTACTTCTTTAACATTGAATGATGTATTATTGTCATAAATTAAAAGTAGATTAATATGTTTCTTTAACATCCAAAGAGTTAAGAAATCCGGTGATCATGTGGACAAACCATATCTCAACTGAAAGTTCATATTTCATTAGGATGTTGCGATTTCACGTACTTTGCGTTAGATGAAGCAATTGTACCATCAACATGTTCAACTTGTGTTTCGAGTTCATATTCATAACTACTACTACAAAAATACTTATAATATAAAAGTTTTTATAAGTGCTGGTGTATTACTACTTATTTAATTAATGATACTATAACACATTTAGATATTGGATAAGCATTGAATTTTAGGAATTTTAGTATAATTTAACAAATTTAGAATTAATAAATTTCAAATAACGTGGATACTTCAACTTTTTAATATTGAAAAGATATGCATTTTAATATTCTATCATGATTTCATATCATAGGAAAAAAATACTTGTAGATTAGGTAACACATTTGATCGAACCTATATTTGCTCAATGGATACGCAATCTCATCCTTGTTTTTTTTTTTTTTTTTCAAAACTTAGACTTGTAGCATAACATAGACATCTATTTCGAAAAATATGGTCTAACGTGTAATTTTCGCCGAATATAAAGGAAAAAGCTTTGAAAAATAAAATGACCCACAATGTAATTTTGAATTGACATAGTTTAGGAACCTTTGTCCCACAATAGAAAAGCCTATAAGAGTGTTTCAAAGGTTCAATACAACATTCACTTTGGAGTTTTGATATGAAATTCCATAAAAAATAACAATGGACACACAAAGCAATTTTGAATCGCATAAAAAGACACATTTTAGGAACCTTTGTTCCACCATAGAAAAGCTTAAAGAGCTTCAAAGGGTCAAGACAACATTCACGACTATGAAATTAAGCTATGAAATTCCATAAAAAATAACAAAGGACACACGAAGCAAGTTTGAATCTACTAAAGAGATACATTTTAGGAACCTTTGTTCCACTATAGAAAGGCCTAAAGAGATTCAAAGGGTTAAAAATCTGCCGTCAATTTGCTGTCAACTCAATTAATTATTGACACTTCATTTTAAATTAACATGTTATCTATTTTAATTTTTCAACCTTAATAGTTATTTAACACCGTTAAATACTCTCTCTCTCTCTCTCTCTCTCTCTCTCTCTCGTAAAATCTCAATTTTATCCTCATTAACTTCACTACTAACCCACCACTCTCTTTACAATTCCTAGATAAAGCAACATGCAGCTGAACAGCAAACTAATGCCTTTTACATTGATAAAATTTCCACCAACTTTTGTTTCGACATTTTCTAAGACTAGATTAGTCTTGTTCACAATTGTATAAGCATGTTTAATAGTAGACAATATGTTATACTAAATAATCATGTCAAATGAGGATGTCTATTGGTGCTACTAGTAGTAGAAAGCACTTATTTCATTTTTTTGGAACATATAGAGAAATTAAATTTGAATCTGACAAGATTACTCTTAGGGTGCGTTTGATTGCAATGGTGGAAAATTGGTGGAAAGAAAATGTTTTATAGGGAAAATGTTTGCCTAGAAAATGTTTTGCAGGAAAAATGATTTCAAGTGTGTTTGATTGGTATAATTTTCCACCCGGAAAATTTTTAAATTTTCTATTCGTTTGGCTTTGTTTTACATAGAAATTGTCCATTAAAGTGATTTTTTTCCACAATTAGTTATAAATATATGTTCCATTGCCAAAAAGTAAAAAAAAAAAAAAGGAAAAAAAATTGTTTCCTAAAAAATCATTTTTTTATCAAAGTTTAGTGTTCGTTTGACTTTGTTTTACATGAAAATTGTCCATTAAAGTGGAATTTTTTTTTACCATTGGCTATGAAATTTGTTTCCATTGAAAAAAAAAAAAAAATTCTAGCCAGCCTGGAAAATTTTTTCTCACCATAAAGGCGGGAAAACATTTTTATCAAAAAGCCGAAAAATGCACACGTGTGGCCTAAACCCGGAAAATATTTTCCGTGAAAAATTTCGCCTATCAAACAGCCAAAAAAGTAGAAAGTGGAAAATATTTTCCTAGTTACCTGGAAAATAACGCGTATCAAATACGCCCTTAAGGAAATTGCTATTCAAGTGGTCAAATAAGAACTCAAAAATTATAATGTAAGAAGATAAATTTTTAGCATCTCTAAATGCCTTAGTGTCGCCACATGTTTCCGGTCAATGTTTTAAAGTGATTTTTAGTTCGACGATTCAAATCTTATTGCTTCAACACTTTCAACTTAGCGTTCCTAACTTGAATATAATAGTGATTTAAGTCTTAGATATTTCGCATTTAGCTTTTATACAAAAAATTGTCATATAACAAAGTGTAAGAATGCAAAACCATTTTTTTAGGATTTTTTATTATTTATAATTTAAATATATAAAAAAAAATTCGGAGTCCTCACCAAAGCGGGAGTGGGACCTTAGTTGATCATCTACCTCATCTATAGTTAAGGCCGACACTGATTGCTAGTGATACCTCTTTTAGATAAATGGATAAATGTTTTATGATTCCATAGGCCATGTATGAAGAGTGATATGTCAATGTAAGCTGTTTCGAGTTCATGAATATTTTTCAGGTATCAGATTTGCAAATCTGTTAAAGGACTTTTTGATGGAGTTGCATAACTACATTCTAAAGTCGTCGATGTTATCATAGCGTTGAAATCTGCAATCCATCCAATTAATTATTGATACGCCTGTCCCCCGGGGCACATCCGAGTTGGCAAAGGACGGGCATTGCTGGGCTTGCAACCTCAGGGTGGGGAATTCTATTCCTGAATGGAGCAGTTGAGTGTTGTAATACTCAATTTGGGTGAAGCAGTTTGGTGATGTAATATCTATGAAGGAAGGCTCCCTTGGGGTCAGGAGTATAAAAGGTGCACGAACCCTGGTCAACTTTGACATATCTTGCGATTAACCTCCACCTATCACTGAGGGGCCGGGGATGGGTGGTCCAGGACATCGTCTGGTGTAAGTTGGGATAGCTGGATATAAAAAAAATAAAAAATAATAATAAAATAAAATTATTGATATGCCATTTTAAATTAACATGTCATTAATTTTAATTTCCCACATTAACAACTATTTAACACAGTTGAATACTTTCTCTCCCACAAAACCTCAATTTTACCCACATTAACTTCACCATTAACCCACCACTCTCTTTACAATAGAACCCTTCACCTTCTTTTATTCCAATTCAAAAAACTGTAACGTTCTACTAGAGGAAGGAACATGAATCAAATTGCAGAATTCCAATTTCCTCTTTCCTCAATTTGCATAAGGTACCCTTTTAACCTTTCTGGCTCTCTCCAATTCAACGTTAATAGAACCACCAAAAACTGTAAAAGAAATGCGCGAAGTTCAATTTTTGTCTTTTTTTATTTATTATTATTATTAACAAAAAAAATCCTATTTTTCTCTATCCCAAATTTAATTTGTGTTTGTTCTATTTTAATCTCACTATTTTATATTTGTTAAACATGCTTATACAATTGTGAACAAGACTAATCTAGTCTTAGAAAATGTCGAAACAAAAGTTGGTGGAAATTTTGTCAGTGTAAAAAGGGAAATTCAGCTGCATGTTGCATTAGCTTGGAATTGTAAAGAGAGTGGCTGGTTAATACTGAAGTTAATGAGTGTAAAATTGAGATTTTATGAAAGACAATATTTAACGTTGTTAAATAACAGTTAATGTTGGAAAATTAAAATAGATGACATGTTAATTTAAAATGAAGTGTCAATAATTAATTGAGTGGATAGCAAATTAGACCGTAAAAATTGGACAGCAGATTTTCACTCGCAAATAAGAAACCATCGGGACATCAGGCGAAGAGCAAACTAAATACAATTCTTATTAGACGCCAATTTTTAGCACCAAACTGTTGTCTATTGCCTTAAATATGAAGAAATGAACAATTACCTCTAAGGTGAATGCTAATAGATGTTTACACGTTGCAAAACCATAGAATTATCCTCAGTATCATTAATCTTAGATCTTCGACATAAACTTTTGTAGTAAAATTCACCAACCAAAAATGTAGCCAAACCTCTTCTCAGGGTTTCGAATAGCTCTCGCCTCCATCGTCTGCTAATTTTCAATGAACATTACAATAAAACTAAGAAAAAGGAAAGACAACATCACATTCAAGACATACATCAAGAATCAAAAAGGAGCCCTGAAGAGCAACCCTTTCATTGAGCAATGCGCAAGATCAATCCTCTTTCAAAACCAAGGACTGTGGTTGCTGGGTTGGTTCCTTTAAAATAAAAAAAGAATGGCGCAAGAGAAGCTCCGATGCTGCACTATTCCTCCCCACTAAAAGAGTGATTGAAAATTCGAAAACCTTTATAAACATTCGTCTTCATAGTAAACTTATCTTGTGGATAAACTATAATCTCAAAGATTAATTTAAAACAACAAATGTAAAGATATTAAGCTTTTAAATGAGGTAGTTCAACACAGCAAAAAAGTGACAAATGTCCACTCTTCTATGAATCTGGCTCGCGCATGTGAGGGGTGAATACTAAAATTTTAAATAAATAAACGTGTCTGCTCTCTAACAGTTTAAACTATTTATTCCTAATTAATTGCACAATATCCAGGAATACTAAGCTTCTTTGAAGATGCTAGCATTGTAGCAAAGAATAGGAATATTAAAAAAAAACTAGACTTGTGAGAAAGTGAACATCAACAAGGTGCATGTAATTACAGAGTTAGCCCGGACAAAACGGTGACATGCCTTACCTATTGCCTACAAATCAGGTTGTTTGGAATGCATTTTAGTATCATGTAATCATCTTGAGGAGTAGAATATGAATATGCTCGGTTCCGTTAATTTTGGAGAATGGGTTCCACTCAAATATGAGCTCAAAGTTGCTACTAGAATCCATTTTGCCAACAGTTATATGGTATCCGAGCCACAATTTTTCCCATAAGCTGCAAAATTCTTCTTCTTCTCTCTCTCTCTCTCTCTCTCTCTCTCTCATTCTGATTCTGTTTTTCATTTGCAAGATCACAAAAATGGCAGAAAATTTAGCCATTCCTCAGTCCGAAACCCACTCACAACAACATCATTTATGACTTGTGGTCATGCTCTCTCAAATACACTCGTTTTGATCAATGCAGCTGCCCAACTTCCTCTTGAACTCTGTCGCTATAAACTATTCAACTTGGAGAGCCCAGTTTCATACTCTTCTTTATGAGTATGATTTAATGGGTTACACTACATATATAGATGGCACTACACCTTGTTCCTTGAAGGAGTTCACCACTAATATCATCACCTCCACAAACCCCGGAGTTTAAACTCTGGATGCATCACGACAGTCTGCTTCGTCATGGATTTTTGGACACTGTCGATAATACCATCGCACCACTGGTATCATCAGCCAAATCTGCCAAGGCCATTTGGGATAAACTTAACACCACATATGTGAATAACTCTCAACGTCGCACAGTCTTCGCAACATGTTGATCAGAACCACGAAGGAGAACTCTACTGTTGGGGAATATTAATATATGTGCAAGATCACGCCTATCTCAGATGAACTTGCCATTGCCGGCTCACCTGTAAACGAAGATGAGCTTGGTATTTCTATTCTTGCTGGTTCGCTGTCCGTGCTCAAGACAAAGCAATTTCATTTGAAGAGCTTCAATATAAGCTTGTGGATCATGAAAGCTTTCTCAAAAATGAAGCACGGAAACCACTCCTATTACTGCTCAGTTCAGCCAGAAATACAATAAGTCCAAAAATAACCACCACAAGGTCCACAACAAGAATTGGAAGAAAGGCCAGAACTTCAACAAACAGAATAGAATTCAACAAGGCTCTTATCAAGGCAACAACTACACCAATAATCAGAATAGAAACCAACGTGGCTCTTATCAAGGCAATAACTACTCGAATAATAACCAGCCTCACATACGACGTTGTTCTTCGCATTTTCTACGACTTAACTACCAAAATAGAGAGAGTTCAGATTGCCGTAAATTATATATATATTCATGCTAAAATCAGTTGTACGTGGAAGATGATTTGTTAAACCCTAATAGAAGCGTGAGAACAAAGAAGAAGAAGAAGAAAAGAAAGTGAAAAGGAGAGGGTTTACCTGCAACTGGTAGTGACAAGTGAATGGGTTGAGATTTATGTTAGCTATAGTCCTGTTAATTGTTTGAATACTTACTGATTTTGCATAACGTCACGTTTCACTCACTGTACTTTGACTTGCACTTCATTACTCACTGAATTTTATAAAGTTGCACTCCATTACTCACCGACTAGCTTCTATTAGTAACATGACTTACGTGGATAACGATTACATGTGACACGTTAAATCAGTCCAACTCATAAATGAAATGCCACATAATTTTTTCGTCAATCCAAACATGCCTTAGCCATAAGAAACTAAAAGCGTGAGATTGAAACCAAAACCAAAACTCTCCAGGCTAATTGCATCTCACCAAATCGGTGAGCCCTAACCCCCAAACCAAAATTCAATCAATATCGAAGGTCCCACCATCAACAAGAAGCTTTAATTTCTGAAGAGGAGAACATCAAGGTCAATTCCAAACTATTTTGTTGTTTCAAAGAATGGGCTTCACGGTAATCTGGACACATGCTAAGATTTTAGGTTGTTTAATCTTTTCAAAATATGCATTAATTTACAGATTATGATTCAACAAACTATAATCGAAGCTTGAAGTTTCTGATAAATCTTTAAGGTGCCCATTTCAGTTGTTTCATCAATACAAAACATACAAAACTTAAACATGTTTAGAAGCATATTTTTGTAAAGTGGCCACATGAGTTCATATTTCGCTACATGTTTAGAAGTATAACTTTTGTTAAAGTGGCCAGAAGAGTTCATATTTCACACTTTTTGGCCAATCCTAAATTTCCTGGTTTTTGTGACAGATACTGAGGATGACCCAAATTTCAATGATTCGGATAGCGACATATCATTTGGTGAAGAGGATATGCTCTTCGAAAAAATGTGACATTAGTGGTGACTGAACAAATCGAACTTCAACAAATGGATGATGAATTTACATCTATGTTTGCCTCAGTCTTCCAGATCAAGAGCAGTAAGAGCAAATGCTAGGAGGCTTGCTGGGACATGAGCAAATGGAAACATTATGTGAAATTTTTTGAAGTCAGCCTCAATTTTTTTTAGGCCCTTTTTGATGTTGAAAAGTAAGTAATGTATCTGAGATTTCTGATGAATTCAGTCAGTCTAAAGCATTAACACATAGTGCTATTTTAATCTTTTAAATTTGTGGTGATTTATGTTGGCTTATAAATATCATTTCTGGTTGATTTTGTACTGGTTTGATGAAGTGTTGTGGTATAATAATTTTGTTGGTAGGACTTGTTTGTGGTGTAATACAATCCTTTTTGAGTAGAGCATGTTCCATTTGCTATCAATCTGCCTATGGTTTTCCATTCACAAACTTTGCAGTAACATGAGCCAAATGACATCAACAAAATTGTAAAATTAAAGTAGACATAATATGGCAAGATGCACAAAATGTCGAAATGTTATCATATTGATGAAATTGCAACAAATAGGATTAAAAAAATCCATTTTAAATAAATCGAAAAACCAAATAATATGGGCATGGAACTTAATAATATAACATCTGAAAAATGATTAAATCGTACCATAAAAGAAGAATCAAATCAATAATATCTTTCCAATCTACCACATAAAAATTAAAAGATTGCGCTTTTTAATACATATAGTATAAAAGAAACAAGATCTCAATCTTCCATCAGAATAATGGTTCAGTCTCTGGATTATGATGCAGTAGAAACATTGCATGAATGCTTTAGTCGTTAGACCTAGAAATTGGAAGTAGCTCCCATCGTAAGAAATCACAGATCAACTCCTATATCGAGGTCATTCTTTATTGGTGCTAACCATTCATTTCTTCATTAGTCATTCTTAATCAATATCTCTTCTAAATTATAACCCATAGCTAGCAAGAGAAATGATCAGAGCTTTATGCCGTTTTAAAGTAATACCCGCCTAAGCATTGACCCAATAATAATCCATTTTAGAGTAATTAGTAATCCAAAATCAATTTATTTTCACAGTACCCCGCCTCCAGGGGAATTCAAATTCTCACGGCCTCTTAAAAGAAAGATGTCCCAAACCTGTAGAATGTGGGGTCCAATAACCAACCACCCTCGTACTATGATCATTGTCTGCACAGTTTCTTGCATTAATGCAGATCATAAATGTAGAAAACATGATGTTCTACAAAAATCACGCAGACCTCTTTTGAATTCCAAACAAATAAGTTCCATCATAATTAACATTGTCATTATAAGTCTATTCGTCATAATCATAATTGAACTACCTAAAGATCCCAAAATCATCAGTATTGCATCCTCATTGTCTTCCTCTTTTTCCTACTAAAATAGGTGTTAGAAAAATACGGGTCGTGGGTCGCTCATGTGGGATGACCCGACCCACAAGTTATTAAAAGGGTTGGAGAGAGTGGTTTGAATTTGAAGTTCAAACATGCAACTTCCTGTAACCATCCTTAACTCCCAGATAACCTCCAATGATTGTATATTGGAAAAAAGAGGGAAAAAGATGGTATGAAAAATGAAGGGAAAATTTGTATGGAGATTTATGTTGGAATATTCCACGAAGATCACCATGGAATTGCAGTAGCACAGCAGATCACCTCCAGGCAGCACGTGCAACATCAGAACCAGTTCAATAGCACAGCAAACCAGTTCAATTCAGTTCCTTCTAGCTTCTTCTAGTCTCTTCTTATGTTTGTTATATTGTTAGTTTGTTAGATACATTCCCTTTCTTTATGTGTGTGTGTGTGTGTGTGAGAGAGAGAGAGAGAGAGAGAGAGAGAGAGAGAGATCCCCCAACACATCTCTCTTGCACGCATTCTATTCCGTTCCGATAATTGACTTGATTGTCGGAGTATAAACGATCATTGCACTTTTTTCTTAGTCCACACCTTTGCTCCCTAACTATGTGTTCTAGCATACATGTGTGCCTAGATAGATGAGTAGGAGGTTGGATTTGTTGGCCACATGCTTGTTGAATTTCGAGATCTATAGAATTAGCAAGGCTTCATCATTAATCCTGGCTACATAGGATTTTGTATATCATATTTTAATCACAAAAATATAACATAAATAATGAAAAGGTAATTCGAATAATTTGGAAGAATAGATAGGTACAACCCTTACTATTTGAACTATGCATTTACTTTGTAATATTATAAATTTTGAGATTTAATAAATATTAATTTTTCATTCAAAATAACTATATATATAGAATACATTGTATTTGACTATTGATAAAATAACATAATAAAAATAAAAATAAATTTAACAATACTAGCAATTAAAATAATAACACATTGTGTTTGATGTAGATTTTTTTTAGAATATATTTTATGAAAAGTGATATCTTTGAAGATTATATAATTAAAAAGTAGGGAAAAGTTAGGATCCATATAAAAAATTATTTTATTGAGAAATTATATGATTCAAATGAGTTTCAAAAAAATGAGTTTTAAATAATTTGTACCAAACACAAGCTGAGAGAACTCGAAGATTACTATTCTTGAGGTCCATAACATCATCTATAATGCCGAAATTAAACAAAAGTTTAAAAAACAATTTTTATATAATATTTGGTAAGTCTAGTTTAAGTGTTTTCACACTAATATTGAACTGTATCAGAAAAAAAAAATTACAACACAATAAACATGACCAAATTACTGAACTCATTCTCCTTAACAAGATTATTTATTTCTACACAGTTGAATAATATAATTCAAACTTCACATGAAAATTTCATTCTGTAGTGGTTCAAAAGTCATCTTTTCTAGCTCATATTTGAATTTTTCCACAGCCAATGGTGGCAAGCATATTGATACCACAACTCCATCTTCTCCCATATTGTTCTTGAAATTCGTATAAAAACTAATATTTGAAGTGGCCGAAGCAATTCCACCATACACTGCATTGCCCCATCCAAAATCAACCTTTTCAAAGCCTAAACGGGTTATGTCTGAAACAATGAAATTCCAAACTGTTGCGTATTTGGGTCGTTTCTTGATCACCATAAGATCTGCCACTGATTTAATGTACTCTTCACTCATTTGAGCCTTTGCATTTTGAATTAACTGAAGTGCACATGACAATGGAGCAGTGCATAAAATTCTGGCTGTGGATACTGCTGCCGGATAAACAAAAGCATTGCCGTAGTATCCAGTCGGTACATTCAGGCCTTGCTTGCCACGCACATTGATACAGACTGAAAGACGAACAGTCTCATCTGGATCAGATGGATTCAGTGCATTCGTACGACATTTCCATAAGCATGCTGTTATCAGATCAAATCTTGAGCACCTTCGAAAACTTCTGGACGAGGATAGATGATTATATAGTGCTTGTATATCCTTTGGAGTAAAGAAAATGGCAGTCCGAATTAGCTTATCCGAATCCATAAAGTCTAGGGATTGTGGTATTTGTTCATATTCATGGTGAATGCATGTAATTCTTGGGGGAGATCTTGCATTCAAATATTGTTCTCTTTGCCATACAGGTGAAATTGAAGGTGCATATTCACCTTTCTCTAATTCAGAAATAGCATTTAGAAATTGCATCATCCCATAAGCATCTGCCATAGTGTGGTTCAATCGGATTCCCAAAGCAAATCCACCACAAATGAATCTGGTTACCTGCATTTAGGATTAATTTAAATAATTCATTTCAGTACTTATAAGCTAATTAATATCACCCATAAGATTCTAAAACATAAATTTCAAGTGCTTATTGTAAGCCATTAAAAGTAAATGTTGGTGGTTTTGATACCCAATAAATCTGGGTAATGATGTTAAACCGGTTTATTAGATTATACTTCGTAGGTCTCGGCCGATGAGTGAAGTGAAATATCAACACCAAAATCGAACAAACCATTCCTACACTTATTCCAGCTATTTGAAGTAACCTAATTAAATTAGTATTGCTCATGGCCCGACCCATTACCTTAGTTGGCTTTTCGGTGGTAGCCCTATTATTTACTATTGGGCCTAACTATGTTCTAACCTAAAAGCCCATACTTGGTACCTATATATACTTTGCCCCATTACTGTAGTTGAAGTGTGTGTGAAATTGAGGGAAGTCATTTCCATTGAGAAGAGAAAATTGATTCACCTGTTTGCTTTGTGCTTTGGCTTTGTGCATTTTTCTTTGGTGATCCATTTTCTTCCTCCTTCTTTAGCCTTGGTGGATGAACATTGAGGCTACCTTCTTCTTTTTCAAAATTAAAACCAATTTTGAAAAAAGCTACTTAAAAAAATAAAATAAAATAAAAACTTATTTTAAAAAAAACATTCCTTCAAAAAATAAAATAAAATAAAATAAAATAAAAAAATATTTAAAAAATATTTTTTAAATAAAACAAAAAAATTATTTCAAAGTTATCATTTTACCTTTTTTAAAATTAGTGAAAATGGTGAAAAAAATTGGGTGTCCAAGGTGAAGCGTTACATGAAATTAAGTGGCCATGGTGGAAAAAAATCAAATTGAGTGACTATGATGATACTAAATATAAATTGCGATGACCATGGTGACACAAGTATGAAGTTGGGTGGCGATTGATGGATTTAACTTGTTGGAATAGTATTTTTTTGAAAAATATGTGGTTGAAAAAGAAGAAAAAGTTTTGAAATTATTTGTAATATTATTTTATTAAAAAATGTGTGGTTGATAAGAATAAAGAGAAAAAGAATTATAATTTTAATGAGGCCAAACATGGATTAAATTTTGGGAACTACTTCTTTAGTTCAACCAATTATGACCTAATTAAACTTAAATTTGGATTAAACTTTTTGGTCTACAGGGGTCGAATTCAAGAAGAAAAAGGAGAAAAAAATATTTAGAAAAATATTTTCCTGATCTTTTCTTGGTCCTTCCAGTCTAGCGTTTAACTTTTGATTTAAATAAATGTTGCACAAGGTTGAATGTTGGAAGCATAAAATTTTTGAAACCAAAAGCTGAAATTTCATGGATTAAAAGCTGGAAGTTTGTTACTCGACTTAAATCAAGAACTTTTAGATGAATTGGTACTTACTTGAATCAACAAAAGAGGGCAGCCAATGATCCCTCCAGAACAAGGTACATCGTGCAGAAACTCTTCCATAAACGGACATGGCGGCAATATGTTATCCCCAAGCTGCTCAAGCCTGATATATGCATCAGCCTCTACGAACAAAACGCCTTCGCCATTGCAATCAACCATAAGTTTTCTGTTGTCTCCTTCCATAATCCTCCCAGCAAAGGGATAATAATAAACCAGTGTTTTCGCAAGTCCTTCTCGAATAACTTCAACTGGATTTATCCCTTTCATTGAAGGATTGTTTTTATAGAAAAACACTATCGGAACTTGAAACCGTAAACCTTCTTGATCATCTATATCGGAGAGTTTCTTTATTTCACGTGGTGTAGGCTTCGCAGGCACCACCAATTCAGGCTTACACCGTTTCACTGAAAAACCAAAGGTGGAAGAAAATGCCATGGCAAATACAGTTTTTTATTTAGAGAATGCAAGGAAGAATAAGGCTTATTAGCTTTGATAGTTTGAGGGCATTGAATATCAATTTATATTGCGAAATGCATTATTTCCTTTCATAGAGGGCATTTTCATGATTTAATACAGGTGGGGTCGTGGGGCTATTGATAGAGACTACACAGTCTAGAAAAATACACGTTTTTAGTAACTTTCTCATTTTTTGTCTCATTTTCTGCCTGCTTGAGGAAGTAGATATACCATCATTGCTTGAAGACAAAACGTTAGATATAAAAATGCTTATACAAAAAGATGGAAAGAAAATAGATTTCGAGTCAATCAAAAGATGACGCATGTTAAAACCTGCCAGTGTCGCTTCTAGTTGAATAAGTCCCACATAATCCTTGAGTAATACACTTCACGTATTAAAATTGCTACTTCCATAGGAATTTGTCCACAAAGTCCACTAATAAAAAACTTATAGATGAAAATGAACAAATGGACGAAGTCATCAAATAGATAATCTGTTAAGACCAAATTATGTAATTGACAATTTTTTTAGTCAAAATCAAGTCTACTTGAATTGTATTAGGAATTTATCGAGTTTTAATCAAAGTCAAAATAGGAGTTATATATTAAATCCTAATTGAAGTCAAAAGAGTTGGGGTTAGGAGTATAATCCTGGAAAGAGTCCAAAATGTCTAAGAAGATCACATATGATTAAGGAAATGCAATTAAAAGTTTCAAGAATGTCAAAGAGCCGCACACGTTATGTTCCAAATTCTCAATCGCAACTTGAAACACATTTTTCACATAGAAAACATTGAAATTTGGACAAGGTTACCTCTATAAGAATTGTATCCCTTTGAATTATCTTTTTAACGCATTTTGAATCACATCAATCTAGGGACGGCAACGGTACGGTTCGGGGAGGGTTCGGCCAAAACCATAACCGCACCACCAAATTTTTGGCCATACCATAACCACGTAAGTCGGTTTGGTTCGGCTCGATTTTTATCTCGGTTCGGTTCGATTAATAACCACAAAAATAAATTATTTTTTATAAGTCCAAACTCCAACCGTCAAATTGAAAAAAAAAATTATGAAGAAAAGTCAATAAAAACAAAAATACAATACTAAGCCAATTTAGCAAACAATATCCTAAATGAAAATGCAAACAATACCCCAACTTTCAAATACAAAATTCAAATTTAACGAACAATATTATCAACATAGGTCAATACTCTCACTATCATATGTCAATCTTCATTCTTTCCCACAACTCTTACTAGCATAGGTCAAGAGTCATGACTCAAAGTTTATTCCTATATAGTAAATAAGAAAAGTAATTAGAGTAATAATACAACCATACTACCTAATCAAGAATGGTCTTAACTGAAGATTTAAACAAAAAAATGTACCTCCTCGTCAATGTCCTCCTCACTAAACCTTGTACAAGCTCCGGACTATGATGAATGAACGTAATTTTCTACGCACAATAGAGAAAAAAATTAACAATAAAAGAAAGTGCTTGAATGACAAATATAAAACAATAAATCCTCCTATGAATATCAGTCCAAAACCAATCCCGAGTATACATAAAAGTTTCTAAAGTCTTCGGGTGAAGCCTATTTCTATGTGGACTTACAAATCTACCACTTGTACTAAACGCTGACTCAGATGCCACAGTAGATACTGTAATGGCTAATAAATCTCTAGCAACCTTCTGTAAAGTCGGATATTTTATTGAACTTGCTTTTCACCATGTCAATAAATCAAAACCATCCACCCTTAGCTGGGTTTTGTTGAATTGTACAAGGAAGATGGTTTGAAGCCAATGGACGTAGAACAACTCAGGGAGTGTGCTCACAAGATGGTAGACTTTGTTGCTGATTACTACAATTTGAAGTTGAGGTACAGGCAGCAGAGCACTTGCAGACCTGATTTGGTTCATTGGTTGAGTGGACGAATGTTTTGTAAGTTTGGTTTCCAATTTTCAATTTTAACGTGCAGGATTAGAGTTAAGTTACTATTAAGAGTTTACTAGTAATATTAATTGAGCCAGAATTTTGGAGAAGTCCAATTGTCAAAATTGCCCAATTAATTTTGGAAAAGAATAATGGAAAGTCCAATTGTTCAATTAATTTTTTTAACGGGTAATCGGTCCAAGGCGAGGCACCGTCGCTAAATATCATACTCGTCCCACCCCGAACCGGGTCATTAAAATCAAAATCATAACCATCCCATTGCACCATCGATTCCCTTTTTTTCGCCCCATTCAGTTAACCGCGATTTTCGATTTTAATTGTTCGAATTGTCATCCCCGCCTCAATCGGACATTGGAAGAGAAAGTAATGATAAAAATATTGACGACTGCTCAACTGCTGCTCGCCTGCCGCTAGCTTGACTCTTGAGTGATAGGTCGATGTTCAGAAAATCTATTTTGCTTCAAACACTTGATTTTTTAATCCCTTTTCATCTCAAACATTTTCCCCTGTATATATCATACACAATGAACATTCAAAAGTGTGTTGAATCATATTTATTCCATAGAGATCATTCATTTGAAAATCCAAAACATTAATTGATTCGATGATTCAACCACCACATATTACTTTATTCATAAATTCATCCAGAACATATTTTTTTGATTAAGCCATATTGTTTTATATAAAACCACAAAATCAAAACACACAAGATCTTTTTATCAAACACAAAACCACCCAATCCACTGAAAATAAATCGATATCAAGGATCGGGAGCTGTTGCAGAAACACAAATTCAGGAGTACTAAGGTGATGTACTAGGAGTTGGGGTCTCAGGAGCATGCAGTCCATGAAGGCTAAGGTATAAACCAGTAGTCGGAGTTCGTTTGTAGGATCAAGCGAGACTATATGAATTGAGGTCATAAGTTTTACGGGATAGACTAGTTTTGACTGAGCTGTAAGTTTGCTTCGATTTATAGTGGATTATTGATTGGCAAAGTGCCTCGAGTTTTTATCTAGTTGGGGTTTCTCCGTGATCATCTTTAGTGTTCTTTATTGCTTTAATTATTAATTGTGGTATTACAAATTAGGATAAATTGACTTGTTTGATTTAACCACATAGAAACAGTTAAAAAGTGACTTGTTACTTTTAATTGTGTAATTCCACACGTTGGTCTAAATAATTTAAAACTTTCAAATTGTACCAGAGGTTAATAGCGATGCTTGACCCAAAATTTTGTCTAGATGAGTCTATCAATTTCTGATTCGAGATCTGAGTGTGATATGGATTGATTCGATGATTCAATTACCACATATTACTTTATTCATAAATTCATCCAGAACATATTTTTTTGATTAAGCCATATTGTTTCATATAAAACTACAAAATCAAAACACACAAGATCGTTTTATCAAACACCAAACCACCTAATCCATTGAAAATAAATCAATATCAAGGATTGGGAGATGTCGCAGAAGCACAAATTCAGGAGGACTAAGGTGATGTACTAAGAGTGGGGTCTCAGGAGCACGCAGTCCATGAAGGCTAAGGTATAAACCAGGATTCGGAGCTTGTTTGTAGGATCAAGTGAGACTACATGAATTGAGGTCATAAGTTCTATGGGATAGACTGGTTTTGACTGTACTGTAAGTTTGCTTTGATTTGTAGTGGATTATTGATTGGCAAAGTACCTCGAGTTTTTATCTAGTTGGGGTTTCTCCATAATCATCTTTGGTGTTTTTTATTGCTTTAATTATTAATTGTGGTATTAAAAATTAGGATAAATTAACTTGTTTGATTTAACCACATAGAAACAATTAAAAAGTGACTTGTTACTTTTAATTGTGTAATTCCACACATGGGTCTAAATAATTTAAAACTTTCAAATTGTACCAGAGGTTAATAGCGATGCTTGGCCCAAAATTTTGTCTAGATGAGTCAATCAATTTCTGATTCGAGATCTGAGTGTGATATGGAAATTCGGGATGCTTATGAACAATTATTTGAGGAGAGTCTTAAAATTAAGAAAGTGAATAAATTCGTGTTTAAAAATATTAATGCACTTGAATTAGAAAAAGAGAGCCTTATGGCCAAATTTGAGGAGTCGATTAGATGTTTGAATGAATTAAGGGTTGAGAAAGAGTCTTTAGAAGTTAATGTTAAATCTCTGACAAGTGAACTTGAAAAATCAAATTCCCAACTTCAAATTTTTTAATGGATCTAAGAAAATTGATAATATAATAGGTTTGAACAAACCAACTGGGAATAGAAGAGGTATAGGCTTTAATGAAGTAAATTCTCATACTACTTCTTCGACAAATAAGTTTGTACATACTTTGATGCCTAAGGTTCGAATCTTGAGACCTAGAGCCCAAGTTCATCCCCATGTATCACTATTGTGGTAAGGTTGGACATAAAAAACCTAATTGTCGCGAGCTCTTGAATAGGAATAAGACCAAGAATGTAGGTGCCTGAGGACCAAAATCATTTGTACAACATAGATTCCTTCCATCTAAGGTTCAAAATATGAAACCTATAGCTATTCCTGAATTTAATCCTATGTATCACAATTGTGGTGAGTCTGGACACATAAAACAGGTGTCACAAACTTAAAAAGAAATAGAAGTCAGAATATATCCAACCGGGTTGGCCCTTACTAATCGGGTTAGTCACTTGACCGAGTTGATGAAACAATTGACTAGAATTAACTCTGCTTTTCGAAAAGTCTAGGTGAAGAAGAGTGATCTGAAAGATTGTGAATCTGATCACGGTGCTCTTCATGGTAAGAGCGTTCTATGCCTCATTAAGTAGATAGTTTGATGCATGCATCTGCATTATTTATGGTGTCTAAATATTCATGCATGCACTCTAAACTTTTTTTTATTTGTTTTGCATTTTATTTATTATCTTGAAAAATGAAATTTAAACAAAAAAATTGAAAAATGAAAAGATTTTCTATATTTTTTGGACATGTTATTTTGCTATCAAGTACTAGCAAAGTTCGTATATGGTAAATTAAATTTCTATTAATTTTTTTAGAACTTATTTGGAGTACTTGATATATGTTATTACATGTATCTTAGGCATTGCACACATTAGACTGCTGTGAGTGGGTTTTGATCGCGTATTTGAAATCTCGGATGGCGGACATCTGTGTGGTGAATTGACCTTAAATATGGAATGACATGTAAATTAGTTGACCTAAACTCTTGTATATTCCTCTTAAAAGAAAGAATACTTTTGAGCTTTAAAGAAAAATTTTGAATTACATAAAATATTGTAAGACAATCTTATACTTTTCTCCGTAGCCTATATGACTTAAGTGATTAAGCCTGCAAGATATCTTAATACCTTGTGCCCTATAAGTTATCAGACTTTGTAGTCATCGGTCTAAAACTCGTTACAGGGGTTATGTAGAAAGCTTAACAAAGAAGAATTTGCACATAAGATTTAAAAACTAAAAGAAAAATGTACATACACATGCGCTTACATATAGGAGGAGAAAGAAAAAATATATACAATTAATTATGAGCTCTTTAATTTATAAAGGTCCTAGTAATACTGGGTTTGACTTCATACTTTGAAGAATATATTCATTTACTGGTGATTCTTTGCACATCATTTCTCATTGATTTAATATTTTGAAACTTTCTTACATGAGTTTAAAGGTACTTTTCACACATGAATAGCTTATACAATTTACTCTATCTAGGCTTAAAATAAGTATTGGGTGAAGATTTTACTTGTTTATGAACTATGCAGGTATAAGTAAGCAAATAACTGTTCATGATGATAAAGTTGAAAATCTATGAAAAATAAAATAAAAAATAGTTGGCTCTAAATTAGAAAGTTTTTATTCTCCAATTTCATGTTTTTACATAATTTTTGCATCATTATACATGTGCATAATTTTTTTTACTCATTCCTCTATTTTTTACATGATTATTAGTTGCCTGTCATTTATTATTCTTGACAAAAATGAGGGAGAGATGTCTATTTATTTCAGAAAGTTGATTGTTTCGTCAAGTTTCGTTAGTGTCAACTCGATTTAGAGACCGAGAGGTAGCATGGCGGCAGCAGCTCTAGGCATTGCGCTCTTTTTCTGGTAAATCTAGAAATTACTTGGAATAAATTAAATAGGAACATGAATTCAACATTTTGCCATAAAATTACACACACGTACACACACTATATCAGCACCTTAAGAATCCGTGCCAAGGTTCTCGTTCTGTCAGCCTCTATACAACCAAATTCTACCAGCTTTTGGCTTGGAATAACATATTGGAATCAAAGATCAGACTTTTTCCAGGTATATTGGTGCTCTCCAACTAAATTTCCAGGATATCATAATGTATTCTCCATTACTACTGTTTCTGGATCATACCAGCAGCCAATTGAGCTCGAAAAATAGTCCTCGAATTATGGTGGATGAATGTTTGCTATGGGTAGTAGTAGCAGCAGCTTCTCTTGGCTTGCTAGTAGTGTTTCAGTTGCACCTCCAACTCCCTTGCCAGGTGCCCCTGCAGTAGCACGATCAGCCCCTCTTCTTGTTGGTCACGCACTACTGCTCCTCCAACTGGTTTATGAGTAGCAGTACCGGGTGCTTCAGATGTGATGAATTGGGTCATCATCAAGGCAAATGTCCTAAAATGAATATGCGACGTGGATTGTTGGCAGTAGGGTGGACTATGTGGGAGATGGAATGACATAGGAATTTTTGAGGGTGGCATTGGCCCTCTTTTGTTTGTGTACAGGTTGTGTGGTGCCACAGGAAGATGACTAGATGGTCCCCCTCTTTTAGACACGAATTATGAAGAGGTTGAAAAAATTTCGATATGGTGAGTGATTGTTCAATACTCCAATTTTTCATATTGATACAAATGGTAATTCTCAGGAGGGGAGTAATGTCTGATGGCTGTAGAGAACTTGAGGAGTATAAGGCAACCGAAATTTCAACAAAGGGACAGCCAGACTTCTTTGATGGGTGAGCATGTCCAACGATAATATAGCGATCCTATCTTGACTAAGAATGTGAGCCTTTGTTTCAATGCAACTGGATATAGTTTGTATTCCTATGTCAGTGGCGATTATCTTTGTTCTCAGTGGGCATCCTATGGAGTCTTCAACTATGTACTCGAGAAGTTGGTCAGACTGATACATGGAAATAATCAAATAACTTCACTTGGTGCAGCCATTGGACCTCACAACTGTGGACCAAGATTAAATTTGGTACAGTGGAATATGTGGAAAGTTTGAGACTATTGATCAGCAATTGCACAAGTGGTCTTACAAGGCTGGATTGAATGGCTTGACTAGCAAATATTATATTTCAGATTCAAGCTGGGTGAAATTTATGTAAAATCTTTTGACCGAATGTTGTTCCCGTTTTGGGTCTCTTCTACTAAACAGAAATTACATGCATCCTAAATATGATACACATAATCACGATAATATATAATCAATTATTTGTGTAATTTTGGTAGAGAAATATTAGATAATCTTCGCCAATCTTCCTTGACATCCCTCCTCAAATTGATGCTGGACGATCAAGAAGCATCAATTTGCTGCTAGAAATTGACTTCATTGTCTTTTCGTCGCTTAGTAAACCCATCACCAATCTCAACATCATTGGTGATATATGGAAGAGAAATAATGCGACCATCGTAAGCCTCACGAATAAAGTGACAATCCATTTTAATGTGTTTAGTGCGCTTATGACATACTGGATTAGCAGCAATTTGAATAGCACTATTGTTGTGATGAGTGTTCTACACATGATATTTATGCCATTTAATTCGTTATTTTGTTATCCTTGAGAGAGATTTAGGACGTTTTAATGTGTGTTTTGATATTGTGATATAAGTTGATCAAAATGAAGGAAATAAGCAAAAGTTGACAAAACTGAAAAATATGGCTAAATTGTAAGAGATCCAAAGTTTGGGTACTAAAGTGAAAATACTCCAAAATTGTGTTTGACCTCACAAAGAAGATTTGAGTATTAGGAGTCAATTGGATGAAAAAAGAAGTCAAATGAATGAATTATAGGCAAAGTATGATCACACATCAATTTCCAACCAAAAAAGTTATGCTTCGAAATTTTAGTTTCATATTAAGACTCATTTTTGACATAGAAAATGTTCGAATTGGAAAATGATCTGAAGCAAAGTTGTAGCTCTTAGAGTTATTTTTCCAACACATCTTGAATCATCTCAATCAGATACCGGTAGAAAAAAATATGATAAAAATATTGAAGGACACAAAGTGCTAAATTTTCATACGAATTGTGCCCAATAGTGGCGATGTAGCGCCACCGTTGCTGAAATTCAACAGCAACTGGGTGCCGCAGTGCCACGATTGTGGCGCCGAGGCGCCACTGGGCAAGAAAAAAGGTTTTTGAATTTTTTGGACTCTTTTCTTGGTTCTACACGACTCAAACCCTTCTAAGACTTTAAAATACTATAAATACAACATTTAAAACCTAATTCTAGAGGGGAGAACGGTTCAAGAGGCAAATGGGGAATTCAACACAATGTTTCAAGAAGGCAAGGAAGAAAAATATCAAAAGATTTAAGAACAAGACAAAGAAGAACAAGTGAGGAAATTGAAGATCTACATCATAGTTTTCCTATTCTCTTTCCCATATCTTTTTATATGAATTTTAGGATTTTCATAGATTACATCATGAGCTAAATTCATTATTTAGGGTTTGATTGTATCCAAAAACTTGAGAATATTGATTGATTAATTTTAGTTATTTCTATTAAATTTTCTGCATATGTTACGATTTTAATGCTATCAATTAACTAGCTACTAATTGAATGATTTGATACTAGTCAATTTCGGCACTCGAGAGAAGAGAGTTTAGGCGTGATCATAAGAATAACACAACATAGGAAATTATAAGTTTCGAGAGAAGATATAATTCTTTTGAAGTATGTTCCATTTAAGAACCACGAACTTGATAAATTCTATATTTTAATTCGGAATAGAGATATCAATTAATTGGCCACTAATTGAATGATTTGATGCTAGTCAATTTCGGCACTCGAGAGAGGAGAGTTTAGGCGTGATCATAACAATAACACAACATAGGAAATTATAGGTTTCGAGAGAAGATATAATTCTTTTGAAGCATGTTCCATTTAAGCACCACGAACTTGCTAAATTTTATATTTTAATTCGGAATAGAGATATTGAAATTGAAATATATGAATAGTTTTTACTCGGCACTCGAGATATGGAGTAAAA
The DNA here is from genome assembly GCA_035079005.1 of Fraxinus americana. Lineage (NCBI taxonomy): Eukaryota > Viridiplantae > Streptophyta > Magnoliopsida > Lamiales > Oleaceae > Fraxinus > Fraxinus americana. Next base: position 5,263,582 of record CM068722.1, on the reverse strand, counting down.
TTACGTTAGTGTTCTTGCTTATAAACTTTGGAAAATTGATTATAAATAATTATATAATTGAGAATTATATTTAATAGTTATGTGACATTATAACCCCTAGACTTTCTCACTTGATTATTCTTACAGCTTGCATTTATTTGTTGAATTCATCACCATATTAGTTTAAAAACATTTATTATAACATTCATTCATCTAGATAAAATAGAGACTATATAATTATAGTACTTAGTAGGAATTTGAAATTACAATCCATGTAAGTTTGACACTCTAACTCCATTACTATATTACAGAACTTAACTTTTTTTTTTTTTTAACCCAATATTTGAGCTATTTTATTAAGAAAACCTCACTTGTGGCGGAGGAATACCGTGGTTACAAACCAGACCAACTAATTATTTTCCGAACTCCAAGAAATCTAAAACAACATTGGCATATTTAAAGTCAACCTGTGGGGAGAAAAGCCTCTTAAATGAGGAATGCCCAGTTTATCCATACGCACAGCTCCTTTAACTGATGGTGATATAGCAGTGGAATCCATCCAGATCTGTGAAACACTAGACGCTCCCATCTTTGACAAGATATCAGCTACCGAATTACCCTCGCGATGTATGTGTTGAACTCTACATGGGGTTGTAGACAATAAGTATTGTATTTCTTCCCAATAATCCTCTAAATACCAAATACCGCAGACCTTCCTCTTTAGCCAATTAATGATAATCAATGAGTCTAGCTCCACTTCAAGTCGGGTAATCCCCATCCTTTTAGCATGTCGGAGCCCATATAATAATGCCTGTAGTTCAGCACCATTATTGGTGCCCTCATCGAGTTTCTCAGCAAAGGCAATGACAATATCTCCATTCTCATTTCGAATAATACCTCCAGCACCACAAATTCCAGGATTGCCCAGGCAACATCCATCAGTATTGAGTTTGTACCACCCCTGCATAGGTCGTTGCCATCTCACTACTTTAAAGTTTTTATTTTTAATCGGCTTTACTGGTATGTTAAGTTCCCTCAACACCCATTCATCTCTTCTGCTTAACGTTCTCGCCGCTTTTAGTTTTAACCCCACCCAAGAGATCCAAACTTTTATCTTTCTCCAAGTAGCTTCTATAGATTCCATCTTTCCCTCCATCTTGGCTGAGCATCGCCATATCCATAAATGCCAACAAATTATACTAGGAATAATACCAATCAGAGTACCTTTATGTGATGTTTGTTTAGCTCTTCGGAACCAAATTTCTACACGCTCTTTCCATCCTCGAGTCTGCATGCAACGAATTCCTAGTAAGGTTGAGCATTTTAGCCAAATTTGTTGAGCCACGTTCCCTAAGGCCAAGACGTGATCTTGATCCTCATATCCCCCCTGCAAGCAACACATACACTTCGATACAATGGGGATACCCACTTTTCGAATGCTGTCATCCACCGAGAGACCTCCCTTCATGGCCAACCACATATTTAATGAAATCTTCTTTGGTAGAGTTGGGTGCCAAATCCATTCATGCCACTGTGATATATGCCCCTGACGTCTTGTATCTTCCCAAGCACTTTTTGTAGTAAATTGTCCATCCAAGCTTTTAGTCCAAACCAGTCTGTCTTTGCCTGTCTCGATTTTTCCCAGTGTAGCAAGAACCTCTCCCGCCTTATCTCTCCCAACAAGCTCCTCTATCAGATGTTCGTTCCACCCGTTGTCCGTTTTGAGATCTTTGATCAAGATTTTAGGCTGTTCAACCAAAAGCATCTGATCTCCCAAAGGATCCATATTTGACCATCTATCCCACCAAAATGATACACCACCCTCCTTCACTCGCCATCTAGACCGTGTAAGGATATCCGGCATGCAACTCATAACCATCTTCCAGAATCTTGACCCCTTAGTAGCATCCACTTGAGATATGTGTTTGTCCTTGATATATTTTGCCCTAAAAAATTTTGACCAAAGGGATGTTTCAGTTAAAATTTTCCAAGCAAATTTCATGTGTAAGGATACTCTCACTTCATGTAGACTACGAAGCCCAGCTCCTCCTTCTTTAACAGGCGTACAGACTTTTTCCCATGCGATCCATTTTCTCTTAGGCTTTCCATCCGCGTAGCCCCAGAAGAAATCACTAAATATTCTGTTAATAACTTTTAGAACCGAAGCTGGTGCTTTGAGACAAGAAAACAGATGAAGAGGCATACTAGTAAGGACATGCCTCAAAAGCAGAAGTCTGGCCCCTTTAGATAATACCCTACTTTGCCAGCCTGCCAATCTCATACGAATTTTCCCAACCACGTCCTCAAGATCTTGCGTTCTCAATCTTCCTGTGATGATAGGAATCCCTAAATATTTGAAAGGGAATTTACCTTCTGTGAATCCAGTGAGTCGTAAGAGCATCCGCCTTCTTGACGCAGTGATCCGTTTAGAGAAAATAATGGAGGTTTTATCAACACTAACAACTTGTCCCGACCATTCTTCATATTTTCGGAAGACCTCCTTAATAGATCGTAGAGATTTTTTCCCACCATTCGCGAATATTACAATGTCATCAGCATACAACAGATGAGAAATAAGGGGAGCCCCCCTAGGTAAAGAAAAAGATCTTATGCTGCCATCTTCATATTTAGCTCTCAACATTCTGGATAAAACTTCTTCTACAACAATAAAAAGATATGGAGATAGGGGATCCCCTTGCCTCAGGCCCCTTCCACCTTTGAAGAAACCCTTCATAGTTCCATTCATTACCACAGAATACCAAGGAGTAGTAATACATTGTCTAACCAAATCACAGATCTTGGAGGAGAAACCAAAAGACCTTAATACGTGCATAAGAAAGTCCCAATCCATAGTATCATATGCTTTGGCAATATCCACTTTTAAGACTACATTGCCACCCCTGGCCGGCTTGTGAAGGTTATGAATCATCTCTTGAGTCAGGGTAATATTATCAAAAATACTTCTTCCTGGAATAAAAGCCCCTTGCTCCATAGAAATCATTCGTGGTAATATCAAAGCAAATCTTTTAACCAGAATTTTCGACCAGATCTTATATATGACTGAACATAAACTAATAGGCCTGAATTTGTCAAAACTCGAAGGGGAATCAGTTTTAGGAATAAGAACCACATATGAGGAAGAGTAAAATCTTGGAATAGCCATACCTCGAAAAAAATCGCACACTGCCTCCACGACATCCTCACCCACTATATCCCAGCAAGATTTATAGAATCCTGAGCCAAAACCATCAGGACCAGGACTACTGTCCGTTGGAATAGAAAAAACTACATCTTTGACCTCCTGGGGTGAAGGTAATCTCCCGAATTCCTCGTTCTCTGCCTCTGAAATAGTTTGTTGAATCCAAGCTGATAGGTCTGGTTGGTCTCTCCTGGGTCCAGCTCCTAAGAAATTTTGAAAATAATCAACCGCTGCGTGATGGATTGCCTCATGATTGTCAAGCACCGTACCATCCCTAAGTCTCATCTCCTTGACCCTGTAAGAGGTCCTGCCATTAAATTGCTTGAAGAACTGATTACTAGCTTCACCTTTCTCTATCCAGCTCTGCTTTGCTATTTGTGCTAGGCGCATTCCTTCTCTCTTCTCCCAGGTCTCAAGTTCTACTTTAGTAGCTAAGTAGGTATACTCGATCTCCTCCGAGTGATCCACTTGTAGGCTAGCATCCAGCTCTTCTAACTCTTTTTCCAGCCGTTGAATGTGTTCCCCCGTCCACCCAAATACCTCTTTGTTCCATATACGTAGTGCAGTCCTCAACCTTTTAAGTTTTCCTGCTAGGCGCCATAAACCACTTTCACCTGAGTTCCCTTCCCAAATCTTTAACACACATTCCTTAAAACTCTCATGAGTAGTCCACATTTGTTGGAATTTGAACGGTGTAGGGCCATAGCGAACCATATTAGGTTGCAACCAGATTAGCATTGGTGCATGGTCCGACGTGGTACGAGCTAAATACCTCATATGGAGATTTGGGAATTTCTCCAAGCAATTAGAATCATACAATAATCTATCTAGTTTAGCCCAACTCCTAGTCCAGCCCGTTTGACCATTACACCAAGAATAAGGTCCCCCACCATCTGGCGGTATTTCCATCAACCCACAAAAATCAATAAACTGGTTAAAGTCCTCCATAGCACCCATAGGTCGAGGTTGGCCTCCACGCCTTTCTGAATTATTTCTGATACTATTAAAATCTCCAACCACCACCCAGGGAATATGTGAATGATTCACTTCTTCTAATTCAGACCAGAGCAATCTTCTTTCTGCAGCTGTACATTTTGCATAAATAAAAGAAACGAGCATTCGGTAATTACCTTCTGCCACCAGACAAGTGATTTGCTGATTACTTTTACTTATCAAATTAACATGTACTTCCTGACCCCACATGATCCAAAGTTTTCCTTCCACGTCACTGTTCGATAACCCAAAATTAAAGTTTAGTTTCCTCTGTAAAATGCTCATTCTATCCGATGTTTGCCAAGGCTCCGCTACCGCTACAATTTTCGGCTTATACTTCCTCACCAACTTACGTAGCCTGCGTGTCGAGGTCCCTATACCTCGCACGTTCCAAAAGAGATAGTTGCAACTCATAGATTAAGTCTAGAGGGTCTGCTTGGAACCCTAGAAGAGCTTCTGACCTTATGAACTGTTTTCCTTGGGTGCTCTTTAGCCATTTGTTCAGAATCTGAAATACAATCACGAATAATTCCCAATTCCTCCACCATTCCTTCCACCTCTTTATCTGACATTGTCAGAGCCTCATTTGCACTGCCATGATCCCTAGAATCCTCTTGTGATTCCTCAACACTGTCTTTGACACCTTGATCGTCTTCTGTCCTTACCATTATGTGCATGGTCATTTCATTTATTTGTTCGTTGCCCTTGGTCGTGACCACCATATCTCCATTTAAAATTGTCTCCATGTCCTCAATTTCTCCTTCTTCCCTTGTTTGCTTCCCATCCACCAAATAATCCCCACCTAAAGGTTTCATGTGAATGTCTCCTCCAAGTTTAGCAATTTCCATCCCACTATTTTTCGAGTCTACAGTTCCATCCTCATCCATATTATTATCTCTCCCCAATTCAGTCTGCGTGACATCCCTTGTCTCCTTATCGTTACCCACAAACAAACTTATTCCTTTACTACTTTCACCAACCTTCTCTATATTATCATTTCCTTGCCCGTGGGTTGAACCTCCAAAATCACTAGCATCCAACTTAGGTATGTCTCCACCCTCATGCACATATCGTTTTCCTATTCCCACATCATTACCCACGTTCCCTTTTTTTTGTCTCCACTCTTGCTTTTCCAGGCCAATAGTAACGACTTTCTTCATTTTCTGCTTCTCATGGAATTGTTGGCCCACTCTACAAACAGCCTCTGTGTGACCCTGCCTCCTGCACTTTTTACAGTAGAAACCAAGTTTTTCATATTGAACACACTGCCAAAGAGTTGTCGAACCCACTGTGATCGGAAAACATTCTACCACATCAGCCAATAAATCAATTTCAACACATATACGGGCACCAGAGGCCCGTGTGCGGTTTAAGGTAGCATGATCTGTACCCAAGTATCGGCCAAATCACGATGCTAGGATACGAAGACAATCCTGTCGGTAAAGGTGCAATGGAAGTCCAGGTAAAAAAAGCCATTGAGGAGCCAATGATGATTCCCTGTGAAGATCAAAATCTGGAGTCCACTTGAACAATCTAAATGAAGCACCAGCCACAAATCTCCCTTCTCTAGCCCAGGCATGCAAGAAATCTCCCTCATTATTCATTTTAACCAAAACGTGTGAAGCATCCATGTAACTAACCACTGGAACCTCCCGCAATCCCCAAGTTTTAGTAATGGCCGCTCGAACCAGATCAATGTTGGGGCGAGAGGATAAAAATTTAAGAACTAAGGCAAATCTGAAATCCTCTGCCAATCGTTTTACCTCTGCATCAGTGAAGATGAAACCCAGTTCTCCGTCAATCAATTCCGGTCTCCTCAGTTGAAGCGGCGGCGTCGCCTGAATATCCCCACCCACAGGTTGTTTTGCAGCCTCCAGGAACGATCGCCCTTGTTGAACACCTTTTGCCAGAGCCGTCGACGTCTCTCCCATCGTGCCCGTCGTTACCGAAAGGCCCAGCCGGGGAGGCGCCGTTACTTCGACGGCAGCCAGAAGAAAACCCTAGCTGAATCGCCCAAATCGCCCAAAATCGCCTCCTTGATTTTCTCTCGCCAGGAAAGGAAAGTTTTTTGTTTTTATATTACAGAACTTAACAGCGTACACTTGTTGCATGAATCACGTTATAGTCAGCATAAAGAGGAGTAGGTGTAAGCTGAAAGCAACCAAGCTCCGCTAGAAGACCTCATAGCTAGACAATCTCAGAACAAACAGAAAACATACCACGATACTCACATTATTTGAACTCGCACTGGAAACGAAACATAATGCATTCTTAATTCCCCAAACGAAAGGGGAAAGACCACACTCTAATTTCACATTGAAAAAACAAAAACCATACTTTCAATAATCAGGGTAGAGCAGACTTTCTGTAAAATTAAAGTACAATTTTATTTAAAAACAACATAATATTAGTGGAAGATCACATTTCTACATAATGGAATAAGATCACATTAATGCTGTCAAAATCCATTTCCTCCTTTTTTTTTTAACATAGAAAACAAAGGGAAAAAAATGGAACAAGATCACAAACAGAAGCTGGGTTCACTTTCACCATTTCTACAATTTGCATTGTGTAATTCGAAATGGAAAAATATTAAAGAGAAACATATGAACAAAGAAAAAATGCTTACGAGAACTTTTGAAAAGTATAAACAACATGGTCGATTTTGGGGGTGACAACGGGGAGTCTGTCAAACACTATTGAAACTGCGATTTTATCATTGCTATACTTCAATGTGGAAGTGCAAAACCCTCGTTCTGTTACCAGAGACTAAACCAGCCTCACATGACGTTGTTCTTCGCATTTTCTACGACTTAACTACCAAAATAGAGAGAAAGTTCAGATTGCTGTAAATTATATATACATTCGTGCTAAAATCAGTTGTACGTGGAAGATGATTTGCTAAACCCTAATAGAAGAAGAAGAAGAAGAAGAAGAAGAAGAAGAGGGTTTACTTGCAAGTGGTAATGACAAGTGAATGGGTCGGTATTTATGTTAGCTATAGTCAAGTCAATCGTTTGAATACTCAGCAAACTTAGTGCCTATCTGTTTCTGCTTCTTTCCGGATTTGTAGTGATTTTTTTACCGTTTTATTCAAATTCATGGGACCCACTGCGAAAGAAAGTGTCAAAGATTTCGGCTGAAATGTGTTGCAACGGTCTGAAAATGAATTGGAAAATCAATACCAAGCAGGCCCTTAGCATAACGTCATGTTTTACTCACTGAACTTTGACTTGACTTTATAAAGTTACACTTCATCACTCACCGACTAACTTCTATTAATTAACATGGCTTACGTGAATAACGATTACACATGTGGCAGGTTTAATCAGTTCAACTCATAAATGAAATGCGACATTATTTTTTACTCAGTCCAAGCACGCCTTAACCATAAGAAACTAAAAGTGAGAGATTGAAACCAAAACCAAAACTCTCCAGGCTAATTGCATCTCCCAAATCGGGGAGCCCTAACCCCCAAACCAAAATTCAATCAATAGCAAAGGTCCCACTCTCAACAAGAAGCTTTAACTTCTGAAGAATCACACATGGAGGGAGCACATCCACATCAAGGTAAATTCCAAACTATTTTGTTGTTTCAAAGAATGGGTTTCACGGTATTGTTGGTTTCAAAGAATGGATTTCACGGTAATCTGGACACATGCTAAGATTTTAGGTTGTTTAATCGTTTCAAAGTATGCATTAGTTTACAGATTATGATTCGGCAAACAACAATCGAAGCTCGAAGTTTATGATAAATCCTTAAGGTGCCCATTTCAGTTATTTCATCAATACAATCATAGTTTGAAAAAACGTAAACGGGTATTGAGTCATTTTTTTGTTATGAGGCGAGGCGTAAGCCTCACCACAAACAAAACAGGTGCCATCTGGAATCGATGCACTGAACAAGAAAAAAGCCAAGCAAAGTCTAGTGAAACAATTTTAAATTCTAAGTTACTAGAAGAAGGCAGAAGCAAAGGAGAAAAGAGACATAGAAGCAGCACTTGAGGACCTCTTTTAAGCGAATGATTGAAGATAAGTTTTCTGGCCGCCCTTTAGTTTTGGGAAGATTTCTGACTACTGTGTAGTTCTGGCCATCTAGAAAGATTTCTGTCTGCCGTGTAGAAGGATTTCTGGCTGTCTTTTGGTATTCTAGATACTTTAATATTTTGTTTAGCTCAAAATATCTTTTTAAATGGGCCATTCTCTTTTTTAAAGAGGGTCTTTTTTAATTCCTTTTCAAAAACCTGAAAAAAATACTTCAAATGAGGCACGCCTCATTTTTTTTGCCTCACAGATTGAGCCTCGAGGCACAGAAGTTACGCTTTACAGTGAGGCGGGCCTCAGCAGGGTTTTTTCATACCATGAATACAATACAAGCAAAACTTATAAATGTTTAGAAGCGTATTTTTGTAAAGTCACCAGATGAGTTCATAATTCACATGTTTAGAAGTATAATTTTTGTATCGTGGCCAGAAGAGTTCATATTTCACACTTTTTGGGCAATCCTAAATTTCCTGGTTTTTGTGACAGATAGAAGGATGACCCAAACTTCAATGATTCAGATAGCGACGTATCATTTGGTGAAGAGGATATGCTCTTCGCAAAAAATGTGACATTAGTGGTGACTGAACAAATCGAACTTCACAAATGGATGTTCAATTTACACCTATGTCTGCCTCAGTCTTCCAGATCAAGAGCAGATGCTAGGAGGCTTGCTGGGACATGAGCAAATTGAAACATTATGGTTTGAGTAGAGCATGTTCCATTTGCTATCAATCTGCCTATGGTTTCCCATTTACAAACTTTGCAGTAACATGACCCAAATGACGTCAACCAAATTGTAAAATTAAAGGCGTGCAAGATACACAAAATCTAGATTCTTCAATAAAATATGACACATTATCAAACTCCATTTATGAACGCCCCTCTCAATTGTAAAAGCAAATATAACAAGCAACAGTCAAAAGTATCAAGTAAAATGTATTAAATCTATAAAGTTAAGGTTTGGACAAGAATTTCAGCAACTACTGAAATTTTGAAGAAGAAAAAATCAAAATTTTTTGGGGGGTCACTTGACCCCATATGGGTCTGCCCCTGCTTTCAATGTCCAAAAATGGTGGCGGCGACAACAACAATGGTGGCCATGGGGCTGGTGGTGGCTGAGCGATGGCAGTGCTTTGGATGAGAGGGGAGTTGAACAGAGAAGATGACATGTAACTCTTTTATATTCTTTAAAATGCTACTATAAAAATTGGGATAATTAATAAGCTGTATTGCGGACTAAATATGCAATTTTCCTTATGATATAACACCGTTAAGTGCCATGTACATAAAATTTAGGTATGGACGAGAAATAATATTCGAAGTCTGGTGATGGTTTTGAGACAATTGAAATTTAAGTACAAAGTAGAAGTATAGAGTCCAAGTATATTTAACTTTTAACCCTTAAAAGGATGAATAAATGTAAACTAGCTTGTTTCCTTGCTCTAAACTAGATTGACTAATGCTCGAATAAAAGCATTATAATAAAATGTCCAGTTGAATTTATGGAACGAAGGTTAGACCCGTTAATTCATTTCTAATAGAAACGACAACGTTCCTCCTATTAATTTGATAAATAATTCCAAATTTTAATTTTAAGCTAACTCAACTGTCTAGATCTATTAAATCTTCCTTGGGGTGTACTGGATGTGGATGGTGATTTAAAGACATTTTAATAGATCAATAATGTTAAATTAACTTAAGGACTATGTTTATTGGAAAGAGGAACTGTCCCAAGAAAGAACTCTAAGCAGAACAAAATCAATATGAAAAATTCAACGAATGGAATTTCTTTCCGCCAATATTTCCATCAAAGTACGAAGTTGGCCAATGGCATTGCAGTCGTCTTTGTACAACACTACAGTTAATAATACAAATTAGAATGTTCACTTTGCATTTTTCCAAAGTTAGTTATTTACTTTGGCAACAACTATGCTTCTTTCGAAATTAGACGTTCACAGATCATTAATGTTGGCCCTTCATCCCCAATGTAGATGAACTTTCTTTCTTTCAAGTGTAATGATTTGTCCATATTACCTTGATGCAATGACATTAAAGGTTTCTTCAGCCTAATTGCCATGCAAATTGATCGACGGCTACCATTGCACAAGATGCTGATCCAATAGAGCCCTCATCTGTAAAATCACATTATATACAAGAAAAGAATAAGAACAAGCAGCGCATGCACACAGCAGAGATAAGTCTAAAGTTGATTATTTTCCAGAATTTTCTTAATTGAACTTTAAAATACTTACAGCCCAACCAAGAGAAATGCTGCCGTCTGCATCACAATAGCACCTTCACCAGCAGGTGTTGATGTGTTCATGCACCTAGCACCAAACCAACTCTTTTGAATTGAGGGGACAAGATCTGTAACAAAATTTTACCCAACAAACTTTAGATTCTTCGTGAAAAACAAGGCATTATCTAACAGGATGAGTATATTCAGCAATCTATCACACAGTTCTCTTCTCTGACATCACCATGCCTTTTACCAGACTAATAAGCATTGATAAATAACTCCATCGAGTTAGAGTTTCAGTTCTTTGGTTGTAAGTTCTGAATTTAATAAAGCCAACAGTGCTAATGTTTGGCATAGAAGGCTAGGTCACCATCATCCTAATTTTCAGTCCATTCTTAAAAGTGTAAATGTCTCTAGTTCACTTGCAAATAGGATCAGTTTTGTAGAGTCGTGCAAAATTGGCAAACAGTGTGTGAGTCTCTATTTCCCCCTTTCTAGCATAAAACTACTTGACCCTTGAAATTGTTCAGGCAGAAGTTTGTTGGCCTGCCCCTATATTGTAATGTCCATGGAAGCTTATCAATACTATGCTCAACTCATTGATGATTTTACCTTGTATGCCTGAATTTTTCCCCTGAAACCTAGATTGGCCCTTTTCCTATATTTGTGCAATTTCGGTCCCATGTTGAGAGGTAATTTCTGACAAAATTGAAATGTTCACAATCTGACAGAGGAGGGGAGTATAGGCTGTTTAAGCCTTAATCAGAAAAACTTGGGTTCCATTTTAGACACCCTTGTCCCCTCACAAATCAACAGAATGGGAGGGCCGAGAGTAAACACAGACACATTGTAGAATTGTACCTCACACTCCTTTCACAATCTAGTCTGCCACTCAAATTCTGGGAGTCGTTTATGTCCACTATATTCATTGTTAACAATTTTCCCTCACCTCTTATTATTTATCAACCATATCGACCCTTTTGAAGAATTGTTCCAACATAAACCCAACTACAAATTCCTAGTCTCTGGTTGTGCAAGTTTTCCACACTTGCAGCCCTACAATAGACACAAACTGAATTTTCATACCTCTAAACGTGTTTTTATTGGCTATAGCCTCTCAGATAAGGGCTATAGGTGTCTTCACTCCTCAATGAGAACTTACACAGCCAAAGATGGTGTATCTATTTCTTGTTAGCATTTATTGATAATATAATTGTTGAGGAAATGATAGTGCTCTCACTTCCTAGGTGAGTATTGATCTTGATAATAAGTTTGAGTTGAAAATTCTGGGATCTTTGAGCTATTTCTTGGGCATTGAAGGTTTTAGGCATCCTACTGGTCTTTATTTTACAAAATCCAAATATGCTACTGATTTGGTGGTAACCAACAAGGCAGGAGCAAAAAGTTGTTCTATTCTATGCCCATTGGTGTAAAATTGTCTCTTGCTGATAGTGCTTCTTTCTCTAATCCCACTTTAGACAGAAGCACAGTGGGTGCTCTTAGTACCTTACAATGACAAGGCCTGACTTCTCATTTGTGGTGAACATGTTGAGCCAATATCTTGATGCCCCAAGGCAGGCTTGCAAGAGGGTGTTGAGATACGTGAAAGGTACAAGGAACTATGTTTTGTATTTTAGACCTGCTACTAATCTGGTTCTTGAGGGTTTAACAGATGTAGTGTGGGCTATTAGCTTCGATGACAGGAGATCTACAAGTGGATATTGCATTTATCTTGGAGACAATCTTGTCCAATGTAGCTTTAAGAAATACAAGGTCGTTGCTAGATCGTATACAGAATCAGAATGTAGAGCCTTAGCCCAAGCTTCCTCAGAGTTGATTTGGATTCAAAGTCTGTTAAGTGAACTGGGAGTGAAGCTGCCTCAAACACCAGTTTTGCGGTGTGATAATAATGGGGCTGGTTCTTTAGCTTCAGTGATCCACACACGTACTAAGCATACTGAGATAGACATGCATTTTATTCGAGAAAAATGTACTCAGTCAGGAGCTTGACATCAAGTATATTCCTACTGTAAATGTCTGGACTAAGCCCTTGAGCAAAACTAATTTTGTAGTCCAAAGGAGCAAGTTTAATGTTTCGCTCCTGCCATTAGCCTGAGGAGGGGCTATTGAGTTAGTTGCAATTACTCGTGAAGTCGACAGTTTGTATTACACGCTTTTAGTTCCTTCAGTTGTATTTTGTATATAAATAGTTGTATACGAATTTATTGTAATTTCAATGTTCATTTTCTCTCAATACTCCACAGAAAGACGAAAATTAATACGCAATTTTCACATTCAGAAATTGGAGCAAAAATACAATCATAATAAAATTTTCATCAAATGATACCTTTAGTGACTAACGGCAACAATTCCCGATTAACCGAAAAAGAACAAAAGTAAGTTACCAAAATGAGAATACAAGTTCTCCAAAAAAATAAAATAATAATAATAATAATACTAAAATAAAAAATGAAAAAAAAAATTGATATGAAATGACAGAAGTGTAGTTTCAGTCAAAATCATTACCAAGCATAAATTTACTTAGAAATAAATGACATGAGAAAACTGCTGCCGATATTACATACGAAAAGCAGACAACATATTCGTTAAGTAATGTAACTCACATTGATTTGATCCAATAAAGAAGCTCCCTGTCTGAAGTTTGTTTTTCTTCAAATAACCAACAAACTGACTTAGTTCAATTGGATCAGCTTGTATGCCCTCTTGCTCAGCTCTACAAAATAGAAGACGAAGCTTTAAAACTGGTGCTCCCAGCAGTTGGCAGAAATATTATATTGAAGCATAAATGCAAGTAGTGGGATCTCACACAGACTGTTTAACTCAGCAAGCAGAAGCCAATAAATAAATAATTATGGTAAGCATTTTATAGAATGAGGTTGCTTCTTTGAATAGGCAGTAGTTTCAAGTCACAGAACACCATTCACTTTCACGTTGGCGCAAGACCCTCATGAAGGAAGAAGAAAAACATGAGGATGGGTCCAATTGCTCTTCTAGTCTTTACATAAAATAATACAATGAAAAAAGAAAGAAAGAGAAAAAAATGTTTGGAGGTGTAAATTTACCTAAAAATTACTAAAATAGCATACTTAAAACTAAAGGCCATTTGTGCAGACTCTAAAGTTATTTAGAGATCTTTTTCTTCAATTTTTCCTAACTTAGGATTAGTAAGTTCTATTCCTCAATGGGAGCAAGGGATATTACTCAATGGTAGAGACTCACCTCGATGTGATAGAAGTCATCTGTTTGAGCATGATTATCTCTAACCCTATATGAATTCTTCTATTTGGACTTGCTCTCCCGCAGTGATTCAATAAGAATAGATAAGAGGCTCACGGGATGGATATAAGGGGTAAGGGGCTACTATATTTTTGGGAGCGAACTCCAGGCAAATATGAAGCACGTGGATAGAAGTTATGCCTTGGAATGAAAGATATTTTTGAATCCGCTTTGTCCACGAACAGGGAAGCTATAAGTAATGTAACTATAAATTTCATGAAGAGTTTGAGCCAAAAAAAAAAACCACTTGCATTTAAATCAACTTGTCCTAAACTGGATACTAACCACATCTGAGGAAAGGTCTCTCCATTTGATACTTTTTTATCAGGTCATAAAAATCTCTTCATATTAATCAAAAGCAACTATCACATCCTTTCTTACTTTATTTTGGTAGTTCTTAGTAGTGTGAGATTCGAGAAGTGCCTAAGAATTAGTATCAGGCAAGGAACTGGAGGCGAAGAGGCATTGTCCCCGCCACCCCAATTTCTTAAAAGTTCCATTCAAGAGAGCAGAAATTTTGTTTTCTCTGAAGAATAAATGTTGTTTACTGTAACCCCAAAAAACTTAATCATCAATGTTTCTGTTGGAGATTCGAACCCTGACTTATGTTGCTACCTTATATTTCACCAAAGTCGCATTTTGTTAAACACGGTTTTACTTATAAGCTGGCTTGATGATCTGCTGACACCTGTTTTCACTTCTGACCGTTGGATGAAATCTGGTCTGAGATATATAAGCTGGATTCGACTGTTCATCTCATTATTATTCATTCTTTTCTTCTCGCAATTAAAGGATTAGGGTTTGAGAGAGTTTTAGATTTAGGGTTTGGATCTGATTTGTTCATTGTAAATTCCTTGGTTCTCTTTCATGGTTTACGAGGATTAGAGTTAGAATACTTGATTTCTAAGAGTGAAATCAGTTTATTGTTGGATTCTGTAACTTGTATATGTTGGTGGTCTGATATGGTGATTCAATCAAGATCTGTTGAATCCTTGAAGAGATAAGTCTCTAATCTGTATTCTTTTGGTTGTTTAACCTCCTTGTAACCTTCGTTGCCAGTTTGAAGGCAGTATAGTGCAACCGAGCGTTATCCTTTTGTGGATGCTCAACAAGGGATTAGGTGTATACCGAACTTCTGGGACTTCGGCCGAAAAATCTCTTGTGGTCATTTACTTTCTTGCAGTTTTTGGTTTTCTGTTGTTTAAGTTTCTTGTATCTTGACTCTAATACATGTGGGTCTTGGCCTTTCAGTTTCCCTTCTCCTTGTAACTATATCCATGGACTAAGTGAAAGAAATAGTTGTATAATTCGAAATCATTATTCATGGAGCCAACACGAATCCAAATATCTATAAAGAATTAGTTTCTGATGCTCCAGTTATCACTCTGTGTGAAGATATCATATCACGAGTTGCAAGCCTGACAATCGGCTTCTGCTTTTGACCACAAGCTCTTTGAATAAAAAAGGTACAATGTCTTTATAAATCTAATCTAAAAATGGGAAATTGTAGTGATACATGACATAATCCATGATAGGCTGTAGGGAAGATCTCCGCGTAACTTCAAAAATGTGTAAAAGTATAAGCTAATCATTTATTCTTCTTTCAAGCTTCCGTTTTGCCACAACCATCTCCACAAATGAAAAAACGAGAGTAGGAAAAATAAACTGTTATATATAAACACAAGAACTTGCACCTCATTGGGAGATATCCTAGAAATTGGAAGTAGCTCCCATCGTAAGAAATCACAGATCAACTCCTATATCTAGGTCATTCTTTATTGGTAGATAGGTTACTGGGTTTCTACTTTGGTTCTACAGCTAACCATTCATTTCTTCGTTCTTAATCAATATCTCTTCTAAATTATAACCCATATCTAGGAAGAGAAATAATCAGAGCTTTATGCCTTTTTAAAGTAATGTCATGCAACCCCTAACCTTACAGTCTGTCTCTGTCCCCATTACCCGCCTAAGCATTGACCCAATAATAATCCATTTTAGACTAATTAGTAATCCAAAATCAATTTATTTTCACAGTACCCTGACTCCAGGGGAATTCAAACTCTCACGGCCTCTTGAAAGAAAGATGTCCCAAACCTGTAGAATGTGGGGGCCAATAACCAACCACCCTCGTACTATGATCATTGTATGCACAGTTTCTTGCATTAATGCAGATCATAAATGCAGAAAACACGGTGTTCTACAAAAATCACGCGGACCTCTTTTGAATTCCAAACAAATAAGTTCCATCATAATTAACATTGCCATTATAAGTCTATTTGTCATAATCACAGTTGAACTACCTAAAGGTCCCAAAAGCATTAGTATTGCATACTCATTGTCTTCCTCTTTTTCCTACTAAAATAGGGATTGACAGAAGCCTCCGAAAAAAGAATACATGATTCACTAGCACTTTCACCCCAAAGAAAAATATGAAAATGAAGCCCAAAATATAAACAAAATGAGATTGCAAGGAAGAGGCACAAAAATTGTATCTTCTCTTACAAGGTAGATACTAGGCGAGCAGGTCCTGTTGGATCATAGTTAATTAACAGAGCAGCCTTCAATGGTTGACCTGGGAATAGTTTACTAATTCATCGCAGTGTTGCAGTTTACAAACTTTCCAGAATTATAACAGATATACTTCAAACAATAGTGTTAAATGCATGCTCACCTGAAGAACCAACGTTGTTGGACGCCCATTTGTCCCAAATTCTATGCACAAAACCCCAGTCCATTGTAAATCTTCCCCAACTCCAAACCAACAAGTACAGCACAAGTTAGAATGGGCAAAACAGCAAAGTCATTCGTCAAACAGTTGTCGTACAAGATTACTGTTGGAATGGTTAATATCTTATACACAATTATCTGAAATTCCAAAGCGTTTAACAAAATGGAAAAGTTTACCTATTAGAACTCGAGATGGAATTATTACGCTTATATGCTCACTTCTAACTCCGACAACTTGCTGCGATAATTTTCATCTGATTTTACGTATGATAAAGATCTTTCAAGTTTCAACAGACGTAAGAGAAATGTTCACAGTTAGTCCCTACCTATTGACATAGATGCAAGTTGATCCCTAATCTATTTCGTCCACCCATTTTAAGATTAATGGGGTAAATTGTGATAAACAACCGAGCCCTTGTTTGAAAACTATTATTTTTAATTTTTTTTTCTGCATACTCATTTTCAATCACACATTCACGTAATAAAATATTATGCACATAAACTCAAAATTTTTTCTTACTTTTTAACCACATTTTCCTAAAAATCACTATTTAAAATATTAATTGAGGGAATTGAGGGAAAATGATGTTTTGAATAGTAATTTTTTGGCGAATAGGAGTAGGAAAAAAAATCGTGTTTACGTTCAAAATGTAAGAATGTGTGGTTGAAAATGAATATACGAAATAAATAGTTTTCAAATAAAGAGAGTCAGACATGGACTAAATTTGTTGGTTACATTTGTGGATTTTTGTCACGTAATAGTTCTGTTATGCAGTCCATTTTATGCTTGGGAACCACATGACTTTATCTCGGTTCCTCCTACACGTTTGATTCTTCTATAGACATCCTTGATGTTGAGTCTATTCTTTGAGGGCAGAGCCAGTGGATACACTGAAAAAATAAAAAAATCTAATAGTAAAAAAAAAGAAATTTTCATTTAAGAAAAAATCCCTTAAAAATTTAAAGCCTAGACCTGCTCCTTCCTTCTGCCCCTGGAGCAACACATTGTTTGAGCCTAAACATGATGAAGTTTTTTGTCAAGTAGAAAAGATGCTAGTATCTTGTTTGTTGTTACACAAACAAGTGTGCAGCTTAATTGCAAATTTCTTTTTTCCTTTTCGCATCGGCCAACATGTGAATCAAGTTGCTCGCTAAGACCCTATTTGACAATCATTACTTGGAAAAAATGATATTTTAAATATTGATTTTTAAAAGAACGTGCAATGACAAAGTAGAGAAGAAACTTTAGCTTACGTGCAGAATATTTTATTGTAGAGTAATGCTATTTAGCCCCACGGGGGTAACAGGACATTACATGATATGTGAAATTAAATAAATCATTTCATTTTACATTTCATTTAGTATATCATCTAGCGCCGCTTAGACTAGAGTTGTAACCCAATGGAGCTACGTTGCATTACTCTTTATTATGTGAATGTATGGTTGAAAATGAATATGTAAGAAAAATAGTTTTCAAATAATGATTGTCAAACGGGGCTAAGTTTTGCATTCCAGTTGTCTTGGATATTCAAATAAATTTGTCATTTATCTTCTACAATTCAACTCATCAAACTAATTACCAAAGTTTTTCAGTTCAAACTAACAAAATACAAGTAAATTGTTTATAAACAAAAACAAAATTTGAAGAACTAGTCAAAACCAGCAACAGAAACCAAAGGCAAAGCAATTTAAAGAATAATATAGCATAGTGCAAAAATATTCAACAAATCCCTTTCTCAGTGATATCTTCGCATTTGAAAAGGCTGAATAGGTTAATCTATAGTGTATATCTCATATCTGCATGCTTCCTGTTCTGATGTAACTTCTTCACTTTAACATCCTCATAATAACTCATTCCCATAATCTATGATAGGAATCACAATTCTGGTAAAAAGGAAGATCAGATACTCATGGAATTCAAATTCCCCGTGTCCACCAAACTATAGGGTCGCCAGTCACGGCATGTGCCAAGATTAAAAATCGTCCTAATTTTGAGAATCACAATACTGAGGAAATTCACATTGGCAAGGACCTTTCCTGACCTGCATCATGTGAGAAAAGTGAGAAAATAATCAAATGAGGAAAGTGAAAAAATTCACATTCGCAAGTGGCATTCTCCGAATAGCATAAGCATAAGAGGAAATATGTTAAATTATACAGGGCATCATATTTTTTACAAGGTCATACACAAAACAATTAATGAAGTTCAACATTCAAAGCCTGAAAGGATTTTATAATCAAATGGAGAAAGGCCAACTTCAATGCACATACCTTCCTTAATGTAAGGGACACTCTCCTTGGGCCCCTCTGGATTTCACTGTCCTTCACTTTGTCCACCTGCATCACAAATAACAAATCTAACTTTGAGAATTAAAGAATACATGATCAAATAAATAACAAGGTAAAGCTTACTTTTCCACTGCAAAGGATAAAATTAGGCTTAAATATATGATCTGTGGCAAACTTCCGAACACTGAAGAAATTCCTAATAAAACTGTAAAAATGCAAATGCATCCAAACTATTAAAATACAAATATATGCCAACGTTACTATAAAAACTGACGTACTCCAAATCAAAATCGTGGCTGCACAAAGCTTACTGCCTCGTTCATGTCTAAAAAATAAAAGCACAAAACTTTATTATGTCAAGCAATTATACCTTAGTTCTGGTTGTTCTGCATATATATCGGTACAAAAAAAAAAAAAATTGTCCAGGCCTGTGCACAAAATTTTCATCTCAGTCTACTACACGCCTCTAGCTGATAATTATAAGTATTGGAAAACAAATGGAGTAATCCATCTTTGTTCTTTTGAGTTCTCATTAAAGATGTATATGTTAATTCACTCTGTATAGATTCTATAGAAGATTGTCGAACATCTGAAAAGATACAACAAGTACTATACCTTGTGGTGTGGAATGTAATGATGCCAAGCATATCGACCCTCCCCAGATATCAATAACATTGATCGAGGTGGAAGATAAATAGCTCTCCGCAAGAAATTTTAGCTATTTTCACACATTTGCTCCTCTGCATCAAAACTGGAAGTATATCTTGACAACCAAACACCTTTTGAGTACAGTCTGAATTCCATGATGCAAGGGCTTGCCAATGAAAGGCTGAAAATTGATCCCTCAAATGCTGAATGGGTGTCTATATGTGGAGACAAACCAATCCCAGGTGGATAATCATTGACCTGTTGTTGGAAAGGAAAACAATTCTTATTAGTCAACCAAGAATATGAATCCAAGCAGAACTACAACACAATTAGATAGAGTTTAGAGTTTAGTTACCGTTAATTGATCCAGACATACATCCATAGAAGAATCAATTTTTTAAACATTTTGATCCCACCAAGTAATGGAGACACAAAGGATGGAAGATCACCCAAGTAATGATTTGTGTTAACGTTCCTTATCTGTAAGAGGGACGGGAGACGGGAAAAGAAAAAGAAAACAAAATATCAAATCAAATAATGCTGAACTCTTCTTTTGGCAAGATGTTGCCAAGTCTGACTATCCACCGCTGCAAGTAATTCCTATAATACAAGGAATTCATAATATAACAGAGTAAATATGTGGGTGTGTGAGAAGAACAAATTGGGTGAGAGCCCATATATTACACCAAAGGTTATCCTTAACCTCCTCTTCTTTAGCAGTGACAAAGTCATGAACTAAGTAAACACCAGGAATGTTTAAATCTGAAGCTGATGTTGATACTGCATTAGTATCGTTGTCCTTAACCTAAAAAGAAAAACATTCAATCAATAAAATGAACAAACAATAGGAACAACTACTAAAAGGAATAGGAAATCTTATAAATCCACAAAAGTATAGCATCAAAATATACTAACTTTGAGTTCAACTATTAACTCTGCTAACCCATAAATGGTTTGAATCATTTGATTCTCAATTACGAAATCCATGGAAAGAGAAAATTGAGTCATAAGAATCATAACCTAGATTGAGCATAACTCAATATTCACCATTATCTGAGGATCACATATTTAATTCAAAGGTATGATTAGTTGAGGCAGAAGGTGAACTCATCAAATTACAGTGGATATTCTAATGTAAATTGTATATTGAACTACTACATATGCTTTGAAACTATTAGAAAGAGAGCTGAATATGAATAATGCTTAATTGGTCCACGGCTTCCACAGTAAATGCAACTTATACTGGAAAATTATTCAGTAAGACAATAAGTAAGCATCAATGCGTTCACAGTTATACACAATTGCCTCTTGAATTATTGCTGACACTGTGGATGGTTGAGCTCATTAAAGAACCATATCAAACCTGTCTAAATATGCAGTAACTTATACATATAAAATATGTAAAATCACAGGTAGTACAAAGTCCCACCTTGCCCAGTGATTGTGCAGAATAATGAATGTGCAACGAACGACCTCCAAGATCAGAACATGGGCACCCATCTAATTCCTTCAGCGCTGCTTGTGCACTAGTTTCCTCTTGATACAATAACACGGGTGTCACTCTCATCTGCAGCATAAACTCCCTTAACTTCGCCAAAGGTACCAAACACGGATATGATAGTCTCAAATGAAAGTCCAACTGCAGGCCCACAGTTAGCCACACAGAGGTTGGGACTTGACTCGCCATCCCCTCCCTTGGGACGTGTAAATCTCGGCAAGCCCATGATTCAAATTCTGTATTGAACAGAAAAGGGGAAAAAAACATTTGCCAATTGCTATTATCAAGGAACTATGGAAGAAACATAATTTTTGACTTACAACAAAAATACAACTACAACTACAAGCTAAGTCTTATATCCAATGAACGTCTTGTTGGCTATTTGAGTAATTTTTCTCCACTCTGATTGACTCAAAGTACCTCCATGAAAAGACCAAAGGAAACAAATCTTCGGCAACCAAATTTGGCCAAATTAATCACAAGCTTGTGGATTTTTTCCTAAGAAAGAAAGGCTATTAAATAGAACTTATCCGAGACAGAATTAATTGGGATAGCGAATGAAGGTTTAAATAAACATAGTAAGGCAAGGTTTAGCCCTTGTTTGATCCCCTTTATTTACAAAATACATTTTTCACTCTTCTTTTCAATCACACATTCTTCAATAAAATAATACTACACACAAACCCAAAATTTTTTCTTACTTTTTTAACCACACATCCCCATCAATCTACTGATCCGGCGAACACATTCAAAAATTGATTTTCTTACAATGTAATTGGAGGTTAAACGAGCTTTGGAATCCAATCTCAAGCAACGAGACAAAATACCATACAAATATACGGATCAAAATATTTTGAACTCAAGCGAGACTGTGTTCCTCAATTTTACTGCAGTGAATGTAAACTGTCACGTATAGTAAATCTAAATCAGAAAGGGGGGAGAGGGGGGGGGGGGGTGGGAATTCTTTAGAAGCTAATAATTACTTTTCATTTTACACTGAATATAGCGCATAATCCCTAAGAAAGATAGATATAACGGTAAAACCTTTTAATTTCCCAAATTAGAGGTAGAGACACAAATAATGTCCATTAATATTGGCAAAGAACGACAAATCAGGGGTCTCATAATGCCTCTTTCTCCAATTTCAAGAAAATTCTACCATCTCCGTAATTCATAAGAGCTATTTAGGACCCATTTCATGCATGTTTCAAAAATCAGATACTTGGAAAACAAGAAGGTTTCACGTAAACACAAATTCACTAGATCCCTTTTCCTTTTTTTTTCAGTGGGGAGGAGAAATTTGGTCCCTCTCATCTCTCTCTCACACAACACATATTTATCCTCGTAGCATAAATGAAGATGGTACCTCAAGACGCTCCACAAGCTGTTTGCAGAAGCAATTGACTCTGGCAATGCTCCCTGCAGAGGCTCAAGAATCGTATAATTGGTTTGCTCCCCTCTCTGCTTCAGTTTTGAAAGGTCGTGTTTTATAGTTTTACGCTATTTTTCCAATTTATTCGAAGAGCTGATATTAGTGTGGATTTTGTTACATGTACATCAAGGTGTTTTATAGTTTTACGCTATTTTTCCAATTTATTCGAAGAGCTGATATTAGTGTGGATTTTGTTACATGTACATCAAGATTTACATAATGGATTACATAATGACACATAAAACATAATCAACTTTTTCATCAAATCTTTTCCCTCCACATCATTTTCGATAATCACTTACGTATATTTTTTATGGGGTTATTGGCTCAAAACGTCCATACCTTTGAAGGGTTGTGTGGAAAACATCCCTACGTTTGATTTTTTGGTGCGCAACGTCCCTACCTATCAAGTTTATTGTAGAAAACATCCCTACCTTTCATTTTTTGGCACAAAACGTCCCTACCTTCTGCATTTCTTTGCACTGAACGTCCTTTGCACATTTTTTTTAATTCAAAATGACCAATATACCCTCCTATGTAAATTGAACAGGAAAAGAAAAATAAAAAAAGAAAGGATAATTAGCGCAAAACGTCCTTACCTTTGAAGGTGTTTGTGGAAAACACCATACCTTTCATTTTTTGGTGTAGAACATCCCTACCTTTCACATTCTTTGCGCTGAAGGTCCTTTTCACCAATTTTTAATATAAAATGACCATTATACCCTCCTATATAAATAAAACGAAAAATAGAAAAATAAAGAACTAATTACAATCAAAGTCCTAAACGTTTTTAAAAAATACAAGTGAGTCCAAAATTTATGAAAATATTAAAAATAAAAATAAAAAATAAAACCCCCTATCTTCTCCTTTGCCTCTTTTCGAGTGGGGTCCCTTTTATATTACTGGGTCAATAATCCCTTTTATTTTTTTTATTTTTAATATTTTCATAAATTTTGGACTCACTTGTATTTTTTAAAAACGTTTAGGACTTTGATTGTAATTAGTTCTTTATTTTTCTATTTTTTGTTTTATTTATATAGGAGGGTATAAGGGTCATTTTATATTAAAAATTGGTGAAAAGGACCTTCAACGCAAAGAATGTGAAAGGTAGGGATGTTCTACACCAAAAAATGAAAGGTAGGGTGTTTTCCACAAACACCTTCAAAGGTAAGGACGTTTTGCGCCAATTACCCTTTCTTTTTTTATTTTTCTTTTCTTGTTCAATTTACATAGGAGGGTATATTGTTCATTTTGAATTAAAAAAAAAATGTGCAAATGATGTTCAGTGCAAAGAAATGCAGAAGGTAGGTACGTTTTGTGCCAAAAAATGAAAGGTATGGATGTTTTCTACAATAAACTTGATAGGTAGGGACGTTGCGCACCAAAAAATCAAACGTAGGGATGTTTTCCACACAACCCTTCAAAGGTAGGGACGTTTTGCGCCAATAATCCATTTTTTATGTGCAAATAGAAAAATCCTCCATACCTACCATTTTAAAATCACTCTTTTGATTTTAAAATTTAGAATTCAACTGAACCAATGTTACATAGAATCAAATCAAATATTAGTTCAGACCCATTCTAATTTAGTCAAGTAGTCCCGTCCTAAATCCCCGTAATCAAGGTGGGGACGAAAACATTGATTTGTGCCGCAATTTTTTTTAATTTTTTATTTTAGTAAGTAAGAATTTCTAAATCCCTATCGATGACTTGCTTTTCAAAATTTCTCAGAAATCGTAATGGCCATCCAGTCCAAAAGTTATTTTACGTATATGTGAGTATTATTAAACTATCTCGTCTTTAAGCTCATCTTTTGATATGCCGCTTGTTCACATATAAGCGAAGCAATTTTTTTATAAATTGGTGACAGCAAGACTCAGTGAGACGTTTTAGCTTGATACTAGTTAATCATCTCATCTAAAAGTATAAGATGTGAGAGCTACATCTATTCATTTGAATCTTGTCTAATGCGCCTTTGTGTATTTATGTATATATTGAAGTTGTAATAACTGGCCTGAGGGCTGAGAGTATGGAATAAATGTATTTTGTTATTGATTGAATTATTTAGGCTGGGGTGACTTCATCTCTCAGCTAGTCCTCGAACCTTGATTCATCTAGTTTTCTTAGTCATAAGTTCAATTGTTTAAATCCATATCACGTTTGGGCCTATACTTTGGTCTGGACATCTTCCACTAGTTTGGAGATGGAAGGATTGCCTCTCCTTTTATAAGGATGCTTATTTGTCGTTATAAAAAGATCTCTTAATTCCACGAAGCAAAAAAGGAAGCACGAGTGCCCAAACTCCAATCAGAAAGGTTTTTGGCCTATCTTAATGGAACTCCTTAAATCTAGTTGTAGGGCTGATATATCATACACATATCGGACTACCAAAATAAAAAGCATATCCATCCCCCAGTTTCATCCTTCTCTTATCTATTAGTTCATTCCATCCATGCGAAGTTACTAGTTCCTGTATTCAAAAACCTCTTCCAAAGTGTTTTTAGCAGCAAATAGGGATGTGGTAGTGGTTTCCCTTTTTTTCACTTATTCTATTTCATTATATAGAGCCTGTTTGGTGTGCATTAAAAGGAGAGAATGCATTTTTTTGAAGTGATGTGATGAGGAATATGTGGTTGAAAAAGAAGGAAAAATTATTATTGTGATGTAAAATATTATTTTATTGAATAATATGTGGTTGAAAATAAGTAGAAGAATGAGAATGAAAAAAATAATATGGTTCAAACAGAGACATAATAATAACAAATTCACAAGTCCCACTAATTGAAAGCGCCTATAATTAGTTCCAAGAAAGTATCTGTTGATGGTTTTTTGTTCATTGGTGCAGCTATTTAATTGAGCTTTTGGTAAGGAAGGATATTTGTTCGAGTAATGGTAACATGATTGTTTGTATATATGTAACAGTAGCATGGTTTAGGAAAACGTGAGTTAAGCTTGACTTGCAATGAAAATGGATTTGAGAAAATACAACTAAAAATGGACAAGAATATTTACGTGGTTCACTCAATTTAAACTACATCCACAAGAAAGCATATGATGATTTCACTATAGTAGGAGAATTATAATAACAATCTCTGAATACAAGGAGATAACAATAATTAATTTATCTTGTAATAGGAGAAACTAAGTAGGAAGCCCTCATGAGAAAACAATAGTTATCTCTATAATTTTATGTATCTCTCTACTCACTATATATATACAATTGTTGCTACTGCACTGCAAAGCATTTTTTCCTTCAGCTTCATCTTGTATTTATAGTAAATTTGGCCACCTACCATATTAATTTTGCTTCAAAAAGGTCAACAGTAGCAGCTGATTTTCTCTCCTGAATTACGGCTGTAGATTGAGATCTTCACCAAATGCAATTTTCTCAATTTAACATTTAATGTGAGGGTGGCCATGAAGAGAAAAATTTGCATGCCTTTGCCTAAGTCATTAATCATCTTTTCCAACAATAATGGCTTTAATATTCCAATTCATGTGTACTATTAAATCAGTCATAAATATAATCACCATGGATCGTATCTAATCATGTTCATTGACATTGTTATTGTGTTAATATGTATCTGCAATAATAGCGCACTTCTTCAGGTGCTCATGGTAAGTTTTTAGGTCTTCACCTAGACCCCAAAGGCTGGGGATGGGAGGGTCATAAACCTTACCTCCAACTGTTCAATAGGGGGAGCAAAAGAATCAAGTATAGCACATAATCCTGCCTCAAAATTAGAACAAATCTCGAAGTAATAATTAAAAATAAATGCAATCATGCAATTTCCATACTTATCCCTCACAATCCTTCATTGTGTAAATGCTGCAAACTTCAGAAGTTCACTTTCAGTTTACCGAGTCTGATGGCCACCTGTTGGGACTTAATATTTTCTCTTAGGTTGGCAGCGGAGAGTTCTAACTCCTTAAGTGTCTAATATAATTAAGAAATAGTAATTAATGCTGGTTGGAGGGCTGAAAGCGTCCACCTCTTGTATATATTACAGTTCCTGAAAATAGATGAAGACGCATGAAGGGTGAATAGAATACTAGGTTCTAGTGCTCATTTAGATTCAGAAGGATCTGGATGTAACGGCCTCTTCGAATTCCATCCACTGTCAAAGGCATCCCAAGACACGACTGGTTTGATTCTCAACATTAATATACTCTAGTGTCGGTTGTGGTATATCTCTTCATGCCTAGGCATATGGGAAGAGAGTCACAAGTGACCTCTGGCATGGCTATACAACTTGGGGTTGGGCGTGTCACTTTTCACAAGTTATGTAGTAGTTATTGATTAGGTGGCTCATATTTTTGTATATGGGGTCTATTTGATGAAGCGGAGGGTAGCGGCGGACCCAGGATTTCGAGTTAGCACGGGCGACTGTGGATCGTCGATCGTTGTCGGCAATAAAATATTAAGAGTCCCCGTTTGATGCCCTTGAAATAGTAATTTGATGGAGAATGTATGGTTAAAAATAAGGAAAAATTTTGAATTTGCATCTAATATTATTTTATTGAAAAATGTGCGATTAAAAAAAGAGAAAAACGTATTTTGAAAAAAAAAAAAGGAAATCAAACAAAGTCTGAAATTTAAATATAACAATTATTTTGTTCAAATTAAACATATATAATTTTGTTGTAAAAAATAACAATATTCACTAAATGATATTGTGGCCAATTTTTGTATAATTTAAAGGAAGAGCATGGGTTCAAATTCTTACAATTGCATTAAAACCGCTGAAATGTAATATATATTATCTGGTAAACTTATTACCAAATTCCATGAGTGCCACAATGGTCAAGTGTTCAATATCTTATCCGGAGGTTAGGGGTTTAAATCCTCTCCCTTATTTCATTTGGTTTTGGCAAGAATTGTAGAATTTAAAATATTTCACAATAAAATTGTTAGGAAATGAATTCAAAACAGGGACCTCTCATGTAAAAATAAAGGTTCTTGCCAGTTAAGCTACAAGAAATGTATGAAAAAAAGGAACTTACCAGGTATATAATGTCAATTGTTTATTCATTGAAAAAAAAAACTATCTCGGAGAATCCAGCACGGGCGGCCACCGGGGCTCGTCGGGTGCTGGGCCCGCCCCTTGGCCGAAAGGGGACAGTCAATTGCTCATGATTATATTTTCAGTGTGTATAACCCATCGCCTCAACACAAAAAGAGAAGAAACTCCTGAATCAACAGTGCTCTATAGATTTTAATTTCATGTACTATGTGAGCCTAGTGCACGGAGAAGATTGATATTTTTGTCCTCCATGATATTAAGCCATGGAGTTCCATCTTACAAGGTTAATTTTATTAAGAAGAATAGTCCAAACCCTTTCATATTGATCTATATTTCGGTATTGAACTGTTGTTGGATTTATCCATTAACATGTCTCGTAAAATTGCTCATTTGTATAAACCAATCTTGAAATTCATGTATTCATTTTTTTTTATTCTTAATCGAATCGAATTACTTGTTTGAGTTTACACTACACCAAAAAACAGCTTTTGCATGGGCCAAAAAACCCTGCAAAAGACCTTTTGCAGCTTTTTAGCGTGTGTTGCGGGGGCAGTGTTGCCGTTGAGGGAAGAGATGCGACAACTTTTATTCGACGTTGCGAAAAGTTCTTTTGCAACTTTTTTTAAACGTTGCAAACGAAACATTTTGCAACATTTTTTCACTGTTGCCATAGACCTTTTTGCAACGTTTTTTCAACGTTACGGTAGATCTTTTTGCAACTTTTTTTCACCGTTGCCGTAGATCTTTTTGCAACGTTTTTCCAACGTTGTAGTAGACCTTTTTGCAACGTTTTTTCAACGTTGCCATAGACTTTTTGACTTTTTTTACAGTTATATATGGTAATTGACAGACAAAATTGAAAATGACACTTTGTAAACAAATTTTGGAATTGCATAAAAATTGATAATTTCGTTACAAATTTTTGAATCAATACAACATTAGAATGTGATACAACACAACCTATCTAAAAAGGAGTAAGGATAAAAGAGTTCCCGTTGCATCCTCTATAAAATGGTAATGGAAAAACTTGATCATAAACGGGGAACACAGAAGATACTCTCTTTCTTCTTTCCATATGCCTTCACGGCTGCAGCACGTTTTTCAACAGCTTTCTTCTCTTCCTCAGTCTCCTCAACAAACAATTATGCTGAATATCACAAATCAATGTCTATTCAAAAGACATTTGGAACTAAATTATTACATATCAATCTGTAAAATTCATTTAGCAAGAATGAAAACTTAGTAAAATAACAAATTGAAAACTTTCCCAACTTAGAATTTACAACTACTACAAGAAAATAAATTCATATCTAATTCCTAGTTTCTACATTAAATTAAAATAAGTATGCATTTTTGGTATGTATCATACATCAGGAAGTTAATTTTCCTCACTAGGAATGTGACTATGACTTTGATTTTAGCATTGAGTCTACGCCATCAGATGGTACAGATAAATCATTCCCAACTACTCAAGTGAAAGTCAATTAGACAAAAGTTCCATACTCAGGGTGAAATGTAGGTTGTAAATTCATCCAAAGTAGCTCACACTTAATCTGATCATATCATCATACAGGTTCAAATAACTAACTAGAAGTTGGCCTCGCCCACCAAAGATTAACAGTACTGCAGAAATGGTAATAACCAATTTGAGAGAAGAAACAAAGGGAGCCTTAGCATTAATACTACACCAATAACAATTACTTGAGGGCAATAAAATGTAGGTGGAGATGTCATTTTCCCCTAAATCAATAACTAAAAACAACGGAGCTTTCAGAATCAGATTGGAGAAACAGGAGAAAGATATAAGAGAGACAAAAGACGACGTTTTCCATTATTTTCCTAAATTTTCTAGTTGTATCCCTCAAACAGGTTTTTAAATTATTTCTTCAATTCATAAATCGAATAACATAATTACTTGAAAGTAGATTTTTTCGCAGCTACCTGATAAAAATAAAAACAATCAGTCGGTTGCAACGCAAACCCGAACATTCTCATCGCGATCCCCACTTCTATAATGGAGTTCTCTCAAATCAATTTTCTATAAGTATGTGTGTGTAAATCTTGTATATAACTAGATAAAATCAAAATCAATGGCTACTTACACGAGAGATTAATAAGAATCCATATATACATTAGAAAAAAGGCGCTCCAGCATGACAACTTAAACCAAACCAAACTAAACTTAATTAATCATAGAAACTAAACATACCTAAAAACGAAATGTATATAACACAAGAACCAATTAGCAGAATCAAGAAATCCTAATCCAAAAATTAACACAGATTGCTTTAGCACAAAATAAGAAATATATATTTTTCAAGTCTTAACAAATCTAAACAAAGACGAAAATGGAGAAAGCCCTAAAAAATTCACAAGAAAATAAATAAGAGCCTCAAGAATGCATTATAAGAAGATGACCCAGAACGATTAGTATCAAGAAAAAGAAAAGCGATAAATCATTCAGTACAAAACTCGTAAAACCCTAGAAAATCAACAGACGGAAAAAATAATAAATTTCAAGAAAACCCATTGAAGTTCTCATTGTTCAGTAAAATGGAATAAATAATTTAACCCGAAACGGCTAGAAAATCATTTCGGAAACATAAACAAATCGAAATAAAATCCAATAATAAATTGATAACTTGAATAATTTGAATTAACAGAGTATAGCAAATGAAATCTATACTCGATGACACGAGGGTCTCTTGAGAGCATTCGCAATAAGGAAACCTCACGAAGAGTGGTGGGGGGGCACACCTTCTTCGTCTTCATGGATACGAGTTTTCTTGAGGGCCACAATCTTCGCAGTGGCCTTTTCCTTGTCTCTGTACACTTTAACGTAAGTAGCGGTCTCAACTAGCTGAGTCCGAACTTTTTTTGACCGAGCTTTTTTCGGCTCAACCCGAGCAAAGCCGGGCCTGGCCAAAAAAAATGAGGCTGTGCCTGAGCTTTTGGCCCGAGCCTAAGCGGGCCGAGCCTGCTGGGTTTTTTTGATTTTTTTTTTTTTCTTTTCTTAGCTGCCTGCAACAGGCAGCAAGGCAGACACAACTGCAAGGCAGCACAGTTGCCTTGTGCCTGTAGGCAGAAAAGCAAGCTGCCTTCAAATTTATTTATTTTTATTTATTTATTTTTTAAATATTGGCTTGCCCGGGCCATGGGCCGGCCCGGGCTCGAGTCGACTCCCCAAAGTGGGGCTCGGCCCGAGCCCGAGCCGGGCCCAGCTCGGGCTTTTTTCGAGCCGAGCCGAGCCCGAACCGTCCGAGTCTCCGAGCTTTTTTGCCACCGCTAACCGTAAGTCCTCTCTCCCAAAATGGTTCCACAGGTGAGGTGGCGGAATGGGCAAAAATCGCCCTAATATCCAACTAGCAAGGGTGAGGGCGTGAATAAGGGTAGGGTTTGGATTAATTTGGGTTTCTAACAGCCCATGTATAATTTAAAAAAGTACAAAAGTTTTCATAAAAAGTTAATCTATTGAAACTTTTTACAACATTTGTCAAAAGTTGCAAAAGTAAACTTTTCGCAACGTTCGACAAACGTTGCAAAAGGCTTTTCTTTCGCAACGTTCAAAAAAGTTGCAAAAATGAGACCTTTCGCAACGTTTAATAAACGTTGCACAAGTAGACTCTTTGCAACGTTTGACAACCGTTGCAAAATGCTTTTCTTTTTGTAATATTTGATAAATGTTGCAAAAATAAAACATTCCGCAACACTCAATAAACGTTGTAAAAAGGGGTCTATCGCAACATTTTTCTATAAAACATTGCCAAAATTATTTATATTAACCAATGACAACATTCACTTACTAAAATGTTGTCAAAAGACCCTTTTAGCAACATTTATCGACAAATGTTGCCTTTTTAGTATTGCAAATGACTATTTTTGTTGTAATGTTAATAGGCTCTAATACGATATTAATACTCGAGTTTCCATCTTAAAAGGTCAATCTAATTAAGAAGAGTAGCCTAAGCCCTTAAATATTGTTCTATATTTCGGTATTTGATCGATTTTGGATTTATCGCTTTAATACATGATTGTTGCAGTGTCATTGGAATTTCTATCTCATATTAACGATGTGCACGTGGAATATGAGGTTAGATTTCTTGCAATCTGAAGCTTCCTTTCTCACAAAGGTAGTTTTGAAGGTATTGATGCGCCGTGTCGTCTCGCTGACTCCCCTAAAAAACTTGGAGTAAGCTAGTTGTGTTGCCCATTGCAAGATTAAGCTGGTAGTTAAAGAAAGAATCCACTACAAATGAAAGGTCTCCACCAAAACTCGAATAATTTATAAGCTCTGAATATATTTGGACTGTGAAAACGAAAACGATATATTCATTTCAGTACTTATGATTGCAATGAGAAAAAACAGACTATTGAACAGCTAACTTCCTTTCAGTTGTTAATGTTTCTACTTTCAAGTGTTTTCGGTGTATGTGACTTATAAGTTTCAAAATGTGGAGACAGAGACGAATCTTTGCAACTAGTAGAGTCTTCTGTTTGTTCTTTCATTTTTATTTTACTACCTGAATTAGAGTATATGTGGCTGAGTTTAAAATGCTAAGAAAAGCAGAAAATGAGCCATTTTTTGACTTCTTTTCTAGCATTTAAGCTTAACCAAGTGGACATCCAGTATATGTTCTCTTATTACTTGTATATTTAAATATTTTATCAAATTTAAAATAAATGCCGTGATAAATTGAGATTATTACAATGTTTTTAACACAGTTGACAACTTTGTTACCTTTTTGGTCATTCGGTGATAGCGTGTTCTTATCTTGTGATTATATTGTCTCATCATTGAGAAGCCGGGATACGAGGTTTACAGTTAAACATAATGATTCGCTATAAACCTAGGATTACAATTTTACTTTTTAAAAACCAATCATGGTTTTATTGTGTATATTTCTCACTCATGGTTAGCGGACCTTGCTCAAATCACTCGTGAGTTATCTATTTCACATTTTTACTGCAATTGTATCTCTTCTTGTTTTATGTGTGAAAATTCAAGAAAGTTATTGTTAAACGTGTATTGCATGAGAAATGCAGCAAGTAGGTCTATAATTCCAATGTATCATTTTTGGGTCCAATGGAATTTGTATAGGAAGAATCCCTTTCAAATAAATATTTTTTATTTTGATCATATTTCGATTGTTAATACGACTGCTACTACAAGGAGAATTATATAATTGATTGTGAAATATCCATTGCTTGTTGACCCCAGTGAATTGCGTGAAAGTTTGATACTCCAAAATATGGGGGTCTAAGAGTTTTAAAAAATATTCCTGGTGGAAAAAAAATGTGAATTATAGATTCCACTAAATTGAATTGAGTTCATGAATCTAAGAAATAGTGATAATTCTTGATCTTTGATCCCTAAACTTGTATTTTATTGCACTTGAGTATTCAATCATGATAGAAATTATCTATTTGATCGTCATAACAAGAAAATCATTCGTTAAACGGCTAGTTTTTCATTAAATTTTCGGCTTTTTAAAAAAACAATCTGGACCTTTTTTCCCCTTATAAATAGAGTAATGCTATTCGTAGTCGCTTACTACGGTAGTCACCCTAGTGAGTTGCTGCAATAGCATTATTCTTATAAATATCCCAATAACTTTGCCGGGGTGAGATCATAACCTAAAAAATGAAGAAACTCGGACAGATGCATCTCATTCTGTGAAAAGGATGAGGCCTTCATCTTTAATTCACCTCTCAAACAATTGGAGAAACATCGTGAAGCAGATTCAGATTGTATACTACATGTACACTTTCCCCTTCAATAAGGTTTACATGTAACTCAATATTACTCTTTCTATCCAGAAGGAAAATCACTGTCATCAAGATGCAGCTATAAGAAAAGCTGCTGGTATTTCATCGCAAGAAAATTGGAGCAGATAAACTGAGGCAAGCCTCTTGACCGATGGACCATACTCGACTTCGACTTGGTGTTGCAGTCACTAAACTACTTATTTTAGCTTCAGCAAATTGAGTTTCGATATCATAGGCAAGTATCGTGTGACAAGCGTGATTTTCCATCAACACCATTCAACAGGCGAATAAGGGAGTGTCTCACACGATCCAGCACTGGACAATCTGAAATCCCGGGAATTCTAGCTCCAATGAGGTGTGAAATTGCCACGGGTGAATTGGGATTATCTTCTTGTAGAATATCTCCTATCCGAGAGAGAAAGTTGAATGACAAGTTAGCTAGAGTTCGAGAGTAGGCTTCCAGAATCGAATGCCGAACATCCTGTATATACATTGAAGGAAGTAACTCAGCACAAATTGATATTACCAACCAACACCCCTGTTGAGTTTTTTGATATCCAATAAATCCGGGCGATGACGATAAACTGATGTTGGATATTTTATTGACACCAAAGTGACGGCTCGACTCGGAAACAATTAGTACATATTTGGAGGGCCTAAGTTTTAGTCGGGTTGGTAGTTTGGTTAATGTATGGATTTGGTTATTGTTAACCCATTAACTTGGCCCATTTAGTGATATGTTTTGGCCCAATTTAAGTGACCTAATTAGTGCTACATATACCACCTCCATTGCAGCCGTTTTTTGTGTGTGGGGGTGTGTGCAAGAAAGGGTTGAGAGAGGCAGCCGTTTGAGTGAGGAATGGGCAGTCGTGGAGGTGAGTTTCTTGGTGAGATTCAACCATTGTTCTTCTCTTCTCCTTCCGCCCTATGTGGGTTGCATATCCCCATCACCAAGTGTCTCCTTTGTGGGGATAAAACTGAGGCAACCAAAGGTGTTAAGGATTGTTGGGTCGAGCCGATTGATTTGTGATCGTTTGGTTGATTTTCCGAGCCCGGAATCAAGATTTCTCGAAGATTTTCACGACAACCCCCATCCCCTATCATTCCCTTGGACAAGAAGAAGGAAAATGGATCGTCGTAGTACCAAATGGACATGAATCTCACATTAGGGTGAACCAATGTAATTTAAACTTATATTTATTTTTTCCATTTCATGTAATGTTGCTCTTGTAACTGGGATTTGGGCTTAATCCAAACACTAATTTGGCTAGTCAGAATCAATGTCAAGTAGCGCATAGCAGTAACGAACAACTTACCTTTCCGTATTGAACTTTCGTAGCATCAAGGAAGCTCTGAGGAAGATTGGGATACTTGGTCTTTAGCAGCTGCAGAAGTATTTCTGCTCGGTTCACCAATGACTCTGCCTTATCCAGCTCCGAATTTGGATCTTTCACGAAAGACCAAGATGTTCGAACAGGAGATTTACCACTTTCTTGCTCCGTGATTTTCTCTTTCCACGCAAGCATTGCAGTTTCCAATCTGTTAATGACTTCAAGAGCTTCATGTTCACATTTCAGATTAAGACAACTCATTGTTTCCTCAGCTGAAATTGATTCTGCAGTCAATATTTTGTAGAGTTCGACGCCAAGGTAGAGGTGTCAAGACGGACGGGCCGACCATGACCCGTAAAAACCGGCCCGTGAAAACCGAGACCGCGGGCCGACCCGTGACCCGTGCGGGCTGTTCACGGGCCAAGGAGGTGTAACCCGCGGGCTTCGCGGGTTGCACCCCCACGGGCCGCGGTTAACCCGCGGCCCGTAAAAAAAATGAAAAAAAAAAAATAAAACAAAAATTAAAAAAAGGGGGGGAGATTATTTTTACAATTATTTTTACAATACTCTCTCATTAGTTATTATATATTTATACATGTTACTACCTTACTACAATTACAATTATTCAATTGCAAATATCATCATCATCTTGATTATATTTCTTTCTTCTCGATTCTCACTAGTCACTACTAAATTTTTTAATCCTACTATATTATAGATTCTCGCGATTCTTTTTCTCAAAATCCTATTTTCAATAATAGTTGCTCTCCAATAAATTTAGAAGATGATAATGTTGTAGAAGTTTGCAAAGTTATAAATAATTCATGTAACATTAAATTTGAATTCTATGTAAAAATTTCTTGAT
Organism: Fraxinus americana; assembly: GCA_035079005.1. NCBI lineage: Eukaryota > Viridiplantae > Streptophyta > Magnoliopsida > Lamiales > Oleaceae > Fraxinus > Fraxinus americana. The sequence goes on along the minus strand of CM068722.1, from coordinate 5,228,251 downwards.
ATAATTATGAATTTATCATTTTGTTCAATTCTTAGTTTACATTTAATAAAAATATATATTTTTTGCTATAAATATGAAAAATTCTACATTTTTATAATTTTATTTATACAATCATACGGGCCAAAATCGGAACGAACCGCGACCCGCGCGACCCGTGACCCGCATGGGCTCGACCCGGATGGGTCAGCGGGCGGGCCTAGGTTGTAGTCCAAAATTGTGGACCGACCCGTAACCGGCCCGAAACCCGCAGCGGGCGGGCTTTTTTTTCACGCGGGCCGTTACCGGGCTCACATGTTGGCGGGCCGACCCGACCCGGACCACCCGGATTGACACCTCTACGCCAAGGCATGCCTTTCCAGACTGCAATGAGGGCAAACACGGTAGTCAACAATCAGGTATTTTTACAGATAAAACAACAAATTCATCGTTCGGTAAAACCTGACACTGAAGAATCACACGCAAAAGTACTAGCCTTTATAATTAAGCTTTTGGCAATTTAAATTTATTCAATGTATTTTAACTCATATTTTCCATGTTTCAAATAATTGTAAATAATGGAAATCATGCTTGCCTTTGGTAGTGCATCCTTGATTTCGGTTGAAGGAAGTTTATAATCTGGTCAAACAGTTTATAAACCCGTGAATAGTTTTTGAGCATGTTCGGCAAAGATTTTTGCAGTTTATAAGCCGGTCAAACAACATTTTTAATCACACGTCTTAGGACCGACAACTTTATCTACTTTAAAACCACAAATGTTTTGGGACCCACTCTTTATAAGCATATAAAAGCTTTGTGAAGACACTTCATAAATAAGTGACAATGAGACTTGAACTTAAGACCTTTATTTTATACCATTTTAATCACAAATAGGAAGTTTGGTATTGCTCGGATACCGTCGTCTAAAAGCTTAAGTCATTACATAGAGGACATATTTATTTATATAAAACTACTTCTTTGACGGTTCCTGATAATAGGACTGCCAAACTCAAAAATACTCTACAACACTGGCATCACATTCAATCTTTAATTTCTATAGTCAAATGACATTAATATTACTTCTTGGGCAAATATGACTCAATAAATAGAGTTACCCCACATGGCCAAACCTCACATGATAATATATGGAAGTCATTTTTATTGAGTTTTGACTATTAAAAACAAAACATTTTCATATTCCCATTTACAATTTTCTATTTCTTGAAGGTATGGGCCATACTCAAGTAATTAAAAAGCAGCTATCTTTAATTCAAGTTTGCACCCCAAAACTTTTTCAAATTCTCCAACATATTGTTGTAGATGAGCCATGTCATGTGGTAGGTATTAGGCATATGAAATTGTCACAATTTCAAGACTTTTTTACTCAATTATAACGTAAATTAAGCAAATCTGACTGCTTACATTAAGCAAAAATATACATACGAACACGTGTGTATATATATACAGAGAGAGATAGAAGACATGTCTATTGTACAACATGCTAATCTCCTGTTCATGATCATTTTCTTGCCTCCTAAAAAAAACAAAGATTGAGGAAAAGTCTCGGGTTGGTTGTTCAAACCTCCCTCCAAAAAAGAGTTACTAATCTCAATCTGATGAGTTATATGCTTATGATTTTATAGGTATTTTTGTGCACAGTTCTTGATACCAATGATATTGAATAGCATTACTCTTTTAAAAAACACAATATGAGGTCACTAATTTTTGTCCCAATTTCACTATTTAGGCTCGTAGAATTGGCCAATGGATACTAGTATGTTCGGGAAGTATTAATAAATTATTTAAATTATAAATAGATAAAATGAGTGATGAATAATTTTAATAGTACTCTTGAATTTCAGAAATATATAAATAAAAAAAGTGACTTGAATACTTATAAACATGAGCCAAACATATTTCCAATATAACGGTATAAAAACTTGACATATCTCAAGAACGTATGTGTGTGGCCAGCCTTACTTACCCTTTTCCAAGGAACTTGATGGAGCTATGCGGAAATTATTTACTAAGAAAATTATGGATCGTTGTTTGTCCAATTTCTCTGACTCATATACGTTCGTGGCATGAATTATGGGTATATATTGAGGAGAATGGTTATTAGCTCATGTTTGGCTAATATTTTTATATTATACGTAAACGATCAAATTATTTTTTATCTATACATTTCATGGTATTTACAATTACTATAAATATATCAATCACTTATTTTTATCTATTTATAATTTAGCTCATTTATAAACACTTCCTAAACATACTCTAAATGAGAGTGATTATCAATCACAATATATTACACATGCAGTATGATGACAGGACAATATTGTTGTTGATTTTATCCCGCAAGTGAATAGATGTAAACAATTAATACGATGATGAATAGAGTGTCGAGAACCTACGAAAACTAATACCTACTTTTTTACCTTAAATATATACTACCTCTAATTTGAAGCACATACAATCAATGTTTGAGATCCATATTTTATTTTATCTAATTATTTGTGAAAATAATCAACTAAAGACAAGCAACAAATCTTGAAATTAATCAAATCAAAAGGCACTAGAATCACAAATCAACAATTTTTAACGTATTTTAATCATCAATTACCCGTTGATAATCAATTCTTGTCAAGGTTGAAAATCAATGATCCAATTATAATCAATAGCTCTCTCAATTATTAATTAATCATATATTGACATAGGAACTTAATTTTTATTAATTGAATTGCAAACATATAAATATGTCTTAATGCACACAGGTCATCTCATAATGATTTCATTGAGTATAATGATATCTATAACTAAAATAAGACCTATTTTTTTCATTACCTATTCTAATTTATACCAAATTTCATGAAGGCAATATAAACATAAAATTAATAATAAGAAAATAAGAAACAATCAAATTAAAAAAATAAGAATTAAACAAAAAGTAATTAAATAGTCAAATAATTTGTGATATCTACAAATTACGTGACATGTACAAGACGGAGAGGGTCCCACATTGATCAACTCAACATCAATTATGTCAATTGGATTGTGTCGATTAAATCACTTTTGCCGAAACTTGGGCCCATTTTATTAACTCATCTTAACACATTCACTTTCTTTGTGAGAGAGAGAGAGAGGGTTCATTTTTACATTCAAGGTAAGTATTCAAAACTTAGCCAAATGCCCCTAACACATCTCTCTTGCATGCATTCTATTCTGTTTCGATAATTGACTTCATTGTCGGAGTACAAACAATCATTGCACTTTTTTCTTAGTCCACACCTTTGCTCCCTAACTATGTGTTCTAGCATACATGTGTGCCTAGATAGATGAGTAGGAGGTTGGATTTGTTGGCCACATGCTTGTTGAATTTCAAGATCTATAGATAACAAGGCTTCATCATTAATCCTGGCTACATAGGATTTTGTATATCATATTTTAATCACAAAAATATAAAATAAATAATGAAAAGATAATTCGAATAATTTGGAAGAATAGATAGGTACAACCCTTACTATTTGAACTATGCATTTACTTTGTAATATTATAAATTTTGAGATTTAATAAATATTAATTTTTCATTCAAAATAACTATATATATAGAATACATTGTATTTGACTATTGATAAAAATAACATAATAAAAATAAAAATAAATTTAACAATACTAGCAATTAAAATAATAACACATTGTGTTTGATGTAGATTTTTTTTAGAATATATTTTATGAAAAGTGATATCTTTGATGATTATATAATTAAAAAGTAGGTAAAAGTTAGGATCCATATAAAAAATTATTTTATTGAGAGATTATATGATTGAAATGAGTTTCGAAAAAATGAGTTTCAAATAATTTGTACCAAACATGAACTAAGAGAACTCGAAGATTACTATTCTTGAGGTCCATAACATCATCTATAATGCCGAAATTAAACAAAAGTTTAAAAAACAATTTTTATATAATATTTGGTAAGTCGAGTTTAAGTGTTTTCACACTAATATTGAACTGTATCAGGAAAAAAAATTTACAACACAATAAACATGACCAAATAACGGAACTCATTCTCCTTAACAAGATTATTTATTTCTACACAGTTGAATAATATAATTCAAACTTCACATGAAAATTTCATTCTGTAGTGGTTCAGAAGTCGTATTTTCTAGCTCATATTTGAATTTTTCCACAGCCAGTGGTGGCAAGCATATTGATACAACAACTCCATTTTCTCCCATACTGTTCTTGAAATTCGTACAAAAACTAATATTTGAAGTGGCCGAAGCAATTCCACCATACACTGCATTGCCCCATCCAAAATCAACCTTTTCAAAGCCTAAACGGGTTATGTCTGAAACAATGAAATTCCAAACTGTTGCGTATTTGGGTCGTTTCTTGATCACCATAAGATCTGCCACTGATTTAATGTACTCTTCACTCATTTGAGCCTTTGCATTTTGAATTAACTGAACTGCATATGACAATGGAGCAGTGCATAAATTTCTGGCTGTGGATACTGCTGCCGGATAAACAAAAGCATTGCCGTAGTATCCAGTCGGTACATTTAGGCCTGGCTTGCCACGCACATTGATACAGATTGAAAGACGAACAATCTCATCTGGATCAGATGGATTTAGTGCATTCGTACGACATTTCCATAAGCATGCTGTTATCAGATCAAATCTTGAGCACCTACGAAAACTTCCTAACGAGGATAGATGATTATAAAGTTCTTGTATATCCTTTGGAGTAAAGAAAATGGCGGCCCGAATTAGCTTGTCCGAATCCATAAAGTCTGGGGATTGTGGTATTTGTTCAAATTCATGGTGAATGCATGTAATTCTTGGGGGAGATCTTGCATTCAAATATTGGTCTCTTTGCCATACAGGTGAAATTGAAGGTGCATATTCACCTTTCCCTAATTCAGAAATAGCATTTAGAAATTGCATCATCCCATAAGCATCTGCCATAGTGTGGTTCAATCGGATTCCCAAAGCAAATCCTCCACAAATGAATCTGGTTACCTGCATTTAGGATTAATTTAAATAATTCATTTTAGTACTTACAAGCTACTCAATATCACCCATAAGATTCTAAAACATAAATTTCAAGTGCTTATTGTAAGCCATTAAAAGTAAATGTTGTTGGGTTTTGATACCCAATAAATCTGGGTAATGATGTTAAACCGGTTTTTAGATTATACTTCATAGGCTTCGGTTGATGAGTGAAATGAAATATCAACACCACAATCGAACAATCCATTCCTACAACTTATTCGGGCTATTTGAAGTAACCTAATTACATTAATATTGCTCATGGCCCGACCAATCACCTTAGAAGGCTTTTCGGTGGTAGCCCTATTATTTCCTATTGGGCCTAACTATGTTCTAACCTAAAAGCCCACCTTTGGTACCTATATATACTTTGCCCCATTACTGTAGTTGAAGTGTATGTGAAATTGAGGGAAGTCGTTTCCATTGAGAAGAGAAAACTGATTCACCTGTTTGCTTTGTGCTTTGGCTTTGTGCCTTTTTCTTTAGTGATCCATTTTCTTCATCCTTCTCTAGCCTTGGTGGCTAAACATTGAGGCTACCTTCTTCTTCACACCGAGCCCTTTGTGGGCAAACTCGTGAGCAACGGGTTGGGGCATTGGTTTGGGATTGGTTTTGTTGACTGTGGTGGTTGATTGGAAGAAACTGACCAGGGAAATCACACATTGGAGCACCTACTTATAAAAGTTGGTATCAGAGCCGGAGTTGGATTGAAATCCGGTGAAATCGACAAAAGCGAGGAAGAGAAGCTCACGGGTTTTCACAAGAAATTGAACCCATCTTTTCAAATTTCGGCCAAGCCATTGACTTGTCAGATGAATTGAAAGTAGACCCATTCCCTACAGATTGAGGCGCACCTAATGGTGGTGCGAGTGGGCTCCGGTGGCGACGAGTGGGTAATCAGGTGGTGGCATGTGGCGGCGTGTCTGGCAGTTTCAGGTGACAGTTTCTTCAGGCAGTTTGTTTATTTTGATTTCCTGAACGTACTAATATTTTTTTTGTTTCAGGCTTCACAGAAAAATGTGGACGATTTTGCCCTTTGTGAGTTCTGCGGTCGAAATTGTAAAACATTTACTGAATTACTTTAAGGCAAAAATTGCAACCCTAAAGCAGTAAAATCGCATCTGTCATATTTTACGGATTCAGACAGGTCCGCTATGATAAATTGGCTTATCTTGTTTAAATTTCAACATTAGCGAGTCATCGTGTGGGGTGATATTAGGATTGGGGTTACCGTGAAGGGGTAACCATTGCTTGTGCTAGAAATTTAAGAATTAATTCTTCTTTTTGAAGTGTTGAATTTGAATGCAAGTTGGTAATTGCTTTTGTGCTATAAATGTTGTTTAGTCATTGTGTGAAACTGCATTGCATGGAAATTTTGAATTTTTTGATTATATCTTTGTGTTACATTGATTATCCTATTAGACCACCTGGACTTGACTCGTTCGAATATTTCCTTGATCTAAGATCGTGAATCTTACGAAACCCTGGGAATCTAGAATGGTGTATGATGTTGCTTTAGGATTACTTTGTGTGACCTTTTTGTGCATTTTGGTTGTTCAGTTTTTCAAAATGTCTTCACATTTCGAAATTGAAATTTTCAATGAGAAATGAGATTTTTCAATTTGGCATCAAAAGATGAATGAGATTTTAATTCAACAAAAAGTTTCAAAAGCTATTGATGACAAATTTCCTGAAAATTAACAGAAGCACAAACTTCAATTATTTTACACCTGTCTGACACTGTTTTGAGAAAAGTTGGAAAAATCTGATTCTACTAAAAAACTTTGAAAAAAGTCGGAAGATTTATATTTGCTTAAGTCTACTCCAAGTAAATTGTACCTGCTTGAAAGATTTTTCAATTTTAAAATGGATCTTTCAAAAGATCTTAATGACAATTTGGTTGTTTTTAACAAGTTGGTTCAAGATATTGTTAATTGTGATGAGAAGATTTCTGAAACCCATAAGGCTATCATTTTGTTTAATTATATGCCTGATTTATATAGATTTTAAGAATGTGATTAATTACGGTAGGGACACCTTCATCCCCAAGATTGTTACAGATTCCCTTAGGAGTAAGGAAATGGAGATTAAATCTAAAAAAAAGATAAGAGAAGTGGTGAATTGCATATGATGAGGAGTAGAATGAAGTTTAAACAAATGAGTTTGGTAGAACTCAAGACAATGGTGATTCGAGTAGTGGCTCGAGTGATGAGGGTGATAAGAAGGAAAACAATGGACAGGACAAGCCTAGTGGTAGACGGTGTTATAACTGTGGTAAATGTGGACACTTCATTACAGATTGTTTCAAGAAGAAGGGTAAGATGAGAGGCAATAGAAATTTGGCATTAGGGTCGAATGATGACCCTAGTGAGGCCTAGTGAGTGTAACCCTAGTCACTGCATTTGCATCTGTGTGTAGTCATTTCTGTATGTGTGTGATTGTTCAATTCCGTTGCATGATTATATGCTGCATTTCAATGTGTTTGTTTGATATGTGCATTGGCATAAATTGGAGTGATTTTATTACTTGGTGTAATTGTTTGCATGCATAGTAGGTTTGGAATGCATTAGTAGTGTGTGAGTATGTCCTCTGATAAGGTGGAGTATAGATGTCTAGGGGTACATTGGTGGCATGTACCGATGATGTGGAGTATGATATTTGGATCACGAGTGGAGATGTGATCAAATGTTGGAATCTTTTATCTATGAAGAGATCTTGATCAGGTAGTGTGTGAGAAAGACACTTCTATCACTTTGTTAGGTGGAGACCCATTATCCACGTAGGTTGGAAGAAGTGATGTGGTGATAGAGGATTATCCAAAGAACTTAGGAGCTATAGATGTTTACCAGTTAGACGTGTTTTTGAGTGATTAGTCTAGTAAACATGGTGAGCGATAAGGTGACATATGTGTTCTTGAGGTGCGAGCAACACGTAATGGGATATGATAAGTGTAGTGAAATCTTTTCGTGAGGTTATTTATGAATTTGTTGCATATGTGTTGACCGTGTGTTTGATTAACTTGGTGCTAATCTATTGTTCTGTGTAGACATGTTGGAAAAGATTTATGTGTTATCCTATATATTTGCTCTTAATTGATTACTGTGATTATCTGCTTCTACTTAAGTGTTCTTGATCCTAGCCTCGACGAGTATATGGAGCATGTATGTTATGTGTTTCAAGTTCGAAACATGAGATAAGGTCTGTGATACCAATTTTATTGGTTACCTTGATTGTGCAAGTATAAACTATGTGTTTTGATTGCTTGCAGATTTATTGAGAATTAATGTGGAGATTTGTTGGGTTTTGATACCCAATAAATCCGAGCGATGTTATTAAACCGGTTTATTGGATTATACTTCATATGCCTCAGCAGATGAGTGAAGTGAAATGTCGACAACACAATCGAACAAACCATTCCTACAACTTATTTGGGTCATTTGAAGTAACCTAATTACATTAGTGTTGCTTACGGCCCAACCCATTACCTTGGAAGGCTTTTTGGTGGTAGTCCTATTATTTCCTATGGGGCCTAACTATGTTCTAACCTAAAATCCCACACGTGGTACCTATATAACTTTGCCCTATTACTGTAGTTGAAGTGTATGTGAAATTGAGGGAAGCCGTTTCCATTGAGAAGAGAAAACTGATTCACTTGTTTACTTTGTGCTTTGGCTTTGTGCCTTTTTCTTTGGTGATCCATTTTCTCCCTCCTTCTCTAGCCTTGGTGGCCGAACATTGAGGCTACCTTCTTCTTCACACAGAGCCCTTTGTGGGCAAACCCCGTGAGCAACCTCTTGGGGCGTTGGTTTGGGATTAGTTTTGTTGACTGTGGTGGTTGATTGGAAGAAACTAAGCCAGGGAAATCACTAGCAAATGTTATGTTTTAGATGAGTTTTTCAGGTTAATATATGGCACACAAACTCTCACGGTTCAAATCATACTATCACCCATTTGATGAAAACTATATCGTTAGGTATTTGATGAAAATAATGAATTCAACGTCCACGTTAAGAAGTATATATACATTTACATACCTACAAACATGTTGGGTAGTATGTCCTTACAGTATAGTTTTGTTGTAATAAATAAAATTATCCATTATCAATGTACAAGGATTGACATATTGTACTTGAAGTTTATAGTGTTAATCATTTTGGTATTCGAGTTTGTGATTTGTTCTTATAGTAGAAATAATGATAATACTACTACACTTGGAGTGTAATTAATAGACCACATGTCTAGTTCAATTTTATAGCATGATCGTGCGGAACATAAATTCCACTTGCTAGTCCGGTTTATTATCTAAATTCTAGACAAAATTGTTTATATCTTCTCGTGAATTTAATGATTATTTGATTCACCAATGCGTGACATCAATTTGATTGATCATATATATTGGTGAGTTGAGAATTTAAGAATGAACGAAGAATACGAATTTGTTTCGAGAACCATCTATCTGAAAAAGGGGATGAATGACTACTTAAAGTATTTTCAATTGAACAATTATAAATTTGAGCTCAATATTTAGTGATACCTAAACTTCGACATCTGTGACTTGTTCATGTGACTGATTGATGAAGAAAATGAAACTTAAATTAGTGAAAATACTTTGAAGGATAAAGTTGTCACTTATGTCAGTATTTAATTATTGGATCTTGAATGGGATGAAACATGTAGATAAGAGGAAAATACTACAAATATTTTAGCTTATGTGATTTTAAATATTCTGTGAATGCAGCTTTTGCCTTTTAGTAAAAATAAAAATAAAGATTAATAATTAGTTTTGATAGTCTAGAATCCACTAGAAGCTTGAAAAATATATGGCCAAACATGTCGCCATGGTAACTCTGTAAAGCTTTAGAGTCAATTGCAATTACTTTGAAATATTTTGAACATAATTATAATTGTAATTAAGCCCGTTTATCCCCCATTATTTGAAATTTTAATGGTTGGAATAAAGCTAAATCCACCAATGATCACTCAACTTTATAGTTGGTGTCACCTTGACCGAGACCACCCAATTTGATTTTATTTCATCAAAGCTATTCAATTTCATATAACAACTTATTTTAAAAAATAAAATAAAATAAAAACTCATTTGAAAAAAATTTACTTAAAAAAATTAAAAAAAAAAGTTATTTTACAAAAAAATTCCTTCAAAAATAAAATAAAATAAAATATTATTTTAAAAAAATCCTTTATTTTTGTTTTAAAATTTTTTTTATATATATAATACAAAGTTACCGTTTTACCCTTTTGAAAATTAGTGAAAATCGTGAAAAGAAATTGGATATTGATCATAGTGAAATGATATATGAAATTTGGTGGCCAAGGTGATATATTACATGAAATTGGGCGGCCATGGTGAAATAAAATCAAATTGGGGGGCTATGGTGATACTAAATATAAATTTGGGTGGTCATTGATGGATTGATCTCGTTTGATTAGTATTTTTTTGAAAAATGTTTTGTTAAAAAGAAGAATTTTTTTGGAATTATGTGTAATTTTATTTTATTGAAAAATGTGTAATAGATAAAAAGAGAGTGAAAAAAGAATTATAATTTCAATGGGGGGCAAATAGCGATTAAATTTTAGAAACTACTTCTTCAATTAAACAAATTATGACTTAATTAGGCTTAAATTTGAATTAAACTTTTTGGCCTATAGGGGTCGTATTCAAGAAGAAAAAAGAGAAAAAATTATTAAAAAAATATATTTTCCTGATCTTTTCTTGTTCCGTCCAGTCTAGCATTTAACTATTGATTTAAATAAAGATTGTACGAGGTATGTGGTCTCCACTTTGGAGAATATAAGGGTTGAATGATGGAAGCATAAATTTTGTGAAACCAATAGCTGAAATTTCATGGATTAAAAAGCTGGAAGTTCGTTATTCTAATTAAATCAAGAACTTTTAGATGAATTGGTACTTACTTGAATCAACAAAAGAGGGCAGCCAATGATCCCTCCAGAACCAGGTACATCGTGCAGAAACTCTTCCATAAATGGACATGGCGGCAATATGTTATCCCCAAGCTGCTCAAGCCTGATATATGCATCAGCCTCTACGAACAAAACGCCTTCGCCATTGCAATCAACTATAAGTTTTCTGTTGTCTCCTTCAATAATCCTGCCAGCAAAGGGATAGTAATAAACCAGTGTTTTCGCAAGTCCTTCTCGAATAACTTCAACTGGATTTATCCCTTTCATTGAAGGATTTTTTTTATAGAAAAACACCATCGGAACTTGTAACCATAAACCTTCTTGATCATCTATATCAGAGAGTTTCTTTATTTCACGTGGTGTAGGCTTTGCTGGCACCACCAGTTCAGGCTTACACCGTTTCACTGAAAAAGCAAAGGTAGAAGAAAATGCCATGGCAAAGACAATTTTTTATTTAGAGAATGCAAGGAAAGAAAAGGCTTATTAGCTTTGATAGTTTGAGGGCATTAATTTAATTATATTGTGAAAATGCATTTCCCTTGATAAAGGAGCAGTGACTGGTGAGCGTGTGATCGTGGGCTATTGACAGAGATTAAACATTCTAGAAAAATACACGTCTTTAGTAAGGCCCATTTGAGAGCCATTAATTTTTTGTAATGTATTATAAAAAAAAGGATGAATTGCATAGCGGCCACCACCTGCCTTGCCTTGGGTCTTGGTGAATGAGGTAAATCGCAGGTTATGCCTCCAAGGGTACAGGGTGGAAGATTACTTGTACACTTGTACTTACCCAATGACAAAATCCATATTTCAGGATTCGATCCCTTGACGTGACAACCTCAAGCAAAGTTGGAGTTTTTCCACCTTCCTCTTTTACCATTTGGAGATGTGCCATGGGGGCTTCTTGTAATGTATTATAGAATAATAGATTGATGGAGAATGTATAGTTAAAAAATAATAAAACTTTATTGATTTGTGTGTATAATATTTTATTGTGTGAATGTGTGATAGAGAATGATATTATAACAAACAATTGAAAACTTTAAAGGATGGCAAACATGGGCTAACTTTCTCATTTTTTGTCTCATTTTCTGCCAACTTGAAGCAGCCTAAATACCTGTTGAGTAGTATGTCCTTAACAGCATAGTTTTGTTGTAATAAATAAAATTATGGGATAATTGCAACAAAAGATTCAAATCTTTGAAACATTAGCAGACTTTCTCCAAACATTTGTTTTGTTGCAGCTCACCCCTAGCATTCCCAAATGTTGTAGGTGAACCCATTTTGGATAGTTTCTACTTTCTATCCATAATTTTGTGAGTTGACCAAAAATTTAACTTTCACCACATTTTTTATATTTTAAAAAGGATAATTGGCGTAAAACGTTCATACCTTTGATTTTTTGGCGCATAACGTCCATACATTTTACATTCTTTGCACCGAACATCATTTTCACCAATTTTTAAGAATATGAAGTTTGGTTGGTTATTTGCATTTTTTAAAAAGTTTGGGCCTATAGTTACAATTCATTCGTTATTTTTCTTTTCTTTTCTTTTCTTTTATTTAAATAGAAGGGTATATTGATCATTTTATGTTAAAAATTGGTAAAAAGGATGTTCAGTGCAAAGAATGTGAAAGGTAGGGATGTTATGCGCCAAAAAATCAAAGGTATGGACATTTTCCACAAAAACCATCAAAGGTAGAGGCGTTTTGCGCCAATTACCCGAAGGGCAAAAGAGTAACTTTTCATTTATCACATTAAATAATTAAATAAAAAATAAGAAGTAGAAAAAAAAACACACACACACGAAAATGAATTTTTGAAAGAATAGAACCAAATGTATGTTTAAATGTGAAAGCTAATACAAGTGGGGACCGTGGGGCTATTGATGGAGAATAAATGGTCTAGAAAAATTCGCGTTTTAGCTTTCTAATTTTTTGTATTTTCTGCCTACGTGAAGAAGTCAGTCTACCATCATGACACGAATTTAATGGTATTTTCGTTTTAATGTATCTTAGTTTACGGTTGGACCACAAAGTGAAACCTTAAATGATTTTACAAAGAGACTAAAATAAACATGTCTCGCATCATTCAAGACAGTAGAGCAATAGGTACTCAAATACCATCAAATTTGATGGTCATCATTGCTACTCTTTATACCTGTAAAATGGTGAACTAGCCCGGTTCACCAGCTCGCGGGCATCTAGCCCATGTTTGGTCCCCCTTTTTCTAAAACTCAATTTTTTTAAAAAATATTTAAAATCACACATTTCTTAAAATTCACTACTTATATCAATTTTTCAATCACACATTTACTCATCAACTTTTATCAAAATCTACTACAAAATTATTTTTATTACTAAACCAACAGGGGCTTAATATCGAGCCGGCCTTCCGAAAACCCCTTTTTTATTGGAGAAATTAGTCTCATTACCTCCCAAGTAACTAATTTGAATAATACAGTACGTAATTAATATTTTCTAAACTAATAAAACCACAAAAAGATCAAATTCCCGATTCCTAAAAAAGGGAAAGAGGGAAGGAAAGCGTTAACCTAATCCGAAGTCGAGACTTGAGAAGGGGTTTAAGAAGGAAGGTGATAATGGTAGTTGAAATGGAAACGACGGCTTTTAGTGGCAGTGAATCCAAATCTGAAATGTTGGGTTGGTAGAGGAGAAGAAGAAAACGGTGGACGAAAGATGCAATCTTGGATGCTAAAGTGCATTGGGGAAATTAAGGCAACTCCTATAGAGAAACTCCTAAAATTAAATTTGATATAGGTAGGAACTACTGATAAGAGGCTTTGGGGAAAATTAAATATGGATGTATCTTTCACGAGATACAGAAAATTATTTTTCAAATCGTAATTTACTAAAATTTTGAATTGTGAAGGTAGAAATTTGAGAGTTTTGGGAAGTGATGATCACCAATATCTATGTATATTAGAAGCTCGTGCGTCTATGCTTTGTTTAACATATATTTTGCATGCAGTCTGATCCCAAACTCTCAATATAGAGGTGTAAACTTTTGATAAATCTAGTCAAGATTCAATAGCACCTAGCTATGTCAACGAGCCTAGTCGAACCGAGCCCGAGCCCCAAAAAAAAGCTCGGGTTTGGTTCGAGTTTTTTTAGGCTGAGCCGAGCAACGCTCGGCCAAAAAAAAAAAGGCTTGGCCCGAGCCTTAGCGGGCCGAGCCGTTCGAGATTTTTTTTTTTTTTTCAATGTCAAATCTACATTTTTACTTAAAAAATTTAAAATTTGTACCGTTTATACATACTATAAATTAAATAAAAAAGTTCGGGCTCGGCTCGAGCTTTTTTGGGCCTGAGCCGAGCTGGGCAAAGCTTGGCCAAAAAAATGAGGCTCAGCCCGAGCTTTGGCTCTGTGTAACCGAGCTCGAGTGGGGCCCGGCTCGAGCTTTTTTTGAAGCCTAGCCCTAGCCGTCCAAGCCGGCGAGCTTTTGCTATCCCTAACAGCACCATGAAATTTGGACTCAAAATATTGAACTAATGTTTGGTAAGGCTTAAAATCTCCCAAAAAACCCTTTGTTTTTATGCAGAACTGCTCAGGTCGAGAGTATTTATGAAATTTTATAAAAGAATCAAGTGTTGTTGAAGAATGCAAAGGATAAGTTCAAAATTTTACGTGCATAAAGCCAGAGAAATGGGTTGGCTCTTATCATCCATTTGGTTAGACAGCTTCAGATGTTACATCAGCTGAGACACGATCTTCGTAAAATTAGATGCAAGTTGATCCCTAATCTATTTCTTTTAGGGGAATCGTCCCCAACTTTACAAAATAGGTGAACGGAAAAATTTCGCCCACCCATTTTGAGATTAATGGGGTAAAATTGTGATAAACAACTGAGCCCCTGTTTGACAACTTTTATTTTCAATTTTCCTTTTATGCACTCATTTTCAATCACATATTCACGTAACAAAATATTATGCACATAAATTCAAAACTTGTTTTTAAATTTTAACCACATATTTTCCTAAAAATCACTATTTAAAATATTATTGTTTACAAATAATGGTTGTTAAACAGGGCTAAATAAGCCCTGTCGATACAAAGGGAAATTGCAGGAAAATGATGTTTTGAATAGTATTTTTTGGAGAATATGAGTGGGAAAAAAAATTGTGTTCACGTTCGAAATATTTTATTGTATGAATGTGTGGTTGAAAATGAGTATGCGAAATAAAGAGTTTTCAAATAAAGAGAGTCAAACACGACTAAATTGGTTGGCTACATTTGTGGATTTCTGTCACATAATATCTTTGTTAGGAAGTCCATTTTATGCTTGGGAACCATGTCTTTATCTCGGTTTCTGTTGCACACATTTGATTCTTCTATAGACCTCCTTGATGTCATGTCTATTCTTTGAGGGCAGACCCAGCGGTATAAAATAAAATTTTTTATACTTGACTGAAACATTTTTTAAAAAAATCTAATAGAAAAAAAATGGAATTTTCTTTGTAGAAAAAAATCCCTTAAAAATTTAAAGCCTAGACATGCCCCGTCCTTCCGTCCCTGGAGCAACACATGGTTTGAGCCTAAACATGATGAAATTTTTAGTCGCAAGTAGAAAAGATGCTAATATCTTGTTTGTTGCACGCAAACAATTGTGCGGCTTAATTGCAAATTTATCTTTTTTTTCCTTTTTGCATCGGCCAGCAAGTGAATCAAGTTGCTTGCTAAGACCCCATTTGACAATCATTATTTGGAAAAAAAAATGATATTTTAAATAGTGTTAAAGAATGTAAAATGACAAAGTAGAGAAAAATTTAGCTTACGTGCAGAATATTTTACTATAGAGTAATGCTATTTAGCCCTACAGGATTATAATTTCAGTTTAGGTGGCGTTAACGTGACATTAAATGATATGTGAAATTAAATAAACCATTTAATTTCACCTTTCATTTAGCATATCATCTTGTGCCGCCTAGACTAGAGTTGTAACACATTGGAACTATCATTACTCTTTATTAAGTGAATGTGTGGTTGAAAATAAATCCGTATGAAAAAAGTTTTTAAATAATGGTTGTCAAACAGAGCTAAGTTTTGCATTCAAGTTGTCATGGATATTCTAATAAATTTGTCATTTATCTTGTACAATTCAACTCATCAAACTAATTACCGATGTTTTTCAGTTCCACCAGACTAACAAAACACAAGTAAATTGTTTTAGAAAATTGAGAAGAACCTTCGTATTTGAAAAGACTGAATAGGTTAATCTATATAGTATATCTCATATCTGCATACGTCCTGTTCTGACGTAAGTTCTTCACTTTAACATCATCATAATAACTCATTCCCATAATCTATGATAGGAATCACAATTCTGGTAAAAGGGAAGATCAGATACTCATGGAACTCAAATTCCCCGTGTCCACCAAACTATAGGGTCGCCAGTCACGGTATGCACCTGTTTCGCGCATTTTTCGCTCGCTAACAATTAAAAAGGGAATCAGACGATTGTGTAAGGGACAAACCTCTTAGAACAAAGTCCCAAGGGGCGTTTATTGAATATGAAGATTTACAGTTTGGACACGAACAAGATGCCTCCAAAGGGCGCAAGCACACAAGTACGAAGGAATTGAAGTAATTAAAAGTTAATCTAAGAAAAGTAAATTACATGTTCTCTATTTTGAGAGTGAATTTTGTCGGGCCTTCTTCGTTGTCTTCTTCCTTCTTTTATACGGCTTGGGCAGTTTTGATCGTTTAGCAACTGCTCGTAACTACCCACTTCTTTCATCATGGTCGGCTGGCTAAAACTACCGTGTGCAACTTCTATCACTACGCTCTCTTCACAACTGCTTGCCATCAACTTTCTCAAATCGTGGGGCGTAATTATGATGTGCTCAAACCGTCTTAGATCGTGATTTTGGATAACAACAAACTTTGGTCATTTCTTGGACTTTGGGCGACTCAGCATTCTTGGGCGACAATTGATCTTCTGCTCTAGGCGATTGTAGGGTGTTTCCTTCGCTCAATATCTGGGCGTCCTGCCGACTTGGGCATCATCGTACCTTTGTCTTTTTGGGCTTTCCTCATATTCAATGATATTTCTGGTTGGGCTTTTACCCTGATCTCTCTATCTGGGCTTCTTCTTTAGAGCCATTTCCTCTCTTGGGCCATTTGATTTGGACTGCCTGTTTTGTGTGTCAACAATTACCCCCCAATATGGCGGAATTAATTTTAATCTTTGCCATATTCATTTATGTGTCTTCCAGCAACGTTTGAAATTTCCAAGGTTTTTCAATCATCACTTTCTTCCAGTTGTCTAAAACAGTGTGACGTTACAACCCCTCTAAACCCAAACATCACGCCACTTCGTTGCACCACGAAATCACGTCTTCATACTTCTCGTCTTTTCCCCCCTTTATTTACTGTTCATCATTTTGCTTCTCCTCTACATTTCTTAAGCAACCTCAGACAAACTCATATTGTGCGTTCAATGGCGACCTCTCAAACTCGTTCGGATTCCCCTTTTAGTTTCGAAGACTTCCTGAATCTCCTCACCAGGCCGTATGTAAACCCTTCTCGTCTTGCACCGGCCAATCCAGACCGGAATGAGTTTTATCTTGGCCCATTGTTCAATGATGCTGCATCAATAGAGAAAGTGGCGGCGGGTCAAGTATTCCCTTGCACGGAAAACCTTCCTTTTCTGAACTCACTACCGTTAAAGCCCATCCAGGAGCGAGGTATTCGCACTTGGCCCAAAGCTGATTCTTCTTTTCGTTTTTGGCATGCACGTCTAGTAAAACATGGTCCCACAAAAGCACTTTTTGATCGTGCACGGATTTCTGATTTGTTGGAGATTACCCTCCATCCTCCAATTTATGACTCGACACTTTTTCCAATCGCGCTGAGTTTTTGGTCTTCAGAGTATAACACTTTTGTTTTTCCTCTTGGCCCGATGTCTATTACCCTGAGGGACGTAGGGGCTTTAGTAAACCTCCCACCTTTGGGCGATACCATATTTCCTGGTATCTTGGTCACTAGTGCTGCTCCGAAGTTTGATAAGAAAATTACTGAGTCTTATTTGAGCATGCAAAACCTTTACACTGCTTCCATTTCTGAACCTAACCATGCTGAACGTGTAGCTTTTATCCACGTTTGGCTGTGTAAATATATCCTCTGCGTCCCTAGTCTGAAACCCTCTACGAGTTATTTGCCCATATCACATGAACTAGCACGTGGTCGACCCTTGAATTTATGTTCATTCCTTTTGGCTGCTTTTTATAGAGGAATGACTTCCCTTCAATTTCAATTGATGAATAATGCCTCCCCTACAGGCAGTGGACCTCTTTGGTTGGCCCAATTGTGGTTGAGGGCGTATTTCCCACAACTTGGTGCTGTACCTTCCCCTCCTAGATCAGTCGCTTGCTATGGGTTGTTTATTCATCAGTTAGACCCTGTAAATATGTCTGCCAGAGAGATTTCACATTCTTTTATACTCTGAACTCCATTCCTTCATTCTTTCCTTTTCCCGTTCATCAAATCCCCATTTTTGTTCGTCCTTCTTCTAATATGGATGAAGCAACTGCATCTTTGTCTACCTGGGTTGAATTTTTAGTTGGGAGGGAGTTGTTTCATGATATCGTGACAGGGACAAATGCTAAGGCTGGTGTTGAGATATATGCTCCTCATTTCTTTGCCCGTCAGCTTGGCTTTGGCCAAACTTGGCCTGTTCCTCCTTGTTACTCCAAAAATATCACAGAGCGTTTTTACCTTGTTAGTAAGGCTGAGACTGGGGCTATAGATGCTCGCAATAAAAGCTTGGCTGAAGGCTTTTCTTTTGTTCCTTTTAATCCTATTGCTGTCACGCATTCTCTTTTTGACCAACTGTGGCCATCTGTGAAGCGTAGGCTCTTTTCAGTCAACGCTAATCGTGCCTTTCATTCATTGGATCATTCAGAGACTCTCCCTCCTTCCCCTATCCTTGCCACTCCTCTATCCATCAAGAGCCCTTCCAAATCACCATCAGCTTCCCACAAACGTTCAAATCTTCCTTCTGCTTCCTCGACTTCCCCAGCTGTTGCTACTAAGGGTACTTCTAGCCGGAAACGGCCAGTTGCAGCTTCTCCAGTCTTGCATGATGACACTGGTGATGATGGTGGTGATGATGTTGATGTCCCCCTCATTCACAAGAGAAAGGTAATGGCTTTGTTTAAACATGACTTATCAATCTCTATGGACTAATGCCTCATTTGACTATTCCATTTGATGGTTCCAGAAAAGTTCATCCTCTCGTTTAGAAGTTTTAGCTACAGACTTTCCTGCTCCTGCTCCAGCTCCGCCTCCTGCAGTTGCAATTGTTTCGACAGAGTCATCTGATGAAGGGGTTCCTCCCACAGAGCGACCTCTAGTGTCAGAAACTTCATCACAATCCCTTGAAGCATCGCAGACTTCTCAGGACGTTCATCCCCCAATTTCTGTGCCAGCAGGTTGGCTGTTTCTTGACACTTTCGCCCTACTTGTTGACTCAGCAGTTTCTGACCTATTTTCCTCTGTGTGTATGTGTTCCCACAGACTTGCCCGTCGCAGCAAGTTCGTCTTATTCAGGGAAAGGGAAGTCTTCACGAATGATGGGGCCAATTGATGATGATCCTGGACGCCCGAAAGTTGCTGACGAGGTATCTCATGTTTCTCCTTCACTCTTTTGGTTTTGCTTGATTGATCTGTTGTAGTGACATTTTAACATTGGCATTTTCTTTCAGTGCACTAGTACCGTTGTGCGCTCCATTCAAGATTTGCTTTCTTCTTGGGAACAATTGGAAACATCCTGCTTCTCTTCCAGTCATCCTTCAGACTCCTCTGAGGCAAACATGGAGGTTCTTAGACAATCAATGCTTGAGTATGTTGCCTTCATGGACATGGATGTCTGCATGGCCAGTGCTGCTGCTTAGAAGGATAAATTTGATCTCTTGAGCACAAAGTTGGTACAAGCACTTGCGCTTCCGTCGCTCAATGTTTCCCCGAAATTCAAGGCGACGTTGAGGGCCATTCATTCCGAAGTCCTTTCTCTGTTGGCTAGATGTGCCGAATTGAAGGCCAAAAGTGCTCAGTATCTTCGTGCTTCTTCTGAAAAAGAATCTTTGCTCCAGGAGATCAACAAGGCCAAAACTGAATTGAATGAACTCTCTTTTGAAATTCAGGCCGAAGATTTAATGATGACTTTGGCTGCAGAGATAAAGGAGCTTCAAGCAAAGATGGATGATTGCAAGGCCAGGATGACTGCTAAAGAGCGTAACACCTCCCAAAGGGTAGAACGGACCAAATCATTAGTTGGGCGTTACCAGGAGCTGAAAGTGGATGAAGAAGTGGTGACCGACATAGATACTGCTTCTCAAAGGCAGGATGAGGATTGGGCGAAGCTTAGGGAACAGATGCGATCTGTTTGGGGTGAACTGTAATTAAGACATTTTTATGTCCTTCTCTTTGTAAATTCGTGAATCTATTCATCATAGTTTTTAACTGTTACAGCAGCTTTCGCCTTTAATGAACAATTGTTTTTCATGTTCGAATATTAATTGACGTTTATCTTTTAATCGTCAATCCCCCCAAGCACTTAATCACATGCTAATTGTATGCTCGAATATTGACGTTACTCTTTTAAATCGTCAACCCCCCAAGCATTTAATTATATGCTAAGATTCATGCATATCAATTTCCTCCCCCTTCAGATTTTTGGGCCATTTAATGTATGTGGCCTTTCATATCCTGACTCTTCATATTTATTCCCTTATAAATACGTTTGTGCCTTCAACACTTATCACTCCCATTCGTAATCCTTTTCCCAGAATCATCCTACTACCATTGTCCAATATCTCGACACTTTCTCCAGTTTCGACTTCCTGTAGAAATGAGTCAGTTGATTCATCCTGTGTGTCGTCCAACTTGAAACGTCTGTTGGTATGGGAGATATAGGAAATATTTCTTGGCCGGCGGCAAAATTCTTCCCATCTATCGATGGTGGGGGGAACGTTTCTGGGCCAATTTGCTTGCTGAGAGTGCTTCTCAGCCTTTCTGCCCGCCATTGCAGCAATGCTTTTGGGGATGTGGCCGATCCCAGTCCACAATTTTCACCGTTGCTGCCAAAGGCCTACAATTGTTTATCCTCCGTTGTAACTTATAGGAGATTTCAAATTCACGCTCATAGGAGGCTTTGTACTTTTCATATTCTGTTGATGTAACCAATATTTGATTAATAAAGAGTTTTATTTAGACGTATTTCGTCCTTTATTTTATTTGGTTATCATCGCTCATCAGAGCTTACATTTTTAAGTTTGTAATTGTTCGTCTTCCCATAAGGAAGGAACATATTTCTTCAAGTATTTGCCATTGATGAACCTCACATGATTAGTACCATCTAGATCCTCTAAATGGTAGGCTCCGTTAGGCAAAACACTTTTCACTTTGTGTGGTCCTTCCCAATTTGGTGACCATTTACCGTATTTTGGATCTTTACTATCCAAAGGGAGTATTGCCTTCCAAACTAAATCGCCCAAACTGAAGGATTTGGCTACGACCTTCTTGTTGTAAAACTTAGCCATTTTCTGTTTCTGGACTTGTAATCTATCCAGAACATCTAACCTTAATTCGTACAATTCCAACAAATTTTGAACGAGCAATTATGCGCGTTCGTTGTCGTCCAGGTCGTTTTGTGAACGTACTCTCCTTGACGGCACGTTGATTTCCACAGGTAACACTACGTCTTGCCCGTATGTCAGTTGAAAAGGGGTAACTTTAGTGCTTGTGCGTGGCGACGTTCGATAGGCCTACAGAGCTTGATTCAAACACTCGTGCCAATCTTTGGCGTTTTCACTTATCATCTTTCTTACGATGTTTTTTAGGATCTTGTTAGATGACTCGGCCGACCGTTGGATTGAGCGTAATAAAGTGTGGAATTTACCAATTTGACCTCAAATTCGCTCAAAAATTCCTTCACTTGATCCCCATTCAAGGAAGTTCCATGATCCACCTCAGGGTTTGTGGGATTCCAAACCTATAGATGATATGGTTGCGAATGAATTCTATAACACTTTTTTGAGATCTCTCTTAGAGGTATGGCCTCTATCCACTTAGTGAAGAAATCTGTTGCCACTATAATGAATGTATGTCGTTTGGACGATGGTGGATAAATCTTCCCTATTAAGTCTATCGCCCAACCTCTAAATGGCCATGGCTTAATGATAGGTACCATTTCTCTAGCTGGTGCTCTCAGAATTGGCCCATGCTTTTGACATGCCATACAACCTTTCGCATATTGGACACACATTTCTCCCATTTTAGGCCAAAAATATCCATTCCTAATAATTAACCACCTCATCCTTTGACCAGGTTGGTGGGCTCCACAAATTCCTTCGTGTATTTCAGCCATAATTACCTTGGCTTCTTGTAAACTTACACACTTTAATAACACCCCATCTGGGCGTTTTTTAAGTAATTCACCTTCAATTAATGTATAGTTCATTGATCGCAGCTTTATCTTTCTATTGTTCTTTTCACTTGGTTTCTCCAAGAATTCTTTTATCTCTACCCTCCAATCCATTGCGTCTCCTTCTTGTATACAATGAATTCCAATCCTATTTGCCCTCCTTTGTATAACAGGTAAAATTGTTCCATATTCACAAGTGTGCTCCATGTCTAAAGCTTTTAAGTAACATGAGGCCATTTGGGCCAGTTCGTTTGCTATGTCGTTGTACATTCTGTTGACATATTGGAGTTCTATTTGGTCAAACTCTTCTAGTAATTCTTGGGAGACTTCATACTGGCTTATAACGGATTCGCTCTGACATTTAAAATCGCCAGTGAGTTGGTAAATCACCAACTGGGAATCGCCTCTAATAATCACGTTTTTTACTTCCATTTCAATTAATAACTCTAGGCCGACAATCAATGCCTCATATTCGGCCTGGTTATTGGTGCACATTCTGTCCAATGTGAAGGCGAACTTATAACAAATTCCTAGAGAATTTATCAAAGCTATTCCTACTCCTGCACCTTTGGAAGTTTTTGACCCATCAAAATATAGGATCCATGGTTTGAACTCGAATGAGTCTATTTCCAATTTAATTTCTTCAGGCATGTCAAGGCACGGGTGATCGGCCAAGAAATTAGCCAATGCTTGATTTTTAACCGCCTTCTGTGGTATATATTGTATTTCAAACTCGGACAATGCTAAAGTCCAAAGGCCTATCCTTTGGTGTAAAACAGGGCGAGAAAACATGTACTTCACTAAATTAACTTTGGAAATCAGATAAACTGTTACAGGCCGTAAGTAGGCCCTTAATTTAGTACATGTGAAATACAAAGCGAGACATAGTTTCTCGATAGCAGAATAATTACATTCGCATTTCGTCAAACGTCTACTTAAATAGTATATTGCCCTTTCTTCACCAAACTGGTCTTCCTGCGCGACCATTCCAGCTATCGATTCTTGTTCAGCCGATATATACACCTTCATTGGCCGTCCTTGGATAGGTGACACCAACACTGGCGGATTTGCTAAATACGTCTTTAGGCTATCAAAGGCCTTTTGATGTTCTTCTTTCCAGACGAGTTCGTCCTGATTTTTCAACTTTAGGAGAGGCGAAAAAGCTTTTGTTCGCCCTGCACAGTTAGAGATAAATCGCCTTAAAAAGTTAACTTGACCTAGAAATCTTTGCAATTCTTTTTTGTTGTTAGGCGGTTTGGCCTCTAAAATGGCCTTCGCTTTATTCTTATCGAGTTCAATCCCTCTTTGGTGTACTAGAAAGCCAAGGAAATTACCGGCATTGACACCAAACGCACATTTCAAAGGATTCAATTTCAGCTTATATTGTCTCATTCGCTCAAATGAGCGTTTCAGTTGTTCGAAATGATCTTCCTCTTTAACAGATTTAACTACGATGTCATCTACATACACCTCAACAAACTTGCCTATCATATCATGAAAGATTAGATTCATTGCTCTTTGATAAGTCGCCCCCGCATTTTTTAGGCCGAAAGGCATAACTACCCATTCGTAACATCCTAAGGCCCCTGGGCATCTAAAGGCAGTTTTGTATATGTCTTCTTCAGCTATATATATTTGGTTATACCCTGAATGCCCATCCATAAAAGAATACATGACATGTCTGGCAGTGGAATCAACCAAGGAATCTACCGTGGGCATTGGATACTCATCTTTAGGTATTGCTAAATTCAGATTTCTAAAGTCTATACACACCCTCATTTTACCATTCTTCTTTAACACTGGCACGATATTAGATAACCATTCAACATATCTAGCTGTCCTTATGAAACCTGCTTTTAATAATCGCTCAATCTATGCTCTACTAAATTTTTGTCTAAACCAGGCATATGTTCATACTCCCAAGCAAAACAGTCTTTATACTCTTTTAATAAAGTGATTAATGCTATACTAACCTCTTGACTAAGCATTTTGCTGATAAATGTTGGGCGATCCTTTCCCACACCGCCAATGTTCACTTTGATCAACGGGTCTTGTGTTTGAGCGTTTCCAGGTTTGTGGATCCTCATTACTTCATCGTCCAAATCCTTTACAGGTATTTCTTCTTCTAGGCAATCTACCTTGTTAACTTCCTGTTCAATACTTTGTTCCAATTTGAATACTACCAATTTGTCTCCCAACATTTTCAATGCTATCTCTTTTTTGATTTTCTCCTGACATTCTTTATTGAAAGCCACTAGTTTGGCTTTAAAGGCCTGGATCTCGGCCACATGCTCTTTTGGTTGCCAAGTCATTAATATTCTCTGAGCGTTCTTTTGCCAATAACTGGCTCTTCTAGGGCCACTATGTTTGGCTTAATTTGACTGAACATTTCAGCGAGTGCTTCTACTGAAAATGGTTCTTCACTTTGTGCGACAACTTGAGTTTCTTCTCCATCTTGGACTATTCTAACAGGTCCGTAGTTCCCTTCATACATGAACCTTTCTACCGAGTTAGTTTCTGCAACAAAAGGCCTATGATCTGCCTGTACCACCTCTGTCTTCCCTTGGTCATTCCAAAAAATCAAGCACTGATGGAACGATGATGGTATACAGCGACTTCCATGAATCCAATCTCTCCCTAACAGTATATTGTAACTGGTAGGACCATCAATGACAAAGAAGACAGTCGTCCTTGTAGTCGTACCCACAGTTATATCAAGTGGCATTACTCCCTTGGCTGAAGTGGCTCCCCCATTGAAGCTCGTGAGAATGACTTCTGTTGGGATCATGTCATCCTCTGTTTTTGCGAACTTCCTCATCATCCTTAGTGGGATAGTGTTTATGGCAGCCCCATTGTCAATAAGCACCTTCACCATGGGTATGCCATTTACCAAGGCCTTCACATAAAGTGGCCTTAAATGCTTGGTCAATTTCATAGTGGGTTTTTTGAAGACAACTATTTCTGCTGCATCGATTTCCACCTCCTGTTTGTCTCCTGTCGACTTATCCCTTTGTGATGAATCAACTTGCAATACTTCGGACTGAATATCCGTCTGTGGGGCATCATCTCTATCTTTTAGTATTTCTCCAGTAGCTATCCAACCTGTTGGGGGAGGCAGTATCCTTGGAGGAGATTCGTACTTCTTAGAACGAGGTACCCTTTTCTTCCTTTTGGGTGTCCCATATAGTACGTAGAAATCGAAAGAACGCCCAGATGGTTCTCCCAATAAATCTACTTCACGAACTCCTTCCCGATGCAATTGTTTCAGCAAGGTATTACGCGATACTCCTCTCTTTCTCCTTTCTTCTTCAAGATCGATCTCTTCCTCAATATCAGTCATGCCATCATCCTCTTCGCCTTATACTTCTTGGGACGTCTGACCACTTTCGCATTCCAACATACACGCTTCTTCTTCATCTTCTCATTCTCTCTCCTTATTCTTGAATTCGTTGGCCAACAAATAATTATTAGCCATGACGGGAGGTAAGGTGCCGAACTGGATAGTAAGAAGTGGTTCCATACCGTCTTCTTCTCTTTTGTTTCGATCAAACTTCAACCTCCCACAAGAACTTTCTGGCATTTCTCTCATTGATTCTCCAGTGCCAGTCTCTTCACTATCTTCGAGAGCATTTTGATTAACCATTTCCAGCATTCTCGGTGCTTTAGGACGTAGCTTTTCTGGTTGCTGCCTCATCATTCATCCATAATTCCGTTGAAATCGTCTTTGCTGAGTACTGGTCATTTCATTAAAAGGCACAACACGTCTTGCATTGTACTGATATGAGTGCCACACATTAGGTTGGTGAGGCTGTGGTCTGAACGATTTCTCATGCCGTGTCGGCCTGAACTGCCTTTCCAAAGGCGGCCCCTTATAGAACGATGTGCCCTGCCTTCTGTTTGGAGTAAACTCAGGGCGATGGTGATTCTGCCATACTTCTGGTCTTTCAGTATTTGCTCTCATTTCTCCTTTACATCTGGCACACAAGACTTCTTCATCCTTCATAGGTTCTTTTCCCTGATACGTTCGAACACACTGGCATGTTTCTCAGGGTCTTCCTCATCATCGATGACCAATTTAAACCTTGGTCATTTATTTGTAACATTGGTCTCACCATATTCACTTCAAGTGGTTGTGGGAAAGGATTTTCATCCACTGCCATTTTTTTTTTGTCTTCGAACGTGATTCGTCCTGACTCGATAGCGTCCTGTAAAACATGACGGAAAACCAAGTAATAATTAGTCATATGTGACCACGTATTATGTCATTTACAATATTTTTTACCCTTAATCTGCTCAGGGCTTGGCAACTTATGTTTATCGCTCAGTTTTATCTGCTTATCCTTATATAATTTATCGAATATAAGGTCAGCTTTCGTCACATCGAACGAGAACGTTCTGCTCTTTTTGTTTTCTCCTTTCACAGGTTCATCTCTGGCTACATAGCTAGGCTTAGCTATTATGGGACAAGTATATGCATCCCCCTTGGTCAATTCGGCCAAACATATTTCAGTTTGATCATAAAATTCATCGTTTACAGCATGAACGCCAAAGTGTGGGTCTTTATAATAAGTGCCTTTACTAGAATTTTTTACTTGCTCTTTTTCTCTTATCAAACGTTTGTACATGATCACGTTCGCACTAAGTTGGAACAGGTCAGGGAATTCCCTATCCTGGAACTTCTTCTTTAAATCAAAACTTAAACAGTTTTGAGCGATTTTGACAAATTCTTTTTCAGGCAAGGGTACGAAGCATTTACTCCTAGCTGTTTTAAACCTTTGAAGGAAACCTTCTGCCCATTCGTTTGGCATTTGACGTAAGTTCGCCAAATCGACCAGTGTGACCTCAGATTCTGTTTTATAAAACTGAGCATGGAACAATTGTTCCATTTGTTACCATGTCTGAACGGAATTTGCTGGCAAATTAATGAACCATGAAAAGGCTACTCCTGTTAATGAACTAGGGAATAGTCTCATTTTATGGTAATCGGTCATCTCACCACTCTGTAATGTGAATCGCCCTATATGTTCTAGAGTAGATACTTCTCCTAAACCAGTGAACAATGAGAATTCGGGTACTTTATACCCTCTAGGCCATGGGTACGCTTGATCTACCCAATCAGGATATGGTTTAGTGTAAGTTGGCCTAATAACAGGACGTACCCCAACAGCCATTTGATCTTGTACTATTTCTACAATTTGATTCCTTAGTAAAGCATTTGGATCATATGGGACCCCTATGGGTTGATTCACTTGTTAGTTTATTTGAGGCGGCCTGATGTTTGGTCCTTGATTAGCGGGGAAAACACCATTGTTCAAACCATTATACCCATTATGTTGAGTATTCATTCCCTCATTAACACGAGGTAAATTATGTCCACCATTCAGGACATTATCCCTCATATTTGGATTACCCCCCAGGTTGGTAGTCATGTTATCGCCATTCAAATTTGGCGCTCCATTAACCCCTTGATTTGAGGTGGAAGGGCCAAAAAATATTTCTAAACCAGGACCTGGGTTCAAACCAGAGGAATTGTGTGGTGAAGCATGTCCCACAATCGCTCTGGTCTGGAAATGACTTCCTACGGTTGGTTGACATACTTGGCCTACTAATTTGCTCATGAGATCATTTAACGCACTTAATTGTTTGGCCATGTTATCATAGTGAACATTTCCACTCTGGGTAAATTTTTCCATATTATGGACGTTTCGTAAATTTACCTGTTCAACGACGTCTTGTGTGAGTTCTCCCAGCAATGCACGCATGGTTCGAGGTCTCAGCTCCGTCATTGGCTCATAACGACTGTGACTGCTTGGAGTCTGCCCTTCTGTCTGAGGAGAATGCTGCGGCTCCTCATATCGCTCGATCACAGATTGGACTACTCCGTGACTTGCTGGTACTTTATCCGAATTTTTATGAGGCATAATGTTTTCCTTTTGTATCTCCAAACACCAATAGTCCCACTGGGCGTGCCAAATTGTTTCGCGCGTTTTTCGCTCGCTAACAATTGAAAAGGGAATCAGACGATTGTGTAAGGGACAAATCTCTTGGAACAAAGTCCCAAAAAGGGGCGTTTATTGAATATGAAGATTTACAGTTTGGACACGAACAAGATGCCTCCAAGGGGCGCAAACACACAAGTACGAAAGAATTGAAGTAATTAAAAGTTAATCTAAGAAAAGTAAATTACATGTTCTCTGTTTTGAGAGTGAATTTTGTCGGGCCTTCTTCGTTGTCTTCTTCCTTCTTTTATACGGCCTGGGCAGTTTTGATCGTTTAGCAACTGCTCGTAACTACCCACTTCTTTCATCATGGTCGGCTGGCTAAAACTACCGTGTGCAACTTCTATCACCACGCTCTCTTCACAACTTCTTGCCATCAACTTTCTCAAATCGTGGGGCGTAATTATGATGTGCTCAAACCGTATTAGATCGTGATTTTGGATAACAACAAACTTTGGTCATTTCTTGGACTTTGGGTGACTCAGCATTCTTGGGCGACAATTGATCTTCTACTCTGGGCGATTGTAGGGTGTTTTCTTCTCTCAATATCTGGGCGTCTTGCCGACTTGGGCGTCATCGTACCTTTGTCTTTTTGGGCTTTCCTCATATTCAATGATATTTCTGGTTGGGCTTTTACCCTGATCTCTCTATCTGGGCTTCTTCTTTAGAGCCATTTCCTCTTTTGGGCCATTTGATTTGGGCTGCCTGTTTTGTGTGTCAACAGCGCCAAGATTAAAAATCGTCCTAATTTTGAGAATCACAGCACTGAGGAAATTCACATTGGCAAGGACCTTTCCTGACCTGCAGCATGTGAGAAAAGTGAAAAACTAATAAAATGTGGGAAGAGAACCATGTTGTCATTAACTTAAAAGGATTCACCAGATTGGAACGTAAAAGAAACCACATTAAAGCATGGAACTAAGGGAAAGAAAAATTGAATTATATTATGCCAGCCTTATATTATCCAAATGTTATTTCTGACAGAGATTTTCTTATTTTTCTCATTTCTAGACCATATGTAAGTATGTCGCAAGTGGCATTCTCCGAATAACATAAGCATGAGAGGAAATATATTAAATTATACAGGGCATCATTTTTTTTTACAAGGTCATACACAACAATTAATGAAGTTCAACATTCAAAGATTGAAGAAAGGATTTTATAATGAAATGGAGAAAGGCCGACTTCAATGCACATACCTTGCGTAATGTAAAGGACACTCTCCTTGGCCCCCTCCGGATTTCATTGTCCTTCACTTTGTCCACCTGCATCACAAATAACAAACCTAACTTCGAGAAATTAAAGAATACATGATCAAATAAATAACAAGGGAAAGCTTACTTTTCCACTGCAAAGGATAAAATTAGGCTTAAATATGTGACCTGTGGTAAAATTGCGAACACTGAAGAAATTCCTAATAAAACTGTAAAAGCGCAAATGCATCCAAACTATTAAAATAAATATATATGCCAACGTTACTATAAAAACTGACGTACTCCAAACTAAAATCGTGGCTGCACAAAGCTTGCTGCCTCGTTCATGTCAAAAAAATAAATGCACACTTTATTATGTCAAGCAATTATGCCCTTAATTCTGGTTGTTATGCATATATATCGGTACAAACCAAAAAAAAATAAAAATTGTTCAGGACTGTGCACAGATTTTTCATCTCGGTCCACTACACGCCTCTAGCTGATAATTATAAGTATTGGAAAACAAATGAAATAATCAAGCTTTGTTCTTTTGAGTTCTCATTAAAGAAGTATATGTTAATTTACGCTGTATAGATTCTATAGAAGATTGTCGAACATCTGAGAAGATACAAGTACTATACCTTGTGGTGTGGAATGTAATGATGCCAAGCACATCAACCCTCTCCAGATATTAATAACATTAATCGAGGTGGAAGATAAATAGCTCTCCGCAAGAAATTTGAGCTATTTTGACACATTTGCTCCTCTGCATCAAAACTGGAAGTATATCTCGACAGCCAAACACCTTTTGAATACAGTCTGAATTCCATGATGCAAGGGCTTGCCAATGAAAGGCTGAAAATTGATCCCTCAAATGCTGAATGGGTGTCTATATGTAGAGACAAACCAACCCCAGGTGGATATTCGTTGAGCTGTTGTTGGAAAGGAAAACAATTCTTGTTAGTCAACTAAGAATATGAATTCAAGCAGAACTACAACACAATTCGAGGGAGTTTAGTTACTGTTAATTGATCCAGACATACATCCATAGAAGAATCAAATTTTTGAAACATTTTGATCCTACCAAGTACTGGAGACGGGCGGCGCTGGGAGGGGGGACCTGGACCCCCCAAATTTTTGACAAAAATTTTTTTTTAATTCTTTTTGTATTTACCATTACCATTTTGTCCTCGAATTGAATAAAAATCTTAAACCCTATCAATTTCATTTTTCATTTCAGTCTTCAAAGTATGAACTCGAAAGGAACACTTGTAATAAGGTATGATTTTGCTAAATTAAACTATTTTCACATAACATACTTTGAGCGGCTGGCTCCGCCCCCGACTAGAGACACAAAAGATGGAAGATCACCTAAGTAATGATTTGTGTTAACTTTCCTTATCTGTAGGAGGGACGGGAAAAGAAAACTAAATATCAAATCAAATAATGCTCAAGGCTGATTCAATATTAAGTATTTCAGATAATGAATTAGAACTTACATCATAACGGAACTCGTACCTGTAATGCTGAACTCTTCTTTTGGCAAGATGTTACCATGTCTGACTATCCACCGCTGAAAGTAATTCCTGTAATATAAGGAATACATAATATAACAGAGTAAATATGTGGGTGTGTGAGAAGAACAAACTGGGTAAGAGCCCATATATTACACAAAAGATTATCCTTAACCTCCTCTTCTTTAGCAGTGACAAAGTCATGCACTAAGTAGACACCAGGAATGTTTAAATCTGAAGCTGATGTTGATACTGCGTTAGTATCGTTGCCCTTAACCTAAAAAGAAAAACAGTCGATCAATAAAACGAACAAACAACAGCAACAACTACTAGAAGGAATAGGAAATCTTAAAAATCCACAAAAGTATAGCATCAAAATACACGAACTTCGAGTTTAACTATTAACTCTACTAACCCATAAATGGTTTGACTCATTTGATTCTCAATTGCTTGAAATCCATGGATAGAGAAAATTGAGTCACAAGAATCATAACCTAGATTGAGCTTAACTAAATATTCACCATTATCTGAGGATCACATATTTAATTCAAAGGTATGATTAGTTGAGGCAGAAGGTGAACTCATCAAATTACAAATGGATAGTCTAATGTAAATTGTATATTGAACTACTACGTCTGTTTTGAAACTATTAGAAAGAGATAGCTGAATATGAATAAAGCTTAATTGGTCCACGACTCCCACAGTAAATGCAACTTATACTGGAAATGTATTCAGTAAGACAATAAGTAATCATCCATGCGATCGTAGTCATACACAATTGCCTCTTGAATTGTTGCTGACACTGTGGATGGATGAGTTCATTACAGAACCATATCAAACCTGTCTTAATTTGCAGTAACCTATACTTATAAAATATGTAAAATCACAGGTAGTACAAAGTCACACTTGCCCAGTGATTGTGCAGAATAACGAATGTGCAACGAACGACCTCCAAGATCGGAACATGGGTGCCCATCTAATTCCTTCAGCGCTGGTTGTGTACTACTTTTCTCTTGATAGGAGACAATAACATGAGTTCCACTCTCATCTACAGCATAAACTCCCTTAACTTCGCCATATGTACCAAACTCGGATATGATAGTGTCGATGAAAGTCCAGCTACAGGCCCACAGTTAGCCACATAGAGGTTGGGACTTGACTCGCCATCCCTTCCCTTGGGACGTATAAATCTCGGCAAGCCCATGATTCAAATTTTGTATTGAAAAGAAAAAGGGCATTAAATGTTTCATTGGCCACTGAACTTTGAACCATGTCACGGTTTATTCACCGAACTTCATTAATTATCTCAGTGACCACTGAACTTCGCTCCATCGAACTCCATCACCCATTCGATAATAATCGTTAATAGACGTGCTGATGTGGCAGACGAAAAAATGATGTGGCCGGTTAACTCCTTCAAAATTTGCCAACTCAAGTTCCACATCAGCAAAGGCGCATCCAAACACGGCTTTACCAATTTTATTTCACACGACTTTACAAAATCATAACCCAATTAGCTTGAAGTCTCTCCTCTCAAATCAATTGCTCCCATTAGCGAAGAACCCTAAGTGTCTGAACCAAGAACCTCCCAAGATCTCTCAAACCCTAACATCCTGAAATCTATTCTCCCAAATCTCACGCGATTCTGAAACCCATTAAATTCGTTAGGGTAATTTTCACCGTACACCGTGGTATCCCAAATCAGGTCGTCTAATTTTTGTGTGAGCTTCAAATTCATCTACAGATAAAAAGGTAATTTTTGTTCCTGTTTGTTGTAAAATTGTTCCTATGGTAATACACAAATTGATTTTTGAATTTAAAATTGATTTTGTACGTAACTCATTTTATTTTTTGCATGCATCTTCTTCTTTCGAATCAATGGTCAAGAAGATTTTACGATTACACTATCTTCTAGTCGTTAATGGAGGAAAAACATGTTTATACAATTCCTCCCCATAATCCAATTCAAGCTCATTTTTAAGCAGCAATTATTTTATTTTGTTATTTCAAACTAATGAATTTGGTTATTTAGCTAATAGAGTGAAAAAATTGCAGTAATTTTGTGAAAATTTTCTCCTTTTTGTCATTTGATTTTGATAGTGCATCTGCATACATTTTGTTGGATAATTGTTCCAAAAACTTCACGAAACAGAATATCGAATTGAGTACCGAAAATGCAGAATAGATACCGTATTTGCAGTAGGCTTAAACACTATATTTCCTCATATCATTTTGCATACAAATTCGACTGTAACAGATTTAATTAATATAACAGATTCATAAACAATTTATAAATTTCAGCAAATAATTAAACGAGAACTGCAAAATACTAATATGCAAAATGAATAAAAAGAAGGAACAAAAAAGAACTTTTAACCCGAGGCCTGTGTTACACACAGTTTCCTTAAAACAGATTTGTCCCCTCACCGTACGTGCTTAAGGTGTAATTTAAGCGTCTGCTTCCCAGGATACAATGGTGGAACGGTAGAATCTGAGCACCACAGATTTTACTCAGGCGAACTGAGTTAGATTCCCGAACAATATCACCACCAGACTTAAACAGAACCAAAAACAGAGACAACACTTAAATTGTTTGCAGATGAATACTCAAATGAATTCGTGTACTGAAAACTGGGAAAAACCAAGTTATATATATATATTTTGGATCTTGTAACTTACATACTTACTTCATGGTAATTACCACAGGAGTTTTAGAAGTTTCAATTGTTTCAGAAAATGAAAAGTCAGTTGAAAAATAAAATAAAATATAGCAAAACATAGGCTCGTCTAAGGGGCCAATTTTTGGTCAACCCGGTCCGACATTCGTGTACGCAGGTCGCGCCCGCACACAAGTTTAAGGTCAGATGCTTATTTCGGTCCGTGATTTGCACCCCCTGGCGCGCGCACGTGGAGAGAGTCTCTATGTTACACATGATTATACCATTCTAAAGTGTAATCCTTTATAAAATGGTTTTAGTTTCCATCTACTTCCTATGTGGGACAAACTTATTTTTAGTTTTCCCACCAACATAAACTTCTTTCACATAACGTACTTTGAGCTTCAATTTCTCATTCACCCGAGCATCGTTTTTGACAAGTATATGATTTCGATGTACTCACGGAGGAGAATACAAATCAACTTTCATCTTCCAAAATAACCAAATGGGTCCCGCTCAAAATTCATGTCAAAGTCACCTACAAACTCAATTTTTTAATCACGCATCTACTCATCAACATTTCTTAAAATACACGATTCCAACACATGTTAACTGGAATTTTTTTATTGAGTGGGTCTATGTATTGCCAATGTGATTAGCGTACCTCCATGTCCCCCAATTGATGTTTGGGTGAGTAGTAAGCATAAATGTTAACTGCGTTTTTTTTACTGAATGATAATTTTATTGTTCGTGGCTGCAATAGCAGATTTCCATGGCAGGGAAGAATTAGCGCATTTGTCATAGCAGTAGAAGACGCTTGAAGATTTATCCCGTTTATTGAAGAGTTTGGTTCAAATAAACGAACAAGAGGAAGTGGAAATCTCATTCAATGTTACGATCCTCAAGTTTAAAGGTCATATAGATGAGAACAAGAAACCCAAGAGGAAAGCTTCATGAAATTAGACCGCATACGCTGCTGATTAAAAAAATGTTATCTTATTCGACAGGTTTTTTCCAATGTTATCGTATTCGTCAAGTTGGACCAATGTTATTGTATTCGTCAAGTGTTTTTTATTTCTGCTGTTGTATGCATTTGTCACTCGAGTTTGAACATTGTGGACTTTGACATAATGTTAGTGTGTTAATCACTTTAACAATTCACAAATTCCAAGCTCGCAAACTGAATCTACATATACAGAGTGTTGGCGTTCTGAATCTAGCTATAGTGCAAATAATACCTTTCTGGCCAAGTTGCTGCATTCAATATGTCACGTTTGATTGTTAATATGCCATTGAATGTCATGTTTGATTGCCAATATGCCATAATATCTTTCTGGCCAGTTTGCTGCGCCAACTACAATTTTGGTCTGGTGAAACATGCTTATTCATTGGTCACATGAAAATACAATTTGTCCCCCTGTTTTTAATATTTGGGACGAGGAATGTTTAAGATGTTATTAAAAATAATGAACTTACAAGGCATAAATGGTGTTAAGGAAACGTCGTGTAACAAGTAAAAAATAATGTGAAGGGCAACAATTTAATGGTATCATTTATGGAGTCTGGACATCAAATATATCCCTACTCTTAACTCTGACTGCTTCCCTCCTTCGCCTGCCCCGAATAAAAAAAAATACAACGTACCATCTCATGAAACGTATACTCCGGCAAGTGAGGGGGGAAGCAAACACTACTACCACCACATAAATCCAAACGCTGAATTAAAAGCAAAAAAAAAATAATTTCTTCAAGATTTGTTTCACACTAAACTTCCAGAATTGATTATATAATCATCATCAACATCGAAATTAATGATCTGTTGGCCCTTTTTCCGGTGAGCGTCAAGCAAAACTACCAAATCCTTTCGTTATTCTCCGCCCTGCTGAACTGACACGAGTAAAAGCAATATTAGCAACTAGCCAAAGAAATCATTCCATTGTAAAAACAAGAGCATTGACCTCACCTAGCAGTTGTGTAGATTCAAAATTTATTAGAATATAAAAGAATTGGAATCTAAGGAGCCAATAATTTAAATATATGGTGCTTATTAAACTTCAGATATTAATATCATAACGAGGAAAGTGGAATAATTTTTTGCTTTGATCAATTAAAAAATATATGTATAATTATCTTATATAAAATTTTCTAAAATTAAAGGAGGAAAAATGGAAGAATATCTACAGAGGGAAAAACGAAAGAATCATGGTAATAAAACAGGTTGAATAAGCAACCAAAGGAATTGTTTCGGAATTACCTTCAGGTGAACATCCATATGCACGCCTTCAGAATGGTAAACGATGGCTCGTTTGTTCACAGACTTCGCGACATAGAATGGAGGATTAGGGTTCATAGATTCGCAACATAGAACAGAGAAATTTGGGTGAAATGGATTTCAGCTTAAGGGTTGGATTTGGGGGAAATGAATTTCACGATTAAGGGTTCGATTTGGGGATATGTAATTGGGAGAAATGGATTCACGGTCACGAGTTCGTTATGGGGAAATTGATTTTTCATGCTTAAGGGTTTGGGTTTTACAATTCAAAGTCGTGTTTCCTAATTGGTAAAACCATGTTTGGACATGCCTTTGTTGACGTGGAAGCTATGTTGGTAAACAACTTACCAATTGGAAGGAGTTAACCAGCCACATCATCGGGTGAGTGATGGAGTTAGACGGAGCGAAGTTCAACGGCCAATGAAACAATTGATAAAATTCAGTGAGTAAGCCGTGACATGATGTAAAGTTCGGTGTCCAGTGAAACATTTAACTCAGAAAAAGGGGGAAAAAAACATTTGCCAATGGCTATTATCAAGGATCTATGGAAGAAACACAATTTTTGATATAAAGATAAAACCTTTTAATTTCCCAAATTAAAGATAGAGATGCAAATAATGTCCATTAATATTGGCAAAGAACGACAAATCAAGTGTCTCCTAATGCCACTTTCTCCAATATCAAGAAAATTCTACCATCTACGTAATTCGTAAGAGCTATTTAGGACCCATTTCACGTATGTTTCAAAAATCAGATACTTGGAAAACAAGAAGGTTTCACATAAACACAAATTCACCAGATCCCTCTTCCTTTTTTTAGGGGGGAGGAGAAATTTGGTCCCTCTCATCTCTCTCACACTCAACACATTTATTCTTGTAGCATAAATGAAGATCGTACCTCAAGAAGCTCCACAAGCTGTTTGCAGAAGCAATTGACTCTAGCAACGCTCCCTGCAGAGGCTCAAGAATCATATAATTGGTTTGCTCCCCTCTCTGCTTTAGTTTTGAACTAAAGTCGTGTGTCATAGTTTTACTCTATTTTTCCAATTTATTTGAAGAGTTGATATTAGTGTGGATCTTGCAACATGTATATCAAAATTTACATAATGGATTATATAATGTCACATAAAACATAATCAACTTTTTCGTCAATTCATTTCCCTCCACATCATTTTCAGTAATCGTTAACGTATATTTTTTTATGTACAAAGAACAAAATCCTCCATAGCTACCATGTTAAAATCGCTCTTTTGATTTTAAAATTTAGAATTCAACTGAACCAATGTTACATAGAATCAAATCAAATATTAGTTCAAACCGATTCTAATTTAGTAGAGTAGTCGCCGTCTAAAAGCTTGTCTTTTAATTTATTATTAAACTATGTCGTCAAAAAGCTTGTCTTTTGATATGCCTCTTGCTCGCATATAAGTGAAGCAATTTTTTTATAAGTTGGTGACAACAAGACTCAGTGAGATGTTTAAGTTTGATATTATTTAATCATCTAATCTACATGTATTCATTTAAATCTTGTCTAATGTGCCTTTGTGTATTTATGTATATATTGAAGTTGTAATAAATGGCCTGAGGGCTGAGAGTATGGAATAAAGGTATTTCGTTATTGATTAAATTATTTAGGCTGGGCTAACTTCATCTCCCGGCTAGTCCTCAAACATTGATTCATCTATTTTTCTTAGTCATAAGCTCCTTTGTTTAAATCCATATCACGTTTGGGCAGGTACTTTGGTCTAGACATCTCCCACTAGTTTGGAGATGGAAGGATTGCCTCTCCTTTTACAAGGATGCTTATTTATCATTATAAAAAAATCTTTTAATTACGAAGCAGAAAAGGAAGCGTGAGTGCCAAAATTCGTACCAGAAAGGTTTTTGGCCTATCTATATGGAACTCCCTCAATCTAGTTGTAAGGCTGATATATCATACACATACTGGACTACCAAAATAAAAAGCATATCCGCCCCCCCAGATTCATCCTTCTCTTATCTATTAGTTCATTCCATCCATGCTAAGTTAGTAGTTCCTGTATTCAAAAACCTCTTCGAAAGTGTTTTTAGCAGCAAATAGGGACGTGGTAGTGGTTTCCCTTTTTTCCACTTATTCTATTTCTTTATATAATAATAACAAATTTACAAGTACCACTAATTGAAATCGCCTATGAATTAGTTCCAAGAAAGTAACTGATGATGGTTTTTTGTTCATTGGTACAGCTATTTACTCGAGCTTTTGGTGAGGAAGGATATTTCATAGAGTAATGGTAACATGATTGTTTGCATATGTGTAACAGTAGCATGGTTTAGGAAAACGTGAGTCAAGTTTGACTTGCAATGAAAAGAAATTGAGAAAATACACCTTAAAATGGACAAGAATATTTATGTGGTTCACTCAATTTAGACTACATCTACAAGCAAGTATATGAGGATTTATAGTAGGAGAATTATTATAACACTCTAAATACAAGGAGATAACAATAACTAATTTATCTTGTAATAGGAGAAACTAAGTAGGAAACACTCATGAGAAAACAATACATTTTTCATGTTAGGTCAGGACACACGATATTAGATCAAGAACATAAAGTATAAAGTTTGTTCACTAAAAATAAAGTGCAGAATTTAAAGAACACAATCGATATGTTTCGGCCTAAGTCCCGGAGGTTCGGTGACCACATCCAACACCTACATCCCCCATTGAGCATCCAATATTATGGATTATGCTCGGTTCCACTAAAAAGCCCAAATGGGCAACAAAGGTTACAAGAATGTTTAGAACAATCACAAAGAAAGTACAAGAACACTTATCTCTCACAATACAGCAACTAATTTACTTGAATCACAAAGAATCGGACACTAAGCCAACAGAATCAATTACACAGCCACACAAACACTTCACACAGATATTCACTCAGAATATCTCCATTAAGGAATCACTCTATTACACAATATCAACTCAAATCAGGTATTTGATTTGGATTTACAAGAAGATATCAAGCGGCGCAGCCAAAGAGAGAGAACAAGAGAATGGAATGAACCCTAGAAACGACTCTTCGAGATAATGCCAAATGAAATGGCATTAAGTATTAGAATCATCCAGAAGTCAATCCAACGGCTGCAATAAGTCCACGTGTCAATCATCCAGTGAAGTCTTTAGTTTAAGTAAAGTTGCACTTTCAGTAACACAATTTTGCCAAATTATGGGAGCAGCCAATTGAACCCGGTTCAATTCCAACAATCTCCACCTTGCTACCAGAATTTGGGCTATAGTGTAGTCCAAAACACAATTTCATACTATTTTCATTTGCTCAAAAAATACCTGTATAGACATCACACAGATCCAACAGATAACCGTTTCAAACAATTTAAAACATTATTCAAATGAATTATTTTTGTTCCCATATCTGATGGATTGAATTGAGTAGGGACTTAAACAATCTTCATAATCCCTTTGGAAATGATATATCTTATAAAATGATATTTAATATCAATAAGTTTTGTTCTATCATGAAACATAAGATTTTTGCTTAAATATATAGCACTTTGGTTATCAGATAGTAACAAAATATCATTTTCAGAAAAACCAAGTTCAGAAATCAATCCATTTAACCATATTCCTTCTTTAACAGCATCTATAGCAGCAATATATTCTACTTCAGTGGAAGATAAAGTTACAACCTTTTGTAACTGAGATTTCCAACTCACAACAGTACTACACAAAGTATAAAAGTAAGAGGAAGTTGATCTCCTATTATCTTTATCACCAGCAAAGTCAGAATCTGTATATCCCCTCAAGATATCACCATTTTTACTAGATTTAAACATTAAACCCAAATTAGAATTGCCTTTAAGATATCTAAATAACCATTTTAGAGTATTCCAATGTTCTTCCCCTGGATTACTCATAAACCTACTCAAGATGCTAATCCCAAATGCAAGATCAGGTCCGGTACAAATCATCAAATACATCACAGAACCAACAACATTGGCATAAGGTAGTTTTGACATTCTAGCATATTCCTCTTCAGAGTTAGGACAGAAATCAGACAGTTTAAAATAGTTTGACAAGAAAAGGTTACAGGTTTACAAACATACATATTAAACATTTTCAAAATATTAATCACATAATCATGTTGATTAAGAAATAACAAGTCTTTCTCTTTATTTCCCCAAATTTGCATGCTTAAAATTCTTCTAGCTAAGCCAAGGTCTTTCATATCAAATTCAGACTTTAGTTTTAATTTGATATTATCAATTTCAACTCTATTATAGCAGGTAAGAAGCATATCATCCACATAAAGGGCCAAATAAAGAGAGTGTTCACCTTCATCACCTTTAAAAGACAGACATGCATCAAATTGGCTTCTTTTAAAATCAAGTTTTAACATAAAGTTATCAAATCTCTTATACAATTGTCTAGGGGCTTTTAAACCATATAGAGACCTTTTTAACAAACAAACAGGATTATCGGGATTTCCAACTTCAAATCCAACATGTTGTTTCATATAGATAATTTCATCTAAATCACCATATACAAAAACAGTTTTAACATTCAATTGTTCAAGTTCCCATTTAAAATGAGCAAACTAAAGCAAGTAAACATCTAATAATGGAGTATTTCACAACAGGGGAGAAAATCTCAGTATAATCTATACATTCTTTTTGTTAAAACCTTTTGTAACAAGTCTAGCTTTGTATCTAATGGTTTTACTATTCCCTTCCTTCTATTTTATTTTGTAAATCCACTTACAATCAATTAATTTCTGTCCCTCAATCCTTTCAACAAGTTCCCAAGTCTTGTTTTTCAAAAGTGAAGACATTTCATCTTCCAATGCATCAATTCAATTTTTACTTTCCTTACATCTTATGGCATCACCATAGGAGTTTGGTTCATTTTCAAAATATTCTTGATAGGTGAAAAATGAAACAAAATCATCACTATCAAATCTCGTAGATGGTCTGATTTGCCTCATTTCCCTTTCCCTTGTAAGCTGATACTCAGATTCAGGAATTTGATCAATTTCTTGATCAATATTAGTTTTAGTTGGAGCGTCAATTCCATCTACTAGAGGTAGAGAATGTGCATGTTCAATATGAGGAGACTCCACCTCAATTTGAACATCCTTATCAGTCAAACTCTTATATTTTCCTTCTAAACATGGTATTAAAGATTCATTAAAAACAACATCATTTTTAACAATCACTTTATACCCCTTTTCATATTTAACCCACAATCTATATCCTTTAACATGTTCATCATAGCCTAAGAAAACACATTTAAGGGATCTAGGTTCCAATTTCCCAACATTTTGGTGAGCATAAGCAGCACAACCAAAAACCTTTAAATGAGAATAATTCACAGAACCATCAGACCACACAGATTCAGGCACATCAAAATTCAAAGTTTTAGTAGGACTTTTATTAATTAGATATACAGAAGTTTTAATAGCTTCACCCCAAAACATTTTAGGCAATCCAGATCCAAGCAGCATGCATCTAACTTTATTTAATAGAGTCATATTCATTCTTTCAGCTATTCCATTTTGTTGAGGAGTATAAGTAACAGTTCTTCATTAGTCATTCTTAATCAATATCTCTTCTAAATTATAACCCATATCTAGGAAGAGAAATGATTAGAGCTTTATGCCTTTTTAAAGTAATGTCGTGCAACCCCAAACCTTACAGTCTGTCCCCATTACCTGCCTAAGCATTGACCCAATAATAATCCATTTTAGACTAACTAGTAATCCAAAATCAATTTATTTTCACAATACCCTGCCTCCAGGGGAATTCAAACTCTCACAGCCTCTTGAAAGAAAGATGTCCCAAACCTGTAGAATGAAGGGGCCAATAACCAATCACCCTCGTACTATGATCATTGTATGCACAGTTTCTTGCATTAATGCAGATCATAAATGTAGAAAACACGGTGTTCTACAAAAATAACGCAGACCTCTTTTGAATTCCAAACAAATAAGTTCCATCATAATTAACATTGCCATTATAAGTCTATTTGTCATAATCATAATTGAACTACCTAAAGGTCCCAAAAGCTTCAGTATTGCATACTCATTGTCTTCCTCTTTTTCCTACTAACTAGTGAGAAGCATGTGCAATGCATGTGCCATGATGTATATGACTATATAATAGCGTAGGTATAAAAAAAATTATTTATGTCAAACATTAGTTACATAAAATTTTCTTATAAGTTGCTAAATGTTTCGAGGCAACATTAAAAACTAAAGTAAAAACAAATCACTCTTAAAAAAGAAAAAAAAATTAAAACTTCATCTCTTCGCACAGCGCGGAGAGACGCTCCGTGCTTCATGGAGAAAATTCTCCATACAGGATGGAGAGATTCTCTCCATTTCCAATTCATTGAACAACATCTTTCCATCCTACAACAACATATGAACACCTTAATTTACACCTTGTACATAAAATTTAAGATACACACTGTCTGTTCGTTTGGTACTACTTATAAGTTGTGGATCACGGAGTACATGGATAATAAGTTGGTAGTAAGTAGAATAGAAAGTATGTTTAGTCAGCTTATATTTCCAAAAATGCTCTGAGTAGCAGAACCAAAAAAAATGTACAGCGACAGGAGGGGAAAAAGGGTTATCTTCATTGTCAACAAGCAATGTCAAGAGGAGCATTTGGATCGTTGAACTTAACGGCAAATGTTAAACTTATAAGACCAACAACATAGTCGATTAGACAATAGTAAATTTAAGCATTTACGTCTTTGGATAACCAAGGAATGAACTATGAAAACCTACCATATCTACATATAAAATGACAAAGTAAAAATTGTCATAGTGGGAAATCAAATGTCATAGGTCACCCACGCTTAAGCATGGAAACATATATAATGAATACTTACTTGAATGGTGATGACACCCTCTTTGCCAACCCTTTCCATAGCCTTTGCAATTAGCTCTCCAATTTCTCTTTCTCCATTTGCAGAGATTGTCCCAACCTACAAGTGCATAATTAGATTAATAGCCAGTACAAGAGGAACTACCAATATTTTTTATGCGAAAATCACTTTAATGTAAAGACAATACTTGATTCATCAGCTCACAGGACTAACTAAATTTAAACAGTGGTCTCTAACATTTCAATAAATTTCTTCTAATTAACACTAAATGATTATATCCTCAAAAGACCATTTTGAAAAATCATTAACACTAATTAAGCAAGTAGGGAACAAAAGAATAGACAAACCTGAGCAATTTCCTCCGATGTACTTATCATCCATGCTCTGCTCTTTAAGTTTGTAACCACAGAATCAACAGCCATGGAAATACCTCGTCTAAGATCCATTGAGTTCATGCCAGCAGCAACTGACTTGCAGCCCTCAGTAAATATTGCACAGGTCAGGACAGTAGCACATGTAGTACCTGCATTTATTTGACAGACCATGTTCAACTGGATCCATAAACTTCATTATGGAGGTCTCATATAATATTTACAGCGAGAACCAGTAATCTACAACCGAACTAAGTTGAAAACTCACCGTCACCAGCAACATCGTTGGTGGCATTTGCAACCTGCTTTACAAGGCTCGCACCAATGTTTTTGACTTTGTCCTTGAATTCAATGCTCTTTGCCACGGTGACACCATTCTTTGTCACT
The DNA here is from genome assembly GCA_035079005.1 of Fraxinus americana. Lineage (NCBI taxonomy): Eukaryota > Viridiplantae > Streptophyta > Magnoliopsida > Lamiales > Oleaceae > Fraxinus > Fraxinus americana. Next base: position 5,184,554 of record CM068722.1, on the reverse strand, counting down.
TTAGGGGCACCCCAACTTTGCTCAATCACTACATTACGCCCCTTCACCAATTGAAACGATCAAAGCCTTAGTCAGCTACAACATTGATAAACCAGAAGACAAGAACTAAAGTAGAAATGAACAGCAAAAAAATTCACAAGAACAGTTGAAATAACACTTCTTAACAATGCCATCGCATAAATATCATGAATAAAACTATCGAAGTGAAATACAAGTGTACCTATATATTCTTCAAACATCAGTACGAAATTACAGAAGTTCAATAATAAGCTAATTGGAAACATGTATAAATAGTTACCACTGCACAATGATAAAATAAAATTGATCGCTGGTGGAATGAGTAGTAGCAGGATCATTGAAGTACCTTTGGGCCCATGGTGACTTTAACTGCCTCAGCGACCTCTTTAACACCCTTAAGCATCAAAGCCCTTGCCTCCACTCCAAATCAAATGTCTTTCGCTGCATAGTTCCTGCTCCAACCCAACCTACTACCAATCTGTTTCAAAAAAAAAAAAAAAGCACATTATTTGAGCTTATGAAATACGAATTTATTCAGTTCAAAATAAATAAAATAACGAATACTTGGAAGTGAAATCATCTGTTGGCTGCTATTTCTTGCAACCCTGTTCAGACAAGGAGAAAACGGGATTTTTATTAAATCGAAATTGAAAAGTTTGGACCAACCGAACCTGAATAAAACCTAAATTAGTTTCTCCGTGCAGCACGGAGAAACTCTTAGAAACTCTCCATGCTGCACGGAGCTCTCCGTGCAGCATCCCATTTTTTTTTTTTTTCTTTTTTCTTTTTTTCATTCATTTTGATTCTGATCTTTCTTCTGTTAGGGAAGAATATGGAGTGCTCAAATTGGAGCGCTTTTGAATGATCTTAAGTTTCCGTTTATGACATTTTAACATTCAAATAAATGGAAGTACCATAAAATCAAAATGTCAGGGACCCAGTTGATACAATTTGAAAGTTGTAGACCTAATTACTCTATTTGTAATAGATTGGGACCCTAAATGTAAATTTCTGACCCAATTTTAAGTGGGCGTCCTGATTCTTGCTAGTTAAGGCCTTTGGTTTCCCAAACTGAAGAATAGATCCTGACGGTTTTATGTTAACTTTTGGTTGAAGAAAAAAGTACAAGGCCAAGGCTAGGTAAAAAAAAAACGATGAACAGTGTCAAATTCTCTCCGTTCAAAAAGAAAAAAAATATAAGGCTAAGGCTATGTGAAAAAAAAAAGATGAACAGTGCCAAATTCTCTCCGTTCAAAATGGAGAGATCTCTCCGTTCTGAACGGAGACAATTATAAACCTATTTTTTTCCTTTTTTATACAATATCTATCTTATTAAATTTTTTGTGATATTCCAGAAGATTCTTCCCTTTCTACTCACTCTGTCGCCCATTCCTCTCCCTACAGTTCTTGAAAAATCTTCTCAAATCAGTACTATATAAAAGAGTCACTTTCCATTCAGAACTAACTGCAATCGACTGTAAATTTACAGTGTCCAAAAATTCAACCACTACAAATATTTAAACAAAAAAATATTCAATGATTAATTAGATGCAATGAATTGATAAGAGTTGTTATTGAGTAAAAGAAGAGGCAATAAAAATTCCAAGAATGTGAATATGTTTCAACACCATAGTCAAGTCAACAGTTTTGAAAGTGTACTAAATAATAATATAAATTTAAAACCATGCAAATACATTTGCGTTTATATTATTGAAGAGCCCTCCGTTCTGAACAGAGAGGATTCTTCGTGCTTTGCAAAGAAATTATCCGCACTATTTTGTATTTTTTAAGAAATTTGAAGATTCAGATTCAGATTAAGAAGAACATCTTGTGTATACAATTTAGCTTTAAGATTTTCAAATTCTTCGTTGGATTAAATTAAATATTCTTTCTTGTAAATCTGAAAATCAAAATAAACATGCATTACAACCTTTCAACCAAGAGGGCAACCGGAACCATAAAACCAGTGCCAAACATAAATCTATAGCCCACCGGAATGGACAACTTCATTCCATCTTTTGCGGCCAGTTTATAAACAATACTGACTGCTGCAAATATTGTTTGAAACATCACAAAACAAAATAAATCTACCTACAAGAAACTTGAAAACCTTACCAAGAACGCCAAGAATAAATGAAAATTCAATTTTTTTCGAATTCTTGCTTGAAAAGGGGAGAACTTAATGGGAAATAGAAGAAAAAATATATCTCATCTTGAGCCATGTCCTTCTCCGTAACTCCTACTGCAACAAATAGAAATAAAAAATAGAAAAGAAGAAACATAAAGTCTTGGTTGTGTGGGGAAGTGGAATACAGAGCAATTGTGTGGGAAAATGGAAATTTGAGAGAGAGAGAGAGAGAGAAGAAAGAGAAATCGAAATGATGGTTGCGTGTGAAAGTAGTGTAGCATACAAGAATAAGTAAAGACAAAAAAAAAAATTGAATTAATGAAAGAGGGAACAGTGCCAACGTTCATCTCTCCGTTCAGAATGGAAAAGATATGGGTTTCTTTTGTGGTTAAGAGAAGATAGCGTGTTTCATTTGGCTAACCCAAAAATGCATTATGAAAAGGCTCAGCTAAAACGGCCACTGGGCTCGGCTCAATTAACTCTGGCCATTCGGCTTATGAAAAGTAAAAATCAAACTCACTCTTTTATAGGGAAATTATTGAAAATACTCCAAATTCAACCATACCCTTTCCAAAATACCCCTTTTTACTATTCAACCATATAACTACCTAAAATACCCTTAATATAAATAGTTTCAAAACAAGTCATTTTAGTCCTTAAAACTTTAATTCTAATTTTGGATTCGACAAATTGTTTGCCCCTTGCAATAAAAAATTAGTTTTTCTTCACCATCAACTCTTTCCACCTATCTTGAATCAAAAAATTTGATATTGATTAAATAATTTTATTTTTGAATTAATTGTATTTTTGCATTTTTAGGATCCCACACAAAAAATGGTATCAGAGCCCTATATTCTGAGGATTTAAAGCCATAAGAAAATGGAAGATAATAAAGAAATTTGCGTAGGATGGTACGTTAACAATTCTATTGAATATTTAGATACTGATAGTTATATTCAACATCTTGTTAATAAATCAAGAAATTTGATTGAAAAAATAAAAGACTTAGATAGTCTTAAAATAAAGAAAAAATTTAAAAAGAAAATTACTTTTCTTTTAATAGATTTTTATGAAGTTTTAGATGAGAACTTAGGATATCTTGTTAAAATACCTATTCTTACAGAAATGAAAACTTTAAACAGAATTCAAAAAGTTCTTAATAATGAAATTAGGAGAATTGAAGAATCAGAGCCCTAGAGATCATGGAAATTGAAAATTCAGAGAATTTAGAAATTGAAGTATACGAAGGAGTAGAAAGATATGCCTTAAAAGGAAAATTTGATTGGAAAAAATTTAGAAAAATTAATAGAGCAGAATTAAATCTAAAACCACCAGGAGAAAATAGATTATTTAATATTTTAGGATCAAACTTTAGAAGGAAGAAGTTAGTTATTAATGAATATCATAAAATAGAAAAAACCATAAATATTAAACATACACAAGGAAAAATAAAATTAAATCTAATAACAAAAAGAAATATTAATAAATTTTTAGGAAAATTAAAACAAGAAAAACGAAATAAAATATCTTATGTTTACCTTGATGGAATACAAATAATAATAAAATCATGTTTTAAAAAAGGAATTAATAGTCTTATAATACTTAATCTACAAGATGAAAGATGTATAACTGCAGAAAATGGAAATTTAGGAATAGTTAAAGGAAATTTAGCCTATAAAAAATTAAAATTTACTTGTTATCCAAGATATTGTGTACATATAAATGATAAAAATTTAGATGATTGTCTTAGTCTACATTTTAAGATGACTAATAAAATATTAAAAGATGATAATAAAGTTTTTACTATATTATATTGTTATACAAATAGTAATTATGGAAATATATATAAAAAAAAGTCTTTTATAGAAATTGACGAAGAATTTAGGGATATAGGAGAAGTAATCTTACCTAGAGAACAAGATATAGAGGAAATATAAAATTTTGAGATAGGACATGATGATACTATAAGTACCGATCAACCTATAATACCAAAATAAATAACATATAAAGAAAATAAAATAATTATTGGAAATAATACAGTAAGACATAGTATTTCAAAAATAATACAAAATAAAAATAATAGTGTTTATGGAATCAAAGGAAAGTTTTTAATGGAAATAAATGGAAAAATGAAATTAAAATAGTTATTGATACTGGAGCAAGTCAGAATCATATTTGCTCTCTTATTGATGAAGGAATTAAAAAGAAAAAAGTTGAACCTTATAACTATAGAGATTTTGAAGGAAAAATAAACTCTTATGATATAATAGGACAAGTTCAAATTAAATTAGGAAATTTGTTATTAAGCATAGAATGCTATATTGATAATAATATGAATTTTGATGAACATCCAATATTATTAGGAAATTCATTTTTAAATAGTCTTGATAATTATAAAATAGACAAGGAAGGAATTCTTATTATACATCAAGGAATAACTACATATTGCCTTAAAGAAAAATGAGTAGAGAAATAAAATTCCCAATAAGTGTATATATACAAATAACTGTATTTGAATCAAAAATAACTACTTGTGCTCTAATTGATACATGAGCTGAGATAACTGTTTTCAAAGAATTTTTATTATCAAAGTGGATTGAAAATAAACAACAATTAACTCTACAAGGAATAATTGGAGTAAGAGAATCTTTAAAATATAAAAATGAAAATATAGAAGTTATAATAGGATCTAAAATAGTAACCATAAGAAATGTTTACCAATATAATATTAATGATTGTGATATTATTATAGGAAATGACTTTCTACAACAGTTTAGTCAATATAGTCAAAATATTTATACTATTCAATTAAAAACACCATGTGGACATTTACTAAAAATTACTAGAGAATTTAAACCATTCAGAGTTCAGCCAACTCAGCGTGGTGAAAAAATAGAATTTATACCAAAATTACTCAATTATTCAATCAAAACAATTACTCTTGATCAAATAAAAGATCTTTTAGCAAAAAATTATAATGAAAACTCACTTGAAAAATGGGAAAAATAAAAAACAACAGCTAAAATAGAACTATTAGAACCAACAATCATCATTAGAGTCAAACATATGCTCTATAATCAAGAAGAGAAAGAAGAATTTCAAATACAAATTCAAGAACTTCTTAATCAAAAACTTATAAGAAGAAGTAATAGCCCTCATAGTAGCCCAGCTTTTATGGTTAGAAATCATTCAGAGATAAAAAGAGGAAAATCTAGAATGGTTGTAAATTATAAAGAACTTAATAAAAACACTAAATTTGATGGATATTATTTACCAAATAAAGAAGTATTAATAAATATAGCTAAGAATGAAAAATATTATTCAAAATTTGATTGTAAATCTGGATTTTGGCAAATTAAACTAGAAGAAAATAGTATACCATTAACAGCATTTAGTACTCCTCAAGGACATTATGAATGGTTAGTTATGCCATTTGGATTAAAAAATGCACCACAAATTTATCAAAGAAGAATGGATGAAGTCTTTAGAACTTATAATTTTCTTATTGTTTATGTTGACGATATACTCGTTTGTTCAGAAACATATGAAGATCATCTTAAACATCTTAAAAGTTTTGCTACACTTCGCTCAAAAGAAGGTATAATACTTAGTCAAAAAAAGACAGAAATAGCAAAAAATGAAATTAAATTTTTAGGAATGATAATAAATAGTGAAGGAATAAAATTACAACCTCATATTTCTGAGAAGATAATTTTATTTCCCGATAAACTTGAAAATAAGCAACAAATTCAAAAGTTTTTAGGTTATCTTAATTATGTTGAAGGATTTATTGAAAAACTTGCAGAAAAAAGAAATAAACTTCAGAAACTATTAAGAAAATCAAATAAATTAGGTTGGAATGAAGAACATACTCTTTGTGTTAAAAATTTAAAAGAAAGTTGTAAAAATTTACCTAAATTTAGACTTCCTGATGAAAAAGATAAATTAATAGCTCAAACTTATGCTTCAAATTTATATTGGAGTGTTTTATTAAAAACTGATTTAAATGAAATTTGCAGGTATACTAGTGGAACATTTAATAATGTTGAAGTAAATTATTCAACCAATGAAAAAGAATTAATGGCAGTTGTTAAAGGAATAAACAAATTTAAAATGTTTTTGTTACCCAAGGAATTTATTGTTCAAACTGATAATACTCAACTTAACGGACTAGTAAATAATAAATTACCAAATTCACCTCAACATAGAAGATTACACAGATGGCAAGTGTTATTATCTTTTTATAATTTTAAATTTGAATATATAAAAGGAAAATATAACTTATTTGCTGATTTCTTGAGCAGGAATCATGATTTTGGACAAGATTGAAGCATTTATCAGGGAATTGCAAAATCTTTTAACAGATTTTAATGCAGATTATCTTGCTATTCAAGAAGATCATCTTGATATTCGACAAACTTTGTGCGATCTATCAAACAAAGTTATTGAGAATGGAAAAAAGATTGATAAATTAAATGATAATAAAGAAAAAATAGTTGAAAAATTGACAGAATGTTTGGACTTTTTTGTAAGTTGCAGCCAGGAGTACCCTTCTTTGGAAAAAGGTGAATACAGCCAAAAGGCGAGTCATATCCCATTTCGGGAGATTAATACATCCACTTCAAGTGGAGATTCGAAATCTAAGAAAAATGACCCTCTTACCTTGCAAGAGGAAAATGCCATAACAAAGGGTCCACAACAATTACCCGTCATTATTGACAAATTGTTGGAAAAATTTACAAGTGGAAAAGGAGCCACTAAGTCCAGTACTCAAACATCCTTATCAAAAGGCCCATTGGAACAGCCTACTGTTATCAGTGAATTCCAAGAAAATAAAAAAGTACTGATTGGTGACCTCAAATCACCAAAGGGAATAATCACAACTCATCATGTTCGAACTAATCTACATCCTATGGAGAAGGAGTATTATGAATTTTCTGAATGGGTATATAATTTCAGAGAAGGAAGTTCTCTATATTTGACAGTCCTTCCAACGGCGATTTATCCAAGGATCAGTGCAGTTCAAAGAGTAGATCCTAATATTGTTCGAAAATTGGCAGCATTTGGATTTTTAGATCGACTCTTCCCAGGGATAGATCTAAAAGAAATTGAACAGTTTGACAAAGAATTTGTTAATTGTGTTAAAAAATTCAGTGCTAAACAACCAGTTGAACTAAGGTTTTACACAATTAGTCCTGAATATAAAGAATCAGAATGGTATGGAGAACATCATCTTGTCACTATTCGGAAAAATAATGGAAATCCACTCAAGGAGATTTAGATTTTTAAAGAGTTACCCACTATTAATAAGAAATGGATGATTTATAGAAGAGCTCTTGGAATAAAGTCAGTCTGCTCAACGATGCAGTTCTTTTACGGAGAAAGATACATGTATATGGGATGAGCAACAATTGGATTCTCATATATAGAGGAGATAAAGAATCAAAAATTCTTGAAAAAAAATTTGTGAAATAATCAACGATCAATTCCTCGGGAGTGAGGAATGCATTAAAGAAGCCTGCCGACTTATGGGACACGTCCACAAGTAAAGGACGATCAAGAAAAACGTGACTGACAGCACCATGTGAACTTTGAAGATTAGAAGACAGCTGTCAAGCTGGAATCAAAAAATTGCCGACACTGGAATAAAGACAACCGACAAGCACTTTAAATATTTTCAACCACATTTGAAATTATTGTACTTTTTACTTTTGTGATGTAAAAATCTGATTGGCCAGAAGCTTCTCGATGAAGCGCGAGCCTTTCTATAAAATTGAGACTCTACTGAAGGAGAAAATCATCGAAAATTAGCCATCTGAAATCTCATCCTGAACTACCATTTCAAACTACCAAAAATGATATTTGTAATCCTTCTCGTTAGAGAGTAGAAACCACTTTTCGGAGTATCAATCTTTGTAAAAAATTTTATATAATAGCTTTCAAGCTATCTTCAGATCAATAAAATTTTTGAGTTTGAAATAAATCTTTTATTAGGCTTCGAGTATTGTTCTACACAGTGAGTCTGTTTGAAAGTTTTGAGTGCCTTTGTGTCCATTTTGCTGTGATGCTGTCGGACTTTGGCCAACTCTTGTGACGAAGGTGACCAGGAACATATAACATTCTTGCTATTTGGCGAAGCGTGGTAAGGCCCTTATTTTAAGCTACAAGAAAATTTATTGTCTGAAAATTTGCATGAAAATTATTATATAAGAATTTTTATAAGATTGTTTACTTTGAAGAACTTTTATCATGGAAAGTTACGAGTTTTATTATAGAACTGTACCTTTTAAATATACTAATAGTATTGATTATAGTCACATGATAGAAATTTCAGAAACTTATGATAGTTATACTAGAGGAATAAATTTCATAAAAAAAGATGTTAGATATTATGAAAAATGTCTTACAATTGTATCATTTGGATTAAAAGAAAGATTGCCTAAAGAAATAATAAAAATGATTATATTTTTCTGGTTAGATAGTGAAAATAGTGAAAGAACTTTTGAAACTATAGAAAAGCATGTAAGTTATAATGAAGTTTCTAAATTATATGATTTTGATCTTAGTTTTGACAATATAGAATAAGAATATGCCTGGAATAACTAGAAAATTTTGAGATAATAAAATAAAAATTTTAGAAGAACAAATAATAACTGACAATAATCGTAGAGAAATAGAAAAAGAAATTTCTAATTGGAATAAAATTAAAAGAGAATTATTAAGGAATGAAATTACAAGAGAATTAAGAAGAGAAGAACAATTTAGAAGATAAATAAGACAAATGATAAATAATATAATAATTAATTTCTTAAACTTACCAGATTAATATGAGTTTACCAACAAAAATAAGATTTGATAAATAAGAAATAGAAAATATTAGATTACCAATAGGAAGCTATCAAACTAAAAAATGGAATACAACTCTGTTTCAACATTTAAGCTCATGGGGAAATACAGATGAATTATTAAATATGACTACAAATTGGACTAATGCATTTTTATGGCAACAATTAGGACAATTAAAATCTAAAGATATAAAAGCTATAGACGAGATAAATAATACAGATCCAAAAGATGAAATAGCTAGAGAAAGATTAGAAGTTTTAAGCAAAAATATGTTTAAACAATTTAATAAAATAAAAGAACAAATTAATAATTTAGAAATACTTGATGAAGCTAAACTTGAAGAAATTCAAAATCAAATATCAAAAATTGCACAGAAAAATAGTATTAATAAAATAGCAACTTTAGAAGAAAAGATAGATATTATTAATTATAAACTTGATATTCTATTAAATAAATTAGGATTTGAAATTGAAAAACCATCTTATAAAAAACCTAAAGTATGAGTATGAATGATAAAATCAATTTAATTGAAAAAAGTATAAAAGCAATTGATGAAAAAATAACTAGAATTGAAATAGACTACGAAGAAGAAAAAGAAAAACTACAAAATAACTTTTTAAGAATAGAAAATCTTTTAAATAGAATAATAGAAAATCTAAATAAAGAAAAACTATTTAAACCAGATTATATATGCCAAAGAACTTAAAAAAGTTAGAAAGAAAATTGAAAAATATGAAGAATTAATAAAACTTAATGGAGGATTAAAAGAAGATATAGAAAGATTATTGATTGATCTTAGAAAGTAAGAAGAAAATCTTATAGAAAAAGAAGAAGGAAAATTAGTTATAGAAGAACAATGAACGAAGATATGGAAAATTTAATATTTGACTTAGAAGATTTAAAAATTTGTGAAAAAATAAATAAAAATCATATGGTCGGAAAAACGGGAGGACCACGAGCAGTTAAACAAGAAGAATATGGAGAAACTAGCACAGCTAGATATGAAGCAGAAATAGACCCAATAAGATATGTTAATACAAAAGTAGATTTTAAAACTACCAAAGAAAGAATGTATAGAGACCAATTCAAACCAATATTAAGAGAATCAAACCCAATGAAAATTGCAGGATCATATTTAAATTTAGATTGTGAATTAGATATTAGAAGAGCTATAAATGAATGTAGTGCTAATATGATAGCACACTTTAATTATAATCGCAGTAATACCGATAATAAAAATAGAACTGAATATTTATTAGCAACATTTAAAGGAAATGTATTTAAATGGTATAGAGGATTAGAAGAAACAACAAAAGATATTTGGAAAGATAGTATTGAAGCAGGATTTGGAATTAGTATAATAGAAGGAATAAATAGAGTCGCTACAAGAATTTACAGAGAATTTGCTGGAGAAGACTGGGTAAATGAAAGTACTAAAGCTAGATTAGAAGAAATAGAAGATGCTAAAAACAGAATGGAACATTTACAAATTTGTAATATGTGTTACCTTAACGAATATTGTTGTGAATATAGTAAATGTTATTATATGATGTTTGGAAGTGGAGCTGATAATAATTATTATAAAGAAGTTTTTATTAGGAAATTACCACCACCATGGAATAAATATTTTCAAAATAAGATTAAAGAAAAACAATCAGGAAGAAATGAAGAAGGTTATACATTAGGATTTATTATAAGAACTATAAAAGATGAAATAAGTACTATGTGTAGTAATCAAATCATTTATAAACAATCAGGATTTATACAAGATAGGATTTGTTGTAGAGATACCGAAGTACCAGGAAATTGGGGATGTTATGATTATAAAAGAAAAAGAAAAATAAGACCCAAAAAATACAAAAAATATAATAAGTTTAAAAAGAAATATTTTAAACAAAAAAAAAATATTTTAGAAGAAAATATAAACCTTATAATAAAAAATCATTAGATAAAAAACGATGTAAATGTTGGAATTGTAATGAAGAAGGACATATAAGCACTGAATGTTCAAAAAAGAAAGTTAGGATATTAATTACGGACTTTGAACAAATTAGACATGAATGTGAAGAAGTTAATATTGAAGAAATAGAAGTGAATGAAGAAATATTTGAAGAAAAATCAGATTTAGAAGAAACATCTAGTGATGACGAATAAAAATAGGAATAAAACTAGTTTCTAAAAAACTATAAAGTTTGAAAAGTTAATTTGCAATAAAAAAACATTTCATTAAGGGCAAAATTGACTTTTACACAAAAAACCCAAATGGGTCAAACTATAAAGTTTGAAAAGTTAATTTGCAATAAAAAAACATTTCATTAAAGGCAAAATTGACTTTTACACAAAAAATCCAAATGGGTCATTTGACCCGACTATTTTGGAAAATCCCCCCTCTTTTATATAGTAGTGATATAGTAGTGAAATAGGGATTGGCAGAAGTCTCCGAAAAAGAATGCATGATTCACTAGCACTTTCACCCCAAAGAAAAATATGAAAATGAAGCCCAAAATATAAACAAAATGAGATTGCAAGGAAGAGGCACAAAAACTATATCTTCTCTTACAGGGTAGATACTAGGCCAGCAGGTCCTGTTGGATCATAGTTAATTAACAGAGCAGCCTTCAATGGTTGACCTGGGAATAGTTTACTAATTCATCGCAGTGTTGTAGTTTACAAAACTTTCCAGAATTATAACAGAAATACTTCAAACAATAGTGTTAAATGCATGCTCACGTGAAGAACCAACGTTGTTGGATGCCCATTTGTCCCAAATTCTATGCACAAAACCCCAGTCCATTGTTCTTCTTCCCCAACTGCAAACCAAAAGTACAGCACAAGTTAGAATAGCCAAAACAGCATAGTCATTTCGTCAAACAGTTGTCGTACAGCAAGATTACTTTTGGAATGGTTAATATTTTATACACAATTATCTGAAATTCCAAAGCTTTTAAACAAAATGGAAAATTTTACGTATTAGAACTCGAGATGGAATTATTACGCTTATATGCTCACTTCTAACACCGACAACTTGCCGCGATAATTTTCGTCTGATTATATGATGATAAGGATCTTTCAAGTTTCAACAGACGTAAAATATATTCCCTAATCACTATTTAAAATATTGTTTTTTACAAATAACAATTGTCAAACAAGGACTAAATAAGCCCTACCAATACAAAGAGAAATTGAGGAAAAATGATGTTTTGAATAGTAATTTTTTGGAGAATAGTTGGAAAAAATTTTGCGTTTACGTTCAAAATATTTTATTGTATGAATTAAAGAGTTTTCAAATAAAGGGAGTCAAACATGAACTAAATTTGATGGTTACATTTGTGGATTTATGTCGCGTAATATTTCTATTATGCAGTCCATTTTATGCTTGGGAACCACGACTTTATCTCGGTTTCTCTTGCACACATTTGATTCTTCTATAGACCTCCTTGATGTCGAGTCTATTCTTTGAGGGCAGAGCCAGGATTATAAAATAATTTTTTTTATACTTGACTGATACATTGAAAAAAAAAAATCTAATAGACAAAAAAAAAAAAAAAATGGAATTTTCATTTAATAAAAAAATCCCTTAAAAATTTAAAGCCCCTGGAGCAACACAAGTCGAAAAGATGCTAACATCTTGTTCTTCACATTAACATCATCATAATAATCCATTCCCATAATCTATGTTAGGAATCACAATTCTGGTAAAAGGGAAGATCAGATACTCATGGAACTCAAATTCCCCGTGTCTACCAAACTATAGGGTTGCTAGGCACGGCATGCGCCTAGATTAAAAATCGTCCTAATTTCGAGATACTGAGGAAATTCACATTGGCAAGGACCTTTCCTGACCTGCATCATATGAGAAAAGTGAAAAAATAATAAAATGCGGAAAGAGAACCATGTCGTCATTAACTTAAAAGGATTTACCATAATGGAACGTAAAAGAAACACTACAACAAAAATAGCCTACGGCAACATTCAAAAAAGTTGTCAAAGACCTTTTGCAACGTTTGGAAGTGTGTTGCAAATCGAGGTGTTGTCGTACAGTAAGACCCCTATGACAACGTTTAAAAAACATTGCCATATGTGCCTTTTTTTTTTTTTTTTTTTTTGTAGCAGCAATTTATGCAAATTGATTGGCAAAAAAAATTAAAAATGACTCCTTATGAATAAATTTTGGAATTGTATAAAAATTGATAATTTCATTACAAATTTTTGAATCCATACATTTGAACATTAGAATGTGATACAACACCACCTACATAAGTTACTAGTTACAAACTATCCAAAAATATGAACCACCCTAACTGCTCTCTAAATGTCTGATTCTAGTTCTCCTACTACCTTCCATTATTCTGTCTTCACTTTTCCATTCGGTATAACCGGAGCAAGAGCAACCTGAAAAATGCAGAAAATCCATTAGCAAAAAGGATAACGAAAAGAATGGTTGAGTCACATCCAATATTGACATTTCAATTAATAAATAAGTGACCGTTGATTACTTTTTAAGTTAAGCATTTGAATTTCAAATAGCATATAAATCACCAAAAGCACAAGGTGGAGAGGAAGTGGAGCAAAATGGGCTGAGGACCTAGTTTGCCAGCAAAGTAGGCAGAATTGCACACAGAAGGGGGCCAAGATGCCCTCTTTGTTCATGCATAAGCCAAATCCCTCTTTGACAAAGCATCATTCTTCGGTCCTGCACATTTGGCAACTCAGCAAGTTGCTGGGATTTTTCTATTGCAGCATCCTTCTTAATTTCTTCAATGCTCTTTCCGGAGAGAAACAAATATACCAGACAGATTTGAAATGGAAATCAGCAGCTTTAAATATCACACAGACATTTTAATGACCCAAAATGTGTAGTCCGATAGTCTCTCTAACCAACATTAAAAATAAATGGAATATTGTCCAGTTTATGACGTGCTAGAATGACAATATAAATAAGAGGTTACATGCTTAGATTTTCACGAGTAGACTATAATGGTTTTTCAGCATATGCTCACACCGAAGTTCATAATAACAAAATGGAGAAAGTAGAACTCATATGACACATTCTTAGACATCAAATTGCAGTTGGTTCAGTCACCAAATAGAAGGATTCTGTTTCATCTATCATATCGAATAATTGACTTCCTAGCCATTTCTTTATCAGAGTGTTTCATCCTCTCTCAACTCATGCAAATGTACTCACACATTCACAACAAAGTCCTGCACCATGTTGGATCCAGAGGACTAATGCTTTGCTTACCCAATTGAATATAAAGAGGGAAAAATCCTCCACAAGGTCCTAAATAATTAGAATCGCAGAAATTTCAAACTCTACAAAAAATTCATAAAGCAAAGCCACATTATATTTCTCATTTGTGTCAACACACTTGATAATGACCCTTGTTTTGACACAAGTCAGTCTTTTGCTTTGATTAATAAATTATACATTCATTCAAGAAGCGGGAATAGATTCTAATGGAAGGGGTTGAAGAAGAGGTACTATTGTCAATCAACAGCAAGCAGAATGAAGTTCAAATTTTATAGCGAGTCCAGGTGAGTATATGTAGTAGTATCGCACACTTTAGAACTGGCATAGCTTAAACAGAATGACAGACTAGAAAATATATCCTCCAGTCATGTTCTACATATACTGGGGAAGGTATACAAATCACTTCAAAATGAAGTTCAAATTTTCTCCTTTTCCTTCAAAATAAAAATCAAATTTGAGCCTAAAACCATCCCCAAAACCTTTATCTTTTATTTGACTCTTGTGCTGATCATGTGGTATGCAGACAACAAAATAAATAAACTTGGTTAGATAAAATTTTAGTTCACTCTAAGAAATACCATATCAGAGACAAATTAAAAAAATGTTTTCCTTTACCCGGCAACACTGAAACTGAATCCACAGCTTACCAGGTCCTCTTCCCGTTTAGAGCCCATTTGCACGTCAGAAGCCTCAGTCATTTCGGCAGAAGAACCAGCAAGAATTTTTCTGACAGCTTTAATTTCTTGAGAAGTTCTCATTTCTATCGGAAACAGTTACAAAACACCAAGAAAAACTCTTCTATAATGTTTCTTCGAATCACGCCTGTAATAATAATAACCAAAACGGAAAATAAATAAATAACAGAACCAGTAAACTAAAAATCCACAACAATTTTTTTTAGGGTTTTCAATCCGGTAAAAATTAAACCCGATAAATTACTTAAGCACGAGAACCCCCACAGAGCCAAAAGGCAAATAATAACAGGAAAAAAGCAACAAAATATTCAAGTTCAAGATATGAATAACAGTAAAAACTATAGAACGGAGAAGAGGAATAATAGCTCATCATTGAACGAGATTTTTATAAGCCATTTTTTCTTCAAGAAGATTCTAAAACCCATTTGGACTCTTGGATAACGGTTTTATTTGGCTCTTGGAAGTTGGAACGGCAGAGGCGTGGAGCTTGGAGCCTCAGAGAGTGGTGTCGTCACTGTTGTGATCTGGGAGAGACTAGAGAGAACGGGCGGAAAGAGCACGGGAGTCGGGAGAGAGCTTAGAGACGGAGGAGTGAAGAAATGAATGAGGGTTTCTTTTTCATTTCATATTATATAATAATAATAAAAAAAAAGAACTTTTCGCAACAAGTCTCACCTTCCGCAACACTTAATAAACGTTGCGAAAGGTAAGGTTGCGAAACGTTGCTAAAGGTCTTACCTTTCGCAACACTCAATAAACATTGCGAAAGGTAAGACCTTCCGTAACGTTTGATAAATGTTGCTAAAAGTACCTTTATCAACGTTTATCAAACTTTGCAATAGGTTAATGTTACAGAAGGTCTTACCTATCGCAACGTTGCTAAAGGTAAAACCTTCCGCAACATTCAATAAACGTTGTGAAAAGTGGTCTACCGCTACATTTTTCTAAAAACGTTGCCAAAACTCATTTATATTAACCTATGGCAACATTCACTTACTAAAATGTTGCCAAAAGACCATTTTGGAAACATTTATCAACAAATGTTGCCTTTTAAATATTGCTAATGACTATTTTTGTTGTAGTGAAACCACATTAAAGCATGGAATTAAGGGAAAGAAAAGTTGAATTATATTATGCTCAGCCTTATATTATCCGAATGTTATTTTTGAGAGAGATTTTCTTATTTTTCTCATTTCTAGACCATATGTAAGTATGCTGCAAGTGGAATTCTCCAAATAGCATAAGCATGAGAGGAAATATGTTAATTATACATGGCATCATATTTTTTACAAGGTCATACACAAAACAATTAATGAAGTTCAACATTCAAAGCTTGAAAGGATTTTATAATCAAATGGAGAAAAGCCGACTTCAATGCACATACCTTCCATAATGTAAAGGACACTCTCCTTAGGCCCCTCCGGATTTCACTATCCTTCACTTTGTCCACCTGCATCACAAATAACAAATCTAATTTCGAGAAATTAAAGAATAAATAACAAGGTAAAGCTTACTTTTCCATGCTGGATAAATTTCAACATATATGAGGCGACAAGTTGTATATTAAAATGTGTGGTGCTATTATTTAAAGCATAATAGTCAATTAAAGTGATCCGATAAAGAAGTTTTGTGACTAATAGGTATTAGATTTCATGGAATTATAGTGTATAGACCGGAGTGTTGGTTTAAATTGATGAGGGACCAATTTTAAACAATTGAAAGATAGTGACTATTGAGTTACTACTATTATTTTATATGGTTATGGTCCCCATTTGTTGGTATTCTTGAGTTTCTCCACATCCCCATCAATAGAGAGCAAAAGTTGAAGTGAAGATCACCAATCATTTGGAAGATCCTAACCTATCCAAGCAAAGAATCAGATTACTATGGATACATGTATGTTTTTATGTTTTGTTATTTTTCTGGATTTCAACATGGAGATGAATATATGGTTATGTTATTGAGAATTAAGGATTTGATTATTGTTTTGATCGATAATCCTATTATGTTTTTCTATCAAGTGGTATCAGAGACCCTCCATAGTTGAAATTCGTGAGAAATTGAAGTTTTAAATTGTGATTTTTTTATGGGTTAATTGATCTTCATGCTATTTTATGAAATTCTAGCATGTTATGTTATGGATCTTCAATTTAATGTGTTATTATGGATTTGAGCATGTTATAATATGGATTTTGGAATTATTAAAGATTTTCTTTCACAATTTGAATTTCTAGAAAGAATAGATTACATATCTGTTTTAGAAAAAAAATTATTTTTATATTTTTTTGCCAACAACAGCCGCGGGCTGCTGGATTGTCGGCAGCCCCCGACCATTTGTTGGCAGGCGCCACCGGGGAGGAAGATAAGGGGTTTCTTCTTCATTAAAGTTTTTTCGGTTATGGAAGAATTAAAGTTTTTCAATTTTGGAATTTTTGGGAGTGGGGGCTTGGGCTGCAAATTTGAAGATTTGGAGCCCTTGCTTGCAATTAAAAATTAGGGTTAGGGTTAAATTATTTATTATTCAACCTCTAAAGTTTAAAGTTAATCCTAATTGGGCCTTAAGGTTATGGGTTTTAATATTTCAGTCCCTGAAGTTTTGAAATTAATTAATTTGAATCCTTTAAGTTCTGAATTTAATAATTTAGGCCCTGAATGTTCATAATTGGATTAGTTTGGCCCCAAAGTTCCGTATAATTGATTTTTGACTCCTAAACTTTTCAATTATTGACCCCTAAAGTTTTGAATTATTAACCCTTAGGCCCTTAAAGTTTCAAGATAAGTAAAATTAACTATTCTATTTTTCAAATTTTGGTATAAAGGACTCATTTGAGTATATATAATATTCAAAAGTGAATTGATTGAAATAATATGTTGCTAAAGCAATCTCTCTTGTGGAAATTAATTAACTTAGATTATTAGAATGACTTCATGTGTATGCTAATTCATGCGGATATTAACCGGCTCAAAGGAAGGTTAATATTTGGTCAAATTGCATGCAAACTTGTGGTGGTATACGTGTGACAATTATAAGGTTTCCATGTAAATAATAAATCAATACAGAAATGGATTTATTATTTGATGGGAGTTATTATCAATGTTTGATCGCTACACCAAGAGTACCACTTACAATTAATATTACTGTCCAAAACCTTGATATTAATGATGTGTTAGGTATCTTGAGATGAGACTTACCATTATTTGAATTTATTGATTATTGAATATTAATATTAATATGAGCATAATTCATCATCTTCTCGCTACAGCTAATTCATCTGCTACTACAATGTCTGCAAATATTAATTCTATTCTCATACTCAATGGGACTAACTTCAAGGATGGGAAAGAGAACGTTTTGATTGTTCTTGGCTGCATGGATCTAGATCTTGCGTTTAGGATTGAGCAACCCACTCCTCTTACGGAGGAAAGTTCATCTGATGAAAATAGGAAATATGAGAAATAGGATCGCTCAAGTAGCATGAGTCTAATGATCATTAAGCGCGGTATTCTGGAAGCCTTTAGAGGTGCATTATCCAAGAAGTGACCAGTGCCAAGGATTTCCTTGCCGAAATTGAGAAAGTTTTACAAAAAATGATAAGGTTGAAACAAGAACGCTTCTGCAACACTTGATTTCAATAAGATATAAAGGTAAAGGAAATATAAGAGAGTACATCATGGAGATGTCTCACATTGCTTCTAAACTTAAGGCACTAAAGCTCGAGCTGTCTGATGACTTGCTCATACATTTGGTATTGATTTCGCTTCCTGCACAATTCAGTCAATTTAAGGTTAGTTATAACTGTCGAATGAGAAATGGTCTCTAAATGAGCTCATTTCATATTGTGTGCAAGAGGAAGAAAGGTTGAAGCAAGACATAACTGAAAATGTTCATTTGGCAAGAACTTTTAAGGCAAGCACTTCTAAAGATAAGGGTAAGAAAAGATAGAAGGAATATGAACTTGATCCTAAGGGTCCAGTACAACAGAAAAGGCAAGAGGACAAAGGGACTTGTTTCTTTTGTAACAAAACTGGATATTTGAAGAAAAACTGTACCAAATACCATGCCTGGCGTACAAGTAAAGGTACAAATTTTTCTTTGGTCTGTTCTGAGGTTAATTTAGCTTCAGTACCTAGAAATACTTTGTGGTTAGATTCTGGTGCTACTACTGACATAAGTATTTCTATGTAGGGCTGTCTGAGCTACTGAAAGCCAAATGATGGTAAAAGACATATCTATATGGGTGATGGCAAATCGATGAAAGTTGATGTAATAGGCACTTTTCGATTATTTTTGAAAACTGATCATTATTTGGATTTGAAAGATTCTTTTGTTGTGCCGTCTTTTAGACGGAATTTGGGTTCTATTTCCTTGTTGGACAAATTTGAATATTGTTGTTCTTTTGGAAACAATCAGTTTAGTCTTTCTTTAAATTCCAATATTATTGGTACTGGTTTATTATCTGCATATGATAACCTATATTTGCTTGACACTATTGCATCATATAATGAAAACCTTCATGTGGAATCACGTGGTACTAAATGCAAATTAAATAATGAAAATTCAGCAAAATTATGGCACAAGTGCTTAGGTCACATCTCTAAAGCTAGAGTTGAATGACTTGTGTCAGATGGTATTTTGAATTCCCTTGAATTCACAGATTTTGATGTATGTATTGAATGTATCAAGGGAAAACAGACCAAAACTAAGAGATTAGATGTTAACAGAACTTCGGATGTCTTAGAACTGATACACACAGATATTTGTAGACCATTCCCTACGACTTTTTGGAATGGTCAACAATATTTTATATCATTCATAGACGATTACTCACGTTATAGGTACCTATATCTTATTCATGAAAAGTTTGAGTCACTGGACGTGTTCAAAGTGTTTAAAACTGAGGCTGAAAATGAACTCAACAAAATGATAAAAAGCGTTAGGTCTGACAGTGGTGGTGAGTACTACAGTAGAAATGATGGTTCAGGTGAACAATGTCCAGGACCATTTGCTAAATACCTAGAGGAATGTGGAATCGTCCCACAATATACCATGTTAGATCGCCTAGCATGAATGGTGTAGCTAAGAGACGAAACGGGACTCTTAAGGATATGGTAAGGAGTATGATTAGTCATTCTACCTTACCAAAATCACTCTGGGGGAGAAGCATTAAAGACTGCAGCTTATATTCTGAATAGAGTACCAACTAAGGCTGCTGCCAAAACACCTTATGAGCTTTGGACAGGTAGAAAGCCTAGTCTAAAGCATTTTCACATTTGGGAATGTTCAACTAAGGTTAGGCCTTATAGGCCACATGAAAAGAAATTGGACTCCAAAATAGTGAGCAGCCATTTTATTGGTTATTCTGAGTGATCAAAGGACTATAAATTCTATAATCCCACAATTAAGTCAATTTTTGATACGGGAACTGCAACATTTTTTGAGGATGTTGAGTTTGGAAGGAGAAATAAGGTTAGAGACATTGACTTTGAGGAAAAAGTTGAGGAAGGATCGGTTTCAATTCCTACTATTTCTTTTGACAATGTACAGGTTCCTATACCTGCTATTGATCAAGAAGTATATCCAAAACCTCAACAAGACAATGTTGAACCTCCCATTCAAAATGAGGTAATTATTCCGATGTACAACTCAACAACCTCAAGAACCAATACCTTTAAGGAGATCCACGAGAGAAAGGAAAAATGTTATTTTGGATGATTTTATAGTATTCTCCAAGAACATGAGGAAAATAATGGACTGATAGAAGATGATCTAATCAACTTCTGTCAAGTCATGCAGGGTTCTAACTCTCAAAATTGGATTGATGCCATGAATGGGGAGTATAAGTCTATGCAAGACAATAAAATTTCCCAGAAGGTGCGAAACCCATTGGTTGCAAATGGATTTTTAAAACCAAGAGAGTTCGAAAGGTAATGTGGAAAGATATAAAGCTTGTCTTGTGACTAAAGGCTTTACCCAAAGGGAATGTATTGACTTCAAAGAGACATTTTCTCCAGTTTCAATGAAAGACTCTTTCAGGATAATTATGGCACTTGTTGCGCACTTTGACCTTGAGTTACATCAGATTGATGTTAAGACGGCGTTTCTCAATGACGACATTGATGATAAGATCTATATGGTGCAACCAAAAAACTTTGTGTCAGGAGACCCGAAGAATATGGTTTGCAAAGTAAGAAATCCATCTATGGGCTCAAGCAAGCTTTCCGTCAATGGTACTACAACTTTCATCAAGTAATTATCTCGTTTGGTTTTGAGACAAATGTTGTTGATGATTGTGTGTATTATAAGTTCAGTGGGAGTAAGCATATTTTCCTGATTTTATATTTTGATGACATATTGCTTGCCACTAATGATATAGGCTTGTTGCACTAAACCAAGAGATTTTTATCAAGGAATTTTGAGATGAAAGCCTCTTTTGTATTAGGGATTCAGGTACATTGAGATTGCTCTCGAGGTGTTCTTAGATTGTAACAAAAGAGCTATATCAATAAAGTACTTAAGAGGTTTGGCATGCAAGATTATAAATCAGGTGACACCCCTGTCGCTAAGAGAGACAAATTTAGTCTCGAACAATGCCCGCAAAATAACCTTGAAGTTAAGGAAATACAGAAGATTCCCTATACATCAGATGTTAGGAGTCTTATGTATGCTCAAGTTTGTACACGTCCAGATATAGCATTCATTGTTGAAATGCTAGATAGATATTTGAGCAATCCTGGAATGGATCATTGGAAAGCAGCCAAAAGGGTTATGAGGTATTTGAAGAGAACAAAGGATTAAATGCTCACCTATATCAGACCAGATCAGTTAGAGATCATAGGGTACTCCGATTCTGTTTTTGCTGGATGCCAAGATAGTAGGAGATCCACGTCAGGCTATATTTATCTGTTAGCTGGATGAGCTATTTCTTGGAAAAGTGTCAGCAGACACTCATAGCTTCTTTTACCATGGCAACAGAATTTGTACCATGCTATGAGGCATCTAATCATGGACAGAGACATACCCAGCACTCGACCGGGGGGCGGCCATGCGTGCGGGGCCAATAAGGCCCACCTTTGCTACCTATGTGTATTTAAGTCTTATCTTCACTCCATTCCTCTCTGAAATCCGAATCCCCTGCACGTTAGAAGTCTAAATCTTCCACTGCCTTCCTTCAAGCTCCAACTCCATTTTGTATAATCATCACCACAATAATCACTACCAAGTATCTTTGCAGAATCTTCATAGACGAAACTATTTTCACCCCCACAAAGTGTTTAAAATGGTGTTCTAAGTGATGATGAAAATAGAAGATAGAAAGAGATTTGAAAAAGAAAGAACGGTCTTGAAGAATCATCTTCACCCAAGAAAGAAAAGAAGTCGACATCAAGTGGGAAATCGATGAAAAATGTGAAATTCGCTCTCTGGACACCATTTTTTATGGTTATGTTAATTATGATATGAATTGGGTTCTATGACCTGATTTGAGCAATTTGTGACCTATTTCTGGTAATTTGTGATCGAAATAGCATATTGTGACCTATATGAATTGGGTTTTATGACTTGATTTGGGCAATTAGTGACCTATTTTGGGTAATTTGTGACCTAAATAGCATTTTGTGACCGATTAATGTTTTATACAATGTTTTGGATATTTTATGACCTCATTAGTATTTTGTGTTTTGGGCATGATCGGCTTTAGGTTTCGTGACTTAATTTTACCTTCACATGATTTGGATAATTTGTAACCTATTTCATCAGCTTGGATTCTTGATAAATGTGACAATATTTTGCTTTATTATTAAGTGTTGGTATGCTCTCTATTTATTGGTATACTGTCTTTTATGTAAGTTAGGTTTTATGACATTGTTCTAATAAATTTTGATAGCTTTTTGTAATGAAATGCGACCTGATTTAGATAGCATGTGACCTGAACTTGATAAGTGTGACATGTTTTGTTATATTATTACTTGATCGTTTACGTATATATCGAATAATTTTTAATATTATGTAATTAAATATTAATAAACGAACTCATTTTTACGATCGCTGATTGATGACGTTGACCAGTCAACGTCTGCTCAGGCTAAACTTTGACACTAGGTCTGTCCCTGATCATAGAATATGGCTACGAAATTTTGTCACTGGGATGCACATTCTGAATGAAGTAGAAAGATCGTTAAAGTTATATTATGACTCAGCAGTTCTATATTCTAATAACAATAGGAGCTCATCTAAGTTAAAACACATTGACATCAAATTCCTGGTTGTGAAGGAAAGAGTACAGAGTGGACAGATTACCATAGAGTATATTGGAACAAGCTCCATGATTGCGGATCCGCTTAATAAGAGATTGACATCCAAGATATTTCATGAACACACTGCTCATATGGGTATTGTATATCATGAGGATATCAAGTTTTAGTGGGAGTTTGTATTTTCATTACTTTATGTTTTGGACACATTTGTGTATTTGGATATTATTTTGTACAGAAATAAAGTATTCAATTCATTTCACTCTATTATTATGTTCATTATTGATCCCATTTAAGAAATAAGGTTGGACCAGTTGGAAATAGACATGTTTGGATCACATAATATGTAATTTCCATACTACACTCCCATGATTGATCTATGCCATTTGGTTGTATGGGTGTATGTGACCATTGATGGATTTAGTCACGTTAAATGTGACAAAAATCACTTTGATCCTATATCAATATGACTAATGGACGAGATTTTTTGGTAATACTCATAATAATGATAGCAAAATTTTGAGCTCATAAGATTGTGTACATTTGTATGATTATATATATGGCCTAGTGGAAGATTGTTGGATATTTTCAACATATATGGGGCTACACGTTGTATATTAAAATGCGTGGTATTATTATTTAAAGGATATGAGTCAATTCAAGTGATCTGATAAAGATATTTTGTGACTAATGAGTATTAGACTTCATGGAATTATAGTGTAGAGACCGGAATGTTGTTTTAAATTGACGAGAGGCCAATTTGAAACAACTGAAAGATAGTAACTATTGAGTTACTACTATTATTTTATATGGTTATAGTCCCCATTTGTTAGTATTCTTGAGTTTCTCTACATTCCTATCAATAGAGAGCAAAATTTGAAGTGAAGATCACCAATCATTTGGAAGATCCTAACATATCCAAGCAAAGAATCAGATTAATATGGATATAGGCATGTTTTTATGTTTTGTTATTTTTCTGGATTTTAACATGGAGATGAATCTATGATTATGTTATTAAGAATTAAGGTTTTGATTATTGTTTTGATCGATAATTCTATTATGTTTTTCTATCATTCCACTGTAAAGGATAAAATTAGGCTTAAATATATGACCTGTGGTAAACTTGCAAACACTGAAGAAACTCCTAATAAAACTGTAAAAACGCAAATGCATCCAAACTATTAAAATAAATATATATTCAACGTTACTATAAAACTAATGTACTCCAAACCAAAATCATGGCTGCACAAAAGCAAGTTAGTTATGGATATCATGCATAATATTACGGACCTAGTAATCAAAGGAGAACCTTTTCCCCACGCCTCTCCGAATGCGGCTATTGTACACAATGAGGAAAGAACAATGGAGGCTCAGAGCTCTTTTAATGGTGTGTATGAAATTGAATTGCCTGAATTAGATGTTTTAAATTATGATACAGATCATATCAGTTCAGTGCCAGCTAAAAAAAGAAGAGAAAATGGTTAGAAAAAGATGATGTTAGGCATCACCACGAGATCCAAAAAATCTTATTAACGACAAATATTATTGTATGGAACGCAAGGGGAGTGGTATCCTCCAAAAGTAGACTAATGGGTCTGAAAGAACAATATAACCGCTCTACGCTTGTTATCATTGAACCTTTTGTATCTGTTGAGAAAATAGTCTATTGGGCTCGACGCTTGAGATTTCCACACTACGCTTCAAATGTCGTGGTAGGAGTAAAATTTGGATGTTCTGGAATAATGACGTATACTTTTCAGTTAGTAGTTTTTCATAGCAAGAGATATCTAGATGGGTTTCGTTGGGATGTGTTCGGATGTTTTGTTCTTTTGTATATGCAAGTTGTTGTCCGAGATGAAGAAAGGAATTATGAAGAAAGAAATTATTCGAGTATGGAAATTATGGATGGCTTATAGGAGGAGATTTCAATATTGTACGTTCCATTGAAGAGAAATTGGGTGGCCCGTCCTCCTTTTCTATGGCCATACGGGAGTTCAATAGCTTTATTCATGATTCTGGCTTGATGGATATTCCTTTCAATGGACCGAAGCTATTATGGTATAATGGACGATAGGGCACATGATGTATATGCGCTCGCCTTGATCGTATTTAGTTAATCAAAATTTTAATAACCATTTCCCATCAGCTACTTTATCTTATTTAGAACGCACCTCGTCAGATCATTGCCCGATAGTTTTTCGATGCAGAGTTAATTTGAATCTGACTAGTCACATACCGTTTAGGTTCCTTAGTATGTAGTGTTCTTATAATGGCTTTCTGCCCCTGATGAAACAAATATGGGAGATGAACATGGACAGTTCTCCAATGGTGTGTCTCGCATGTAAATTGCAGACCTTAAAAACATCTTTACAATCTTGGAATGGTGAGGTGTTTAGGAGAGTGCAATAAGAAATAGGAATGTTCGAAAATAATTTGATTCAATTCGAAAAATTGTTGATGGAAAGTTTTTCATTAGAAACTGAAAATCAACTTTTACAATGCCGTAATGAATATGCGGTTTGGGTCGAAAGATAAGAAACTTTATGGAGGCAGAAATCATGCATTAAATGGCTTAAGGAGGGTGACGGTAACATAAATTTTTTTCATACATTAGTAAAAAATAAAACAAATGTTCAACCCATCGAGCACATGATCTTGAAGAGCGTAGTGAGTTGAATTCACCGAAATCTATTAATGAGGGGGCCGTGCAATTTTTTCACAATCTTTTCTCTGTTTCTCCTATCTCCATGGATGCTAATTATTTTGAACTCCTGTCATCGATCATTACTGAAGAGGAGAATAGGACACTATGTAAACCATCTATATTGGAGGAGGTTAAGGCTACTCTCTAGTCTATCCCCAAAGATAGTAGTCCTGGACCTGACGGATGTAGTGCGAGTTTCTTTATCGCTGCATGGGAAATTGTCCAGTTGGATCTACTTGCTGTGGCCACAGAATTTTTTGAGGGATGACCTCTTAATTATGCGTTGGGGGCTACTAACATTGTTCTTATCCCTAAGGTTGATTATCCTAACAGTTTCGCAAAATTTCGGCCCATTAGCCTTTGTTCAGTGGCATATAAGATTCTATCCAAAATAATGGTTGCTAGAATGGCCCCTTTACTTGACAAATTAATTTCCCGAGAATAGTCAGCGTTTATTCAGGGTAGAAGTATTTTTGATAATATATCTGTTGCTCAAGAGTTGGTGTATAGTCTTCATAAGAAGGTGAGAGGTGGAAACGTTTTTTAAAAGATTGATATGGCCAAAGCATATGATAGAGTTAACTGGCGATTTCTTCTGGAGAGTTTAAGGAGGGTGGGTTTTTCTGACCAATGGAGAAACCTTGTTTTAAATGTGGGGACAACTACTAGGACCACAGTCTTCTTTGTAATAGATGGTACTACTAGTTATAATGTGCTACCAGGAAGGGACTGGATTCATAGGAGTCGTTGCATACCTTCATCGCTCCACCAGTACTTAGTTTTCTGAAATGACAAGGGTGAAGCAAAAGTGGTGCAGGCCGACCATAGACCCTTTATCGCAGAAGTAAACTCAGTAGAAAGGTTCATGTCGAAGGAAATTATGGACATGTCAGGGTAGTTCAAGATGGAGAAGAGACTCAAATTGTCGTACATAGTGAAAAGCCATTTTCAGTAGATGCACTTACTGAAATGTTCAGTCAAATGAGGCCAAACATAGTGGCCCTAGAAGAGCCAGTAATTGGCAAAAAGGTAATCAACGAATTTTAAATGAGTTGTCAGCAACAATGGTAAATGACCGATATTCAGGCCTTCAAAGCGAAGTTAATGGCTTTCAATAAAGAATGTAAAGACAAGATGAGAGAAGAAACGACATTGAAAATGTTGGGAGACAAATTGGCAGTGTTCGAGTTAGAGGAGAATATGGGCCGAGAAATCAACAAGGTGGATTGCTTAGATGAGGAAGTGCTCACAAGGAACCTAGACAATGAGGTAATGAGGATCACAAAGCTTAGGTGAATATCGGTGATGAAGGAGAAGATCGCCCAACATTTCTCAGTCAGATGCTTAGTCAAAAGGTTAGCAATAAATTAATCGCTTTATTAAAAGAATATAATGATTGTTTTGCTTGGAAATATGAAAACATGCCTGGTTTAGATAAAAATTTGATAGAACATAGATTACTAACTAAGCCAAATTTTAAACCTCATAAACAACCTCTTAGGCGTTTTGCCCCTAATGTGCTTCCTGAATTTAAGAAAGAGATAGAGCGATTGTTAAAAAAGGGTTTTATTAGGACAATCAGATATGTCGAATGGTTATCTAATATTGTGCCAATGTTAAAAAAGAATGGAAAATTAAGGATGTGCATAGATTTTAGAAATTTAAATTTAGTAACGTCCAAAGATGAATATCCAATGTCTAAGGTAGACTCTTTAGTAGATTCAACTATCGGACACGTGATGTAGTCTTTTATGGATGGGTATTCAAGATACAATCAAATTTACATAGTTGAAGAAGATATACACAAAACTGTCACTAGATGCCCTGGGGCTTTATGATACTTTGAATTGGTAGTTATGCTTTTTGGCCTGAAAAATGGAGGGGGCAACCTATCAAAGGACAATGAACTTGATTTTTCATGATATGAAATGCAAGTTTGTCGAAGTGTATGTAGATGATATAATGGTCAAATCTATTAAAAAGGAATACCATTTTGAACAACTAAAATGCTCATTTGAGCGAATGAGGCAATACAAACTAAAGTTTAATCATTTGAAATGTGCATTTGGTGTTAATGTGGGAAATTTCCTCGGTTTTCTAGTGCGCAAAAGAGGAATTGAACTCAATAAGAATAAAGCGAAAGCCATTTTTTAAGCCAAACCACCTAGCAACAAAAAAAAATTGCAAATGTTTCTAGGCTAAGTAAACTTTTTAAGGTGTTTTATCTCTAATTGTGCAGGGCGAACGAAAGATTTTTCGCCTCTTTTAAAGCTAAAAAATAGGATGAATTCGTCTGGAACGAAAAGCATCAAAAAGCTTTTGAAAGCCTGAAAACATATTTATCAAGTCCACCAGTATTAATGTCACCAATCTAATGATGGCCAGTGAAAGTTTACATGTCGGCTGAATTAGAATCGGTAGGTAGATTGGTCGTGCAAGAAGATCAATTTGGTGAAGATAGGATGATTTACTAATTGAGTAGACGGTTAACAAAATGTGAATATAATTATTCTGCTATTGAAAAATTATGTCTTGCTTTATATTTCACATGCACAAAACTAAGGACTTATTATGACATGTAACCGTATTTAGTTTCTAAAGTAAATCTAGTTAAATATATGTTTTCTCACCCTATTTTACACCAAAACATATGCCTTTGGACTTTAGCACTGTCGGAATTCGAAATACAATACATACCCCAAAAGGCAGTCAAAAATCAAGCATGACTAACTTTTTGGCCTACCATCCATGCCTTGACATGCCTAAAGAAATTGAATTGGAGATCGATTCATTCGAATTAAAATCTTGGATTTTGTACTTTGATGGATCAAAAACCTCTAGTGGTGTAGAGGTAGGAATAGCGTTAATAAATCCTTTAGGAATTTGTTACAAATTCGCTTTCACTTTGATAGAATGTGGACCAATAATCAAGCTGAATACGAAGTATTGATCATGAGTTTAGAGCTGTTAGTAGATATGGGAATAAAGAATGTGATTATTAGAGGCGATTCTCAATTGGTAATTCAACAATTAATTGGTGATTTTAAATGCCAAAGTGATTCTGTAATAAGTCAATATGAAATTGCCCAAGAATTATTGGAAGAATTTGACCAAGTAGAGTTTCAATATGTTAAGAATTTATGTATCTCTCCACTCACTATTTTCTCTCTACACACTTCATATATTCAATTATAGCTACTGCACTGCACTGCATTTATAGTGAACTTGGCCACTTACCATATTATTTTTGCTTCAAAAATGTCAACAATAGCTGCTGATTTTCTCTCCTGAATTACGACTGCAGACTGAGAAAATCTTCACCAAATGCAATTTTCTCAATTTTAACATTTAATGTGAAGGTGGTCATGAAGAGAAAAATTCGAATGCCTTTTCCTAAGTAAACAATGGCTGCACACAATCACATTTGCCACAATAATGGCTTTAATATGCCAACAGTTCGTATGTACTATTAAATCTGTCATAAATGTAGTCACCATAGATCGTATCTGATCATGTTCATTGACGTTGTTAATATGTATATGCAATAATGGTGCACTCCTTCAAGTGCTCACGGTAAGCTTTTAGGTCCTCACCTAGACCCCAAAGGCCATAAACCTTACCTCCAAAGGTGTAATAGGGGGAGCAAAAGAATCAAGTATTGCACATAATTATGCCTCAAAATTAGAACAAACCTATA
The DNA here is from genome assembly GCA_035079005.1 of Fraxinus americana. NCBI lineage: Eukaryota > Viridiplantae > Streptophyta > Magnoliopsida > Lamiales > Oleaceae > Fraxinus > Fraxinus americana. The sequence goes on along the minus strand of CM068722.1, from coordinate 5,154,962 downwards.
AGTAATAATTAAAAATAAATGCAATCAAGCAACTTCTATACTTGTCCCTCACAATCCTTCATTGAGTAAATGCTGCAAACTTCAGAAGTTCACTTTCAATTTACCGAGTCATATGGCCACCTGTTGGGACTTAATATTTTCTCTTGGGTTGGCAACGGAGAGTTCTAACTGCATAAGTGTCTAATATAATTAAGAAAAAGAAATTATGCTGAATGCCTCCACCTCTTGTATATATTACAGTTCCTGAAAATAGATGAAGATGCATGAAGGGTGAATAGAATACTGGGTTCTAGTTCTCATTTAGCTTCAGAAGGCATTGTATGTAACGGCCTCTTCGAATTCCATCCACTGTCAAATGCATCCCAAGACACAACTGGTTTGATTTTCAACATTATTATACTCTAGTGTCAGTTATGATATATCTCTTCACACCTCAGGCTTAAGGGAAGAGGCTCACAAGTGACCTCTGGTAGGTGGCTCATATTATTTGTATATGGGGTCTATTTGATGAAGCGGAGGGGACATCCAATTGCTCATGATTATATTTTTAGTGTGTATAACCCACCGCCCAACACAAAAAGAGAAGAAACTGCCGAAGTAACAGTGTGCTGTAGCATTATAAGGTGTAGCAATTCATTTTGATTTCATGTACTACGTGAGCCTAGTGCGCGGAGAAGATTGATGTTTTCGTCCTCCATGATATTAAGACGTGGAGTTCCATCTTAGAAGTTCAATCTTATTAAAAAGAGTAATTCAAACCCTTTTATATTGATCTATATTTCAGTATTGAACCGCTATTGGATTTATCCCTTAACACGTCTCATAAAATTGTTCATTTGGGTAAACCAATCTTGAAATGCGTGTGTTCGTTTTTTTATTCTTAATCGAATAGTATTACTCGTTGAAGTTTAATATGCTCTAATAGCATATTAAGACTGGGGGTTTTATCTTTAAAGGTCAACATTATTAAGAGGAGTAGTCCAAATCCTTATAGATTGTTCTATATTTCAGTAATTGATCAATTTTGGATTTTTCCCTTAATACATGATCGTTGCGAACTCCCCTAATAAACTTCAAGTAAGCCAGTTGTGTTGCCCATTGCAAGATTAATCTACAGTTAAACCTCGATAAAGTAATACTCTCGGGATCGGAAAAAAATATTCATTTAGCGATGTTATTTATTTATCGATAAATGAATAAATTATTCATTTATCGATAAATAAATATTTATTATTTTAGATAGAGCTTTTCAATATAAAATATGTACATTGTATATGGTAAGAAAAATTAGAAGACACTAATCAAAGTGTTATTTGAATCTAGAAAAGCTCAAAAGTTTTAGTGAAACTTAATGTCTCTAAAAACTAAGTTCACATACATAGCAAATGAAAAGGTTTAGTCTTTACTTATAAAAGCTAGATGTTTGGAAGACATATTCGAAGAACATACAATATTTTGTTTCCCCTCCAATGTTTTCTCATCATTTGAAAGGAGTAAAAAAATCAACTTTAACCGATAAAATGAGGAGTGCAATATGTGAGCAAAAGAAAGAGAATCCAACTATTAGCCAAAAAGATATGCAAGCATGGGTGCAACAAAAGTTTGATTTGACTATTAGTCAATCAACAATGTCAAACACTCTTAAAAGGGCGTCGGAATATTTGTCAAATGAGATTAAAAAAAATAGCGATGTTAAAAGACACAAATCGACAAAATACCATGATTTAGAGAAAGTTTTGTATGAGTGGTTCTTCAAAGGCAAGATAAAGCGAACATGCCTGGAGAAATTATCCAAGGAAAAGCAAAAGATCTTTTGCAAAACATGTATGTTGAAACTAATCCATAATTCAGCTTTTCTAGTGGATGGTTTGAACGTTTCAAGGCAAGATATGGAATCAAATTTTACCGACGTTTTGGTGAAAGTGGCTCAGTTATCATGGAGAACATTGAAAATGCTTTACCTGGAATACGATCAAAACTAGACCAGTTTCAGTTGAAGGATATTTACAATATGGATGAAACTGAATTATTTTACCGATTGGAAGCTGATCATTCACTTGCTATCAAGCAACTCGAAGGTCGCAAAAAAGATAAGGAGAGAATTAATGTTGTTGTTTGTTGCAATGGTGATGGATCTGACAAAGTACCACTTTAGGTTATTGGTAAGTATGTAAATCCTAGATGCTTTAAAAATGTGAACATGAACAATCTTAATTGCAAGTATCGATCCAACAAGAAAGCTTGGATGACTGGCTTGCTTTTTCAAGATTTTGTTGGTTGGTTTGATAAGAGAATGAATGGCAGGAAGGTTCTCTTAATAGTAGACAATTGCCCAACTCATCCAAAGGTACTTGAAGGCTTGAGAAATGTAGAGTTATTTTTCTTATCTCCTAGCACAACGTCTAAGATTCAACCATGTGATGCTGGGATTATTCGAGCATTCAAAGCTCATTATCGTCGTCGTTTTTATTCTAGCATCTTACAAGGCCTTGAGGTTGAAGCACTAAATCCTGAAAAAATTAATATTTTGAATGCTATTAATTTTGCTAACATGACTTTGAATTTTGATGTGAAGACAACAACAATTGCAAATTGTTTTCGACATTTCAAGATTCGGTCAGAAGAAAACAATGTTCTCAAACCAGAAGTTGGTGAATTAGATGAAGGTATTCAAGGATTAAATGATGCCATCTCTAATTTACGCTATAGAAATGTGATGGATGTTGAACATCTTTTGAACTATCCTAACGAGAATGATACAGTTATGGAATCACATACAGAGAAGAAATTATTCAATCGGTAATGAACAGTAATGATGATGAGAATGATCCTGAACCAGATGATAGTAGCCTTGTCCCAAATGTGTCGTCAAAAGAGGCATTTCAAGTAATAGTCACCTTAAGCAACTACTTGCTACAACACGAGCAAAATATTCCGGAAGTTGTGTATGCTCTACAAAAAGTTAAGGATGGGGTTCATTTTGGTTTAGGTGGGAAGAAAAAACAATCAACTATAGATGCATATTTTCAAAAGGAATGATTATTGTACGGGAATTGTTGATTGATTGAAAGATTTTGGTCTATTTATATATTTTTTTCTCAATGAAATCCAGTAATTATTACTTTATATTTTTATTGGGCCCTTAAGGATTTAATTTTTTTCATTACTTAATGTATTTAGTGAGGTTATTACTTTAGTCCATTGACCCAAGTCAGGATCGAAAGAAATTATTATATAATCGAGGTTATTACTTTATCGAACATTACTTTATCGAGCTTTAACTCTAGTAGCTAAAGAAAGAACCCTCTACAAATGAAAGGTCTCCACCAAAACTCGAATAATTTATAAGCTCTAAATATATTTGGACTGTGAAAACGAAAACGAAATATTCATTTATGTACTTATGATTGCAATGAGAAAAAACAGACTATTGAACGACTAACTTCCTTTTAGTTGTTAATGTTTCTACTTTCAAGTGTTTTCGGTGTATGTGACTTGTAACTTTCAAAATGTGGAGACAGAGACGAATCTTTGCAACTAGTAGAGTCTTCTGTTTGTTCTTTCATTTTTCTTTTACTACCCGAATTAGAGTATATGAGGCTGAGCATAAAATGCTAAGAAAAGCAGAAAATAAGCCATTTTTTGACTTCTTTTCTAGCATTTAAGCTTAAACAAGTGGACATCCAATATATGTTCTCTTATTACTTGCATATTTAAATATTTCATCAAATTTAAAATAAATGCCGTGAAAGCGTGTATTGATTATTTCAATGTTTTTAACCCAATCGACAACTTTGTTACCTTTTTGGTCATTCAGTGAAAGCTTGTTCTTATCTTGTGATTATATTATCTCATCATTGAGGAGCCAGGATATGAGGCTTACATTTAAACATAATGATTCACTGTGAACCTAGGATTACAATTTTACTTTTTAAAAACCAATCATGGTTTTATTGTGTATATTTCTCACTCACGGTTTGCAGAGCTTGCTCAAATCACTCATGAGCTATCTATTTCACATTTTTCCAACACTTGTATCTCTTCTTGTTTAGTGTTTGAAAATTCAAGAAAGTTTTTGTTAAAAGTGTATCGCATGAGAAAGCAGCAGGTACGTCTATATTCCAATGTATCATTCTTGGTTCCAATGGAATTCATATAGGAAGAATCCCTCTCAAATAGAGATTTTCCTTTTGATCATATTTCGATTGTTAATACGACTGCTACTACAAAGATAATTACCTTCTTGATCGTGAAATATCGATCGCTTGTTGACCCTTGTGAGTTGTGTGAAAGTTTGATACTCCATATTCGGGGGGGTCCAAGTGTTTTACAAAATATTCCCGGTGGAAAAAAAAAATGTGAATGGAAGATTCCACTAAATTGAATGGAGTCCATGAATCTAAAAAATAGTGATAATTCTAAATCTTTGATACCTAAACTTGTATTTTATTGCACTTGAATATTCAATCATGATAGAAACTATCTATTTAATCGTCATAACAGGAAAATCATTCGTTAAACGGCTAGTTTTTCATTAAATTTTCAGCCTTTTTTGCATTTCAGTTTGGACCAAATTTCCCTAATAAATAGAATAATGCTATTTGCAGTCACTTACTACTACAGTCACCCTAGTGAGTAACTGGGAATAGCATTATTCTTATAAATATCCCAGTAACTTTTCAGGGGTGTGATCAAAACCTAAAAAAATGAAGAAACTCGGACAGATGCATCTCATTCTGTGAAAAGGATGAGGCCTTCATCTTTAATTCACCTCTCAAACAATTGGAGAAACATCATGAAGCAGATTCGGATTGTATATTACAGGTACACTTTCCCCTTCAATAAGGTTTACATGTAACTCAATATTACTCTTTCTATCCAGAAGGAAAATCACTGTCATCAAGATGGAGCTGTAAGGAAAGCTGCTGGTATTTCATCGTGAGGAAATTGAAGCAGATAAACTGTAGCAAGCCTCTTGACCGATGCACCATACTTGACTTCGACTTGGTGTTGCAGTCACTAAACTACTAATTTTAGCTTCAGCAAATTGAGTTTCGATATCAGATGCAAGTATCGTGTGACAAGCGTGATTTTCCATCAACACCATTCAACAGGCGAATAAGGGAGTGTCTAACACGATCCAGCATTGGACTCTGAAATACCGGGAATTCTAGCTCCAATGAGGTGTGAAATTGCCACGGGTGAATTGGGATTGCTCACAATGTCTTCTTGTAGAATATCTCCTATCCGAGAGAGAATGTTGAATGACAAGTTAGATAGAGTTCGAGAGTAGGCTTCCAGAATCGAATGCCCAACATCCTGTACATACATTGAAGGAAGTAACTCAGCACAAATTGATATTACCAACCAACACCCCCATCATTCCCTTGGGCAGGAAGAAGGAGAAGGGATCGTTGTAGTACCAAATGGACATGAATCTCACATTACGGTGAGCCAATGTAATTTAAACTTATATTTATTTTTTCCATTTCATGTAATGTAATGTTGCTCTTGTAACTGGGATTTGGGCTTAATCCATACGCTTATTTGGCTAGTCAGAATCAATGTCAAATAGCACATAGGAGTAACGAACAACCTACCTTTCCGTATTGAACTTTCGTAACATCAAGGAAGCTCTGAGGAAGATTGGAATACTTGGTCTTTAGCAGCTGCAGAAGTATTTCTGCTCGGTTCACCAACGACTCCGCCTTATCCAGCTCGGATTTTGGAACTTTCACGAAAGACCAAGATATTCGAACTGGAGATTTGCCACTTTCTTGCTCCATGATTTTCTCTTTCCACGCAAGCATTGCAGATTCCAATCTGTTAATGACTTCAAGAGCTTCATGTTCAGATTTCAGAATAAGGCAACTCATCATTTCCTCAACTGAAATTGATTCTGCAGTCAATATTTTGTAGAGTTCGACCCCAAGGCATTCCTTTCCAGACTGCAATGAGGGCAAACACGGTAGTCAACAATCAGGAATTTTTACGGATAAAACAACAAATTCATAAACCTGACACTGAAGAATCACAGGCGAAGGTACTAGCCTTTTTAATTAAGCTTTTGGCAATATAAATTTATTCAATATATTTTTAACTCATATTTTCCATGTTTCAAATAATTGTAAATAACGGAAATCATGCTTGCCTTTGGTAGTGCATCCTTGATTTCGGTTGGAACAGGCATTTCGAGCAAGACATTTTCATTTATAGATTTAGCAGCCTTGAATACTTGATGAAGCAATTTAGCATGATGGAGCAACCTCTTTCTTTCTTTCTCAGAGAGCCCAACTGTAGGTACCCGGGGGGAAGGAAGCCACCATCTCTTGCTCTGGCCAGCACTTCTGCTTCTTCCTTCTGCTCGGCTACCCACTTCTGTGTACCAAAACTCAGTATGAACCATTGAGTCAAGTGTTTCCTGTCAGTTCGACACGTGGAAACAGGCGAAGTCAGGCAATCAAAGAAAAAGTGAAACATAAAGATCTAATTTTGTGTGGAGAGACCACCTACAAGAAGCATGCAATCCAACTTCTGCAATGCAGGAAGATTCATATGAATGTCTGATCGAGCTTTTGAGGTCATTATCTGAACAAACAAGATACGAAACTCAAATTTGATCGCACTTAAAAGTAAGTTTTGCTAGAAAAAAAAGTAACTTGAAAAATCATGTCGAGCAATGTAAGTAACTTAGAAGTAAATGTGCTCGAGTAATAGTATTGAGCCTGGTAGAATTGGTTCTATGAAGCAACAAATACCTCCATTGTCCGGCCATTGACCCCATTTTGCTTTGCAGGAACTAGCTCGACCATATAGTTAGTTGGGGATAGCAACCAATTCATTTCTCTTTGCCACTTGCTCTTTCTTTCCTCCGGCAGAGGTTCCAACTTCCAAAGCTCACCAAAAACGGATGCTGCAAATCCAGTCGTAGAATTTTAAAGTTTGAAGATCAGGATAAAGTGGTAATTTGAAAACAAGCATAAAAGATGATTCTTTCGGGGAATATACCACCAAGATTCATTATGGCTTTGGATAATGCCAGTGCAGCAGAAACCCCTTTGCTACCACCCGTAATATCCTCTCCAAGTAACAGCTTTGCAAACTTCTCTTTCATTGTTTCAACATCTGAATTCTGACTCGGTTTTCCATTTATATAGTGTTGTGGGCTTGCAGAGAAGCCCCATTCGTCTGTGCCTTGATCATCCTTTTTCGTTATCATCCAGAGAGAAGAGAATGATCCAAAAGCAGTATTGCTGGACGAGCAGCTTGAGTCATCTTCATCCAAGGACTCGGGGATATGTCCATCTCCTCTGCTAGTGCTACTAGCATTGTCAAAAGAGTGGCTGTTGAGAATACAACTCTCAAGGCCATTATAAGTCACTATTCCTGTAAGTTTCAGTTTTAATTTAATTTTTATTATACAAGTTACAAGATTTGAATACATGAAAGAAGAAGTACACTAATAATCGAGTGCAGGAGCACTCTGGTGAAGTTTTCATTAGACAACATCTCAATAATGAATCTGGCCAGCACGCGAAGGGGCGTTTTCAAATTTATTTATTTTAATGTTGATCCGATATGCGATATCAAATAGGTTCAACACATGCCATATTCAAACACCAGCTGCTAAATAAACCACATCTAAATTAAGCATAAAGATTCACCTAATACACCTTATCATGGAATCAATCAGAAATCTTCACATTGCACCTAAAAACACGAAAAATGCAAGCCAAAACAAATTTAAAACAACTGGAAGATCAAAAAAAAAAAAAAAAGATCTTTAATTTTGAAGTAGGACCATGGATCAGGTCTTTCATTTTTATTACAAGACATGAAATTAATCGAGGATGAAGTAGCGAACAAAAATGATTGAAGGGTCGGATTAAAAGATCGAAAGGCAACTACTTGGAAAAAAAAAAAACATGAAACAGATGGTACAGAAAAGAAAATCCTATAACAGATGTTGATCCATATAAAAAAACACAACTTTTTTAAAAATAAAATGTCAGAGAACAATGACTTCTTTGTCTCCATTAAGTTATTTCATTGTCTGAAAGAAATGAAATTTATAATTAATTGTAGTAAGGTCCACCATTCCTGTCAATCATATACTTTCTAAGGGCCACTGAAATTTCAAGGGGCCTCCATTACTGAATGGTATAGAATTGATAAATCAGTATTGACTTTTATGTGATACATGCTCACATAACCAAAGACTTTTCCCTCTCTTCACCATTTGGCATTTACGAAAGCAACAAGAAAAAATGGACTAAAAATTTTGAATTGATGGGGTCCAATAGGTAATGAAATGAAATGTCCCACCAAACTTAATGGTCAATGATTCAATAAGATCAATTATAAACCTGCAATATGTGAACAGTTTTTGAGCATGTTCAGCAAAGATTTTTGAAGTTTATAAGCTGGTCAAACAACATTTTTAACCACACGTCTTACGACCCACAACTTTATCTACTTTAAAACCACAAATTTTTTGGGAACCACTCTTTATAAGCATATAAAAGCTTTGCCAAGACACTTCATAAATAAGTGACAATCAGACTTGAATTTAAGACATTTATCTTATACCATTTTAATCACAAATAGCATGTTCGGTATTACTCGGATACCATCATCTAAAAGCTTAAGTCGTTACATATAGGACATATTTATTTATATAAAATTACTTCTTTGATGGTTCCTGGTAATAGGACTGCAAAACTCAAAAATACTCTACAACACTGGCATCACATTCAATCTTTAATTTCAATAGTCAAATGACATTAATATTACTTCTTGGGTAGTGTAAAATAAATATGACTCAATAAATAGAGTTACCCCACATGGCCAAACCTCACATGATAACATATGGAAGCCATTTTTATTGAGTTTTGACCATTAAAAACAAAACTTTTTCATATTCCCATTTACAATTTTATATTTCTTGAAGGTATGGGCCATATTCAAGTAAATAAAAAGCAACTATTTTTAACTCAAGTTTGCACCCCCAAGACTTTTTCAAATTCTCCAACATATTGTTGTAGATGAGCCATGTCATGAGGTAGGTAATTAGGCATATGAAATTGTCACAATTTCAAGACTTTTTTACTCAATTATGACCGAACGCACAGAGAGAGAGAGAGAGAGAGAGAAGTTTACTATCTTGCTCATCCAAGTCAATACTGATTACCCTGTCTCTTGTACAACATGCTAATCCCCTGCTCATGATCATTTTCTTGCCTCCTAAAAAAAAAAAAAACCAAAAACAAAAACAAAGATTGAGGAGTCTCGGGTTGATTGTTCAAACCTCCTTCCGAAGAAAGAGTTACTAATCTCAATCTGATGAGTTGTATGCTTATGATTTTATAGGCATTTTTGTGCACATTTCTTATGCTAAAATCAATGTGAAAAAAAAAATGTATTTGACAAAAAGAACCCAGATTTTTTTTTCTTTATTGAGAAAAATCTCAAAAACCCGTCATCGGTTAAGATTATGGGTTGCAAACCGACTGCAAAACTGCAGAAAATGAAGAAAATCTATTATAAATGTTGGGACGGTAAATGTATTTACTCAGAGAATTGTATGCATAGGAAATACAGTACTTGAGGCATCAAAATTTGTACAAACAATTGTTTTAGTAGAAAATTTGTGAATTATCCGGTCAAAAAGAAGTAAAATAAAGTTCAAATGTCAAAAGAAATAGATAAAAGAGTCTACAGTCCAACAAACGAAGTGTCTGATGTTAGAATGATTATCGTGTAAGGAAAAGAAGACTGCAAAAGAACCTTTGACGCAATATTCATACACTTTTTTCAGGCTAGGGAGTCCAAAAGGGGGGAAGAGAAGAGAACTAACAAATGAAATTAAGGAATCCAAAAAAAAACAAAACATTTTTCAGCTGAATTTTTTTAAGCACATTCATGAAAATTGAAGTAAAATTAGAGCCCATTTTGAATCATAAAAAAGCCAAGATTTTTCCATCAAACTCTTGGAGTCTAAACCATTCCCCCACCCCACATGAACAAAAAAATACCGAAAAAAAAATGCAGAAAGCAGAAGATGAATGGGGCAGTGACATACCTTGTGTAATCAAATGGGTAGCGGATTCTTGAAAACGCTGTGTGTTTTGGTATAAATGTCAATAGACAGAGAGAGATGGAAAAATGAGAAGTTAAAAGTCAAAAACAGACGGCAATGGAGCTGCAACTTAAATGAAATCAACGAGTTAGTGAGTTACTGCAAAATTTAGAGAGAGAAAAATGCAGTTTGAAGGATTGGGAGTGAAAAGGAACAGAGAACAGAGATAAAAGTTAGAATTAACTATTCGTACATTCTATCTCACACTCTGCTTTACAATTTAAATAGATGGTAATTTTTTAATGGTTGGATTAAAGTGGTTTTTATCAAAAATGATTTGAAATCTAAAAATAGAATGGGCTCTCTCTTTTTCTTTTCTTTTTTTTTCTTTTTTTCTTTTTTTTTTGAAAATGAGTTTCATAATAATAATATTTTATAAAATATTTAGTTTAAAAGTAGGAAAAATTTATAAATTTGAATGTAAAATATTTTATTGTGAAAATGTACGATTGAAAATGAATTGAGAAAAAATGAGTTTTTAATTAATTGGGATCAAACATGGGCCAAGCACGTTTGGCAAAGTTTAGTCTATGCTTCGGCCATTTTTTAGAATGGACTATGTGAAAAGTAATTTTTTTTTTAAAGAATATATGATTAAAAACTAGAATTTTTTTTAAAAAATTTACCTGTAAATTATTTAATAGAGAAAATGATTTGCAAATAAATTACTTTTAAAGAATGAGACTCAAACATGGGTTAAATTTTGATTTAAATTAGACTTCCATTCATACAATTCATTGGGTTCATAACTCCTCATCAACTTATAATCCACACATTTGAAGTACTTAAAAATTACAAGTTTTTCAATCATGCTCTAAAATTGTATATATTGTGTTGTTTAAACGTAAAACACTTGTTTTTGTTCCTCAATTTTTTGTAATCCACCTAACTATGTTACATGTAGGGTCGAAATTTGGTGTACTGAACGTTTAGTTTTGGTGTACTCCCAACACCTCGAAATATCATTTCTTCCTCGCAAATAGAAAAATGCAACATATTTTTCACAACTCGATGCATTAAACATTATCGTTTTTCCATTTACTAAAAAAGTGGTGTGTCATGTGTCAAAAAATGCATTAAAATAATGGTATATTTGACATAGCAGAAATTATAAAAATAAACAACTTATTTCTCGTTACTTAATTTAAAATTTAACTATTTACTTATAAATTAAATCTTTTAAGAGCCAAACGTGTTCTAAGTAGAATGTATTTTGGAATAGTAAATTAATTAAGAATGTGCGGTTAAAAAATAAGGAAAAATTTTGGTTTTACGTGTAATATTATATTATTGAAGAATGTGTTGTTGAAAAGAAGAGAGAAAAATGTATCTTAGAAAAAATGAGGATCAAAAAAGGACGTAATTTATTTATTTTTATTATAGACAAACACAAAAAATTAGGTTAATGTCAATTTACTAAGTTCGTGCGGTCTACGTTAATCAAATATTAAGTTATACTTCCCAAGGTCACATGTTACGAAAAGTAAAGGGTAAGACAATCCACTTTTAATTTCTTATAAGTCAAAATCTTTTCCTTTTCAAGTGTTGTTGTAACAACTTTAGCCAAAAAAAGCACTAAAATATTTCATTAGTGAGTTTTGGGGCTCAAATTTATTGATTTTTTCCTCATTTTTTTTTTTTTTTCATTTTTAAAGTTGCCTAAGCACAAATCAAATGTGACTAAAAGTGTTGAAACTTAATCAATTATTTTATAAAAATTAACTTAAAGCAACTTTCTTATTATTGGAATTGAAGTTGACTTGTTTCACTTTTACAAATTCGTATAATTCCAAACCATCAATGAGGGGGAAAAAAAAAAAAACCACCAAAGATTTTGTGTAAAATTACATCAGTGGGAGAACCTTTTTTCACAATACTAGACATTTTATTTGAACGAAACCTTCACTACAACAAAAATAGCCATTAGCAACATTTAAAAGGCAACATTTATTGAACCTTTTTTCACAATACTAGACATTTTATTTGAACGAAACCTTCACTACAACAAAAATAGCCATTAGCAACATTTAAAAGGCAACATTTATCAATAAATGTTGCCAAAATGGTCTTTTGGCAACATTTTCGTAAGTGAATGTTGCCATAGGTTAATATAAATGAGCTTTAGCAACGTTTTTTTAAAAAATGTTGCGGTAAACCACTTTTTGCAACGTTTACCGCAACGTTTGGCAAACGTTGCGGAAGGTCCTACCTTCCGCAACGTTTGGCAAACGTTGCGGAAGGCCTAGCAAACGTTGCGGAATGATATATTAGCATTCATCCTACTTATCCTACTATACTAAAAGACTCTACCTCCCAAACACTATTGAAAACGTGTTGAGTCATAAGAAAGGAAATTATAACCTTCACGTTTTCACCTCTCCGTCTCTCTCTCTCCCTGACTCACTCCCACAGGCCACAGTCCCACCCAACTCCCGTCACGGAGGCCACTCGGTCTCTGAGCTCTCTCCGGAGCTCCGCCCGTCGGCCAAGGCACTCACTCACGGCTGGCACGCTTCAAGCGACTCCAGCGACGAAGAAGCCCGCGACGGCCCCTGCTCTCGGCGGCTCCGGCCTCCAAACTCCGCTCCTCCGCCGACCGCCGTTCCAACTTCCAGTCTCCGACAGGCGAAGGCGACATCCGACTCTCCTGCACAGACGATGCTGGTAAGTTCCGGCTTCCTCGGTCTTCGGTCTTCCCTTCCTGTATAATGTATTTATGTTTATTATTGAGGGAAATGAATTGTGTATCTTATTGTGGTAAATTTATTGAGTTTATAATTGAGTTTCATGGTAATGATCAGCAAGTGAATTGATTTTGATTTAGGGATTTAGGGTTCTGATTTAGGGATTTAGGGTTCTGCTCGATTGCTTCTCTTGGATTAGTTCATGTTCTTCCTCGACCCGGTTCAAAGATGTAGATTATTTCTAGCTTGCCTGTCGATTTTTCAGAGGACCGTATAGAACGACCCTTGTGAGAATTGCTGCCGATTGCTTGACAATAGAAACAAATGGCATATATATTACACCTTTATTTAAGTTCTCCTTGTTAAAGTGATGGCCTACATTAACAAGTTTTGTTCTGTCGTGCTGTATTGGATTGAAAACTATATTAGTGGAAGGTTTGTTTTGTCAGAATACAACTCTAGTCCTATATGAAAGTTTTGAATTTCTTTAACGTATCAGTGTATTCTTCAGCAAGGTCAGGGTAGATATAGTTACATCTTCATAAAATGATGGGGGGATTGCACTGGAGATTGATTTCATCATGGAACCTTTCAAGATGTAAATTAGTTGACATGACTTTAACCACAGCGAAATGTGAAACATATGCATCAGAGACATGGTTTGGCTTATTTATCTGCATAAGTAGAATGGCCAGTATTTTTGCATTAGAGGAAAAAAAGAATACAATTTTTTTTTCATTGTAGGTAATGTGTTTTCTAGAAACCATATTTATGTTTTGAGTGAAGTCACAAGGTTCAATTCCAATGTGCTTTGATTTCAGCAATAAAAGGTAAAAATCTGATTTCATTAGTTTGATTTCAAAAAAAAATTATGTGGTATATGATGAGCATGGTTGGCAGAGAAGCATGTGAATTGAGGGAAAGATTCTACTTACCACTAGTAACGTGTATATTGTCTAATGATGAATGGGTGAGTGCTTAGTTACTTTTTTCATCTACTATTCATCGACCCTTCCAATTAAACAAGCATAGCCCTTTCTAGACTTTCTTGCTTTTGTTTCCAAGTTTCCATCTTATTCTTTGCAAGCAAATATGTAGTTGTATAAAAACAAAAACCTGATTGGTGAAATGGCCTCTTATGATTTTGACTACTGCCTATAGTTCATTATTTCTAATGAATAATCAACATGTACCTGTAGTTACTAAAGAATTTGGTGGAGAGGAGGAGAATGGTGAAATCATGGTTAAAAACAGATCACGGTCTCAAGTTTCAACAACTTGACATACATCGCCAATAGCTCTAAAGTCGACAAGAACAGGGTTTCGTTGTTTCCTTCCAATTGATTCTTGTGGTTTCTTAACTATGGCCTTACTCCTTTTTCCAGGTGAACAAATTTGGTGCAGTATTTATGGATGTCTCGGGATTCTCCAACTCCAGTTCTTTGCAATGTCGTGGCAGAAATTGTTACACAACAAGTAAGAAGTTCATTAGCTACTAATATCAAATAAATACACCATGGGTAGGAAAATAGTAAATGGATAATGCTGATGATCAATTTACTTATTTCTGTGAAGGGAAGGGAGATACTTCAAAGTACTGTTGATCTTGTTCAGAATACTTTGAACTTAGAGGTCAATCTTATAATAAATCGCAGATTTTATAAATGTCACATTGCAGCTTTTGTCTGGGATTCCCTCCTTGAGCAGTCAAGCCTGATGCGTGATTTATCTTTCTCAAGCAGGTTATTTATGGAGACACGGATTCAATAATGATTTATAGTGGACTAGATGACATTGGAAAAGCGAAATCGATTGCAGGCAAGGTCATTCAAGAGGTGGGTTTTAAATTAAAATTGCTATTTATTGATTATCAAATATCTTGGTAAAATCCCAGTTTATTAATTTTATGAATGAAATGAAATTTCTTCATCTGTGTATCCTGTGTAAATCAATTGCCAGGATGAAATTTCTTCCTCTATTCATTATCGATCCATTTGATCCTGTTTATATATATGATGTTTCTCCATTAATTAGCGAACTCGATGCCATAGAATTATCCTGAGCTAATCCACTTAATGCCAATTGGTTTTGGAATGCAAATTCAAGTTCTTTATTATGTTATCTAAGCTTGGCCTTGAATTTTCACCCCAGCTGTTGTCCACGTGATGTCATTTCATTTCTTGTCGTACTTTACCATGTTAGCTTTTCCCCTTTTTTGATCTTTGTCACTCTAGGTTCAATTTCACTGGGTGTTGCATCATTCATATATATATTTTTTATACAATTAATCATTTGAAGATTGAATTGTACATGGGCATATTTTTGTTTTACAAGCTTGGAATGTTTATGGTGTCCTCAATTTTTTGCAGGCACTTAAGGAGAAATGTACAA
This sequence comes from Fraxinus americana, assembly GCA_035079005.1. NCBI lineage: Eukaryota > Viridiplantae > Streptophyta > Magnoliopsida > Lamiales > Oleaceae > Fraxinus > Fraxinus americana. Next base: position 5,139,749 of record CM068722.1, on the reverse strand, counting down.
TAATTCAAATTCTAAAGCAGGAGAATGAAGGCCTTGTACAGTTTACTGCTACAGATGAAGATTCTACTAGTAGTGGTGGAAGTAATGTTTTAAAGTCTTGGGCTATTTTAGCATGATAGGGTTGTTTAGAGTAAATTTGTTTGTTGGGTGATTATCACATTGGATGGAAGTGCTTACTATCAATTGATGTATTACCATTTTGAAACTCATTTTTATTTTGGTGTTTTTGTATCACATTCTAATATTCAAGTGTATGGATTCAAAAATTTGTAATAAAATTATCGATTTTTATGCAATTTCAAAATTTGTTAATATTCATTTTCAATTTTGTCAAAAAAAAAAAAAAAAAAAAATCAATCCTTACGGCAACGTTTAAGAAAACGTTGCCGTAGACCCCCTACGGCAACGTTTTTTAAACGTTGCCGTAGGGGTCCTACTCTACGGCAACACCTTGATTTGCAACACACGTCCAAACGTTGCAAAAGGTCTACGGCAACGTTTTTTGAACGTTGCCGTAGGCTATTTTTGTTGTAGTGCTTAGTATTTTAATGCCAAATGAGCCTGACCAAAACCTTAATAATCAATTATGCTCTTGACTCAAAATTTAATTTCGAAACTTTTTTAAAATATTAAGTTAAGTAACTTCTTCATGTGTTTATGTTGAATTTTTCATTAAACTTAAATTTTATAAACTTTACATAATTGTCAAGATTTCTATATCAAATCATTAAAAAAAAAAAAAAAAATTAATGCCGAACATACTTTAATCCATTGATTTGTATTTTGAATGATGAATCTTGAAATTGTGATCTTTTGTCTTGAAAATCAACTTGCAATCTCCTCTTGATTTATCTTCTTGCTTTTAATTTTCATTGTTTTATTCTTCAATTTAATTGTTTCAAATATTCTTCTTGATTCTTAATTGTGGGTTTTTGGATCTTCTTGTCAATATGCTTTTTCTCTGATTTCTTATATTGATAGAATGCCACTAGGAATGAGAATTACAAATGAATTGTGGACCATAACCTTAAAAATAGTTTTCATATGCATTTCGTCCATCATAAAATATAATTTTAAAGGAATCTAGAATCTACACATATAAATCGGGCCACACATTATATAGTTGCTCAAAATCCAGATCATTTTTGAGTCACAGATTATTTGGAGCTCACAAATTATTTTTTAGTCATATATTATTAAATTTTTAGATCACAGTTGAGTAATTGGCCCCAAATTACCAAACATTTGGTCACAAATTACCAAACATTACAAAAAATACCACCACCACCACCACACAAAAACACTACCCAAATATCTAGTGCACTGTTGGCGTTGCTAGAACCACTACCATTGCGCCAACACCAACACCAACGTCGCCAGAAACCCCACCACCTCACGACAACCAGTGATCGGAATCTCCATTTCAAACAAATTGCCTCCACCACTACCGATTCACCACGACCGCGAACACCAACAAACCACCATTGTCAACTATAAAACCACCACTTCCACCGCTAAATTTCAATAAACCCACCCCAACCACCAGATCCACCACCCACCACCACAAAATCGCCACCATACAAAACACACCCACCACCACCACTACACAAAACTTACTGCAACCATTGTCGGCGAAGCATCGTGATGAATAGACGGAGCGATTGCAGCATCACAACGGACATCAGTATATTAAACAACAGCAGCAGCCTTCGCGACGGACATCAACTGTTGCAGTGTCGTTAACATCAGCGTCGGCCTTTGATGCCGCAGCGTAGCCGGCTGACGCAACTCCTTCCTCGATCGCCGGTGTTCGAAGAGAGAGATGAAGAGGTGAAAATCGGATAAAGAAGATAGAGAATGGAGAGAAAATGAGAAAGAGAGAATGAAGAGTGATGAATAATTAGGGTTTGGGTGGATGAAGTCAATTTAATTTTAAGATATTAAAAAGTTTAAATTGATACCTGATTTTTGAATTTTTTTTTTTACCAAATCTGATTTTTGAAACGTGATCTTGAATTACCTGGATTTGTGTAATTTCCTCAAAATCCAATTACTTAATTCTTTATTAGATCACTTTAATTTTGGGCTCAACTTTAAAATAGTCTTTATAAACAATTAATTATATATGTCGATCCACGTGACAAATTAAATAATTTACCAACAGTTTAAACAAAATTCAGGTCGAAGGTATATTTAAACACTTTTTCAAAAAGTGCCTTTCTATTAAAATAATTATCATTTTTTTCAAAATAATTATTAATAACATATTTTCTTAATAAAATAATTTTATATATGAATTCATAATTTTCTCTACATTTTAAATATATTATCCAAAAAAATATTACTTTTCACAAAATCACAAAATAATTTGCCACTTTAGTCCCTACGAGTAGCCTTTGGAATTTGTGGTGGTGATTGTTTCCATTTTGTCTTCCTCCGCGGACCCCGCCTAGCTGCCTTCCAATTACCTTCAAATTCCGCTAGAAAACGGAGTCACACTCATCCCCGTGCTATTTTTAAAAATAAAGAATAATGTTGTTTAATACTCATTCAAGTTATCACATTTAATATGTTCAATTAAATAAATCGTATGACATTATAGTTAAGTAAATATATCATTTAATGGCATGCAATTATCACTAAACTGGTACTTGTTATCAATGATACTGAATAGCAATACTCTTTTAAAAAACACCATAAGAGGTCACCAATTTTTGTCCGGATTTCAGTATTTGGACTCGTAGAATCGGCCAATGGATACTAGGATGTTTGGGAAGTATTAATAAATTATTTAAATTATAAAAAGATAAAATGAGTGATGAACAATTTAAATAGCACTCTTCAATTTCATAAATATATATAAATAAAAAAAAGTGACTTGAATACTTGTAAACATGAGCCTAACATATTTGAACTTTGCTATGTGTACAGCCTTGGTACACAGCAATTTACACAGCCCACACACATGGGGGTGGGGCCCACATTTTTGTGGGCCCCCACCCCCATGTGTGTGGGCTGTGTAATTCACTGTACAAAAAGGCTGTACAACAAGCTTTTTTCAACATATTTCCAAGATAAGGGTATAAAAACTTGGCATATGTCAAGAACAATTATATGCGTGTGGCCAGCCTTAGTTATCCTTTTCCTAGGAACTTGATGGAGCTATGGGGAAATTATTTACTAGGAAAATTTTAGATCTTTGTTTGTCTAATTTCTAAACATACTCTAAATGAGAGTGATTATCAATCAACAATATATTACACATATAGGATGATGGCAAGACAATAATGTTGCTGATTTTATTCCGTAAGTGAATATAACGTAAACAATTAAGGATAATGCTACATGTACATAACCATTCACAAAATAGTTCACATAATTACACGTGGCATGTGATCCTGCCTTTAATTCAACTTTCACACTTGCACATCAATAAATGGATGATTGCCACATCACCATTATGTGAACCATTATGTAGAGGATTATGTACAACTAGATTAATCCAACAATTAATACTATGATAAATAGAGTGTCGAGAACCTACGAGAACCAATACCAACTTATTTACTTTAAATATATACTACCCTCTAATTTGAAGCACATACAATCCATGTTTGAGATTCATATTTTATTTTATCTAATTATTTGCGAAAATAACCAACTAAAGATAAGCAACAAATCTGGAAATTAATCAAATCAAAAGGCACTAGAATCACAAATCAACAATTTTATTTAATCATCAATTACCCGTTGATAATCAATGATCCAATTATAACCAACAGCTCTCTCAATTGTAATTAATCATATATTTATATAGCAACTTAATTTTTATTAATTAAATTGTGAACAAATAAATATGTATTAATGCACAAAGGTCATCTCATAATGATATATCTATATCTAAAAGGGTTAAATCTATCAATGGTCATCCAACTTTATACATGATGTTATCATGGTCACCCAATTTGATTTTGTTTCACCGTGACCATCAAACTTTATTGTTAGTAGGATTTGTCTACTTTTACATTATGGATACTAATGGTATCCATAATGCACAAGTGGCAGCCCCACATTGGGGGGTCGGCTGACGCGACCTGTTGTGTCAGTCGACCCCCCTAATGAGGGGCTGCCACTTGTAAATTATGGATACCATTATGGTATCCATAATGTACAAGTAGCACATCCCTTGTTAGTATCACCATGGCTGCTCAATTTGATTTTTTTTACCATGATCATCAAATTTCATGTAACGTTTCACCATGGTCACCCAACTTCTTTTCACCATTTTCATTAATTTTAAAATAGAAAAAGGTGTAATTTTACATTATATATATATAATAAATTTCTAAGAAAATAAAAATGAAAAATCATTTTAAAAAATAAAAATTATTTTAAAAAAATGTTACTTAAAAAAAAAAACTTATTTTAAAAAATTACTTCAAAAAATAAAACAAAATAAAAAGTTACTTTAAAAAAAAAGTTATTTAGAAAAATAAAATAAAATAAAAAAGTCATTTAAAAAAAAACGTTCCTTAAAAAAAAAAAAAAAAAACTCATTTTAAAATAAACATTTTTAAAACTTTAAAAAAAACTTTTTTTTATATATATGTATAATTCAAAGTTACAGTTTTACCTATTTTAAAATTAGTGAAAATTGTGAAAAAGAAATTGAATGACCATGCTGAAATGTTATATGAAGCTATATGAAGCCTCTATTTGGTCTGAATTAAAATATGATTTTAATCAAAGTCAATATCAAACAATCAATATTAATCACATCTTTCATAGGCCCCACAACTTTTCAACCACACATTTCAAAAAATTTTATCAAAATTTACTAAAAATCTAATTTTAATCCATACCAAACACCCTCGAAATTAGGTTGTGTGGCACTAAGTATAAAGTTGGGTGACCAATTATGGATTTAATCCATATCGAAAATAAGACCTATTTTTTTTTTCCTATTCTAATTTATACCAAATTTCTTGACAGCAATATAAATCATGAATACGTTCTAAGGTGACCAAACATTAAAAACAGTAAGAAATTAAGAAACAATCAACTTAAAAAATAAGAATTAAACAAAATGTAATTAATTTGTCAAATAATTTGTTAATATATATATATATATATATATATATATATATATATATATATATATATATATATATATATATATTATGTGACATGCACAAGACGTCGGGGATCCCACATTGATCAACTCAACATCAATTATGTTAATTAGATTTTGCCGATTAAATCAAGCAACCTCTTCAACTTGGACCCGTTATACTTACTTAACTTGACACATTCCCTCTCTTATATATATGTGAGTTCAAGGTTTACATTCAAGGTACATATTCAAAACTTAGCCAAATCCCCCTTACCCACCTCTCTCGCACGCAATCTATTCCGTTCCGATAATTGACTTGACTGTTGGTATACAAACGATCATTGCATTTTTTCGTAGTCCACTCCTTTGCTTCCTAACTATATATGTGTTCTAGCGTACATGTGATGCCTAGGTAGACGAGTAGGAGGCTGGATTTGTTGGCCACATACTCGTCGAATTTCAAGATCTATAAAATTAACAAGACTTCATCATTAATCCTGGCTACATAGGATTTTGTATATAAAATAAATAATGAATACATAATTCGAATAATTTGGAAGAATAGATGGGTACAGCCCTTATTTATTTGAACTATGCATTTAGTTTGTAATATTATAAGTTTTAAGATTTAATAAATATTAATTTTTCATACAAAATAACTATATATATAGAATACATTGTATTTGAATATTGATAAAATAACATAATAAAAATAAATTTAACAATACTAGCAAGTAAAATAATAACACATTGTGTTTGATGTATATATTTTTTTTAGAATAGGTTTTATGAAAAGTGATATCGTCTTTGAAGATTATATAATTAAAAAAGTAGGGGAAAGTTATGGTACATATTAAAAATTATTTTATTGAGAAAGTATATGATCAGGGGCGAAAAAAATGATGTTAGGATGGACCGAAATTTAAAAAATTCGAATGAACTCGCGCCACAAGAGACTAAACTCATGACATTCACGGCAAAGAGTGTACGACACTCGATGAAATAAAATAAGTCTTGTGTCACCTTAAGATGTCCCACTAGATCTTTTTATCTTTTCTTACCAAATAAAAAATCGACGCTCACCTTAAAAAAATATATAAAATGATCGAATCATGATTGGAATAGGCAAATGATACATATTCATCAATGAAAAACTAAGAAATTATTTAATGAATACCGTTCTAAATAACTTCGACGACCAATCTTTTCAAATGACTGAAATCCTTGATCGAAACACGCAATCAATAACACATCCCTATATGTTATTGTCTCAAAATACTATTTGGTGTGAACAACAATATTCTATATCACTTCATTTCTTAATGAGTGAGGAATCTCATTCAAAGTAAGAAAAATCGACTAAGACTTATGAGGGTCTAAGGAAATTAGATTTAATTCATGTGCAAGTTTGGTTCAGTTTCAAGAATATACTTATATATAAATTAATATATAAATAAATTTAACAAATACTATTTTTATTGACAAGATCAAATCTAAAGTAACCAATTTTTTTTTATCATAAAATCTATTTCATGGTCAAATAAGTAATTTTTTCTTATAAGTATGAATAAGTAATATATGAAAGCATACGTAGTAATAAAAAATTAATTACCTTTAAGGTTAGCAACATAAAACATGCAATGTCTCTATCTATTGATCAATACAAATTATTTATTATAATTTTTTCTTAATTATCATAAGTAAATTTAGTCAAACATGCATTAAATAAAATGCCTAATTTGAAAATTAGATATTCACTTGGCATGAATATCATGAAAATAGTATTTATTAATAGTAATATCTTTAACAAAATTTGGATAATTGAGCATAGGGGTTTGGTGTTGAAATTCAAACTAGAGCTAGGTTAACACAAATATTTGAACCAAAATTGAATGGCTAGGCTATAGCCCATCCCAACCCCCACTATCTCCGCCCCTGTATATGATTGAAATGAGTTTAGAAAAAATGAGTTTTAAAGAATTTGTACCAAACTTGAGCTAAGCGAATTCGAAGATTACTATTCTTGAGGTCCATAACATCATCTATAAAGCCGAAATCAAACAAAAGTTAAAAAACAATATTTATATAATATTTGGTAAGTCGAGTTTAAAACAAATATTGAACTGTATTAGGAAAAAAAATTTACAACACAATCAACATGACCAAATTACTGAACTCATTCTCCTTAACAAGATTATTTATTTCTACATAGGTGAATAATATAATTCAAACTTCACATAAAAATTACATTTTGCAGAGTGGTTCACAAGTCATCTTTTCTAGCTCATATTTGAATTTTTCCACAGCCAATGGTGGCAAGCATATTGGTACCACAACTCCATCTTCTCCCACACTGTTCTTGAAATTCGTACAAAAACTAATATTTGAAGTGGCCGAAGCAACTCCACCATACACTGCATGGCCCCATCCAAAATCAACCTTTTCAAAACCTAAACGGGTTATGTCTGAAACAATGAAATTCCAACCTGTTGCGTATTTGGGTCGTTTCTTGATCACCATAAGATCTGCCACTGATTTAATGTACTCTTCACTCATTTGAGCCTTTGCATTTTGAATTAACTGAACTGCATATGACAATGGAGAAGTGCATAAAATTCTGGCAGTGGATACTGCTGCCGGATAAACGAAAGCATTGCCGTAGTATCCAGTTGGTATATTCAGGTCTGGCTTGCCACGTACATTGGTAAGGATTGAAAGACGAACGGTCTCGTCTGGATCAGATGGATTTAGTGCATTCGTACGACATTTCCATAAGCACGCTATTATCACATCAAATCTTGAGCACCTACGAAAACTTCCCGACGAGGATAGATGATTATAAAGTGCTTGTATATCCTTAGGACTAAAGAAAACGGCAGCCCGAATTAGCTTGTCCGAATCCATGAAGTCTGGTGATTGTAGTATTTGGTCATATTCATGGTGAATGCATGTAATTCTTGGGGGAGATCTTGCATTCAAATATTGTTCTCTTTGCCATATAGGTGAAATTGAAGGTGCAGATGCACCTTTCTCTAATTCAGAAATAGCATTTAGAAATTGCGTAATCCCATAAGCATCTGCCATAGTGTGGTTCAATCGGATTCCTAAAGCAAATCCACCACAAATGAATCTGGTTACCTGCATTTAGGTTTAATTTAAAAAATTCATTTCAGTACTTATAAGCTACTTAATATCACCCATAAGATTCTTAAACATAACTTTCAAGTGCTAATTGTAACTTGTAACCATTAAAAGTAAATGTTATGCTTTAGATAAGTTGTTTAGCTTGATATACAGCACACAAACTCTCGTGATTCAAATCATATTGTCACCTGTTTTATGAAAATTACACTCTAGGTGTTTGATGAAAATAATGAATTCAACATCCACGTGAAGAATTATATATACATTTATATACCTACTTACATGTTGGGTAGTATGTCCTTATATTATAGTTTTGTTGTAATAAATAAAGTTATTCATAATCAATGTACAATGATTGACATGTTGTACTTGAAGTTTATAGTGTTTATTATTTTGGTATTCGAGTTTGTGATTTGTTCTTATAGTAGAAATAATTGAATGATAATATTAGTACACTTGGAGTGTAATTAATAGATCACATGTCTAGGTCAATTTTATAGCATGATCGTATAGAACATAAATCCACTTGATAGTTTGGTTTATTCTAAATTCTAGACAAAATTGTATATATCTTCTCGTGAATTTAACGATTCTTTGATTCACCAATGCATGACATCAATTTGATTGATCATATATATTGGTGAGTTGAGAATTTGAGAATGAGTAAATAATACAAATTCTTTTCGAGAACCATCTATCTGAAAAATGGGTTGAATGACTACTTAAAGTATTTTCTATTGAACAATTAAAAATTTGAGCTCCATATTTAGTTATCCCTAAACTTCGACATCTGTGACTTGTTCACGTGACTGATAAAAAAAAATATGAAACTTAAATTAATGAAAATAATTTGGAGGGTAAAGTTGTCACTTATGTCAGTACCTAATTATTGGATCTTGAATGGGATGAAACTTGTAGATCAGAGGAAAATATTATTAATATTTTAGCTTCTGTGATTTTAATTATTCTGTTAATGCATCTTTTTGCTTTTAGTAAAAAATAAAATAAAATAAAGATTAATAATTAGTTTTGATGGTCTAGAATCCACTAGAAATTATCTAATTATTGGAGCTTGAAAAATATATGGCTAAACATGACTTCATGGTAACTCTATAAAGCTTTGGAGTCAATTGTAATTACTTTGAAATATTTTGAACATAATTATAATTGTAATTAAGCCTTGTTTATCCCTCATTATTTGAAATTTTAATGGTTGGAATAGAGTTAAATCCACCATGGCCACCCAACTTTATATTTAGTGTCATCATGACCACGCAATTTGATTTTGTTTCATCATGGCCACTCAACTTTATACTTGGTGTCACCAGGCCACCAAATTTGATTTTATTTCACCAAGACCATTCAATTTCATATAATGTTTTATCACGACCACCCAATTTCATATAGCATTTCATCATTGCCATCGAACTTTTTTTTTTTTTTTTTCACTATTTTCATTAATTTTGAAATGGGAAAAATGATAACTTTGCATTGTTTATATAAAATAAATAAAATAAATAATGAAATGAAAAATTATTTTAAAAAAAAAAGTAACTTAAAAAAATAAAATAATATAAACACTTATTTTCTAAAAAAATGTTACTTAAAAAAATTAAATTAAATTAAAACTTATTTAAAAAAAGTTACTAAGAAAAAAAAATAAAATAAAAACTTATTTTGAAAGAAAAATAGTTAGAAAAATAAAATAAAATAAAAATTTATTTTTTAAAAAAAGTTCCTTAAAATAATAAAATAACTAAAAAATTATTTTAAAAAGTTTTTAAAATAAAATAAAAACTTATTTCAAAATAAAAGTTTTTAAAATAAAAAAAATTATTTGTGTTTTTTAAAATTTATTTTATATATATAATACAAATTTATTGTTTTACTCTTTTTAAAATTAGTGAAAAAAAATTGGATGCCCATGGTGAAATGTTATATGAAATTGGATGGCCAGTGTGAAACATTATATGAAATTGGGTGGCTATGGTGAAATGAAATTAAATTGGATGGCTATGGTAATACTAAATATAAAGTTGGATGGTCATTATGACACTAAATATAAAGTTGGGTGGCCATTGATAGATTTAACCCGTTGGAATCATATATATATATATATATATATATATATATATATATATATATATATATATATATATATATATATATATATTTTTAAATTCGTTTTTAAAAAAAGAAGATTTTTTTTTTAGAAATCGTATTATTGAAAAATGTGCGATTGATAAGAAGAGAGAAAAAAAATTATAATTTTAATGGGGGCCAAATATGGATTAAATTCCAGGAACAACTTCTTCAATTCAACCAATTATGACCTAATTAGACTTAAATTTGGATTAAACTTTTTGGCATATAGGGGTCGAATTCAAGAAGAAAAAGAGAAAAAAATATAAAATAAATAAATTTCCTGATCTTTTCTTGGTCTGTCCAATCTAGCATTTAACTTTTGATTTAAATAAAGGTTGCACGAGGTACGTGGTCCCTACTTTGGAGAATAAATTTTTTGAAACCAATAGCTGAAATTTCATGGATTAAAAGCTGGAAGTTCTTTATTCGAATTAAATCAAGAACTTTTAGATGAATTGGTACTTACTTGAATCAACATAAGAGGGCAGCCAATGATCCCTTCAGAACCAGGTACATCGTGCAGAAACTCTTCCATAAACGGACATGGTGGCAATATGTTATCCCCAAGCTGCTCAAGCCTGATATATGCATCAGCCTCTACGAACAAAACGCCTTCGCCATTGCAATCAACCATAAGTTTTCTGTTCTCTCCTTCCATAATCCTCCCAGCAAAGGGATAGTAATAAACCAGTGTTTTCGCAAGTCCTTCCCGAATAACTTCAACTGGATTTATCCCTTTCATTGAAGGATTGCTTTTATAGAAAAACACTACCGGAATTTGAAACCGTAAACCTTCTTGATCATCTATATCGGAGAGTTTCTTTATTTCACGTGGTGTAGGCTTTGCCGGCACCACCAGTTCAGGCTTACACCGTTTCACTGAAAAGGCAAAGGTGGAAGAAAATGCCATGGCAAAGACAATTTTTTATTTAGAGAATGCAAGGAAGGAAAAGGCTTATTAGCTTTGATATTTTGAGGGCATTAATTTATATAGTGAAAATGCAAGGAAGGAAAAGGCTTATTAGCTTTGATATTTTGAGGGGCAGTGACACGGTTTAAATGTGGAAGCTATTCCAGGTGGGGGACCGTGGGGCTATTGATAGAGAATAAACCGTCTAGAAAAATACACGTTTTTAGGCCCTATTTGTTTCTGATTCTTAAATCAATTCTCATTTTCAACCATACATTCTACAATAAAATAATATTTTCCATCATATCAATACTTTTTTCTTCTTTTTCAACCACACATTTCCCATCATATCACTATTCAAAATCAATTTTTCCCCCAAAAATCCCTACCAAACAGGCTCTTAGTGACTTTCCCATTTTTTGCCTCATTACACGAATTTAACGGTATTTTCGTTTTAATGTATCTTAGGTTACCGGTTGACTGCAAAGTGAAACCTTAAGTGATTTTACAAAAAGACTAAAATAAACATGTTTCGCATTATTGAAGTCAGTAGAGCAATAGGATCATCATCATTGCTTATACCTGTAAAATGGTGAACTAGTGGGTTCGGTTCACCAGTTCGTGGGCATCCAGCTCACGTTTGATCTCCATTTTTCTAAAACTCAATTTTTTCACAAATTATTTAAAATCGTACATTTCTTAAAACCCACAACTTATATCAATTTTTCAACCACACATCTACTCATCAACTTTTATTAAAATCGATTAAAAATTCATTTTTCAGATAAACCAACAGGGACTTAATATAGAGCAACCCTTCCAGAAACCCCTTTTATATTGGGGAAATTAGACTCATTACCTCTCAACAGTAACTAATTTGAATAGTACCATACATAATTAATATTTTCTAAACTATCAAAACCACAAAAAGATCAAATTCCCGATTCCTTAAAAAAGGAAAGAGGGAAGGAAAGCGTAAACCTAATCCGAAGTCGAAACTTGAGAAGGGGTTTAAGAAGGAAGGTGATCATGGTAGTTGAAATGGAAACGACGGCTTTTGGTGGCAGTGAATCTGACTATGAAATGTTGTTGTGTTGATAGAGGAGAAGAGGAAAACGGTGGACAAAATATGCAATCTTGGATGCTAAAGTGCATTGGGGAAATTAAAACAACTCCTATAGAGAAACTCCTAAAATCAAATTTGATATAGGTAGGAACTACTGATAAGAGGCTTTGGGGAAAATTAGATATGGATGTATCTTTCATGAGATACGGAAAATTATTTTTCGAATCGTAATTTGCGAAAATTTTGAATTGTGAAGGTAGAAATTTGAGAGTTTTGGGAAGTGATGATAATCAATATCTATGTATATCAGAAGCTCGTGCGTCTATGCTCTGTTGACCATATATTTTGCATGCAATCTGATCCCAAACTCTCAATATAGAGGTGTAAACTTTTGATAAATCTAGTCAAGATTCAATAGAACCATGAAATTTGGACTTAAAATATTGAACTAAGGGCCTGTTTGATTTGCATTCTTTTCTATGGAACTAGAAAAATGAATTCTATCTTCTTAGTTTTGGCATGTTTGATGAACACAATTTTCCAGGGCATTTGTTTTTTTGGGTCTTGCTTCACGCGCCTGATTTCCTCTTAATTGATGAAAATGATTTCTCACCTTTTAGGTGGGAAAATGAAATTCCATCTTTGCTGCTTTTTTTTTTTTGCCAATGGAAACAAATTTTATAACCAATTGTAAAAACAAAATTCACTTTAGTGGACAATTTTCATGTAAAACAAAGTCAAACGAACACTAAATTTTGATAAAAAAATGATTTTTTAGGAAACAAATTTTTTTTCCCTTTTTTTTTACTGTTTCGCAATGGAAACAAATTTTATAACCAATTGTGGAAAAAAAAATCACTTTAATGGATAATTTCCATGTAAAACAAAGCCAAACGAATAGAAAATTTAAAAAAATTTTGGGTGGAAAATTATACCAATTAAATACACTTGAAATCATTTTCCCTGCAAAACATTTTCTAGGCAAATCTTTTCCCTATAAAACATTTTCTTTCCACCCATTTTCCACCCTTGCAATCAAACGCACCCTAAATGTTTGGTAAGGCTTAAAATCCCCCACCCCCTTCCCAAAAAAAAAAAAAAAAACCCTTTGTTTTTAGAGGAAATTACGGTCTCATGGGTTTTTAAGATGTCATTTTCATAAATCCAAAATCAACTTTAATAATACATAAATCAAGTTTTAATTATACAATCTTGGATGCTAAAGTGCATTGGGAAAATTAAGGCAACTCCTATAGAGAAACTCCTAAAATCAAATTTGATATAGGTAGGAACTATTGATAAGAGGCTTTGGGGAAAATTAGATATGGATGTATCTTTCATGAGATACAGAAAATTATTTTTCGAATTATAATTTGCGAAAATTTTGAATTGTGAAGGTAGAAATTTGAGAGTTTTGGGAAGTGATGATAATCAATATATATGTATATCAGAAGCTCGTGCGTCTGTGCTTTGTTGAACATATGTTTTGCATGCAGTCTAATCCCAAACTCTCAATATAGAGGTGTAAACTTTTGATAAATCTAGTCAAGATTCAATAGAACCGTGAAATTTGGACTTAAAATATTGAACTAAATGTTTGGTAAGGCTTAAAATCCCCCACTCCCCTCCAAAAGAAAAAAAAAACCCTTTGTTTTTAGAGAAAATTACAGTCTCATAGGTTTTTAAGATGTTATTTTCATAAATCCAAAATCAACTTTAATAATACATAAATCAGGTTTTAATTAATGGTTTTTAAATTACTTTTTAATTTAAATCAATCCTACACAATTTCAAACCCTAATTATTTCATTTTCTCTCCCCTCTCTCTCTCTCTCTATCCCTGCCGCCGCCACCACCTCGCCGGCACACCTAAGCCGACGATCGATAGTTGCAACATGGTGCAGGACAGCCCCCATTGCACCACCAACAGCCCTCATCTCTATCACAACACAAACACAACCCCCATAAAAAAAATCCCCAAATTCGCCTCCTCACTATCAACAATCACCACCACCAACAACAATCAACACAAGAAAATAGGTGAGATAGAACACCTGCCGCGCAGTCGTACCTCAACACACAGATCTGAAAGTTCATCATCTTGAACAGAAGAAGCGACAGTGGTTCTATGTGCGGAAAGAGAGAGACAGCAGCACCTTCTCTTATATTCTTAATGAAAAACAGTTCATACAGTAAATTTCTCTTTCTTCCATATTTATCTTCTCTTGCTTTCTATTTAGAACAAGAGCCGTGAATATAATTTTCCCACTATTCACTTATTTTTTCCTGCTTTTGTTTTCTTTCCACTCTGAACCAATCATTCTGTAAAATTTTGATTAACATGGAAATGTGCTTTCTGAAGCTCATGAGATCGGGATTACCAGACAAGAAATGGGAATAATTGTTGATTGGTTTGCCCATCTTTATTCTCTTCTTTTCTTGGCTTCTGTTTGTGATGATAAAATTGGCATCACATACTATGAGATATACTGTTATGCTTGTCAAATTATGAGAATTTAGAGTTAACTAATGCCGATGCAAACTTTGTTTACATTTATATCCACATATATCATCAGTTCTTTATTGGCTTCTTACCTACATCTGCCACTTGCCATCTAGTGTTGACAATTAAAAATGTTATTTTTAAAAGTCTTTTTGTTAAAGTATTGATTGTGATCAATACTTGGTTAATTTTTGAAAAATTAATAGTGTGTGACCTAAAAGTTGTGACTGTGACTCACAATTTATTAAGTTATAATCGAGTTGTGACCAATAAAAGTAATTTGTGGCCTATAATTTGATGTTTTGTGACCATAAAATAAGTTGTGACTTATAAATTTTGTAATTAGTGACCGATGAACAAATTGTGACTTTTAAATTTTTAATTTGTGACCGATGGACGAACTGTGACCTATAAAATTTTTGAATTGTGACCAAATTGCATAGATCAGTGACATTTATATATTTATTAATAAAATATATAATTAATTAATTAAATCATAAATAAATTTTAATGAAAACCTGATTTTTGAAATTTGAAACTTTATATTTAATTTTGAAATGGTTATACTTAAAAACATGGTTTATGTATTTTTCTCTTATTTTTATGCAGAACTGCTCGGGTCGGAGTATTTGGGAAATTTTATAAAAGAAAAATCCAGTATTGTTGAAGAATGCAAAGGATAAGTTCAAATTTTACGTGCATAACGCCAGAGGAATGGGCTGGCTCTTATCATCCATTTGGTAAGCCTGCTTCAGATACTACACTATGTGTCATGGATTGCAGCTTTATTAAAGCCCCGTGACCCTATCACAGCCACAGTCTGCCCAATTTCGGTCGTATATTGTAATAGTTTATTTAAATTATAAAATAGATAGAAATTAGAAAAGTTTGGTATGATTCTTCAACATTTAAACGTCTACTCCCGTTCCGAAGTCTATTATAGGGGGTATTAGTCTTTCAAATATCTTTCAAACTTTCTAGTGTTCGCCCTTGCACTAGCTATTGTAATTTTCTATTTTTAGCAATTGTAATTTCTAACTTTCAAGCAATCAATGATCAAGTTATTCAATGCATTTCAATTTTATGTTGCAAGCTTTCTTTAAATTGTAATCAAATTTCTTTTGTCCTGAAAAGATCGAGAGAAGGCGGAAGGTAGTCTAGCGGAGTAGACTATTGCCACATTGTGTTTCTTTCTGTGCTAAGAAGAAAGGCAACCAATGAAAGTTGGTATCAGAGCTGGGGCTCAAGAACCTCGATAAAGAAAGCTACGGATCCAATTGAATCAAGCACCACGGATGTGGTAGATCCTCAAAAGATGAACACGAAATAAGATGAGCTTGGGATGACAACTGCTAGGTTGTGCTATGCCGCAGATAGTCTCGACGAAATGGTCGAGGTGGCGGAGAGGGAAATTCTTGAATTAAACACCCAACTGGGTGAAAGTCGAATGGCTTGCATAGCACTCTCTGAAACTGTTGCTATCATCCCTGATTTGCAGGATGATATAGAAGCGTTGAGAGCTCAATTACTAGTTCTTCAATGGGTGGTTGGCAATGGGCAAGTCATCGCACAAGAGCCTGTGCATAGGCTCAGAATTCCATAACCGTATACCTACGGAGGGGCACGTGATGCTAAAGAAGTTGAGAACTTCTTGTTCGATATGGAACAATACTTTCTTGCGGCTTTGATCAAAGATGAAGCGAGAAGGTTATAACAGCTACCATGTATCTAGGTGGAGATGCAAAACTATGGTGGCAGATGAAGTATGCTGATATTTAGGCCAACAGGTTCTGAATAGATTATTGGGATCTTCTTAAGGAAGAAAACAGATCTCAGTTTTTTCCAGAGAATGTGGAATATGAGGCACGTTGGACCTTACGATAACTGAAATGCACAAGCTCCATCAAAGAGTATGTGAAAGCCTTTTTCAGGACATATGCTGAATATTCGAGATATGTCGGAAAAGGATAAGCTATTCACCTTTATGGTAGGGTTGGAATCGTGGACAATCACGAAACTTCAGAGACAGGAGATCACTGATTTAAGCGTGACTATGGGAGCTGCCAAATGTTTAAGTGACAATCAACCGGAATCGAGAGAGGATAGACCTTCGGGAAATAGCCAGTCCGTTGGAGGTGAAAATAGACCTTACATACCCAGCTCGAACTCAAATGGGGGAGAGCGTTACTCTCAGAATTGAGGAGGAGCCTAGAAAGGCAACCGTCAGACTAACAACTAGAAATAAGGAAAAGCAACGGAGGACAGATCTGATACCACTCCCAACTTGACATGCTTTTTATGTAAAGGACCATATCGGGTGGCAGTGTGTTCTCAGAAACGGATGGTGAATGCATATTGTCTACTAGCAAGTGGCGGAACCAATTCAAAGTAAGGTACCCCACAAGCTAGCCGTCATGGTGAGATCGACTCCGAAGAGGATGAGGATATAGTTGGTGCATTCTCACATCGGTGCAATACACTATCGCATCGAGTTACTAAAAGGGATGATGGTCCCTCGAAAGAGCCGAAGATGGAAGAATCGAAGGCTCACACTTGTAGGGTGAAAGTCCTGATGTACATTGATGTGAAGATCAATGGGAAGCCAATCAATGCTATGATAGATACCGGTGCTACCCAAAACTACCTCGCAAGTATCGAAGTAAAGCGGCTCGGGACTTGCTCTAGGAGAAGGTAAGGGAAAAGTTAAAACAATCAACTCCGCTGCTCAACCAATAACTGGAGTAGCGAAATCCATGTCGATCAAAGTAGGTCCATTCGATGGAAGGACAAATTTGTCGGCAGTTCAAATGGATGATTTCAAGCTCATTCTAGGATTGGAATTTCTTTAGGATACAAGGACAGTAGTGTTGCCGCATTCTGACTCATTAATAATGATGGATAGTAAACCATGCATTATCCCCACACAAGTTGGGAAAGTAGGCGAGAAGGGTATCTCGGTCATGTAATATAGTAAGGGTTTCAAGAGGAATGAACCCTCATTTTTGTGCACTCTTCGATTAGAGGAGATCGAAGAAGCGACTGGTCCAATTCCAAAACCTGTCACAATGCTTGTTATGGAATTTGAGGACATCAAGCCGAATGAGTTACCAAAGAAATTACCACCAAGGAGGAAAGAAATTACCACCAAGGAGGGCAATTGATCGTGAGATTGAACTTGTTCCGGGTGTCAAACCTCCCACCAGGGCACCATATTGTATGTCTCAGCAGGAGCTTGAAGATCTTCGAAAACGATTGGGAGAAATGTTCGGAAGTGGGACTATCATGGATCACACTTCTGCACTACTACAACGTGCAAACTACTGGCCTTAAAGGTGAAACGACAATGCAAGTTATGTAAAAACTTGTCTGGGTTGTCAGCAAGATATGACGGATCATTAGAAAAAGGTAGGCTTACTGGGAGCCCCTTTCCGTCCCAAACAAACTATTCGAGAGCGCGTCGATGGACTACATTGGTGGATTGCTAAAATTTGGAGATTTTGGCACTACCATCGTCGTTATAGACGACTTATCTAGAGATACAACTCTCACTACAGCGCCCAAGTATGTATCAGCCGAAGAGAAAGCTCGACTCTTCTTCAAACATATTGTTAAATATTGGGGACTGCCTAAGGACATCGTTAGTGACGGGATTCTCGATTTACTGACGTACTTTGGACCAAGTTGTTCAAACCTCTTGGTTCAACTTTGAGCATGAGTTCTAGTTTTCACCCACAATTTGATGGACAGATGGATCGCTTCAATTCTATGCTGGAAAACTATCTTGAGTACTTTACCTCTGCTTCACAGAAAGTTTAGGTAAAACTCTTGGATGCTGCCCGAATGTGTTTCAATGCCCAAAAAAGCGCTTCTCCTAATAAGAGTTCTTTCGAGATTACTACGGCCAGCAACCATTACTTCCTCATACTAAAAAGATTCTTGGTCATCGAACTACTCGAGCTTCTAGGAACTATCTTCAAGAGTACTTGGTCAAATGGGGCTGATGCAACAGTGAGGAGAATAACTGGGCAAATGGAAAAGACCTTGAAGCTTTCAAATCATTAAGCATGTCATTGATTATGGGCTCTGAGGACATCACTGAAACAAATGTAGGAGAATGTCACGGACCGCAGCTTTACTTAAGTCTTGTGACCCTATCGCAGCTGCAGTTTGCCCAACTTCGACCTCACATTGTAATCGTTTATTTAAATTGTAAAATAGATAGCAATTAGAAAAGTTTAGTATGATTTTTCAGCATTTAAACGTCTACTTCCGCCAGTTGGATTTTTGTTCCGAAGTCTGTTATAGAGGGTATTAGTCTTTCAAACATCTTTCAAGCTTTCTAGTATTCGCCCCCTGCACTAGTCATTGTAATTTTCTGTTTTCAGCAAATGTAATTTCTAGATTTCAAGCAATCAATGATGAATTTATGTTCAATGCATTTCAATTTTATGTTGCAAGCTTTCTTTAATTTGTAATCAAATTTCTTTCGTCCCGAAACGATCGAGAAAAGGCAGAAGGTAGCCTAGCGGAGCAGGTTACTGCCGTACGGTGTTCCTTTATGTGCTAAGAAGAAATGCAACCCGTGAAACTATGTGTGATTACATCTTGAGAATAAACATGAATTTTTGTAAAGTGAAATTTTTGTTGTTGAGGCTTTATTACAAGAGACTGTCACTTTCTTTTTAATTAATTAACTTATTTTCTAATTTTTGTCACTTTTTTTAGTCTATCACTTTTTTAATATTTTTTATTTTATTGAATAACTTTCAAATCCAAGTTTATATGCTAGATAATAGATGTGAAACATAATCACAAAGATACAACATGTAAAAGAAAATCAACCATCCATTGGATCTCTTCTAAGGTTTTGATACATGTTAAATATTATTTGTCACTTTTTGAATTTTTGTCACTTTTTTTTATAATTTTTGTCACTTTATTGATCTGATTTATATGCTTTGATAGAGTGTTTGTCACTTTTTTTTGAATTTCTATCACTTTTTGAATGTTTCACTTTCGTTTATTTTCTATCACTTTTTTTTTTCCAAATTTCTACAACTTTCTTTTATTGTTTGTTACGTTTTTTGAATTTCTGTCACTTTCTTGAGTGACAAACATTAATTTTTAATAAAAATGACATTGTATATCAATTTTTTAATAAAAAAGTGACACTTAATTTTTTTTTAAAAAAGAGTGATACTTAACTTTACGCAATATTTTTTATTTCCAAATACTTTCATATGACTATTCAAAAGATCCCAAATTTTAGGGGTATTTTTGTAAGTTGCTCTTTTATATTGTGGAAATTACACTAAACCAGCTGTTTAGTTTTGACTTTTAAAAAATCAGGTTTTTACTTTATTTAATCAAAAATCAGGTTTTAATTTCACAATTAATATTAATAATAATATTTTTAAATTAAATTAAATATATACCCACCCTAATACTTACCCCACCAACTTTATTTAAATATAAAACCCAACTAAAACCTAATTCATTCCATTTCATATCTCCCATCTCTACCGACGCCGCCGCCTCCGCCTCCACCGCCAGCTCCGGCCACCGCCCCTCCCCTCCCCTCTCCTCTCCTCCTCCCTCCCGTCCATTTCTTCCCCTCCCCTCCCCCCTTTGCCGTTTCTCCCCCTCCCCCGTTGCCGAATCGCAGCAGCCAGCGTGCGACGCCGTCAGCGATTTGCAGCCCGCGACGCCGCGTCGCCGCCGGATCTACATTTTTTTTTCTTTCTACTACCAGATCTTGGGTTTTTGATTTATGGTGATATTGAGTTTTTATTCATTCTTAAATCTTATTAGTGATTTGCACATTGTGATTTTTTTGAAAATGAAAATGGTGAGGTGGTGATTATTTTTACGTTTTGGTGGTGTTGGAACTGTTGTGGCGATGGTTGTGTGTTGTTGTGACGGGTCGAAGGCGGTGGAGGTGGCGATCGCGAGTCTCTGTGACCTAGGTAGGTGTCTGTGACCTAAGAATTGTGTCCGTGACTCATTGAAATAAAGTTGCGACAAGTAAAAGTTTTGATTTTTCTTCGATCTGTGACTTAAGTGGGTGTCTGTGACCTAGAAATTGGGACTATGACTCGCTGAAATAGAGCTGTGACCCGTAAAAGTTTTGAATTATTTTAATCTGTGACTTATAAAAAATTACCTGTGACCTTAAAATTCTTGATTTGTGACCTACGAAGTTAACTGTGACCTATAATTTTTTTATCAGTTTTGATCTGTGACCTCGAAATATTCCGTGACCCACCTCCATATATCTGTGACCTTAACAATTGTTGAAATCGGAGCAGTCGCCGGAATTTAGTGCGGCCGAAGAACAGTCGCCGGAGCAATGGGGGTGGTGGAGATGGAGTTTGGTGGGGTGGGGTTAATTATATTATATTATAGTTAAATATTTAATTTAATCTAATAATTGTGAAATATAATTAATTAATTTAAAAAAAACCTGATTTTTGCAATTTTAAACATTGGGACCTGATTTTTGATTTCCTAAAAGTAAATCCCTGAACCATGAATTTTTCCCTTTTATATTTAACACAATATTAATAAGTCCAGCCCACCACAATATTCAGTCTAGCCCAGGCCATTATGAAACAAGCTCGCTTCCATTGAAGTAACGAGTGGAACAAACAAATTGGAAATTTTTTGTACCAACATTAGGATTCTCAGTGCATGGGAATACTATAGAGGTGTCAAGACGGACGGGCCGGCCATGACCCGTGAAAACCGGCCCGTGAAAACCCGTGACCCGTGCGGGCGGTTCACGGGCCAAGGAGGTGTAACCCGCGGGCTTCGCGGGTTGCACCCCCACGGGCCGCGGTTAACCCGCGACCCGTAAAAAAAATTGAAAAAAAAAATAAAACAAAAATTAAAAAAAAGGGGGGGAGAGAGCCAAACAAAAAAATTTGAAAAATAAAAAATAAAAAAAATTCAAAAAAAGGCGTAGCCTGCTGTATGGTCAATTTTTTTTTTTTTTAATTTTAACTAATGGTAAAATAAATTTTCTAACGGTAATATCATCCCCTTCATCAATAAATTCCAATTTATTCTTACATTTATTTTTACAATACCCTCTCATTAGTTATTATACATTTATATTTCATAGTTCATACTTGTTACTACTTTACTACAATTACAATTATTCAATTGCAAATATCATCATCATCTTGATTATATTTCTTTCTTCTCGGTTTTCACTAGTCACTACTAAATTTTTTAATCCTACTATATTATGGATTCTCGCGATTCTTCTTCTCAAAATCCTATTTTCAATGATAGTTGCTCTCCATATGGGCCAAACCGGAAAAATTCTATATTTTTATAATTTTATTTATACAATCATACGGGCCAAATCGGAACGAACCGCGACCCGTGCGACCCGTGACCCGCATGGGCTCGACCCGGATGGGTCAGCGGGCGGGCCTGGGTTGTAGTCCAAAATTGTGGGCCGACCCGTAACCGGCCCGGAACCCGCAGCGGGCGGGCTTTTTTTCACGCGGGCCGTTACCGGGCTCACATGTTGGCGGGCCGACCCGGCCCGGACCACCCGGATTGACACCTCTAGTACCTGAAAAGATTTGTGTCAAAAATTAGATATTTATAACAAATTCAGCATCTACACAATACTATATTACAATACTTAAGGGCAAGATTACCAAGAAAGAAACAAAAGATAAGTGCCAAACGAATCACTCTCATATGTAAGGCCAACATAAGACTGCTCAACTGCTATTCGCCTGTCGCTGGCTTGAGAAAAATATTGACGACTGCTCAACTGCTGCTCGTTTGTCGCTAGCTTGACGCTTGAGTGACAGGTCTACGTTCAAAAATATATTTTGCTTCAAACATTTGGTTTTTCAATCCCTTTTCTTCCCAAACATTTTTCCCTATATATATCCTACACTATGAATTTCTAAAAGTGTGTTGAATCATATTTATTTCATAGAATCATTCCTTTGAAGATCCAAAACATTCATTGATTCGAAGATTCAACTCCCACATATTGCTTGATCCATGAATTCATCCAAAACATATTTTGTTGATCAACTATATTGTTTCATATAAAATCACAAGATCAAAATACACAAGATGTTTTGATCAAACACCAAACCACCTAATCCACTGGCATACAGCTTCAACCATTAAGCATGGCTTCGGCAGGGGATTCATCCTTTATTAGACTTTTTTGCCTTTGATCACTTGAGTCCTTGTTGACTTTCCCTTCCACGTAGACAGGGACGTGGCATTCTAATTGGAGCCTGGTAGTGAGGCGTAATAAATATGTGTCTGCATTAATGGCACACTTCTTCAGCTGCTCATGGAAGTTTTTGCGAGGGACGGGAGGGGGACATAAACCTTACCTCTAAAGGTGCAATAGGAAAGCAAAAGAAGAACTTAATACCAAGTATAGTGCATAATTCTGCCTCAAAATTATAACAAACCTCAAAATAAATAAAAATAATAATTAAAAAAGGCAATCAACCAATATCCATACTTATCCCTCACAATCCTTCATTGTGTAAGTGCTGCAAACTTCAAAAGTTTACTTTCAGTTTACCAAATCTTAGGGCCACTTGTTGGGACTTAAAATTTTCTCTTGGGTTGGCAGCAGAGAGTTCTGATTGCTTAAATGTCTAATATAAGAGATAGTAATTAACGCTGTTGAAGTGCTGAAAGCCTCCGGCTCATGTATATATTAATGTTCCTGAAAATAGATGAAGATGTATGAAGGATTGAATAGAATGCTGGGTTCTTATGCTCGTTTAGCTTCAGAAGGCGCTGGATATAACAGTGTTCGCGTAAAACATACAAACATAGGTGATCGTTGTACAAGTAATAAAAAATGTGAGTTAAGAGTATCGTTCCCATGAGAAATAATGTCTAATTTGTAGTTCAATAGTTTTTATCAAATTCGAAATGTAGTGACAAAAAAGAATTGTGTTTTGTTGTTTATACTAATTTCTACTCTAAGGAAACAAATAAATATGATGTTTTTCTAATATGTGAATGCTTGTATTGGAATCATGAATCTCCCTATTTCCATCTATTTCAAATCTAAATAATTAATCTTGTAATTTCATGCATTTTTGACAATCAATAAAACTAATATGTTAAGGCACCGTTTGGTAACCATTATTTTAGAAAAAATGTATTCTTTGTGTCAAATCACACATTTTTTGTGGTTGAAAATGAAGGATAAGGTATTGATGTGATGGAAAATATTATTTTATTGATGAATGTGTGGTTGAAAATTAGTAGAAGAATGAGAATGAAAAAAAGAATGGTTACCAAACGGTGCCTAAATGTTATTTCCCAAGATACGCCAACATATGACTAACACAAGACGATCATATTCCTAATCCGAATTCATATGAAAGTCATATATTTGGTTTAGATTATCAATAAGATTGCATGTGTGACTTTACCATGTTCTGGACTTATTGTCAGCATTTCTACACTACAACAAGTAACTAACTACTTAATTGGTAATCAAGTAATTAGTGCAATGAGTATGTAAAATCAATCAAATAATAACACGAAATTCCTAAATTGATGTCTTGAATTAAAATAAATGAAAATAGGGTTCAACTAGGGGTGTCCAAAAGTCCCGAATCGAACCGAGCCGAGTCGAGCCGAAGCCCTTTTTATAAGTTAAATACCCGAACGGATACCCGAATTGAGAACCGATGTATTTGGGTTGGGTCTCGGGTCAAGACCAAGAACCGAAAAATCGAATAAAAATCAAAACTAAATATTTTTTTTAATTTTTTAGCAGGCAGGCTACTTGAAGCAAATGAATTTACTTTATGTAGTGTTGTTGTAATGTTAATATCTACTTTTTGGTATTTGTATGCATTGAATTAATCTTATTGGACGGCTAGTTCTTTAGATGTTTTGAATTTGGCTACGTTAATTTGTACAAGTTACGAATGAAATGTCATTAATTGTATTTATGTAATGTTACTGTAAATATTAAAAAAATTAATTATGGTACAGAATCGAACCCGAACGATTCCATAATTATATTTGGACATGACGGTTCCATTTATTAAATACTCAAAAAGTTTGGATCAGTTCGGTTCTCCTCAGAACCGAATCGGACCGACCCATGGACAACTCTAAATACTACTACGTAAAAGTAAGAATAGGCAATAGTAGGAGTGTCCAAAAGTCCCGAACAGAACGGGATAGAACCGAACCCGAACCGAATCGAACCAAGCCGTTCTTCATAAGTTAAATACCCGAACGGGTACCCGAATCGAGAACCGATGGGTTTGGGTCGGGTCTCGAGTCTAGACCAAGAACCAAATAAGAATCGAAACTAAATAATTTTTTTTATTTTTTATGCAGGCGGGCTGCTTGAAGTAAATGAATTTACTTTATATAGTGTTGCTGTAATATTAATATCTATTTTTTGGTATTTGTATGCATTGAATTAATCTTATTGGACTACTAGTTATTTATATATTTTTGAATTTGGCTACGTTAACTTGTAAAAGTTACGACTGAAATGTCATTAATTGTATTTATATAGTGTTACTGTAAATATTAAAAAAAATTATTATGGTACGGAATCGAACGGAACCGAACTCGAACGGTTCCATAATTATATTTGGACCCGAAGGTTTCATTTATTAAATACCCGAAATTTTTGGGTCGGTTGGTTCTCCTCAGAACCGAATCGACCCACAGACAGCCCTAGGTCAAACATTCATCCAATACAATTAAAAAATCTAGCTAACCATCCTAATTATTAAAATATACAAAAAATAATGAAAAGACATCACCCGGATCGAGAAATAGTGAAGAAAGTGGAGAAATCTAATTTCTTGACTTGAATCTTGAAAATTGATGAATATTTTTCAATAAACTTGTATAATTTGCCTTTGGTTGATGATCGCGCCTCGTTCTTCGCATCCAAAATACATAGGATATGTGATTTTTTAGATCAAAAGGAGATCTCCAATATATATTATGCTGTTAGGTATTTGAAGGAGTCGAAAATTGGTTGAAAATCACGTCTAAATTGGTTTTCAAAAGAGTTCCAATCGAATAAGCAAAGTTGCATTCGCACGCGGATATGTTTGGCCAAAATTTCTCTCTCGAAATCCGATTGAGACGATTCAAAGTGTATTGGAAAGATAACTCATTGGGATACAACGTTTCTAGAAATAGAATGTTTCCAATTCGGACTTTTACTATACAAAAAATGGGTTTCAAATTTCAGCTAAAAATTTGGAATATAACCTTTGCGATTTATAAATTGATTTTGATAATATTTTGATCTTATTCCTTTCCTTTCTGAGTTCTACTTCTATCCAATTGTCTCCTAACAATATTCGAAGTATCGTCCCGTGGTACGAATTAACTATTGAATATTTACAATTTAGCCCTCAAACTTTGGGCTTTGTCTTTTTCTGGATTTTTCTTTTGTTTCTTCATGTTCCTCGTTCCACGATTGAGTTTTACCTATATAATATAAAATACAACAATTTAGGATATATTTTGTCAAAATAATTATCAAATATCGATATTTTAGGTTCAGAATAAGTGTATAGAATACACTTATCAAACAACCTTTTAGAATTCCATCCACTGTCAAAGGCATCCCAAGACACAACTGGTTTGATTCTCAACATTAACATACTCTAGTGTCAGTTGACCTCTGGCATGGGTACACAACTAGCTACTTGAGTGTGTATAAGCCACAGCCCCGACACAAAGAGAAAAAACTGCTGAATCAATAGTGTGTTGTAGTATTATAAGGCGTAGCAGTTCACTTTAATTTCATGTACTACGTAAGCCTAGCACGTGGAGAAGATTGATATTTTTGTCCTCCATGATATTAAAACATAGAGTTCCATCTTAAAATGTTAATCTTATTAAGATGAGTAATTTAAGCCCTTTTATGTTGATCTATATTTTGGTATTGAACCGGTGTGGGATTTATCCCTTACATGTCCCCGTAATATGGTGGCTCTTTTGAGCGGACTAATCTTGAAATTCGTGTGCTCATTTTTTGAGTTTTAATCGAATCAAATTGCTTGTTAGAGTTTAATGGGCTCTAATACCATATTAAGATTTGAGGTTCTATCTTAAAAGGTCAACTTCATTAAGAAGAGTAACTCAAACCCTTATATGTTGTTCTATATTTCAGTATTTGAACAATTTTGAATTTATCCCTTAACACATGATTGTTCATATTCACAATGTGCACGTGGAATATGAGGTACAATTTCTTGCAATCCAAAGCTTCCTTTCTCATAAAGGAAGTTTTGAAGCAATTGATGCGCCCTGTGTCGTCTCGCTGACTCCCCTAAAAAACTTGAAGTAAGCCAGTTATGTTGCCCATTGCAAGATTAAGCTAATAGCTAAAGAAAGAATCCTTTACAAATAAAAGGTCTCCACCTAAAAAACTTGAAGTAAGCCAGTTATATTGCCCATTGCAAAGCTAATAGCTAAAGAAAGAATCCTTTACAAATAAAAGGTCTCCACCTAAAAAACTTGAAGTAAGCAAATTGTGTTGCCCATTGCAAGATTAAGCTAATAGCTAAAGAAAGAATCCTCTACAAATGAAAGGTCTCCACCAAAAATCGAACAAGTTATAAGCTCTGAATATATTTAGACGGTGAAAACGAAAACGATATATCAGAAGTTTGTGTGTCTGTGCTTTGTTGAACATATACTAGTCTTTCTCCCGTGCGATGCACGGTGCGATGCACAAATTTATATTAAGTGACAAACAATTCTAATCGTGCATCGCACAAATTCATATTAAGTGATAAACAATTCTAATATGAGAAACCTATGCTAATTGATTTTCCAATTCAATTAGATGCAAAACACTTCAAAAATTAACTTAAAATTAACTTGTGAGTCATTGGGGTAATTTTAAATAAAAATATATACATCACATAAGTAATTCAAATTTTGAAAAACTTCTTTGAAAACAACATGTGTTGTTGAATTGGATGGTACTCCATCTCGATCGCAACACAGAATTTTCAATCCCTAACAATTTGTAACTGCAACATAAAGTTGGCCATGACTGAATCGTTTAATCATTAAAAAGTAAAACGACAATTCAATATTGATTTCGACTCACAAAATTGCCACTGACCACCAATACAAAATTTGCCACTCACAAAATATTTTCCAATCCAATATTAAAGTGGAGGAACCATCCTCCGCACAGAATTTCGTGAAAAAACAAACTTTAATTATTGTATTAATTTTATCAAATAATCTCCAAGATTAAGACAAAATCAATATTATAACACCTAATGGCTAATTAAATTAAGGACCAAATAACTAACTAAGTTATTAAAATAATGTAAAAACTTCCTGTTGGCTTTGGTACTTGTCAACCTACCTTTATATATCTATTCCCTAACAAATTAGAGAGAGAAAGTGGAGAGCTTTTTTCTCAATTCCTCCGTGTGCGGAGGAATGGTTCCTCCTTTCCTCTAAAAAGAAAACTTCATATATGGATTTCTCTAAAAAAAAAAACTTCATATATGGATTTCCTCTAAAAAAATATGATTGTTTAAACTAAACTGATCTGTTTGAAATGTGAAATATCGATCAATGTGTGAACTGGAAGATATTCCTATAACTACCTCCACCACAAAAATTATCAAAATTGTGATAAGCTTTACCAGGCTGATAAATTATCAAAAAATTTCTTTTCTTTTTCACTGCCAAGAAAGTAAGAAACACTGTGTCTCTGTAAACATAAATGAAAACCAATCATACCCATTTCATTGAATTGCTTCTATGCCATTTCCAACAAATTATTCGCTTTTTCTGCTTTCGTAATATAATTTCCCTCAAGTTGTTGGAACCATTTGATACATTGTTTAAGCCTTTTTATGTACTCAAACCTTTGTTCAGATATTTCTTGAAACGGCAATATTAAAATTCAAACAAAAGTAAACAATTCTAATCGTACATCGCACAAATTCATATTATTACCAAAAAAATCACATGTTTGACTTACCTTATAGTTATATTTATTCTTCATTTCCAGCTTCTCATTTAGTAATGCCACAATATCCTCTTTGGTGAGCTCAATTACACCACAATCTGAGCCAGGGAGCTCCGATCCGACCTAACCTCGCATGGCTTGTGTCGCTGCTCAGTGAAGCTGCTACAGGAAGTTTCGCATTTGGAAGTGGAGGCACCTTGCACAGCTGAATCTCACAAGGCTGGCGGAGGCACAACCTCTGCGTGCGGAGGCTGGAACCTCCAGATGCGGAGGCTTTCACCTAAAAAATTCAAATTATTGACCTTATAATTAGTCCTTTTCTTCCCTCTTCGATATTTGTTGACTTGGTAATGCAGTTGAACCAGATCAAATTCACAAACCCAAATCAATACTTCATCTCTTACCTTACACCAAATTACAGATATTTCAATTTCCACATCTAAACTCTGCAGAAGCCATGGAATTTCATCCATATTTTGGGTTTCTGATTAATTTGAACAAAACCGTAAAACTTCTTCCCAGAAATGGAAAGCGGGTATTTTCAGTAACCATAATTTCCCTACTTCTGTCCTCAATCTTCTTCTTGATTCTCAACTTCTCGTCATTTTCCTTGATGAGAGACATGCTTCCCAAAGAATCCTTATTCCCTATGACCAGATCTAATAGCGCCGAGTTTGCGTCAGGAGGCAGCCTCCGCACGCGGAGGTGCAGGTCCTCCTCGTGCGGAGGCCGTGCGGAGGCGCCTCCTCCCCGGGCGGAGGCCGCAGCCTCCGCACGAGGAGATCTGGGTCCTCCGCGTGCGGTGGCTGCTGCCTCCGCACGCGGAGGAATCGTTTCCTCACAGCGGAGGCACCATGCTGGTGCCTCCGCACGCGGAGGATCGTAGGCGATGCATTGGAGTTTTGCCTTTAATTTAAAAATTCATACCTTTCGTTAAATTGTTGCTGTGTTGTGCCTTATTCAATGTTGCAGGTTGAGTCCTTGGTGGAAATCTGTGCCGCGAAATAATCATTTGCAATAATAATTTCTAATGGAGTGATCTGTTAATGGTAATGGATTTAAATAATACCATCCATATTCAAAAATCACAGATCTTCGTTCATCAAGCTTACCTGACCACCGACATTAAGACCATCAGTATGAAAGAGAATAGGGCGACATCTTATCTTCGTTCAATAAAAATGTCTGGACAGAGTTTGGAGACACAGAGGTTAGAGTCGCTAAGGGAGGAGATCAGTAGATTTAGCTTTTCATTTTTTCGAGCGGGCTGGACATTTTTCCAGCTTATGACGCTTACATCAAGGAATAAGCTTTTGGTTGGGCGGGATTGGATTCAAAATTTTGGGCGGTATTCAATTAAAAAAATCTGAGCGGTATCAAGAAGCATAATTTTTTTTTTTTATTTTAGGCGGGATGGAGGCCAGAATTATGGGCGGGAATACTGTTTCTACAACTATCCTTCTTTAATATAGTAAATAGATTTTGCATGCAGTCCGATCCCAAACTCTCAATATAGAGGTGTAAACTTTTGATAAATCTAGTCAAGATTCAATAGAACCATGAAATTTGGACTTAAAATATTGAACTAAATGTTTGTTAAGGCTTCAAATCCCCCACCCCCCTCCAAAAAAGAAAAAAAAAAAAAAAGAAAAAGAAAGGAAAACCCTTTGTTTTTATGTAAACTGCTTGGGTTGGGAGTATTTGGGAAATTTTATAAAAGAAAAATCAAGTATTGTTGAAGAATGCAAATGATAAGTTCAAATTTTATGTGCATAACGCCAGAGGAATGGGCCCGCTTCAGATACTACCCAGTCTACCCTATGTGTGATTACATCTTGAGAATAAACATGAATTTTTGTTTGCTTCTCTCTGTATGTTGTTGCTTAAACCAAATGACTTGCGCGGAAAAAGTGAAATTTTTGTTGTTGAGGCTTTATCATAAGAGATTGTCACTTTCTTTTATTTATTTGTTTATTTTTTTCTAATTTTTGTCACCTTTTTTAGTCTATTACTTTTTTAATATTTTTCATTTTATTGAATAACTTTCAAATCCAAGTTCATATGCTAGTTAATAGACGTGAAACATAATCACAAATATACAACATGTAAAAGAAAATCAACCATCCATTGGATCTCTTCTAAGGTTTTGATTCGTGTTGAAAATTATTTGTCACTTTTTGAATTTTTGTCATTTTTTTTTGTATTTCTGTCATTTTATTGAACTAATTTCAATGCAATACGTGAACAGTTTTGGAGCATGCTTGGAAAAAGTTTTTGAAGTTTATAAGTTGATCAAACAATATTTTTAACTAGACATCTTAGGACCCACAACCTTATCTACTTTAAAACCACAATTTTTTTGGAACCCACTCTTCATAAACATATAAAAGCTTTGCCAAGACACTTCATAAATAAGTGACGACGAGACTTGAACTTAGGACATTTATCTTACACCATTTTAATCACAAATAGCATGTTTGGTCTTACTCAGATACCATCATCTAAAAGCTTACGTCGTTACATAGAGGACATATTTATTTATATAAAATTACTTCTTTGACGGTTCCTGATAATAGGAATGCAAAACTCAAAACTCTACTACACTGGCATCACATTCAATCTTTAATTTCAATAGTCAAATGACAATAATATTACTTCTTGGGCAGTGTAAAATAAATATGACTCAATAAATAAAGTTACCCCACATGGCCAAACCTCACATGATAATATATGGAAGCCATTTTTATTGAGTTTTGACCATTAAAAACAAAACATTTTCATATTCCAATTTACAATTTTCTATTTCTTGAAAGGTATGGGCCATATTCAAGTAATTAAAAAGCAGCTATCTTTAACTCAAGTTTGCACCCCCTCAAATTCTCCAAAATATTGTTGTAGATGAGCCATGTCATGCGGTAGGTAATTAGGCATATGAAATTGTCACGATTTCAAGACTTTTTTACTCAATTATGACCCACACCATACACTTAGTTTTGCTTGCCATGTTTATGCTTAGATCTTTTTGAAAAACCAGAACTGGATGATGCAATGTAGAATTAGTTATAATGAACCGTGCTACACGAACACCTCGGTTGACATCTTGGATGACCAAACACTCACACCTCGGGGGTCGGACATTATTTTATTCACACGGGACCCACGTGCAATGTGATGGTCGGTCACCGGAGGTGTCAACCATTTTCGGCTAAAGTGACTTTACTCATCTACCAAGGCCCTCTGATGTGTCACTGATTTGATATTTTTGTAGCCAGCTGCCTTTTTCTTTTGCTTGCCTATTATATTTAATGAATTATTATTTGCCTTTTTAGTTTCATCTTAAATTCTGTTTAATGTTAGTTGAATCTGATCTGTTTAATTCCTGTATATCTTGGCAGTTGTACTTTTAAATGTTTTAGCTATTCTATGTTAATTTTCTCTCCAATTTCCATGAGATTGCTACATTGGCAAACTTATTAAATCTGGTACAATTTGCTTAATTTCTTTTATCTGGTACAATCTAGATTTTGATAAAAGTTAATGAAATGTGTGTCGCTATCCAGATCGAAGATCTTCGGCGTTCAAGCTCGTGTGGTAATCATGAGCGACCTGATGTTGTCAGTGAACCGTATTAAACGTCTACCCTGCATCGTATTAATCCCTCTCCGTCGAAAATATTAGCAATTTAAACCTGTTGTGCGGTTTATTCCCGATTAACTCTTTTCTCATACTGTTTTTTAGTAAGAAATTAACAATTTATCTTCTTCTTTGTTCATGTCCCAGTAATCTATTAGATTTCTCTTTTATGCTGGAGACAATATGAGTTCCATTCGTTCATGCTGGGTGAAATATGGTGGTTGTAATTATAACTTCACTTTTTGCTTTTGAGCACTACTATATGTACAAATTTTTTTTTCTGTAAACCATACATATTACACACATCAAGCGGCCCTTTTTTTTTTTTTTTTTTTGTAATATTTAAAGAGAAGTCCTTGTCATACAGAAACGAAGAAATACAGGGGAGAGACAAGCATGTGGGGCCCGCTTTTTTTAATAATATTTAAATCAAGTGGGACCCACATCCATGTGAGTTTTCTGTAGAACCTCTGGCGCAAAAATTATGTGCATTCAGCTTAATTGATATTTAAATCACAGAATCGATAATTTTTATAGAAGGATTTCTTCACTACAAGGAGAAAAATTCTTTGCTTTTGTAAATCACCTTTTTTCGTTGTTTAAAAGGGCACCCCAACCCCATCCCTCTTTATTGTTTTTGTACCTTCATCCAACCCCTAACTAAATTAATTATTCGCTTTGGATGTCGCTTACTTTTATTTTTATTTTTAATGAAGTCCATGTTTGGTATGCATTATTGGGTAGTAATAGACAGGATCGAACTGTTCGCTTCAGCTTCTTTTTCTTTCTTTAATGTTGTTAAGTAATTTGTTCTTACCGACCATGTTAGGAAGAGTTATGAGCGTGTCTGGCAAGGATTTAAAGCATTTTTCCTACCGTTAAAAACAGAATGCTCAGTTAACCTTTGAAAAAATTGGACAAGGCTTCACTCATGTGTCAGAAAAAGATTCACCAAAATGGCAAAATTGTCCTTGCCTACTTTTGTTGACTATTGAAAGAACAAAGCCGTGTGAATGAATTGAGAACAGGAAATGAATTGTGGAAATGACGAGGGCAAATGTGTAAAATGGATGGGAAAAGTGAATAAAATTTCTGATTTCCTGGCAGACGTTTGTCTCCTTTTTTGTTTCGTAACGGTCGTTAAATTGCTTAAAGGCTTTGCCAGACACGCTCTATATTTAGTACCGCGTATCAAGCATTGCACTACCAATTGTCTTGTTAGTGCAATGTGTGAAACTACTTAAGTCATGCCGAATAGAATATCAAATAAGTGCGAGTCAAATAAATACTTGCATTTTCATTTCTTTACGTTGGTAGTTCACCTAATTTCAATAATTGAACGGCAATTACAAATTCAACGACGAGAATGAATATGACAGCCACCTGTATCTGTGGCTACTAAATGTTTATTGTAGGTTGAAAAAAGTGTAACAATTACGTGAAGAAAATGGTGCATGGATTCGTTGGTTCATAAATATTAATGACCATGGTGAGTGGGTGGGGTCAATTTCAATTCAATCTACGTTTTTTACTCAAAACGTAGATTAAGCAAATCTGACTGCTTAAATTAAGCAAAAATATACATACGGACACGTGTATATATATACAGAGAGAGATAGAGAAGCTTACTATCTTGCTCATCCAAGTCAATACTGATTACCCTGTCTCTTGTACAACATGCTAATCTCCTGCTCACGATCATTTTCTTGCCTCCTAAAAAAAAAGCCAATGATTGAGAAAATGTCTCGGGTTGGTTGTTCAAACCCCCCTCCGAAGAAAGAGTTACTAATCTCAATCTGATGAGTTATACGCTTATGGTTTTATAGGCATTTTTGGTGCACAATTCTTATGCTAAAGTCAATGTGAAAAAAAAAATGTAATTGAACAAAGGGAGTCTAATCCATTCCCCCACCCCACATGAACAAATAAAATACAGAAAAAAGAAATGCAGAAAGCAGAAGATGAATGGGGCAGTGGCATACCTTGTGTAATCAAATGGGTAGCGAATTCTTGAAAACGCTGTGTGTTTTGGTATAAATGTCAATAGACAGAGAGAGATGGGAAAATGAGAAGTTAGAAGTATATTGATGAAAAATGTGTAGTTAAAAAATAAGAAATTTTTTTAGTTTGCGTGTAATATTATTTTATTGAAAAATGTGTCGTTGAAAAGAAGAGAGATAAAAATGTATTTTAGAAAAAAATGAAAATCAAATAAGGACATGATTTATTTATCTTTATTATAGATAAACATAAAAAATTAGGTTAATGTCAATTTACTAAGTTCATGTGGTCTACGTTAATCAAATATTAAGTTATACCTCCAAAGGTCACATGTTACGAAAAGTAAAAGGTAAGACAATCCACTTTTAATTTCTCATAAGTTTATAAGTCAAAATCTTTTCTTTTTCAAGTTTTGTTGTAACAACTTTAGCCAAAGAAAAAGCACTAAAATATTTCATTAGTGAGTTTTAGGGCTCAAATTGAATTCACGTAAGTTTTACATAGGCTGAAATGGGTGGGCCTCATGGGGGCCCCCCCCCCCCCCCCCCCCCCGGGCATGTACTTACAGCACAACTCATACCAAACATTTTATTTGAACGAAACCTCAATATTTTAATGCCAAATAAGCCTGACCAAAACCTTAATAATCAAATATGCTCTTAACTCAAAATTTAATTTCAAAACTTTTTTAAACTATTAAGTTAAGCAACTTCTTCACATGTTTATGTTGAATTTTTCATGAAATTTAAATTTTATAAACTTTACATAATTGTCAAGATCTTCATGTCAAATCATCAAGAAAAATAATTAATACAATTACATATGAATTGGGAACCATAATTCTGTAAATAGTTTCCACACGTATTTCGCTCATCATGAAATATAATTCTAAAAGAATTTGATCTCTACACATATAAATTGACTCACACTTTATTTGAATGCTAAAAACTCAATTACTTAATGATTTATCAGATCACTTTATAAAATAATTTTATATATGAATTCATAATTTTCTCTACATTTTAATTATATGATCCAAAAAAAAAAAAAAAAACTTCGAATTCCGCAAGAAAACGGAGCCACACTCATCCCCATGTTATTTTAAAAAAGAATAATGTTATTTAACACCCATTCAAGTTATCACATTTGATATGTTTAATTAAATAAATTATATGACGTTGCATTTAATGTCATGCAATTATCACCAAAATGGTGCTTGATACTAATAATACTGAATATTATTACTCTTTTAAAAAGCACAATAAGAGGTCACTAATTTTTGTCCCAATTTCACTATTTAGGTTCGTTAATCGGCCAATGGATACTAGTATGTTTGTGAAGTATTAATAAATTATTTAAATTTATAAATAGATAAAATGGGTGATGAACAATTTAAATAGAACTCTCGAATTTCATAAATATATAAATAAAAAAAGAGAGCCAACACATATTTCCAAGATAAGGGTATAAGACATATCTCAAGAACAATTATATGTGTGTAGCTAGCCTTAGTTATCCTTTTCCTAGGAACTTGATGGAGCTATGGGGAAATTATTTACTGAGAAAATTTTAGATCTATATATTCGTGGGATTTACAAATACTATACATATATCAATAACTTATTTTTATTTTTTTATAATTTAACTCGTTTATAAACACTTCCTAAACATACTCTAAATGAGAGTGATTATCAATCAACAATATATTACACATGTAGGATGATGGCAAGACAATAATAGAGTAAGTGAATAGAACGTAAATAATTAATGCTATGATAAAAAAATTTTAAAAAAAATACATTCAAAAATAAATTTTTTATATATATTACACAAAGGTCATGTCATATATATATAATAATTTTTAAAAAAAATAAAAATGAAAAATCATTTTTTTAAAAAAAATACATTCAAAACTTATTTTAAAAAAACGTTACTTGAAAAAATAAAAATAAATAAAAAATTATTTTAAAAATATGTTACTTAAAAATAAAATAAAATAAAAACTTATTTTAAAAAAGTTATTTTGAAAAATAAAATAAAATAACAAGTTATTTTTAAAAAGCGTTCCTTAGAAAATAAAATAAAATAAAAACTTATTTTAAAAAATGTTTTAAAATAAACTAAAAACTTGTTTTAAAATAAACGTTTTTTTTAAAAAAAAGCTTTTTTTAAAAATTTATTTTATATATATAATACAAAGTTACCGTTTTACCCATTTTAAAATTAGTGAAAATGGTGAAAAAGAAATTGAATGACGATTGTGAAATGTTATATGAAATTAAATTGGGTGGAACTAAGTATAAAGTTGGATGGTTAATAATGGATTTAATTCATATCTATAACCTATATTTTTTTAATATAATAAAAAAAAGTTGGATGGTCGTTGATGGATTTAATTCAAATTGTTAAACATTAATATTGAACTGTTAGGATAAAAAATACAACACAATAAACATGACCAAATTACTGAACTCATTCTCCTTAAGAAGATTATATTTCTACATAGGAGAATAATTTAATTCAAACTTCACATGAAAATTACATTCTACAGAGTGGTTCACAAGTCATCTTTTCTAACTCATATTTGAATTTTTCCAAGCCAATGATGGCGAGCATATTGGTACCACAACTCCATCTTCTCCCATACCGTTCTTGAAATTCGTGCAAAAACTAATATTTGAAGTGGTCGAAGCAACTCCACGATACACTGCATGGCCCCATCCAAAATCAGCCTTTACAAAACCTAAACGGGTTATGTCTGAAACAATGAAATTCCAACCTGTTGCGTATTTGGGTCGTTTCTTGATCACCATAAGATCTGCCATTGATTTAATGTACTCTTCACTCATTTGAGCCTTTGCATTTTGAATTAAATGAAATGCATACGACAATGGAGAAGTGCATAAAATTCTGGCTGTGGATACTGCTGCCGGATAAACGAAAGCATTGCCGTAGTATCCAGTCGGTATATTCAGGCCAGGCTTGCCACGCACATTGGCAAGGATCGAGAGACGAACAGTCTCGTCTGGATCAAATGGATTCAGTGAATTCGTACGACATTTCCATAAGCACGCTATTATCACATCAAATCTTGAGCACCTACGAAAACTTCCCGACGAGGATAGATGATTATAATGTGCTTGTATACCTTAGGACTAAAGAAAACGGCAGCCCGAATTAGCTTGTCCGAATCCATAAAGTCTGGGGATTGTGGTATTTGTTCATATTCATGGTGAATGCATGTAATTCTTGAGGGAGATCTTGCATTCAAATATTGTTCTCTTTGCCATACAAGTGAAATTGAAGGTGCAGATCCACCTTTCTCTAATTCAGAAATAGCATTTAGAAATTGCATCATCCCATAAGCATTTGCCATAGTGTGGTTCAATCGGATTCCCAAAGCAAATCCACCACAGATGAATCTGGTTACCTGTATTTATGATTAATTTAAATAATTCATTTCAGTA
Source organism: Fraxinus americana (assembly GCA_035079005.1). Taxonomy (NCBI): domain Eukaryota; kingdom Viridiplantae; phylum Streptophyta; class Magnoliopsida; order Lamiales; family Oleaceae; genus Fraxinus; species Fraxinus americana. The sequence continues at coordinate 5,101,762 of CM068722.1, read as the reverse complement.
CGTATAAGCTACTTAATATCACCCATAAGATTCTAAAACATAAATTTCAAGTGCTTATTGTAAGCCATTAAAAGTAAATATTATGTTTTAGATGAGTTGTTCTGCTTGATATACAACACACAAACTCTCGCGGTTCAAATCATACTGTCACCTATTTTATGAAAATTATACACTCTAGGTGTTTGATGAAAATAATGAATTCAACGTCCACGTTAAAGAAGTATTATATACATTTATATACCTACATACTTGTTGGGTAGTATGTCTTATAGTATAGTTTTGTTGTAATAGATATGTTGACACACAAAACAGGCAGCCCAAATCAAATGGCCCAAGAGAGGAAATGGATCCAAAGAAGAAGCCCAGATAGAGAAATCAGGATAAAAGGCCCAATCAGAAGTATCATTAAAATATGCGGAAAACCCAAAAAGATAAAGGTAGGACGTCGCCCAAGTCGGCAGGACGCCCGATATTGAGCGAAGGAAACACCCTACAATCGCCCAGAGCAGAAGATCGATTGTCGCCCAAGAATGCTGAGTCGCCCAAAGTCCAAAAGATGACCAAAGATTGTTGTTATCCAGAATCACGATCTAAGACGGTTTGAGCACATCATAATTACGCCCCACGATTTGAGAAAGTTGATGGCAAGCAGTTATGAAGAGAGCGTAGTGATAGAAGTTGCACACGGTAGTTTTTAGCCAGCCGACCATGATGAAAGAAGTGGGTAGTTACAAGCAGTTGCTGAAACGATCAAAACTGCTCAGGCCGTATAAAAGAAAGAAGAAGACAACGAAGAAAGGACAGACAAAATTCACTCTCAAAACAGAGAACATGTAATTTACTTTTCTTAGATTAACTTCTTAATTACTTCAACTCTCTTGTACTTGTGTGCTTGCGCCCCTTGGAGGCATCTTGTTCGTGCCTCAACTGTAATCTTCATATTTGATAAACACCCCTTTTTGGGACTTTGTTCCAAGAGGTTTGTCTCTTACACAATCGTCTGATTCTCTTTTAATTGTTAGCGAGCGAAAAATGCGCAGAACAATTTGGCACGCCCGGTGGGACCTTGGTGTTTGGAGATACAAAAGGAAAATATTATGCCTCATAAAAATTCGGATAAAGCACCAGCAAGTCACGGAGTAGTCCAATCTGTGATCGAGCGATATGAGGAGCAGCCGACGGACATTCTCCTCGAGACGAAGGGCGGACTCAGCGATCGCGGTCGTTATGAGCCAATGACGGAGCTGAGTCCTCGAACCATGCGTGCGTTGCTGGGAGAACTCACACAAGACGTCGTTGAACAGGTAAATTTACGAAACGTCCATAACATGGAAAAATTTACCCAGAGTGGAAATGTTCACTATGATAACATGGCCAAACAATTAAGTGCGTTAAATGATCTCATGAGCAAATTAGTAGGCCAAGTATGTCAACCAACCGTAGGAAGTCATTTCCAGACCAGAGCGATTGTGGGGCATGCTTCACCACACAATTCCTCTGGTTTGAACCCAGGTCCTGGTTTAGAAACATTTTTTGGCCCTTCCACTTCAAATCAAGGGGTCAATGGAGCGCCAAATTTGAATGGCGATAACATGACTACCAACCTGGGGGGTAATCCAAATATGAGAGATAATGTCATGAATGGTGGACATAATTTACCTCGTGTTAATGAGGGAATGAATACTCAACACAATGGGTATAATGGTCTGAACAATGGTACCTTCCCTGCCAATCAAGGACCAAACATCAGGCCACCTCAGACAAACCAACAAGTAAATCAACCCATAGGAGTCCCATATGATCCAAATGTTTTACTAAGGAATCAGATTGCAGAAATAGTACAAGATCAAATGGCCATTGGGGTACGTCCTGTTGTTAGGCCTACTTACACTAAACCATATCCTGATTGGGTAGATCAAGCGTACCCATGGCCTAGAGGGTATAAAGTACCTGAATTCTCATTGTTCACTGGTTTAGGAGAAGTATCTACTCTAGAACATATAGGGCGATTCACATTACAGAGTGGTGAGGTGACCGATTACCATAAAATGAGACTATTCCCTAGTTCACTAACTGGAGTGGCCTTTTCATGGTTCATTAATTTGCCAGCAAATTTCGTTCAGACATGGCAACAAATGGAACAATTGTTCCATGCTCAGTTTTATAAAACAGAATCTGAGGTCACATTGGCCGATTTGGCGAACTTACGTCAAATGCCAAATGAGTGGGCAGAAGGTTTCCTTCAAAGGTTCAAAACAGCTAGGAGTAAGTGCTTTGTACCTCTACCTGAAAAAGAATTTGTCAAAATCGCTCAAAGCTGTTTAAGTTTTGATTTGAAGAAAAAATTCCAGGATAGGGAATTCCCTGACCTGTTCCAGCTTAGTGCGAACGTAATCAGGTACGAACGTTTGATAAGAGAAGAAGAGCAAGTAAAAAATTCTAGCAAAGGGACTTATTATAAAGACCCACACTTTGGCGTCCATGCCGTGAATGATGAATTTTATGATCAAACTGAAATATGTTTGGCCGAGTTGACCAAGGGGGATGCATATACCTGTCCCATAATGGCTAAACCTAGGGATGTAGCCAGAGATGAACCTGTAAAAGGAGAAAACAAAAAGAGCAGAACGTTCTCGTTCGATGTTACGAAAGCTGACCTTATATTCGATAAACTATATAAAGATAAACAGATAAAACTGAGCGATAAACATAAGTTGCCAAGCCCTGAACAGATTAAGGGTAAAAAATATTGTAAATGGCATAATGCGTGGTCACATATGACTAATTATTGCTTGGTTTTCCGTCATGTTTTACAGGACGCTATCGAGTCAGGACGAATCACGTTCGAAGACAAAAAGAAAATGGCAGTGGATGAAAATCCTTTCCCACAACCACTTGAAGTGAATATGGTGACGACCAATGTTACCAGTAAATTACCAAGGTTTAAATTGGTCATCGATGATGAGGAAGACCTCGAGAAACATGCCAGTGTGTTCGAACGTATCAGGGTAAAAGAACCTATGAAGGATGAAGAAGTCTTGTGTGCCTGGTGTAAAGGAGAAATGAAAGCAAATACTGAAAGACCAAAAATATGGCAGAATCACCATCGCCCTGAGTTTACTCCAAACAGGAGGCAGGGCACATCATTCTATAAGGGGCCTCCTTTGGAAAGGCAGTTCAGGCCGACACGGCATGAGAAATCGTTCAGACCACAGCCTCGCCAACCTAATGTGTGGAACTCATATCAGTACAGTGCAAGACGTGTTGTGCCTTTTAATGAAATGACCAGAACTCAGCAAAGACGATTTCAACGGAATTATGGACGAATGATGAGGCAACAACCAGAAAAGCCACGTCCTAAAGCACCAAGAATGCTGGAGATGGTCAATCAAAATGCTCTCGAAGATAGTGAAGAGACTGGCACTGGAGAATCAATGAGAGAAGTGCCGAAAGTTCTTCTAGGAGGTCGAAGTTTGATCGAAGCAAAAGAGAGGAAGACGATACGGAACCACCTCTTACTATCCAGTTCGGCACCTTGCCTCCCGTCATGGCTAATAACTATTTGTTGGCCAACAAATTTAAGAATAAAGAGAGGGAAGAAGGGGACGAAGAAGAAGCATGTGTGTTGGAATGTGAAAGTGGTCAACGTCCCAAGAAGTACAAAGCGAAGAGGATGACGGCATGACTGATATTGAGGAAGAGATCGATCTTGAAGAAGAAAGGAAAAAGAGAGGAGTATCGCGTAATACCTTGCTGAAACAACTATATCGGGAAGGGGTCCGTGAAGTAGATTTGTTGGGAGAACCATCTGTGCGTTCTTTCGATTTCTACGTACTATATGGGACACCCAAAAGGAAGAAAAGGGTACCTCGTTCTGAGAAATACGGATCTCCTCCAAGGATACTACCTCCTCAAACAGGTTGGACAGATACGGGAGAAATACTAAAAGATAGAGAGGATGCCCTACAGACGGATATTCAGCCCGAGGTATTGCAAGTCGATCCATCACAAAGGGATAAGTCGATAGGAGACAAACAGGAAGTGGAAATTGATGCAGTAGAAAAAGTCGTCTTCAAAAAACCTACTATGAAATTAACCAAGCATTTAAGGGCACTTTATGTGAAGGCCTTCGTAAATGGCATACCCGTGGTGAAGGTGCTTATTGACAATGGGGCTGCCATAAACACTATCCCATTAAGGATGATGAGGAAGTTCGCAAAAACAGAGGATGACATGATCCCAACAGAAGTCATTCTCACGAGCTTCAATGGGGGAGCCACTTCAGCCAAGGGAGTAATGCCACTTGATATAACTGTGGGTATAACTACAAGGACGACTGTCTTCTTTGTCATTGATGGTCCTACCAGTTACAATATATTGTTAGGGCGAGATTGGATTCATGGGAGTCGCTGTGTACCATCGTCGCTCCATCAGTGTTTGGTTTTTTGGAACGACCAAGGGAAGGCAGAGGTGGTACAAGCAGATCATAGGCCTTTTGTTGCAGAAACTAACTCGGTAGAAAGGTTCATGTATGAAGGGAACTACGGACCTGTTAGGATAGTCCAAGATGGAGAAGAAACTCAAGTCATCGCACAGAGCGAAGAACCATTTGCAGTAGAAGCACTCGCTGAAATATTCAGTCAAATGAGGCCAAACATAGTGGCCCTGGAAGAGCCAGTTATTGGCAAAAGAACGCTCGGAGAATTTTAATGACTTGGCCACTAATAGAGCACGTGGCCGAAATTCAGGCCTTTAAAGCCAGACTAGTGGCTTTCAATAAAGAGTGTCAAGAGAAAATCAAAAAAGAGGCAGCATTGAAAACGCTGGGAGACAAATTGGCAGTATTCAAATTGGAACAGAGTATTGACCAGGAAGTTAACAAAGTAGATTGCCTAGAAGAGGAAATACCTGTAAAGGATGCGGACGATGAAGTAATGAGGATCCACAAACCTGAAAACGCTCAAGCACAAGACCCATTGATCAAAATAAACATTGGCGGTGTAGGAGAATATCGCCCAACATTTATCAGCCAGATGCTCAGTCAAGAGGTTAGTACAGCATTAATCGCTTTATTAAGAGAGTATAAAGACTGTTTTGCTTGGGAATATGAACATATGCCTGGTTTAGACAAAAATTTAGTAGAGCATAGATTGCCAACTAAATCAAAGTTTAAGCCCCATAAACAGCCTCCTAGACGTTTTGCTCCTAACGTGTTGCCTGAAATTAAGAAAGAAATTGAGTGGTTATTGAAAGCAGGTTTCATAAGGACAGCTAGATATGTTGAATGGTTATCCAATATCGTGCCAGTGTTAAAAAAGAATGGTAAAATGAGAGTGTGTATAGACTTTAGAAATCTGAATTTAGCAACACCTAAAGATGAGTATCCAATGCCCACGGTAGATTCCTTGGTTGATTCCACTGCAGGACATGTCATGTATTCTTTCATGGATGGGTACTCAGGGTATAACCAAATATATATAGCTGAAGAAGACATACACAAAACTGCTTTTAGATGCCTAGGGGCCTTAGGATGTTACGAATGGGTAGTTATGTCTTTCGGCCTAAAAAATGCAGGGGCAACTTATCAAAGAGCGATGAATTTAATCTTTCATGATATGATAGGCAAATTTGTTGAGGTGTATGTAGATGACATCGTAGTTAAATCTGTTAGAGAGGAAGATCACTTCGAACAACTGAAACGCTCATTTGAGCGAATGAGGCAATATAAGCTGAAATTGAATCCTTTAAAGTGTGCGTTTGGTGTCAATGCCGGTAATTTCCTTGGCTTTCTAGTACACCAAAGAGAGATTGAACTCGATAAGAATAAAGCGAAGGCCATTTTAGAGGCCAAACCGCCCAGCAACAAAAAATAATTGCAAAGATTTTTAGGTCAAGTTAACTTTTTAAGGCGATTTATCTCTAACTGTGCAGGGGGAACAAAAGCTTTTTCGCCTCTCCTGAAGTTGAAAAATCAGGACGAACTCGTCTGGAAAGAAGAACATCAAAAGGTCTTTGATAGCCTAAAGACGTATTTGGCAAATCCGCCAGTGTTGGTGTCACCTATCCAAGGACGGCCGATGAAGGTGTATATATCGGCTGAGCAAGAATCGATAACTGGAATGGTCGCGCAGGAAGACCAGTTTGGTGAAGAAAGGGCAATATACTATTTAAGTAGACATTTGACGAAATGCGAATGTAATTATTCTGCTATCGAGAAATTATGTCTCGCTTTGTACTTCACATGTACTAAATTAAGGGCCTACTTACGGCCTGTAACAGTTTATCTGATTTCTAAAATTAATTTAGTGAAATACATGTTTTCTCGCCCTGTTTTACACCAAAGGATAGGCCTTTGGACTTTAGCATTGTCCGAGTTTGAAATACAATACATACTACAGAAGGCAGTTAAAAATCAAGCATTGGCTAATTTCTTGGCCGATCACCCGTGCCTTGACATGCCTGAAGAAATTAAGTTGGAAATAGACTCATGCGAGTTCAAGCCATGGATCCTATACTTTGATGGATCAAAAACTTCCAAAGGTGCAGGAGTGGGACTAGCTTTGATAAATCCACTAGAAATTTGTTATAAGTTTGCTTTCACATTGGACAGAATGTGCACCAATAACCAGGCCGAATATGAGGCGTTAATTGTCGGCCTAGAGTTATTAATCGAAATGGAAGTAAAAAAACGTGATTATTAGAGGCGATTCCCAGTTGGTGGTTTACCAATTAACTGGCGATTTTAAATGTCAGAGTGAATCTGTTATAAGCCAGTATGAAGTCGCCCAAGAATTATTAGAAGAGTTTGACCAAGTAGAACTACAATATGTCAACAGAATGTACAACGATATAGCAAACGAACTGGCCCAAATAGCCTCAGGGTACTTAAAAGCTTTAGACATGGAGCACACTTGTGAATATGGAATAATTTTGCCTGTTATGCAAAGGAGGACAAATAGGATTGGAATCATTGTATACAAGAGGGAGACGCAATGGATTGGAGAGTAGAGATAAAAGAGTTTTTAGAAAGACCAAATGAAAAGAACAATAGAAAGATAAAGTTACAATCAGTGAATTATACATTAATTGAAGGTGAGTTACTTAAAAAATGCCCAGATGAGGTGTTATTAAAGTGTGTAAGTTTACAAGAAGCCAAGGTGATTATGGCCGAAGTACACGAAGGAATTTGTGGAGCCCACCAAGCTGGTCAAAGGATGAGGTGGTTAATTATTAGGAGTGGATATTTTTGGCCCAAAATGGGAGAAATGTGTGTCCAGTATGCGAAAAGTTGTCGGCATGTCAAAAGTATGGGCCAATTCAGAGAGCACCAGCTAAAGAAATGGTACCTATCAGTAAGCCATGGCCATTTAGAGGTTGGGCGATAGATTAATATGGAAGATTTATCCACCATCGTCCAAACAACATACATTCATTATAGTGGCAACGGATTTCTTCACTAAGTGGGTAGAGGCCATACCTCTAAAAGAGATATCTCAAAAAAGTGTTATAGAATTCATTCGCGACCATATCATCTATAGGTTTGGAATCCCACAAACCCTGATGGTGGATCATGGAACTTCCTTGAACGGGGACCAAGTGAAGGAATTTTTGGGCGAATTTGGGGTTAAATTGGTAAATTCTACGCCTTACTACGCTCAATCTAACGGTCAGGCCGAGTCATCTAACAAGATCCTGAAGAACATCGTAAGAAAGATGATAAGTGAAAACGCCAGAGATTGGCACGAGTGTTTGAATCAAGCTCTGTGGGCCTATAGAACGTCACCACGCACAAGCACTAAAGTTACCCCTTTTCAACTGACATACGGGCAAGACGCAGTGTTACCTGTGGAAATCAACGTGCAGTCAAGAAGAGTGCGTTCACAAAATGATCTGGGCGACAACGAACGCGCAGAATTGCTCGTCCAAAATTTATTGGAATTGGACGAATTAAGGTTAGATGTTCTGGATAGATTACAAGTCCAGAAACAGAAAATGGCTAAATTTTACAACAAGAAGGTCGTAGCCAAATCCTTCAGTCTGGGCGATTTAGTTTGAAAGGCAATACTCCCTCTGGATAGTAAAGATCTAAAATACGGTAAATGGTCACCAAATTGGGAAGGACCATACAAAGTAAAAAGTGTTTTGCCTAACGGAGCTTATCATTTAGAGGATCTAGATGGTACTAATCATGTGAGGTTCATCAATGGCAAATACTTGAAGAAATATGTTCCTTCCTTGTGGGAAGATGAACGATTACAAACTTAAAATATAAGTTCTGATGAGCGATGATAACCAAATAAAATAACGGACGAAATACGTCTAAATAAAATTTTATTAATCAAACATTGGTTACATCAACAGAAATATGAAAAATACAAAACATCATATGAGCGTGAATTTGAAACCTCCTATAAGTCACAACGAAGGAGTAAACAATTGTAGGCCTTTGACAGCAACGGTGAAAATTGTGGATTGGGATCGGCCACACTCTCAAAAGCATTGCTGTAATGGCGGGCAGAAAGGCTGAGAAGCACTCTCAGCAAGCTAATTGGCCCAGACACGTTCCCCCCACCATCGATAGATGGGAAGAATTTTGCCGCCGGCCAAGAAACTTTTCCTATATCTCCCATACCAACAGGTGTGTCAAGTCAGACGGCACACAAGATGGATCAACTGATCCATTTCTACAGAAAGCTGAAACTGGAGAGAGTGTTGAGATATTGGACAATGGTAGTAGAATGATTTTGGGAAAAGGATTACGATGGGAGTGATAAGTGAGGAAAGCACGAACGTATTTATAAGGAAACGAATATGAAGAGTCAGGATACGAAAGGCCACATACATTGAATGGCCCAAAAATCTTGGGGGTGAAGAAATTAATGTTCATGAATCTTAGCATGTAATTAAATGTTTGGGGGGTTGACGACTTAAAAGAATAACGTCAATATTCGAACATAAAATTAGCATGTAATCAAGTGCTTGGGGGTTGACGATTTAAAACGTCAATTAATATTCGAACATGCAAAACAAATTGTTCATTAAAGACGAAAACTACTGTAACAGTTAAAAACTATGATGAAAAGATCCACGAATTTACAAAGAGAAGGACATAAAAATGTCCCAATTACAGTTCACCCCAAACAGATCGCATATGTTCCCTAAGTTTCGCCCAATCCTTATCCTGCCTTTGAGAAGCAGTATCTATGTCGGTCACCACTTCTTCATCCACTTTCAGCTCCTGATAACGTCCAACCAATGATTTGGTCTGTTCTACCTTTTGGGAAGCATTACGCTCTTTAGCAGCCATCCTGGCCTTGTAATCATCCATCTTTGCTTGAAGCTCCTTCATCTCTGCAGCCAAAGTCATCATTAAAGAATCTTCGGCCTGAATTTCAAAAGAGAGTTCATTCAATTCAGTTTTAGCTTTGTTGATCTCCTGGAGCAAAGATTCTTTTTCAGAAGAAGCACGAAGATATTGAGCACTTTTGGCCTTCAATTCGGCGCTTCTATCCGACAGAGAAAGGACTTCAGAATGAATAGCCCTCAACGTCGCCTTGAATTTCGGGGAAACATTGAGCGATGGAAGCGCAAGTGCTTGTACCAACTTTGTGCTCAAGAGATCAAACTTACTTTTCTGAGCAGCAGCACTGGCCATGCGGACATCCATGTCCATAAAAGGCAACATACTCAAGCATTGATTGTCTAAGAACCTCCATGTTTGCCTCTGAGAAGCATGAAGGATGACTGGAAGAGAAGTAGGATGTTTCCAATTGTTCCCAAGAAGAAAGCAAATCGTGAATGGAGCGTACAACGGTACTAGCACACTAAAAGAAAATGCCAATGTTGAAATATCACTACAACAGATCAATCAAACAAAACTAAGAAGCGAAGAAGGAACGTGAGATACCTCGTCAGTAGCTTTCGGGCGTCCAGGATCATCATCCATTGGCCCCATCGTTCCTGAAGACTTCCCTTTCCTTGAATAAGATGAACTTGCAGCAACGGGCAAGTCTGTGGGAATACATACACATAGAGAAAATAGGTCAGAAACTGCCGAGTCAACAAATATAGCGAAAGTGCCAAGAAACAGCCAACCTGCTGGCACAGAAATTGGGGGATGAACGTCCTGAGAAGTCTGCGATTGTGATGAAGTTTCTGACACCAGAGGTCGCTCTGTGGGAGGAACCCCTTCATCAGATGACCCTGTCGAAACAATTGCAACAGCAGGAGCAGGAACTGGAGTAGGAGAACCTGTAGCTAAAGCTTCTGAACGAGAGGATGAAATTTTCTGGAACCATCAAATGGAATAGTCAAATGAGCCATCAGTCCATAACGATCAATAAGTTATGTTAAACAAAGCCATTACCTTTCTCTTGTGAATGAGAGGGACATCAACATCATCACCACCATCGTCACCAGTGTCATCATGCAAGACTGGAGAAGCTACAGCTGGCCGTTTCCGGCTAGAAGTACCCTTGGTAGCAACGGCCGGGGAAGTCGAAGAAGCAGAAGGAAGATTCGAACGTTTGTGGGAAGCTGATGGTGATTTGGAAGGGCCCTTGATGGAAAAAGGAGTGGCAAGGATAGGAGAAGGGGGGAGAGTCTCTGAACAATCCAATGAATGAAAAGCACGATTAGCGTTGACTGAAAAGAGCCTACGCTTCACAGATGGCCACAGTTGGTCAAAAAAAGGATGCGTGACAGCAGTAAGATTAAAAGGGACAAGAGAAAAGCCCTCGGCCAAGCTTTTATTACGAGCATCTATGGCTTCAGTCTCAGCTTTACTAACAAGGTAAACACGCTCTGTGAAATTTTTGGAGTAACAAGGAGGAACGGGCCAAGTTTGGCCAAAGCCAAGCTGACGGGCAAAGAAATGAGGAGCATATATCTCAACACCAGCTTTAGCATTGGTCCCTATCACGACATCATGAAACAACTCCCTCCCAACTAAAAAGGCAACCCAGGTAGACAAAGATGCAGTTGCTTCATCCATAGTAGAAGGAGGACGAGCAAAAATGGGGATTTGATGAACGGGAAAAGGAAAGAATGAAGGAATGGAGTTCAGAGTATAAAAGAATGTGAAAATTTCTCGGGCAGACATATTTACAGGGTCTAACTGTTGAATAAATAGCCCATAGCAAGCGACTGATCTAGGAGGGGAAGGTACAGCACCAAGTTGTGGGAAATACGCCCTCAACCACAATTGGGCCAACCAAAGAGGTCCACTGCCTGTAGGGGAGGCATTATTCTTCAATTGAAATTGAAGGGAAGCCATGCCTCTATAAAGAGCAGCCAAAAGAAATGAGCATAAATTCAAGGGTCTACCACGTGCAAGTTCGTGTGATATGGGCAAATAACTCGTCGAGGGCTTCAGACTAGGGACGCAGAGGATATATTTACACAGCCAAACGTGGATAAAAGCTACACGTTCAGCATGGTTAGGTTCAGAAATGGAAGCAGTATAAAGGTTCTGCATGCTCGAATAGGATTCAGTAATTTTCTTATCAAACTTCGGAGCAGTGCTAGTAACCAAGATACCAGGAAATATGGTATCGCCCAAAGGTGGGAGGTTTAACAAAGCCCCTACGTCCCTCAGGGTAATAGACATTGAGTCGAGAGGGAAAACAAAAGTGTTATACTCTGAAGACCAAAAACTCAGCGCGATTGGGAAAAATGCCGAGTCATAAATTGGAGGATGGAGAGTAATCTCCAACAAATCAGAAATTCGAGCACGATCAAAGAGTGCTTTTGTGGGACCATGTTTTACTAGACATGCATGACAAAAACGAAAAGAAGAATCAGCTTTGGGCCAAGTGCGAATACCTCGCTCCTGGATAGGCTTTAACGGCAGTGAGTTCAGAAAAGGAAGGTTTTCCGAGCAAGGGAATACTTGACCCGCCGCCACTTTCTCTATTGATGCAGCATCATTGAACAATGGGCCAAGATAAAACTCATTCTGGTCGGGTTGGCCGGTGCAAGACGAGAAGGGTTTACATACGGCCTGGTGAGAAGATTCAGGAAGTCTTCGAAACTAAAAGGAAAATCCGAACGGGTTTGAGAGGACGCCATTGAACGCAAAATACGAGTTTTTCTGAGATTACTTAAGAAACGTAGAGGAGAAGCAAGACGATGAACAGTAAATAAAGGGGGGAAAAGACGCGAAGTATAAGGACGTGGTTTCGTGGTGCAGTAAAGTGGCGCGATGTTTGGGTTTAGAGGGGTTGTAACGTCACGCCGTTTCAGACAATTAGAAGAAAGTGATGATTGAAAAACCTTGGAAAATTCAAACGTTGCTAGGAATATACGTAAATGAATATGGCGAAGATTAAAATTAATTCCGCCATATTGGGGGGTAATTGTTGACACACAAAACAGGCAGCCCAAATCAAATGGCCCAAGAGAGGAAATGGATTCAAAGAAGAAGCCCAGATAGAGAAATCAGGATAAAAGGCCCAATCAGAAGTATCATTAAAATATGCGGAAAGCCCAAAAAGACAAAGGTAGGACGTCGCCCAAGTCGGCAGGACGCCCGATATTGAGCGAAGGAAACACCCTACAATCGCCCAGAGCAGAAGATCGATTGTCGCCCAAGAATGCTGAGTCGTCCAAAGTCCAAAAGATGACCAAAGATTATTGTTATCCAGAATCACGATCTAAGACGGTTTGAGCACATCATAATTACACCCCACGATTTGAGAAAGTTGATGGCAAGCAGTTATGAAGAGAGCGTAGTGATAGAAGTTGCACAAGGTAGTTTTTAGCCAGCCGACCATGATGAAAGAAGTGGGTAGTTACAAGCAGTTGCTGAAACGATCAAAACTGCTCAGGCCGTATAAAAGAAAGAAGAAGACAACGAAGAAAGGACAGACAAAATTCACTCTCAAAACAGAGAACATGTAATTTACTTTTCTTAGATTAACTTCTTAATTACTTCAACTCTCTTGTACTTGTGTGCTTGCGCCCCTTGGAGGCATCTTGTTCGTGCCTCAACTATAATCTTCATATTTGATAAACACCCCTTTTTGGGACTTTGTTCCAAGAGGTTTGTCCCTTACACAATCGTCTCATTCCCTTTTAATTGTTAGCGAGCGAAAAACGCGCGAGACAAGATAAAATTATTCATAATCAATGCACAAGGATTGACATATTGCACTTGAAGTTTATAGTGTTAATTATTTCGGTATTCGAGTTTGTGATTTGTTCTTATAGTAGAAATAATTGAATGATAATACTAGTAGACTTGGAGTGTAATTAATCGACCACATGTCCAGTTCAATTTTATAGCATGATCGTGCGGAACATAAATTCCACTTGATAGTTCGGTCTATTATCTAAATTCTAGACAAAATTGTTTATATCTTCTCTTGAGTTTAATGATATTTTGATTCACCAATGCGTGACATTAATTTGATTGATCATATATATTGGTGAGTTGAGAATTTGAGAATGAGCAAAGAATACGAATTCATTTCGAGAACCATATCTATCTGAAAAAAATGGATTGAATGAAAAGTATTTTCTATTGAACAATTATAAATTTGAGCTCAATATTTAGTGATACCTAAACTTCGACATCCGTTACTTGTTCACGTGACTGATGAAGAAAATGAAACTTAAATTAGTGAAAATAATTTGAAGGATAAAGTTGTCACTTATGTTAGTATCAAATCATTTTGTAAATATTCTGTGAACGCAACATTTTGCTTTTAATAAAATAAAGATTAATAATTAGTTTTGATGGTCTAGAATCCACTAGAAGCTTGAAGAATATATGGCCAAACATGTCTTCATAAAGCTTTAGAGTCAATTGTAATTACTTTGAAATATTTTGAACATAATTATAATTGTAATTAAGCCCAATTTATCCCCCATTATTTGAAATTTTAATGGTTGTAATAGGGTTAATACTTGATGTCATCATAACCACCCAATTTAATTTTGTTTCACCGCCAACTTCATACTTATTGTCACTAGGCCACCCAATTTGATTTTATTTCCCAAAGCCATTCAATTTCATATAACATTTCACCATAACCATCCAATTTCATGTAACATTTCACCATGACCACCCAACTTTTTTTCACCATTTTCATTAATTTTAAAATGGGTAAAACAGTAATTTTGCATTATATATATAAAAAAATAAATTAAAATAATAATAAAACAACAACTTATATATTTTTTTAAAAAAATAAAATAAAAACTCATTAAAAAAACGTTACTTTAAAAAATAAAATAAAATAAAAACTTATTTTAAAAGAAAAAAGTTACTTAGAAAAATAAAATAAGAAGTTATTTTACAAAACGTTTCTTAAAAAAATAAAAACTTATTTTAAAAAAACATTTTTAAAATAAAATAAAAACCTATTTTAAAATAAAAGTTTTTAAAATTTAAAAACAAATCCTTTATTTTTGTTTATTTTATATATATAATACAAAGTTACCATTTACCCTTTCGAAAATTAGTGAAAAAGGTGAAAAGGAATTGGATGACCATGGTGAAATAAAATCAAATTGGCTGGCTATGGTGATAGTAAATATAAAGTTGGGTTACCGATATGAAATAAAATTAAATTTGATGATCATTCTGACACTAAATATAAAGTTGAATGGCCATTGATGGATTGAACTTGTTGGAATAGTATTTTTTGAAAAATTTGTGGTTAAAAAAGAAGAAAAAGTTTTAAAATTATGTGTAATATTATTTCAATAAAAAATGTGCGATTAATAAGAAAAGAGAGAAAAAAATTTAATGTTAATGAGAGTGAAACATGGTCAATAGGGGTCGAATTCAAGAAGAAAAAAGAGAAAAAATTATATATATTAACATATTTTCGTGATCTTTTCTTGGTCCGTCCAGTCTAGCATTTAACTTTTGGTTTAAATAAACGTTGCACGAGGTATGTGGTCTCTACTTGGAGAATAGAAGGGTTGAATGATGGAAGCATAAATTTTTTGAAACCAATAGCTGAAATTTCATGGATTAAAAAGCCTGAAGTTCGTTATTCGAATTAAATCAAGAACTTTTAGATGAATTGGTACTTACTTGAATCAACAAAAGAGGGCAGCCAATGTTCCCTCCAGAACCAGGTACATCGTGCAGAAACTCTTCCATAAACGGACGTGGCGGCAATATGTTATCCCCAAGTTGCTCAAGCCTGATATATGCATCAACCTCTACGAACAAAACGCCTTCGCCATTGCAATCAACCATAAGTTTTCTGTGTTAGAACTTTATTAAAACTTAAACTTTATGATCTTGTCAAGATCTTCATGTCAAATCATCAAGAAACTGAATTAACGCGGAACATGCCTTAATCAATTGATTTCTGACTTGAATAATGAATCTTGAATCTGGATCTGTAACTCTTCAGTTTGGTTGCTTCAAGTCTCCATCTTAATTCCTGATTGTGGGTTTTATGGATCTTCCTCTTCATATGCTTTCTCTTGTATTCTTGTGTTGATAGGATGCCACAAAAAATGAGAAAATCACACATGAATTGGGGACCATAATCCTTTATATATTTCCATATGTATTCGGCACATCATCAAATACAAACCCTAATGGATCCGATCTCTACACATATAGTCCGGCTCACACTTTAATTAGATGCTTAAAGCCCAATTACTTAATTCCTTATTAAATCACTTTAATTTTGGGTTTAACTTTAAGATAGCATTTATACACAGTTAATTACATATGTCGGCCCATCACGGGAAATTAAATAATTTCCCAACAATCTCCCACTTGGGCCACATATGTTACCTTATAAATGTGTATAACCTTATGAGCTCAAAACTTTTGCTATCATAACCAAAAGCATCTCCGAACAATCTCGTCCATTGATTATATCAACATAGGATCAAAGTTGTCTTCGTTATAAGTAACATAACTAAACCTATCAATGGTCACGTACATCAATACAATCAAATGACATAGATCAAGTGTGGATGTGTAGCATGGAAATTACATGTAATGTGATCTAAACATGCCTATTTCCAACTGGTCCTGTTTTATTTCTTAATATCTTATGAGATCAACCATAAACTTTAATCAGAGTGGAATTGAACTAAATACTTTATTTCTGAAATGAACTGAATGTGCACAATCCAAAATTATGTGTCAAAAGACAACATCCAAAATACAAACTCCCACTAAACTGGCATATCATCAAAGGATGCAACACCCATGTGAGCATCATGCTCATGAAATACCTCGGGTGGTAGCCATTTAGTAAATGGATCATATTTACAGAGTTTGTTCTTATATGCTTTATAGAAATCTAACCACTCTGAATTTATTCCTTGACAATTAGGAACTCAATGTCTATAAACTTTGACATTATCATGTTCTTATTGGAATACAAGACTGTTACTGTCACAAAATAACTTAAGTGGTCTTTCATTTCCATCCAAAATATGCAGCCTAGTGACAACATTTTACAGTCAAATTCCATAATCAAAATCAAAATATCCAACGATCTCCAATTGGTCTGATTTTCCTGAATGTGATCATGTAATCCTTTGTTCTCTATAGATACCGAATAACCTGATGGCTACTTACCAAATTTCCATCGCAAGTTAATTAAATATTTGCCTAACATTCCAACAATGAATGCTATATCCGGATGTGTGATATCCCGAGTATACATTAAATTCTCAATTGCCAAAGCATAGAGAATCTAATGTATATCCTTTATCTTTAAATTTATCATTGGGGCATTAATTGAGACAAGTTGTCTCATATCTGCATTACAAATCTTTCAATTGTTGTAGGGGTATTACTTGATTTTCATATCTACATTACAAATCTTTTAAGAACCTTATTGATACAACTCTTTTGTGGTAATCCAAAAATACACCAAGAACAATTCTTGTGTATCTATATCCTTAATACAAAAGATGCATCACAAAGATTTGCTTACTCCCACTGAATTTGTGATATCCACAATCATCAATTGAGTGTAGCTCGAAACCAAATGAGATAATTATTTGATAAAATTGTGATACATATTCGGGAAACCAGCTTAAGCTCATAGATGGATTTCTTTAATTTGTAAACCATCTAATGCAACTTAAGATCAAAATATGTCACAGATGCCATAATTGTCCTAAAAGAGTTTTCATAGAAATCGAAGAAAAATCTCTTTATGCATGGCATCAATCCACTCCTTAGAATTATTCCTTCGCATGGCTTGATGAAAGTTGATTGATAAGTTCTTCTTTCGTCAATCGATGTCATCCTTATTTTCTTGGAGAAATACTATAAAGTTATTCAAAATTGTCTTTCTTCTTTTATAGTGAAATTCCTTAATGACATTTGTTCTTGAAGTTGTTGAGTTTGTTTTTCTGGAACAATCTCTTGATTGTGTATGGGGGATTTTGTAATATTGTCTTGATCCAAAATTGCTTCTTGAACAAGATCTGGAGCAAGAATTTGTCCCTGAACCAAATGATTGTCAATTGTAATGCAAGGAACATGTAAATATTCTTCATCCAAGACAAAATCATAACCTTATAACCTTATCTCCCCTCACAAACTCTACATCCTCAAGAAATCGAATATTTCCCTTTTCGAAAATTGACCTGATAGTAGGACCTTTAAAAAATTTGTAACCCCTTAACAATTACCTTACTTGGAACTTTATTGAGAATTTAAGTTGCAATCTTTAGTGTTTATACCTGGGAGGATCCTGATGTACTGTGGGTAGATTCCACATTCCTCTAAGAATATTCTGAAAGGCCCTGGACGTTATTCTCCTGATTCGTCATATCTTTCATAGTATTTACCACTATGGTAAGATTTGACTTGTTAAATTCTTTTACTGAGTTGACTTTCGAACTCAACCTTGTATACCTTGAACATGTCCAGTGTTTAGGATTTCTCATAGATGAAATATAGGTAACCATATTGAGAAAATTGTCTATGAACGTAATAAATGACTGTTGACCATTCCAAGAAGTCGAAGGGAATGATCTACAGATATCCGTATGAATTAGTTCTAAGACATCTGGAGTCCTATTGGCACCTAATCTCCTTATGTTTATTTGTTTTCCCTTAATATAATTTACTTAAGTCTGAAAATATCAAGGGAATCAAGAATTCTTTCTGACACAAATCTTTCCATTCTCTTTTGAGAGATGTGACCTTATCGCTTGTGCCATAATAAAGCCGAATTCTCATTGGTTAATTTCTGTTCAATATCACATGAATCCAAATACAAGGTTTCTTTATAAGAGGCAACCGTATTAAGCAAACATAGGTTATCGCAACTGGATAAAGAACTGACACCCACGATATTTGAATTAAGAAAAAGATCAAACTGACTATTTCTAATTGAACAAGAGTAACCAAAGTTGTCCAATGTAGAAATAGAAGCCAAATTCCATCTAAAAGGATGGTACCGCAAATGTCTCTTTCAAATTCAAATAATAATCAGTCTTTAATGATAACCTAAATTCTGTAAAGCTTCAACCTTAACTGATTTGTCATCGCCCCAGATAGATGAATCTTTCAGCATCAATTGGTTTTGGCAGCTCACACAACCCTGTATAAATACACTTACGTTAGTGGTTGTATCGAAATTTATCCACCAAGTGGTCTAGGTATTGACATTAAATTTACCTCAAAACAAACCAAAGTGAGAAATGTACTTTTCTTTACACGCCAAGCGTGGTATTTAGCACAATCCCTCTTTATATATCCCAGATTTTCACAAAAGTTACAGCGAAATTTATTTCGCCGTTAATTTTGAACCGAACCGGATGCAGCTTTCTTATTCTTTCTTTTCTTGAACTTGTCCTTAGATGTACTAGCCAAGTGAGCACTTTCAGTTCTTTCTTGCTTCAGCCTTTCTTCTTCATGCACACAGTATGAAGTGAACTCATTTAGAGTCCATTTCCCCCTTTGACAGTTATAACTGACCTTGAATTGTGCAGGAAGAGAAATCAAAACAAGATGCATGAGCAAATCATCAGATAGCTCAAGCTTTAGAGCCTTTAAATTTGAAGTAATATGGGACATCTCCATAATGTACTCCCGAATATTTCCTTTCCTTTTATACCTTAGTAAAACTAAGTATGTCAAAAGCTACTAGTTTCAGCCTTATCGCTCTTTGCAAAGCGTTTTTCAATTTCAGCAAGAAATTTATTGGCAGTAGTTACCTTATAGGACACAGCGCCCCCGAATGATTCTAGAATACCACGCTTCATGATCATAAGACTCATGCAGTTTAAACAATCCCACTTATTAAAGTCCTTGTTTTCATCAACTGAACTTTCATCCGTAAGTGCAGCGGGTTGTTCGGTCCTTAACACAAGGTCTAAGTTCATGTAGCCAAGAACGATCAGAACGTTCTCTTTCCAGTCCTTAATAGTTGGTTCCATTTAGCACAAGAATGGAGCTGATATTGGCAGACATTGTGGAAGTTGATGGATTAACTGAATAGAGAACTAATACTTAATTAACATATTCACATACGAATCCGTATTAAACAAATAATTAATTCAAATAATGGTAAACCCCATCACAAGAGACCGAGCACATTATTGATATTTAGTCTTTGGACAGAAATATCAACTTATAAGTAGTAGTCTTGGTGTAGTAATCAAATATTGACGATAAACCATGTCAAACAATAAACCTATCTTTGAACCGATTTATTGTTCACATAAAATAAAACCTTATAATTGTCACATATTTATTACCACAGGCATGTAAATAATTCGGTCAAATATTAACCTTCCTTTGAGCCGATCAATACCCGCATGAATTACGTACACACAACCTTTCTAATATTCCAAATAAATTAATCTAGATAATAGAGGTCACTTTGGTGACATGTTGTTTCAATCAATTCATTTAGAAAAATTAGTAATTCAAAAGAAATACCAAAATTTGAATTATAATTGTTAATCCTTAATTATTTTATTTTATTTTGAAACTTTAGGAGCTAAATAACCAAGGTTGCAAATTGCAGGGGCTTAAACATTAAAATTAAAACTTTAATGGTCCAAAAATAATTAATTTTGAAACTTGAGGGACTAAATTATTAAATCTGAAACTTTAAAGGCCCAATTGGATGAATTTTTAACCTTAGGGGGCTGAGACACTAAAACCTTAAATGTAAGGGGCTAAAACTTTAAAATAAAACCCTAATTTGAAATTGCAATCAAGGACTTCAAAACTTCAAATTTTCAACCCAAGCCCCTGCCCCCAAAAATTCACCCAAACCCTAAAATCGAAAATTTAACATGGGCCCTTCAACCCTTGGTGCCGCCAGGCCACATGTGGCCGGGGCAGCCGTCCCCGACCACCCACTACGACGGCACGGAGCAGCTAACTGCTGCGGCCAGAATCTGTTGTTGTTCAATGTGTGAGGCTGCCGCCACGCTGGCGCGTGACTCCCCACCTACTATGAGCGACCGGCTTCTTGCTATCGACGCCGCCAATGCATTGCCGACTACAGTGCGGCGCCGAGACGGCCACTGGCGTCGCCTTCCAAAAAAATTTTTTTTTTTTATTTAACTGAAATTTTGGAAATCTTTAAAAATCAACCGAATAATTTTCAAATTTAATAAATCTAAATCCAAAATTATTAAATTTGAAAAACCATGAAAATATACAACAACCAAATTAAAAATTTGATTCCCAATGATTTAACATGAATAAGCTCTGATACCACTTGTTAGAACTTTATTAAAACTTAAACTTTATGATCTTGGCAGGATCTTCATGTCAAATCATCAAGAAACTGAATTAACAAGGAACATACCTTAATCAATTGATTTTTGACTTGAATAATGAATATTGAACCTAGATCTGTAACTCTTTAGTTTAGTTGCCTCAAATCTCCATCTTAATTCCTGATTATGGGTTTTATGGATCTTCCTCTTCATATGTTTTCTCTTGTATTCTTGTGTTGATGGAATGCTACAAAGAATAAGAAAATCACACATGAATTGGGGACCATAACCCTTTATATATTTCCATATGTATTCGGCCAATCGTCAAATACAAACCCTAATGGATCCGGTCTCTATACATATAGTACGGCCTACACTTTAATTAGATGCTTAAAGCCCAATTACTTAATTTCTTATTAGATTACTTTAATTTTGGGCTTAACTTTAAGATAACTTTTAGTGAAAATTACCCAATTCCCTACTTTTCAAGATCTATTTTCCAAAATCAGATTTGAAGTTTTAATTTTCAAAAATAAGATATTTTTAATTAGATACAGATTATAATTAGTATATTATATATAATATAATATAGTATAATTTTCAAATAAAACCTAATTAATTACCCCCACCCACCCAGACTTCCAGTGAATTCCTTCCCACTCTCTCTTCCTTTTCTAGCGGCGTGTTGAATTTTCAAATGAAACCTAATTAATTACCCCACCCACCCCACACATTTTAAATCCCTAGTTTTCATTTCTCGTCCCAGACTCCCAGTGAATTCCTTCCCTCTCTTTCTCTCTTCCTTCTCTGGCGGCGTGGACAGGGCGGTTTGGTCGTGGTTGTGGTGGCTGCACCGTCGTCGAAGAACCCAAGGCCGGCCGACACTGTTGCGTCGCGTTCGGCGCAGTGGTTCTTTTTTTTTTTTTCCTTTTTTCTTTGATGAGGTGTGCGGTGGTTTGGGTAGCGTCGCGATAACATATTGCAGCTGCAACATTTTTTTTTTTTGCTGTGGTTTTTGGTAATTTGTGGTGGTGGTATTTCTTGGTGGTCATGTGGTGGTGTTGACGGTGTTTTGTGGTGGGTGGTGGTGGAGCCGCCGTTGGTATGTTGTGTTAGTGGTGGTCTGACAGGGTATGTTAGATCTGATGGTGGCGGTGGCGGTGACGGACCGCATAATGGATTAAATGTGACCTTAAAATTCGACAATTTGTGACTAAATATTAATTTCAGCTCCGTGCAAAAATATTTTGTAATCTGTGCTGTCATCGTTTGAAAATAACCTGTGACTATGAACAGAATTCTGATTTGTGACCTAGACTGTGACCTGTGACTTGAGTTGTGACCTAGACTGTGACCTGTGACCTTGGCTGTGACCTGGATTGTGACTTGTGACCTGGGCTGTGACCGTACAAAAAATTCATGTCATTGGAATAGTCGTCGGAATCGGAGAAGTCGCCGGAACAGTCACCGAAATCGGAGTGGTCGCCGGAGAAGTCGTCGGAATCGGAGACGTCGCCGGAGTGGTCGCCGGAGCAGTCGCCGGCGTCGTGGGGTGGTGGTAGTGGGGGTGGGTTAATTTTATATATATATTATATATTTACTTATTTATTTATATCTTTTTATATATTTAAATAAATAAATAAATAAATATTTATAAATATGTGTATATATAGGTCAAAAAATCTGATTTTTGAAATGTAAAAGTTGTTTTGTTATTTTTGAAATAGGGTAAAGATAAAGTAGGGAAAGTGAATTTTTCCCTAACTTTTATACACAGTTAATTACATATTTCGGCCCATCACGGGAAATTAAATAATTTCCCAACATTCTGTTGTCTCCTTCCATAATCCTCCCAGCAAAGGGATAGTAATAAACCAGTGTTTTCGCAAGTCCTTCTCGAATGACTTCAACTGGATTTATCCCTTTCATTGAAGGATTGTTTTTATAGAAAAACACTATTGGAACTTGAAACCGTGAACCTTCTTGATCATCTATATCGGAGAGTTTCTTTATTTCACGTGGTGTAGGCTTTGCCGGCACCACCAGTTCAGGCTTACAACGTTTCACTGAAAAAGCAAAGGTAGAAGAAAATGCCATGGCAAAGACAGTTTTTTATTTAAAGAATGCAAGGAAGGAAAAGGCTTATTAGCTTTGATATTTTGAGGGCATTAATTTATATTGTGAAAATGCATTTCCCTTGGTAGAGGGGTAGTGGCACGGTTTAGCCCTTGTTTGAGCTCCATTTTTGTATGAAAATATGTTTTGGATTAGATTTTTTTTTTTTTTAGATGTGTGATTAAAAAATAAGAAAAGTTTTCGATTTATTGTAAAATTATTTTATGAAAGAATGTGTGGTTGAAAATGAATTTTTGAAAAAATAGGACGAAGCATATGCTTAAATGTGAAAGCTAATACAGGTGGGGACCGTGGGGCTATTGATAGAGAATAAACAGTCTAGAAAAAGTATACACGTTTTAGTAACTTTCTAATTTTTTGTTTCATTTTCTGCCTACTTGAAGAAGTCGGTCTACCATCATGACACGGTATTTTCGTTTTAATGTATCTTAGGTTACGGTTGGACCACAAAATGAAACCTTAAATGATTTTACAAAGAGACTAAAATAAACATGTTTCGCATAATTGAAGACAGTAGAGCAATAGGTACTCAAATACCATCAAATTTGATTATCATTGCTACTCATTATACCTCTGAAATGGTGAACTAGTGGTGTCCGGTTCACGAGCTCTTGGGCATCCAGCCCATGTTCGATTCTCATTTTTCTATAACTCAATTTTTTTTTAAAATTACTTAAAATCGTACATTTCTTAAAACCCACAACTTATATCAATTTTTCAATCAAACATTTACTCATCAACTTTTATCAAAATTTACTAAAAAAATATTTTTTAGCTAAACCAACATGGGCTTAATATCGAGCCAGCCTTCCGAAAACCCCTTTTTTATTGGAGAAATTAGACTCGTTACCTCTCAAAAGTAACTAATTTGAATAATACGGTAAGTAATTAATATTTTCTAAACTATCAAAACCACAAAAAGATCAAATTCCCGATTCCTAAAAAAGGGAAAGAGGGAAGGAAAGCGTAAACTTAATCCGAAGTCGAGACTTGAGAAGGGGTTTAAGAAAGAAGGTGATCGTGGTAGTTGAAATGTAAATGACAGCTTTTGGTGGCAGTGAATCTGACTCTGAAATGTTGGGTTGGTAGAGGAAAAGAAGAAAACGGTGGACGAAAGATGCAATCTTGGATGCTAAAGTGCATTGGGGAAATTAAGGCGACTCCTATAGAGAAACTCCAAAAATAAAATTTGATAGAGGTAGGAACTACTGATAAGAGGCTTTCATGAGATACAGTAAATTATTTTTCGAATCGTAATTTGAGAAAATTTTGAATTGAAAAGATAGAAATTTGAAAGTTTTGGGAAGTGACGATAATCAATATCTATGTATATCAGAAGCTCGTCTGTGCTTTGTTGAACATGTATTTTGCACCATGAAATTTGGACCTTTAAATATTGAACTAAATGTTTGGCAAGGCTTAAAATCCCCCAAAAAAAACCCTTTGTTTTTATGCAGAACTGCTCGGGTCGAGAGTATTTGGGAAATTTTATAAAAGAAAAATCTAGTGTTGTTGAAGAATGAAAAGGATAAGTTCAAAATTTTACGTGCATAAAGCCAGAGGAATGGGCTGGCTCTTATCATCCATTTGGTTAGCCAGCTTCAGATGCTACATCAGCTGAGACATGATCTCTGTAAAATTAGTTGGAATACAAAGATGTATGTGAAATTACATTGCTGGAATACAGAGATGTAACGTAATCATACCAATTGGCAAGGAGACTTTCTTTTCGTTCTTTCTATCCCATTCTATAGAGATATGAAAATCCAGAATTTCTTTTATCTAAAAGAAGTGCACAAACAAGCCCTATGTGCGCGAAAAAATACCACATCTTAAGCATTGATAAGTGTATTTTATACACTTATTCAGGGTCTAAAATAGCGATATTTGATAGTTCTTTTGACAAAATATATTCTAAATTATTTTATTTTATGTTTAATATGTGAAATCTATGAATGAAAAATGAATTGAAGGAAAGAAGCAAGAAGTGACGAAAAATAGCAAAATCCAAAGTAAATACATTAAGTTGGGATTGGTTGCACAATCAAGTGGACTCAAGTACTAACTTGCATTACATGAAAGAATTGAGGATTTGGTAGCAAGCATTAATTTAATTAGACATTTGAATTAATTGGGCCTCCACTGGATTTTTGGTTGGATTAAAAATTTAGCGTATATATACACGCAGCTGGAGGATAAAAAGAGAAAAAAAAAAAAAAAAAAGAGAGAGAAAGAGAGAAGAAGAGAGAGAGGCCGAAGCAATAAAAGAAGGCAAAGGGCGGCTGCTGCAATTATTATTTGTTCACATTTAAATTGAGGCTGAAAGAGAGAATATACACGCCAAAAGAAGAAAAACAGAGGTTGAATTGAGTTTTTCCATAATAATACACGTGAAGGTTGGCTGAAACATATATACAAAAAGGAGTCATGCACGTACACGGCAGAGAAGGTTGGCTGAAATATATATATACAAACGGGAAACCGAAACAAAGGCAACTTCAATTAAAATCAATCATGTTTCGTCAATTTTCGGTGATGTCGTTCCACATTTGCGTGTTTAATTTTGATATTATGTTAGGCTATATTTTAAAATTTTTAATATTAATTAATTATTTTGGGGTTAATTTGTTTGAATGTTTATTATGGTTTAGCTTGCTTTTCAATTAATTGGCCATTACTTGAATTATTTGTAGATTTTATTGTCATCGATAGAGATAATATGATCGTTAGCACGTAGTAATAAGTATTATGAGGTTCTAACTCGTTTAATATTTTCTTATATGTTGGTATCTTTTATAGAGTTACAGAAATGTCACATATAGGATTAGATTTAATTGCTATCGAGAAAAGTTTTTAAATAAATTTGGAACTTCGACCAACTAGCATGATTACAATGACTCATTTTAATTGTTGTGCTAAAAATGGATTAATAAGGAGAATTCTACATCTTAGTAATGCATCTCAAAAATTTGATAAACTTTTACTTTGATAAAAGTACGTGATAAATTAGACATAGATTTATTACAAGTCATTATTGCTATTCGATTAGGGTATTATTAACTTAACTCGATAAAAAATTTAATTCTCGTGGGTTTGACACTCTACGCACTACTATATTACTTGTTCACGATCCCGTTCACTTGCAGGTTTTCAAACGATCAAGCATCAACTAAAAACTAGTGCATGCTCAACATTTAGTATTTGAAAGAATTAAAAATGAAAACTTTGTGTCAACTTTTTTCAGAATACATTCCAGCAAAAAAGGCCAATTTCAATGCACTTGTAAGAAATATGCTTCTGTGAAATAACTTCCAATCTCACACATAAGAGCATACAAATTGAAAATGTTATGGCATCAGAAGTGCCGGTGTTTCTTTTCCATGTCCAAGGAAGTGGAACCTTTCCACGATTAAATGGGAACATGCTGAATTTTTTAACCACGTAAAAATAAAAATCCCAATTCAAAAATTCAAATTCATATGGACTTTTGGTTGGATTAAAAATTTAGGGTATATATATACACATATATAAATACGGAGCTGGAGGAGAAAAAAAAAAAAAAAAGAGAAGAAGAGAGAGAGAGAGAGAGGCGGATGCAATAAAAGAGAATAATGCTATTTGCAGTCACACACTGCAACAATCGCCTTATGTGACACACACATGTCAAGTGTGTATTTAATACATTAATGTGATAAAAAACTATCATATTAATGTATCAAATAACAACATGTCATGTGTGTGCCAAAGGGCGGCTAATGCAATTATTATTTGTTCACATTGAAATTGAGGTAGAAAGAGAGAATATACACGCCAAAAGAAGAAAAAACAGAGGTTGAATTGAGTTTTTCCACAATAATACACGAGAAATTATAAAAAATCATTTGTTTAAAGAGTGGTTTTTAAAAATCAGGTTTGTATGTTTTTTATTCACTTTTCAGGTATTTTATTTTAAATATCAAATCATAAATATATCCAAAACCTAATTCATTTTCAACCCTAATTTCTCTCTCTCTCTCGGCTGCCCCGCTCTCTCTCCCTCCCACCACCATCTTCCTCACTGCCGCCGCCGCCGCGCCTCCGCCTCCCTCTCTCCTCCCCTCCCTCCCTCCCCCCCTCGTGACGGCGATTTCCCGAAATCGCAGCTGAAATCGGCTAGCTGCGATTTTTCAAATGGAAATCGCCGCCCATCAGCCGATTTCTGCCGGATATCGCATTGATGGCGATGAGCATTTTGCTCATTGCCAGCTGATGAAATCAGCGATTTTCGGCAAAAATCGCTCACAGCGATTTCGGCCAATTCACTCTCTTGGTAGTCCCTGCACCTGCTCCTCCATTCATATACTCCCAACAATACAAAGTTTTCAAAGCAAAATCCCCATTCCATTCAGCCCAACCTGCCGGATCAATATGATTTGAAATGTTCGATTGCATCACGACAGTTCTCGAGTACTCCTTCCACGGACGACCAAGATACGTCGAGAATGAACTTTTCACCGGCTTTAGATCCGCACTTGGTATGATTCCACAATCCTGGATTGATGTCCCTATGTTCTGATTCGGGTCGATTCTGCCTGGGCAGTTACCATATTCTTTTTTTTTTTTTTTGGCTATTGAGTGGTGTGATGTGCGTTGGTTGTTATTGTTGGTGGATCTATGGTGGTGGTGGCGATTTTGTGGCGGGGGCGGCCACGTTGGTGGTTATTGTTGGTGGTGTGTGACCAAATATTTGGTTATCTGTGACCAAATATTTAATCTGTGACAAGCGGTGTTGGTGACGGGTGGTGTGGTGTGGTGTGGTATGTGACCTCTATTTGGTGTATGTGATCAATTACTTGGTTATGTAACCAAGTATTTGAGGGCATGTGACCAAATATTTGGTAATCTGTGACTGATTACTTAACTGTGACCTAAAAATTTAGTAATATGTGACTCAAAAATAATATGTGACCAAACAATTTTTGAAATATGTGACCGTGTGACCTATAAATTTTGATATGTGACCAACTAAATTTGAAATATGTGACCAAAGAAATAATTGTGACCTACAAAATTTTTGAACTGTGACCGTAAAATAATATGTGACGTATAAGAATTATTATCCGTGACTGAAAAATAATATGTGACTAACTAAATTGTAAATCTGTGACCAAAATGTGACCGGTGACTATAATAATACGTGACTCTTTAAAAATCTGTGACCTCGCCGGAATGGTCGCCGGAATCGGAGCAGTCGCCGGAATCGGAGCCGGAGAAAAGTGGTGGTCGGAATTGTCGTCGAAATAGTCACCGGAGCAGGGGGTGGTGCATGTGGGGTGGGTTTATTATATTATATTATATTAGAATTAAAAAAAAAAAAAAAAAACCTGATTTTTGAAGTTTCAAACTATAAACCTTATTTTTGAATTGGTGTAAAGAATACACCTTATTTATGAATTTTTCCCATAATACACGTGGAGGTTGGCTGAAACATATATACAAAACGGAGTCATGCACATACACGGCAGAGAAGGTTCGCTGAAATATATATACAAACGGGAAACCGAAACGAAGGTAGCTTCAATTAAAATCAATCACGTTTCGTCAATTTTTGGTGATATCGTTCCACATTTGCGTGTTTAATTTTGATATTATGTTAGACTAGATTTTTACATTGCTAAGATATAGATGAACCCTTATTTTAAAATTTTTAATATTAATTGATTATTTTGACGTTAATTTGTTTGAATGTTTGGATGTTTATTGTGGTTTAGCTTGCTTTTCAATTAATTGGCCATTAGTTGAATTATTTGTAGATTTTATTGTCATCGAGAGAGATAATAGGATCATTAGCACGTAGTAATAAGTATTATGAGATTCAATAGAGGATAAAGATATACCTCTAAGCTACACATGATTTTTTTTAAAAATGTTCTAACTCGTTTAATACTTTCTTACATGTTGGTATCTTTTATAAAGTTACAGAAATGTCACATATATGATTATATTTAATTGCTATCGAGGGAAGCTTTTAAATAAATTTGGAACTTCGACCAACTCTCATGATTATAATGAGTCATGTTAATTGTTGTGCTAAAAATGGATTAATAAGGAGAATTCTACATCTTAGCAATGCATCTCAAAAATTTGATAAACTTTTACTTTGATAAAAGTACGTAATAAATTAGACATAGATTTATTGCAAGTCATTATTGCTATTCGATTAAGGGTATTATTAACTTTAACTTGATAAAACATCTAGTTCTCGTGATTTTGACACTCTACATTTCAGCAAAAAAAGGCCAGTTTCAGTGCACTTGTAAGAAATATGCTTCTGTGAAATAACTTCCAATCTCGCACATAAGAGCATACAAATTAAAAATGTTTAGGCATCAGAAGTGCCGGTGTTTCTTTTCTATGTCCAAGGAAATGGAACCTTTCCACGATTAAATGGGAACATGCTGAATTTTTTAACCACACATAAAAATCCCAATTCAAAATTCAAACTCATATGCCCCTATATCTATTCACCTGAATCCAGAAATTTTAAATAATGACACAGCCTAAATATCTGCTACCATAAATGGCCAACTTTGTTGAAAGAGTCTTAGCCAACCATTCAAAATTTTAAGTCAAGAACTATACATGAGAGAAATTAAATTT
Source organism: Fraxinus americana (assembly GCA_035079005.1). NCBI lineage: Eukaryota > Viridiplantae > Streptophyta > Magnoliopsida > Lamiales > Oleaceae > Fraxinus > Fraxinus americana. The sequence goes on along the minus strand of CM068722.1, from coordinate 5,072,302 downwards.
ATAAATAAAAAAAGTGATTTGAGTATTTATAAATATGAGCAAAACATATTTCCAAGATAAGGGTATAAAAACTTTAACATATCTCAAGAACAATTATATGTGTGTGGCAAGCCTTGGTTACCCTTTTCAATTTTATATCTGTGTGTGGCCAAACATATAAATATGTATTAATGCGCAAAGGTCATTTCATAGTGATTTCATTGAGTATATCTAAAATAAGACCAAGTTTTTTCATTACCTATTCTAATTTATACCAAATTTCTTGCAAGCAATATAAATCATTGTTCGTGTGAAACCCGCAAACGCAGGGACGGAGCCAGACATTTGGCATTGTGGGGTCAAAAATTGAAATACAATTTTTTTAAAACAACATATCATTAATGAAGATAAGTCAATACACTACTATAACTGCAGCCTACGCGTTTTCATACTCTGAAAACGTCGTATAAGTACATCATTATTAATATGGTCAAATACATTGTTCTTGATATATGCAACCAAACTAACACTTAACCATTGATCACCCATTGGATTACGCAGTCGATTCTTGACAATCTTCATTACAAAAAATACTCTTTCTACCTTAGTAGTAGCAACTGGAAGAATCAACAGCAATGTTACAAGTCTGTAAACTAATGGGTACACCTCATTTTTTTTCGTCATAACCAACTTTACCGCAAGATCATTAATGCCTCATAACCCTTCAAAATCTTCATGAGTGCGCATATCAATAATATATGTTTGAATTTGCTCTTCAAGTGTCAAGATCTCTACTGGTTTAAAATCATTAGGATAATACTCACACAATTGAATTAACTTGTCCTTGTCGAAAGAAGAAAATGAATTATCCGGACATAAGCATGCAATACAAAGGAGTAAGTCGATATTTGTCTCGGAGAAACGATCATTCAACTCTTGAATTTGCAGATCAATGACAGCATAGAAGAAATGCACACGAAAATGATGAAGATTTGTCATTCAGACGAATCTGGTACTCATCTTTTGTTGTTTTCGACTTTTTAAAGAGAACACAATCAATATTTTGTTTCTGATTCACAAAAGCCTCACACTTAATCCACGCTTGATTGTGTGCACTACCACTTTTCCCAACATGAGTTTGAAGCCTTCCTATTTTTCCCAATTTGAGAACCCTCCATCAACAAAAGAATCACCACCACCACCACGTTCTTCATTATTTGGTTTGAAAAGATAACAATAAAAGCAAAATAGAGAATCTTTTGCTATGCTGTATTCCAACAAATCAGGAAAGTCATTAAACAAAGAAGGTTTAAATCGCCTTAATGACAAATCTCCAAATTCTTTCTGTGGATACATGTGATTTCGAGGCTGACATAGACCACTTTGTACATATGTTCTTCGAATTTCATCCCAGACATTAACATTATAATTCACAATTGGAGTTCTTAATCCGGGATCCGAAGGAAGTTGTGCTAAATCTATTTTATCATTAATGTCTCTTTTATCCCCAATATTTGATTCTTCTCGGCCATCTATTTCATCTTGAACACTCGACTCAACTACATTTTGCTCTCACTCTAAAATATGGATTTTCGTTTAAAATATTTCTCCATGACTGTTATCATATTTCATTTTTCATCAAAAGACAAACTTACACACATAAATTATAATAGCCAACAATAAATTTCATGAACATTTCTAGATCATTAAGTTAGAGAAAGTCATTACTTGCTTGAAATTGAGAATGATGTCTAAACTTGAAATTAGGTCAGATGAATGAACTCAATTTGATGGATAGATCGTAGACAAGAGACGGTGAGAGACTGGATTCTGATAAATTATGGAAGACATATTTCAATGAATAAAACATTAATAAATAATAAGATTAAGAAAGAATAATATTTGAGTTACAATAATTTTGAAATGTTTATTGCAATGGAAAGGAAATAAATAAATTTTAGCAATCAATGATGAAATCTGATGGAACCAGGATCCATCACCTAATTCATTCTAAAGTTCAAAAATTCTAAAAGATTTTCACCGACAAATTTTAGCAATTAACAAATCGACAAAAAATTACTTTTCCAACCGACAAGAATTTGTTTAAATCCAAAAGAGGGACATGGCAAATAACTTTAAGGAACAAAATTTAATAGTTTATATAGAGATTTGGGAAAAGTAAACAAACCTAAGTGGCCGATCCAGAGAAATACAATATTTCCAAAGATGTCGCTAACTCGCTTATTCTCTCTGTGGTTGGGAAATTTAGGGCAAACCGGCAAGTGAAATGTGAAAGAGAAATACATGGGTATGGACTTGGGCAATTGGGCTTGGCAATGAACAATTGGACTAGGTATTGCATAAGTTACAGTTTTAAAAAATAAAAAAAAGGTTGGACAATGTCTTGGATTTTAAAAAAAACCAGAAACTTTTGTGGGGTCAATTGACCCTACATGACCCCATGTGGGCGCAAACGTACGATATCGTTGACAAGTAATACATGATGAGTACATGTATCGTCCCATGAGAAATAAAATTCAATGAAGTGTACTCTTTCTAATCAGATTCAAAGTAAGCAAAAAAAAAGAGATTTATAGTTTGTATTTATCTAAATTAAGCTACAGAAGGTTGTAAAATTTGAATTTTATATGTATATGGAATGAGTGTATTGGATTAAGAATCCACCTATTTTTTATTTCAATTCTCAATTATATAGCTAGTATCATTCATGCATTCTTGACAATCGATAATTTTATTGTAATTAATTTTCTTTTCTAGAAAAATTAAATCTATTCTAGTCATGACCCGATCTATTCTCAGTCCGAATTCAAATGAATAGAACGCATTCAATTTAACTATTATCTCAAAAATTCCACACATGATAAACATTATTCATAATATTTATTGCACGTATGTTAATCAACCAGTGTTCTAGACCTATTGTGAGCCTCCCAATACTACAACAAGCAACTATATATTTAATTAGTGATCAAACAATCAAATGATAAAATTACGCATGCAAGATTAATCGAGAAAAACAAGAATTTAACTAACTACTTATCTTAAATTAAAAATAAATAATAAAATATTTCATCTTCATCCAATATATGAGAAGAAGTAGCCTAGCATGTTATGTAAATTAAACAAAAAGATTTGGAAAAAATCACCCGAAATGGAAAACAATGATTGAAAAGTAAAAAATCATTTTTTTAATCTTCAATCTCTTGTGTTAATTGTCTTTGAATCTTGTATTAGCCTTCTTCTTGTGGTGAAAAATAGGGTTTTGATATGTGATTTTGTTCTGGCCGTCCCTTGTAAGTTAAATAGTAGGATGAATTTGATTTCCATAAAAAATTGGATCAAACTAGGATGTTGGGTCATTCATGCCCAGAAATGGCCTACCGCGCCATGTAGTTCACTGCGCACGCCTGCTAATTTGTTTTGCTCTCGGTAAATAGAATTCAAGCCACTGTGCACGCGAGAGTATTGGCAAGTGCCCGCGCATCATTATCGTAATGTTCTATTTGTTGCAGTTTGGTCCCTGAATTTCATTCTTTAGTCATTTTGCTCCATTTTCATATCTTATTGATCATCTATCTTCCAAATCCATCTAATTGACTCTAGCCTCTCTCCAATCATTGATACTATTAAATTTATATATTGTATTGACGATTCTGTGAACAAAATGACCAAGTTGAACAATTATAAAAGTTTAGGGACTGAATTGTAAAGTTTCATAGTTGGTAGGTTAGCTTAGGGTTCGGGGTTTCATGTTTGGAACAAGAAGGATTCACGTCAATTTTTCGCTAGCTGCTCGTCAGAATGATGCTCGAGCGGATGAAACAGAGACACCATCGCTCGACTTTCGTCCACATGTCGCTCGAGCGACATGCCCTTCGCTCGAACGAAGTATGCTCCTCACTCGAGCGGCCATGTTTTTCAGCCAGACCTAATTTCGATTTCCGAGAGTTTTTCTTGGCCCATTCAACCTAATTCGTCCAACATATAAATAGAGGCGATGCGTTTTCTGCGAACAAGAGATTGAACACATTATATTCAAGAGAGAATTCATCTTACACAAGATCAAAAGTTCAATCCTTCAATTCATATGCGCTCCACTCATTGAAAACATCAAAGCCATCAAATCAAAATTGAATTAGATTCTTCGCTCGGGTCTGCTGCAAGATTGTTTCGTCAACTTGGCTGCGTAGGAGATCAAGGAAGAATTCGAAGAACGAGGAGTTTTTGGGGAAGATCTACAGGAGATAAAATGTGTAAAGAGTCAGAATTGGAGTTCGTGTGCTCATTTCAGGAGGACTGCTTTACTAAGAAGAGCCAGGATTGGTGTTGGTGTGCACATTCTAGGAGGGCTGCTTCAAACTTCAGACATGAGATCAGAAAGCTTGTGTGGTCAACTTTGCTGGTAGTCTGTAAGTTTTATCAACAGTTTATAGTGGATCTTTGACTGGCAAAGTGCCCGGAGTTTTTTCGCGTTGGGTTTCTCCGTGAACAATTCTAGTGTTGTGTATTGCTTTCTTTACTGTTTTGATATTACCGCGGAATTCAAAGATAAGAAAATCTGAATTGTTTGACTAATCACCTAGACATAATTAACTTGTGACTTGTTGCTTGTTAATTAAAGTGTTAATTCCGCATTTACACCTAATCACCCTCTAGGTGTAGTAGGGTCGAATCTTGCGTTTCTCAATTGGTGTCAGAGCTTAATTTCGATTCCTGACCCTCATTTAATTGTCTAGATGAATTGTTCATTGTCTGTACCGCAATACTTTGATGGCAGTAATTATACCTAGTGGAAAGTGCGCATGAGAGCTTTCCTTAAGGCATTAGATGAACGTGTATGGATTTGTGTGCAAAATGGGTGGACTCCGCCTTCAACAACTGTTGATGGTGTAGTTACACCCACTGATATTTCTTTGTGGACCAAAACAAACTTGGATGAATGCAACTGGAATAGTAAAGGTCTGCATGCTTTGTTTATGGTTGTGTCTCCTGAGGAGTTTAGGAGAGTGTCTATGTGTGTGATGGCTAAGGAAATTTGGGATATTTTAGAGACTACCCATGAGGGTACTAAAACTGTAAAAAACTTCAAACTACAAATGTTGACGTCTAGGTTTGAAGAACTTAGGACGAATGATGATGAGAGGTTTGATGAGTTCTATACTAAACTGAACGATATTGTGAACTCTAGTTTCAATCTAGGCGAAAGGATCTCTGAGTCAAAAATCGTTCGTAAGGTTCTTAGATCCCTACCTGAAAGGTTTAAACTTAAGGTAACTGCTATTGAAGAAAGTAAGGACCTAGCCGGTGTTAAGATAGAAGAACTCGTAGGATACATCCAAATTTATGAATTGTCCTTAGCACAGCATAAGAAACAAAAATCCATCGCCATACACATTGTTAGGGAAGATGAGAGCGAGTCCACTGAGATTGAGACAAATAGGGATGATGAAATTGCTTATTTTGTTAAAAAATTCCAGAAAGTGATGAGGAATAGGAGAAAACCTCAAGTGCTGAATAATTAAGTCCTAAATAAACTCTCGAGAGGTAGACGTAGAAGAATACCTCTAGGACTCCCATTAAGAATCCTCAATCTGTCTAATGCCATGAGTGTAAGGGATTTGGTCACTTTAGGAATGAATGTCCTAATCTGAATAGGAGCTCGAATAAGGAAAGGTGTAAGGCTTTGGCCGTGACCATGAGTGATGAGGAGTCAGATTTTGATTCTTAGAATGAGACATCCGGAGGAGAGGATGAACAAAAATCCATGGCCTTCACTTCGATTGCTGCAATGGAGTCCGATCGCAAGATTGAGAAGGGGAAAATGGAGAATGAGAGTGTACAGTCTGATGGTGAGTCTGATGATGAGACGAACATTCACGAGTCTTATCGTGAATTATTTGAGGAAAGTCTCAAAACCAAGAAGGTCAACAAAGCCGTTCTGAAAAACGTGAACGAGCTCGAGCTTGAACGTGAAAAACTTTTGAGTGACCTTCAGGACTCGACTAAGAGAGTGGGTGAGTTGACGCTCGTTAATGAAAACTTGGAAACTACAGTTAAATCATTAACATATGATCTTGATAAATCCAATGCTCAACTCTAGTCATTTATGAGTGGCTCGAAGAAGCTGGACAATCTGCTTGGAATGAACAAGCCTGCAAGTGATAGGCATGGTCTGGGTTATGTTCATAACCGTGATACTTCAGCTAGAACATTTAAGACCACATTCGTTCCTACCACGAGCAAGGCTCGTGAGATTGCTTATCCGAAACCCAAAGGTAAGCATGACATAGGATCGAGACCTACCGCACGGCATAGCGTCAATCGTCCTATTTTTCGACAACCTCCACCGAGCAAGTTTGGACCACGATTCATTCCCACTTGTCACCACTGTGGTGCTCTGGGACACGTCAGATCTAGATGTCGTAACCGTGTGACTAAAAGCAACAATCTGAACTTCACTAGCAAAGTTGACTTTCTTGCCAATCAAGTCACCCACTTAACTGAAATGATGACTCGATTAACTCAATCATCATTTGCTTCTAAGAAAGTTTGGGTCAAGAGGAGCGACTTCGAGAGTCGTGAAATTGGTCGTGCTCTTAATGGTAAGGGCATTCAAATTTTGCTCTGATTTAGTGGTAAGCCGTATGCATGTGCAGTTCATTGTATTCATTCATTCATGCATTCACGTTTTTTAATTTTGTGTTATTTTTGTTGTTTCTATTTATTTTTTCGCATTTATCTGCTTTCAGTATTTAAAAAAAAAAAAAAAAAATATATATATATATATATATATATATATATATATATATATATATATATATATATATATATACCAAATTAGGCCCAGATAAAGGTGTTAAGGCAATTATGTATGGATGGAAGTAAATAGTTTATTGAACTTAAAGAAAATACAAATACAAGAAATGCTTGAAATTTGAAATTACGAGAAATTACAAGGGAATCTAAAACTATCTTGAAGATGGTCAATATTAATTATTCTACGCTTGAGGAAAAACAGATGAAATGGTTCTCCTTTAAAAGACCCGGATATGAAACAATTGAAGCATCTTGAATAGTATCACGTGAAAAACTTTTCTTCAAATGAGAGAATCTTTCCACCAACTTTCCACTTGAGAGATTCGTTGAAACAACTTTTTTGTCTACTACTTGAGAGCATCTTGAAAAATATTTTTGTCTACCACTTGAGAGCATCTTGAAAATCTTTTTGATGGCCACTTAAAAAATTCTCTTCACTTGAGCACGTGAAAAACAACACTTTTCTTCACATGAGAGAATCTTGAGTTCACAAAATTGAAAATAGTTATCTCCTTCCCGGCTTTTTGAAATCTTTGTCAGGTCTTCCTTTTGAGTGTCGGCAAAGCTGGAAGAAATAATTTGTTGGCTAGCAAACACATCTTGAAAAGTAAATCTTTTGATTTTAGAGCACGGTATTGATAAAGTTCATCAAGAAAACTTGGACCATGTATTCATTTGGTAGTTTTTAGATTTTCTTGATCAATTAAATCATCAATATCAAACCCATAACAATCATCTTCATTATCATAGGCATGATCTGATTCTTCGTTTGAGGTTTCTGACTTTGATTTCTTTGAAGCGGCATCTGCTAAATTTGTAATCTTCTCAGAAATCTGTAAAAAAATCAGCAGTTTTTTCTTGCTCTTTTTTAGAGGGAACTCCGGTATTCTTTTGTTCTTGAATCCATGAGTTTACCGCCTTAGGACAGCAATTTGTTTCATGAAATTTTGACCACCATTTAATTTTGAATCTTCTTGCAATCTTTTTGACATTGAATGCTGAACCAAGATTTTTGAATAATTTAATAGTCCCAACAGAAAATCTATGAGATTTTGAGATTTATTGAAAATTGAAACAGAAGATTTTCTTGAGGTTTTAAAAAGGTTTTTGCCTCTTTTTTGAAATGTTCGAACCCTTGACGAGTAAGACTAGGTAAAACAGTCTCGTCAATGCCAAAATATTCGAACCATGTTTGAAACCATTTTGAAAAATTGTTTGAACAAACCTGACTAAAAAGAATAAACCAGGAATGCGAAACTGGTCTAAAGAAAAAGACATTAGACCAAGCATCAATGTAGTCAAAATAATTGAAACGAGATTCAAATGAAGCATTTTTTGAAAGATTCATTTTTCTTCTCATTCCATGAGTTGGTCCCCAAATTTTCATAAGACAACACCCGTTGAATAGAAATTTTTGAGAAATCAATGTAATTTTGTTTTTGACGATTTGGAGTATGAGTAATGATGGCTGATCCTTTTTTGACAAGAATAGCGTCATAGTATTCTCTTGATTTTTTGATATTTTTGGGTAAGAAATGGAAGTCTTGAGGTAAAAAATCTTGAATACATTCATCAAGGGATGAATATCTATGGATCCATGAAGTTTCCATTTCACAAATAGGAAGGTAAAGGGGTTTTGTAAAATAATGAAAGGTAATTTGAGATGGATTAATTTCAGGTAACTTACCAGATCCTGTTTGGACAGGTTTCTTGAAGTTTGAAGGTTCATTTTGAATAGAAGCCCTTTGAGTAGAGGCTAATGTAGTTTTTAAAGAATTTGAAGATGAAGAATGAGAATTTGAAATATAATCATCAATTGTAAGTAAAGGAATTGAAGATTGAAGATTTTTGCTTATTCTTCTTCTTAGAGGAAGAAGAGAAATCCATATCTCACAAATGATTCACTTAACACTCTTCTTTTGCAAGAATTCTCTAGTTAAGAAGTCTGCAAGATAGTTAGATTTTCCTTGTATATATAGAAATCAAAGCAAGACAAAATAGCTTGCCATCTATCAAAAATTTGTTTTAAAACAAGGTTTTTAACGTCCTTTTGTAAAACGTCTTTTGAAACTTTACAATAAATTTTTAGAATAAATTCTTTATTGATTAAATCATCTTGAAATTTTGAAATACATAAAACAATTGATAAAATCTCTTTTTTGATTGTAGAATAATTTCTTTGAGGGCCAGTCCAAATTCCACTGCAAAATCTGACTAACTGTTCTTGTTTTGACATTTTTGGAATCTGCTTTAGTACTCCACCATACCCTATATCAGAGGCATCAGTTTCGACAATTATCGAGGCTTCTGGGTCAAGTATTGAAAGACAATGTATGCTTTTGATAGCTGCTTTAGCCTTTTGAACAGCTAAAGTATGCTCGTGACTCCAGGGATCAGGCTTCTTTTGTAATCTTTTGAAAAGAGGGGCACATATCAGCCTAATATCTTTAATAAAGTCTGACACGTAATTGACACAACCAAGAAATCTTTGAAGACTAGATTTTTCAAGGATTTGATCAGGGAATTCATCAGCAAACTCAAGACTTCGTTGAATAGGAATAATGGTCCCTAAATGAATATTATGTCCTAAAAATCTAATATTCATTTGACACAAAACAACCCTTTTAGCAGATACTGCTAAACCATTTTCTTAATAATTTGAATGAATGTATGCAAATGCTTGAAATGCTGTTCAATACTTTCAGAAAATATTAAAACATCATTAATGTAGACAATGATAAATTTGAAAATGGATTAAAAATATCATTCATGATTTTTTGAAATTTAGAAGGAGTATTTTTTAAACCAAAAGGCATAACATTCCATTTGTATTGTCCGAAGGGAACATTAAATGTATTTTTGTATCTATCTTCCTCTTTGATTTGAATTTGCCAAAAATCAAGTTTCATATCAAATTTGGAGAAGATACAAGCTTTGAATAATCTATCGAGGAGATCTTTCTTTCAAGGTAAAGGATAACAAATCCATTGAAGAGCAAATTTGAGAGGTTTATAATTGATCACGAGTCATGGAGCTCCAAGTTCTATTTCAGCAGAATTACTGACATAGAAAGCTGAACAACTCCAACGAGATTTACTCGGCCGAATAAAACCCTTTTCAAGGAGATCATTAATTTCCTTGACACAATGATCAAGTAAATCTTTGTTCATTTGAATTGGTCTAGATTTGGTTGGGATATTGGATTCTTGAAAATCAGAATTGTATGGAAGGAAAATAATGTGTCTCTTTCTATCCCAAAATGCATTTGGAATAGTAGAGCAGATTTCCTTTTCAATTTGTTTTTGAAAAATCGATTTTTTTCTTTTACTGAAGATTCTTGCAACTGTTCTTCAATTCTTTTGAATTTGATTTCTTCTTTAAAAAATAGAATATGTTGCCTTTTTAAATTTATATTATTAATCATTTTTGAAATCGTTGCTTCTTTTAAGGAATTAACATCTTTAAAAGAGGGAGGATTTATAAATTTGAAAAATATTTCTTGACCAAAAATTTTTGTAATCCTTTAGAATCTGCTTTAAAAGAATAAATTTGAACAATAAAAGGTGTACCAAGAATTACTTCTTGATCTAAATCTTTAACAAGATAAAATATATTTTTGAAACAGATATTTGAGTTGCAAACATGTGCTTTCGAAAGTTTACATTGAATATTGAGTTTTTTTACCACTGGCTCCATAAAGTCGCTCAGTAGTCTTTTCAGAATATTTTGTAGGAATCAACCCTTCCCTAATACAATTTTGATCAGCGCCTGAATCAATAAGAACACGAGTTGAAAGTTTGAATTCTTTGTTGACGATAATTGTCATATGAGAAGATGAAGCTGAAAATGTTAATGTTATTAATCGAATTCAGCTACAAAAAACGTATTGTCATATGACAATACGTTTTTTGTAGCTGAATTCGATTAATAACATTAACATTTTCAGCTTCATCTTCTTTGTCAGAAGATCGATTTGAATGATCTTTATCATAAGGACGAGGAAAACGAGGAAAATGATAGCTAGGATGATAAGCATGAGAAGTATCATTTGAATCGGACTCATCAGAAGATTCTTGAGAGATTTGTTTAGATTTAGATTTAAAAAGTACTACTTCCATTCGTACTTCTTTCATTTGTTTTTCAAGAATGGCAATTTGAGATTTCATTTGATTTACTTCTATCTTCAAATCAGAAGTAGAAGCTTTCTTTTCTGAAAAACGATTCATAATATTTTAAAAAATAACGGGTTTAGAAGTAGAAGATGAGGGTAAAAGAGTAGCAAATTTCTTTTTGAGCTGAGGATCTTTGATTTGATCAACAATATCTTGAATGAGTTCTTCTTCTTTAGTAAGAACATAAATGGTCTTACACCCACAAATTTCTTTCTCTTGACTAGAAGAAAAGGAGTTTGAGGAATTTTCCGACTCATAGTCAGAGTCTTCTTAATGTTGAAAAACATGTTCTAATTCAGAATTAGATTTTTCATTAGAATTAGAAATTATATTGAGAAACTGAAGTTTAATATCTTCATCAATTTGAAGATTATTGATCTTATCCTTCATAGGACATTTATTTGAATAGTGTCCAGTTTGCTTGCATTTCCAGCAAGTGACATTATTTTTATTTTTAAAGCATTTTTTCTTTGAAATTTTTCTTTTTGGAAATTTTGAATGGGGAAATTTTGAATATTTTTTGTAATATCTTTTTGTAAAATTCTTTTCAAAATACTTTCCCTTTTTTGAAAATTTTCGATTCTTTCTTTTTGAAGGAGGAACAATTTTCTCATATCCATATTGTTCACAAAAAGATCCGAGTTCCTTACGACTCTCAGTTCTTAATGGTTTTAATTTGGCTTTGAGTTTTAAATCATTACGGAGAGCTAATCCTTCTTTATTGATAATAGTGATTATCTCTCCATAAGTAAGATTTTGATAACCTTCACTATCATATTCCTTTTTGATAGTGTTTTTTATTCTTTCAGCAAAAAGTTTAGGAAGTCCAGATATAAATCTTTCCTTCCAAAATGACTCATCACAATCTTGACGAAGCATAATTCTGGTAATAAAAGTATCTTTGTACCATTTGAAATCTTGTAATGAAGGACAATGAATGTGCATAAGAATATTTGAATTCTTTTCAACGAAAGAGATAGGATTTCCTACGAAATGTTTGATAATGGTATAAACAAGAGTCATGAAGCTATTGTTTTGTCCTTGATTATCAATGGCGGAAAGAATCTCATTTCTTTCTCCGTCGGCCATATAATTATACCACCAGTTTTTTAGGCATCCCCGCAAAACCTATAGTGATATAATTGTATGCTTGAGCAGGATTAATATTTGAAGCAAGATATGAGTTGTAACATATAACCATTCTCTCACATAGCTGAATAACTTGATATTCAGATAAACCATCTATATTTCATTCAACAATAGATTTACTATCGTATGAATGTTGTTTTGAAGGTTTTTCTTCAAAAAGTAAATCAGGGACAATATGAGAGGAATCATAAGGAGGGACTTTAGAGGTTCGTCCGCTCAACTTATTAACTTGAGGAATTTCATCATCAACGAATTGAGATTCAATTTCATCAATGGTGTAAATGTTTTTTGAAGAGGGAATTTTTTATAATTGAGTGGCTAGTTCTTTTACAACTTTTGACTCGGTATTAAGACTGTCTGAAGATGAGACCTCAGGAATTCTACGGAAAGTAGGAGTGATAACTTTCTTTTTCATGGCTTTTGATGATTTTGAAGAACTCTCAACATCAGAATTGATTTCAATTCTATTTAATTGAGAACAGACAGATTGTAGAACAATATTAGTATAATTGTTCTGAGACTGAATATTTTTGATATCTTTAGCAACAACCATAGATTTGTCTGGTCGTTCAGCAGATACTTTTTTGAGGGGAGAAGCAAGAATTTATATCTTTCCTTGAGAAACGACTATTTCTTGCATAGGAGGATGAAAAGATTGAATAGATTCTCCGGAGGGTGTTTTCCAAATTTTTGTAGGAATATCACTATTTTGAATAGTTTTCTTCTTCTTCTTTTGAGTAGGTTTTTTGTTAAAAACTTTGAAATATGCCCACTCATAAATACTTAGATCTTCTGGGTATTCATAAAATTCTTCCCAGAATGATTCAATTTCTTCTTTTGAAAAACCTTTTTGAAATAATTTTCGAAAGTTCTTGACTTCTTTTGTCTGATCAGTTTTGAATTCATTTCTTCTATTAATAGAAGAAATTACATTACATTGCTGATCAAGTTTTTCAGAAGGCGGTAACATATCCGATAAAGTCGGCGAACTAGGTTGCCCTGGATCATCTTCTTTTTCTGTGTTACCGAAATGAGCTCTTGAAACATTTGGATCTAAATCAACTCATTTAAAAGAAGAAGTTGAATGTCTAGCACATTAAAAGAAATTGGATTTAGATCCATCATCTATTCTAGATGAAGAACTTCTTTGAAAAGTATTTGAGGAATATGGTTTGTCAAAGATAACTCTAACACTTCCATCAGGGAAATGAATAATTTGTTCAGAATTTCTTTTGATAGGAGTTCGAGTTGGATTTTGAGCATTTTCAAAATCCCAATGTAAACCTCTTTCTTGAAGATTCCAAGGAATTCTCTTGGGTATCATAACATTTGAATGAAGTGGGTTAACTTCAACTAAGAGACTTTCATCTCTTGGCGAAGATCTGAGTGCACGAATATTGAGTTGAGTGTTCAGAAGTTTGTAATAAACTCTATATATTATAACAAAAGCTTTTGAAGCTCCGTCTTGGAGACTAATTGAAAATTTTGGATAACAATTTGAAAATACCGGTCCACTTTCAAGATTGGACTCAACCATGGAAAGTAAAGAATGCTCAAATCTTAAAAGTCTTTTGTCTCTTAAGGTTATAAGAACAGGAATATCAAGACCCAGTCTAAATAAGGGCTTAACAGCAATTTGAACTAAACCAATATGAATATACTGAAATTTCTTCCTATGAGCAAGAATAGATTCTTTTGAAAGCAGATTTAAAGAAACAATTTGATTTTTTATAGGAATAGTTTTTTCCAGAGTTTTGATAACATAACTTTGAGTAAAATCGAATTTTCCTATCTCATAGATAGAACTCTTTTCTACCTTTGGGATAGTCCAATTTTGAAGAGTTTGTTCAATTTTTGCAATTTGAAGTTCCTTTGAATTAATATCATTTGAAATATTACTTGATGCAGATGCAATATTTTGATCATCAATTTCTTCGTTGTTTTCTTGAAAATATGTTGACGTATTACTATTTCCTTCTTTTGAACTACCACCTTTACTAAACCAATTAGACATGAAAGACATAATTAAATGCGGTGAAAGAAAACAGTAATCTTACCACTGTAGACACAATGCCATAGGCTAGACTGACGCTTTACCAAAGCCTACAAACGGGACCACCCAAAACGCCTACTCCGGCTAACACGGGCTAACCAACGTCTAACAGCAGACATCCATGGCTATACACCAGTATGACCTTTGACACGATGATAACAATAGTTTGACACTATTTACTCTTACAAAACTCAATTATGGCTCTGATACCAAATTAGGCCCAGGTAAAGGTTAAGGCAATTATGTATGGATGGAAGTAAATAGTTTATTGAACTTAAAGAAAATACAAATACAAGAAATGCTTGAAATTTGAAATTACGAGAAATTACAAAGGAATCTAAAACTATCTTGAAGAGGGTGAATATTAATTATTCTACACTTGAAGAAAAACAGATGAAATGGTTCTCCTTTTAAAGACCCGGATATGAAACAATTGAAGCATCTTGAATAGTATCACGTGAAAAACTTTTCTTCAAATGAGAGAATCTTTCCACCAACTTTCCACTTGAGAGATTCGTTGAAACAACTTTTTTGTCTACTACTTGAGAGCATCTTGAAAAATATTTGTCTACCACTTGAGAGCATCTTGAAAATCTTTTTTATGGCCACTTAAAAAACTCTCTTCACTTGAGCACGTGAAAAACAACACTTTTCTTCACATGAGATAATCTTAAGTTCACAAAATTGTATATATATATATATAATAAAATATATTTTATGTTTGGGCAAACGACAAATTGTTTTGATTTTAAACCTGTTATGTGTAACCAAGTAAGCAATTATTTGTGCTATACTATTATTTTCATTGCTTGGTTCGGTTTAATCTGGAGTATTTAGTATATGTGTCATCATGTAATCACTTGCACTGCACACATTATGATCTTGTGAAATGATTCTGAATCGCGTGTGTGAGATTTGGGATGGCAATCACGTGTTGGTAAGGTGATTCGAACACAATATATATATATATATATATATATATATATATATATATATATATATATATATATATAATTAAATTAAATTATTATCAAATTAAATATGTGAGTGTTTAATTGATTCATCTTACCCTCTGTTCGAAGCTTATTTGACTCGAGTAATTACGCTTGAGGGATTTCTCATAACCTGGTGCCTATGGTCATCTGACTTGGGTTAACCGGCTTAAAGCTCGTTACAGGAGTCAATTTAGTCGCTTAATAGACTGAGTTTGCACATAAGATGCTATGTTCGAGAAACGCGTTGAAAAATAATTTATGCTCATATTCATGGGGAGAAAAGAAAAGTTATCACTTAATTGAGCTTATTTTTAGGTCCTACAATTCATTCGGATTTGACTTTCGTTTGTAAGGATCATTTTTTTAACAAGTGATGTTTTGCTTGTCATTTCTCACAAAATTAAGATTTGGAGTCGTTTTTAGGGCTGGGCAAAATGTCCGAACCGAACCGAACTGAACCGGAACCGAACCGAACCGAACCGAGCGGGTTTATTTAAATGAAATACCCAAACGGGTATCCGAATCGAGAGCCGAATGGTTTAGTTCGATTTTCGGTTCTAGACCCAGAACCGAAGAATCGAATAAGAACCGAATTTTTTTTTTATATTGGATAAATCAATTTCTTTTATTTTTTCTAAATAAATTAATAATTTTTTTCTTATTAAATCTTATTAGTTGAACAATTTAGAGTTTATTTATGTTTGTTAGTTGTGTTTTTTTCAATTTTTTCTTATATAGTCTCTTAGTAGTTAGTATGGAAAGTCAAGCAACTGATTATTACATTAAATAGTTGGTAAGTATTATAAATACTTTAAAATATTTTATCTTTATTACTTCTAATTTATATTTCATTTTTATGTAGATTTGAATGTTTGAAGCAAATGAATTATTGATATGAATTATCGAAATTTTATTAGTAATATTTACTTTTTCTTATCTGTATTTGACAACTTATTATTTATATGTTATTAAATTAGATTATGTTAATTTGTAAAAGTTAAGATTGAATTTGGTATTTATATCTACTTTTTGTTATTAATATTAGTATCTACTTTTAGGTGTATTTATGTAGTATTATTTTAAATGTTAAAAAATTTAATTATAGTACGGAACCGAACCCGAACGGTTCCATTTACTAAATACCCGAAAATTTCTGGAACCGAAAAAAATCGAACCGAACCGAACCGACCCGCGCCCACCCCTAGTCGTTTTCATGATAAAATGGTGGCACATTACACCCATGAGTCATTTATACACTTTACTACATCTTGAACTTAACTATGTATGTGGAAAAGTCGGTTTGATAATGCTCGACTTGTGTTTGCATGCTTGATTTTTATCATCGAAATGTTGAGTGCTCAATTTGCTTGACGTTCGTGTTTTTTTTATTTACAAAAAAAATTATATGAGCATTCTTATTTAAAGTGTGATACAAGAAACATTCTTTGTGCTGTAAGTCAGGGGGAGAAAAGAATTGATCTGAAGTGAGCTTTCATATGTAGGTTCTAATGTGCTTTAAGGTTTGACTTTCATAAGTAGAAGAATATACTTATTCGCAGTGATGTTTTGCATGTCATTTCTCACAAAATTAAGGTATGGAGTCCTACTACTAGAGGATTAGTGACACTTTACATGTATGAGTCACTTATATCATTTACTCGATGTGTCTCTTTTGTTGGCGTTGTGGGATAGTTTACTATTCACTGCATCTACTTGTGATTGCTTATACCTACATTGTTGGGTTGTTGTGTGCTATTGCTCCGTCCCTTCGGCATTTGTGACAAAAATAGGAAGAGATTTTTATTGTAAGGGGGAGCTATATCATTTTGCATTTTCTAAGCCAGTTACTTATGTCTTTAGGGGTCGATGGGGGCGAAACATAGATATACATCTGAAGACATTGTGTTTTTTGTTGATCGATATTGCATTTTCATATCTTGAGGGGTCGTTGGGGAGAGATATAGATACATGTACCTACTGTTTTAACACTTTGAGTATTTGCAGTAAGGTAATCTTGTGCATTACATTTACATTAGATATCATTCACTGAGGAGGAGAATGTGCATTGCATTTGTGTTGCATTTCATACATGGCTGTTTGAGTTTTGATGTTTTGTGATATTATTGTGGTCATGGTGTTTTGGTTAGCATTAATATTGCATCTCAAACTAGCTTGCTTATTGAATTGATTATGCTTCTCAGTACTTTATTGATTAAGTCCTATATCACGTACTTTTACACTGGTATGTGAGTTTTGATTTCAGGATACAGGATGAACAAAGTGGAAGCTACATTCAGTTGACTCAGTTGGACTTGAGTAGTTTTGATAGGTTGATTTATGTTTTGTATTTAGTTTTGTCACAGAATACCAAAGGGGGATTTTGTTAGATTTATATTGTATTGGCGATTATGTGAACAAAAGGACCAACTTGAACAATTATAAAAGTGTAGGGACTGAATTGTAAATTTTCATAGTTGGTAGGTTAGCTTAGGGTTCGGGGTTTCATGTTTGGAACAAAAAGGATTCAAGACGATTTTTCGCTAGTTGCTCGCCGGAATGATGCTCGAGCGGATGAAACAGAGACACATCGCTCGACCTTCGCCCACATGTCGCTGGAGTAACATGCCCTTCACTCGAGTGAAGTATGCTCCTCGCTCGAGCGACTATGTTTTTCGGCCAGACCTAATTTCGATTTTCGAGACTTTTTCTTGGCCCATTCAACCTAATTCGTCCAACATATAAATAGAGGCGTTGCATTTTCTGCGAACAAGAGATTGAACACATTATATTCAAGAGAGAATTCATCCTACACAAGATCAAAAGTTCAATCCTTCAATTCATATGTGCTCCACTCATTGAAACATCAAAGCCAATCAAATCAAACACTGAATTAGATTCTTCGCTCGGGCCTGCTGCAAGATTGTTTCGTCAACTTGGCTGCGTAGGAGATCAAGGAAGAATTTGAAGAACGATGAGTTCTTGGGGAAGATCTACAGGAGATAAACTGTGTAAAGAGTTAGAATTGGAGTTCATGTGCTCATTCAAGGAGGACTGCTTTACTAAGAAGAGCCAGGATTGGTGTTGGTGTGCATATTCCAAGAGGGCTGCTTCAAACTTCAGACAGGAGATCAGAAAACTTATGTCGTCAACTTTGCTGGTAGTCTGTAAGTTTTATCAACAGTTTATAGTGGATCTTTGACTAGTAAAGTGCCCGGAGTTTTTCTCTCGTTGGGTTTCTCCGTGAACAATTCTGGTGTTGTGTATTGCTTTCTTTACTGTTTTGATATTACCTCGGAATTCAAAGATAAGAAAATCTGAATTGTTTGACTAATCACTTAGACATAATTAACTTGTGACTTGTTGCTTGTTAATTAAAATGTTAATTCCGCATTTACATCTAATCACCCGCCTCCCTTCTAGGTGTAGTAGGGTCGAATCTTGCGTTTCTCAAATACTAAGTCCGAATCAACTAATAGCACTTTACGATTTAGTCCCCAAGCTTTGGAGTAATTCCACTTTAGCCAATTTTCTATTATTTTTTTTCAATTTCATCATTTTTCATCGAGATGCACTTAACAAACAAAATATATACAAAACTAAGTATCAATTCATTTAAAATAACAATAATTGCTCTAGTTTAACGGCACGGATAAGTATAATCATAAATACATTCTAATGGTGGTCAAACATAAATAATAATAATAATAATAATAATAATAATAATAATAATAATAATAATAATAATAAATAATAATAATATTATTATTTATTATTATTATTATTATTATTATTATTATTATTATTATTATTATAAACAATCAACTTAAAAAATAAAAATTAAACAAAAAGTAATTAATTAGTCAAATGACTTGTTATATCTATAAATTACGTGCCATGCATAACATAGAGGAGGGTCTCACATTGATCCACTCAACATCAATTATGTTAATTGGATTGTGTCAATTAAATCAAGCAACCTTTTCTAGTGCCTGAACTTGGGTCCGTTCTACTCTTCATCTCGACACATTCCCTTTCTTTATATATATATATATATATATATATATATATATATATATATATATATATATATATATATATATATATATATGTATGAGTTCATTTTTGCATTCAAGTTATGTATTCAAAACCCTAGCCAAATCCCCCTCACCCATCGCTCTTGCACTCATTCTATTCCGTTTCCAGTCCATCCCTTTGCTTCCTAAATATATGTTCTAGCATACATGTGATACCAAGGTGGACGAGTAGGAGGCGGGATTTGTTGGTCACATATCTCATCGAATTTCATGATCTATAGAATTTAACAAGGCTTCATCATTAATCATGGATACAAAGGATTTTGTATATCATGTTTTAATCACAAAAATATAAAATAAATAATGAATACATAATTCAAATAATTTGGAAGAATAGATGGGTACAGCCCTTATTTATTTGAACTGTGCATTTATTTTGTAATATTATAAATTTTGAGATTTAATAAATATTAATTTTTCATTCAAAATAACTATATAGAGTACATTGTATTTGAATATTGATAAAATAACATAATAAAAATAAATTTAACAATACTAGCAATTAAAATAACAATACATTGTGTTTGATGTAGATTTTTATAGAATAGGTTTTATGAAAATTGATATCTTTGAAGAATATATAATTAAAAGGTTAGGGTCCACATAAAAAAATATTTTATTGAAAAAATATATGATTGAAATTAGTTTCGAAAAAATAAGTTTTAAACAATTTGTACCAAACCTGAGCTAAGCGAACTCGAAGATTACTATTCTTGAGGTCCATAACATCATCTATAAAGCCGAAATTAAACAAAAGTAAAAAACAATTTTTATATAATATTTGCTAAATCAAGTTTAAGCTCCTATTTGGTACCGATTAAAATTCAGATTTTAATCAAAATCAAAATCAACAATCAATTTTAACAACTTATTTCATGGGTTCCACAACTTTTCAACCACACATTTCATCGACTTTTATCAATATCTACTAAAAATATAATTTTATTCCCCAACAAACAGAGACCAAGTATTAAACACTAATATTGAATTGTTAGTAAAAAAAAATTACAACACAATAAGTTTTCAACCACACATTTTATCGACATTTATCAATATCTACTAAAAATATGATTTTAATCTCCATCAAACATAGACTAAGTGTAAAACACTAAATATTGAATTGTTAGAAAAAAAAATACAACACTAACTTTTCAACCACACATTTCATCGACTTTTATCAATATCTACTAAAAATATGATTTTAATCCCCACCAAACATGGACTAAGTGTTAAACACTAATATTGAACTGTTAGAAAAAAAAATTACAACACAATAAAAATGACCAAATTACTAAACTCATTCTCCTTAACAAGATTATTTATTTCTACACGGTTGAATAATATAATTCAAACTTCACATGAAAATTACATTTTGCAGAGCGGTTCACAAGTCATCTTTTCTAGCTCGTATTTGAATTTTTCCACAGACAATGGTGGCAAGAATAATGGTACCACAACTCCATCTTCTCCTTTACCGTTCTTGATATTAGTACAAACACTAATATTTGAAGTGGCCGAAGCAACTCCACCATACACTGCATTGCCCCATCCAAAATCAATCTTCTCGAAACCTAAACGAGTTATGTTTGAAACAATGAAATTCCAATCTGTTGCGTATTTGGGTCGTTTCTTGATCACCATAAGATCTGCCACTGATTTAATGTACTCTTCACTCATTTGAGCCTTTGCATTTTGAATTAACTGAACTGCATATGACAATGGAGCAGTGCATAAAATTCTGGCGGTGGATACTGCTGCCGGATAAGCGAGAGCATTGCCGTAGTATCCCGTCGGTATATTCAGGCCTGGCTTGCCACGCACATTGGCAAGGATTGAAAGACGAACAATCTCGTCTGGATCAGATGGATTCAGTGCATTCGTACGACATTTCCATAAGCATGCTATTATCAGATCCAATCTTGAGCATCTACGAAAACTTCCCGACGAGGATAGATGATTATAAAGTGCTTGTATATCCTTAGGAGTAAAGAAAACGGCAGTCCGAATTAGCTTGTCCGAATCCATAAAGTCTGTGGATTGTGGTATTTGTTCATATTCATGGTGTATGCATGTAATTCTTGGGGGAGATCTTGCATTCAAATATTGTTCTCTTTGCCATACAGGTAGAATAGAAGGTGTAGATGCCCCTTTCTCTAATTCAGAAATAGCATTTAGAAATTGCATCATCCCATAAGCATCTGCCATAGTGTGGTTGTATCGGATTCCCAAAGCAAATCCACCACAGATGAATCTGGTTACCTGCATTTAGGATTAATTTAGATAATTCATTTCAGTACTTATAAGCTACTTAACATCACGCATAAGATTCTAAAACATAAATTTCAAGTGCTTATTGTAACTTGTAAGCCATTAAAAGTAAATGTTATGTTTTAATAGACCACTTGTCTAGTTCAATTTTTTCTTATAATAGAAATAATTGAATGATAATACTAGTACACTTGAAGTGTAATTAATAGACCACGTGTCTAGTTCAATTTTATAGCATGATAGTGCGGTAAATAAATTCCACTTGATAGTCTGGTATATTATCTAAATTCTGGACAAAATTGTGTATATCTTCTCTTGAATTTAATGTTCTTTGATTGGTCATATATATTGGTGAGTTGAGAATTTGAGAATGAGCAAAGAATACGAATTCGCTTCAAGAATTGTCTGCCTGAAAAATGGGTTGAATGACTACTTTAAGTATTTTCTATTGAACAATTATAAATTTGAGCTCAATAATTAGTAATACCTAAACTTCGACGTCTATGACTTATTCATTAAAGAAAATGAAACTTAAGTTAGTCACTTATGTCAGTACCTAAATACTACAAATATTTTAGCTTCGGTGGTTTTAAATATTCTGTGAGTGTAGCTTTTTTGCTTTTAGTAAAAAAAATAAAAATAAAAATTAATAATTAGATTTGATGGTCAAGAATTCACTAGAGATTATCTAATTATTGGAGCATGAAAAATATATGGCCAAACACATCTTCATGGTAACTCTATAAAACTTTGGAGTCAATTGTAATTAATTTGAAATATTATGAATATAATTATAGTTGTAATTAAATTTCAGGAACTACTTCAGTTAAGCCAATTATGACATAATTAGACTTAAATTTGAAACATTTAACTGTTGATTTAATTATCCCCTCTTTGGTAACAATTATTTTAAAACATTTTTCTCTATATATTCATTTTCAATTACACATTTACACAATAAAGTATTTTGTACATAAATCCAATTTTTTTTTCCTTATTTTTTAACCACACATTATTCTAAAAATAACTATTTAAAATATTGTTTTTTTCGAATAATGGCCATCAAACAAGAGCTTAATAAAAGTTGCACGAGGTGTGTGGATTCTACTTTTGAAAACATAAGGATTGAATGTTGGAAGCATAAAATTTTTGAAACCAATAGCTGAAATTTTATGGATTAAAAGCTGGAAGTTCGTTATTCGAATCTAAGAACTTTTAGATGAATTGGAACATACTTGAAACAACAAAAGAGGGCAGCCAATGATCCCTCCCGAACCAGATACATCGTGCAGAAACTCTTCCATAAACGGCCATGGCGGCAATATGTTATCCCCAAGCTGCTCAAGCCTGATATATGCATCAGCCTCTACGAACAAAACGCCTTCGCCATTGCAATCAACCATAAGTTTTCTGTTGTCTCCTTCCATAATCCTCCCAGCAAAGGGATAGTAATAAACCAGTGCTTTCGCAAGTCCTTCTCGAATGACTTCAACTGGATTAATCCCTTTCATTGAAGGATTGTTTTTATAGAAAAACACCATCGGAACTTGAAACCGTAAACCTTCTTGATCATCTATATCGGAGAGTTTCTTTATTTCACGTGGTGTAGGCTTTGCCGGTACCACCAGTTCAGGCTTACACCGTTTCACGGAAAAAGCAATGGTGGAAGAAACTGCCATGGCAAAGACTATTTTTTATTTAGAGAATACAAGGAGTAGGCTTATTAGATTTGATATTCTGATTGCATTAATTTATATTGTGAAAATGCCTATAAATAGAGGGGCAGTGGCACGGTTTGGCAGCCCCATTTTTGTGTGAAAATACGTTTTGGAATAATAATTTTTTTTGGAGATGTGTGATTAAAAAATAAGGAAAAATTTTCGATATATGTGTAAAATTATTTTATGAAAGAATGTGTGGTTGAAAATGAATTTTTGAAAAAATAGGACCAAACATATGCTTAAATGTGAAAGCTGATATAGGTGGGGGACCGTGGGGCTATTGCTAGAGAATAAACCGTCCAGAAAAATAATACACGTTTTAGTAACTTTTTAATTTTTTGTTTCATTTTCTGCCTGCTTGAAGAAGTCGGTCAACCATCGTTCGTTTTAATGTATCCTAGGTTACGGTTGACCCACAAAATGAAACCTTAAATGATTTTACGAAGAGACTAAAATAAACGTGTTTGGCTTCATTGTAGACAGTAAAGCAATAGGAACTACAACAAAAATAGTATTTTACAACGTTGTCAAAGATTTTTTGCAACATTCAGACGTATGTTGCAGATCTTGATATTGCCGTAGTGTAGAAGGATACATCAACTTTTTTGAAAGTTGCTAATAACATTTTTGCCAATACTTTTTGATCGTTACTAATAACTTTTTTGCGACGTTTAAGAATGTTGCTAATAACAATTTTGCAACGTTTTTTAAATGTTGCATATACTTATATCCTTATTTTTTGCAACATCTTTTCACTGTTGCCATTAATGTTTTAACAACATTCAGTGAACGTTGATGTTTCCTACCTTTTTAAAAAATTAAAAAAAATAAAAATTACTACATATATTTTTATGTTTAGGTATATTATTTTAAATATATCAAACTCATTTAACAGTAGTCTTTAAATTTATTTATGCAATAACCACTACAAGAAAAAAGGCATTTTGCAACATGCAAAAGGCAACATTCATCAATTGCATGTCGCTAAAAGGAGTCTATGGCAACATTCAGCGGGTATATGTTGCTATTGGTTGACAAAATTGAGTTTCGACAACGTTTTTTTAATGAATGTTGCTAATGCACCTGTTTGCAACGTTTGCTGCCCGTTGTCTTTAATTTTGTTTTTGCAACGTTCAATGCTCGTTGCTTTTAATATTTTGCAACGTTCAATGCGCGTTGCCGTAGATTAATTTTAGCAATGTGCAATGCACGTTGTCATTAGGTGTTTTAGTAACGTGCATTTGAACGTTGTCATTAACCTTTTTGCAACATTCATTGCAATTTGTCATTAATAGTTTTAACAACGCGTGTTCATACGAACGCTGCCAAAAGTCTATGGCAACGTTTTTCACGAGTTGCCATAGGCAGTTTCTGGTGTAGTGAACAATAAATAATAAATTCGTTGTTACAAATCATTTTCTCACAATCCTCTTAGAAAAAATAAAATTAATCGTATAAAAAAAAGACAAGTAAAAACTACTGTTTATGTACAAATTAAATTAACAAAAAGAAGATAAAGTACATTAATCCAAACTTTCCAACTTCAATGTCAAATACTCATTCCATTTAGAATTGATATCCTTCTTATAACATGATACTTCAACTTCTACATTAGACATCAACATATATATCAATTTGAAAACCCGAGCAGCAAATACTAAGAACAGCTTAAATATTTGCTATAAAATTCACAAGTTACAACCACAATCAAAAGTAGTCGTTAATCTCAAAGGTCGAAACCAATTGAAATCATCTATGGAATCTTGAAAGATGTTAATTAACCCAGAACGTGTTATGTGACTTCTGTATGGTTATTCCGCCTACGGAACTATTATTGTTCAAAATCGTTTTATACCCGATTGTTCCAAAATAAAAGTGATCAGGAAATGACATTAGATTCCCGCAATATATGACAGACAATGTATAACTTCTGAGTGAATCATAACAGGAACAAGTTGCTGTTGATACCCAAATCCAGGCTGTGGAGGAATCATGGCAGGTGGAGGTTGCCCAATGCCCATAGAATATAAAGCACAATCAGTCATGTTCAAGAAAACAGTTCTAGCATGTTTTTCTCATCAAGCTGAAGTTAAAAGAATAAGTTGCCCGAATCCTGCCTCGGCCCATGGTTGAATGTTAATAAAATTCAAATTTCTCACCAACTCAGGGAAGGATTTTTCAACTCCCATCTGCGATTTTTCTTTCTGCATTGAAGTCTCATAAGATGGCTCTGGCTTCAAAACTCTATTAACTGGTAGAAACACTGGAGATTGAGGTGGATGAGTCCAAACAACCCTAAGCTTGGTCTCTTGAATATAGTTTTTACCATCTTTCGCAAATTGCTAGAACAAAAGTGACACCGAGCAGAATGGCGATTATTCTTCAAGCTAGTTTTAGCAGATAATTCACAAGGAAGAACACAAGAGAAAATGCCAAGAAAAACAAGAGAATTCTTTATTATTTCATCCACCACCCAAAAACAGCCCACAAGCCGGGCTATATAGCTAGAAAATCGTAATTATCGAAATTTTACCAAAAATAGCAAAATCTCAAAGGAATTCGGAAGGGAAAATAGAGGATTTTCTCTCGAAATCGATGCGCACCAAGAGAAGCTGGATGATCAGGACGTGAGTGCCGAAAAGAGCTTTCCGAATTGGGGTCATAAGCGCAATTCTGATAACCGTAGCCAAAGTTATGGTCAAAATACCAAAATGTGTCCAAAAACTACCCCAATTAGGAAAAGATTTCGATTTTGCCATTTTTGCCCTGATCTGCCAACTCATGGTACCTCAGCGCCATCAACGAGCTATCAGACAACTCAGCATCATCTGACTCGGATCCTCCTACATCAAAAAGGAATAAAAAATACTGAAATCAATCTTCATAATATTTTTGATCATCTGTTACAAAAGTGCAAAAGAAAGAGCAAGAAACCATAAAAAAAAATAACCAAATTAGAATATTCTTACCATGGGAGGAATTTCTGCTTCAGTTGTGTCAAATGGCACAACTGTACATTGAATCAGGAATTTATTCTTGCACTGCATATCAGCTGGAGCCGATTTCTGCGCTTGCATGGTAACTGAATGTCCGAAGATGGCAAAAATCAATTAGCAGATAAAGAAGTCTAACAGCAACAAGTAATGCGGGTTGAAAAAGGAAATACTTCTAGTCATCCGAAGCTTATGTGATATAAATAATAAACGTATAAACAAGGTGAAGCAAAAAAGGAACTGAGAAAAGTACTTGACATAGAAAATTTTAGAATTATCATTTACAGCTAATTGTTTATAATGTGATGTGGACATCTTTTCAGAAGCTGGAAGCTGGGCTTGACATCTGCAAAGAATGCATCCAAGTAAACTCCTAACTCCAGCTTTCTGGTGCAAGGAATAGGATATAAAAACTCTGAACCAACATGTAAGGGACAGCTGTTTAGGTTTATATCTACAAGCTTCTATTCATATTTTGACAGTTTACAATCTGGTTTTCTTGGCAGAAGTAAATGAAGATCCTTACATCTTACCGTCTGGAATCAGCCACAAGAACCTCTTCCATTAAGCTATACCTAGGATCAACTCTGCCTACAGATAGGTTTTCAACCAATTTACAAAAAGGAATTCCACAAATATGATTTACATTCAGATAAACTTTAGAGAATTTTGTTAGAGCTCATCAGTTCTAATGACCCAAATTTTGAATGTTAACCAGTTGCAATAAAAAATTTCAACAACGAAAGAAACCTTAAGCGCAGTTCAGGAAAAAAATTAACAAATAAAGAAAGCGAGGTAAAAAATTTCTGTAACGAGTTAATTGTCAGCAAAAAGGGAAAAAAGTGGAATTGCACGTGCCCTGCTTTCTAGTTTTCATGCATGAATTAATTGATCTCATGAGTTCCAATATTTTGATGCTTTAGACTTGTAATGCACATATACTGCATAAATGAAATAATTTCTTCATAAATCACAACTAATACATAGTAAATGAAACACAATATAATGGCTTGAGCAGCAAAAAGACTTTCTTTTCCTTCTTTCTATCCCATTCTATAGTGAAATAAAAATCAAGAATTTCTTTTATCTAAAAGAAGTGCACAAACAGGCCCTATGTGCGCAAAAAAGACCACATCTTAAGCATCAACTAAAAACTTGTGCATGCTCAACATTTAGTATTTGGAAGAATTAAAAATGAAAACTTTTTGTCAACTTCTTTCAGAATACATTACAACAAAAAAAGGCCAATTTCAATGCACTTGTAAGAAATATGCTTCTGAGAAATAACTTCCAATCTCATACATAAGAGCATACTAATTGAAACGTTATGGCTTCAGAAGTACCGGTGTTTCTTTCTTTTCCATGCCCAAGGAAACAGAAACTTTCCACGATTAAATGGGAACATACTGAATTTTTTAACCATGTAAACATAAAATCCCAATTCAAAATTCAAACTCATATGCCCCTATATCTATTCACCTGAATCCAGAAGTTCTCTAAATAATGACACAGCCTAAACTTTTTTGAAAGTCTTAGCCAACCATTCAAAATTTTAAGTCAAGAACTATACATTAGAGAAATTAAATTTTGGTATCATTTATTTTGCACAAATTCTGACATTTACTAAGATCCATCAAAATTCCAATGGAAAAAATAAAATGCTCTCAGAATTTGGGTAAGAAAAATAATTACTTTCCACACAAATTTCTTTATTAGCAATAGCTTGCTTCTTGATTATTTGTATGTAAAACTAAAATTAAAAAGTTCCGAATTTAAATAATAAATAAACGTACACAAAGAGCCACATCAAAACGAATTTAATTATCTAAGAAAAATCCAATTAGAAATCATCCTATTCCCACAATTTCTTGAACCAAAAACTATCAAGTCAAACACATATTGGCCAAAGATCGAAAGATCTGCTCAAATAGAATAGTCGTCAATTATTTGAGTCATTCAATCACATTCAGCTGAAAACAAATCAAATACAAACCTACAATTGAACCTAATATATAAATAGATCCATGGAGATAAGATGAAATTCCGTCCTGTGATATATAACATTCACCGCGGTCTCTAATTCGCTTTGTGCAAGGCGGGAACCTGATTTTCGCCAAAACAACGACATCAATTAATAAGTTTATATATTGATATTCATACAGATTTGTAAACGCACGATTTTGGATTGCAGTATTCAAGAGAAACGACATCGCCGGCGAAGAAAATTCCCGACCTGCACCAAGCGAATTAGAGACCGCCGCAATAAATCAAACCTTTGCATGTATATACAGGATTTTGTATCTATAGCTTCATGTGCTTCTGCATCTATGAAATAGATCTGAATGACAAGAAGACTGCTCATATATGTTGATGGAGAGAGATTTTGCTAATGTGAAAATGCGAAGTTTCGTTGCAGAGATGGAGAGGTTAATTATAGGTAGAACGGACGCGGGAGATGGTACCACGTGTCGACGTTACAAACGTAGGAGAAGAGGTAGGATAATTTCCTAAAAAGGTCACCTAATTTGTATGTTGTTTTCAAGTTAGTACCTAATTTCCATATATTTCAATTTTATAGCCTAACTTGCACGAACAATGTTAGGTGTACAATCATTAGTGGGTTACAACACTTACAACACACTCACATTAGTGTGGGCCCCACCAATTAATTAATTGGTGGGACCCACACTAATGTGAGTGTGTTGTAAGTGTTGTAACCCACTAATGATTGTACCAATAGCTTTTTTGAACTTGCACATGCTTCGACATTTATTTACCGTGATAAAAATAAAGACTAGTTCTATTTCGTTTGATTGAAGCTAAATCATTCGTTGACTTGACAAATTAATGAAAATTAAATCGACAACAGATAAATTTAAGGCTCTGAATTTATGTGTAAGCTTTTTAAGCCCAAAAAAACTACTAATTTTTTGCTAAATTGACATTAGGTCATTGGTATCGTTAACGACGTGGGACTGACTATTAATTTTGGTTACAATTACATAAAAGAATGATTAGTACCTTTATGAATGGAAAGATTCGAAATTGAACAACTACGCATACTCGTTTTGTTTTCATTTTTAAAGCATATTTTTAATCTAATATTTCATGGGATTCACGACTTTTATTAACTTATTAAGCGCACAATCCGTCAATGCGTTCACATCTTAAGTTTTGACGAGAACATTGTTCTCGACAGTTGGGGAGGATTTTTTGGAATAAAATACAAATTGAGTGACCAAAGTACAATAAATTAAAACTGGGTGACAAAAATAAATAAACTTTTAAGTTGAATGACTTCGACTGAAATTTTCCCTGTAGTGAGAAGAATCATGTGCGGATTTAAGATTTGGTATTGGATTTGAATTTAATTACGGGAGGTACACTATTGATAATTGTTAGGTGGAAGAGTTACAAAGTCAGCACGTGCACGTGGAATAAGGCGTGGATTTATTAGGGTTAAAAGTGGAATTTCAAATCTTTGACGCATGGACAACAAGAATAATAATATCGAGTCCCTGCTATTTCTGCGGTTAGATGGCTGAGTTTATTGGGAGCTATACAATATTCTTTTTGTGCCTTTCAGAAAAAATATATATACAACATTTTTTTTGCATGTATAATAAAATGGTATATACTGATAATATTTTCTATTTGAGTTTTGAAGTTGAAACGATTGCATTACTGTTATGCTGCATCTTATGAGACAAATTAATTAAATGACAGACAACTAAGCAAACGAATGAAGCTAGAAACCAAATTGTAGGTGATTAGTTACCACGTCGATTGACCGCCATTTCAAGCCCACAATGTATTTCATTCGAAGTAATTCTTCCAAGGTGACAACATTTACGTCGAAGTGGTGCCTCTTTCTACTGCAGTACATTTAAGAGATGGTTGATATCTTTTGAGAATGTTGTCTTTTACAAAAAATCGCATCTATCAAATGAAACTTTATATAAAGATACTTTGTGCGTCGATAGATTTGGCAGCATGCAACAGATATACTCAATCATTCTTTTAATACTTTTCAGGTGATCTAATATAGGGTGGCTGCTTTTCGACTTATATCAGACTGCCACAGGTTCAAGATAGTTGGGATTGAACCCAAAATATGTATACATCCATTTGATTTGAACATTTAGAGCGCTGTGATGATCACACCTGTCGAAATTACAGCTACCAACAATCTAAGATGTTTTTTCAAGTGTGCAGATATTCGATGCATGGACAGTAGAGGAGTTGGAGTCTTTGGCCCCACCACACCTCGGAAGTTCGAGGTCAACAAGTACCATTCTCCAATAATTTAATTAGTGCACTTGGAAACATTTTGATTTCCTCATAACATCATAATAAGAGTTAAAAATAAATTTCCATTACATATTTCGTATGATATTAAACTAGTCTCTAATTTGCTTCAAGCAGGTCGGGAACTTTCTCCCCCAACTCATTTCATGTGAATTATGATCCAAATCGTACATATGTATGGATATCTACACGTATAGACATATTGACGGGCATTATTAAATGATATTCTCACGCGAAAATTAGATTCCCAAAGATCGACGTGAATGTTATATCTTCACCAACATTATTTTATCAGATTTTTTTCCTGGATCTCCTTGGATTTCATTTGTTTTCATCTCAATGTGATGGAATGACATTTTTCTGTTCAAGAAAAATCTGTTCAAGAAAAAGACACGAAGAGAATATGGAAATAGGATGATTTCCAATTGCAATTTTCTAAAATAATGTAAACCTTAGAGATAAAGTAAAAGTGGATGCTAACGTAGATTTTGATTTATATGTTAAAGTTTGGCATAAAGTAAATGCTTGTTAATGTCAAAAAAAGAAAGACATACACACTACAACAAAAACAGCATACGACAATGTTCAGAAAATGTTGCCGTAGGCCTACGGCAACGTTTGGACGTGTGTTGCAAATCAAGGTGTTGTCGCAGAGTAGAGAGATACGACAACGTTTTTTGAACGTTGCCGAAAGCCTACAGCAAAGTTTGGATTTTATTAGACAAGTGAGACCCAATAACGGCTATATTTTAGTATAGTAGAAATTAAAATCGGATTAAAATAGGAAAAATTAGTCGTTATTGTTGAATTTTATTAGACGAGTGAGACCCATTAACGACTATATTTTCAATTTTAATTGGATTTTAATCCGAACCAAACACGCGTATAGACTTCTACTAAAAAATTTACATCTACGGAGAGGATAACTAAGTGGTGGAGTTCTTGACATCTAGAATTCAAGCATTGTTCTACTACATTAAATTTAATATTACGATAGGACAGAAAAAAACGATGAAATATCCCTAATTATTGAAATAGCCGATTCCCTGATAATTCTTGATATCAACAATCATAAAATAAAAGGTTTGATTGTGTGACACTAAATTAAAATTAAATTATGTGAAGGAAGAATTCTTAAGTAAAATTATATCAATATAATATTTCAATCACTTTAATTAATAATTAAAATATCTACTTATCTCCCTAATCTAATCAGAAAAGGACATGCAAAAAAAAAAAAAAAATTTGCCATGCTGGTTGCATGTTCGAGCCCCATTTCTTTAAAAATTCATTTTTTTCAAAATTCATTTTCAAACACGCATTTTTCAATAAAATATTTTTATACGTAAATCGAAAATTTTTCCTTCTTTTTAACCACGTATTCTCTCTAAAATATTATTATAAAATGCATTTTTTTTTTCCCAAAATGGGGTCAAACAAGGGAATAAGGAAAAGACTATCAAATTTGTCGTATCAAGGCCCTGTTTGTTTCAGATTAAAATCAGATTGTAATCTAACTCAAACAATCAATATTAATCACATCTTTCATGGGTCTCACAACTTTTTAACCACACATTTCAAAAACTTTTATCATAATATATTAAAAATCTAATTTTAATCACAATCAAACACCCGCCAAATTTGTCTTCTTCAAATTTTATTATTTATTTTTTCTCTTTATTTATCACAATATAAAAATAAAAAGTGCTCCTTCAGAACAAGAATATTCTATCAAAATAATAAATAAGGATTGAATTGGTATCAAAATCTCAGTATTATTAACCTGGCAAATATATTTTATCACATCCAGGTTGACAACTAGACTATCTTTTCATCGTTGTGCTCTCCAGCTACGAAATGTGTGGTTAAAGATTAAAATCGGATTAAAATTGAAAAATTAACCGTTATTATTGACTTTTATTAGATGGGTGAGACCCAATAACGACTATATTTTCAATTTTAATTGGATTTTAAACTCTTCCAAACAGGCTCTAAATATATTTTAATTAGTGCTATTCCCTGTTGTATCACATAATTTTGGGTTTTGCTACAGGTACATGGGCGTGGGCGTGTACCCGACCCCTCGCTCACAATTGGGGGTGGGGGCATTATTTTATTCACCTCGGGCCCCCTTCATTGTGAGGGGGCGGTGGGGTCGTGTTTACACGTCCGAGTACAAATGGCTTTACCCCATAATTTTATCACATTAACTTAAAACAAATTATTTAAAAAAAAAAAAAAAAACCCGGACCCGTACTATGTTAAATCACTTCGACACAACTCACAGGCAAATGGCAAAAGCATACCAGTATATAGTATACAATAAAGCCATTATTTAAAAAAAAAAAATTATATCAAAACGAAAACGAAGATAAAATTTGGTGGGCTATTTTATTCCTCTCACTAACATAAAACGACAAGAACCACAATCGATTAAGATAAAAACAAACTCAACTTCATTCGTTACAAATTTGAAGTCAAATATATTTTTGATAATCTTCAGGCCAATACAAATAAATTATAATATGATACTAAGTCCTTGTTTGAGGTTCATTTTGGAGGAAAAAAAATATATTCTTGAATAGTGATTTTTGGAGAACTTGTAGTTTAAGAATAAGAATTTTGTTTTCGATTTACTGTAAAATTATTTTATTGGATAATGTATGGTTGAAAATGAGTGTTGAAAAATGGGACTCAAACGAAGTCTAATCCCTTCATTTTTTTCTAAACTTATTTTCATCACACAATTTCATAATAAAATACTTTTACACGTAAACTAATTTTTTTTTTATTTCTTTACAAAATCACTTTTTACAAAATTTACTTTAAAGATTGAGACTCAAATATGGATTAAATCAAAAACTATCGTAAGCATTGCATCGTTGATGCATCGAAGTATATGTACATTATATTATACTTTATTATAATTAAATATATTACTTTTGAATATGACTAACCTCATTCTCACAATATAATTAAGCCTCTCTTTGTCGCCCTTGAAAATAGCCCTTAAAATAAGACTCTTTAATTATCACTCATTTTCAGTCATATATTCAAATAATAAAATATTTTACAAGTAAATACAATTTTTTTTATATTTTTTAATTACACATTCTCTAAAAATTATTATTGAAAATATCACTTTTTTTTCAAAATAATGACCATCACAAAGGCCTAAAGATGAAAAGAAAAGAATATTATATATTATCTCACCTTTCTTGCAAAAAGATTCATCAAATATCTTTAATCATGAGTAGTAATAAAACATCTTTATCATCTCTAAAGAGTTGATGGGAAAGCATCAATATAATTGACTACATCCACCATACGTTTTGCTTGAAGTTTGATTTGAGTAGTTTACTTTCGAACAAGTTGTTACGCAATAAAGTTCTCTCTCTAATTTCATAAGTCACTCTCAAATTATGTGTTTCGATTCAATAATTTAAGCCTGAACTTATCAAAATACATATTAGACTCGCTATTCGACCGAATTTTTTTTCCCCTTTGGAATCAAGTGTAAACTAGCTTGATGTGTCAACATTAATATTCTTTTATTTCCATTAGTAGACATAATTCCAATGAAGTAACTTTTAGTTTGTAATGAATAATATGGCATGTAGTTATTGGTGCATTCCACCTAGTAATTGTTATATCACTTCCATCTACATCAACTGAATTATTTCTTTCTTTTTGCCCTTTTTGTGCTTTTATTTCCTAAGTGACCTAATTAACTTTACTCTGTAATTAATTAATCCATTAAACTAATTACCCAGCTTATTTCTAAATAAAATCCACATAACTTACACTAATCAAATTTCATTTGGAAGGATCTCCATCCAACAATTCATTAGGTCTTATCTTCTTTCTCTTTTGTTTATAGTAAGTATCCAGAAGGAAAAAAAAAAAATCCATTTGGTCCAAGATTCATAGTCTATAGTTTGCAAGTGACATTAAGCACTTGTCTCGTAGCGAATCCAAAAGTCAGGCCCTTTGTTGAACTTGTTGAGATGTTGTGTGGACTAGAATGCAGTGATTTGCTATAGAATTTCTGTCACTCCGCCCAAAAAAATTGATTTTTGTGTCGAATTACCGGCCCCACAATGTTTGATTTAAAGCTGCTTATTTGCCAATTTTTAAGTTGTGCAGCATACCCTCTAACATTTTCAAAAAGTCAATTTAGCCCTTGTTGCTACTGCATTGTAAGAAAACGGTGGGTGGGTGAGGAAATTTGTGAGTAGATGAGGAAAATGAATAGCAACAGGGGCTAAGTTGGGTATTGTCATTTACAATGAATTATGGTACTATAACTGTCTAAAAAGTGAGTGAGATGGTATAGAATAAAGAATTGATATTTGAATAATCAATAGTCTGATTTTTCCTTCAACTTTAATTGCTACCAAATAGGCGCTAAATTATTGTAGTTATTTGAAGTATTTTACTCGGCTCTTCCCAAGAATTGATCGAGAAATAACGTATATAGTCTCGTGATCTCTACTATAATCTTTCACTAATATATATTAATCAAGGCATTGATCTATTGAATAATTCACCATGATTCCCATTAATATATATAAAATGGATGAAGCTCTAAGAGGCCATTATGCATCGTGAAGGTGTAACTCTGCAATGAACATCGACTAGTATAAAAGACCATTATGCTATCCGACGTGCTTTTTCTCTATGTAGAATCAACTACCATCAATCTTGGCAATGTTGATCACTTTTATTTCCATTGGTGGATATAATTAGCCTAGGTGCAATGCAAGGATCACTATCATGTGATATTATTCAATATATATATATATATATATATATATATATATATATATATATATATATATATATATCACTTCCATCAACATCAATTAAAAGTATTCTGTCCCATATGCTTTTATTTCCTAACTACAACCTAATTAACCTTTTTTTTTATATATATAATTTAATTCACCAAACTTCCACTAATTAACTTTTTTTTTTGTAATTAATAACCCTAACCTTACACTAACTAAACTTCATTAGGAAGGATCCCTAAATATTAAATACTTGCTTTAGGAAGGATCCCTGAATATTAAATACTTGCTTAAAGCAATTTCACAAATAACCACCATTCCTATGAAAGTAAAGCGCTTGTTTGGTAGTATTTAAATCACTTAAAAGTTTTAAGTTCGATTTATAGAAATATTTGAAATTGCCATAATATTTTAACGTGTGATTTGATGCATCAAAACCGACTCAAATTAGGAGTCTTAATCGAGTACCAATATATATATATATATATATATATATATATATATATATATATATATATATATATATATATATATATATATATATATAGTTCAACCACCCGTCTTAACTCAATTTTGGCTTTCGTTAATTTCTAGACACTAAATCAATTGTGTAGGCTCCCAATCTTATCCATGGGACGTAAAGGTCCAAGTCTATCTAGAGGTGTACAAGTTACTCAAATTGTCCCACTGTCACGTACTTACAATTGTATGAGCTTTTGTCTTTGATTCGATATTCAATCATGCTACACAAACAGGCTTAAAAATAGATTCAAAAATTGGAGTGACACATGTCGACACATGATTGGACAATTAAAAAAAAAACACTCAAACATGTGCTGCCAAGTCAGTCTGTCCATCACTTCCCTGTCTCTGAGCATTTTCAAAGAGTTGGAAGAGTTTAGGTAATACTTTCAAAGTGACTCTCGACAGGAGAATCTAGGCTATTCAAGAAGAATCGCAACAATTCCCCAATCCTAACAAAGTAGTTTCTCCCGAATCCAATGAACAACAACAATTACTTTGAATTAGCTTTATCAATTCCTTTTCTACCAACTCTTTCACGGGCAAAAAAAAAAAAATTATAACCACGCCATAATTTCTCTTATGTAGTGAATTAGGTTGTTTTTTAAGTTTTATTTTCTATTGAGTGCAGGGTTTATCATAATTGTTGAGATAAAGAAGGGTAAATTCGTAATTCATTTGGTCAAACTATCTTATAAGTTGGATTGACTTGACTTATTGCGTATTTCACTTTGGACTTAAAAATAAGCAATTATAATTAAGAAATGTTCGTGTGGATTTTGAACTTGTAACCAGTTTGTCATAAGTTGTAACCAAATTTTGAGTGCTTACTGCTCAGGAGCATTTCACAAATAACACTAAAAATAAAACTAATTCTCAATATACTTTTAATTTTTTTTTTTTATTATTATTATTATTATTATTATTATTATTATTATTATTAATCAAAATACTATTCTCAATACCACCATGACCACTTGTATTAGAGTGTGTTACGCACATTTTGGCAGTCTATTCCCCACCGCCACGATTGTTGCAACCATCATCACTTTTAACCTTCAGTAATATACTATCATTGTCGTAGACATCATTCGTAATATTCATTGTTTACACCACCATTGCCACCAGGCCCACCACTATCACAACTAAAATCGTGTATCAAAAAGCCACCACAAAAAAATCACCAATTCCTACCCAAAACTACTGTCACACCGCCACCTATTTCCACTAGAACTGTCACCACCAACGCTTCTTGGTAATGCTATCAACATCACCAAAACAAATGGGGAATTCAAGATCCAAACCAAACACAATCTCCCAACCTTTGCTTTCTGTCGTATAAAGATTTGAGCATATGAAACAAAGATCGATGGACCTCATCATCATCGCTCTTTACAACCACCAACATCAATGAAAGCTCCCAGATCAGATCTGCTTTCATATTCGAAATTGTATATTGTCATCATTGCTATCGACGATAGTTACATGGTTAATGGTGCAGGAGGTGGAAGTTCGATGGTGGATCTTGTGGCAGTGGGCTGGTTGGTGGTGTGTATGTGTGCATGCGCACGCTTGTATGCGTTGAAAAAAAAAATGCTGAGCACTGAATAAAAAAAAAATAGCTTATTCCAATGTTTGGGCGTTATGTGAAGTCTTAAATGGAAGGACTTTAATTCAAGACTCTTCTTCAATTTTTTTATGAGAACCATAGTGCACAATTTTTAACGGTAAGAATTGTGATCACTTTTTCGAAAAGCTATAACTCATAAGATGCCCCTGTATGGTATGAATTAAAATCTTAAGTCAAAGTAAACATTTCATGGAACCCACAACTTTTCAACCACATTTTTTTATCAACTTTTATCAAAATCTACTAAAAATTTGATTTTAATCTCTACCAAACATGGGCTAAAGAGGTGCATTTAAACTCTATCATTCACCCAAACATCATTCATATGCAATAGGACCACCCTCATGTTCAATGTGTTCAACGAGCATAAGTATAAACATAAAGAGTCAAATAACTTTTTAATCAATTTATTGGAAATAAACACAGAGAATCTGAACTATTGAAATAAAATAAATATTCAATAATTGGGGAAAATTACAACTATTCGTGCAGTGTCGGGCCAAAGAAAAAGTAATCCATGTCAAGATATCCTTTTTTTGCAGAAGAGAATCTACAGAAATTCTACATTTGCTGTAATTGTAGTAACATGAACTACAAATTGTTTTACTTACTCTTTCCCCTTCTCGTTCTTTGATTTCTAGGGACCGGGGGGACCAGGCTTGCTACTAGAGCAGGAATCCGGGACAGGGTCCTAGTACATTGAAATGAAAACGAAGGTAACCAATATTGAATAGCAGATCGAAATAGATAAATAGATACCCGAAGAGATAAGCCGGTTTTGGAGATTGCTATGAGTGTAGTTCTTGCCATTTCACCTGACGTTCTGTAAGTTGCAAAAATGATGGTAGCTGTTTAAGAGAACCATTACAGCTGTGACTAAACTAATAATCTTATAGCTGATGCAATAGGAAGCAGTTCTTCCTCTGTAACTTTTTTCCAGACTCCATCGACCATCAGACGACCCATAACCCCTTCGGAGGGAGTATCATCCTTATCGTATGATTCACAAACTGCTTCATTCTCCTTCACTTTCTTAATAAATGCGCTATCCAATTCTTCAATCGGACAGTCAGCATCCCTTTTCCCACATTGATTTCGTTCCCAAGGCGCCTTGCTATCCGATACTTTTTGAGCTTCTCTGGGCTTGTCATTGCAGTCGAGAACCGGAAGACGGCCTGAGAAGCCAAGATTGTGAGGGAGCAAGCCTATAGGACATGGCTTCCATGACTTTGTAACAACCCATCGGCTATTAACTTCCACATTGGAGTCAGTAGGTTTTACATCAGTGCCATTCATTTGACGATGTCTGATTAACTTGAATTGCTCTTCAGCTTGACGAATAGAATCTTCTTGTTCAGAAAGAAGGATCACAGAGTGAGAATCAACAGAGTTTTCTTTGCTAATGTTGGAATTTGACACCCATAGGGAAGCCATCTTTTTGAGCTTACAGAGCAAAGAGCTGTCTCCTGTCATCTGTGCAAGAACAAGGGCCGAATCCATCAGCTTTTCGTTGCCAGGACAAGACAACACAAGACATTTGCGTAATAATCTTCGTAGCGTCTCCTTTGGCAAGTTTGATTCTGCCAGAGAATCTTCACATTCTGTAGGTTCCTTGTGAGAGACGGGATATACTGTCTTGAGATTTCCAACAAGCCACTCAAACAAATAAGCAAGTAGCTCGATTTGGCAAGACTTGGCAAAATTATCCAGATTGTGATGATCGCCTGGATCCATAAAAAGTAGATCAAAGATGAAAACATAACTACATAAATATTATCAACTAATCAAAAAATGACAATATGATATCGAACACCATTTCACAGAAAATAGAAGAAAAACTAATCATAGAAAAGTGAACATTATGCTTGAAAAATGTCACAAATTAACCGGGTTACCTATTTTGCATCTCATGATTTCTTCCTGCGTCTCTATCTTCTCAAGAACAGCATTAAGGAGGTTTAGAAGCAATTCTGGTTCTTTATTTGACAATTTCAAGACGACAGATTTCCAGTCATCATATACAGTCTGTTGCTTTTCATGGCCGATTTCCGATTCCATTGTGTGTTCTGTGAAATCCGAGGAATCTAATGCCTTAAGCAAAAGTTCCAAGAGAATGTATACCACTTCTGAAGAAAAAGAAGTATACAACCGAAGAATATTTTTAAATGATTTGGTAACCTGCTTCTTCGAACCTGAAACTTATAGCCACCACCAACACAGAAGTTAAAATCCTGATTGATTAATGTTATTTTTAAAGATGTGAATAAAAAATTAATGAATCACCAAGAAACATAATCATGGGGAAATTCAGTGTAGAGATAGAGGTGATGACAAAGGATACTCATGAAATATAAATGCAGTGTTCTAAAAGGTGGAGCCTAGGCATGAGGTATGAAGAATGCAGCTTATATGGAAAAGGTGTGAAAAAGTTGGTCACTCTTATTTTGACCACCTATGCAGCCTAGGAGGTGAAATGACTAATGAAGGCTTAGGTTTTGGTGCGATTAATGCAAGCCTATGCACCACAAGTAGAGGTGCCAAGACGGACGGGCTGACTAGACCCGTGAAAACCGGTCTGTATTGGTTCGGGACCGCAGGTTGACTCATGACCCGAGCGGGCGGTTCACGGTTCAAGGAGGTGTGACCCACGGGCTTCGCGGGTTGCACCTTCACGGGCCGCGGTTAACCCGCTGGCCTGTGAAAAAAAAAATTTTAAAAATTTGAGAAAAAGGGGGAAGATGCCAACTTAGTTGGGATGTACTTATACTATAAATATTTGATAATAATAATTAGAAATGCATTTAGTTGCTATTTGTTAAGTTAAATTTAACTTTGCAAAATTATAAACAATTCATGTAACATTAAATTTAAATTCTATGCAAACATTTCTTGGTATAAATATGAATTTATTATTTTGTTCAATTCTTAGTTTACATTTAACAAAAAAAAAATATTTTTTCTATAAATATGAAAAATTATATATTTTTATAATTTTATTTATACACTAATACGAACCAAATAAAAATAAATCGCGACCCGTGACCCGCATGAACTCGACCCGGATGGGTCAGCCGGCGGGCCGAGTTGCAGTCCAAAATTTGTGGACCGACCCGGAACCGACCCAGAACCTGTAGCGGCAGGCTTTTTTTCACGCGGGCGGTTACCAGGCTCATATGTTGGCGGGCCGACCCGACTCGGACCACCCAAATTGACACCTCTAACCACAAGGCGCGTGCCTTTTTTAATTTTTATTCTATTTTATTAAATTAAATTAACTAATTAAGTAAAAGGAATTATTATTAATAATCTTAAAATAATTAAAAACAAGGAAACACCTTATTATGCCTCAGCTCATAAGGCTCGAGGCTCGGACTTGTCTCCTCTCTATGCCTTACGCCTTTTAGAACCAGGTAAAAGAAAGCATACTACAAGCATGTTTTGGCTAAGCTTAAAAAATTTACTCGTAAGTAGATATTAAAATATTAGCCCCAGCTGGGTTTAGCTAGAAATCAATTTTTTAGTATATTCCAATAAAAGTTGATGAAATGTGTGATTAGAAAGTTGATAAAAATTGTGGGTCCCATGAAATATATGGTTGAAAATGAGTTTCAAAAAATGAGTGCCAAAAAAGGGCTTAATTTGATACTAAGATAAGTTACTTAAAACTAACGTAAGTTTAACTATGACTCCAAACCCCCCAAACCACTTCAGAGTCATACATCTTTTACTAACCAAACTTCTTATAACACAATACCACATTATTTATCCTAAAGAAAATAAATGCACAATATCATCACACTTCAAAAACTCTGATCCTCAAGACTCTTCGAACTAGTCGGAGCACCCGTGTTGTGTCTATATGGATATAGAATATGTGTTGGATCCTCCAAGTTTTAACCCGACGCGGTGCGTTTCTACTGCTTCTTTCTTTTTTTTCTTTTTTTATTTTTCCCTTCTCTTCTTTCCCCTTTTTGCTTTTTGTAAACCTAGCGCCGCCTCCGAGAGAATTGAGAAAGGCAATAGTGCTATTTTTTTCTTTCCCTTTTTTTCTTTTTTTTTTCCCTTATTTCCCCCTCAATATCGGTGGTTTAGGGTTTTGTTTGTATAAAATGAAAAATGGTTAGTGCTCCACTGAGTCTAAATTGCAATCAAATCCCTCATTTTCTATTGTATATAACATTTAATAATTAACTTCACATAATTAAAAACTAAACCCTAAAATTTAATTTTTTTCGTCTTATCTCCTTATTCAATATTCATTTTCATTCCTAGTGAACAGTTGATTTTGGTCTATTCAAAATAATATCTTGGGTTAGTAAAAAAAAATTGAAGTTTAAAAGACATATCTACGTGCTCGTGTTCGAAATTTGGACTCTTTTTAGCTATATCCCCTTATCCTACATTTTAGAAAATAAAAGATCTGACACTTAAATATGTACCCGTACCCAAGTCTGAGCATTATAGCTTAAAAGTGCTTGGCCAGGAATGTGTGTCAAATTATAGAATTCGTTAAAAAACCTAAAGTTCATGATTAAGATGAAGAAATACCATCCCAAAATCTTGTCAGCAATCAATGGAGAATTAAAAAGGGAATTAAATCGGTCCCCACCCACTCACCCACCAAATAATTCATTACACAGAAATTTACTAGACTATTCAGCATCTTGCAATTTTCTTGTGTTTCAATCAAGATTTTGAGCCACAATAACAACAAACATAACTATATAAAGGCTCCATAAATTTTCATTTAATAAATATTACCTGTAGTTTTACAATGTGATGTCTTCCCAGCCATAAGAAAGAGAAATTTATTATGCCCATGTAAGTGTTCCATTTGTCTAACACCTGCATGTTGGTGTGAAAATTAATTTAATTAAAATCTTATCATCAGTAAATGCCACAATATAAAATTAGGAGACTGATCAACTATTTATTAAAACAAAATAAGGGGAAGTGCAAACTTAAAGTTGTTACGACCAATATTAATACAAGTTGATATTCTGAATATGAAGATAAAATGTGAAGGAAAAAAAATCTTCACATTTAAATATATATAGAAACATGTAACTAAGTTATTTAACTACAGTACTCTCAACTACATCAAATCATTCTATAGGAATTGAATTCAAATATGAAAGGTACCCATCAATGAAAATCTAATGCATCTATTTTAATAGACAACTAAACACTTGCAGAAGCAATGACAATTAATTATACAAAACCCAATATTATGAAGTAAAATTTATGACATGAAATCTAGCTTTTATTTGGGTCAAACAATTAAAGACATTAAACTAGTTGACAAACAATGAAACACACAAGACAGTAGGCTGACAAATAAAAGAACTCGTTAATAGGAGTTTCATTGCAAAATGTCATGAACTGGATAGCAATACTTGTACAAGATACACTTGAGATTTCAATAGATAAAGAAAACAGGGTGTGTATTTTGGAATAGTAGATTGATGAAGAATGTGTGGATGAAAAATAAGGAAAAGTTATTGATGTGATAGAAATATTATTTTATTGAAAAATGTGTAGTTGAAAATGAGTAGAATGAAAATGAAAATTTTAATGTGTCTCAAACATGGGCATAATTTCTATTGATGCAAAAGGCATCATCATTCAACAAAGTGAAGATTACATTTTAGACTTACGTTTTCCCTTGACTTGCAAAGAACTTGATCTGGTAATTTGCTTCGCTTTAAGAGATACAGCAAGTTCACGTAGTCTACACTTAATTTCTTTTCTGCGATCGGCAGTTTGATTAACCGGGATGGCCTTTTCTTGAGGTTCCCAATAATATGATTTCAACCAATCAAGTGCCTGAATTATCAAAAACAGATGTAAAATTCATGGTTTGCAGATTTCCAATGCTACAATTAAATCTAATTTTTTAAGATGAAAAAAGAATTTAATATTTAACAAGGACTTGTAGATCCTACTTTAAGGCTCTTTCATCAAAGGCAAGTTACCAAGATGTCAGATCAACATTTTACAACTAAAACCCAATCTTCCAAACTTCAGCTGACCAAATTTCAGGTTAACATATTTATGTTGAGACCTGTATGTGTTTTTTGTTTGCATGTAGTACACTGGCTGACAATTCAACAACTCCGATAA
This sequence comes from Fraxinus americana, assembly GCA_035079005.1. NCBI lineage: Eukaryota > Viridiplantae > Streptophyta > Magnoliopsida > Lamiales > Oleaceae > Fraxinus > Fraxinus americana. The sequence goes on along the minus strand of CM068722.1, from coordinate 5,028,668 downwards.
TCTGAGTGATTTTAAAGCATCAAAAAGACATGTGCTTTTTTTTACTTGTGTGTATTATGAGAAAGCAAAAAACTAAAGATCTTCACAAGCTTCCTTTTACACGTTGGAGCCATGCAAGTCCTAGGAGAATGGTCAAGGAAATTTTAGCAGCCATGTACATAAATAGTGAAAATAATGCTCCATTCGTACCGACTACATAAAATTTTCCGTGACTTCAATAAGCAAGAAGGTCCATTTTTACAATCAATAATTTCTTAAGAAAAGTTTTTGCAAAATTTGGAAAAAACACTGAGAAAACTACAAAGTAGTGGAAATAATTTTAAATTACAAACTGAAATATGGCCAAATTATTATACAAATAAACGTGCTCCATTTCATTCATTCCATCCAGAAACAGAAAAGTGTAGCTTCTGTCCAGGAAATCAATGACAATAAAGACAACAGCATCAAAACGGACACATTTTTTACGCTAGCAGTCGAAAAGATCATGAAATATTACCTTTGTCGATGCAAGACGAACCAGTTGAAGAGACGGGAGATCACGATGAGAACCCTCTACAAGTTTTTTAAAATCCATTAATAACTTTAAATTTTTATGTATGAATCACAAGAATAGACATGTGGTGAATGATACACCAACATTTTTAAAAATAAAACAAGTAACATAGGAATGAAAGCAGTTCTACATAAAAAAACATCCAGAGAAATTCACCATGACGAATATCAATAAGCATTCTTGGAATGCCAATAGCATTTGCTGCTTCCCCGATTGAAATCACCGTCTTTTTCCGGGTCTTCTCAACCACACCATTTACAAGCCTTTGAGAAACAATTAAAAAGAGGAAAAAATCATTCTTTCAGGGGCCAATACATAAACAAAACAATAATTTAATTAAAATAAGAAAGGAATAGGAACCTCATGATCGCCATGCAATATAGCATGGATAGCATTTCTTGTGATTGCAGAGCACCTTCACTTAAGTCATCTCTATAATCAATCCACAATGTAAGCATGTAAACTTTTGTTTGTAGGCAAGTAAAAAATTTGACTAAAATAATTGAAAGTCACAAAAGGAAGGGGAAAATAATCTTTGTTGCTAAATTTAGACTAAAATGAAGGAATAAGAGAAGCAAAAGGACTACTCTATACAATGGTATGAATCTTAAACAAAGAAGAATGCCAGTCTATATTTATCTGAATTTTGTTATTGATTATATCGAAACTCACAGAAAATAAAGAAGAAGGAAATATTGGATCTTTCATCCTTTCTATTGAATTCTTACAGTAAAGTGAAATCACCAAAGCAGCATCTATTTTACTGAATTTAATAATAGATTACTGAAAGGAATAAAAATATGGATTCTTTTGAAGAATTTTAATTTAAAAGAAAATAAAACTCACCTAAAAAAAGGATCTTTCTGTTGAATTTCGATAATAGAAGCAGTGACATCAATCACCACCGGAATGCATCCTCTGCTCCGCCACGTCGATATCTAAAAATCCACCAAAAAAATCTTTCATAAACTAAAAATACACATAATTTATATAAAAATGAAGGCACAATCTAATTTCTATATATAATTACTCTTTGGAGGGCAGAGTTTATAGAATCCGGAGAAGACGAAAAGAAGGAGGTTTTGACGAAGTTCCACTCCTCCCAGCTAATCCAAGGCACTAGCTTGAAGCTGTGGGATTTCTCTTCAACGACGTCGTCTTGTTGGGGTTCCTTCAACCCTAAGAGCAGAGACTCCATCTTGACTTGAGATTATTTCAAGAACCAGAAGAGCAGATTAATGATAGAGAAGACTGGGGAAGGGTTTTAGGGAAGGCAGGTTTTAAGTGTCGAACCGTACCGGTTTAATTGAACCAGTTGGCAAAGCAGAAAAATTGCATTTCATCCCCCTTATTGGAATTTGCAAATTTTAATTGGTTTTCTTGCACTTTTCATCCTCACCCTTTTCGAAATATGACTTATCTACCCTCTACTTTTTTGGCATCAAATATTCTCTACTTTTACTAATTGCAAATCATATCCTCACTAATAGAATCCACCCAGCTTGACTATTAAGGTCGCGTAAAAAAATAATTTCACCTTTCATTAAATAAACAAAAATAAAAGAAAAAAAATCAAAATAATAAAAAACAAAATAAAAGATTTCATATAAATGTCCAAGAATATGACATGACAAAATTATTCCAAAGTCATTCATCGCCCTTCCCTCCACCATAAGCCAATGCCACTCACCATCTCCACCCACCACTGTTGATGACTCCGCCTTAAATGTCATTATCACACCGCAACTCACTGGTGGGGTGGAATGGGTTGGTTGGGAAAAAAAAAAAGATATTTTTTTCAATTTTTTTATTTTAAAAGTTGCTTTTAATTATTTTAGTTGTGGTTTATTTGTAATTTTTCAAAAGATTTGGGACTTGTTGAAAATTTCCCTTTATTTTAGGGAAAAAAATCATATTTAAGGTGTATTCTTTACCTCAATTCAAAAATAAGGTAAATAGTTTAAAAATTCAAAAATCAGATATTTATTTAATTAATTAAAAATATTTATTAAATAAAGATAATAAAGTCACATTTTGTGATTAATGGTCACATATTCATAATTTTAAGTTACAGATTTATTTACTGGTCACATATCGTCAAATTTTTTGATTCCAAATTATTTCGAGGTCACATATCAAAAAATTTGTACGTCACAAATTATTTCGAGGTCACAGATTTTTAAATTAGTTGGTCACATATTATTTCGAGGTCACAGATTATTAAATTTTTAGGTCACATTTAAGTAATTGGTTATAGATTAACAAAAATTTGGTCGCATTTGAGTAATTGGTCACAAATTAACAAAAATTTGGTCACATACTACCACCTACCACCGATACTTGGTCACAGATCACAAATGAACCAACACAGACTATCCAGCCACAGAACACACGACTGAACCCCAACCACGATAGATCCACCACCACCAACAGCCAACCACATCCACCACCTCTAGCGAACAGCCAACCACAACTACCAGCCAACAGCCAACAATAGATCCACCACCACCAACAGCTAACCACAACCACCACCGCCAGCTAACAACAATAGATCCACCAACCACAACCACCACCAGTCAACAGCCAACCACCACCACAACCACCACCAACAGCCAACAACAGCAATCAGCCAACACACCCACTACCACGCCTCCACCGCAAAATTACAACCAAAAAACTCACCAACCACAAACCACAAAGAAATCACAACTAAAAAAATCACAACCACAAAAAAATCACCAACAGCCAACTAGAATCGCAGCAGCTGCGAATTAGCTGCTTCCAGAATCACAGCTGCTGCGATTCCGCAGCAGACAGGGGGAGGGGGAGGAGGAGACGGAAGAGAGAGGGGAGGGGAGGAGAGAGCAGGCGAGAGAGAGAGAGAGAGAGGAGTGGGTGGAGGGTAAAAAATTAGGGTTAGGGTTTTTATATAGCACCTGATTTTTGAAGATTGAAACTTGGTCCCTGATTTTTGAATTTGAATCTTTAAACACTTGAAATTCTTGAATTTCTCTTTATTTTATAGTTACTTTCTCTCTTTCCTTTTTTTTCTTTATTTATTTAAATATGATGTCAAATTCGTCATTTTACGTAAACTTAAAGTGAAAATGGATGGAAGGACATTGGAAAAGTCCGATGTAACAAAAGGTTAAGGTAGATTATAGAAAATTGCAAAGATTGACGAATTTCCATTTTTGTTATTGTGATTATTGCATTTATTTACCTAATCAATAATCAATTGATTTGTAAAAGTCAAAAAGTGAGTTATTTGTTCAGATCTAATAGTAAACATCGATAATTTAGTTAAAGATAGAGATATACATTTAGAATTATTGCGATTGTCATCTAGATGGCTTCGTTTATGGCTTAATGTCATACTTGCCAAGAATCAGTCTACCAATACATTCTCTTCGGTCGTTGAAGTAATTCACTATAATGAGAAATATTAATAAAAGAATAATCTTATACTATATTTTTTCTGGGCAGTGCTTGAAGTACAGGGGCATGATTCACAGGCCCCTGCCAGGCCACACACATCGGGAGGAGAGCTTTTTTTTTTTTATACACAGGTGGAGTCGGCTGCACAATGAGGAGCCTGTACGGCCCCTGTGAAATGAGCCCCTGTACTTGGGGAATAATCCATTTTTTCTTGTCTCTCTCTTTTAATTATGATAAAATAAATCTAATGATAACTTTCTATTTGAAAAATAAAAATAAATAAATAAAATTACTAGTGTGAAATTCCTAGGTTGATCTGCATACTTGACACCACGTAACGACAATAATTTGGCTCTACAACTTAATAATTCTGATACAACAAAGGTTGAGGTTAGCATGGATTTTCTATTGGAATCAGCTAGAACTCAGCGATGTGACCGATTCAATATTGTTGTTGTGGTGGATAGATTCTCAAAAATGGCCCATTTTACAACTTGTAAGAAGAATGCAAATGCCGTGAATGTTGTCTCTCTGTTCTTTCAGTAAGGTGTATCACCTACCTTCGTTATATCTGATTGTGACACAAGATTCTCAGTCATTTTTGGCGGAGCATTTGGAAGCTTGCCAACAAAAAATTGAATTATAGAGGCGCATTCCACTCTTTGATAGATGGTCGAGCGAAGGTTGTTTATCGCTCTCTAGGTGATCTGTTGCGTAGTTTGGTTGGTAGAATTCGAAAGCTTGGGATAAAAAATTGGTCTAGGCTGAGTTTTCTCACAAACGTGCTGTCAATCACAGTATCAACCTTAGTCCCTTGCAGACTGTTTATCTAGTTGTTCCCCGTGGGCATTTTGATCTTATATCTCTTCCTAGCAAGTCCCGTTTTCATGGTAAAGCCAAAGACTGATTGGTTGGTCTCGTCACTTATGATTGGTTGGTCTCCTCTTCACTGAAATATAAGCTGGCTGCTGTTGGCAAAATCGTGACGTGGAGTTCGTTGTTGGAGATTTCGCGAATGTGTCCGAAGATCTCCATTTACTCCTACCTAACCATATAGAAAAAGATGACGTGTTCAATGTAAAGCACTTGTTTCCTAGGAAGATTCTTCTTCAGATGATGATCACCTAGATTATTGGACGATGAATCTGTTCTCGCCCAAAGATGATAATGTAGCCACAATGGCTTAGGATTTTTATGCTAAAATTGATTACCCAAAGGCATCCAAGTGATGGCAACATCGAGGCCGAGTCACACCTGTCCATTACCAGCAGCACACCAATTGAGGATCAATGAACATCATTGAAGTTTTTAGGAAAGAAGAAGATCGCACATGAAAACTGAAACGTGTTGGTTCACTCGTGAATGCCAAACAAAAGAAAAAGTTGGGACAAAATTCCCACTTATTTTTTATTCTTAAAAAAATTGGACTGCCATTAAAGCTTACAACTCTTATTTAAAGTAAAAAAACAAAGAAAATAAAATCAATGACGAAAATCAAGATAACGTGGAAACCTAATCTTCAGGATCAATTGCCAAAAAGGGAATTAAATTCTAAATTCATTTACCAAACAATCACAAAAAAAGAATAGGACAAAACGCATTTTCGAAAGCCTAAATAATGAAATTTGGCTGAAACAATGGAATTGACACAACTTATCCGAAATGGACATTCCAGAAATTATTTCTTTCTACACCGATCTACTTGACCCTTTGATTTTCCGCAAGTGAACGGGATCGTAAATATAGGTAATAAAATAGTGAATATAGTATTGAACCCACCCTGACTGTGTATTTGACCAATTTAAAATTAATTGCAACTTTAATCGAATAAAAAACAAATTTTGTGATTTTTTCTATACTAATTCCTAAATTATCAATTAAACTTGTTCACGAAAATATGTTTCGTATTTAAATCACCGCAAGTGCATGGTTCGTTGACAAGTAATAAAGTGGAAATTCTAGAATTTCGAGTATCGTTCTCACGATGATTGATTTAACTTGATTTTATTATTGCGACCTTAACCGAATCTATTAAATTTGAGATGAGTTTTTCAGTTTCTATGATTAAACTAAAACTAGCATGCAAATTAAACTAAAATTACGACTTAAATGCAAAAATGACGTTTCAAAGCAAAAGATTTGAATGAAATTAATGTATCAAAAAGCACACTAGGATCCTAAATCATCAAGCAAAGTTTCCTTTTAATCCCTATTTCACAATTTGATAACACAATGAATTGGTTGAAAAATTAATGTTTCTAACTTATCCAACAATCTCTTTTGAGTAGAATTGAACATATTCTAGCATACCATTTGACTATATTTCTATGACAAATGCAATATACAAGAATGAATAACGTTTTGTAAATACTTAGAGATTCACGGAAAGCATATAGGTATATTTCTATCCCTATGAACCCTACGATGATTTATACATTGTTGAGTTTATTTTCCTTCTTTCGAATGCATAAAATAAACCACTCAAACTCACACAATTAATGTGCACTATATCGTGGAGGTAAGAAAGTGTATATAAATCCATTCAACATCCATCGAATGAGTTTACATATTAAATTGTAAAATAGAAATTAAAAGATCATAATGCGAGATTCATCGTTCACCTAATACATAAAAATTCTAGCCTAACATGGATAAAATAAAAGAACAATAAAAATAGTAAAGAGAAGACATCACCCAAAAAGTAGAAATTAGGCTTGAAATCTTGAATCTTGAATGAAATCCTTGTTCCCGCCTTCTTATTGGCTCTCCAATGTGTTTTTCTCTCAAAGAATAAGTAGTCCCTCTTTTTTGACTAGATTAGGGTTATAAAGAAGTCCTAAATGCATTGCCATAAGTGTATGATTCAAATAAGGAAATCAAAAAAATTGCGCACAGAATTAACCATGCGACTGCATGGTATAAACTCATGCGACGCATGGTTATAAAAAAATTCCACTATTCATCTCCTGTTGGTGCTTGGGTGACTGCATGGACTTTCTACCATGCGACTACATGATAGAAATTATTTTTCATTTGGTTCACTTTGATCCTCAAACTTTATTTCATTTACCCTTTGGCCTTACTTCCTTCTCCTTCTTCTTTTAACATTCCATGACATCACAATGTGTTACTTGCCTCAATCCCATACTTGATTCGTCATTCGGGTCTTCTTCTGCATAATTGCATTTGGTCCCCGAAATTTCATTTTCTTCTAATTTGGTCTTTTTTCGCTCGCTTTTGCGTACTCTTCATTTCATCCATCAATGTAATCCTACAAATACAAATTATATTTAGTTAAGCCACATTTCAACATATACATCAACAATTTTCCATATTTTGTGATCTAAATAAGTGAGCAAAACACACTTATCAAATCCCCCAAACTTAAACTATTGTTTATCCTCAAACAAGTTGTGGCTTAATATACACAAAATATAGCTTAACAACCTGCCGTGTCTCAGGATTGGAGTTCAGTAAGAGACAACATGAACAACTATAGTCGTTCAAAATCGCATCAATCTCCACGTGTCATATGCAAAACTCAATGTGTGTATGTGAAAACACATACCAGCATATCAGGATAATGGTTGACTCATACCCGACCTAATGTAGTCAAAAAAATTTCTGCTCTCATCGCTCGAAAGAAACACATTCCCCAAAACTTAGGCCCTGTTCTCTTTGTTGTTTTCCAACCATTTTCTGTTTTCAATTTCTCAAAACAACAAAAACGCGTTATCTATCTTATTTTCGAAAACGTGTTTTGAAAAATGAAAAAAAAAACATAACTGAAAATGGAAAACAAGGAAAAGGTCGTTTTGTAAAATTTCTTCCCAAATCCACTGTAATTACAAAACACGCGAAACACTCCCTCTCACTCAACTCTCTCACTTTCCCTCTCACCGTCGCTCTCCCTCCCTCTCAACTCTCTCCCTCTCCCTCTCACCGTCACTCTCCCTCTCTCTGCAAATTAGGATAGCGTTGGCCGGGGACGAACGATTGGGAAACAGGATCTTCGAATTTTAGGGCTGCTTGTTCCGGTTGGGAAACGGGATCTTCGAATCGAAGCCTGAGGAAGATGGGCAGTTTGAATCAATCCTCAAATCAAGGTTTTCATTCTTTGGTTGTGCTAATTTAGTTATTTGCTTGCTATTACATTTGTGAGTTGTTGGGGGTCCAATTTGCCCTCTGTTTTTTTTTATGTGCTTGGTGCGGAAATGGAGGTGGAGGTGGAGGTGGTGCTGGAGGTGGAGGAGGTGCTGGAGGTGGAGGTGGAGGTGGAGGTGGTGCTGGAATTTGTGAGTTGTTGGACGGGGAACGATTTGCCCTCTATTTTTTTATGTGCTGTGTGCAGAAATGGAGGTGGAGGTGGAGGTGGAGGTGGTGCTGGTGCTGGAGGTGGAGGTGGTGCTGGTACTGGAGGTGGAGGTGGGCGTGGAGGTTGAATTTTTGAACAGTTGCTGGAATTGTGATGCTCTCGGTTTCTTGTGGTTTCTTACTGGAATTCGTTGAACGGTGTCTGGCGGTGTAGGTAGAGACTAAACCAAGTGAACTGATGCACCCCTATAGATTAGTTAGATACTCCAAGATATAGAATAACGAGGTAGAAATACTCCAGGATTAGTTAGATGCAGTCGTCCCAGTGGTCGTGTTGGAAAACCTGTTGCGAAGTGGACTGAGGTTTTGTCTTCTGCTTTCGATTAACTAATTAACATTCTTATCTAAAATGAGTTTTTAAAAAAAACTACTGGTATTTTAGTTTGCCTTTGATATGGTGGGAAACTGAACATAGTAGAAAAACGGTGGTATATATTTGGAAGTGATTAGGAAATTGGATGTAGACTCTAAATGCCATTTGTAGGAATATGTAAGGGCTAAAACTGTTAAGTCATCAAGTATTGGTCTTCCCCTCTATATATTAACTAGATTGATTGAATATTTAGATTATGGCAGTTCGAATGCTTTTGAAACTTGGTCATCGAGTTTTACAATATGTTCTTCACGGGATTTGTTGAATATGGGGATTGTAACAATTATACTGCATCTCATCACTCATTATTTCCTCGGTAATAAAATTTTAGACCATATATATTGTGTAGCAAGGTTGGCAAGCACGATTACTTAAATCAAGAAAACAAGATTTTGATTGAACTTGTAAATTGTGACTTGGTCAAGCCTTATCTTGGAGGATTGTAGCTTAATTATATAGGCTTTTAAAGAATTATGGCTTTGCAAATTAGGATAGGGTACAATATTTGGAGATTGGCAGAACAAAGTTGATATTTAATGCTGAAAATATGAGATCACTCTGCAGTAGAGAGCGACGTAACCATCAATCTGATGTTGAAGAGAAGTCACGGGTATATCTTTCTTGATACATTCATAATTTCTTTTCACCTAATGATTTTATAATATCACACAAGTTTCCTCTTTTCTATGAATCATATCATTATGGCAATTAGTTTTTGACATGAATGTCAGACTGCAAAAATAGAAAGGCGAATTGAGCAAGAAACAAAGGCAGAGAAGTATATTCAGAAACTTGTACTGCTTGGTATATTGATTTCCAACTTTGTTTTTGGTTCTGCTAAGGGTTCAATTTAGTCAATTTCGATTTGATGATCAAATATAATTCACAAGCTCCATTGTACAAAGGAAGAAATGATTTTTCCTCTTTTTGTTATAATTTCCGGTAGATTTAGTAATGAACTGCATAAATTGGCGAAAAATGATGAGATAATTTTTCATATTTGTGCTAAATTCTAGTAAAATCATTCAAGGAAATGGATCGTTTTCTCTACCTTTAGCAATGAGCCTTTGTTAGTTGCTGTAACATGCCAATCCCCAATTCAGTTGGGTAATTCATCTCATATTGGTTTATAGATTGACGTTCATCATTTTTATAATCATTTGCTTCACGTTTGATGCAAGTTGGTTGATTTGGTAAATAGTTGATTGTAGATTTATACATCAAAAGGCCCGATTTTAGTTTTGCTCATTTTAGTTTAATCCTACTCTCTAACTAGGGACTTGTATTTGTGCAGGAACCAAATCATGAGGACCGTCTCAATGGCTGGTGGCTATGTGGGACAGAGTTTCTTCAATCGCTGCATATAGCTTTTGAAGGCAACGTCAATCAGTTTCTCAAATCAATCAACATTGTAGATGATTTAAGTTGAGAGATTCATAAATTTGGATCTACATCTATCGTTGTATTCTAGTGTAACTGTGCTTTATTTTTTGTTAATTTTACTTTGTGAGAGATTGAAACTTGAACTCTGGTTTGAAAAGATATGTTGCAATAGGTCGATGTTAATGCATCATTGCATTTTCTAAAGCCTGTGTGCTTATGTTGCATTTTTACTTGTAAGTGGTTTATCTATAATCAAGGAGTAATGTTATCTATTATCACTGATGATAGTCATCGTGTTTAAATGATCAAAATTGTATTTGACAATAATTGTGAGAACTAACACGAATTCGATAAGATTGATTTCAAAATATTTATTATCATGTCAACATGAGATCAGTGCTCCCATTTTTTGCAACTTGATTAGGTTTGGTTGTGACTTGATGCTAATTAATTTTGTCACAAATTATGTACAAGAACAAAAATAAGGACTTGTCAAATTTAATTTAGGTTGCCTTTTTTTATATTTGAAAAAAAATATTTCAAAATTCACCAACTTCAAAATTTATATGTTATTTAATACTATATTAACATTAAACAATAAAAATTTATTAAATAATCAGTTTTTTTGAATAAAATATTCTTAAAAAAAATTCTCAAAATTTCAAAGTAAACGAGTTTTCCATTTTTATGTTTTCGGAAACAGTTTTTCAGAATGGCAAAGAGAACGCATTTTCAGAAATTTCAAAACAGACACTCAAAACACAAAATACAAAACGAATTCAAAACTCAAAACACAAAACTGAAACACAAAGAGAACGGCCCCTTATTTTTTTTACTCAATTATCCCAGGGTGTGTTCTAAGGCTGAACTCATTTATATCTATTCATTTCTCTCTCTCAATTCGGATAAATCATACTATCACAATTTCACACTTTAATAAGCAGAGGTTCTTCTATTTTTTATTTCTTTAGCCATTGAGATTAAACTGAGCTAGTTACCTCGCATTAGAGGTATAGTCTTATCTACCGAGTGTCTGGGGCTAATCAATACATTTCATATATAAGAGTATGTATGTAATTCATCAATAGATAGATAACTTTATTTTTCTTTTTCTCTTTTCTTTATATAACATCTTTCATTTGCTTTCTATATAACCCTTGTAGTGAGCTTTAGGTCGATGACTCCCAAATCAGATGACCATAGGGCACCAGGTTTTAAACCCTTGCAGGCTTAATCACTCGAGTTATACAGACTCGAACAGATGTCCTTGTTTATTCAATGATTAGTGCAATACCCCTTTTCTTTTAGATATCCAGTTTCTAAAACTACACCCTAACTTGAAACTTTCACTTCGTTTTCATCTCGTTGGTTTTAGACAATCCACACATAACATCATGCACGGAACCCCTACTCATCTCAGTATTCTCTTGCAACAGTTCAATCACCTCCAAACTATTCTAAAAATTAGTCATGGTTTAGCACAAGAAAGGTTTTCAGGATTTTCTAAGTTCACATATTTCTAAATAATGAGTCAACTCGTTAGCCCAATATGCAAACATGAGTGTCATGTGCAAAGTAAATCAAGTTTCACATAAACATATTTTGACCAATTTAATGATGCACGATTTTCGTCATTCATGGTCCATACATAGCCCAATATTAAACTTCACGGTCGGCAAAATTGTCAAACCCACACAAGCACACAAAATTCTAAATTAATGCTAGAAAATAAACAAATAAATTATAAGTAACTAATGAAAAATTGCACAAAAGACCAAATTTTTTTTTTCACACAATCACACAAAAATTGCAGTAACATGATGAATAAAATATTCACACCCCAAACTTATATAGAACATTGTCCTCAATGTTCAAAGAATGTCAAAATGCAACTTAACAGCACATAACGCTAAGGACAATTTCACACAAGATAAAGAACAAGGGACTATGGATAATTCCCTGACAAATGTAGATGTAAATTTGAAGATGATGGAGTGAAAGAAGTATGGATCATGCATAGACTCCTTGTGTCATGTAAAGACGATGAATGACTCAGAATTATTGAAAATTATAAAAACTCGAAAAATAAATTCATAATCTAATGCAAAAGATAGAACAAATAAAATGGAAGGATTGTTGGGTTGCCTCCTAACCAGCTTTAGGTTATAGTCAACAGCCCGACTTTAATTCTGTAAGTTCATGGTGGTTCAAGTCGAAGGACTTCACTATTGTACGCCTTGCAATTTTTAGCCTTGCGTCCTCTTTTTGCTCTCCATACTTTGAATTCTCTGTTCTTGTCTCTACCAAGCAATCCTCCACATTTCGGTTTTCTCTTCTGACAATTTTGTTAAAGAAATAGTTCGTCTTCATTGAAACACTGACACTCGTCGAGGGCTGATGGTTGTTTGAATGGATTATATAATGTAAAAACTTCTTTCTCCTCATCTACCCTCAAGATTAGCTCACATTTCTCCATATCAATCAAAGTACGACTTGTTTTTAAGATTGGCATTCCCAAGATTATTGGAATGTTTCTGTCTTCTTCTATTTCCAGAATAAGAAAATCAGCTGGGAAGATGAATTTCTCCGCTTTAATCAGCACATCTTCTATAATCCCTCTTGGGTGGTGGGTAAGTGATCTGTCAGCCAGTTGCAGAGTCGCTGTTGTTGCTTTAGCCTCTCCCAAACCGAGTTTGCTAAAATTAGACAGTGGCATCAAGTTAATATTTGTACCAATATCACATAGAGCATTAAAAGTACCAGTTTGTCCAATTGAAATTGGTATGTTAAAACTCCATGGATCCTTAAGCTTGGGAGACAATTTCTTTTATAATCTTGCACTGCTTTCCTCTGTCAGCGCCACAATTTCATATTCTGGAAGCTTTGTCTTCTTCGATATCATGTCCTTCAAAAATTTTCCATAGCTTGGAATTTGTCTTATTACATTAATGAATGAAATATTTATGTGGAGTTTCCGTAGCACGTCCAAAAACTTCTCAAACTGATGGTCACACATTTATTTCTTCAACCTTTGTGGGAATGGAATAGGAGGCTTGTAAGGATTGATAGGAATGGTTACCTTAACCCGTGGTGTATCTGGACTCTCTTTAGTAGATGCCTCTATCTTCTGTTTCACTTGCTCCTCATCTGAAGAAGGTACTGTTTCCTTACTCGCAGTAAATCTTTTGACATGAATTTCTGGCAGCTGAACTCCACTCCTAGTGGTGATGACGTTCACAGATGGCTCCTCAATTCCTTCATTCCTCAAAATATGTATGGCCATTACCTGTCATTTGGATTAGTCTCAATATTGCTTGGCAGGGCACCTAATACTCTGCTTGTCATGGAAAGAGCTATCTGTCACATCCGTGTCTCCAGATTCTTAATAGCAGCACCCTGATTTCAGAATTTTATTTCAGTTCTTCTCATGAACTGGTTAGTTGTTTCCATGTATTTATCTGTCTTTTCCATGAGTTTTACAAACATCTCCTCCAACTGGGGTTTCTTCTCCTGCTGGAACTGCTGATAAGTGTATTTTCTACACTTATTCGGGGTTTGAAACTCTAGGATTTTGTTATCTTTTTGGCAAAATATGGCCTAAATTATGTTATATTGCATCTTGTAGGTAAAGCTCAATGTTTGATGAAGAATTGGAGAAAAGAATGCAAAAATAGAGAAAATGGTAAAATTCAAAGTTCGAGGATTAAATTGCAAATACTCAAGAAGATACTTTGAAAATTGTTAGGAGACAATTGAATGAAATTAGAATTCAATAAGGAATGGAACATGATCAAAGTATTATCAAAATCAGTTTTCAATCGCTCAAGATATATTCCAGATTTTTAGCCAAACATTGAGACCCCTTTTTGGCATAGTAAACGTCCGAATTGGAAAAATTATATTTCAATAAAGGTTGTAGCCCTTTAAGTTATCTTTCCAACGCACTTTGAATCGCATCAATCAGATATCATAAGAGAATGTTATGACTAAAATATAGACTACTATGCAGAAACAAAAAATTCGCGCGCGAATGCAACTTTCCTTATTCGATTAGAACTCTTTTGGAAACTAATTTGGACGTGATTTTCAACCAATTTTCGGCTCCTATAAAGAGATAACAGCAAAATACATATGTAGAACCTCCCTAGACCTAAAAATATCTATATTATACATATTTTGGAGGCGAAGAACATGGCTAACAACGTGGAATCAAGGCGAATTGCATAAGATATTGAAGATTCTTCATCCGGATTTAAGATTCACATCAAGAACGTGGAAAATTCATAATTCTTCATTATTTCTTCTTTACAGGTGATGATTTTCCAATTGTTCCTTTGTAATTTAATTTTACATATGTTAGACTAGTTTTTCATTGTATTGGATGAATGTTTGAACCCTATTTTCATTTATTTTAATTCAAGATATCAATTTAGGATTTTTGTGTTATTATTTGATTGATTTTACATACTCATCACACTACTTATTGCTTGATCACCAATTAAGTAGTAGGTTAATTGTTGTAGTGTAGGAATATTCACAATAAGTTTAGAACGCTGTAAAATCAACATGTGTAGTTAGAATTAGGAATAATCTCTTTCACGCATGCAATCTTATTGATAATGTAAACCAAATGCGTGACTTTCATATGAATTCATACTAAGAATATGATCGTCTCGTGTTAGTCATAGGTTGGTGTATCTTGGAAAAGAACTTTTAACATATTAGCTTTATCGATTGTCAAAAATGCATGAATTGAATAGAATGATTATTGAGAATTGAAATAAGTGGAAATAGGGAGATACATGAATCCAATACAAGCATTCACATAGATAAAATATCATATTTATTTGCTTTTCTAGAGTAGAATTAGAATAAATAACAAATAAATCACAATTATATTGATGTCATAACACTTCGAATTTAATAGTAGCTATTGAACTACAAATTAGACCTTATTACTCGTGGGAATGATACTCTTAACTCACATATTTTATTACTTGTACAATGATCTCATACGCTTGCGGGTTTCACGCGAACAACTGCCCTTGAGCTCGGTTGTGATTTTGATTTCCACTCCAAGAGAAATTTGAATGATTTCTCCATCCCGGATTGTATGTATTAGAATGAGGGTTGTTGTGCTGACGTTGACCCTATTGAACAAAGTCTATATGTTCCATTCTTTGTGTGAGGATGAGACATTAAACTGTGCCATGTTCTACTCCACATTCTTCACAAATTGATTTCCTGACTTGTGTTGAATTCACCGTCTGTGTTATGCTCTCCATCTTATGAAATAAGGAGTCAATATTTGCAGAAAATATCGTGTAAATATCTACCTCATACACTCCAGTTGCTTTCCTTGGACCCACTCGGTCTGAAGACCACATGACTGAAGTATTAGTCATTCTCTCGAACAATTCCCAAGCTACATCGATTGACATCGTGGTTAGGGATCCATTTGACGATGAATCTACCATGCTCCTGAAAGCCAGAACTAGTCCCACGTAGAAAAATCTTATTTGTGTTGTCTTGTCGAACCCGTGTTGAGGACACTTTCGTAGCATATTTTTGAACTTATTCCAAGCCTCATCAAAGGATCCAGCTTCAATTTGGCTGAATATTGATATTTCGTGCCTTAGTCTTGCCACTTTGGCCGGTGAGAAGAATTTGGTGCAGAATTTATGAGCCAAGTCGTCACAAGTAGTTATACTTGCCACCAGGAGTGAATCAAGCCACTCAAGTGCTTTATCTCGAAGAATGTATGGAAACAACCCCAATCTGATTGCATCTTCTGATATTCCCTGGTATTTGAAATGTTAACACATATCCAAGAAACGTGATACATGTGTATGTGGATTCTCATTGACCATTCCGTAAAATTGATATCTATTTTGAAAGAGTTGGATGACATTTTTCTTCAATTGAAAATTTGGCTGTCCGAATGCTGGGTAAACAATGCTGGCTTTGCTTTGAATGACGATCGGTGACAAAAAAATCCCCAAGAAAAGCATTCACATCATATTGTTCTTCTGCATTGGCTGGAGCTGCAGGATTTACTCTTGGTTCCAGTTGTTGATCAGTCATTTGTATTTATCCTTGATTGACCTGATGTGCTGCTCTCTCTATCCTCTGTCTTAAATGAAAAGTCCGTTCAATCTCCAAATCGATTGGAAGTAATTCACCGCCAACTGATCTTCGCATGCAAGACCCGAATAATCGAAAAATAGTAGCACTTAACTCAGCCTAAGTGAATAAACTTAAATAGAAAATAAAATGTAAACTAAAATAAAAACAAACAAATTTGAATTAGTGTCTAAATAACAAAAATCAAATTAAAACTCAATCCCCGGCAATGGCGTCAAAAACTTGTTCACGAAAATAAGTTTTGAATTTAAATTACCGCAAGTACACGGTTCGTTGATAAGTAATAAAGTGGAAATCTTAAAATTTTGAGTACCGTTCCTACGAGGATTGATTTAACTTAATTTTTATTATCGTGACCTTAACCGAATCTATTAAATTTGAGATGAGTGTTTCACTTTCTATTATTAAACTAAAATTAGTATGCAAATTAAACTAAAATTACGACTTAAATGCAAAAATAACTTTTCAATGCAAAAGATTGAATGAAATTAATGTATCAAAAAGTGCACTAAGAATCCGAATCACCAAACAAAGTTCCCTTTTAACTCCTATTTCACAATTTGAAAACAAGATGAATTGGTTGAAGAATCAATGTTTCTAACTTATCCAACAATTTCTTTCAAGTAGAATTGAACCTATTCTAACATACAATTTGACTATATTTTTATGACAAATGCAATACACAATAATGCATAACATTTTGCAAACACTTAGAGATTCACGTAAAGCATAGCGGTATATTTCTATCCCTATGAACCTTACGATGATTTATACCTTATTGAGTTTATTTTCCTTCTTTCGAATGTATAAAATAAACCACCAAAACTCACACAATTATCGTGCACTATAATCGTGAAGGCAAGAAAGTGTATATAAATAATTCAACATCCATCAAACGTGTTTAAATATCAAATTGCAAAATAGAAATTAAAAAATCACAATGCGAGGTTCATTGTTCACCTAGTACATAAAAAATCCAGCCTAACATGGATAAAATAAAAGAACAATAAAAATAGTAAAGAGAAGACATCACCCAAAAACTAGAAATTAGGCTTGAAATCTTGAATCTTAAATAAAATCCTTGTTCTCGCCTTCTTGTTAGCTCTCCAATGTGTTTTTCTCTCAAAGAATGCGTACCCACTCTTTTTGAACGAGATTAGGGTTATAAAGAAGTCCTAAATGCGTTTCCATAAGTGTTTGATTCAAATAAGGAAACTAGAAAAATCGCGCACAAAATGAACCATGCGACTGCATGGTATAAACCCATGTAACAGCATGGTTATAAAAAAATTTCACTGTTCATCTCCTGTTGGTGCTTGGGTGACTACATGGACTTTCTACCATGAGACTGCATAGTAGAAATTATTTTCCATTTGGTTCACTTTGATCCCCAAACTTTATTTTATTTACCTTTTGGCCTAGCTTCCTTCTTCTTTTAACATTCAATGACATCACAATGTGTTACTTAGGTCAATCACATGCTTGATTAGCCATTCGAGTCATCTTCTGCATAATTGCATTTGGTCCTCGAAGTTTCATTTTCTTCCAATTTGGTCTTTTTTCGCTCGCTTTTGCCTACTCTTCATTTCATCCATCAATGTAATCCTACAAATACAAATTACATCGAGTTAAGCCATATTTCAACATATACATCAACAATTTTCCATATTTTGTGATCTAAATAAGTGCGCAAAACGCACTTATCAAAACTAACGAAAGTAAATAAATGTGTTTTTAAAAAAATGTGATATATTGTTAAGATATCTAATCCCACTTGTTATTCTATTTTTAGTGTAACAATTAAAATGATAATTTGAAATAATCAATGTTGGTCAATGTTCCTAATTTAGAGCACGTCTGAGTTTGCTGAAAAACAAATTACGATTAGAAATTTGATCGTTTAACATTCGTATGGCATTTTTTTACCCATTACAAATACAAACTTTTCAAATAAGTGGTAGAGCAAATTACATCATTTATCAGGCAAAATTTCCACATTTGCCCTCAACAAAGACATACACCTATCCGTTTTACACCCCCACCTATCACAACCACAGTCAACAAACCAATCTTCCCCAAATCGGATTTCTTCATTCTAGCCGCACGATTCTCAACACCGTCGACCCATAATTGAACGTGACCGGATGCACTTGATCAAGCTCCCTGAAGGTGGCAATAGCGAGGTAACCTTAGCTGGAAAACATATTGAAAAGGCTAATGCTGACAGTCGTCTTTACTCCCATCTGTACGCCGTCTGAAATACAAAACTGCACTTGTCCTTCATCACTTGTCCGCAAGTATGGATCCGTTTTTCTCTCTAATAGGTGTAAAACATGTCATATATATATATGTAAAATTTATTTCTATGTATATACACCCAACAAACCCCCCTCCTCTTCTTGAAAATCCCTAACTGCCTAATCTTTTTCTCTCACCGGGCGATGTTTGAACACCTACACATACACACAAATTTTACTCTAACTGAAACTTTTGTTCCCGTTGTGTTGTTGTAGATGGCTTACCATCCTCACGCGGCGACCTCCAATGCCACGTTGAAAAGTCCGAACGAAGTACCCTATAGAAAGAATACGCAATGGAACTCATTTAAAAACAAGATTTTCGTTACCGCGTACGAGACAGTCATCGCAGAAGGACACCAGAACGAGAAGTGTTTCACCAAACACGGTTGGGAAACACTACTTCACTTGTTCAACTCGAACTCCGATCATAATTAGAATAAGTAGCAGCTTAAAAATCGTTGGTTTGCTCTTCGTCTGAAACACAAAGAGACGGGAGGAATTGCTTCATTGCAGTGGTACAGAACACAACACTACCACGGGTAGAACTTTCGCCTCCGAGGAGTGGTAGGGTCGAAAGATCAAGGTACAATCGTTTCTATTTCCGAAAAAATTTCACATGAGCTGCCCACGGTTCTATTTCAATCGCTTGTTTATGTTCGGGTTTTGGTTGCCATTATTACTTGTTTTGTTGTACTTGTATGATTTATTGGATTCGCCTCCTTGTTTTCGTTGTAGAATATGATTGAGAATTATCAAAACATTTCCTATAATTCTTTGTTGAGTACGAGTCTATGTTTTTGAAATTTTTTGGTGTTTTCTAAAGGATGATTCAAGGTCCTTTGATGAATTAAAATGATGGTCTACTATTATCTAGTTCTAGAAATTGAGTTTTTATTGTGTTTTGTAGCTATATGCATATGATCCTCAATGTTGGTTAATGGAGTAATTAATCTTAGATGTGGACAGTTAATGGATAAACCAACACTCCAGTTTTGTATCTGTCATTATGTAATCGAGGATCAAAGCGGTCACTGAAATTATTCGAGACATCGATAGATTTCGTACGTTAATACTATCTACTTTTGTCCAGTCCACAAATGTTTTATTAAGATGCAATGAGCTTGATGTTGGGTACTTTTTATTTGAAAAGAAAATCACAATCCGTATAACATTGTGATTGCTTTTTTCCACCCTCTATCACAGGAGAACAAAGATTACAAAGAATTTAAAGAGAACGACTGCAGAGAGGTCTATGGTTACAAAGCTTTGTTCGGGGACACGTTTGATAGTGAGAAGTACACAATCACACTAACAAAGATGTGTAGAACTGGTTTTGCGATGTTCGAAGATAGCAGATACGAAGACCACCGTGATGAGGTACCACTCGATGACGAGATCAGCGGCTCAAGTGACGAGGCCAATACAATGGCGATGACTAGTGCAAGCATGGATCTTTCCAGCCAGCGAAGTGGTGACAAACGTAAAACGGTTAACAAGAACAAAAAAGAAAAGAAGAAAAAAATATCAGCACGAGAACTTTCCTACTCTGTTGATCTCATGACCACGGAAAGTAAGAATGTCGCATCCAAAATCGACAGTTTAGTTGGCCCTACTGTCCCAAATGCAATGTCATGCTTGAATGAGTTGTTGGGGATGGGCAAACTAAAAAAGAAAATTGATCTGTATTACTGGACGTGCACGTTCCTTTCCTTCAAGCGTAATCGGGAGATGTTGGAGATGAGGACGACGTAGTTGAAAATTTTGAGTAGGTCGAGTAGAACTAGCAGTAGTGCAGAAAATTAAAACCACAGTGAGTGTGGAGAGTTTTTCGAAAAACAATTTTCCGCGAAATGGGTTTGTTAGATTCAAAATTGTGATTGGCAATTTTGTGAACAAATAGGACTTAATTGAACATGTGTAATAGTCAAGGAGTAAAGTGCAATTTTATATAGTTGAGTTAGGTAGCTTAGGGTTCAAGTTCCAGTTTGAAAACAAGGAAAAAGCGGCGTTGAAATTTCGCTAGCTTCAAGCCTGGCCATTGCTTGAGCGATAGAAACAGAGCCATTATCGCTCACCCAGGCGTCACTCGAGCGACAAACCATTCACTTAAGCGACATGTTCCCTTCGCTCGAACGACAGTATTATGTAGCGAATACTAGTTCGCGATTTTGGAGAGTTTTACACAGCCCATACTACTCATACACCTCCAATTATAAATACATAGGGTCTTGCACGAAAATTGGTGGTTGCTTCATTGTGCTTACATTACATAACACATTCACATAATCTTTTGAGAGATTCAAGAACACAATTCATTGGTGAATCATTCTTGAGATCTGGCAACCAAGTTTTGGGAAAACATCAAGGTTCATGAAACCAAAACACCTGACTTCCTTAACACCTTGAGGAAGGTACTTTCTCAGTTGGATTTCAGAAGTTTCTAGAGGTTGAGAGAGATTGGACTACAAGCACAGGAAGAAGAATATGAATATGTGATTCCTGGGTATCCACTTCGAAGAGACAATTGCAGAAGATTGTGAGTATGGAATTTACAGCAGATCTTGGAAGCTACAGGAGGTGGATCGGGAGATCTAGCTGGTTGGCTAGACAGTATTTACGGTAGCAGATCGTGAGTCTGGAGGAATAGCAGATCTTGGATATTACATGAATTACAATAGCGGGAACTAGTGGAATTTGCTAGGTTGGAAACGAACTGTAATCCATATTGTCTATAGTGAAGGTAATTGTCTTGGTCCCGGAGTTTTTTCCCTGTTGGGTTTCTCCGTCATCATATCGGTGTTCATTATTTATTGCTTTCCATATTACAAACTGTGGCAATTCAACTTAGGATAATTGGACTGTTTGTTTAAAAGTGACTTGTTATTTTAATAGAATAATTTCGCACGTAAGGTCGAACTTAGTTGGTAAACTACGAACTTTCAGGGTTCGACGTGAAAACATTTGTCATTATTATTATCAGTTCTTGTGAGTATACATAGTGTACTTATGCATGCTATGTCACTAGCATTGCAGAAGAGCTAGATTTACATAGATTTTTCACATGCATATCTACAGCAGATCCCAATCTGGAGTTTTCATTATCTTTTCAATCAAATACTGCAGGAAGCATTATCACTTCCCATCACAAGCATATTTCACTTTATTTTTTCTTGATGGTTTTGTACTACACTTAAATGCACCAATCATTCCATTTGACACAGTTTATCATGGCCCAAATTCTATAAAAGGCAACATAATTCCACAAATGTATATGCATTAGCAAGCATTGGCTGCTAAACTTACCTTTCTTCAAATATATTGATGTCCGAGTCCTGTGTAGATTGTGATAGAGAGTAATGTGATGGTAACTTTCGATGTCAACTATGTTTTGATGCCTGATTCTGAATCTGATGACGAAGTTAGGAAGGAGGCATTTCTCAAAGAGCTATATGAGGATATTATCAAGTGGCTTCAGTACTGTTAGATTGCCAAACTTGCCATACGCAACTACTATCGCGAACAAAGACGTCGTATTCGTAGATTTCCATTCACTATAAATGGTCATATGTTCATGCTAGACGCTATGCAGTGTAGTCCTCAACAGTGCTATGTAGAAATTTCGAATGTATCCATCAATGCTACGAACGTTTCGTACATATTCTTCGCGATGAGTATGGGTTGCGCATTGGGCAACACAGACATATATGAACATGTAGGCATGTTCATTTGCATTTTAGCACGTGGAAAAGGTTATAGACAAGTTCAGACGCTTTTCAATCATTCATTGGAAACTATAGGACACTACTTCAAAATTGTGCTTCAAGCTGTTGTTGAATGCTCTGCTCGTCTAATTCAACCAGATCCCAACTACAATCACGATGCCGAGCATCACATACCAAATTCGAACGAGCATCCACTGTTCGAGAATTGCATATGTGCAATTGATGGCACGCACTTGAGAGTCGTCCTCCCACGGAATGAACGAGTGAACTTTATTGGATGCAAAGGAATTCGTATGCAAAATGTCCTGGCAGCTTATGATTTTAATTTGTGTTTTACAATTGTGCTAGCAGGTACAGCTGGGAATACACATGATGCCCGATGCTGCAGAGGTGGAGCTTCGGGACGAACATTAAGAAATCGCAGTTGATATGAACACACTGAAAACGCCATGAAATGAGTGGGATCTTTTTTGCAGTTATTTGGCACAACAATGATAATAGGTGCTTATTGAAACGAAGCAAAATCACAATTACGTCGACAACATTACAATATCATTGTTTGCACTGCTCGTCATATTCGGAAAATTGGGAAAAAAATGTTGTTGAAGGCGTATTTGTGTTTACATTGTCTCAATTACTACGCATGTGACCGTTTAGCACCATGAATACACATCATTATCTCCAAGTTATGTCAAATGAGGTAACATGTAATTGCCGTGGAATTGTAAAAACCACTCGTATAGCAAAAACGTACACAATAGCAAAAATAAGGGTAAAATGGTGAATATTTTACATTCAAAATCATGAAAATGAACCACTTTTCAATGGTGGGCCCCCTGATATTGAAGTAAGAATCAATTCTCATAACACAAATGTCCACATTATCATAAATGAGGGTAAAATGGTAAATCTTTTATATTCAAAAGCATGTCATATGGACCAATTATCATGGTGGGCCATGATGATTTGATGTAAAAATCAATTCCCAAAAATTTTAAGAGCCTGTTTGGTACAGATTCTCATTTTCTACAGTAAATCAATTCTCATTTTCAACCACACATTCTTCAATAAAATAATATTTTTCATCACATCAATACTTTTTTCTTCTTTTTCAACCACACATTTCCCATTATATCACTATTCAAAAATCAATTCTTCCCTCAAAAATCCCTACCAAACACACTCTAAATCCCGCCGAGACAGCTCCTTAATTGAAAGTCTCTCTTGATAGCGTCAAATATATTCCCCTCATGTGACTATTTAATCTCTCGATGAAAGATGCAAACGTGATAAATACATTAACAAGTGCTAGAACACATATTCGAGTAGCTGTTTACAAAATATCCCTTGCATGAAAAAAATAAAAAATTAAGCACAATACAAGGCATGATGGTATGCTATTGATTCTGCTACGGTAGAAAGAAAGAAAAAACTGCGCACACAAAAGAACCTTTGATATCTATAACAGACTAAGCCATATGAATATATGCTTAACAACACTTGATGCTAGGGGAGCCAACACACGAGCCACCATTGGTAATGTTGGATACGCCAATGTGCCGAGTATAAACCAGTTGAAGCTCAAGAGCGCAACAGCATCAGATGCCGGTTTGTTATCAATGGTCGCGAAAAATTGGACAACATTCATCAAGGACATGGCGACAACGGTAAAAAGAGCTGCAACAAGAGGTACACAAGGGTCCTCAGCTTCCCATACAATCATCCCGACCACAAGTGACAGTATTGCACTGAAAAGGCTTTGGGAAAGAGCAAGCTCCCTCCGTCTGGCCAGAATATCGCTTGTGTTTAGATCTTGTGAGATGATGTGGGGTCCATAGGATTTCGATTTCAACCCTTCTTTTACAAAATCATGTGTTTCCTCTTCCCAAATGTCTTCATGCTCCATCACTCGGTTAGTGTTTCTGTTGTAACCCGACTCCCCAAATTTATCAGTGTCCTTTGTATCATGACCATGGCCTGTATCACCTTTATCTCTGTAGCTCCAAAGTGCTCTACCATCGGCCTCTTTCAACAGTTGATTTTCATCCTTCAAATCCTGAACCTGTTGGACCAAAGACACAGTTTGGTCAAAAAGGATAAAAGGAAGATTTCTCTTTTTTCATTTTCTCCCTTTCAACTAGAAACCATTATGCATACAGAAGGTATTACATCTCTGTTGCATCTAGTTTGCTTTATAGCAATTAAAGAAAATTAACAGTAAACAAAGTTGAATTTCTGTGAGTGTTCGATCCAGAACCATGTTACCCAGGCATGTTAATATCTTTCTCTACACATGCATAAAAAGTTAGTCTACTTTTCACAATCTAATCTTTGTAGCTTTTTGCCTTCTAAAATATGACTTTGCTCTAGAAATGGTTATGGTCATTTACATCAAAAAATAACAATATAATATTCAGTTCTATTTCTTTTGAAGATACCAAGATGTAAACTTTGACACACCTTCCCCCAAAATGCAGACATGTAAAGAAGAAGAAAGATATAAGGAACAGGTCCACAACTGTTAGATTCCCTCTTCCAACCCAATTACACGTGGCTTGATAACCTCTAAACTAAAAGCTAATAGATCCCTTAAAATTGTACTAGAAAAGGGGTCTATAGTCTCTAGTCAATTCTATGTATGACCTCGACTCATTTGCAATGTGTCAACTCCCAGATTACCAGCCACATGAATCTTTCAATCATTCAACAGGTGAACACAATACCAGCTCGCCCAGTTCTCTCTTGTCATGCTTGAGGTACTTTATTAAGGAAAACATGCCTTAACATTTCATATTAGTTAAATATTACCAACAAACCTAATATAGAAATGGTGGCAGCGTCGATCTAATGCTGATTAGTAACAAGATTGATTCTTTCATGAGTAGTGCACAATCGACTACTAGGTACTTCGAGACAATGACACACCAACGAGCTCAACACAATGAAGCTAGATCAACTTTTCCAAAAGAAATAATTTCAAGATATGGGCAAATGGACAAATTTCATAGAAATATCTCATCTATGCAATACACGGTATCACAGAAGAAAAATAACAGATGAATTACGACGACCTACTAATGTAATTATATCAAAGGACCAAAAAACACCATCAGTGATACCAACAATCTTTTGTCAACAAAACAGAACATCGAATTGTAAAATCACAGAAAATTCCAGTGTAGATGTAATAACAGTTTCCTTCTTGATGGACAAATACTTTACCTCACCCTCTAAGAGCTGAATTCTAACAATGGACTCGTCATGTTCACGTTCAAGTTCTTCTAGCATCATCTTCACCATTTTATGCTTTTTGATAGCCATAAATAGCTGTTCTTCTAGTTCATTCCTATCCCAGAGAACACTTTCTAATTCAGTTCTCACTCCATGCAGTTGCAACTCTAGCTGTACATGAGCTGTTCTCATGTTAGTTACTGTAAACATTCTATAAAACAATGAGAATAACGAAAACAAAGAATAATCATTCACCAAAATCTCTAGGCAACTCTCTATTTAAATTTTAACCTTCTTTCGTTTATTATTGGTGCAGTAGGACCTTAATTAGAAATCTACACAAAGAGCGGCACAGAGACTTAGTGAATGTCATAAAATCAAGTACATCCACTAATAGGAAACTATTCTGGTTATGTTTATAGACCATAATTTCTTCAAATATGCAATGCGGTCATAAGTGCAGAGAGAAAATGTAGACAGTTAAAGAGACTTGGAAATAAGTTAAAACATTCCAAAACAGCCATATAATAATTAGGTCTTGGTTCGTTGGATTTAGTAAGTCCACGACCAAAACCCATACCGAACCCAAAATATTTGATGTTCAAACCCAACCCTGGAGCCAAGGAACCAAGTGAATTTTGCCAAAATCTGATCAATATGTTGAATTTACCAAACAGGATTCAATATTTCCATCATATTCAAAATTGCATTCCAAAGTTGGGGAAATTTCCCTAACTATCATGTCATCAATAAATTGCATGCGCATGACACTGCAGGATAAGACTTCTCTAAATTTCAATAATAGTTAATCTCCTCAAAACATTACAATTACAAACTATGCTACATCAATTAATAGTAAGCAACAAAAAAACAGTTAAAAGTTAATTACCAGTCGTTCCCTTTGCAATGCAGCAATTGCTCGCATAGGAAGAGTTACTATATCAATTGTCCAGATTGCAAGCTTCCAGAAGATAATGATATGAAGATAGATAGAAGCTCTTAGCAACTCTATCCACGTCTGAATTACAATAAAGATGCTTCGCACGGCAAAAACACAAGACAGCTTAAATAGTGAGAGAGGCTTTATTGCCAACCCCACTATTGAACATATCAATTCTACGAGGATTGCTGCCATATTCACTATTGCAAACTACATTGAATTATTTACTAGCCACAAGACGTCTGCATAAAATCCAAAAGTCAAATGCGAGTTACACAACGAAATCGTAATAAAAGAGAAGAATAAGGAGCACTCCCAATTAGACAGTTTATTAAATAAATGCAAAAACTAGTTGCAGCAAGAAGAAACAAATATTTTTCCTCTGTTAAATAACTAAAGCTTAGCCCAAAAATCAAAGCAACATCATCCAGAACAAAAGAGGCAACACGTTGAATAAGGGACATCTCA
Source organism: Fraxinus americana (assembly GCA_035079005.1). Taxonomy (NCBI): domain Eukaryota; kingdom Viridiplantae; phylum Streptophyta; class Magnoliopsida; order Lamiales; family Oleaceae; genus Fraxinus; species Fraxinus americana. The sequence continues at coordinate 5,001,739 of CM068722.1, read as the reverse complement.
TTTAGCAATATATTGACAAAAAGAAGAATTTCTATTGGCATACTCTCTATTTAACCCTCCACTCTTTTGCCACTATGCAAAGGGCTTCCTTTATCCAGGGAAAAAAAAGTGTGTTTACATTTACAGCTGCAAAAGTTTCATTCAAAATGAAAACGAGTTGTACATTTTCTGAGTTAGATGCTTCATTGGTCACTGAATTTATACCTATGTCACACTTTAGCCACTGAACTTTAAAATGCTTCCGATGGGTCACTAAACGTATATCTTCGTCATGTTTTACTCACTGAACTTTAAAATACATCCAAGTTGTCATGAACTTTAACATGTTGCACTCCATCACTCGCTCACCATGTTTGGCCATGTTTCATTAGTCATTGAACTTATACCTCCGTCTTGCTTTAGTCACTTAACTTTAAAATGCCTTCGAGTGGTCACTAAACTTCATAATGTTTTCGAGTAAAGTTGATTTTCTGAAAAATTCAACCTAGATTAAAAGAATAAAAAATCAATATCGACTAAATAATGAGACTCAAATCTAAAACGAGAATAGTGATTTGGGTCAAGAAGATATAATTTTTCTAGTCGTCAAAAACTATGTTCAATGAATTCAAATTAACATAAATCTTAATTTAAATCATAATATTCCGTTACGTCGAGAAAATGAAATAGAGGAATTATTTCTTTATTTTGGTTGAGATCATAGACCCAAAGCAAGAAAATAAATAAAAAACATTATATCCCAAATATGCTATGAAATTTTTGATTTAGAGTCAATAATATTAATCAATACTAACACAATATAATCTTTAGAGTCGTCACAAGGTAATGCAAGAGGAAAGAATGACGTTATTTTCGTGTATGGTATTTTATACTTCAACATTTTCAATTTTTGAGCAGTTGGAAATTCAATAAGTAAAGTTCAATGACTAAAACGTGACAAAAGTATAAGTTCAGTGAGTAAATGATTGCAAAGGTAAAGGTGCAAGTTCTATGACTAATGAAACATATAAATCTACATTTTCCCCACCCTATTTACAATCAAATTTCTATGGACGTATCTGTAGAAAAAGTACGGACAAATTATGGATGAACAATTCTGAACTGAGTTCCAGTCGATCCTTCAAGTTGGATCCACAAAAAGGATCTCTGTAACAGTTATCTGAAAGGTCTTAAATCCTCAGTTACGCTCCCAAGCCTACCAGGGAACTAAATAAATGAAAATATTACTTGAAATACTCAGATTTAGCAAACTGATAATCCCATAAGCATAGAGAGAGAGAGAGAGAGAGAGAGAGAGAGAGAGAGAGAGTGTGTTACATTCTTCTGAAGCGGGATTTGCTGACAAAAGCGAAAGATGAACTCTTCTGAAATATGAACACCAACAAACGCAGAGAAAGGCCAGAAGATGTAATCTGTAATGTAATGGAGGCTGGGATTGTTTGAGGGTTTTGGAGTGGTGAGAAAAGGAAAACAGAAAATGAAGGATGTGGCGACACGTAGGGTTGCATGAGAGTGACACGTTGAGATAATCTATTTGGAATTATTGAATTCAATATTGAATTGAGTTGAGATGACGATGAAATGAATCCTCCTTTATTTTTCATCTTTTTTCAGATCGACACAACCACATCCTATAATGCCACTATCTAATTTTCCATTTTCCCAATAGAATTCATCTATAATATGCATGTATAGGCTTCTTTATTTTATTTGTTTTAGTCTGTCCAATGTCTGGACCAGAAATATTTAATATTACATCACTTTTATCTTGCCCCTGTTTGTTTGAAAGCCATTTTCATTTGTTTTGTAAAAAAATTATGTATGTTAGGTAGTTATTATGACGACTACATTTATTGATAAATCCAAGAGAAATTACATTTGTACCTCTTTACATTTATTTCATTGTATGCTGAGAGTGTCATTTTAGAGAATTTGCTCTCTGTTGAGCCAAAAAGGACGATTGCAGTGGGCTCACGTTACTGTTTCAACAGTCAAAAAATTTCTAAAAATGCCAAAAAAATGGCTACCAAACATAGAGCTAAAGGTCCAACCTTTCATAGGAGTGATACTTATCTCCTTAACCTTTAACACTGAGAGAGATTTTTAAGTTTGGATGTGGGTTAAATGGGGTCGATTTTTTACCCTACTCAAGTCCAGTCCAATATGGTCAATTTGATTTAAAATCAAATTAATCCAACCCACCTTAATTGATCAAGCTTGAGTTGGTTGGTTGGGTCGGTTTGGACTTCGACACAATTCAAGTTGGATCAATTTTTTTTTTTTTTGAATTTGAATTTGAACAATTTTTAAAGTTTGAAACCACTTGAAAACTAGTTTTTTTTAACCTATATAAAGAATTCTTTCTTAGAAATAATGCATTAATAAGTTTAAAATTACAAAGCATTTTCTTTTTTGCAATTTTTTAGGATTCTTTTATATCATCATCCTGTCCTTAATTTTTAGTTTGTCATCAACTAACTTTACATTTGTAAATAGTATATTCATGGCAGTCAACTTATGTAACAAAAATAACGTTTATACATTCTAAGTCCTTCTATTGTCTTCACTATTTTGTCTATTTAGATTTTTTCATTTTAGGTATAAAATTCTTAATCTATCGAGTTAGGTTGGGTTGAGTTTTAATTCATAACCCGAAACTCAATCCAACCCAACCTCAAATTTTATTTTTCAACCTGAATACAACCTAGTTGAACTTAAAATTTGGTTTGGATTGGATTGGTTGGTTGGTTGGTTTGAGCAGTGATAAGTGTGTTTTTACACACTTATTAAATACTTAACGAGCTAATTATTGATGAAATTGAGCGAATTCTTATTCATAATTGTGTAATTGTGGCTTTTGTAGGCTAAAATCCCAAATTGAAGGAGAAGAAAGCTAAAGGATGGAAGAAGGACCAAAAGTGTACAACAATATGACTTTGGGGACCAAATGCACAAGAACCGAAAGTTTAGGAACCTTGGGTTGCAATTTTCGAAGGAATGAATGAAAGGAAAGTCAAAATTTGAGGATCAAAATGTACAAGACAAAAGTTGAGGGAACTGATGTGCAATTATCTGGAGGACCGAAGCTGTAAAAAGAAGAAAATTGAAGTGGCGCCTACCAGCTAGAGGTGTCAAGACGGACGGATCGACTAGGGACAGCTGGCCGACCCGTGACCCAAGCAGGCGGTTCAAGGGTCAAGGAAGTGTGACCCGCGGGTTTCACGGCTTGCACTTTCACGGGCTACGGTTAACCCGCTGGCCAATGAAAAAAAAATTTAAATTTGAAAAAAAGGGGGGAGAGAGCAAGATAAAATTATTGATGATATTGTTGAAGACTTCAAAAATCTTACACTTCCTGAAGTGATTGGAAAATAAATATTAAAATATGTAATTTTTGAACAACTAAATTATAGTTAAAACTTAAGTAGGCGTCAAACTAGTTGGGATGTACTTAAACTATAAATTATAATAAAGTAGGTGTCAACCTAGTTAGGATATACTTATACTATAAATATTTGATAATAGTAATTAGAAATGTATTTAGTTGTTATATGTTTTAGTTAAATTTAACTTTGCAAAGTTATAAATAATTCATGTAACATTAAATTTGAATTCTATGTAAACATTTCTTGGTATAAATATGAATTTATCATTTTATTCAATTCTAAATTTACATTTAACAAAAAAAATATGTTTTGCTATAAATATGAAAAATTCTATATTTTTATAATTTTGTTTATACAATAATACGGGTCAAATCGAAACAAACCGCGACCCGCGCGACTCGCGACCCAGAACTGGTAGCGGGCTGGCATTTTTTCACACTGGCCGTTATCGGGCTCATATGTGGCAGGTCGACTCGGGCCGGACCACCCGAATTGACACCTCTACTACCAGCTGAGCAATTTTTATTTTTATTTTTTGTTCTTCAAAGTTCGAGGACTCTTCTTGCGATTTGGATGGACGGTTTTTACATTTTTTTAAACATCATTTACACCTTTATCCACCATTCTTTCTTCCACATTTTTAAAAACCCTAGCAGGAAATATCACACAAAATGAAGGAAATCTTGGAGAAATCAAGACCAAAACTAAGCAAGCTTCAAGAATCCAACTAATGGACGGGTTTTTTTTTTTGTGCCTTGTATGTCACATTATATTTTCTCAACCGTTGTGATGTATTTCTTTAATCTTTTCACTTTCTGCCTTATAAATATAATAGGCTAAACATTTTGATGTTGGGATGCTTGAGGAAGTTTGACCTAGCTTTATTAATTTCTATATTTACTTATTCATGTATAAATGCTTTTGTTCTTGTGTTTTTACCATTGTTCTTAGTGCATTGTCATTATTAAGGCCACTAAATGATTATAGATTTGTGCGATTATTTGAGAAATTCTTGCGCATTTTAGATCGAGATGATAGAAATCCTAAGTTCTTGTAGGAGATAGAAATATATACTCCTAACCCTAGGTAACCCTTTGAATTGTTTTCATAAATATTTAATGTTATTGATTGTGCTTAATCGAGATAAAGATATAAAGTTTGTCTGGTGCTGATTTTGGACCAATTTTAATCAAAATGGAGACTGTTGGTGGGGCCCGCACCACTTATGGCCGATCAAGTATTATGGCTAAAGTGACTTCCAACGGTAGGAAAAGGAATTAATTTGGCTATTTTAATGGATACCAGACAGGCCATAGTAAGTTAAGCCAACTGATTAGGGTTAATTTAACTTAAGAGAGGTAATTAATCAAAATTTAAAAAAATGAATTTAACATGACAAGTGACCATTTTATTAATTTAGTGACAGTCAAATGAAATCATGAATCCCAACTCGATTAAAATCCAAATTCTTATCATTGTTATAATTGTGTGTTTTAATTGAATGTCAAAATCATTTTATTTCCGCCTTTAACTTCAAAATCAAATTGTGTGTGTCATTGTTAAAATTGAATCAATTAGTGAGATTGGAAGAAACACTCTTCGATAGATTGACTCGGACTCAAAATCAATTTTATTACTTGAACGCGACAGTGCACTTGTGGTATATGATTTTAGCAAACAAGTAGATTGGGTTGATTTTTGTCTAGCCCTAGCTATTTCAATCTGTTGTAAAATATCTATTGTTAAACTGCCACATGATATGCGCATGATGTCGAACTGTAAATATGAAATTGTCAAAAAATTCTTTATTCAAATAATCAAATATTATGCAGTATTCCCGTTGATTCACCTCTATTTACATGTTAAGAGCATTTCTAAGGAAGTCTTCATTTTTAAAGAGAATATTTTATAATTTTGAATATATATAAATTCAGAGAAAAAAAATTTTTAGATACTCCAACAACCTTTTTATATTTCATACTCTTATAGCATAACTTTAATTGACTTTTTAAAATAGAGAACATTTTACTTTTAAAAAGTATCTTGAAGACGCTCTAAATGGCCATAAAAGTCACACATGATATCGACTCAAGGTGTAAAATTGTCCGAAAGGGCAACTTAAGCACATGTTTGAGCTCCATTCTTTAAAAACTCATTTATCTCAAAATTTATTTTCAATCAAATTATTTTTCAATAAAATAATTTTACTATAAACTTAATTTTTTTCTACTTTTTAAACACACATTCTCCAAAAAAATTACTTCCAAAATCTATTAACCCAAAAATGCAACTCAGCAAACACTTAATGTAGTTGAACGATCAAAATGATTTTTGAATAAATGAAACTTTTTTTATAAAATTTTACTCTTCCATCGTTACATTTGTGTCAACTGAAAATTTAACATCTAAAGAGTAATGTTATGTAACCCCACTGGGGTTACAACTCTAATCTAGGTAGCGCTAAATGATAGGTTAAATGAAATTAAAATCAAATAACTTATTTAATTTCACATATTGTTTAAAGCCATCTAAACTGAAGTTGTAATCTCAGTGAAGCTAAATAGTTTATTCCGTGTAAATAAATGTTTTCCGTAATGTAAGGATACCATGCGCTCAATATTAAAGACTGGAGCTATGAATGCCACAACTAGAAGGTTGGAAATACAAAAGTTGTCGACTCATCAGATGCCAAAAGATCTACCTCTCATCCACTAATGAAAAGTTGAGACTCCTAGAAGAATTTGTACAAAATTAATCTAACTTTATTCAAATACTTCAAATGTTTGTATTATTATTTGCCCATGTTTTAAATATTTTTGCTAAAATCATAATTTGATAGAAATAAATGGTGGATAAGTGGATATTATTTGTAGATTTTGCGAAATGTATGATTAAACTTAATTTTGATTAAAAAAGAAAAAAAAAATGCTTTTTAGCCAAAAATGAAACCTGAACAGAGGCTTCATCTTGTAAAGTGTGTTCAATTAGATTATTTTATCGAGTTGGTTTTATTTTTACTAGAAAGATTTGACATTATGTTGAGTTAGTCTAGCTAAATATTGGACATACAATACAAGTTATCAAGCTTATGTATCACATGATGAATTCTTATGCCTAATGCATCAAGGCATGTCGAATAAAAAGTGTACATCAGCCACGAGCTACTATCCAACACCTGAAAAGGCGGAATAATGCTAGCGAGATCCTTCTACTCAATTAATAATGCAAAACGTCAATCACTTGGCTAAAAGCTCAGCCAATAATAGAATTAAAGGCCACAACTCGACCTCGAACATACACTAATGCCGAAAAGTGAACTCCGATAGAAAAAATCTAGCTTTTAGTGCAACAAAACCCATGCATGCACACAATGAGCAGTATAATACATTCACGAAATACAAACCTTCACAAGACCTTGGCAATTAAACATAGTTATAACTTTCAATTCAATGATGAGAGAATATCGGCTCATAAAAGAGACCAAAAAGTCCCTAAAATTCTCTATAAATAGGGTCATTTTCATAACTGAACATATTGAAATTCTTATATTCAAATTTTTACTCTTTAAAAAGAGCCTCACTACAAAGAAAAATAAGGATCGTCACTCTCGAAAATTTCAATGTTCTCCGATCAAGTAAATACTTTTTCGGCCAATGTTGCAACAAAATCTCCACTTTATTCATTTTCTACGAACAACTTGCTCCAAAATCATATCAAAATCCCCTAAAAGAGGGAAAATATTGGCAAATTTCAGATCGAAAACATGGTTGTTGACTCGAAAATACTATTCATTTTTTGAGGTCAATTTGTAGGAATACTTACCAAAACCACAAGGCAAAAATACATGAGGAATCCGAAAATTCAAGTATGACTGGAAGCGAGTCTAACAATGATGAGAATCCAAGGATAAGCAGTAATGAAAGTCCCATTATTTCAGAAGAAAATACTCGAAGGTGAAGAAACCAGAGGACATCGAAAGGGATGTCTACATCAACTCGAACCATGGCCAATATTGCTGCCAACATGCAATATTTCACTGAGGATAATGCTACCATAGGACAGTTCTTGACTTGACATGGCTAGGTTGTTGTGTCTCTTAAGGAAGATGGAGGCCAAAGTATGACAGAATGCCTTATGCAACTAGAGTAAGCGTCATATTCTTCTCACTAAACGACGGACCCTCCTATCGTCTTTCTTTTTCCGATTTCATTCTAATTTAGTATTTTAATTTCGGAAAGTAACTATATTCTTTTGATTTCAGAATATGGTTAATTTATTTATATGTTTTATTGTAAGGTTTGAATTAAATAATGACACGCGTTCAAGATTGGAAAGTGATGAATCTATATTTATATATTCGAAGTCGGTAATTCACTAATTTGACTTCTCAAATCAAATTCGGTAAGTCGAATGATATTTCAATTTGACGCATATTAACGGCATGTTCTTGATGAATATAATATGCACATTATCGATGTAATATCTCATACAGAAAAACCAATTCATCCTTATATTAACCATGGGCAGGCCTGTTATGGCTTCGATTGGTAAGATCCATGACATGAGGTAGGGCTCGATTAGCATCTCTAGAACTATCTCAATCGTTTCACCTAAGAAATGGTTGAAGTGGAAAGCTTTCTATAGAATACAACTTTCTAGGCTTTGAGGTCCGATAGCTTTGATAGGACTTAATGGTATCTTTGTTAAAGGCGATTCTCCTTTAAGGTTAACAACACACATATCATATAAAGAAAAAGGAAAAATAATTGAATACATGGCCTTCAATTACGCATTCCATCTTGCAGATAAGGCTGCACCTATTCACCGAATATCACAGGAAAGGGTCATGTTGGTCGGGATCACACTTAAACTAATTGATGCTTCGTATTATTGGCCCTCTATGCACTACCAGGTTGTTCATTACATGGCAAGTTGCCTCTTTGCCCTATTGCCCAAAAGAGGAAGTGTCCAATGCTGGCCTGTATTTGCTATTAACCATTCTCACCCAACCTTGGGCCAATATGTGTATGGATGTCATTTTGAGACTTCCAATAATGTGTATTTTTTACTTGTAAGACAACAGCCGATGATGTTAACATTACGTTCTTATTCTTTATCCCGTTCCAATAAGGTGTGTTTTTCAGCCCTTTCTAGATTATTTATAGTGATGTTCGCCGCAGCCCCCAATGATCTTATTACAATTCCAAACAAGACCTGTCTACATGGCAAAGCTATAGTTTTATCTAGTAGCTCTAGGATGTTCAATGTAGTAATGAAGGTGTTTCGCGTGGGTCGCTAACAATTAAAAAAGATTCAGACGATTGTATAAGAAATAGACCTCTTGAGACAAAATCCCAAAAATGGGTGTTTTATTGATGATCATTTACAATTGAAAATAAACAGAATGCCTCCAAGGGGTACAAGCACACGAGTACTAAAAGATTTGTTTAAAGTTAACTAATAAATTGAAATTACGTATTCTCTGTTTAGAGTATTTGATTTGGGGTCTTTTTTTCTATGTCTTCTCTTCCTTTTTATACTTCCTTGATAATTTTTTCATGACAAACCGTTTGGAAACTGTCTAATTGCTCTATAACTACCCACTTTCTTCATGATGGCTGACTTGTCGTGGAACTGCCGTCTCTAACCGTTGCCATTACTTTCGTCGTTCAACCGTCTGCAACTGAGATCCTTGAATTGTGGAGTGTGATAAGACTGTTCAATAACAGCTTTAATAACTGATGTTCTGGACAACCATAATATCTTATGTCTACTAAGATCCTGGGTGATTCAAAGGTTTAGGCGAAAACGGGGTCATCGCTCTGGGCGATCATAAGGCACTCCATTCGATTAGATTCTGGGAGTCTTGCAAGATTGGTCGATGATGTTACTTTGTTCGTGGGCCTCCACTCATTCATCAGTGGTCCTATTTGGGTCTTTATCCTGGACTTCCCAATTGGGTTTCATCCCTTGGGCTATTCAATTTAGACTACATTTTTTGTGTGTCAACAATTACCCCCCAATATGGCAGAATTAATACAAATTATTAATCTTTGCCATATTCTTCATTTGTATTCTTCGGCAATGTTTGAAATTCTCAAGAATTTCAATTATTATTTTCGTTTGGCTGTAACCTATCTTAAAATCTGAAAAGATGTAATCGTTACACGCCTCTATAAACCCAAAAGACATGCCATTTCATCGTACCACTAAACCACTTCTCTATCTTTAGAGCTTCTTTCTCACTATTACTGTTCATCTTCTTGCTTATCTGCTACGTTTCTTAGGTAAATCTCCCCAAAACTGTACTTTGTATCCAATGGCGACTTCACAAGTTCGTGCCGATGATTCTTTCAGCTTCGAGGATTTCCAAAAACTCCTTACCAGACCGTATATAAATATAAAATTCCTTGCACAAGCTAATGCTGACCTTAACGAATTCTATGTAGACCCATCATTCAATAGTGTTGAAGCTGTAGGACAAGCGGCGATGGTCAGCTGTTCCCTTGTACTCAAGGCCCTCTGTTTCTGAACTATTTGCCACTGAGGTCGATTCGCAAAAAGGTCTTCGTACCTGGCCCAAAACTGATGTTATTTTTCATAGGTGGCATGCACGTCTGGTAAATCATGGCCCTACCAAGGGGATTTTTGATCGTGCCATGATTTCAAATTTATTCGAAATCACTATTCAACCCCCAATTTACGACCCAGTACTTTTTCCTATTACTTTGAGTTTTGGTCTTCTGAGTACAGTACCTTTGTTTTTCCACTTGGTCCAATATCCATTACCTTAAGGGACGTTGGAGCCCTAGTAAATCTTCCACCTTTGGGTGATACCATCTTTCCTGGTATCTTAATTGTTGGGGTTGCCTATAAATTTGATAAAAAAGCTCACTAAGTCCTATTCAGGCATGCAAAGCCTTTATAATCATTCAAGCGCTGAACCTTCCCATACTGAATGTGTGGCTTTTCTTCAAATTTGGCTCTGTAAATATATTCTGTGTGCCCGTATGAAACCTTCTATGAGTAATTTACCCATAGCGCATGAATTAGCACATTATGTTCCTTCTTTTTAGCCGCTCTTTATAGAGATATGACTTTTCTTCAATTTCAGTTGAAGAATGGTGCATCTCCCACTAGCAGTGGGCCCCTTTGGTTCGCTCAACTGTGGTTGAGAGCATACTTTCCACAATTGGTACTTCATCTACTTTCCTTCGTTCAGCTAGTTGCTATGGGCTAGCCATTAACCCATTAGACCCTCTAAATATGTCCAGTAGAGACATTTTTTTATTCTTTTATAACTTAGATTCAATCCACTCCTTTCCTTTTCCTGCTCATTTAACTCTAGATTATGTGCAACCTCCATTTTCTATGGACAGTGTGAGCAATATTTTGCTTGTCTGGGTTCAGTTTTTGATTGGGAGAGAATTGTTCCACGAATATCTTAACTGGAACCAATGTCAAGGCCGAGGTTGAGATATATGCTCCCCAGTTTTTCGCTCGTCGACTTGGTTTTGGCCGAACTTGGCATGTTCCTCCATGTTACTCCAAAAGTTTGACGGATCATTTTCATACTATTAATAAAGCAGAAGCACAAGCTATAGATGCTCGCAACATTTTTTTAACAAGCAAATTCTCATTAGCCCCTTTCAACTCTTGCTCTGCCATTCATCCTCTTTTTGAACAGCTCTGGCTATCAGTAAAATGCAGAATATTTACAATTGATGCTAATTGAGCCTTTCATTTACTAGATCTGCCAAACACTTCCTCTTCTTCTCCCATTCTGGCCGCCCCTGTGTCCATTAGGAGTCCTTCCTCACCTGCTCGCGCTAAACATCCTATTCTTCCACCTACTTCTCCACCTACCAAGGCTACTACAGCTAAAGGTGCCCCAAGCCGCAAACAGCCAGCTTTAACTTCTCCAATTTTATAGGATGATGATAATGCTACTCTCATTACTAGGAGAAAGGTAATTGAGTTTGTTTATTCACAAAACATCTTCTCCCATGTATTAATGGTTTACCTGAATTTTCTAGAAGGGTTCAACTTCTCCTTCGAAGGCTTTGGTCTTGGCAGTTCCTACTTCATCACCTCCTACTAAAGCTACTTCATCCAAATCAACTGATGAAGGGACCATGCTTAACGAGAAAGCCTTAGTCCAGGAGCCTTCATCGCGGTCAGTTGAAAGGCTACCATCTTCCTAGGGAGTTGGCCCCCCAAATGTTGAACCAGAAGGTAATACATATTTTAATGTTTTACCTTTGCTTGCGCTACTAGTTTTTGATTCATTGCTTCTTAAATTATGCAAAAGCTCCCATGGACCTGCCCCTTTTTGCAGAGTCTTCTCGCCCAGATAAGGGGAAGTCTCCACAGGTGATGGAGCTAACTGATGATGCGCCTGAACTTCCCAGGTTGTTGATGAGGTAACCTTTTACTTCACTTTTATTTTCACTTTGTTCATTGCAGTGAAAATACTAGAAGTTGGTATTTTTCCTTGCAGGATGTTGATGCCATTGTGCATTCCACCTGGGACTTGTTCACATCTTGGGAACAAGTAAGGACATCCTGCCCTTCTTCGACCAGTCATCCTTCCATTTCATCTCCTGCCTTCTCAGAGGAAAATATATGGATTCTCAAGCAATCCGTGTTTGAGTATGTCTTTTTTATGGATATGGATATTGGTAAGGCTAGTGCTGCCAAATAAAAGGATAAATTTGAGCTTTTTAGTACAAAATTGGTGCAGGTACTTACACTTTCATCATTCAACGTATCTTCTGATTTTAAAGCAACACTGAAGGCTATCCATTCTGAAATCCTCTCCTTGCTAGCCAGAAATGTCGAACTGAAGGCTAAGAGTACTCAGTATCTTCGTGCTGCCTCTGAAAAAGAATCTTTACTTCAAGAGATTGATAAATCCAAGGCTGAATTGAACAAAATCTCCTCTGAAGTTATGGTTGAAGATTCCTTGATGATAAGTTTGGCTGCAGAGATGAAGGAACTTCAAAGAAAAATGGATGACTGTAGGGCTAGGATGGCTACCAAAAAATGCAATGCTTCCCAAGAATTAGAGCGAACCAAGTCTTTGGTTGAACGTTACAAAAAGCTGGAAACTGATGGCAACGTTGTGGTTGAAGTATCTACCACCTCCTCTAGACAGAACGAGGATTAGGTAAGGCTTAGGGAACATATGCGTTCAACTTCGGGCTAATTGTAATTAAGACATCTAATGCCTTTACTTTCCTTTTGTAATTTTGCACTGGCTGTTATTGCTAATTTTGAATGTAACGGCAGCCATTGTCATTAATGAACAACTGTTTTATTTACTTACACATTAATTGACGTTTTCTTAATCGTCAACCCCCCAAGCATATAATTGCCTTATGCTAAAACTCATGTATATTCTTCCTTAATATTCCTACATTTTTTTCCAAGACTTTGGGCCATTTAATTTCTGTTACTGTGCACGTATGTGGCCGTTCATAGTCTGTCATTTCATCTTCACGCCTCTATAAATGCGTATGTATTTCGCACTTATCATCTTCATTTCCATTCTTTTCTTCCAAAATACTATTTTGCTGCCATCGTTTAGCATTTCGTATAATTGATCAAACACTTCCCTCTTTGATAGAAATGGATCAATTGATCTACCCAATCATCACCTCTGGTATGGGAGATATAAAAAATGTTATTTGGCCAATGAACGTCTTCTCAGCGTCTCCCTTGATGTTCTCCATAAGGAGTTCAATGATGGAAGGCGATTTGAGGATATCTTTCAGGCCACCTAGCTTGCTAAGAGTGTTTCTTAGTCTCCTTGCATGTTATTGTAGCAATGCAATTATGCAGGCAGTCGAGGGTTCTTTTTAGCCTTTTTATCTGTTGAGAGTGCTTCTCAACCTCTTTGCCTACTATTGCAGCAGTGTGATCAGGACTGCAATCAAGGTCAGTTCACCCTCTTACTTGGCGATCGACCGAAGGGATATTCTGCTTACAATTGTAGCTTATAGAGCATCTAGTACTTTGTATCTCACAATTTGTAATGAATATTCGATAATAAAGGAATTTATTTGAATGTACTTCGTTCTTGTCTTATTTATTTACAATCGCTCAATGCAATTATATTGATTATACTTTTATTTATTCATTTTTCCATAAGGAAGGAATATACCTTTTTTTTAAGTATTTTCCATCAATGAATCTCATGTGCTTGGTACCATCTAAATCTTCTAAATGATAAGTTTCATTAGGCAATACACTGTTTATAATATATGGCCCTTCCCAATTGGGCGACCATTTGCCATACTTTGGATTTTTGCTATCCAAAATGAGTATTGTTTTCCAAACCAATTCGGCCAGACTAAAAGACTTAGCTATAACTTCTTTACTATAAAACTTAGCCATCATTTATTTTTGAACTTGCAATATATCTAGCATGTCCAATTTTAATTCGTCCAACTCCAATAAGTTTTGAGCTAGTGATTCGACATACTCACCATCACTTAACTTATGTTGCAAACACACTCTAATAGATTGTAAATTGATTTCCATAGGCAAAACCGCCTCCTATCCATAAGCGAGTTGGAAAGGAGTAACTTTGATACTTGATCGAGGAGACGTCCTATAAGTCCATAAAGCCTTGTTTAAACATTCGTGCCAATTTCTGGTATTTTCATCTATCATTTTTCTTATGATATTTTTTAGAATCTTGTTATAAGATTCTACCTGTCCGTTGGATTGAGCATAATACGGCTTTGAGTTTACTAACTTAACTCCAAACTCGCTCAAGAATTCCTTCACTTGATCTCCATTTAAGGAAGTTACGTGATCCACCATCAAAGTTTGTGGAATCCCAATTCTACAAATAATACGATCATGGATAAATTCTATGACATTCTTTTGGGTGATCTCCTTTAAATATATCTCTTCTACCCACTTAGTGAAAAAATCTGTTCCAACTATAACAACTGCATGTTGCCAGACGATGGAGGATAAATCTTCCCTATCAAATCTATCGTCCAACCCTTGAACGGCCAGGGTTTGATAATGTGCGCCATCTCTTGCTGGCACCCTTTGTATCGGACCATACTTTTGGCACACTAGACAACTCTTCGCATATTGAACACATAATTCTCCCATCTTGGGCCAGAAATACCCATTCCTAATAATTAACCATCTCTTCATTTGGCTTGCTTGATGAGCTTCACATATCCCTTCATGCACTTCAGCCATGATCGTTCTGGCTTCTAGCAAACTTACACATTTTAGTAATATACCATCAGAGCGTTTTTTAAATAACTTTTCATCAATCAATGTATAATTTAGCAACCGCAACTTCATTTTTCTACTACCTTCTTTATTAGGTTCTTTGAGGAACCTTTTAATCTCTATCCTCCAATCTATTACATCTCCATCTTGTATGCAATGAATTTCGATCTTTCTCGCCCTTTTTTGGACTACGAGCAGTATCACTCCATATTCACAAGTAGATTCCCAATTTAAAGTCTTTGAATACCCTGAGGCCATTTGAGCCAATTCATTCGCTATGTCATTATATATCCTATTAACACATTGAAACTCTAATTGGTCGAATTCTTCCAACAATTCTTGGGCGATTTCATATTGATTTATAATGGAATCACTTTGGCGTTTAAAATCACCAATCAGTTGGTGAATTACAAATTGAGAATCGCCCCTAATAATCACATGTTTTGTCTCCATATCTATTATCAATTCTAAACCTACAATTAAGGCTTCGTATACGGCATGATTGTTGGTACACATCCTATCCAAAGTGAATGCAAATTTACAACAAATCCCTAAAAGATTTATCAATTCTACTCCTACCCATGCACCTTTAGAGGTTTTTGATCCATCGAAATACAAAACCCAATGTTTTAATTCGAATGAATCGATTTCTAATTCAATCTCTTCAGGCATGTCAAGGCATGGATGATCGGCCAGAAAGTTAGCCAAAGCCTTATTTTTGCCTGCCTTTTGGGGTATGTATTGTATTTCGAATTCTGACAATGCTAAAGTACAAAGGCCTAACATTTGTTGAAAATAGGGTAAGAGAACATATACTTAATCAAATGTACTTTTGTAACCAAATAAACAGTTCCAGGCCGTAAATAAACCCTTAGTTTGGTACATATGAAATATAAAGTAGGACATAATTTTTCTATAGCAGAATAATTACATTCACAATTCGTTAACCGTCTACTCAAATAGTAAATCGACATTTCTTCACCAAATTGGTCTTCATGTGCGACCATTCTACCTATTGATTTTTGTTCAGCCGATATATACACTTTCATTGGCCGTCCTTGAATTGGTGACACCAACACTGATGGACTCGATAGATACGTCTTTAGGCTTTCAAAAGCCTTTTGATACTCTTCTTTCCAAACGAATTCGTCCTTATTTTTTAGTTTTAAAAGAGGGGAAACAGATTTCGTTCGTCCTGCACAGTTGGAAATAAAGCGTCTTATAAAGTTTACTTAACCTAGAAACCTTTGCAATTCTTTTTTGTTGTTAGGTGGTTTGGCCTCTAAAATAGCCTTCGATTCATTTTTATCGAGTTCAATGCCCCTTTTGTGTACTAGAAAATCAATGAAATTTCCTACATTAACACAAAATGCACATTTTAAAGGATTTAATTTAGTTTATATTGCCCCATTCGCTCAAATGAACATCTCAGTTATTCAAAATGGTCTTCTTCTTTAATGGACTTGACCACTATATTATCTATATACATCTAAACAAACATGTCTATCATATCATGAAAAATCAAGTTCGTTGCCCTTTGATAAGTCGCCCCTACATTTTTTAGGCCGAATGGCATAACTACCCATTCAAAACATCCTAGAGATCGAGGGCATCTAAAGGCAGTTTTGTATATGTCTTCCTCAACTATGTAAATTCGATTGTATCCCGAATACCCATCCATAAAGAGTGAATTGCCCAAATAGTCACTGAACTTTCAAAATCACCTAAATTATCACTGAACTTTGCAAAAGATTTTCAAAAGGTCACTGAACTTTGAAAATCACATCATTCATCACTGAACTTTGTAAAAGGTTTTCCAAGGGTCACTAATTTAATGATCTCCTATGAGAAATTTTACAAAGTTTAGTGATCCTGTAGAAACCTTTTGGACAGTTTAGTAATGAATGGAGTGATTTTTAAAGTTCAGTGACCTCGTTAAAACCTTTTACAAAGTTCAGTGATGACTTGAGTGATTTTTAAAGTTCAGTGACCCTCTGGAAGCATGGTGTAAAGTTCAGTGACTATTTGGACAATTCACTCGAATATATTACGTGTCCGACAGTCAAGTCTACTAAAGAATTCACCGTAGGCATAGGATACTCATCTTTGGGTGTAGCTAAGTTTAGATTTATGAAATCTATACACATCCTTAATTTACCATTCTTTTTTAGTACGGAACGATATTAGACAACCACTCAACAATTTGAGTCTCTTCTCCATCTTAGACTACCCTAACAGGTTCGTAATTTCCGTTATAAATGAACATTTCCACTAAGTTTGCTTCTGCAACAAAGGGTCTATGATCTGACGCACCACTTCTACTTCACCCTTGTCATTCCAGAAGACTAAGCATTGGTGGAGTGATGAAGGTATGCATCGACTCTCATGTATCCAATCCTTTCCTAGCAACACATTGTAACTAGTAGGACCATCTATTACAAAGAAGATTGTGGTCCTAGTAGTCGTCCCTATAGTTATGTCTAGTGGCATAACTCCTTTAGCCGAAGTTACTCCTCCATTGAAACTTGTGAGGATGACTTCTGTTGGAATCATATCACTTTCTGTCTTACAAAGTTCTTCATCATTCTGGATGGGATGGTGTTTATAGCTGCTCCATTATTAATGAGTACTTTAGCCTCAGGTATACCGTTGACCAAGGCCTTCACGTACAATGGCCTCAAATGCTTAGTCAATTTCATGGCTGGTCTTTTAAATATAACCTTCTCAGCAGCATCTATTTCCACTTCTTGTTTGTCCTCTGTTGAATCATTTCTCCATGATAATTGAACATGCAACATGTCACACTGAATTTCTTCTTCTTGAATTCTCTCCTTACTACCTTCCAGAGTTTCTTCTCCAGTTACCCAACCTGTGGGATGAGGTAATATTCTTGGAGGTGATCCATACTTTTCAAAGCGAGGTGCTCTCCTTTTCCTCTTGGGCATCCCGTACAGCACATAATAATCGAAAGAACGCCCAGATGGTTCTCCCAACAAGTCTACATCACGAACACCTTCTCAATTTAGTTACTTCAACAGGGTATTGCGCGATACTCTACTCTTTCTTCTCTTTGCTTCCAGATCAATTTATTCTTCATTTTCGTCATACCATCATCATTTTCCTCATAGTATGCCCCTCTAGAAGTTTGGTCTTCTTCACATTCTAGCACACATGCTTCTCATTTGTTATCCTCACTTTCTTCCTCTTCTTTCTCTTTGTTTTTGAACTCATTAGCTAGAAAATAGTTATTAGCCATGACAGGAGGTAACGTACCGAACTGAATAGTAAGTAGCTGATCTGGATCTTCTTCATCTCTTCTGTCTCGCTCAAACTTTGATCTCCCATGAGAACTTTCTGGCAGTTCTTCCATTGATTTACCTGTACCGGTATCTTCACTGTCTTCGAGAACATTTTAATTGGCCACCTCGAGTAGTTTAGGCATCTTAGGACGTGGCAATCCCTGTTGTTGCTTTATCATTCGTCCATAATTCTGTTGAAAATGCCTTTATTGGGTTCTAGTCATCTCATTGAAGGGCATCACCCTTGCCATACATTTGGTTGGCGAGGTTGCGGCCTAAACATCCTCACATTATTCATTGGCCTGAACTGTCTCTCAAAAAGGTGGTCCTCTATAGAATGATGTACCCTCTAACAAGCTGAGGGTTTGGGACAAAATCAGGGGGATGGTGGTGTTGCCCTACTCCTGGTTTCTCTGTTTTTGCAGTAACTTCTCCTTTACATCTTGCACACGAAACATTTTCATCCTTTCTAGACTCTTTCTCTTAGATACGTTTAAAAATACTAGGATGTGGCCCAGGGTCTTCTTCCCCGTCATCGATAACCAACTTGAATTTTGGCAACTTGTTTTTGAAACCAGTTGTCACCATGTTCACCCCAAGTGGCTGTAGGAAATGGTTTACATCCACTGTCATCTTCTTTTTATTCTCGAACGTAATTCGTTCTGATTCAATAGCATCCTGTAACACATGCCCAAAAACTAGACAATTGTTAGTCAAATGTGACCATGCATTATGCAACTTACAATATTTTTTACCTTAATTTGTTCAGGGCTTGGCAACTTATGTTTATTACTCAACTTTATCTGCTTATCCTTATATAATTTATCAAATATAACATCAGCTTTAGTTACATCGAACGAGAACATCCTAGCCTTTTTATTTCATCTTTTATAGGCTCGTCCTTGTCCGACGCTCTAGGTTTGGCCATTATATGACAAGTATATGCATCTCCTTTGATCAATTCAGTCAAACATACTTCGGTTTTATCGTAATACTCGTCATTAATGGTACGAAAATCAAAATTTGGGTCTCTATAATAAGTCCCCTTGCTAGAATTTTTCATTTGCTCTTCTTGTCTTATCAATCATTCATACCCAATCACGTTTGTACTCAATTTGAAAAGATCAAGAAATTCTCTATCTTGGAATTTCTTTAACAAATCAAACCTTAGACAACTTTGAACGATTTTGACAAACACTTTTCCGGGTAAAGGCACAAAATATTTACTTCTGGCTACCTTGAACCTTTGAAGGAAACCTTCTGCCCATTCGTTTGGCATTTGACGTAGATTTGCCAAATCAACCAAAATAACTTCATATTTAGTCTTATAAAACTGAGCATGGAACAATTGTTCCAGTTGTTGCCATGTTTGAACAGAGTTTGCTGGCAAATTGATGAACTAAGAGTAACTACTCCTGTTAATGAACTAGGGAACAACCTCATTTTATGGTAATCAGTCACTTCACCACTTTGCAGTTTGAATCGCCCTATATATTCTAGAGTAGACACTTTTCCTAAACCAATGAATAATGAGAATTTCGGGACCTTGTACCCTCTAGGCCATGGATATACTTGGTCTACCCAATCAGGATACGGCTTTGTGTAAGTCGGCCTAATGGCAGGATGTACCCTAAAAGCCATTTGATCCTGTACTATTTCCATAATTTGATTCCTCAACAGGACGTTGGGGTCATATGGAATTCCTACAAGTTGGTTGAATGGTTAGTTACCTGAAGCCTAACATTTGGTCCTTGGTTGGTGACAAAGTTGCATTGTTGGACCATTGTTATCATTAGCCTGAGTATTTATTCCATCATTAACACGCAGGGTATTCTGTCCATTATTCAGGACATTTTCTCTTATATTTAGGTTATCCCCAAGTTTGACGTGCCGTTACAACTATTCAAGTTTGGCACTACACCGGCCTCTTGGTTTGAAGTAGACTAACCAAAAGGTGGTTCTATCCCTTGATTTGGACTTAGGACTGGGGAATTATGTCCTACAATCATCCAAGTTTGTAAGTGGTTTGCAATAGGAACAACGGCTGACATATTTGGTAACTAACTTGTTCATTATTTCATTTATTGTATTCAATTATTTGGCCATGTTGTCATAATGTGCATTACCTTTCTGGGTAAATCTTTCCATATTATGAACTTTTCGTAGATTTACATGTTCAACGACATTCTGTGTAAGTTCCCCAAGCAATGCACGCATGGTTCATTGACTCAATTCTACCATGGTTCATAACGACTATAACTGCTCTGACTATGTCCCTCTGTTCGTGGAGAGCTTTGCTGCTCCTCATATTACTCGATCACAGATTGGACTACTCCTTGACTTGCTGGTTCTTTATCAGAACTATGAGGCATATTGTTTCTTTTTTTGTATCCTCAAACACCAAACACCAAGGTCCCACTGAGCGTACCAAATTATTTTGCACGGGTTATCGCTAACAATTAAAAAAGATTCAAACAATTGTGTAAGGAACAGACCTCTTGAGACAAAGTCCCAAAAAGTGATGTTTTATTGGTGATGATTTACAATTGGAAATAAACAGAATGCCTCCAAGAGGCTCAAGCACACGAGTACTAAAATAAGTGTTTAAAATTAAACTAATAAATTGAAATTACATATTCTCTGTTTAGAGTGTTTGATTCGGGATCTTTTTCTCTGTCTTCTCTTCTTTTTTATAGTTCTTTGATAATTCCTTCGTGACGAGCCATTTGAAAACTGCCTAATTGCTCTATAACTACCCACTTTCTTCATGATAGCTGACTTGTCATGGAATTGTTGTCTCTAACCGTTGCCATTACTCTCGTCGTTCAACCGTCTGCAACTGGGATCCTTGAATCGTGGAGTGTGATAAGATTGCTCAATAACTGCTTTAATAATTGATGTTCTAGGCAACCATAATATCTTATGTTTGTTAAGATCCTAGGCAATTTGAAAGTTTGGGCGAGAACGGGGTGTCTTGCAAGGCACTCCATTCGCTCAGATTCTGGGCATCTTATAAGATTGGACGATGATGTTACTTCGTTCGTGGGCCTCCACTGCATTCATCAGTGGTCATATTTGGGCTTTTATCCTGAACTTCCCAATTGGGCTTCATCCCTTTGGCTATTCAATTTAGGCAACACTTTTTGTGTGTCAACAGAAGGATTGGTCGCTTCTTCTGCCAAACAAGTTGGTCACTGATAAAAAACGTCGTAAGGTTAACTATAATGTTGGAGATTATGTCGCTCACACGTACCTTCTCATGAATATAATAAGTTGTTTCTTTGTAAGATTGGGTCCACAGAAATAATTGAGAAGAAAAATCCCAATAATGATGCTATGATAATTTAACTATACTATAATTCTGTTGCTTTCATTTGAGTTTAGTTATGTTTCCGTTTACTTTATGCTGAAACGATACTTAAGTATTTTTCTTTTTTCTGTAGCTGATTAATTAAAACCTAAAATTAAGATTACTTGATGTTTTGTTTGTCTTTTGATTGAAAAACATGTAGATATTGGCTTTTCAAATTCTCTCAAGATCGTATATCAGCCATTTGCAGGGTTCTGGCTGTGGTGGCAATTGATCGAGTCAAGCCAGCTCCTACCGTAAACACTTGAGCTCAACTCTTGTCGAAAAATTCTGTTCGGTTCGATCCATTGGCTCATGAACCTGATGGGTCGAGCTGAGTAGCCCACGAGCTAGCTTGTTTTTTTTAATATAAAAAATAGAAACATTCTTCCTTTTTTTGAGCTTGGGAACCACTAGTTTTAACATATGCGAAGTTAAAATTGTATATGAATAAGATATTACGTGTGTTAAGGAATAAAATTCAACATCGAATAAAGAGAAAACACGGACCAATTTATAAGGGTTTGGGCCACTCATCTTAATAAGGTTGACTTTTTAAGATGAAACTTCAAATCTTGACATGGTATCAAAACTCGTTAAGCTCCAATGAACAATTCGTTCCAGTTAAAACTCAAAAAATGAGCACGCGAATTTCAAGATTGATTTGCTCAAATGAGTCACATCTTACGGGACATGTTAAGTGTTAAAATTTCACATCGAATAAAGATGAAAATATAGATCAATTTATAAGATTTTTGACTACTTCTTTCAACAATGTTGAACTTTTAAAAGGAACTTTGGTATCAGAGCCTATTAACCTCCAACGAGCAATTCGATCCTATTAAAACTCAAAAAATGAGCACACGAATTTCAAGATTGGTCTGCTCAAATGAGCCACTATGTTGTGGGGGTATGTTAAGGGATAAAATTTTATATCGAATAAAGATGAAAATATAAACCAATTCATAAGGGTTTGAACTACTTCTTTTACTAAAGTTAACATTTTAAGATAGAATCTCAAATCTTAATAAATGTGTATATATGTACCCAAAAAAATAAGAAGATGAAGCTGAAATAAAAAGACACACGTGATTAATGAGGACAGAATGGTGTTTTACACACACACGCAGATAGAGAGAGATATGTATCTATATGTATTGTATATGCATATGTGTTTATATCGTTTAGGAAGAAAGAAAAGGGGAAAAAGGAAGTAGCAAAAGAGAAAATTGCTGATTTTTGGCACAAAAAGAGAAAGGAAAAGGTGTATGTTCATTGTTTGGTATAGAAAGAAACAGGTGTATGTGCACTGTTTTGTGTTTTTCGACGAAGAGATGAAAGAGATGGGTGTTGGGGTGGGCTTGGTGGCAAATTTTTTATTTTTCTTTTGTTTTTATTTTAATTGTTACTATTAAAGAAATTTTTTTTCCATTCTACCTTTTTAAATTGGTTCAAATTGATTTTTAATTATTTTTTTTTGGTCAATTAACGGTCAAATGAACATCCATTTGGACCTTAAGTGCATATATTTGAAATGTTTGGGATTGTGGGTGGCAAAAAGTGAAGGTTAAGGTAAAGTCTAAAAAGAGTAAAATATTAGGGACCGTTACTGCAATTTTTCCTTAACTTTATCTTCATACCTTAAATTACATTAAGCCCCTGTTTGACAACCATACTTTTTAAAAATAGATTTTTAAATATTGATTTTTAGGAAAATGTAAGGTTTAAAAGTAGGGAAGAGTTTATGTTTACGTGTAGAATATTTTATTATGTAAATGTGTGGTTGAAAATGAGTACGTAAAAAAAAAAAATTTGAAAAATATGATTGTCAAACAGGGGCTGGATTACCTATTCAAGATTGATGCATGGATTATTTTTAAATGAAGTTTGAAGAGTTGCGTAGAAGACATATTGCAACAAAGAGTAACACTATTTAATATCATCGATATTATAACACCAGTTTATGTGACACTAATTATTATTAAATGAGATGTACAACTAAATAAATCATATAATTGAACATTTAATTGAACATATCATATAAAGACACTTAACTTGTGCTCTATCATCACTTGTACCACATAATATTATTTTCTAACCAATTCTACATTTACATATGAATATTGGCCTGAACAAATTGACTGATAAACCATGACCTGGAAAGAGATAATTTGGAAGAGGAATTCTAGAAAGGATGGAGAAAAAATTCAAAATTTTCTGGAGCCACGAATATAGCTTACTTGGTCAAGCCAATATCTAAAAAGTCAAATTGGTTGAACTCATATTTGAAATAATATAGGGAAGAATGAGGTAGAATAATAAAATTTATATTAGAATTAGAAAGAAGTTATCAAAAATGCTTAAAATAAATGCAATTAGCATTGTTATTGGTGAGAATTGTAGTAAATAATAGATATATATTTCTCATGTTGGAACAAACATTTGGATTTCATGTTCCCGTGCTTGAAATGACTCCAGTAATACTGTGTAACACCTTGAGTAGACTCATAAATTTTTGAGTTCTGATCAAATTAATGTTCTAACATTTGACGAGTTTCATAATGCAAGAAGTTAATCGTGATTATTCATTTCATTGTTCACGATTTGCCTCTTGTACATGACGTTCATCCAATATTGGAAACTCGGAGTAAAGACTCAAAAATCTATGACTCAACTCAAAAGGCACTACACAAAATCAATGGAAAATGAGAAGCATATATTAATGATTATGATAAAAACTACATTCACTGCTTACTAGAACTCTCACCATTTACGGTTGGAAGCACTAAAAATTTTGTTGCTGCAGTCATCAGTTTCTAATAATTTGTTGTAATTCATTTGGAATAATATAAGAAAAATAAGTAGAATAATATATTTAATATTAGATTAAGATAGAAATAACTCAGATAAGTAAATAAGATTGCACCCAAAAAAAAAAAAAAAATTGTTGTGGGGTAGAAAAAATATGAAATGATTCAGCTTACTTCCATTAACTTCAGAACCATTCAAATAATGACAATAAAATGTATATCTATGTGGGGTAGAAATTGTTGTGTTTATGCAAATGATTATAAAAGATTTGATATAAGATTTACTTTATAATGAGATTTGGATAATCATCATCAAATCCTTGAATGAAGAAAAAAATGTGGGTCCTAAACTATATTATCGTCAAAATAAGTAAACTTTTGACTTGAAATTATGTGCCACAAGAAACAATCTTTGAATAATTTGATAAGAATTTTAATAATACTTTTTAAGTATGATGCAATCTAATCCGTATTCGCATGATTGCATTGCTCAAGTATGGTACGCTCTAGCATAAGCCGACACAATCCGACTAAGGTCTAGCTTTAAAAGTCTATTCATGTGCGCGGATTTTGATTATTATTTTGTTGAAGAAAATGACATTTAATGTGCCATTATTATTTGTTCGAATAAGATAATACGAAAACTAGATGCCGTAATCAAAACCACCCGTTAAACTTGATAGGAATGTAGATTAATTTTGACAAAGTTAGAACAGTGGTTATTCACATTTCATTTTTAAATGCACCACACCTTAGTTTCATTAGAGGTCCCTAATATTTATTTGTTGTTACATTTATGTCTCTAACTTTTTCTTTTATCACATTCGTATCCTTAATATTTTACTAGTTAGCATATATTGTCATTAATCATGCTTTGGTCCAAAAATCTTATTAGCATGCTTTAACACGAGGGCCAAATATTTAGTCCCAATTTTCTTTTTATTTTTTCATTTAAAAATAAGAGGGACAAATAAGTCTTTTTACTCCCTCTTAATGAAATTTTCGGACAGAAATTGCCATTAGAGATAAGATATCCTAATAACTAGAATGTTAAATGATAAGAATGCGATGAAATTTTTTTTAAGAGCATAAGTATGACAATAAGGTTATGTTTGATATGCCAACTTTTCCTTAGAACTTGGAAAATCAATTCATTTTTCTTGCTTTTGGGTTGTTTGATGAGCCAAATTTTCCACCTAAAATGTTTTCTTGGCTGCTGGGTCACACGCCTTTTTTTTTTTTTTTTTTTACAATGGAAACAAATGTCATAACCAAGAGTAAAAAAAATTCACTTTAATTGACAATTTCCATCTAAAACAAAGTCAAACGAATGCTAAACTTTGATTAAAAAAAATAATTTCTTAGGAAACAATTTTTTTCCTTTTTTTTTTCTTTTTGGTAATGGAAACAAATTTTATAACCAATTGTGGAAAAAATTATCACTTTAATAGATACTTTCCATGTAAAATAAAGTCAATCGAATAGAAAATTTTAAAATTTTCGTGGTAGAAAATTATATCAATCAAACACACTTGAAATCATTTTCCCTATAAAATATTTTCTAGGCAATTATTTTCTCTAAAAATCATTTTCTTTCCACCCTTACAGTCAAACGAACCCTAAATAAATATTATTAACTTTCAAGCACATTTTTTGCAAATATATATAACAAAGGATTTTGTTGTATTTACTGGAAATATGTACATACAGCTTGATAGAATGCACATTCTGTCATTGAGCACTATCAAAAAAATGCAGTGTTGGCAGCTAATGCAGTCTGCCAACACTGAATCTGGCACTTGTTCAAAGTGATTCACCATATACAAGTAACAAAATTCTTTAACAAACTAGAATCACTTGAGAATGGTTAAATCATATTCCACGTTTTGGACCCTTTTCAAAAGTGCCACATTGGTTATTCCTATTGTTCTCCCTCCAAAGATGCATGAAGTTTGATTTCCTATTCTTCATTAGCTGCAAGAATTTTTATAATCTACAAAGACTTTTAAGAAAGAACTATTCTAATGAAATAAGTTGATATTCATAAAAACATTAATAATGTCTCTATACTACAATAAAACACTCTACAAAAATAGAAAGGATGCAATTATTATTTGAACATTTTATAAACAAACGAAATTTTTACTTTTTTCCTTATTTGATATAAAAAGAATGAACACTTCAATATTTTTAATACTTTTTCCACCATCCTAATATCATTTAGACATATATACTTAAGCTTATCAACCATCACTTTATACAAAAATAATTTTAAGTTCAAAGTTTCGTAAGTTCTCGAAGAAAGTAGGTCAATAAACGAGTCGAATTTGAAAACTACACGCGATTATAGATAAACGCAATTATTAGTAAGAGTAGAAACTGCGATTGTTAAGAAATTACATCCTTGCAAATAGGAATTAGCCAAACCATGGATATATCTTGAAGTTACAAAGATTGTACATGTGAACCAACCTTCTACGACAAAATAGGCACAAGGAAAGATTAATAGATAAAACTAGCCTACCAAAACAAAATAATCCCTCCATGCCTAGTCATCCATTATATCGAATACACACATGAAATTACATGAACTTATACCACTTTGCAAATGACCAATGAAGAACAATACAAAAAGAAAAAAGAAATCCCACACACATAGGTAACTCTTCTTTCGGCTATATAACAAGTGCGCTAGTGGTCCTGCGATAGCAAAAACTCAATCCAAGATCAGAGGAACATCACGAAAATCTCATTATCATTGGGATATTATCAGCTAAAATAATGATAAAACAAATCCAATTGTACGCAAATCAACAAATCCATGCATGCAAATATGCAATACCATCCTCAAAAGGGAACTATTCTAAAACATTCCAATTTCTACAGAAGGCTTCTCCTGAAGATGCCTTATTATTTGTGAAAACCTGACAAAGCAGCATGCCCGAAAAGATTATTCTCCATCGGTATAGGGACACTGGAAAAGTTAAAATTTTATTCATTGTACAGTCCAACATGAACAACATATCCTTAAAGTTCACCGGTATCCCGGGGTGGGGTGTTGTGACCCATACCAGGACTATGTCCAGGGTCTGTACCCGGCGTTGGCCTAAAAGCTTCTGTACTTTCTGTCTTTTTATATCGGTTGAGAGTAAAACAATCGATACTTCTCCGTGGTTCTGGCAGGTTCAAACACCGGACACGGGCCGGCAGGCGAACTTTTCGCAGCCGTCGTGATGCATATGTCAAGTCAAAATGCTGCTGTGAAAGTAGCATGAGAATCATAAAAACAGCCACCACATAATTCTTGTGATGCAAGGCCATGCACATAATATAGAAACTGCAATTCAAGAAATGATATATAAGGGTGATACCACACTGAAACTGCTAATTTATACCGATATAAAGGTCCCACCCAAAACAGCAAAGTTACTGGAGATTGATGATGTTTTCGGTTAGATTAATGAATAAAAACTTTGAGCATGCGAATATTTTCCATATTTGGGAAGGCTAGAATTTCTTGACTCATTCCATTTTCAAAGGGGTTTTCCCCACATCCACTCATTCAAAGTCCAACATATTTAATAAGAAATCAAGAAATAAGGCATGATTAGACATCACAAAAAATAGACAATTCGGTTTAAATTTTCTATTTAGTCTGTTTAAGTAGCTTGAGAAGGATTTAAATACGAAGTCCATGATACACTTTAGCAATATGCATTTGTGAAGTAGGACTTTTTAAGGAATATACTTCCACTAAACTTCTTAGGGATTTGCTATGATCTTATTTTAATTTCAGATATTTATAATTTCCTCTGTGTTAGAATTGGGGTGTAACCTGAATCTTTGTTGAAAATAAATAAGAGTTCTAATTAAAGTGCACGTTAAGAAGAATTCTATTTAGAATACTATTATTGAATCCTAATCAAGTTTACTTGACGAATTCTAGTTGAAATTCTACCTGGAAGCCCAATTGAGAGTTAAAATTTGCATTGGACTTGAAGCAAACTTTAGAATGAAGAAAAACATATTTGAAGATGCTAGGGATGGAGAAAAGGCGTATAGGTGCCGGCAGCTATATATTGAAACAACGAGCCGACATTGCATCTCAGCCCACGGCGCCAGCAGTGGCGCTGCGACGCCCAGAGAGTGGCGTCGTGGTGCCCATTACACTGTTTTGTTTTGTATACCATTTTTAATGTTATTTCTAGTATTCTACTTCAACTACAACTTTACTATTAGGGTTTGAACGTTCCCTATCTGTTTTCTATATATAGTTGACTCTTCATTATAATTTAGGAAGCAGTTGACAAAAGTTGTAAGCACAAATTGTTGTATTCTTTCTCCATGTTAAAATAATATCTTCAATTTATACAATTTTTTGTTCTTGTGATAATTACTTCATATTGTGGTTATAACTTTTATTTTCTCCAACAATTTGGTATCTGATTAATCCAACATTATCTCTGTTTTTCACAACAAACCAGTATCAAAGTTTTTGATTTTAAAATTCTTGGCAAGATCGAGATTTTGATCAAGTTAATAGCACAACTTGATATTTCATGATGTCAACAATGAAGTATGGTATTTCTCTATTAGATTGCAATACAAGATTCTCTTTATGGTAGGTAAAGATGCTAGCAGTACTCGTTCAAATGGATTTGGACGACCCGTTGTTGGAATTTGATAAGATGCCCAAAACTTGGTCTTTAGAAGAGAAACAACGGAGAGATTGAAATGATTTATCTCAAATGCATCTTCATCTTTCGAATAATATTCTTAGAACATTTTGAAGAAGAAGTCAGCTACTACATTATGCTTAAAGTTGGAGCAATTATGCATGACGAAGAGTCTTACTAGTAAATTATATCTGAATCAACGTCTATATTGTATGACGGAAGATGCATCTCTTGAGGATCACCTAACTGTTTTTAAGAAAATTATCGTTAATTTAGAGATCTTAAAGGTCAAATATGATGAAGAATATTTGAGATTGATTTTATTGTACTCATTATTGACTTCATACATGTCTTTTTGAAATACGATTTTATATAGTCGTGATACTCTCACTATCAAAGAAGTCTACAATACTTTATATTCAAAGGAGAAGATGAAGATGAAGATGAAGATGAAGATGAAGCATCTTATTGCATCTGAGGGTCATGGAGATGACCTCATTGTTGATGGTTTGAATACAGTTAATGGCGTTGATTCTAGCCAAGATCCTTCTTTTAATGCATTTAATTGTGATTTGTTACAAGGCATGTTTCAACCTTGTTTGGTAGTCATTAAAACACTTTTATCCTTAGTTGGGATAGTAGAAGTGAAGAATATTTTTAGTTAGAATTTTTTATGGAGAATTTCGTTCTTATTTTTCATTGAACAAATCTATTCCTTATAGTGGAATTTATCTCCATGTGGAGAAATTTTTTTTTTTTTTTTTTTTTTTAAGTTTTGTTTATTGCAATAGAATTTGTATCAAGGTGAAAATTGTTAGAATTTGCATGTAACCCAAATTATTTGTTAAAGATAATTTGGAGTTCTAATTAAAATGCACATTAAGACGAATTCTATTTGGAATTCTATTGTTGAATTCTATTCAAATTTACATGATGAATTCTAGTTGAAATCTACTTGAAAGCCAAATTGGGATTTGAAATTTGTATTGAACTTGAAAAAGACTTTGAAATGAAGAAAACATCTTTAGAAGGTGTTTGGGACTAGGGATGGCAAACAAACCCGATACCCGCGGGGACCCGCCTCGAACGGGGAGGGGAAAACCCGCTTAAATGGGTAACGGGGCGGGGATGGGGTGGGGACGGGTAACGGGGTCCCCGCCCCGTTAAAAAAAAATTTTTTTTTTTTTCTTTTTTAGAATTCAATGCTTTAAATGAATATTTTCGTTAGTTCTAATAAAAAATAGCAACTAAAATTATTTGTCTAAATATAATGAATATGGACAATAAAAATAAATTATCAAAAACTAAAAAAAAAAAAATTTAAACGGGGAATAAACGGGGAAATAACCTACCCCCGCCCCGCCCCCGCCTTAAACGGGGAACGGGGCGGAGACGGGGAATGAATTTCTTAATGGGGAGGGCATCCCCGCCCCGTTGCCATCCCTATTTGGGACGGAGACAGGGCGCCTAGGTGCCGGCAGCTATATATTGAAACAGCGAGCCAGCTTCGGGACGCTGCAGCGCTCGTTATGCTATTTTATCTCCTATTCCATTTTTATGCTATTTCTGACATTTTACTTCAACTACAACTCTACTATTAGGGTTTGGACATCCCTTATTTATTCCTTATACATAATTGACTCTTCTTTATGATTTAGTAAGAAATTAGACAAAAGTTGTAAACATAATTCTTTGTATTCTTTCTCCATATTATAATAAAGTCTTCATTCTCTACAAATTATTTTATTCTTGTATTCATGTGATCTATTACTTCATATTGTGGCTACAATCTCCTATTTTCTCCAACAATTTAGTATTGGATTAATCCGGTACCATTTTCGCTTTTCACAACAATCTGCTATATATGTGTAGGTTTATTTCTTATGCACCATCATTATCTTAACATGCATTTCTGGCTCTTCTTTTTTGCTTTGGTTAAGTGTTGTTTTTAAGGTGGAAAACTAACATTGTAGGTCCAATTCAAGAAAATAGAAAATTGATTGTAGTAAGAAGGAAAATCTTTTAATAGCTCTCTCTAACACAAATATTATGGTGGCTTCCCATATGCAAGGTAGGATGTAGGATGTTTATAAGGACAGAAACTCTTTCTAATATTTTCCCTTCGGTGTGAAGCAATATAACTTTTTGTGTTTGAATCAAACCCTGGTTCTCTCTTATTTGATGCTCCCAGCATTTTGTTGGCTAAACGTGTTTGAGAAACACACTTCTATTAATGAAACTTTTCTCCTAATGCTTGATGCATGCTTTGTTTCTGACCGTTGGATGCCAAATGGATTATTTACTTGGTCTTGATGGCTCTTGGGTTTTCAGACGGTTCACTTGGCTTCTGGAGACTTCTGGGGCTCCTACGTGTTTGAGAGAAAAAGAGAGAGAGAGAAAATAGGCTAGGGTTTGCTGTCATGTTTTGATTCACTTAAAATCTCTAGTTTTAAGTATTGTGTATGATAGAGTAACCTTCGTTGTATAATATTCTGAGTGAATGTTGTGAGGATCTGTGTGATTTCTTTGTTGTGGTTTTCTAGTGTTGGTCGAAGGGTTATTTAAAGATTTCTTGGTGAATCTTTGTAGATCTATAATTGTATTTTGAGAGATAAGTCTCTTGCTTCATCTCTCTGAACATTTGTAACTTTCGTTGCCATTTTGGATTGTTTTAGTACAATTGAGAATAATCATTTTCTTGGATGCTCAATGGGGGATGTAGGTGTTAGAAGTGGTCTCTGAATCTCCGGGATTAAGGCCGAAATAATTCTTTGGTGTTCATTTTAGTTTTCTAGAGTTTACTTTTCAGTTGATTCGATTATTCATATTTCTCTATTCTTATATTGTGTGTGGTCTTGGCTTTACATTTTCGTATATATATAGGTGTAGAGAGGAAATACATCCCATCCTTTACCCTCTATTTATAAGTGAACCACTAAATGACAAAAGTTATTACGAAATATGCACATATTGTCTCCATATCATAGAGCGAATAGTGTGGCACTTAAACTTTTCAACAGTTAATGAGGATCATATTACTTTAATTTTAGACACATGTCGAGTCTCAAGCTCGACTTGATCGGTGATCAAGGCAATTAACAACCGAGCTCATTTATAATATATTCGAGTCTAAGTTGAGGACATTCACTTCTAACTTACATTGAATATTTCCAAGCAGCCTCAAGTCGACATTGATTAGCTCGATCTAACTCCCAAACAAGGTCATATACTTTAACACTTTTTGCTTCAACCTTGAAAATTTGAGTCGAATACATAACATGCTTTCAACTTTTTTGTTTAAGGAAATCTGGGTCCAGTAACCCTATCGAGCTGTGACAAAGCCAGACAGTTTATTGTGGGATCAAAAATTACGATACAATTTTTTATTTTTGTTTTTTGAGAACAAAATAACATTATTGAGAACAAGTCAATACATTACTACATTTGAAGCTTTCGAATAACCATAACTTGAAAACATCGTTATCAATATTATCAAATAATGAACAGATCCAAAAATAGTAAAACCGAATATATTACACCACCTCAGTGCAAAAAAACGACGCACTAAAAATTAGGATTATCTTTACCTAAAGCAAACTAACACAAATCTTGAAATTTGTTACTTATTAATCCCACTAACTCTAGCGTTTACTTTCAAAAGCTATTAGTTGAGATTAAAATACCAATCTTTAACCATTCTTTCGAAATTGTTAAAGATTTATTCTTTATGCACTTGATGAAAATTATTACACATCCACGAATGTGGAGCACAAAACTCATTCGCAATGATCACATTCACAATTTCTTCCAGTATCATTCAAACATGTCGAACTAACAATATTTGTATTACTGAATAATAATTTAATGACCCATTCAATACATTATATAAAACAGTAAAAAGGAAATGTTCCATTTAGGTATTTTCTTCTTATACTGCTTTTGACACAACAAAATTCAGAAATTTTCGTTTACACGAAGGGCTTAGCAGTGCTAATAATGGGGAAAAGTCATTTTCAAATGATTTATATAACCAAAATAAAGCAAGACGCTCTTATAATATTTTTTTCATTATGAAGAAATTTCCACACTTCTCAGCTTTACAAACGCCAAATAAATAAGAATAATGAAAAGCCTAAGAATTGTTAGGCAAATTGTTATCAAACGATCTTCCGGACGATGATGTTAAGTCATTATTTATTTAGTCGGCATCGACCAATAATTAAAGTGAAACATCGACACCACAATTGTAACGATCTAAACTTATAATAATCTATTTGGGTGACTTGAAATAAACTAATTTAATCAGAGCTACTCGGCCCGACCCATAATTTCTGGGTGACTTTTGGTTGGTAGCCCATTTATTGATTACATATTAATTTTTGGGCTAACTACTGTTTAACCTAAAGCCCACCTATTCTTTATATATGTTGGCTCCCTTCCCTTCTTTTTTTTTTTGCGTCGACAGTATGGGAAATGTCATTGTTGCCTCCTTCATTGAGAGTTATTGGTTGCGCACTTTGATTTGTGCTTCCTGTGCAATGTGTTCGTGTCTCTCTTTTCTCTTAAACTGTTGTGGCTATTGTGTGACTACAATAACCCTTACCTATGTCCTTAGTGGGCCAGCCAAGAAAGCAACCGGTTAGGCGTGGGTTTATAGTCTTGGATTTTGACAGTGGTGTTGATTTCGATATATATGCGATATAGTGAGTCCGGAATCATTTGGTGATCGAATATTATTTTCAACAAGAATCAAGACCACCCCTGTAATATTTCTTTTTATTTTTTGTTGAAAAAATAAAATTAGAGAAATGGTTAACAAAAACCCTATAGGCGAAATCCTAAACTACCCAAAAGCAACAATATAAGCATCACCAAGCAGCTCAAAAGTCAAATATGAGGATAAAAGTAAATAAATAAATGCATCATTATATTAAAAAATTTCTAAACATTTTCTAAGATGCAATTTTTAAAAAGAAAACATAATATTATTAAAAATAAGTCAATATATTATTATATTTTTAAATTACGCATTTTTATACTTTGAAAGCATCATACAATTACATTATTATCAATATTATTAAATGCGCACCAAACTATCACTCTAAGAAAAAATGAATAGATCCAAAAACATTAAAACTGAATAGACTATCTCAATGCAAAAAAAAGATGTACCAGAAACTAGGGATTATCTTTACCTAAAGCAAAATCATAATTATGGAAATTAGTTATTTCTTAATCCCACTAACTCTAGCTTTACTTTCAATAGCTATTGGTCTCCTAAGAAAATACCAATCTTCTATCATTCTTTCAAATTGTTAAAGATTTATTCTTTATGTACTTGATGAAAATTGTTACGCATAAACCAATATGGAGCACAAAACTCATCCGCACTTATCACACTCGCAATTTCTCTCAGTATCATTCAAACACGGCGAATCCACAATATTTCTATTATACTAAATAACAATTTAATTGAACTCAATATTAGAAAGGATATTGGGCATAATTCAACCTAACAAAACCAGCTTGTAGGGGGGGGGGGGATTGACCTCACCTCATTAAGTGGATCGTATAAATATCACCAGCCAATATGGAACTCTAATACGTCCACTCACGCACATCGTGGACCATGTCAAACAATTGTGAACAAATCGATATTAGATGCATCCAACATTGTAAAATTGAGCTGCTCTGATACCATATTAGAAATGATATTGGGCATAATTCAACCTAACAAATCCGGCTTGTTATGGGAGAATTGCCGTCACCTTATTAAGTGAATCGTATAAATATTATCAGTCAATATGGGACTCTAATACTCAATTTAAGTAATTTGAGGTAGGAGCTAATGGCCTGCTCATTTGCGGAATTTAAGATAATCCAAAAAATTTGTGGGGTCAAGATAATCCAAAAAATTTGTGGGGTCAGTTGACCCCACATGAAGCCACTTGAATCCAAGATAACCCAAAATTATGTGGGGGCAGCAATGGGGATGCATATGTCAAGTCAAAATGCTGCTGTAAAATTCGCAGAAGAATCATAAAAACAACCGCCTCATAATTCTTGTGATGCAAGGCCATGCATAAAGGAAACTGCGTGCAATTCAAGAAATGAAATGAGAGGGTGAAATCACTCTGAAACTGCTAATTTATACCGATGTAAAGGTTCCACGCAAAACAGCAAAGTTAGTGGAGATTCATGATGTTTTTGGTTAGATTAATGAATAAAAATTTTGAACATGCTAATATTTTCCATATTTGGGAAGGGTAGAATTTCTTGACTCATTCCATTTGCAAAGGGGTTTTCCCCCACATCCACTCATTCAAAATCCAACAGATTTATTAAGTAATCAAGAACAAGGACATGATTAGACATCAGAATTTAACAGTTTGATTTAAATTTTCTATTTAATTTGTCTAGTAGCTTGAGGAGGACTTAAATGTGCTGTCAATGATATTGATTAGCAATATTTATTTGTCAAGTAGGATTTTCTAAGGAAAATGCTTCTTCCACTAAACTTCTTAGGGATTTTCTATGATCTTGCTTTAATTTTAAATATTACTTATCTGTTATGTAACAGATTTATTTCTTCTTCACAATCATTATCTTAACATGAATTTCCTGCTTCTTTTTTATTTTTTTTATTTTTATTTTGCTTTGATTTAGTGTTATTAGTAAGGTGAAAAACTAACCATATTCCTCATCCAATTCAAGAAAATAGAAATTTGATTTTAGTAAGAAGGAAAACCTTTTTATAACTCCCTCTGAAACAAATTTTCTCTGGGCTAACCATATGCAAACTAGGTTACAAATGTGTGTGAGTATATGATCCTTTCTGAAAAAATTGGGTAGCCAGAATGAAATCTTCTGCACCGATGACCTAAAAAAAGAGGACAGAAACTCTCTCTGATTCTCCCCCCGGTGGTATGCGAATTAGTACATGGAGAGAATAAGGACAAATCAATATAATGTTATTTTAAGACATGCTTTTATGCTTCTAACGAAAATTCAAATTGTAAAACTTACTTGAAACCACCAAAATGAGGTTGGATCACATGCCTTTTGTTTGCTTGTCTCCTACACTGCTTTGTACTCACTCCTTGGCCGGAAATTCTATCACAAAAGAAGGAATTTGATAGCCACAATCCAAGAACCAATTTACAGATTATATACTTCAACAACAAGCCACCACCCACATGCATTTTTCTCTCTTGATTTTCAAACGAATTTGTGTATGCATCTTTTCATTTTTGTGGTGGAAGTTGTATATGGGAGTTTTGGGTTGTGAAGAGTTGAGTTTCAAATTCAATTTTCTCCACTTCCTCAACTTTTCCCTCCAATAACACTCTCATATAATCCGGGCCGGGTCGGGTCGGATTAGCCCATATGGGCGACCCATTTTCTTTCAACATCTCTCACTCGCACATGATAGGCTTGACCTGATTCTAATATCAATTATATTTATCTCAACGTCTCTAAGTTCATACGGGTAAATGGATCGTGCGACCAACGAGTTAATTTAGGAGCACACAACACTATACACCTGTTAGTATATAGTAGCTTTAGAAGAGGAAATATATTTCTTGCTATACCCTGGACATATTTTGAACACCAAATTGAGTATTTCTGACCCCTCAATTTATTTTAAAACATACTCAACCTTCTCATTTATATTGTATTCACAATTGTGTCACAAAACTCAAATAATTAACACAATTATCCAGCCGGTGAATACAAGCTGAACTGTTAGATAAAATAGTCTTCCTCTACTTTAATCCCTTCATTTCAAGTCAACTCTAATTCGTGTTATTTAGTATTCTTGCTTTTGAATATGAGAAAATCATTTGGAATAATTGGATATCATTAATTCATAATTGAAGATTAAATGAAATCATTCCCTAGGCTTTCTTAACTTAATTATTTGCATTCCTCGTATTTGTTAACCAATCACTTTAGATTAATTTAAAAATCATTCATTCAAGCATTCATTGTTCAAATAAAATAAAAAATTACATAACTATAGTATTTAGTGGAATTAAATTATAATCTATGTGGGTTCGACACTCTAACTCTTTTACTATATTACAAAACTTGACACCGTACACTTGCGGTATAATTCACGTTGTATAAAACGCTTGACATATATAATCTGCTTCACCCATGTCCTTCATTTCAAATTTTAAGGACAACCATTTCTTAATAGTTTTAATATACTCATTATCATTCTCAACTAGTAAGATATCATCTACGAAAAGTGATAAATTTACAAATTACTCATTGGACCTTTTCAAATATATACAATGATCTTCATCTATCATGAAAAAATTGATTTGTCAAATCTCAAGTACCACTGTCTAGAAGACTGCTTTAGGCAATAGATTGATCTTTTCAATTTACAAACTTTATTCTCCTGGCTAGTTTTAATGAAACATATTAGTTGTTGCATGTAGATTTTTTCATCCAATTCTACATTGAGAAATGCAGTCTTCATGTCCATTTGATGTCATTCTAAATCTAAACGTGGCACGATAGCTAAGAGTAGGCGAATTGAAGTAAATCTCACTACTGGTAAAAAAATCTTTTGATAATCTATACCCTCTTGTTGAGTATAACACATTGCCACCAATCGATCCATATACCTCTCTATAGTCCCATCAGCTCCTCGCTTTATTTTGAAAACTCATTTGTTCCTAATGGCTTTTCGACCAGATGGAAGATCAACCAAGTCCCAGACTTGATTCGATTTTATAGACTCCATCTTTTCTTCCATTACATTCTTCCACTTTTCCTTTGCAGGCCATGATAGAGCTTCTTGTACTGATCTTGGTTCTTCATCATCTTCTGGAGGTACTAAAAAAACTTGCCCTTCAATCTCGAAATGACATTTTGGCATACATTTTCTAATACTCTTACGAAGTGAAAGTTCCGATGTGACCCTGTCACTTGGAGTTGGAAATAAATCGCTCCCACTTCGATCAAAAGTGGTAATGCTTCATCTTGTACCTCAATTGATCCATCAAGTACAACTCTATCATCTAATTCATACAAAGGTTCTCCTTTTTTAATTTCTCCCATACTAGTAAAATCATTCTCAAGAAACGTCGCATCACGTGATTCTATCTCAATTACAGTCCTATCTCGATTTTTACCAATAAACACATATCCTTTAGAATGGTCTGAGTATCTTATAAAAATACACTTCTTGCTTCACGGACCCAATTTTCCAAACTTACTTGAGAAATCATGAATATAGGCAGCTGATCATCAGGATCTAAGAAAACTCAAATTAGGGGATCTACATGTCCAAAGCTGATATGGTGTAGTAGGTAACGATTTTGAGAGAACTCTATTCAGAATATAGGTCACAGTTAACGAAGCATCTCTCCAATAGGAAATAGGTAAGTTAGGCTCCGCCATCATGGTCCTCACCATTTCTAACAGCGTTCTATTACTGATTTCAGCAACACCATTTTGTTGAGGTATATTAGGAATAGTTAATTGTCTAATGATTCCCTCATCATTGCATAGTTCTTTGAACTTATCGGATAGATATGCACGTTATCGATCAGTTCTTAAAGCTTTCACATTTCTATCTATTTGATTTTTTACCACATTTAAATATCATCTAAAGCATGCTAATACCTCTTACTTATAAGAAATCAAATAGACATAACTGTATCACGTGAAATTGTCTATAAAAGTAATGAAATAAGAGGCTCCATATATTGCCCTCACATTCATTGGGCCACATATATCTGAATGGACTAACTTCAATGGAAGTTCGGCTCTTAAGGCTTAACCGAATGGTTTTCGTGTTGTTTTTACGATTAAGCAATGTTCACAAGTAGGTAACGAAACCTTAGAGATTGAACCAAGCAAGCCTTCTTTAATTAACCTATTCATTCTCTCTTATCCAATATGCCTTAATCTAGCATGCCATATAGATGTATCAACATTTAAATCTTTAGATGAAGAAGATACGTTCATAGAAAAACAACGATTAACATAATAATTATAAGTGTTTGGATCACAATCCAACACTACAAAACCACCTTCTACATATCCAAATCCATAACATACATGATCATTGTTTATACAAACAGAGTTACCACAAAAGTTCAAATTGAAACCTAATTTTAAACTAACAACAACAGAAATTAAGTTCATTCGTATCCCCGGTGCAAACAAGACATCATGAAGGAGAATCGTACGGCCACCACGCAAATGTAACTTGCATGTACCGATCTCTTTCACCTCTACTCTATCATCGTTGCCGACGTATATTCACTTTGTACCAGCTGGAAATCGACGAAACTCCATAAACACTTCTCGATCCCTGATTACATGGTCTGTCGCTCCTAAATCTACAATCTACTTAGGATAAGATTCAGTTAGCATAATAGTACTTAAAACATAAATAGCACAATCTTGTTATTCAAATCAAAATTGGAATAAGATATATGTTTACCACGTGTAATTAAATAAAAAACACGAGAAACTATTCTACTTTCAGTTGATTTTATTCAACAATTGACCAAAAGAAAATATTAATAAATAATAAATTGCATGAACTAAAAGAAGTATTTGTAAGAGCTACCTTCTTTCGTTGAGGGCATTCCCGAGCAAAGTGACCCAGCACTCGACAGTTGAAACATTTCAACTTGCTCTTATCTTTCTTCTTTCCAAACAATTTACCATTTCTATTGCATTTTGTTTTGTTCTTTTTAGGTCCCTGTTCGATTTTTTTTTTCCTTCCATTTCCCAACTTTGAACTAGTTCTTCTTATGCTTAAAGCCTGAAACTTTTCTAGAACTAGTTTCAGCTACAAAAGCATGTCCTAGAGATTTAGCCGTACCAAGGCGTTCATCCTCTAGTTCCATATGGCGGGTAGCATCAGCAAATGTTTTGATGCTATCATTGTGATTTAGATTGACTTTTAGAAGTTCTCAATTATCAGAAAGGGAGCGGATCAAAGCCTGAACTTGTTACTCATCAGAGAGTACGTGACCAGCCAACTTCAGTTCCCTAATCATAGTAGACATGATTTTCACATGTTGTTTGATGTTGTGATTAGGAAGTTTCTTGTAAGTATCAAACTTAATAGTCAATTGTCCCAATCTAGTCACACTAATACAACCATATTTATCTCTCAAATATGTCCAGATACATTAGTGAATGAGATCATCCACCATAGAACTTACCAAAATTGCACGAGCAATGGAGTCTTTCTTTTTCCATGTATGGTAAGTTTTATGACCCCTTATCTGATGAGCAGTTTAACCTACCCCTCGGTCTTCCATCACGTGATTAATGCCCCCCAAGGCAATCATGTTCCTCCAGCATATACTAAATTTTATGGCGCCAAGTTTTATAGTTATCGCCATTCAATTTGTCACCCTTATTAAGGTCAGCTATGATATTCTTAGATGTCATGGTCTGTTAAAATTTTTAGAGACAATCATATAAATATCCATTTATGGATACATAATTTTGCACTCATGCAAATTAAATTTTACGATAATTTCACACTAGACACAGAGTCGAAAATTCACTAAGTTCTCAATCATCGTCCAATATCCTAATGTTACATTATCACAAAATTAATTTCATAGAGCAAAATCATAGGTTCTAGGTCAGAATTACTCAAACTCTTTTAACAGTAGAATTCCCACTAAATTAAATTATTAGTCATGTACAAAATACGCAAAACATTTTGACTATATGTGATAAATATGAAACATATATATAAATCTCAAAAAAATGTTAAATATATGCATGCGATCATATTAAGCATCTTTAAGCAACTACTAAACCTGGAAAAACAAAAAAGAAATCACATAGATATTGTTCGACAATCTGAACTAACCATACATATCTAAATTAATTATAAAATTCTCATTCTTTGAATTCCATTTCTTCATCAAGATCCTGATCAAATAAATGTAGAGCAAAGGTGACAAATTATCCAAAACTTTAATAGCAACATCATGTCAATGTTTAGGAAGTGTCCTCATTAGATGATACATACTTTCTGTAACAACCCAAAATTTTAAAGGTTTTCGAATCGCTACCAAAAGTTTCCTTTTATTAATCTAAAATCCAAATGACATTTGATGCACTATACCAAACATGAGTAAGTCAAATATTGACATTTAATGCTAAAGGACAACAATGTGATTCAGTTGCATTTAACAAAGTAGAGACGTGAACATCATTCCCTATTATTTCATCATGATTATTTCATACCAAAATAAAACTTGAATAGCAAGTAAATCACAAATATCCGAAACAAATTTAAAATTTCAAAATCATCGTTCGAAATGTATATGTCAAATAAACTGTCCTAATTTCTAGATAAAATAAACTAGTTCAATAAATTGATAAACTAAGATTTCTGCTAAAACTAAAATTCAAGGCACGTTATACCGGATTTGCTTTATTAATTCCAAACATCTGGCACAACGACTTCACCTCATCGCCCACCATCCAACGACCCGATCTAATCTGTGAGATGTAGGAAAAATGGTGAGTACTTGGAAATACTCAGTACGATATAAAAAAATATGGTGCAATCCCGAATAAAATATTTAAATCATGCATCAAGAAAATCATACCGTCATCATATCTTTAGAAACCGGTAAGAGCTCATATCATATCATATCATTTGTACCGGAATGGCCATAACATCATAACATAAAATATCATATCTTTAACTTTCATAAGTATAAAATTTCATCAACATGAAGAAAATATAATTTAATCGGGATAAATCAACTACACCTATTTTCCTACCTTGTTAAACTTGCTTTAATTTTTGGAAGACAAGACAAAATCACGTTCCTTTACTTTCTTTCTTCTCTGCCTCGGTTGTTTGCCTCTTTTTTTTTTTTGTGTAGAAAACTTATAATAGTATCATATAAGAGTGTTGAAATTCGTGGGGAGGTTGACATAACTTAGCACACGTCTCTATCCCTAATTCCATGTGAAAAGAGATATCTCAACGACCCACTTAGTGGGACACTTGGCATGTTGAGAAAACTTACACCAAAATATATGAATGACCATTTGACTCATTCTACAACAATTTTTCCTTCCCATCACGTGGCTTCTTTTAACACACTCTCTCTCTTCTTTATTATTATTCTTAATTATATATATATATATATATATATATATATATATATATATATATATATATATATATATATATATATATATACTTTCTTTCCTATCAATTTCCAAAACCAAGGCCAATAAATAATATTAAAACAAATCTACTCTTTCTCATTTTTAGTTACACGTGTACACACCATTGAATGCATTAAATAATTTAACCAAAATGCAATACAAAACAAAGTCTTTATCCGAATTAACTTTTTCTTGAGCCTAAAATGCATAATTAAATACGACATATCCAACAGGCCTAATATTCATATACTTATCATGCTCGGTCGAAAATCTAGATATATGACCCAAATAAAACATAATTAAATAAAAGTATCATCTTAGTCCATAACTTTCAAACATTAAAATATAGCATACGAACATTAAATTCAATTCTATGAAAATATTCGGGGCATTACACTTTCCACCTCACATATAGGTTGTCCCAAATATATCACTTTTCGACGCATTGCTTCGAGATATTTTATACGTTGTGCTAGGTTATGTCATAGATCCATTTCATAGTTTCTATAAGTACGTAATTTTTCAACACGTTCCATAACCCGTGCTCTTCTAGCTTTTCCTCTAAGGATGCTAAAAGTATGCATTGATCCAGCCATATCTGATCAAGCACAAGAATTGGAAACTAGTCACAATGGATCACATAACCTAATCAAGATTCACACCACTTATGAACGTATAGAAAATGTGGTACATTAAATACTTTCGGAGTATCGACCATTTGAAAAATGAGAGCACCAAAAAAAATTAGCTCCAACTAG
This sequence comes from Fraxinus americana, assembly GCA_035079005.1. Lineage (NCBI taxonomy): Eukaryota > Viridiplantae > Streptophyta > Magnoliopsida > Lamiales > Oleaceae > Fraxinus > Fraxinus americana. Next base: position 4,959,011 of record CM068722.1, on the reverse strand, counting down.
ACAAATACCACTTAATAAATATTCTTAAGTTTTATATATATATATATATATATATATATATATACAACTTTTTAAATTGTTATTGGAATAAACAACTTCCAAAAAATAATATTATGACCAATATGCAACATGCGATTTCTCAAATTACATTTGGAATAATCAACATTCAAAAAAGAGTGGGGATCAACATGCAATTTTTTTTTGAAATTGCATTTGGAATATTTAAGAGACCACTACGCAATTTTCTCAAAATTGAATTTGGAATCACTCACCTCTATGGCAACCGTTTATGTTTTTGAAAAAAAATTTACTCGCAGGTACTTTTCATCATCTCCAAAAAAACAGTTTTTTTTTTTTAGACTACTGTCGAAACCTTAGTAAGCCATAACTGCTTCAATTTAAGGCTAAAAATTATGATCTTTTTATCGTTGGAAAGCTCTTGAAAATATCTATCCAACCGTGTAAAATGGACAGCGTGAAACTTAAAGTGAAAGAAGTTATCATACGATGAAGTTTCGATTTTCTCAACTAGGGTTCCATTTTTCTCCCAAAATACAAATCCAAACGCAGTGAAATTTTCCAAATATGTTCTTCTTAATATTATGAACATATAATACAAATTTCATGAATTTATAAGAAGCATGTCAAAAGTTGTCATTAACGTTGTTCAAGCTTTTGAAGAAAACAAGATACGCGTGTTTTAATCATTTCTACCCATTTCTAGCATGAACTTAAGCAAGAAACAACCTTCTAAGGCTGATACCAATGTAAAACATGCTAGCATGCTTCTAACGGAAATTCAAGTTGTAAAACTTACTTGAAACCATCAAAACGAGGTTGAATCACTTGCCTTTTATTTGCTTGTCTCCTACACTGCTTTGTACTCACTCCTTGGTAGGAAATTCGATCACAAAGCAAGAAATTTGATAGCCACAATCCAAGAACCAATTTAGAGATGATATACTTAAAAAACAAGCCACCACCCACATGTATTTTTCTCTTGATTTTCATACAAATTTGTATATGCATCTTTTCCTTTTTATGGTGGAAGTTGTATATGGGAGTTGTGGGTTGTGAGGAGTTGAGTTTCAAATTCAATTTTCTCAACTTCCTCAACTTCTCCCTCCAATAACACTTTCATATAATCCGGGTCGGGTCAGCCCACATGGACGACCCATTTTCTTCCAACAGTTATCGTACGTGTATATATAGGTGTAGAGAGGTAATACATACCTTCAATTATCCTCTATATATAAGTGATTAACTAAACGGAAAAAGTTAGGATATAAGGTGAACATAGCAATATAATCTTGAATCACAAAGCGAATAGCGTAGCACTTATCCTTTTCGATAGTTACTACTATTTAGACACCTATCAAGTCTCAAGCTCGACTTTATCACTGATCAAGGTATTTAAAGTTGCCTGTTTGAGGTTACGTAGTATCACTAATAACGATCGTGCTTTATAGTATATATACTTGAGTCTAACTTGAGGAAATTCACTTCCAACTTGCATTGAATATTCCCAAACAGCCCCAAGTTGACATTGACAAACTCAATCTATCTCCCCAACAAGGTCATATTTATATATATTAGAGAGAGAATTTGTATTCTTTTAACACTTTTGCTGCCACTTTGAAAACTTGAGTACGCGACGTGACATGTTATTGACTTTTTTGTTTAAGAAAATCTGGACCATATAACCCTATGAGTTGTGATTAGGCTAGAGACAGAATGGAGTCGATATTCCGTTTCTACAGATATGATGATTTGTGGTTATTAAACCTCTTTCTTTTGGTGCATTTGAAGTCATTGTTTTACTTCTTATTCTAAGCCAGGGTGAGTTTGATTGCATTTATTTTTCATGAAAAATGTCAGTTTTTCACCCAAATTTCTACTTTAAAGTGTTTGATTGCTATTTTTTTTCCATTGAAAATATTTTCCAAGTTTTGAAAATATGCCTAATTTTCCTTAGAAAAATAATTTTACACGTAAATTCAAAAAATAATTCCTACTTTTTAACCAAATATTCTCCAAAAAATCACAATTATTTAACTTATTCTTAAAAAAATAGGACTCAAACAAACACTGAGATTTACTAGAATGAAAAGTAACTTGCATGTTGTCCGTACTCCTACCTATTAGTTTTGATTTGTATGGAAACTAGTGAATATCGTGCGTTGCACGATTACCATTATAATTTTAGAAAGGATTTTGTTAAAATGACAAATTATTTTATAACATCTAAATATTTAATTATGTAGACTGATTAATGCATGTTTATATTGTGTTAGTTTTATGGTTTATATTTTTTGATCGTTCAAAAATGTCATAGACGAAGAAGTTGTTCACTATTAAACGATAGATTGCACAATAACATTCAACTTAATGAAGTGAAAAATTAATGTCATACAGCATGTATTCTTTCATTTTATAGTAGATTACATATTCGCCCATTTCTCAAGACTTGAAGCAACTTCATTGAGAGCACAATTAAATTTCACATAAACCCAATAAATCTAAGAAGGACAAATTTTCTTATCATCCATACATATCTCCTTCCAAGAAATCAAATTTAATCCAAAATTAGACAACTGATCAATGAAGTAACTGATAGAGGTTCCCATCAATGCCATGAAAAACACCATTCTAAAGTTCTTGTTTCATTTAAAATGAGAAACTTTCAATTTGTGAAAATGTAGACATAACATGAAACAAATAGACCAAGGGGCATACAAACGTAGAGGTAGACCAAGATATAATTAGCGTGTGTCAAACAAAAATATATATTAATGTACAGTGGGGAACAAGAAAATGTATAAACGAACATATTCCTTCAAATATTCAATCAGTGCAAAACTGTATATATTTGATATTTTCTCTTGGTGTCCTTTACCCTCGAAGAACCCCCCATATACAAATCTCCAAGTGCTGTGTCCAATAAGATAATAACATCATCACCTTTCACAGTCTTCTCCTTCTTCTTCCATAGGGTCTCCACTAAAAAACCTATAAAAACTATCTTTTTAAGCATGAGAGATATAAAGTATAACACTAAGATGGATAATGAAAGAAAATCCAAAGCAATCTAAACAATGAAAAGTAAAGAAAAAAACCATAATACCACTACATTTAGCAAAAGTAAATTCCTAACATTTTGATTCATTATTTAAAATCCATAAATGTTGCACCAGATTTCTCAAACTAACTACTCTTGCTACCTAAAAACAAACGTCAAACCAAGGGGAAGACTCAATTTTTTAAATAGTAGCTATCTTGGAAATGATACGGATGACAGCATCTTGTGCTAGGGTAATGGATAGTTAATATGGTCAGAAATGAATGCAGATAACAAAAGCACATATTGAATCGAACATTTGTACATAGAAATCTATAGTTTCTTAAATAAATTATAAATGAACTACACAATGATGACAAAGTTCTATTCAATTCAAGCACGACATCATTCAAATAGTTTGAAGTCATGAATTCATTGCATGCATATGAAAGAACACTTACATTGTCATAGCACTGCAAATTATTGCAAAATTGAGGTTATCTAAAGTGTCAAAAATATATTGGAACTTAATTTAGCCTATTTTCTCAGTCTCATTCTCCTTTTTTTTCTTTTTCTTAATTTCAACCACACATTCTCCAAATAAAATAATATTACACACAAATCTAAAACTTTTCATCACTTTTCCATCACACATTCTCACATTAATCACTTATTCCAAAATTTTTGTTCTCATAAAAATGAAATTCAAACACAAGCTTAATCTCAAGGACAGCTATCATCAATACCTACACTTACCATCAATTCAGTATAAACTCTTTAAAATTTCCATTCATTAGATTTAAAATATCAAAATGATGGTAACAAATATGCCAAGGAATGAGCTTCAACAAGGACATCTCATCTATTAGAACAAAAATAAAATACCAAAAAAAAAAAAAAAACAATGGCATAAATTTATGATATAGTGAAAGCCGACAACTTATGACGATCTAAATCGGCAATACATATCTATTGATATACAAGAACTGAAATTGCATCTCTCAGCGGCCAAACCCACATTCATGAAGCGGGAAATAAAATTTCGTTTGAATTTGTGAGAGACAAAGAAGCGGAAACGACATCTTTAATTGAATAAAAGCTTGGATTTGCCTCTAGACAAAACGAATAAAGCCAGATAATTGAGTTTCATAATTCTAATATATAATTTTGACTACTGCATTATTTATTCAATCTTTTACCAAAAATGAATAAAGTGGATAGCCTCATGAACAGCCATCAAGTTCAATTAAATAATAAAGCATACCCTACTAATGATATGTGCATAATACCTCAATCGTTGTGGTATTTCTCATCAAAGTTAAACCAGAGAATCATGAATTAGCACAACACCTCAATGGAAGTGGTATTTGTTGCACGATTACTGTTATACTTTTTCTAAGTGATTTTATTAAAATGATAATCTATTTCAAAACGATTACTTAACCTCATAACAAGAGTCAATGGAAGATCGTGGGGCGAGAGTTCCAAGACTGCTATTGGAAATCAAAGGATATGTAACAGTTCCAACATTTTTTGTTAAATCCAGTGTGCATATCATTGACATAGATCATATTTTTGACATATTGCAGTGACTAATCAACAACCAAGTAAATCGAGTTAATACCACATGTTTATAAGAACAGTTTTGGGGAAAAATAAATTTGGTTTGAAAAATGAAACAATTTGGCGTCTGAACATTCGTTTGCTAACTGCATCATCTGAAGACACCTGAACGATGCAGTGCAACAACTATTCAACCTGAGCTCTATCTTTCAAACTAAACACCAATAAAATATCACATTGTCTTCACAAAACTTTAAAACTAAAAGTGAAACCAACAGGTCATGGTAAGGGTGTGATTGCCAAGGAACCATGACTCATTAAAAAGACACATATAACATAGATGACAAGACTAATAAAAAGAAATATGCAACTGAAAAATAAAAGTGTCATACAAATTTATGAGGCAACTATTTAATAATTTGCATTATTGGATTATCTCTTCTTTATCCAGAAGCTCTTCCAATGTAAAATTTTCCTTGTCCAACACCGACTCAACCTAAAGGTAACAAACAAAATATGAAAAAAAATTACTAACGAGAAAAAGGACAAAAGAGGGAAACATAAACCATAATTAATTATGAAAAATCCACCATAAAAGAGATAATTATCAACAAAATTGAAACAAACATAAACAAAACATCTAGTCCTAACATGTATAGAAGCACAAATTAATTGATCTCAGTTAGTATTGGACCACTGAGTATTTAGTACAGCGTAAGATTGACTTGTTTATCTCTAAACCAATCTCAAACAAGTTATTTTGCAGAGTTAAAACTGATTGATCAATCCTTTATTAGCTTAACTCTTATATCTAATAAGATAAGTTTGAACAAGCCATGCATCAGCCAATCTCAAGTAAAGTTCAACCGGCTCAGTCATTTTACAACCCTAGACACATATCATAAACAAATTTAATCAATATGACAAATGCCATAGATGGAACCAAATTGAGACCCGGAGGTACATCGGGAACAAAACAAAAATGAAACATAAAATATATAAACAATAATAGAAAAAGAAAATAGAGTTCACCTCAAATGCAATATTGAGATTAAGGTTCGCACATACAATAACAAACTTTTAGCAAATAAAAGATTATTCAAAAAAAATTTCCATAAAGATAAAATTATTTTTTAAATCAACATAGAATGTAGAGTGATAGACAGTTAAAAAAATAAAGATGGAAAAATGTCAGCAAGTCGACATTTGTTTGGCCGTATAGTTAGCATTCCCCCCACCCACCCTACCCCACCCCACCCCACCCCACCATAATAGATTCGATAACTAGCTACCGAAGAAGAAATTTGATTTCCTGAGTCGATCGTGACAAATACATCAAAATTGTACAGACTATGAAGTCCAATGCCGCCAACTGCAATAGGAATTCGGCTTATAAATTATTTACCAAACCCCTCATGCCACCATCTAGAATCAGCTCATCATTTACAATACGAATAATAACAGCAAAAATCAATGTAGATGGTAAAAAACTTGAATTGGGTAAGCATAAGTTATCTTTTTGTCCCTTGACAAGTACAAAACTTATGGAACTACCAATTGGTATTAATGAGGAGAGTGATGCTATTATTTTTAAAACCCATCCTTGCATTTTTTTAGTCAAATACGTTGAAGAGAAGAGCAAAGCAGCAATATTTCTCAACACACATAAAGAGACATTTATTTAATAAAAAGAATCATTAATTCCATGAACAAGCAATATATATTGATTCCATTTAATACCATTTACAAAACTCATTGAAATATATGGCCTACTTAAATAAAATAAAAAAATCTATTAACATAATAACCCTGGAATAAAATTATATTTTTTTTGTAAGTTTCATGTCACAAAATGCCTTCCTAATATTCATGAAAAAATAAAATACATTCATCATTTGCGGATATCAGTATTCATCGGAGAAAATCATCTTGGATATCAAAAAGTAAATTGTATCAACTTATCAATGTCAATGCAACATAATTCTGAGAAAAATGGTAAGTTTGTACTTTGAAATGACCTCATTATATTAAACCTTAGGCAAATTCTTCCAATGGAAAAAAAGCTTTCATGGGAAAAAAAAAAAGCTTCCACTCGAGGAAAATAAGTAATTCTCTTGTAATACAGCATATATTTCAATTAACTTAGGGATCCACATCATGATAATGTCCCTAAATTAAAATCATACAAAATCTGCCACATAGCTCAAGGATACACAATGCAGAAAAGTGGAAGAAATTTAAATATTTATGAGCACCTCCGAATATCAGCATTGACTTTCAACCCTGTGATGGCTCCTTCTACAAAGTGAAACTATTACTCATGCTTCACCTACTCAATAGATACTCATTTGTCAGCTAATTAACCTAGCATAAGATTTCAAATGGACTAAAGGCAACTCCAAGATTGTGTGTGCGGAGAAAAAAAAAATGAAGGGTAATTGATTTTTTATATAGCCGGAAAAAAATTAATAAAATTTAATGAAATGATTGCTATCAAAAAGTCAAAAGATTGATCATACAATAATTTATTTACAAGAAAAATACACGTGAAAGCTGAATATCAAAGATATGCACGTCTTACAAACCCTTTCAAACCATCAAGAAGTAGAGAAATATTACATTGGACTTTATCATTTTACCACGAATTCCAAAAAAGCACAATCCAAGTTGATTAATATTCTAATTTTTGATTTAGTTGCATTCCAATCTTTCATTTTCTTTATTCAAATATAATAACCAAACTAACTAAAGTTCTAAATTCTAATTTCTATAACGCGTTTTTGAGCTTGCCGCATACACCAAAATGGAACCAATATTTCATTTGAACATCCAAACAAAAGGTTCAAAAAGACAAATACATAGCCCCAAAACGCCCTAATTCTAAGACAACATTTCCTCATCACTGGTGAACATAAATACTACACCTAATCGAAGATTTAAAAATGTACATCTGATTTCAGCAACTTTAGGGTTTTTGGATTTTAAGAAAAGAATAAGCGAACATGATAGCATCGATTGAAATAGGGAGACAGGGTTCAATCATATGAAGAAATGAAGAAGCTCCAAAGAAAAATTGTTCACCAAAGGGAATATAGGATGACTGATTCGTAGAGAAGAACAAACAGTGAAAATAATCTGTGATTTTGATACCTATGGTTTGATTTCAAATGGACAATAAGAACAACGGTAGAGAGAAATTGAAAGGGATTTTAGAAGTAGAGAGAGAACAAAAGAGGGAAAAATAAGATATAAGGAAATCCAAATAAAAAAGACAGGCGAAATTAAACAACAAATAGTAAAGAGAAAAGAAGAAACGACAAGTCTTAAATGGTTTTTTAAAGACGGGAGTAAAGATGTATAGGAGCTTGTGTGGAGAAACCCTGTCGTGTGAGAAGAAAACTACATAGTGCTTGAGGATAAAAAATGAAAAAGGTAAAATTGGTATATATGACATCAACATGACACAAAGATAATGCCTTGTGAATAGTAACAAACTTTGCTATTTTATATATTGTAGGGATGTATACCCCTTCCATTGATAACGTGATGTACAATACTATAACAAAATTGTGATTTCGCGATAAAATATTTTGCAACATACAAAAGGTTATTACAATAAGTTATTTAGTGAGACACGTTTTAAAATTTGTCGCAAATATTGTGGTCAAAAAAATATGTACCGAAAAATATATAAACCGACATAAAAAATTGTCGTCAAAAATATAATAGGAAGCTTGGCGCCAAAATATTTTTTGGTGGAAAACTTATGATGACTAACTTTTATATATTGCAACAAAATGTTTGTGATACAATATGGTATACTTTCTACGATAATGAATATTTGTTGCTAAAATTTCTAGGGATGGGGAAACAATTTGTGTTTTCTATATTTTCCATTGCTCTATCTTGCAGTGATGGTGGAAAAAAATCGTGACATTAAACTGTGAAGAATTGTGTTCCTTTCAAATATGCTGAAGTGCCTATGGTTACAAATAATTATTAATGTTGTGAAAATGGGATCAATTCGGCTGATGGAACTGCTAACTGGTGAACCAGTCACTTTTCTATCGGATTTTCAGCCCTTTTTTAATACTCGTTATTTTTAAAATACATTTTTCACTTTCTTATTTTCAATCACACATTCTTTAATAAAATAATATTACACGCAGACTCAAAAATTTTCCTTATTTTTGATTTACACATTTTTCAATATAATATTATTCCAAAATACATTTTTAGGGAAGAAAAAAAATGAAATCCAAACAGGCGCTTAATATAAAACCTTTCAACTACAATAATGGGCTCATGAACTACCATTAAAAGCCATATGGGCATATTGGTAAGCCTATACCTTTTAGTAGATGCATCTCCTCCATTGACAGCATTAATCTTTCGACGTGGGATATAGAAAAGAATTCAATTGTCCAGCAAAAGTTATTTTCAAATGTTTATCTCATTTTTTCAATTTATTTGATTGCGGGCCCAGCGAAGTAATTAATTGTAATGTTCACTTCAATCTTTTTATTTATTTGATTTTTAAAATTTATCTTAAATTGCAATTCATTATGAGCAATAATACTAGACAACATTTTATAGGCTCAAACAATTTCAATTTTAACAAAGCAAATTATTTGAACATATTGATAGTTATTTTTTGAAGTGTTGAAACTAATTTTATAATAATAAATTTAATTAACAAACATTGATTTGTATTTACTTTGAATTACTAAGATGGAAATTTAAAAAACTATTGTCATTATAATATTTGACATGAGTAGAACCTTCACCTTTTTCGAGTCGGGTCTATTTTCAAAACATTGATAAATACTATATGAAAATCTTCAAACTAATTAACATGAAGTGAGACTCACATTATCGTTGTGAAATTTGGTCAGTGAAACATTAATTAATTTTGTGAAATTTCGTTTCCTTAAGGAAAAAATGCCTCCTCAAAGTGTTTCATATGGATAAAATTGAATCATAAATATTTTGTCTTTAAAAAGTTTAGGTAGATGTCACATGAAAATGAAAGGGGAAAATTTCCGTCCCTACGAACTGTAAACAGGTTTTCATATGCTTTTAGTAGGGATGAAAATTAAGCCTGTGTTTGGTTTGGATTAAAATCTCAAATCAAAGTCAACAATTAATTTTAATTACATATGTCATAGGCCCACAATTTTTATATCCTACATCTCATCAACTTTTATCAAAATCTACTAAAAATCTGATTTTTATTTCTACCAAATAGAGGATAAAAATGAAAATTTCGTTCAAAGGAAATGGGATTCGTAGTTTGCTTGTTTTGTGAAATCAAAGGATAATTTTGATACTTATTTTGTGTGAGATTGCAAAGAAAATCAAAGGATAAAAGGGTTGGGAATTTTGGAGGAGAAAAATACATTCTAACCTAAGGTTTGAAGATATTCAAGGAAGAAGAAGGGTTTGTCGAAATTATTTGGAGTGGAATCTACTGATTTGATTCCAATTCTTGGTTTTCTTCTCTTCTCACTACAAGAAAAAAAGTCTTTGGCAACATGTAAAAGGCAACATTCATCAATTGCATGCTACTAAAAGGAGTCTATGGCAACGTTCAGCAAGTGTATGTTGCTATTGGTTGACAAAATTGAGTTTTAGCAACGTTTTTTTAATGAATGTTGCTAATACACCATTTTGCAACGTTCGCGGTCCGTTATCTTTAATATTTTTTTTGCAACGTTCAATGCGCGTTGCTGTTAATATTTAGATTATTTTTAGCAACGTGCATTGCACGTTGCCATTAGATTTTTTTATAAATTTGATAAAAATTAATGAAATACGTGGTTGAAAAATTGTAGATCGCATAAATAAGTAGATAAATTAATTATTAATTAATATTTTTATCTTAACCAAAGAGGAACTCAATATTTTCTTTATTCCTCCAATTCTATATTTTACAACAAATTCATATTTTTCGTGATGTGGTAATAAGGCAGACAGACAGACCCAATGAAGATGGCAAATTTGTTGGCCGACATTTGTTAACAAGATATTTTACTGGAGTTGGAGTTAATGAAACTTAATGTGTTGATGTTTGCATAATCTACAGAAATGGATGAATCTAGTTCATAATTTTTGCTTCCAGTTTAAATTTAAGGCATATCAAGTTTTTGCATTGCCTTGAGACGGGATTTCTCCTACATTTTCCTCCCTTTTTAGACAAATGATGAACTCTTGTTGCCTTACAAAATGTTATACTGAGAGCTATAGAAGAATGAAGCTAATTAAGTTTCGTGCTCGTGGGGTCAACATGATTTCCTCGTATATCAATATTCTGCGGGTCCTTGTTTCTCCATGCCTTTTTGTAATCAAATTTGGACCGAGGACAAACAATTCTCATTAAACTATAATACTTCCGAGAACATAGATCAATTTCTTGCTTATTTTTCAGTTTTCGCTTAAAGGATTTGTGGCTTAGATCTCTCATTTATGCATAGCTGTAAAGAAAGAACATAGTGGCGTGTTGTTTGTTTATTATACTTATTGTTCCGAGTTTATTAAGCAGTTAAAGTTGTTTTCTCTCTTCCTTTTTAATGAAAAATAAGAAATTCGACACTCTTCTGTTGGCATTGCTGTTATTTATGTATGTTTCTTCCAATTTGTTAGTTAAATTGAAGAACACAAGTTGGAAAAGCTTTGTCACAGATTAGTAGAGTTCTTACATCAATTTGTCAAGCATAATCTTCTTTCGACAGCAACCTGTTGTAAGGGTGAAGAAGAAGATGCAGGAAAACTCCAGCAGCTTATCTCACGACCATTAAGCCTTTCCATTGCTCATTCAGCAGGTAATTTTGGGAACCATTTTCCAAAGCTATTTGTATATAATCCAATGTGATTTATCTCTAGTTTGTTGATTCTAGGTCCTGTACATTAAATTCCATACTTGCAGTTTATGCACCCAATAAAACAGCCTTGGCCCACCAGGAAGAAGAGTTTCTTTGTTTTGTTCTTTTACTTTACCAGTTTACTACTACCCTTTAACCTCAAAAAGTTAGTGCTGATTGTGACTTGCACGTATTTGATTTGAAAAAAAGAGGTTATTCATTTCTTTTGTTACTTTAATCTCTTCTTTAGATTTTGGAATACGAGAAAATTATCCTATTCATGACTACTAGTGATTGAATTCGATTCATAGAGATGGTGTTCCTCTCACGTACTCCATTTAAACAGTTTGGTGCATGAGAACTAAAAATGAACAGAAAACTTGAGTCATGGGAAATTCACTTCTCAAATTATTTAGTTTCTGGTGTATCTTTTTGGCAAATCAAAAAAAGATTATAAAGGGGGATGTCGTGGAAAATAACAATGTAAACTTAATTGGGGCAACATTTGGCTCACATCAGCACTAATTCGCTACTAAGGCCAGGCTCATGTCGAAAATTACTGAGAAGAAAATTAAGGAGGCTGGTGGGACTGTTTTACTCACTGCTTAGAGCTTGTGGTAGTTTTTTTTTTTTTTTTTTTTGAAGATGTATTATATTTTTAGGTGCTTCAAAATTTTGAATCCGAATTTTGTATGGATATTGTTACATTTTGGAGTTTAATTAACGATGATTATTGAAGTTATTTGATATTACTATCTTCTATTTTGTTTTGTAGTTGATTTATGTAAATCATTATATAAATAAAAGAATTAAAAATTTAAAAAAATGTAAAATGACCTATCGCAACGGTCAAAAAAGTTGCGAAAACCCTTTCGCAACGTTCATGCGTGCGTTGCGATATTCGATGTTGCCATAGAGGCGTCGAATTTTTACAATGTGCATTGCGCGTTGCAAAAGATACTTTTCGCAACGTGCATTGAACATTGTCGTAGACACTTTTTGCAACGTTCCGTGAACGTTGCCGTAGGGTCAACACCAACATTCAATGCACGTTGCAAAAAGTTAGAACTCTACAACGACATCAAAGCCCGCAACGTGCACCCGAATGTTACAAAAGGTCTATGGCTACATTTTTCACGTGTTGCCATAGGCTGTTTCTAGTGTAGTGTCTATTTTGTCAAAATACCCGATAATGAACTCTTTATACGATTTGTTTTTTCAAAATGTAATGTGTAACTAAATTTCTTAGTTAGGACTTGAGAATGGAACTTTAGTTTGAATCTCTAACTTCGATTATCAAGTGTTTGATTATTACTATTGAGTATCGTTTTTACCATTGTGTTTAATTCTTTGATTATATGGCCCATGATTAGTTGAATCATTTTTCATTGCCATGTATTGGTATATTAGAAATTGGAGATTGAAGGGAAGATATAGATACAATTCTTTAGCCCCTGTTTGGTACCGATTAAAATTAAGATTTTAATTCAAGTTAAAATCAACAATGAATTTTAACTATATATTTTATGGGTCCCATAACTTTTCAACTATATAATTCATCAATTTTTATAAAAATTCAATCTTAATCCCGACCAAACAAGAGCTTAGTTTGTGCAGTCATTGCATGGATTTCATAATGTTGAATCTGTTTGATAGGTTGAAATTGACATAAAAATATAGCTAATTTATTTAATCAAATACGATTGGTTTGTCTTGAGAGGTTTGTCAATTAAAGTGGAGAAATATGACCCAAAATTCATTTATTGTCAAATCTTGATAGTTGAAGTTAGGATGAAAAAAACTATAGTGAAGTCAAAACTCCTACCCGTTAAGATCATCATCTTAACCTCTAGTGTGAAGAATGTACAATTGAATTCCTATCATAAAATTGCGAAATCAACTAACAAGTTTTTGACACCATTGCTAGATCATATTTTTATTAATATTGATACCACTGAATTCAAGGGAAGAAAAACGTAAATAATAGCTGGAAATAACTGGCTGGCAATCCAGGTGGCAATATATGGTAAGTACAAGTTGCAAATACTCCCCCTCAAAGTGGCCGGTGAATGTCAAGAATCGTCATCTTGGATAGTAAGGGAAGCAAAGAAGTTGAAGGCAGTGCTTTGGTGAATGCGTGTGCCAATTGATGATGAGTTCAAATGGGAAGAAGTTTGATAAATCCATCCGTAACTTTGTCGCAAATAAAATGGCAATATATCTCAATATGCTTCGTTCACTCATGAAAAGTAGGATTGCTTGCAATGTGGATGGCTACTTGGTTATCACATAAGAGGGTTGTAGCACCAGATTGTTGAACATGGAAATCATTTAACAATTGATGAAGCCAAACGATTTCACTAGCGGTGGAGGCAAGTGCTCTATATTCAGCCTCTGGTGAAGAACGTGAGACGATGGTCTTCTTCTTGGACTTCCAAGAAACCATAGAATCACCCAAGAAGATGCAAAATCAATTCATAGACTTTCTGGTGTCCAAGCAGGATCCCCAATCAGCATCTGCAAATGCACGTAGCTAGCAATCGGAAGATGCAGAGAAGAACAAACCTTGTCTAGGAAAAGCTTTCAGATACTTTAAAAGGTGATGTGCTGCCTCCAAATGAGGCTGTCTACGAGCAAATACATATTGACTGAGTTTGTGTACAGCAAAAGTGATGTCAGGCCATGTCATAGTGAAGTAGATCAAGCGTCCAATTAAGCTTCTATATGAAGAGGCATCAGTCTGAACTTCAGCGTCTAAGGAGCTGAGCTTTGTTTTGGAGTCCATGGGCGAAGGAGTAGGTTTGCAGGCAAGAAAGCCCGAATCTTCAAGTAACTGCAAGCTATAATGGCGTTGAGACAAAAATATACCACATACAGATCTTGCAATTTCCAAACCAAGAAAATACTTCAAAACACTAAGATCCTTGAGTTTAAATTGGCTATGTAGGAACAGGTTTAACTCTTCAGTGACAGATAAATCTGATCCTACAATCATGATGTCATCTACATACACCAAAAAGCCACAAAAGAAGAACCTACTCCTTTTGTGAAAAGAGAATAATCTGATTGGGAAAAACCATGCAGGAGAAGAGCTTGTGAAAACTTAGAAAACCATTGACGTAAAGCCTCTTTTAGGTCATTTATTGACTTGTGCAATCGACAAACTAACTTCTCCCCCTTATGTCCAACCTTCTTGTGTACATCATAACCCAATGGGAGATCCATATACACTTTTTCAAACAAGTCACCATTTAAAAAGGCGTTATTGACATCAAGTTGGAAGAGGGACCAGCCTTTTATGGCAGCAAGAGCAAGTAATATTTTAACGGTGACTAACTTTGCAACAGGAGAAAATGTCTCAAGGAAATACAGCCCTTCTTGTTGTGTGTAGCCTTTGGCTACCAAACGTGTTTTATAGCATTCAAGACTACCATCAACTTTGTATTTTATTTTGTAAATCCATCTACACCCGATTGAGTGTTTGTCCTTGGGAAGAGGTTATACAGACCATTTGTTGTTTGACTCCATAGCATTTAACTCATTTGTCATACGCTCTCACCAATGTGGATAATGAACAGTTTGATGATAGAATTGTGGTTCAAAGTTGGAAGAAACATTGAGAAGATAATTGCAGTGAGAAATGGAAAGAGATGAATAAAAAACATACATCTGTAAAGGATATGGAATGCTGGAAGAAGATTGAGAATGATGATGAAGTAAATTACAATGATAATCACGTAAGTAAGAAGGGGATTTAACATTCCTAGAAGTCCTTCGAGCCATTGGTTCATGAGTAGTGATATCTTCAGGCAGTTGCTGTATGTTAGGACTACTAGGAGATATTGGAGTACGATAAGAATCAAGTACTGGAATAGATATATCAGATGATGGTAAAGTTGAATTGGAACAAGCTGTAGGAAGAACAAACATATCAGATGCTGCTACAGGTAAGATTAAATCTGGAAATGGGTCAACAATGTCACCAGGGTGAGGTATGGAGTGAAAAAGGAAACAAGGATTCATGGAATATGACATCACGAGACGCAAAGAAAGTTTTTGATTGAATATTGTAGATTTGTATCCTTTTATACCTGGCTCATATCCAACAAATATGCAGGCTACTGCACGATGGTGGAATTTTGTTCTAGTGGATGGTAAAGTAAATGCATAACACAAACATTCAAAAACCTTGAGATGATTATAGTCATCATATAGAAGTTGGAAAGGAGATTTACCATGTAATAACGGGGAAGGAGTTCTATTGATCAAAAAAAGTAGCAGTGAGCATACATTCCTCCCAAAATTTTAAAGGAACTTGAGACTGAAAGAATAAGGCACGAGCTACATTTAGAAGGTGTTAATGTTTCCTTTCCACCACTGAGTTTTGCTCAGGGCATTCAACATATGAGAATTGGTGTAAGACACCTTTGGAATTGAAATATTCTATGAATTGAAGTTCAGGTGCATTATGAGACTGAAACTTCTTAATGTGTTTGCCAAATTGTATTTCAGCCAGGGAGAAAAATTTGGGAATAATGGTTTTAACATCTGATTTTTGTTTCATCAGGAATAACCATGTGAACCTAGTACAATCATCTACCAAAGTGAGAAAATAACGATAACCATTATGTGTTGGTGAATGGTAGGTCCCCATGTATCACAATAAACTAAATCGAAGGCATTTTTGGATAGATTGTTATGGGAAACAAAAGAAAGGCATTTTTAGCTAAAGGACAGATGGAGCAATGCACAATCTTATGATCATTACAAGTAATAGACAGTTTGTTTCTCAGCAAATCCAGACGTTTAAAAGACAAATGTCTAAGGCGATTGTGCCATGTCTGAGAAGACACATTATTAACATTTTTAATGGGAAAATGACAAGCATAATTAGCAGAAAGAAATGAACTAGAAATGGAACAACTTGAGGAGTCAATGACATAGAGGTCAGCCACTTTGCTACCCCTGACAATCATCTTCAAACTTTGAGAAATTTTACTTGAAGATAAGAGTTTCTGGTTAACAAGGCAACAGATAACAGATTAAAATGGAATTGAGGAACATGCAGAACATCATATAATGTCAATGAGGGACTAAGTTGTATTGAACCAGAAAAATTTACTTGTATACGTGAGTTGCTAGGAAGAATAACAAAAGAGTTTGAAATAGGAATTATGTTTTGGAATAGAGACTGATCAAAACATACATGGTTGGTTGCTCCAGAATCAATTATCCAGTGTCTAGAAGAATGAAGAATATGATGATTAGAAATGGAAAGGGAGATACCTGATGTGTTTGTTGGTTTCACATCAGACCCTGTGTCTCTTTTGGCTTATGCAAGATGGGAGTTGAGCACGGTTAACAGATGCTGATATTGGTTGGAATTCAAGATTTGAACAAATTCATCCATGTTCTCTTGGTGATTAGAGCTCTCTGAAATCTGGTTAGCTGTTGCATTAACCATCTGATTGGGAGAAGAGGCTTTGACTCTTGACTTGTACCCGAGGAGAAACCATGGAGTTTGTAACACTTGTCGATAGCGTGTCCAGTAAATCCATAATAAGTACAAACTGGACGATCATTGTTCTCATATTTACCATAATGTTGGCTGCTATTGAATCTACTACCTTCATTTTTGGTGTAGAAAGCCATGGGGTTACTTCCAGTTGATGTTCCTCCCACATTGTTCATACTCCTCTGATGCTCCTCTTGAGAAACAAGAGCAAACACCTTGTTGATTGGGGGTAGAAGATCCATAAGTAGTATTTGACTTCGTGTTTGAGCAAATGAATCATGTAATCTCATTAAAAATGACATTACATACTCAGTTTGGTAATGATCTGCTAAGGCCTTAACTCCTCCACATGTGCACTTTTCGCAAGAGCATGATGGCCTGTAATTGCTCAACTCCTCCCAGATCGTCTTCAATTTTGTAAAATAGTTGCTTATGGATAATTGAAACTGTGCATGATTTATCAGATCTCGCCTTAACTGAAAGATGTGTGGGCCATTTTTCTGCTGAAACCTCTCCTTAAGGTCATTCCAAATCTCATATGCAGACACTAAATAGATGATGCTAGCCTATATCCTTAGATACAGAATTCAAAATCCAGGAAATGACTATGTTGTTATTACGGATCCAAGCACTAATTAGATTGTCATTACCTTTTGGCCTTGGGATAGATCCATCGATGAACCCTAACTTGTTCTTTACAGACAAGGCTATCAACATGCTCCTGCTCCAAGAGGCGTAATTGTCTCCAACTAGTAGTTGAGAAACCAGCACAAGACCCGAACTGTCCAAATGATGCAGGTATTAAGGACTCAATCCATCATCAATGTTGGAATTACTTCTTGCTGCTGCCGAATTCTCTAAGTTTTCTGGTAAAAATGGAGCTGCAGTTACCTTGGAGTCGATGTAATCAAATCACTGGAGAAGAAGAAGAATCAAGATTTCTCTGATACCATATTGAATCTAGAGAGCAAAAATGAAGAAAAGGCGGGAAAAAGAATTCATTCCATTTAGGGAAGAAAAACGTAAATAATAGTCTTTAAATAAGCTAACTAAACTATCTATATAGTTGGAAATAGCTGGCAATAAAAGCTGGCAATCTAGGTGGCAATATACGGTAAGTACAAGTTGTTTAATAACTACCTTTAGTTCCTTTTTATCGGAAAATTGAACTTACACTTCATCAGATACTTAGAAAACAGGAAGAGAACATATATTATCATGGAAAATCCTCCTAACAAAACCATTGCAGTATTCATCAGTCCGACTGTTGCTGGAGCTCAATCTAGCATAGCTCCACCGGGAAAAAAAAAAAAAAGCACAATTGGTACACTTCAAACTCACTTACAATTCTCAGGTCTTCCTCACAGAGATTCCCATGATAACTGGCACAAGGATCTTCTAATGTAGGCCAACTCTGTGCAGAATTTCTAAGCAGGCTAGCTATGTGCAGAATTTTCAACTCCATGAAAATAACCCATATTTCAATCCATACAATTTGGGTCAGAAAAACCATCCCAACTTCTCATGGGGTGGCAATAAAAAAATTCAAAGCAAAACCTGGTTTCAAAATCAAGAAAAGAAGTACTTTCAAAATTCAAAGAAAAGTTAGATAAAAATTTCTAGAGTCAGAAAGCTTGAATTAAAATTCTTGAGAACCAAATAGATCAATTAGCTATAATGATGTAGGAGAGACAGTTTGGTACCTCATCGAGTAACATTGAAACAAACGCTAAAGAGTAGTACGAGCCATTACTACCAGAAGTGGAGTCCAATTGTCGAAAATCACAGTCAGGAGACCAGTCACCAGTGGCAAAGGATGAAGATTTGCCTACCATTAACAAGGAATCTATGGACCAAGAATATTTTGAATCAATAAACATATCCGACAAAATGAATGCCAGAATATCAATCTCTCTCAAATAGAAAATTGAATTCATTAACATCAAAAATCCCAAAAAGAAGGAAAGCCTTGCGGAAATCAAGAGAGAAAATTGAAGAAAGTACCCGGAAAGATGAAATTGAAGGCCATAAAGAATGGTAGTCAAGTTAACTCAAATCAGTAGCCGACATGGCTACCAACATGTAGCGTTTTGCTAAGAGAACATCGCCATGAGGCAGTATCACCTCTATTATAAGGGAAAATGTATGAAAAATCAAATCCTAATCAAATTTTTGTCCGTTTATTTCTAATATCCTTATTTACACTCTTAGGAAACCAATTTGATTATTTGAGTGCACACGAATGTCGAATCTCCTTCTGAAACGTTCGTATTTTCATGCTGCTAGTGTCGAAATATGGAAAGAACACAGGTACATGGCAAGTGACAAGGAATCTGTTAACATTTTGTGCAGTTAAAATTTAAGGTCAACACCTTCAGTAAAGACTAAACAGAAAGTCATTTGGTAATGGTAATATTGTTAGCAACGAAAATTCAGTTGGTAATGAATCGGTTTTTACAAACGGAAATTCCGTTGGTAAAGGTAGATCTTTACACACAATATTCCGATGGTAAAGGTCTAGTCATTACGTACCAACGAAAACTTCGTTGATGTAGTGTTACTTTTTACCCACGAATTTTCGTTGATAAAAGTGTAATACTATCCCCTACCCTCAAGATAGCAATGAATTTGCGGTCAATTATTAGCTATTGGTGATGACTATTAGCAATGAATATCGTGGCTTCAACTACAGAAAATCAATTCCTGGAGCCACGTTTTTTGGTTGTCAATGCTATTATATTTATAAAAATAAGATCATCTTTATTTTAAAGAGTAAATTCTTAGAATTATGCTTAATAGGCTCTTTAAATTAACATTTTAAAATAGATAGTGGGTTTGGCTCCTCGCTCTCTAAAATTAAATGTATTTAAAATATTTCAATTTTTAATTGAGAAAAATAATATAATAATTAGAAAGGAAGCTATTGCAAATAAACTATAGGAAAAACAATAAATATTTTTTAAGAGCGGTAAAATTAAGTGTTAAATATAAAAAATTTATTTGAGTACTTAAAAGTTTTTCTTGTTTAAATTTATAAATGCTCGCTAAATTATAGAATATACTTCATAAAAATTTTATACAGAGTATGCTCTGAAAAGATAATGCCTCTGTTTGGTATCCATTCTTTTTTTCATTCTCATTCTTCTACTAATTTTCAACCACACATTCATCAATAAAATAATATTTTCCATCACATCAATAACTTTTCCTTCATTTTCAACCACAAAAAATGTATGATTTGACATAAAGAATGCATTTTTTCTAGAATAATGGTTATCAAACGGTGCAAATATATTACCATTTAGATTAGATTAGTGACTAACCGAACCAAATAGCATTAGAATTTCCATATAACCCACACCAGCTGTGTCTATTATATTATATTGCACGGTTGTTTGGGCTGTCACCATCATCTCTCTCTAGATGTATCAGAGGTATCCCTATAAATTGCCCAAGTTTTATAAAAAAGAAAAAAAAATCAAATTGCATTCAAAACCCTCTCTCTCTCTCTCTCTGTCTCTCTCTCACACGCATACCTAACAAAAAATGGTGACGTTTGGCAGTGTTGAAGTAGGGGAAATAGCTGGATCGAGCTCCTTCTCAGCTGGCCAAATGGAGGTCCTCACTGCTTTATGCGACACCTTTTTGCCCTCCATTGATGTTTCTCAACTCCCTGGTGATGATCTTTCCACCATTAAATTCTACCAAACCTCTGCTTCCACGGCCGGAACTCCACAACATGTATATATATATTCATCTCTTTTTCATCCTTAAAAGACTTTTTAGCATTTTGGGTCGTGTTTAAAAGGAATTAAACTTACTTTTAAGTTATTTTTTTAGATATGATTCGCAGAGTTTTCTTTTCTTTTCTTTTTTTTTTTTTTCTACGTGCAAAAATCACTTTTCGATACTTTCTAGAGAAGTAAATTTTAAGCGCAACAGGTCCCTCCAAGTGCTCGCTGAAATCGTTTTTCCATCGTAGGCTAGATGTGCAAAATTTTCATAAATAAGCAGCGATATTTTAACTTTTATTAAATACATCACTTTTGCATACCATATTAAAAATTCGTTTGGCGTGACTTTTACTTCTACTTTTGCTTAATATAGAAGTGTTTTTGGAAGAAGTTACCTTAATTTTTATTTGAAAATCAATTTTTAAAATCACTTACTATTCCAAAAGTGCTTTTTGAGGAAGTCAAGTTGGACCAACTTCCTCTAAAAGATCTTCTAACCATCAAAAGCATTTTCATAAAATTAACCAAACGAATGAAAAGCTCTTTTTGGCTTTTCAAAAACTATGCCAAACGGATCTTAAACATCTCAACTAAATAACTTATCACAAACAAGGCACATTATTCAGAAAAATATACGTTTATTACTTGAATTTATAGCATTTTCTTAGATTTTTTTCTAAATTTTCTTTTAAATATGTTATGCAGGTTAGTGTGTTGTTAAAAGAAAAACTGCAACACCCTAAAATTTACTTGAGCAGATTAGCACTATGGGCACTGTCAACTTGGATAGGAACCTTTATACTGTGCGGAAGATTAAGCTTATCAAGCCATTTTCCATATTTCCTGAGATTTTCGCAGATTTCATTACATAAAAGAGAACAAATTCTGCTGTCATGGTCTCGCAGCTATATTTCTCTCTTGAGACTTTTCTTCACCGCAGCAAAAATATTCACTTTACTCGTATTTTTCACTCAGGTAATTCTCGTACTTGCGCGCACATATTTGACACACTGCACGTGATTTATTTTTCAATTGACTCGAATTTTCTCTGTTAAGTATTGCATTAAAACTCACATGATTTGTTTTACACTTTATTCGCAGTATTCATTTCTAGTGTTCATGTCGTCGTGACTTGTTTGTCCAATTTGCATGTATCTGTGAAAAGAAGAGAACGTATTTTATGGATTCTTTTATGTTTATGCACTCGAACGATTTGTCAGGTGAGCGTGTAGATGTGGCCTCTACATGCATCACACATCCAACACATTCGAAAGAGATAGTGATTTCATTCCGCATTTAATACTGGATAATGCTCATTGTACAGGAATCTCTTTCACAGATTTCCTAAATTGTCTCCCTGTCGGAGATGGCCACCATTTTTTTTAGTGCAAAAAAAAAATTTGAATTTTTTTTTTGTGTGTGTAAATTAATTTTTTTCCTACACGTTAGCCCGATTTGTAGTCCGATTCTAGATCCGTCTCTGCTCCCTATGATTGGATGTTACCAATTTTGGCAGCAGTCATCTCCATATTGGGAATCTGTGAAAGATTTACGTAAGTGTAGCATGATTCTTTAATCTTTGTCATGCTTTACGGAAATTAAATATTTGATATTCATGTGCTCGAAATTGTTTGTTTGATGAGCTCATGTACTCGTACTTTTAACACTTAATGCACATATACATTTACCAATTAGAAAATTTCTATATTTCTCATATCCCCACATTTATTGACATTATTTTACATATATTATTACAAATTTCCATTTATGCTTAATTTTATTTTGTAACTCTTATTATCATTTTTCATATAATGTTCATTTTGGACATTAATTTTGTTGTTGGTAGACAGTTGCAATACTGTAAATCATATGTGATCGAGGGTCCCTCTCCTTTATGAGTATTGTGTGAAAGTGCATTAAATCTGATTCGTTAAGTAGGTGGTACAATTAATTCAATTTATAATTAAAAAAAATTAATATTATTCCTCAATTTTAAGAATATTCATTTGACCAAAAATCCTAAATCTTTTGTACAAGTATAACAACATTGACATAAAAGAATAATGAATCTCGATATGTCGGGAAAAAATCATTATTTTTGAGTATTAGTGCATCTTTCGTACATAATATTAATTAAAATTGGACTAAACAATGAACATTACGAAAAATTTGTCTCAATCAAAAATATTCTTTATAAAAAAACTAGTCCAACTTTGAATTGTTGATGCTAACTTTTCAAATAATTGGATAGATCAAAGTCGACAAGAAGTGACCACATTTATTTTTCATAATAATAAGACTAAACCCCAACCTTCAGTGTCAAACCTAACTAATTAAATTGAATGCAGGCACTTAAAAGTCCAGTAGGAAAAATACATTTGTGAAATCAACACCTAACTAAATGAATATTAGAGGAGTGAGCTCGTGGGACGTGTCGAGCCACACTTCGGTTAAGCTAGTTGACTCTCATGGTGGGTCGAACTCAGAGGCTATGCTCAGTGCATTTAACACCTCTAACTACTATATATTAAATATGCATTTATGGGTAGTTGAGTATTTTTTGAAGCTAATAAATATCTTTATGGTCTCAACGATGGGGTATTAACATATACATTTAGGTATATATTGCAATGACAAGTGCATCTAACAAAGAAAGGAAATTATTGCCCCACTGGGCACATCCGAGTTGGTAAAGGATAAGCATTGTTGGGCTTGCAACTTCGGGTTGGAGAGTTCGATTCCTAGATGGAGCAGCTGAGTGTTGTAATACTCAATTTGGGCGGAGCAGTTTGGTGATGTAATATTCATAGAGGAAGGCTCCCTTGGGGTCACGAATATAAAGGGTGCACGGACCCTTGTCAACTTGGGCATATCCTGCGGTTAACCTCCACCCATCACTGAGGGACCGAGGATGGGTGGTCCAGGACATAATCTGATATAAGTTGGGATGCCTGGATATCAAAAAAAAAAAAGGAAATTGTTTCTCTAACACATTTGTTATGTGGTCCTTGAATTTTAAAGAAAACAACAATTCAGACAATAAGAGTGAGTCGTCTCATCTGGGTCGGATTCAAATCTTATTTTAATCTAAGTCAAAGTCAAACAATCAATATTAATCACATCTTTTATGGGTTCTACATATTTTCAACCACACATTTCAAAAATTTCTATCACAATCCACTAAAAATCTAATTTTAATCCCCATCAAACACCCTACAAATATAAATATTTTATAATATATTTATGACGTGAGTATAGTCAGACGGACAGTATGAAAAAGTAGTTTGAGATGCACTGGTCCAAACTTGTTTAAACACTAGGACATTTCGGTAGGTGTACGCTGGGGCTATGGTTACTAATGTGAGAGCTTGGATTCTTACTTCTCATCTATGAATTCATGAATATGGTCAAGTATACTCAACATCGACGATATTAGGTGTAAATGTCACTCGAGTATAGGAAAATGAAGTCTTAATCAAGTACAAATGCGTATGTTTAATATCGAGTATATTGTTGCATATAGATAACTAGTTATCTTATTATTTATTTTAAGAGTTCCTTCTAGGGCTGGGCAAAATGTTCGAACCGAATCAAACGGATTTTTTTAAATGAAATACCCGAACAGGTATCCGAATCGAGAATCGAATAGTTTGGTTCGATTCTCGATTCTAGACCAAGAACCGAATAAGAACCAATTTTTTTGTTATATTGGATAAATCAATGTCTTTTATTTTTTCTAAATAAAGTAATAATTTTTTCTTATTAAATCTCATTAGTTGAACAATCTAGAGTTTATTTATGTTTGTTATTTGTATTTTTTTCAATTTTTTCTTATATAATTTCTTAGTAGTTAGTATGGAAAGTCAAGAAACTGATAATTACATTAAATAGTTGGTAAGTATTATCAATACTTTAAAATATTTTATCTTTATGATTTCTAATTTATATTTCATGTTTATGTAGACTTGAAGGTTTAAAGCAAATGAATTATTGATATGAATCATCTAAATTTTATTAGTAATATTTACTTTTTGATATTTTTATTTGACAACTTATTATTTATAAGTTATTAAATTAGATTACGTTAATTTGTAAAAGTTAATATTGAACTTAGTATTTGTATCTACTTTTTGTTATTAATATTAGTATATACTTTCAGGTGTATTTATGTACTATTATTTTAAATGTTAAAAAATTTAATTATAATACGGAACCGAACCGAGTCGAATCAAACCCGAACGGTTCCAAAATTATATTTGGAACCGACAATTCCATTTACTAAATTCTCGAAAATTTCTGGAATCGCAAAAAATCGAATCGAACCGAACCGACCCGCGCCCACCCCTAGTTCCTTCTTAAAACTTCAACGTACCTCTTAAATGTTAATGACAACAGTGTTTCACAATTCTTTTTATTGTTCAATTCTTTATAATCCATACATGAAAATATAATGCACTGTTTGATGATTTGCACAGGTGAATGAGAAAGAAGAAAACGTTTCATGGAAAGCCATAGGCTACTGCGGACCAGATCAAAATTTCAAAAATCAAAAAAGATCAGAACGCCAAGACCATGAAGATTCAAGTGAAGATGACATGTCTGAACCTCTTTACAAGGGCATAATCAATCTAAACCAACCAAAGCAAACAATCTTTTATCAACTTGAGAAATTAGGGTTTCCTGTTTCTATCCCACACTCGAAAACCCCAAAAATGAAATCATTGAATCCATCTTTTGTAATCAAGTGTGATGCAGTAGTTGTTGGTTCTGGCTCTGGTGGTGGAGTTATAGCTGGAGTTCTTGCGAAAGCCGGTTACAAAGTAATTGTCCTGGAAAAAGGAAGCTATTTTTCAAAAAAAGACCTTACACTTCTTGAAGGACAAGCAATGGATCAAATGTACCTTGGTCATGGAATTTTAGCAACAGAAAATATGGATATTCTTCTGC
Organism: Fraxinus americana; assembly: GCA_035079005.1. Classification (NCBI taxonomy): domain Eukaryota; kingdom Viridiplantae; phylum Streptophyta; class Magnoliopsida; order Lamiales; family Oleaceae; genus Fraxinus; species Fraxinus americana. The sequence continues at coordinate 4,933,334 of CM068722.1, read as the reverse complement.
TTGCAGGCTCCACAGTAGGTGGTGGCTCTACCATAAACTGGTCGGCCTCACTCCGCACCCCAGCACATATTATGAAGGAATGGAGTGAAGAATACAGCTTAAAACTATTTGAGAGCAAGTTATATCAAGAAGCCTTGGATATTGTCTGCCAGAAAATGGGAGTTCAATCCGAATTCGAAGAAGAAGGATTCAACAACATGATCTTGCGAAAAGGGTGCCAGAATTTGGGTTTTCCGGTTGAAAATATCCCTCGAAATTCCCCTTCGGATCATTATTGTGGATGGTGCTGCTTTGGCTGCAAAGATGGGAAAAAGAAAGGCACAACAGAAACATGGCTGGTGGATTTGGTTGATTCTGGTAATGGTGCAATTCTTCCTGAATGTGAAGCTATACAAGTTTTACACAAAAGAAATGATAAAGTTACAGGCAGAAGAAGCAGTGCTGTTGGTGTTTCTTTTGAATTTCAGCATCGAGGGGTGAAAGAAATTGGACTTGTTGAGTCAGAAGTGACAGTAATTGCATGTGGTGCTCTTTGTACACCTGCGCTGCTAAAAAGAAGTGGATTGAAGAATCCAAACATAGGTAACACTGAAAAATATCGTCTAAAAGCTCAAATTGTCAATTGGAATCCTAATGTTAATTTTTTCTAAAAAACTTCATAATTTTTCTATTGAGGATCGTTGATACTGTTGACCCCAAAAAATGAGCTCAACAGAATCCCCGCCACGTCCCCTCCACATGGACATCACCTGCACACTGAACACCCCGTTAGGAGGCAAAGGCCGCCGGTCAAGAAAAAAGTCCGGCGACCGTTCGCACTCCGACGGTCAAGTCAACTGCCGGACGAGGAAAATATAAGTGCAAGAGAGGAAGAGGGGAAGAGGATAGGGTTAGAGAACATACCTTAAAATGAAATGAATCACACATATATATAGAAAAGTGAAATGTAAATGGGCCATACGGTTTATGGGCCTTGCCAAAGCCCAAAACCGAGGCTCTGAGACTTTCAGCCGATGCTCTCTGTAAATGGAAGAGGCCCTTCAGCCGAGGCTCTTCACACAAGGACCTCCATTCCGAAGCTTCTTTAGGCTGAAGCCCATGCTGTCTTTTAGAGGACCCTCTAAGTCAATGTCATGTCGGCAATGTGGGACCCTTCGTATCATGTGCGTGCCACGTAACCTTGCTTCTTTAGACCTCGAAATCGAGGGGTAACAATAGTCCCTCAAGTCTAGGCATGATTATTTATGTAATGCATGGACTTGAAAGTAAAATTGAGATAGAGTTTCAGATAATAAGATACCCTCTTTAGAGCTACTATGCTCTCCTAGAGCTTCGAGAAATAAGACGCTCTCTTAGAGTTTTGTGCTCTCTTAAAGCTTCTGAATAATAAGATGCTCTCTTAGAGCTTTGTGCTCTCTTAGATCTTCGGAAAATAAGATGCTCTCTTAGAGCTTCTGAAAATAAGATGCTCTCTTAGAGCTCCGTGCTCTTTTAGAGCTTCGGAATAATAAGATGCTCTCTTAGAGCTAACTGACTTTGAGGCTCTTAGCCTTTGTAAAATTTACATAAATCGAGGCTCTTAGCCAAACCACTTTAAGGCTCTTAGCCTTTGTAAAATTTAAATAAGTCGAGGCTCTTAGCCTAACGACTTTGAGGCTCTTTAGCCTTTGTAAAATTTACATAAGTCGAGGCTCTTAGCCAAACGACTTTGAGGCTCTTAGCCTTTGTAAAATTTAAATAAGTCGAGGCTCTTAGCCTAACGACTTTGAGGCTCTTAGCCTTTGTAAAACTTAAATAAGTCGATGCTCTTAGCCAAACGACTTTAAGGCTCTTAGCCTTTGTAAAATTTACATAAGTCGAGGCTTTTAGCTTAACGACTTTGAGGCTCTTAGCCTTTGTAAAACTTAAATAAGTCGAGGCTCTTAGCCTAACGACTTTGAGGCTCTTAGCCTACGCCAAGTAAACGACAAAGGCTATGCTGCGAATGTATATACATCGAAAATGTAGAGGCGTAGCGAGCTCTATGAAGATAAATGCAATTGTAATGCAACATCTCATATGGTGAGACATCTCGCAGGGTGATGGATGAACATCGAGCTGGCGGCTCATTTTGAACTATCAGAGCCTTATAAGCAACTTCGGAATGATAAGGTCTTACAGCGAAGCTCTGTAACAATGTGAGACGAGGAATAGACATCTCGTGAAACTATGAATAAACATCTGACGAAGCGGTTTGCCTCTTCCTCTTTCAAGGAATGAGGACTTCAAAATATTGCATCTTCATTTATTCAAGGGGCGAGTACTCATAAAAATATGTCGTCTCTTCCTTTATTCAGAGCGAGGACTTCAAGATGATGTTCCTCTTCTTATTTACGAGAAGAGTTCCCTTAGCTGCACAACTATTGTAGAACAACCTAACTTGCATCACTAAAGGCGGTTCCATGTTCCCAACTTTCGTTCCTTTTTGTTGACATGATACATCCTCAAAATCACGAATCTTGAAGAAAATCATCATCCTTCATATATTTAGCTCGTAAGGACCTTTCGAAACTCTTGCATGGCTAGATTTTTAGAGATGTAGCATGTTCCATCGATTATGTAAAAGAGGCTTCCCATCTTCATCAAAGATAACAGAGTCATTCTCATCTAGGAAAGGTATATCTTCAATTCTCTCAATTTGCACAGAATCAATATGAACTTGAAGCTTTATGGTCTTCGACCAGGGATAAGCATCTGGCGAAGCGGGGAATAAACATCCCGCTAATAAGGTCTCGACCTATCGGAGTCTTATAAACTGGCCTCGGAATGACGAGGTCTTACAGTTAGGCTCAACGATAGTGAGAGGCGAGGAATAAATATCTCGCGAAGCCAGGAATAAGCATCTGGCGAAGCGGGGAATAAACATCCCGCTAATAAATCTCGAACTATCGGAGTCTTATAAACTAGCATCGGAATGACGAGGTCTTACAGTTAGGCTCAACGATAGTGAAAGGCGAGGAATAAACATCTCGCGAAACCAGGAATAAGCATCTGGCGAAGCGGGGAATAAACATCCCGCTAAAAAATCTCGAACTATCGGAGTCTTATAAACTGGTCTCGGAATGACGAGGACTTACAGTTATGCTCAATGATAGTGAGAGGCGAGGAATAAACATCTCGCGAAGCCAGGAATAAGCATCTGGCGAAGTGGGGAATAAACATCCCGCTAATAAATCTCGAACTATCGGAGTCTAATAAACTGGCCTCGGAATGACGAGGTCTTACAGCTAGGCTCAGCGATAGTGAGAGGTGAGGAATAAACATCTCGCGAAGCCAGGAATAAGCATCTGGCGAAGTGGGGAATAAACATCCCGCTAATAAATCTCGAACTATCGGAGTCTAATAAACTGGCCTCGGAATGACGAGGTCTTACAGCTAGGCTCAGCGATAGTGAGAGGCGAGGAATAAACATCTCGCGAAGCCAGGAATAAGCATCTGGCGAAGCGGGGAATAAACATCCCGCTAATAAATCTCGAACTATCGGAGTCTTATAAACTGGCCTCGGAATGACGAGGTCTTATAGCTAGGCTCAGCGATAGTGAGAGGCGAGGAATAAACATCTCGCGAGGCCAGGAATAGACATCTGGCGAGTTGCCTTTTCCTTTTTTCAAGGTATAAGGACTTCAAGATATTGCCTCTTCCTTTATTCAAGGAACGAGGCCTTCCGAAGTCTTATAAGCGAGCCTCGGATAGACGAGGTCTTATAGCTAGGCTCAACTCGAACTATTGGAGTCTTATAAACTGCCTCGGAACGACGAGGACTTACAGTTAGGCTCAACAATAGTGAGTGGCGAGGAATAATCATCTCGCGAGGCCAGGAGTAGACATCTGGCGAGTTGCCTTTTCCTTTTTTCAAGGAATAAGGACTTTATGATATTGCCGCATCTCACAATAAGAAATCCATGAGATTGGGTTCGCCTCCAATAGTGCGAGGTCTTACAAGCTGGCCTTGAACGTGCAAGGTCTTAGAGCTCGTCTCAAATAATAGAGGTGATCATGAAAAGGGGCTTTGAATAAGATAAATTCGAGCTGGACAATTTATCGAATACTTAGCGTGCATTGTAAAAATAACTTCTTTGTCACAAATGAATTTTGTAGTCTATCCACGTAATCATGAAGAATTAAAATAGCAAATTTCACATAATTCCACAATTCGTCATCTTCGATATTGATTTAATTTATACACAAATCAAATGTCTAGTTGCTGTAAAATCAACATGCAAATAAAAGAATTTTACCACCTCAAACTCAAAAGTTTGCTATTATCTATCTTCTTCAACATTGGGGCTCCAGTAGAAAGCAACAAGCAAAAATTGATACGTGCATGCTTTAATTCATTTTAAATAGGGATTTTTAAAATAGCATGTAGCATTAACAAGGACCAAATCTTTTCAGAACCTATTCAATTTCTATGTAGTAGCAAGAATACCTTAAAGTTTGCAGGGAGTTTGGATTGAAGAGATGAAAGTTAAAATTTAATACCATCTTCCCTCCTAAAACCGTAGTGCCAGCATGTAGTCATCTCTGCTTCATATACATTGTAATTGGAAGAAGCAGCAATTGCCTTGACCCCATCAAGAATTAAAGAGGAACAATTTTCCATAAATTGAAGTACACAAGCTGGAAACTTATGGCCCAAATGAGAATCTATGACCCATTAGTCACCATTTTTCTAATTGGAAGAGATGTCCCAAGCTGGATAAATAGAAGCCCAACGAATATGCCCAATGTAGAAGGCCCAAAAGAATTATAGTCCATTGAAGAGGATAAAGGTCTTGATCATTTTAAATCAAAATAGCAACATAGGCGCAATTTTACATAAACATTTGCCCAATCAACTAAGCCCACCAACTAGCCATTAATTCTTCCAAGAGGCCCAATAACTAACCAATGTTTTTTTTTTTTTTTTTTTTTTTTACAACCTGTATAAGTGATGAGATTAATTGATAAGCAGAAAAGTACCAATTAGGCCGAAAATTCAGCTTCTTTTGCAGACAAAACAGCTAGCAAAAGTCTGAAGGAAATGGTCCAAACACGCCACCATCACTTCTTGTCCCCATCAAAAATCCATATTTGCACAGTGGACAAAGTTCTGGCCATTTACCGCCGATCACCGTGATATTGCGAGGTGATAATAGTCGCCGGAGATTAACAAAATAGTGGATGTTGCGTCATGGTTCGATGTTAAACATCCTTGGAGGCTTATAGAAAGCATTTCCCTTTGAAGGCAGCTGGAGATTAATGCCTTGGTTTAATGATAAAGCCTTTGAATTTTATTCACACAGGGAAGCAAAAGTAGATTCTCGATTCCAACAAGGAGTTTTTAGTTTTGTTTCAAACCATATGTAGACAGAACCTCGGGTGGGTGCTGATTTTTCCTTCTTTTATTACCATTTTCCTTGGCCTCTTTCTTCAACTTGGGCACTAGAAACTCCTCCAAGAAAAATTGCCTTTGGTTTTGCAAACTGTTTCTTCCCTTCCAATAGCAATATTTTCTTCATTTTTGGTGGTGTCCTCTGTTTTTGGTAGATAAATTGCTCGAAAGAATTCTTCATTTTTAAATTGTTTGTCTCTTGGTGGGATTTTCTTCTTCTTTGAAGCTGGGTTTCTCTTTCATTTGGTGTTGGTTTCTTCCAATAACATGGATGAATGTTGCCAGCAATAATGGGAGCCAGTAATCATCATTTTAACAAACCCACCGACGAATGTTTTACTGATGCCGTCCATATTTTCTTGACTGTCTCCCTTTTGTTGTTGTGCTTGCATTTTTTGTTTATCTTCGGTGGTGACCTCCTCAAATCTTTCGGTAGAGGAGCGCGAGAAAAAACATATTTTTCCGGTGGCCTTTTGATTGTGGTATAACATGGTTAATGTACCATTCCCACGAGACGGCCAATCTGTGACCCCAAAAAATGAGCTCAACGGAATCCCTTCCCCGTCCCCTCACGTGGACATCACCTGCCACCTGCTGAACACCCCGTTAGGGAGGCAAAGGCCGCCGGTCAAGAAAAAAGTCCGGCGACCGTTCGCACTCCGAACGGTCAAGTCAGCTAACAGGACGAGGAAAATATAAGTGCAAGAGAGGAAGAGGGGAAGAGGATAGGGTTAGAGAACATACCTTAAAATGAAATGAATCACACATATATATAGAAAAGTGAAATGTAAATGGGCCATACGGTTTATGGGCCTTGCCAAAGCCCAAAACCGAGGCTCTGAGACTTTCAGCCGATGCTCTCTGTAAATGGAAGAGGCCCTTCGGTAGGAGCTCTTCACACAAGGACCTCCATTCCGAAGCTTCTTTAGGCTGAAGCCCATGCTGTCTTTTAGAGGACCCTCTAAGTCAATGTCATGTCGGCAATGTGGGACCCTTCGTATCATGTGCGTGCCACGTAACCTTGCTTCTTTAGACCTCGAAATCGAGGGGTAACAGATACCATGTTAAACTACTCGTTTAGAATCTTAACCTACTAAAGATTTGAAGCAACTTTGTCTTGTACAGGTAAAAATTTGCATGTCCATCCAGTAATAATGGGATGGGGCTATTTTCCGGATTCACCTTCATCTGATGTAATATGGCCAGAAGCAGATAAAAAGAGCTATGAAGGAGGTATATTGACATCAATGTCAAAACTTACAATAAACCCCAAAGATTCCGGCCATAACGCCGTCATCCAAACTCCAGCATTGCATCCCGGCATATTCGCTTTGCTATTTCCTTGGTCTTCGGGCCTAGAATTCAAGACAAAAATGCGCAATTTCTCCAGGACTACTCATATATTTGCATTGGCAAGAGACAAGGGATCAGGCATTGTAACTAAACCTTCAACAGTAAGTTACAAATTGGATAATGCAGATGAAGAGAACTTGAAGAAAGGACTGGAAAGGGTGTTGAGGATACTAGCAGCTGCCGGAGCTGAAGAAATTGGAACTCATCACGGCCGTGGGAGGACCTTGAAAGTAAAGGAAGCTAGTCTCGAAGAATTTGAGAAGTTTGTAAAAGAGGAAAGTTCAAGGCCAGTGAAAAACCTGTCAACACCAATATGTTCAGCACATCAGATGGGGAGTTGTAGAATGGGGGTGGATTCCGGCAGCTCGGCCGTGGATTCAAAGGCAGAGACGTGGGAGATGGAGAGGCTTTTCGTGGCGGATTCAAGTGTTTTTCCGACAGCTTTAGGAGTGAATCCAATGGTTACCATTCAGGCTATTTCTTATTGCACTGCACAGTCTGTTCTTGAAGTTCTTGGGAGCAAAAAGTACATATAATAGAAATAATCTACTGAATATGTAAGTCATATGCTATATTTTCAAATCGATTTATGTTGTAAACACTTTTAATATGATTAATGAATTTTATATTTTGACGAGATCTATAATTTAATTAAATTTATTTTCTAATTATTAAATTAATAGAATCCGAATAATTGAGTCTTAGTAATTTGTTAATCGTAAAAAGTTGATATTGTGAAAAGCAAATTACATATTACTGAATCTTGAATTGTCGATGGTTGTAACTAATAATGAGATATGGACGCTTAGATCATTACGTGTGGTATTTCTCACTTTTGAGGTGAGTAACTGATCTCACAAATTAAAATATAGTAACGTTTAAATAAACAAGTAAATATTTTGTTAAAGATCAAAGCATTGGAGACTCATTGGAGAGATTACACATGGATAACTATCTGAGGTCAACGGTAATCTCTAACGTTTTATAGTGATATTGGACATTCAACTTGAAGTCATCAAAGCGTCTTATATGTGGACAGCCATGCTTTGGTGATATTGGATGTTGCTTTGCCAAGAGTCGCTAATACGACATCATTTGGGTATATTAAGAATCATATGAAGGTTGTGATTCATCAATATAAGATTTATCACTCTTAGATAGTAAGGATTATGATCTACATTTCATTCAATTAAATTGAAAATGAAATCATTGGTCAAAATGTACTTATAAGTCTAAAAGAGTTTTCGATTGACATTGACACAATAATGGGATAAATGATATAATCGATAGTCTAGATCAACACATTTTATATCTCGTAATAGATTGAATAATATTGACGAGTGGATTATAGTTTCACTGTAAATTAACGAAAAAGTTTGATTTTATTATACCATGTGATATTTTTTTCTCACGTGTTGCCTTGACACATTGCTAGATGTCAATTTGGAACAAGAAGTGTAAATTAATTAATCTAGTGAATTAATGATAAATTAGAAAGGTGATTTAATTTATCTTATTTTGATTAGATCAAAATAATAATTTACGTCTTTAGGAATCGTGATCGGGGACATAACAGGTCACACACAAAAGGAGAACAAGAATGAGATATTCTAATTTGACAAATGTTAGACAATTACTTAGCTTGGTTACTTATTAATAAGCCTAATTAATTAATTAATGGACCATGTTTAATTAATTAAAACATTGGACCTGCTTAAGTTTAAGTGTCGGCCAAGCCCACTTGAACTTCTATTATTAAGCTACTAAGGTTTGAGAAATCATACAACACAATTATTATCTTGCTAGTAAAAGAAAAGAGAACCTGCAATTGTCTCATTCTTGTTCTCGGTATGAATTTCCATTAGAGGTGGACAATTGAACAACTGTGGATTGCAAATCGTGATTGTTCATGTTCAAAATACGCAAAGAAGTTTTCAGAATTCAACAAGGATATAATTCCTATCATAATTTCTATCTAAATACAAAGCAGATCCTTGGTGAAAATTGAAATTATTTTTATTTTTCACTATGCATGATTGTGATTTTGGTAGTAATGCATATGTTTCTCTTGCTAGCTTGCAGATGATTTGCGACACGTATTCTTAAAAAATATGTGTCAATAAGAAAATGAATTTGTTGAAAATATCAACTTTATTTAAGTTCATAATTTATTTAATCAAGTTCATTTGTGTATTTTAGGATTATTAAGGCATACATTAATGCACTAGTTTATTCATGTATGTAAGAAATATATGAATTATTTTGGGGATTAGTTTGCATTTAATAACTAGTACATGTATTGGTGAGGAAGGCAAAATAATAATTCTATTTAATTTCGGGTTTGCCCGTTTTCAGTAAATTGCTAGTCTAATTAGATTGAAAATGTGACAATGATCATAACTCGGGGCCTTTGGCCCTGAAGCACGTCAGATTTTGAACAGATTCCATCGTTTAGGCCTTCAATTAAGCATTTTTGCAGTTTATTGGAATTTTTACTTTGGTAATATCTTAGTCAAATAAACTCTGATTTGATTTTCGTTTGTTGAGGGATGATCCAGGTGATTAGGAAAATCAAGATCCGTCATTATCTAAATTTTTCCATATTTTGAAAAAATAATATTTTCTCATTATTATGCAATTTTTCCGAATTTTCATAGGTTTTTCGCTATTTAAACTTTGTAAACCCTTTTGAGGCAACGCAGTTGTGAATGAAATAAACTTTTCTTGAATTTCTCTTCGTTTAAATTCTTTTTGCGTAGATTTTTTTATTTCCTATAATCTTCCCCTACATCAATTGGTATCAAAGCCGATGTCGTTATTTCACCATGTCGTCAAGGAGATGTTAAGAAACTTGTGAAGCCCTAGTAGATGAGGTACATAGACGTGATAAAATCACACAGTTGCGCAAGTTGCTACACTTATGCAGCAATAACATACGCCTAGAGGTCGTGGTCGTCGTGGGCAAGTTCCAATTGAGGAAGTTCAACACCATGATCGTAATATTCAAAGGCAAGTTGCAAAGTTAACCCAGCACCTAGAGCACGCAATTTGGAGAATCATAAGGTCTCCGATCTCGATTCTTATTCCGCTATTTTTGAAAATCCCTACCACGAATGTTATCTATCTAGGGAGAAAGAGTTTGATTATGAAGATCCGCCTGTATTTGACAATGAAGACATTGAAGAAGCAATAGAGGAGGAAGAGTTTATTTATGAATGTCTACCTATATTTGATAATGAAGACATTGAAGAGCAACAGAGGAGGAAGAGTTTGATTATGAATGTCCATTTGTATTTGACAATGAAGACACTAAAGAAGCAAAAGAGGAGAAGGAGTTTGATTATTAAGGTTTGCCTATGTTTAACAGTGAAGGTGTAGAAGAAGCAGCAGAGAATGAAGAGCTTTTGGTTGGTGATGTGGGTCAGACATTGGTGGTGAGGCGGAGTTTTCTGACTTCCCTGAAAAATAACACTGACTGATTGCGTGCTAATATCTTCCAGTCGACATGTACTATTGAGAAAAAGAAAAGTATGTTGCTTCCACATAAAGGCTCAGTAAAAATAGCTGGGGATGGCACCAATTTACTTATCAAAGTAAAGTTCAAGACAAATATAGAAGGATATGGGGTAGTGTATGTGATGGTGGAAAATTCAATTGAAAGTGAGCATGAGGTCACTCGTGGGGTTCAGTCATTGCTAGAGGAGTTTCATGAAGACTTCCCAAAAGAGCTTCCGATGGATTGCCACCAAAATTTCCATTTCGTGGTAATAATTTTGATGATGATGAGATTTCTTCCCTATCAAATTAAAGTGTGAATTTTTCTCAACTCGGGGAGAATGATGAAGGCAAAATAATAATTCCATTTAATTTCGGGTTTGTCCGTTTTTAGTGAATTACAAGTCTAATTAGATTGAAAACGGGCTAATGATCACAACTTAGGGCCTGAATCACGTTAGATTTTGGCTTTCAATTAAGTGTTTTTGCCGTTTATTGTAATTTTTGTTTTGGTAATATTTTAGTCAAATAAATTCGGATTTGACTTTCGTTTTTTGGGGATGATCTTGATGATTAGCAGAATCAAGATTCATCATTATCTCAATTTTTCCATTTTTAAAAAAAATAATATTTTCTTATTATTATGTAATTTTTTCGAATTTTCTCAGGCTTTTCTCTATGTAAACGTTGTAGGCCCTTTTGAGGCAACGCTGTTTTTAATGAAATAAAGTTTTCTGGAACTCTTCTTCGTTGAATTTCTTTTTTTGTAGATTTTTGTCTTTCCTATAATCTTCCGCTGTATCAATTGGATTGAATTCATGTTTGTGAAGCTTATGATTCTACTCATTTTTAGAGTGAGTGTTTGTGTATTAAGAAATAAAGTGAGTGTTCTCTTGAATATTATCTTCTCCTCCTTTAAAGTTGTAGTTTTATTTGTAAGTTTTTAGCAAAAGTTATGTTAGAGCGAGGTTATAAGAGTGTTAAAAGAGAAGATGGCAAACAACAATTTTCTTCACATTCCTCGGCTCACTAAAGATAACAATAGCATGTGGTGTATCCATATTGTTAAATGATAAATCTAACGTCAGCTAATTACTGAAATATAGATCAACATATAACGTTGAATTTCTTTTTTTGTAGATTTTTGTCTTTCCTATAATCTTCCGCTGTATCAATTGGATTGAATTCATGTTTGTGAAGCTTATGATTCTACTCATTTTTAGAGTGAGTGTTTGTGTATTAAGAAATAAAGTGAGTGTTCTCTTGAATATTATCTTCTCCTCCTTTAAAGTTGTAGTTTTATTTGTAAGTTTTTAGCAAAAGTTATGTTAGAGCGAGGTTATAAGAGTGTTAAAAGAGAAGATGGCAAACAACAATTTTCTTCACATTCCTCGGCTCACTAAAGATAACAATAGCATGTGGTGTATCCATATTGTTAAATGATAAATCTAACGTCAGCTAATTACTGAAATATAGATCAACATATAAAGGTTTTGGCTACTTTTTTTAATAAAGTTGATCTTCTAAAATGAATCATTACCCTTAAAACAGTATCAGGGTCCATTAAACTGAAACCAACAATTTGATTCGATTAAAACTTAAAAAGAACATACGAATTTCAAGATTAATTTACTCAAACAAACCACCATCTTATAGAACCTGTTAAGGGATAAATTAGCTTCGATTTTACTGAAATATAGATCATATAAAGATTTGAACTACTCCTCTTAACAAGTTTGACCTTTTAATATAAAATCTCAACTCTTACCTAAGAAATCAAGATATGTGAGACTTGATAGAGACGGAGTATGAACCTCAAAATGACCAAGGCATGGCTCAAATAGAAATAGGTTTGCAACAAGCAACTAAGAAGAAAAATCAAAAGACTCCTAGAACAATTGATCAAGCTCTTGAAGATATGATTTTCAAATTATGTTAAATTTTACCACTTCAAATGGTGTATGGGAGATTCTTGAATTATGTCATGTCTTGGCTACTAATGAAGAAGAGAAGCACAAGTCCATTGACTCTACATTACAAGTTGATAAAGAGAAATCTTGGGGAAGAGAAGGCTTTTGCATTCGTGTCGAATTGACATAACAACATTTAAAATGCAAACGTAACTATGTGTCTAGAAGCAATACATGATATTTGTTCATTCCACTTATCAAAAAACTTGAAGAGATCATATAGGATCCTTTCTCGATTTTTCTTTTACTAGGCCTATAACTAAAAAACTCACTTTCTTACAATTGCGAGGTTTATTCGCAATTCTGAATTTTCGAATTGAAAGAGATATTGAGATAGATCAAGAATTCTCACTATTTCTTAGATTCATCGACTCAATTCAATTCAATGGGATCTTTCTTTGACATTTTTCTATTAAGAACCTTTTTTTGTCGATTGCTAGCTCCTATGATTTGAATATACATCAATTCTAGACCATTGAAAGAAAGCAGTGGAAATTCTATGGATTCCCCAGGAGAAAATATAGATGTCTCATACATCATCCATAATATGTGGAGTATCGATGTAATTTCATAGAATCATTCAACCTGAATGCTACGTGAAGAACATAAGCTAGATGACGGAATGGGAAGATCTAGGATGTAGAGATCATACAATGAGTGATTTGACAGATTTGGATTTATATAGTGTTGACACACTAAAAATACAGCCCAAATTGGATAGCCCAAAGAATGAAGCCCAATTGGAGGCCTAGGACAAAGGCTCAAATGAGGTTATTGGTAAGTGCAGAAGGAGCCCATGAACACGATAACGTCATCACTCAAGCCCGTATGACGCCCAGAGTTTGGACTAATGGAGTGCATCACTGTCTCTCAGCGCGACAACCTCGTTTTCGCTTAAACCTTCGAGTCGCCCTGAATCCTAATATGTGAGATATTATGGTCATCCAGAATAGGAGTTACTGAGACAGTTATCGAGCTGATTATCACATTACACGATTTAAGAAACTTATTTGAAGGCAGTTGAACAACGAGAAGTAATGGCAGTAGTTAGAGATGGCAGTTTCACAACAAATTAGACACCATGAAGAAAATGGGTAGCAGTTTCCAAGCGGTTTGTCACGCAAAAGTCGTCATGGGAGTATAAAAGGAAAGAAATAGACATAGAAAAAAGAATCCTGAATCAAACACTCTCAAACAGAGAATGTATAATTTCAATTTCTTAGATTAACTTTAATTATCCTTCTTTCAGTACTTTTGTACTTGCGCCCCTTAGAGGCATTCTGTTTACTTCCAATTGTAACTCTAATCAATAAAGCACCCACTTTTGGGACTTTGTCTCAAGAGGTTTTGTTCATTACACAATCGTCTGAATTTTTTTAATTGTTAGCGACTACCCGCGTGAAACAATTTGGTACACCCGGTGGGATATTGGTGTTTAGTGTTGAAGATACAACAAGTGAAACATTATGTCTCATAAACATTTGGATAAAGATCCAGCAAGTGAGGGAGTAGTTCAGTCTATAATTGAGCGGTACGAGAAGCAGCAAAGCTCTCCACAAACAGAGGGATAAAGTCAAAGTAGCCACAGTCGTTACGAGCCAATTACAGAGATGAGTCCTCGAACCATGCGTGCATTACTCGGCGAACTCACATAGAATGTCGTTGAACAGGTAAATTTATGAAACATTCATAATATCGAAAGATTTACCCAAAGTGGGAATGCATATTATAATAATATGGCTAAACAACTGAGCACGCTAAATGAGATAATCAACAGGTTGGTAGGCTAAATGTGTCAGCTAGTTATGCATGTGGCAAACCAATTTCAAACTAGGACAATTATGGGACATAATTCACCACATAATTCTTCTGGTTTGAATTTAAATCAAGGACTAGAGACACCATTTGGTCCATCTACTTTGAACCGGGGGGGTAGTAGGATGCCAGACTCAAATGGTGGTAATGGGTTTACCAACCTCCGAGACAATTCAATTATAACAGATAATGTCCTGAATGATAGACAGAACGCCCCACGTATTAATGATGGTTTAAACACTCAATTCAATAGAAACAATGGCCCAAACAATGGCAATTTTGTTGCCAACCAAGGACCAAATATTAGGTCTCAAGCAAATCAACCATTAAACCAACCCATAGGAATTCCATTTGATCCCAATGTCATGTTGAGGAATCAAATCATGGAGATAGTGTAGGATCAAATGGCTCTTAGGGTACGTCCTGTCATCAGGCCAACTTATACGAAACCATATCCTGTTGGGTAGATCAAGCATATACATGGCTTAGAGGGTACAAAGTACCAGAATTTTCATTATTCACTGGTTTAGGGGAAGTATCTACTCTAAAACACATAGGGCGATTCACACTATAGAGTGGTAAAGTAACTAACTACCAGAAAATGAGAGTATTCCCTAGTTCATTGACAAGAGTAGCCTTCTTCTGGTTTATTAACTTGCATTAACTCTGTTCGAACATGGCAACAATTGGAACAATTGTTTCATGCTCAGTTTTACAAACTGAATCTGAAGTTACTTTCGCCTATTTGACGAATCTACGTCAAATGTCAAATGAATGGGCAGAAGGTTTCTTTCAAAGGTTCAAAATAGCAAGAAGTAAGTGTTTTGTACCTCTGTTCGAAAAGAAATTTGTCAAAATCGTTCAAAGTTGTCTAAGCTTCGATCTGAAAAAGAAGTTCCAGGAGAGGAAATTTCCAGATATATTCCAATTGAGTGCAAACGTGATTAGGTATGAACGATTAATAAGAGAAGAAGAACAAATGAAAAATTCTAGTAAGGGGACTTATTATAGAGACCCAAATTTTGATATTCATACCATTAATGACGAATATTTTAACCAAAATGAAATATGTTTGGCCGAACTAATCAAAGGATATGCATATACTTGCCCTATAATGGCTAAGCCTAGAACATCAGGCAAAGATGAGCCTATAAAAGATGAAGGCGAAAAGGTTAGAACGTTCTCGTTCGATGTAACCAAAGCTGACCTTATATTCGATAAATTATATGAGGATAAGCAGATAAAGCTGAGCAATAAACACAAGTTGCCAAACCCTAAACAAGTTAAAGGTAAAAAATATTGTAAGTGGCATAATGCATGGTCACATTTAACTCACAACTGTTTGGTTTTCCGTCATGTGTTACAAGATACCATCGAATCAAGATGAATTACGTTCAAAGATAAGAACAAAATGGCAGTGTATGAGAATCATTTCCCACAATCATTTAGAGTAAATATGGTGACAACTAGGTTTAAAAACAAGTTGCCAAAATTCAAATTGGTCATAGATGACGGAGAAGAGGACTCTAAATCACTCCCTAGTGTCTTCGAACGCATCAAAGGGAAGGAACCCAAGCAGGACGAAGACGTCTTATGTACCAAATGTAAGGGAAAAGTGAGTGTGAAGACAGGAAGCTCAAGAACAGGACATCGTTACCATTGCCCTGATTTTATTCCAGACGCGCAGCCAGTTAGAAGGAGAGGTACGTCATCCTATAAAGGACTACCTTTTGAGAGGCAGATCGGGCCAACAAGTAATGTAAGGACATTTAGGCCGTAATCTCGCCAACCGAATGTATGGCATTCATTCCACTATAATTCAAGAAGAGTGACGCCCTTCAATAAGATGACTAAAACCCAACAAAGGTGTTTTCAACGAAATTATGGACGGATGATGAAGCAACAACAGGGATTGGCACGTCCTAAAGCGCCTAAGATACTAGAGGTGGCCAATCAAAATATCCTCAGGGATAGTGAAGAGACTAGTAAAGGCGAATCGATGGGAAACTTACCAGAAAGTTTTAATGAGAGATCAAAATTTGAGCGAGATAGAAGGGATGAAGAAGATTCAGATCAACCTCTTACTATTTAGTTTTGTACATTACCTCCCTTCATGACTAATAATTATTTACTAGCCAACGAATTCAAAAACAAAGAGGATAACGAAGAAAAAGCGTGTGTATTATAATGTGAAGAAGGCCAAACTTCCGAAAGGGACTACAATGATGAAGAGGATGATAGTATGACAAATATAGAAAAAGAAATTGATCTGGAGGCAGAAAAAAAAAAAGAGGAGTATCGTGTAATACTCTGTTGAAGCAACTACGTCGAGACGGAGTTCATGAGGTAGACTTGTTGAGAAAACCATCTGGACGTTCTTTCGATTATTATGTGTTGTACGGGATGCCCAAGAGGAAAAAGAGAGTACCTCGCTCTGAAAAGTATGGATCACCTCCAAGCATATTGCCCCCTCCCACCGGTTGGGTAATTGAAAAGGAAGCTCCAGAATGTAGTAAAAAGGAAGCCCCGATAAGCAGAAGCTCAGTGCGATATACTGCATGTCGACTTATCACAAAAGGATAGTTCAATAGAAGACAAGCAAGAAGTGGAAATAGACGTTGTCGAAAAAGTCATTCTCAGAAGGCCAGCCATGAAATTGACCAAACACTTGAGGCCACTACATGTTAAGGCTCTAGTTAATGGCATACATGTGGTGAAAGTACTCATTGATAATGGAGCAGCTATAAACACCATCCTATCTAGGATGATAAGGAAAGTTGCAAAAACAAAAGGTGATATGATTCCAATAGAATTCATCCTTATGAGTTTCAATGGAGGAGCAACTTCAGCTAAAAGGGTTGCCATTAGACATAACTGTTAGGACAACTACTAGAACCACGGTCTTTTTTCATGATAGATGGTCCTACCAACTTGGCTAGGGCCTTTTGACGGATTGTATTAGAGATAAAAAAGACCTTTCCCTTTGATAGGTCAGGTTCAACAGCTTTCTATTCTATAATTCTTCAAATCCTGAACTCCAAGTGCGTACGCTCAAAAAGTTGTCATTCTTCAGATCTTTGTTGATTGGCCGGCCGATATGGGATAACCTATTTGAAACTCCATCAGTGCTTGTTTTTCTGGAATGATAAAGGCAAAGCAGAAGTAGTACAAGCAGATCACAGACCTTTTCTCGCAGAAAGGTTCATGTACGAGGGAAATTATGGAGCTGTAAGAGTATTCCAAGATGGAGAAGAAACTAAGATTGTTGCGCAAAGCGAATAGCCATTTTCAGTAAATGAGCTCACTGATATGTTCAATCAAATGAAGCTAAACATAGTGGCCCTGGAGGAGTCAGTAATTGGCAAAAAAGTAATCAAAGAGTTTTAAATGAGTTGTAAACAACAAAGGCAAATGGCTGATATTCAGGCCTTCAAAGTCAAGTTAATGGCTTTCAATAAAAAATGTAAAGACGAGACGAAAGAGGAAGTAGCTTTGAAAGCGTTGGGAGATAAATTGGCAGTAACAAAGTATCGATCGAGAAGTCAACAAAGTGAACTGTTTAGAAGAAGAAGTACCTGTAAGAGATATGGATGATGAAGTAATGAGGATCTCCAAGCCTGGATATATTTAAACACAAGACCCTCTGGTCAAAATGAATATTGGCAATGAAGGAGAAGATCGCCCAACATTCGTCAGTCAAATACTCAATCAAGAGGTTAGTGATAAATTAATCGCTTTATTAAGAGAATACAAAGATTGTTTTGCTTGGAAATATGAACATATACCTGGTTTAGATAGGAATTTGGTAGAACATAGATTACCAACCAAGCCAAGTTTCAAAACTCATAAACAACCCCTTAAGCGTTTTACTCCTAATATACTTCCTGGGATAAAGAAAGAAATAAAGCGATTATTAAAAGCAGGCTTTATTAGAATGGCCAGATACGTTGAGTGGTTGTCCAATATACTGCCAGTACTAAAAAAGAATGGTAAGCTTATGGTGCGTATAGACTTTAGAAACCTAAACATGGCCACACCGAAAGATGAATATCCTATGCCTACAATAGATTCTTTAGTAGATTCAACTGTCGAGCACTTAATATATTCCTTTATGGATGGGTATTCAGGGTACAATCAAATTTATATAATTGAGGATGATATACACAAAACTGCCTTTAGATGCCCTGGATCTTTAGGATGTTTTGAATGGGTGGTTATGCCTTTCGGCTTGAAAAATGATGGAGCGACATATCAAAACGTAATGTACTTGATTTTTCACGACATGATAGGCAAGTTTGTTGAGATGTATATAGATGATATAGTGGTCAAGTCTATTAAAGAAGAAGATCATTTTGAACAGTTGAGATGTTCATTTGAGCGAATGAGGCAGTATAAACTAAAATTGAATCATTTGAAATGTGCATTTAATGTTAATGCAGGAAATTTTCTTGGTTTTTTAGTGCACAAAAGGGGAATTGAACTTGACAAAAATAAAGCGAAGGCCATTTTAGATGCCAAACCTCCTAACAATAAAAAGGAATTACAAAGGTTTCTAGGTCAAGTAAACTTTTTAAGACGCTTAATTTCTAACTGTGTAGGGCGAACTAAAGTTTTTTCGACGCTTTTAAAGTTGAAAAATCAAGACGAATTCGTCTGGAGAGAAGAGCATCAAAAGGCTTTCGAAAGCCTAAAGACATATTTATCAAGTCCACCAGTGTTGGTGTCACCAATCCAAGGACGGTCCATGAAAGTATATATATAGGCCGAACAAGAATCAATAGCTGGAATGGTCACACAAAAAGACCAATTTGGAGAAGAAATAGCTATTTACTATTTGAGTAGACAGTTAACAAAGTGTGAATGTAATTACTCTGCCATGCATTATATTTCACAGTTAACCAATTTGCATTATATTTCACATGTACAAAATTAAGGGCTTATTTACAACCTGTAACCGTCTATTTGATTTCTAAGGTAAATTTGATTAGGTATGTGTTCTCTCGTCCTATTTTACATCAAATTATTGGTCTTTGGACTTAGCGTTATCAAAGTTCGAAATTCAATACATACCCCAAAAGGCAATCAAAAACTAAGTTTTGGCCAACTTTTTGACTGATCATCCATGCCTTGACATGCCTGAGGAAATTAAACTAGAAATTAACTCATTCGAAATAAAACCTTGGGTTTTATACTTTGATGGGTCAAAGACCTCTATAGACCCAGGGGTAGGAGTGACATTGATAAATTTTTTGGGGATTTGTTACAAGTTCGCATTCACTTTGGATAGAATATGCACCAATAATTAAGCTCAATATGAAGCCTTAATTGTAGGTTTAGAATTAATAATAGATATAGAGGTAAGGAATGTGATTGTTAGGGGCGATTCTCAATTGGTAATTCTCCAACTAATCGGTGATTTCAAGTGCCAAAGTAATTCCATTATAAATCAATATGAAATCACCCAAGAATTGTTGGAAGAATTCGACCAAATAGAATTTCAATGTGTAAATAGGATATACAATAACATAGCAAATGAGTTGGCTCAGATGGCCTCAGGGTATAAAAAATTTTAAATTGGGATTCTACTTGTGAATATGGAGTAATATTGTCCGTAGTTCAAATAAGGGCGAAAAGAACGGAAATTCATTGTATTCAAGATGGAGATGCAATAGATTGGAAGACAGAGATCAAAAGGTTCCTTAAAGGACCTAATAAAGAAGGTGATAGAAAAATGACGTTGCGTTCGTTAAATTACACATTGATAGATGAAGAGTTATTCAAAAAAGCTCTGATGGTATATTACTGAAATGTGTAAGTTTGTAAGAAGCCAAGACGATCATGGCTGATGTGCATGAAGGGATATGTGGAGTTCATCAAGCTGACCAAAGGATGAGGTGGTTGATTATTAGGAGTGGATATTTCTGACCCAGGATGGGAGAATCATGGGTCCAATACGCGAAGAGCTGTCTAGCATGCCAAAAGCATGGTCCAATATAGAGAGCACCCGTAAGGAAGAAGATACACATTATCAAACATTGGCCGTTTAAGGGCTGGACGATAGACCTGATAGGGAAAATTTATCGCCCATCGTCCAAACAATATACTTTTATTATAGTTACGACCAATTTCTTCACTAAGTGGGTAGAAGCGATACCTTTAAAAGAAATCACTCAAAAGAGTGTCATAGAATTTATCCGTGATAATATTATTTATAGAATTGGAATTCCAAAAACTTTGATGGTAGATCATGGAACTTCCTTGAATGGGAACCAAGTGAAGGAATTTTTGTACGAATTTGGAGTTAAGTTAGTAAACTCCACACCATATTACACTCAATCTAACGAACAGATGGAATCTTCTAATAAGATTCTAAAAAATATCATAAGAAAAATGATAGATGAAAATGTCAGAAATTGGCATGAATGTCTAAACAAGGCCTTATGGGCTTATAGAACATCGCATCGATCAAGTATCAAGGTTACCCCTTTCCAAGTTACTTATGGATAGGAGGCCGTTTTGTCTATGAAAATCAACGTGCAATCAATTAGAGTATGTTTGCGACATAAGGTAAACGATGGTGAACATGCTGAGTCACTAACTCAAAACTTGTTGGAACTGGACAATTTAAAATTGGACGTCTTACACAACTTACGAGTCCAAAAACAAAGTATGGCTAAGTTTTACAATAAAAAAGTTATAGCCATGTCATTTAGTCTGGGCGAGTTGGTTTGGAAAACAATACTCCATTTGGATAGCAAGGACCCGAAATATATCAAATGGTCGCCCAATTAGGAATGGCCATATAAAGTAAACAGTGTGTTACCTAATGGAGTCTATCATATGAAAGATTTAGATGGCAACAAGCACGTGAGATTTATTAATTACAAATATTTAAAAAGATATGTTCCTTCCTTATGAAAAAGTAAACAAATAAAAGCATAATCAAAATTGTGTCAAACGACCGTAGATGAATAACACTGGAACGAAATACGTTCAAGAAAAGTCCTTTATTATTATCAAATATTCATTACAAAATATGAAATACAAAATATTGAATGTTCTAACAGCTACAATTGAGAACGGACTAATTCATTTGTTGATCGCCAAGTAAGAGGGTGAACTGGCCTTGATCGCCATCCTGATCGCACTGCTGCAAGGGTAAGTAGAGAGGCTGAAAAGCATTCTCAACAAGCAATAAGGAAGAAAATGATCCTCAAAATCGTCTTCCTAATTGTATCGCTGCAATAATAGGCAATGAGACTGAGAAGTACTCTCAACAAGTGAAGTGGCCTGAAAGTCATCCAAAATCGCGTTCCATGATTGAACTCCTTCTGGAGAATGTGGAGACGATGGGAAGAACTTTGTTGGCCAAAGAAAATTTCATATACCTCCCATACCAAAGGTAACTCAAGACGGATGACGAAGTAGGTGAAACAAACGATCCATTTCTACTTTAGATGAAAATTCTGGATCAACCGTTGAAGTGCCAAAACGATGGGAGCAAATTAGTTTTCGAACAAGGGGATAAAAATGAGAATGATAAGTGCGAAATACACGAGCATTTATAGGGCCATGAAGATGAAAGGACGGAATATGGACGGTCACATTCATGTATAATAACTGAAATCAAATGGCCTAAAGTCTTGGGAAAAGAGATGGGAATACCAAGAGAGAATGTACGCGAATCTTACCATAAAGCAATTAAATGCTTGAGGAGTTTGACAATTAAAGACAACTTCAATAAATACGCAAGGAAACAAAACAGTTGTTCATTAATGACAAAAACTGTTGTTACATAAAAAATTCGCAACAGCATTTAGCACGAAATTACATGAAGACGGTTAAGGTACTAGATGTCTTAATTATAGTTCGCCCCAAGCCGAACGTATTTTTTCCCTAAGTTTTTCCCAATCCTCGCTCTGCTGAGAAGAAGCAATGTCCAGTTCAGTTACAAAATCATCATCAACATCCAGATTTTTGTACTGCTCAACCAAAGCTTTGGCTCATTCAATTTCCTGAGAAGCATTACACTTTTTGGAAACTATCCTCGCCCTACAATCCCTTATCTTCGCCTGAAACTCCTTCATCTCTGCAACCAGGCTTATCATCAAAGAGTCTTCGACCATAACTTCAGAAGAGATTTCTTTTAATTCGCCCTCGACCTTGTTAATTTCCAACAGCAAAGATTCTCTTTCAGATGAAGCACGAAGATATTTAGTATTCCTGACCTTTAAGTCTGAATGCTTGGCTAATAAGGAAAGGATATTAGAGTGGACAACCCTCAATATCGCTTTGAAGTCAGCAGAAACGTTGAGCGGATAGAGCGTAAGTGCTTGCATTAATTTTGCACTCAATAGTTCAAACTTATCCTTCTATTTAGCAGTGCTGGGCTAGCCAATTTCCATGTCCATGAAAGACATGTACTCGAATATTGACTATTTCAGAGACTTCATATTTTCTTCCGAATGAGCGAAAGATGAAGTAGAAAAATGACTGGTTGAAGTAGGGCGAGATGTCTTTACTTGTTCCTAGGAAGTGAACAAGTCTTGGATAAAACGTATAATGTCATCAGAACCCTACAAAGAAATAAGCCAATAATAAAGACCTTCGCCGTGACGAGCAAAATGAAAGTGAGTTAAAAGGTTACTGTATCATCAATCCTGGGAGATTCAGGCATACACCAGTTGTTTCCACCACCTGTGGGAACTTCCCCTTGTTTGGATGGGAAGAATCTGTCACAACGGCAGCTCCATGGGAGCCTCTGCATAGTTCAAAAAAGCCACGAATAAAAACCAGAAGCACAAGCAAAGGTAAAACATTAGAATATATATTACCTTCCGATTCAACATTTGGGGGGTTGACAGCCTGGAAAATAGATGATTTTTCTACTGGCTGTGACCTTGCTACTGGTTGCAATGAAGATTCTGGGACTAGGGATTTGTCTTTGAGCATAGTCCCTTCATCAATTAATTTGGACAAAGCAACCTCTGCGGAGGGCGATGAAGCAGGACCTGCCAAAACTAGAGCCTTCGAAGGAAAGGTTGAACTCTTCTGAGGAAATTAGGTAAACCATTAGTACATAAAGAAGTATGTTTGTGAATAAACAAATTCAATTACCTTTCTCCTAAGAATGAGAGGAGCATCATCATCATCTTGCAAAATGGGGGATGCTGAGGCTGGCCGTTTGTGGCTGGAAATGCCTTTGGCTATAGTGGTCTTGGTAGGAGGAGAAGAAGACGGAGGAATAGAACGTTTAACACTAGCTGGTGAGAAAGGACTCCTAATGGACACAGGGGCGGCCAAAACAGGAGAGGTAGAGGAAATGTTCGACCTATCCAGTAAATGGAAGGCGCGATTAGCATTAGTTGCAAACAGTCTACATTTCACCGATGGCCAAAGCTGTTCAAAAAGAGGATGTGTAACAGTGGAAGAACTGAAATGGGGTAAAGAGAAACCTTCGGCCAAGCGGTTATTACGAATGTCAATAGCTTGTGCTTCAGTTTTGCTGCTAGTATGGAAGCGCTCTGTCAAGCTTTTGGAATAACAAGGAGGAACAGCTCATGTCTGGCCTAAACCAAGTTGATTAGTAAAAAATTGGGGAGCATATATCTCAACCCTGCTTTAGCATTTGGTCCTGTAAAATGTCATGGAACAATTCTCTTCCAACTAAAAACTGAACCCAAATGGGTAAAAAGGTGTTCACTTCGACTAAAATAGAAGGAGACCGTACGTATAAAGGAATTTGATGTGGAGAAAAGGGAAAGAAAGAAGGTGTTGAATTCAAAGTATAAAAAAATGTAAAAAGGTCCCTGCCGGACATATTTATAGGGCTTATTTGATGAATGAATAACCCATAACAGCTAACTGTTTGAGGAGGAGATGGTGGAGCACCAAGTTGTGGAAAATAGGCTCTCAACCACAATTGAGCAAGCCAAAGGGGCCCACTATCGGTAGGAGATGCACCATTCCTCAATTGGAATTGAAGAGAAGTCATGCCTCTATAGAAGGCGGCCAAAAAGAAAGAGCTCAAATTCAAAGGTCTGTCACGTGCTAATTCATGTGACATGGACTAATAACGCAAAGAGAGTTTCAGGCTGGGGATACAAAGAATATATTTACAAAACCAGACCTAAAGGAAATCAACACACTCAGCATAGGTAGGCTCAGAAGTGGAAGCAGTATAAAGGCCCTGCATGCTTGAATAAGATTCGACAACCTTCTTGTCAAATTGAGGGATAACACTGGAAATCAAAATACCAGGAAAGATAGTGTCGTCCAAAAGCGGAAGATTTACTAAGGCTCCAACATCTCTTAGAGTAATAGACATTGGGCCAAGAGGAAAGATAAAAGTATTGTACTCAGAGGACCAGAAACTCGGGGCGACTGGGAAGAGCACTGGGTCATAAGTCGGGGGAGAAAGGATAATTTCTAACAAGTCCAAAATTTTAGCACAATCAAAAATTTCTTTGGTGGGACTATGACTCATCATATATGCATGTCATCTACGAAAATTAGGATAAGGTTTTAGCCAAGTACGAATACCTTTTTCGCGGATTGGCTTCAATGGCAAAGAGTTCAGAAATGGAAGGTCCTCGGTACAAGAAAACAACTGGCCCATCGCCACCTGTTCAATGGCTTCGACATTATTGAATGACAGACCTAAATAGAATTCATTGAGGTCAACATTGGCCGGTGCGAGGAAATCTGCATTTACATACGGCCTAGTAAGGATATTCCGGAAATCTTCGAAACTAAAAGCATCATCAGATTGAGTTTGTGAAGACGCCATTGAGTGCATAGTGCAGTTGTTTTAAGGTAAAAATGTAGCAAAGAAGCAAGAAAATGAACAGTAAAATAGCGGGGAAGAAGCGTGAAATACAGGAACGTGGTTTAGTGGGCGAAGAAATGGCATGTCTTTTGGTTTATAAGGGTTTGTAACGTTGCACCTTTTCAAACTGAAAAAAGATAATGATTGAAATTCTCGAGAATTTCAAATATTGCCTAGGAAATACAAGGTGAATATGGCATAAGTTAATACTTGGTATTAAATTTGACATATTGGGGGTAATTGTTGACACACTAAAAATACAGTCCAAATTGAATAGCCCAAAGAATGAAACCCAATTGGAGGCCCAGGACAAGGCCCAAATGAGGTTATTGATAAGTGCAGAAGGAGCCCACGAACACAGTAACGTCATCGCCTAAGCCCACATGACGCCCAGAGTTTGGACGAATGGAGTGTCTCACTGTCGCTCAGCGCGACAACCTCGTTTTCGCTCAAACCTTCGAGTCGCCCAGAATCCAAATATGTGAGATATTATGGTCATCCAGAATAGGAGTTACTGAGACGGTTATCGAACTGATTATCAC
The DNA here is from genome assembly GCA_035079005.1 of Fraxinus americana. Classification (NCBI taxonomy): domain Eukaryota; kingdom Viridiplantae; phylum Streptophyta; class Magnoliopsida; order Lamiales; family Oleaceae; genus Fraxinus; species Fraxinus americana. The sequence continues at coordinate 4,907,918 of CM068722.1, read as the reverse complement.
ATTCCACGATTTAAGAAACTTATTTGAAGGCAGTTGAACAACGAGAAGTAATGGCAGCAGTTAGAGATAGCAATTCCACAACAAATTAGGCACCATGAAGAAAATGGGTAGCAGTTTCCAAGCGGTTTGTCACGCAGAAGTCGTCATGGGAGTATAAAAGGAAAGAATAGACATAGAGGAAAGGACCCTGAATCAAACACTCTCAAACATAGAATATGTAATTTTAATTTTTTAGATTAACTTTAATTATCCTTCTTTCAGTACTCGTGTACTTGCGCCCCTTAGAGGCATTCTGTTTAGTTCCAATTGTAACTCTCATCAATAAAGCACCCATTTTTGGGACTTTGTCTCAAGAGGTTTTGTCCCTTACACGATCGTCTGAATTTCTTTTTAATTGTTAGCGACTACCCGCGCGAAACATATAGATTTCCACCCATTTGATACTTCATTGTATATATATATAAGATCCATCTGCATAGATATCATAATCGAAATTCAGAAAGCCATATGCTTTGAAAGAAGTTTGTACAGTTCTTATCAATTGATCTCATCTTTTTAAAAAAATTATTGTTTTACGTTGATTAATAACTTTATCCTTGAATAAAAATAAAGGTTTTTTTTGGAGGAATGTCGCATAGCTATTTTAACCTATCATTTTCTATTATGAAAAAGAATTAGACATTACATTAAACAGGCTTGCACTTGCACGATGTTTCCAGTCAATAAAACCACTGTCCACACGCGTTAGCTATTATCTCATGGGCTGCACGAGTTAGCTATTATTGCAACATTGAAGCTCGATGCATGCCATTATTGCTCAAATTATTACACAAAGGAGGCCTACGTCTAAACATATGAAGACCCAGATTCCCTACAGGAGAATCATGCAAACCCGATAGTACCTAGTCCATTGGCCAGAAAATGGTTGAAACTGGGATATGGTGATAGGTTCTCTCATGAAGAGTTGTCTACTCTTTTTCTCTAAATCAATTTGAAAATGATAATTTTTTCACTGTAAATTGTTTATTTTTCTCTCCTAAATTTCTATGAATAAGGTAATTATAGATGTAAGTAGCATATTTTCGGAACCGTAAAACCATAAATCAATTATTTCAAAATAAAAACTGATAATCTAATTTTTTTTCGAAATTCCTAAGTTCTTGATTTGACGAGTCGCGAGAAAAATAGTTAGTGCTAAGGTTTGAGCCTAATTTTCGCTTTATTCAAATTTTATTGTTTAAACAAAGGCAAACTTGATTGGGCCAAGAGCACATGGGTCACAACAACCCAAGACAATGGATATTTATCAATCGGGTCGAACTTCAACTAATTTTATACCTCCATTTTCACACAAAATAATTTTTTTTTAAGTTAAAATTATATATTATATAGACTAATGCTTTTCAATTAGTTTGTTAACGATAATTAATTATATCAATCATAGCTCATTCGATTTCATCTACACATCTCTCTAATTTTAATGAATAAATGAATAGAGATGTTTTGTATTTCAAATCTAACGGAGACATTATTACAAAGATTCAAATAAATAATAATAATTCAACGCCTTGAGCCATTGTTCGAGTCCCATTTTAGAGAAAAATGTATTTTTGAATTTTTTTTTTTTTTTTTTTTTTTTTTTTTGGGAGAATGTTTGATTAAAAAGTAAGGAAATTTTCGATTTACATGTAAAATTATTTTATTAGCAAATATATGGTTGAAAATGAATTTTGAGAAAATGAATTTATGAAAAAATGGGGCGAGTATTGAATTTACCCGTATATGTTTCTACGATACTTTAGTTAAAAAATAAAAAATAAATTCTCCGTTTTGGTAATTTAATTTAAAAATTTATTGGTCAACATATATATAAATGTTTATTTCTCTAATAGCGTGTAGAATGGTCCGAATCAATGAATAATGACAAATCGTCAACACTATATTATTTACCAACCAACATTGTGGACTTTTAATAAGCTACACCCCAAAACCCACTTCAATTTTTGGAAATTACTTGGAAACTTCCTTTTAGAGAGAGAGAGAGAGAGAGAGATCTTATTAATTATTTAACATTATGTCAAATGATATTTTTAAATTTTATAATATTCAACATAAACCAATAAATGTATCCTCATCAATTGAGAATCGTTTGAGACTTAAGATTATTTTCTTATAAGATAAAATTATTAATATTTAACTTTATTTTAACTTGGTTATAGAGATGACAAGGGGACTGATTGATACAACTATTACCATTCACGTCTCATCCGAAATTTTCAAGAATGGAGGAGACGAAAGTAAAAAAAAAAAATTCTCTTTCACCAATCCATTTAACTAAATGTTTATACATTTTAAATATCATTTAAATTGGAAATAATATATATAAATATACGAAATTGATGTCTTAAAATGACACATTACAATAGTTGATGTAATCAATTTTGTAATTAATCATTATCTAGCCACAATCTGGCTCGATTCACTCCTCCAAAGGACTAACAGAGACTAAAGTTCTTGAAGTGAGCTGGCTTGCGCTCGAGTCACCCCACAAGCGAGCGTGTTGACTCGTGTGATGAGTGAGGCAGAGCTCAATGATAGACAAGTTGAACAACTGTGCTCAACCCATTTAGCACTCCTAACATTACCGAGATAGACGGAGCCCACACAAAACCTATGGAAAAGCCTTTAATTTTAATATTTTCTCACTTCCCACTCTTGACTCTTCCCCCACCCCACCCCACCCCACCCCTTCCCCTACCAAGCCACGGCCGCCATTGAAGCGGTTGAAGAGTTGACCACCCTAATATACAGTGATCCAAAAACTGTCAAATTACAATCAAGAAATGAAAAGATTATATATATGGAATGGAACCAAACAATTCTTTCCTTGGCTTTGAGTAAACTCTAACCCTTCTTCTTCTTCTTCTCTTCTTATTCTTTCATAAAAATTACTCATTCATGGAAAGATTATACCAGTACAACAATTTTGTCTTACCTTTCTCTCTTATAATCTTCCTTGGCCTTGTCTCCTTTTCTTCATGCCTTGCTGCTGAATTCAACAAATCAAAGGTAATTTCTGAATCAGTTTTTATGTGCACTGCTTCTCAATTTACACAAACTAAGTCTGATTAATTCATTTTTTGTTTAGAAAAAGGATCTGAGGTTTGATGACAAGCTTTGCTATTTGCCCGGAAGCCCGGCTTTCGGATTCGGAATAGCCGCTTTAATGTGCCTTTTCACCGGTCAGATCATCGGAAACTTGTTCGTCTGTTCAAAGTTAAGTGCGAGAGATCATAGGAGTGGTTGTGATGATAAATTAAAAAGGCCTGCAATTGCTACCATTTTCTTGGTTTTGTCATGGTAAGTAAATTTTAATTTCCATTACATGACAATCAAACATACCGTATTTTTTGGCCGTGCTAAAGATGAAAAAGGTTTATTTCTCTATCCAAAACCTACTTTTTTTCCCACTCCACTCACTCAATTTTTGTTACTTATTTTTTCTCAAACTAAGTCCATGTTCGGTGTCAATTTTTAATATTTGTTTTTCTTAAACTTATTTTCAATTACATATTTTTATGGGTCCCACATCATCTATCAATTTTTCAACCATATATTTCATCAACTTTTATCAAAACATATTAAAAATCTTAATTTTAACCAATCCAAATAGGGGTTAGTTTTCAATTACAAATTCTCTCAATAAAAAATTTTCTACATGGGACTCTTAATATTTTCCTAATTTTTAATAATACCATTTTTTTAAATATCACTTTTTATAAAATATATTTCTAAAAAATCGACATCAAACAGGTTATTCAATCGGGTTTTGTCTAGTTAGATATATCAAACCCTGATTAGTGTAACGAGTAATGTTATTTAGCTCCATTGGTATGAAAACATCAGTCTGATGACACTAATGTGATATTAAATGAGAAGTATAATTAAATTAATCACTCAATTTTACTTTTTATTGAACTTATTACGTAACACTATCTAAACTGGAGTAACACCACCGATGCTACATATTATTATTCTTAGTGTAACTATCACGCATCGACCAAAGTGGACTCCACTTTTAGTCACTTATTCTAGTAGAATTTATTTTTGTGCCAAATTCCTAGGTTGAAGAACCTTCTAACATGGACAGCTGGAATTACTACAATTTCTTAGTCGGATCTGGATATACAATGTTTTAATAATTAGTATTAAATTATGTAACAGGATCAGCTTTGGAGTTTGTGCTATTCTACTAAGTGCAGCCACCAGCATGAGCCGAAGTCAGTCCTTTGGGGAAGGATGGTTAGATGGCGAGTGCTACATAGTCAAATCTGGAGTCTATATTGGCTCGGGTATACTGGCTGTGCTCACTCTTGGTTTAACCCTAGGTTCGGACATTACAACGATAAGGCAAAAGCGAGTAGAAGAAGACATGAAAGTGCACGCACGAATCAAATGAGTTAAAACTCGTGCATCAAATGGACGTAGTCCTAAATGCGCAAACGTGTTGATAAAGTTGTACGTGTCTTATTCAAGTACATGATAGAAAAACGAGAAACATATTCATAAGATTTTAATAAATGATTTTGGGATTTTAGAGAAAAAATGGACTGTGACTTCTGATGTCGGACAACTCAACATGCTTTGAATTATTTGTTTTGCTTATACGTTCTTCCCCGGTTGAAATACCTAAGGATGTGTTTGATAGGAGATATTTTTCATGGACCATTTTCCATCTTTTGACATGTTTGATGGTACAAATTTTCCCTAAAAAACTTTTTCTACAATTCTCTCACACGTGTGCTAATTCCATGATTTGGTGGAATTGGTTTTCCCACCTTTTTTGTGGGAAAATGAATTTCATATTGCTGTTTTTATTTTTATTTTTTTGCAATGGAAACAAATTTCATAATTAATTGTAAAAAAAAAAATTCACTTTAATTGACAATTTCCATGTAAAACAAAGCCACATGAATACTAAATTTTGATTTTAAAAAATAATTTTTTAGGAAAAAATTTCGTGTTTTTTTTTTTTTTTTGTATTTTTTGGCAATGGAAACAAATTTTATAATCAATTGTGGAAAAATTTATCACCTTCATGGACAATTTTCATGTAAAAGAGAGTCCAATAAACACAAAATTTAAAAATTTTTCGGGTGGAAAATTATATCAATCAAACACACTTAATTTTCAATTCCCTGAAAAACAATTTTTAGGCAATTACTTTTTTTGGAATTCATTTTCTTTCCACCCATTTTCCACCCTTGCAATCAAATGGACCCTAAGATTCGTTTTCTATTCACGTCAAAATATTTGCTCCGTTTTTGTTTAATTTATTATCATGTTTGCTAAAATATCTAAAATAACTTATCTATTGTTTGATTTAGTTAAAAAAAAAAATTTAAAAATAATAAAAAAAAGGTTAATAAAAATCTAAGTAAAGTCAACGGTTAATTTTAACGACTCGTGAAATTCACAATTTTTATCAACTTTTCAATTACATATTTCATAATTTCATGAACTTTTATCAAAACTTAGCCCTTGTTTGATCCCTATTATTTTCAAAATACATTATCATCTATTTTTTTTTCAATCACATATTTTTCAATAAAATAATATTACGGGCAAATAAAAAACTTTTTCTTAGTTTTTAGCCATACGTTCTTTATCAATCTATTATTCCAACACACATTCTGCGCCAAATGAGCTCAAACAAGCCCTTATTAAAAATTGATTTTTAGAAAAATCGAGCAAGACTAAGGACCCTTTTGACATGATTTTTAAAAATATTGCTTTTGAATATATTTAATTAATTTTATAAAAAATATATATATTTCTTCTAGCAAGAAGAGCTTTTAAAACTCGTTTAATATGATTTTTGAAAAACCAAAAATATATAAGGCTCAAAAGCTGTTTTTAGAACGGTTTGCTAATTTCATAAAACGCTTCTTCTAGTTAGAAGAGTTTTTGAGAAAGTCGATCAAATATGACTTCCTCTAAAAACACTTCCAAAATAGAAAGACAGTTTAAAATTTAGTTTTAAACAAAAAAAATTTAAATCAACTTCCTCCAATAACTAGACAAGAAGCAAAAGCTATTTCAAACCAAATCTCTTCCAGAAGAAAAAGCTCTTTCAGAAATTAATTTTCAAGCACGGGAAACAGAATCAAAAGCAAAAACCTTGCCAAATGTGCAATAATATATATCCTTTTGATGAAACACGTCGTTTCAATGAGGATACTTTCTTGAAAGCTACATAGAGGAGACAAAGTGACACGAACCTAATACTTGCAACAACGACATACTACCATCCAAACAAATTAAACAACTCAAAGTCTCAGCGTCTAATGATGGTACACAATGACAAAGGTTTAGTAGAGAGTAGTAAGTAGAACCTCCCATGAAGGTAAAAAACGAGTGCGACTCTTTGTCCCTGGCGTAAAACATGGAATATCGTGGTTAAAAACTAGTATCTTGATATACAGGTTCATGGGCTAAAAAATATTATAAACGCCATAACTTCGCTATCTCGCAAGCTCATTCTTGAGAAGATCGGATAATAAGATTTCGAACTAAGAAGTTAATAATGCAGCCGATGTACATCTGAATTGTGAATATCCAAATAATCCAATGTCATCTCCTCGTGTAACCACCTCGGCCTTGTCCACTGTGGTTATACCCCCTACCCCAGTTATATGAACCATGATAGTCACCGCGTCGACCAGCATAGTCGCCACTATAACCTGAATGAGATCTCTGTTGAAAATTGCTAAAGGTCTGCGTAGACCCCAAAGAAGAGAAAATGGTAAGAATATGCAGGACCGGCATTATACTCATCTTTTATATGAAAAACTAGAGTAAAACAATACTGACGCACCTCATTGTCCTGTTTCGTTCGCTCGGAAAATTGGTTATATCTGTTCCTAGCTCCGTGATTAATACGGTTACAAGATATTGTATCGAAGAAATCATCTTTGTTATATGCAGGCTGCATACACAGGCATCTAATGATTACACTCAATGTTGAAGTAAAGTCGGAGATCTAATGAATGCATAGTTTAAAACAAAAAGTTATGCTGTATCAGTTACAACATGCAAAAAACAATACAGAACTTTCAATTCACCGTACCTTGGGATCACCAGTGGAGACCAAACCAGAGTGATCTTCGTCCCCTGGATTTTGTTCATATAGCAAATTATGCTGGATCCCCTCTATGTTGTCTCTCTTGTTCACTTTTCCAAGATAACCCCACACCTCATCTTTTTTAAACCTTTCATTCATGGCTTCAAAATCAAATTCTTCAGTGAATTGGGAAAGGTGTTGCGACTGAAAACAATCCAAAACAGACTTTTATGACACAAATAGTTAAAACTTACTAGAACAACTGACTTTAATCTTACAAAAAAAGTAACCCAGGAAATAAAGACCAAAAGCAAGTGAATTGACAAAATTTCAATCTCAAAATGAATTAAGAGATAATTTACTTTTCAAATATCTAGCAGGGAGATTAAAAATCAATTCACGGGAAAGCACAACTTACACAATAACAGTAAAATTTTACTAAAAAAACCTACATAGAGATATGATCATCAAAAATATCCTAGAGATGAAGATATAGTAGCATTATGTAATACTACCCTGCCATATGAAAAAGGAAAATAACAAGAAAATTCCAAGCCTTCTAATGGAGAGAGATAAGGACCTATTGATGCATTTCATGGTTTTGTTACTTCACCATTGGCTTTATCTTGCTTTATCCTACCAATAACAGATCATGCATGGTACAATCAGTATTTCAGTAATGAGCAACCTAACTTGATAAAGCAATTAAAATGACACTGACAGCTAGCTGAAGAAACCTGTATCTAGAGGTGTCAAGACGGACAGGCCGGCCAGACCCGTGAAAACCGGCCCAGATCGACCCGGGACCGCGGACCGACCCATGACCTGAGCGGACGGTTCACGGGTCAAGGAGGTGTGACCCGCGGGCTTCGCGGGTTGCACCTTCACGGGCCGCGGTTAACCCGCTGGCCCGTGAAATTTTTTTTTTTTTTTAATTTGAAAAAAATGGGGGAGAGTTAATACTAAATTATAGTTAAGACTTAAGTAGATGCCAACCAAGTTGAGATGTACTTAAACTATAAATTATAATAAAAGTAGGTGTCAACCTAGTTGGGATGTACTTATGCTAGAAATATTTGATAATAGTAATTAGAAATGTTGTTATTTGTTTAAGTTAAATTTAACTTTACAAAGTTATAAATAATTCATGTAACATTAAATTTGAATTCTATGTAAACATTTCTTGGTATAAATATGAATTTATCATTTTGTTCAATTCTTAATTTACATTTAACAAAAAAAAAATATTTTTTGCTATAAATATAAAAAATTCTATATTTTTATAATTTTATTTATACAATAATACGGGTCAAATCGGAACAAACCGCGACCCTTGACTCGCATGGGCTCGACTCTGATGGGTCAGTGGGCGGGCTTGGGTTGTAGTCCAAAATTTGTGGGCCGGCTTTTTTCACGTGGGCTGTTACCGGGCTCATATGTTGGCAGGCCGATCCTGCCCGGACCACCCGGATTGACACCTCTACCTGTATCAAGCTGAGCAAAAAAATAAGATTCATGCAATGGGTACATGGAAGGATGAGAACTTGTAGTCCATGTGTTTCGAAAAACTAATATAAAACTATAAGGGAACCAATCCTCCAATATTCTCTTCATCAATAGATAATTACTCTAGTAAATGGGAAACAGAAAAGCAAAGGAAAGTAAAAATGAACAATAGAAATAATTGGAAATGCCAATTGACACCTTCATAAGCAGAAGACTAAAGTAAATGACTTGACCCAGAATTTGAACACACATACATACATATAACACAGGAAAAGGAGAACTTCACTGAACCTGTTGAGCAGAGGGTGGCAATGGTAACAGAGGTTGTTGAACTGCTGGAGTAGTGACAGAGGATAGGGAATTCAAAGAAATTGAACCCATAATATGCACATCTTTCTGATCTGGGTATAACTTTGGCATCTGAGAAATTTCGGATAGTCTGGGCTGTGACAATTGATTTGGAGTTACCAGAGCTGGTGGTTGCTTCAACAAGGGGTCTGATGTTGAATCTAGAACAAAAGATGTGGAAGGAAGCAAACCTTGAATTGGAAGCAATGTTACAGGTTCAGGAACTACGTTATAACCGAGTGAAGCTTCCATATTGCTCACATGCTGGGAAGCTAGGGAAAATGAAGGCATGGTCAATCTATTTGAATTCAAACCTGCGGTTTGATGGGAGGGCAGTGATGACTCCAGGGGCAATGAGGAAAGTGAATTGGTAGGAGATGTAGGATGTTGCAGAGAAGTAAGAGTAGGTTTGAAATTTGAATATATAGAATTGGATGCAGCAAATGAAGGACTGAGAGAAACGTTATCATATACATTTGTGGCTGCCATGGTTGTACGTGCCAGGGAACCAGAAGCCTCCAATAAATTCTGCACTGGATATGGTATTCTGGCGGATGAAACAGAATGCTGCTGAGCATAAGGAGTACTTCCTGCTGATCCATTATATCCTTGCCAGTGATTTCGCAAATCATAAGGTGTCATACCAAAACTTCGAGCAGCCTGAGAGGGACCCCATAGCCCCATCTGATTTCCAGAAGGATTTGGAGGAGATCTGCTGAGGTCAGAACTTGTGTTCAAAGCCGAGGGTTCATTGTAAGAGCTGGCTTCTACTATAGATCCACTAGCATCTGATACTGGTCTCGATAAGTTTGAAGGTCCGGCAGCATATTTTGACTGAATTAAAAGTAGCGACATGAGTAATGTTGTTCATATTTTCATTTATCAAAGCATTCATATCAGTATTCCTTGTAAAGAATGCTAAATACCTGAATAATTGCTGGGTCACTTTGTAATGGCTCCTGTACTTCAGCTGGTCGAGAGGCCTTCACTTGTAAATCCTGAAATTGGACATATATTACTTAGAGATGCAAGAAATTATATGAATGAAGCAAATTGAAAGTACTCCTAATTTACAGATAATGTTTGGGCTATGGAAACTGTCATGCATAGAGATATAGCATGGGAAAAAAACAGCCCTATCATTACATGGGTGGTTGCAGCTAGCCATCTAAAAGAATCGTTAACCAATGTAGATAAATGCATGTAAGGATCTTCTTTTGTCATCAAAAAATGGCATAAAACTGAGGACTCTTGCCAGCAAATACGGGTTGCTACAAATATTCTCTGTTGGTCCAAAACATTTATGAATGTAATCCAATAGCAATTCGCAGTCTTAAATGACTTGGAATGTCCAAAACACAGCATTGCCCCTTCAAAAATAAATTATGAAGACCTTAAATAGTCCACTTTGAACAAGCTTTTCTCACACTGAAACCAAGCAAAATTTGCACAGCTAGATTAGGTATGGTCTTTTACATTTATGAGCTAGTGAAGCTGAGCTCAAAAAAATTATAAGCTTAAGAACGAATTGAAAATTTCAATTGATTATCTCACGAGCTATTTTAACAGGTGATGTAAATATTCCCAATTTGTAAACAATGTTGAAGGAACATGTAAAAAAGAGTACATCATAGACCATTTATATAAACTTTATTCATTGGAAACGGTATTTCTTTTAATTATGCGAACAAACAAGTTACATAATGTAGGCAACCTCTATAGACTTTAAGAAATAAATTCAAGTTTAATCATGTATTATCAGGACACATATTAAAAAACCATTGTAGAATGTGCAACCCAACTACCAAATCGCTCATCATATTAGTACAACCCAATTAGCATAGTTTACAAGAAAATTTGAACCAAAAACGTGCTATGGGTTTTAGGAATTTATAGTGTAAAGATAATGAAGGTGATCTAAATACTTCTCAACAATAATTAAAAATAAATATATCAAGATCCTAGTTAACAGGCTCTACTCAATTGCTCCTTCCCTATGCTGTTATTAGGTCAGCCACTAGTTCATTGATTTAACTGATTAAAACATGGATCTTATCATAAAGGATGTCAAGCAATATAATGTCAAATTCATAAATTTTAGCCTTGAGATATGCTTTTGTTAATCAAGTCATCCGATCATTTGAACTTGTGGGAGTTGTTTACCTTTCAATTCACTAGTACAAATAGGTTAAACCGTCTAACAAATACTGGCTCTTCCAACTACTGCACTCCATATTTTACCGATCATAATCTCATAAAATATTTTAACATCAAAGTGAAAATTCTTATATTTATATGTGCTGCAGGCACAAAATATTGCAGGTGAAACTTCTATATACTTCCATTCAAAATCACTGTTATGAAACAAACAAGATACCGGAATAGCTATAATACCACTTGTTATGAAACCAACCACCGAATTGAGATTTTGAAGTTATATGGCACAATGATGAAGTATTAGATCAAACAAAAGAATAATAAAGACAAGTATATAACAGAAGAATTAAGAAATTTTATTGACTTAAAAATAATGGAGAATGGAGAAAATTACAATTGATTCTATAATTCTACTAATCTATTTTGTCACACTTATTAAATTGTATAGAAGAGCCTAATATTTATAGGGAACGTGTAGGGGATATCCAAACCCTCTTAGTAGAGTTGTTGATAAAGTAGGATGCCAAAATATCGAGTCCAAAACAAAGTAAGAGAAGAAAACGCAGAAAAATGAACAAAACAAGTGGCGCCGCAGCGCCGGGCAATCTACCCAAATTTTTTTTTTTTTTTTTTGCTCCAAGTTGTTTTCTCCATCCCGAACTATTCTTTAAGTCAAATACCAATTTTCAACTCCCAATGGACTTCCAAAATAGAACTTCAACTTGACATAGGATTCCAATAGCATTCCAAACTTAAATTATTCTTAACGTGCACTTCAATTAGAATTCTTCAATTCTTCAAACAAAGAATTCGGGTCACACCCAAATTCTAACAATCACAATTGTTTCCAAAATTCTTAGGCCTCATCCATAAGCAAACCCTTCTTGAGAGACTGTGAACACTTTCCTAAAACATTCTTTAAAGTAGTCCCACATATAATGAATTACTGCCCCACTTCACATACATGGTTTATTATCTTCGGGTTCATTACTGACAAAAACATGCATAAAAGTTTTCAAAGAATCAAGGGGGGAAATAAATAGATGAATCTCGAAACATATGTAATGAGCATGATCCTTAATATGATATCATTTTAGAACATCAAAATGAATCTAGTTTATAGTAGCAGTGTACCGTAAAATTATACCTGCTTCTAGTCAACACAAACAACAAATTTAAATCCAGGAAAAGAAAGAGAGCAAAGGAGAGGGAGAGTAAGATGGAGAAACGGACACAAAACATAATATAGAGTTCAAGATGGATGCAAGAAACTTCAAAAACACCAGTAAAATTGTAGTCCAATTAGAATTGAACACGAAAGAGTAAGTAAGAGCAGACAAGATAATAGCTAAAGACGACCATAAGATAAGAAGATTTGTAACCAAAAGAATAGAGATAGTAGGAGTATCTCCAATAGACTCTTTCTTTATAAAGAACATCTTATGCATTATAGATAACATCTTTAAATTTAGAGTCAAAATTTTTATACAGTCCAATAATGCTCTCTATTTTGACTCTTCATTTTGATTTTTCAAAAAACATTTATTGATTTCTCCTCGTACAATATATAACATATTTTTTTATATGTCAATGGCCAATGAATTTAAATGCAGTTTGAATAGTTTAAAAAATAGAGTATTGAAATCTGTGACTTATTAAATACAATCATTATACATTAGGAATACACTCTATTTTTAAATGTTAAAATAGAGAGTCCCCTGACTCTAGTTTATAAATTTACCTTAATATCACTTCCACGAAACAAAATGTATTCATAGACTCTGTCGCTCGGAGGAACTTGTGGGCCATCTTTCTTTCTTCCCTCAGTTCCATAAGACCTCACTGCAAGAATGATCAACCAAGCACAACCAGAAGTCAATTATACAATTAACGGAAAGTAAGAAAGCTTTTGAAAAAAAAAAAAGTAACAAACCAGAGGGTGAAAAAAGTTCATAGAAGTGCAGCAACTTTTTTGTTCCTCGGCTCAAACTAATAACATGTGTATCAATTTTAGACCTTTATTCAAAAATGTATAAATAAGACCACGATATCATTATATTTTCCTGTGTTGCATAAACTGCCAGTGAAGATTAACAGTCTAACACTTCATTAATAGGAGACGGACTTGACTGGTTGGATTAGGGATTTAGATAAAAACGTCTGAATACCTTTGAATTAAGAGTTTTAATAGTCCTCCTTACCTTAATTTTTCGCACAATGGTTTCAGACCCAGGCGTACTTAGTGGCTAGGAAAGGCATCTGAATTAGAATGTATTATTGAGATTCTTTAAACGGAATATTTTTTACAATATTTATTTGCTAGTTCATGCTACAAAATGCTTTGGAAATTTAATCAATTGAATACAAAAAATGGAGACACGGCCAAAACTTTGAAATTTGGTGCGCCAGGAAGAAATAGATGTAATCTCAAACATATAAAAAGAGAATTAGTATTTTTGGGAAGAAAACAATACAGACAAAGAACTCTATAATGCAACAAATTACAAATGAAATACTGAAACTTAACCATTTGAAAGTACGGGAATAGTAAGTCGTAAGGAAAGCAAATGCTTAAAATTAATACACGGGAAAAAAAAATTAATCTTGCTCCAATTATGTAACCAGTAAACTCGAATTTCATTATTGGTAACTATATTAATTTTGAGAAAATAAAACCATGTCAAATCCAATACATATACAAAATGGAGTCTCCGCTGAAATACCCATAAACAGTATGCTTCGAACATTCCGCTTTCACAAGGAAGTTTACTGAAAATACACCTGTGTACATGGGCGTAATTGAACAAAAACACAAAAAAAAAATCAAGAGTTGACGACACGGGTACATTAATCTCACATATGTATGTAAACGATGGACAAATTATTGAGAAACAAAAACGAAGGCGTAAAGAGGTACCGCTTTTTAGGCCGAGGGTGGAGTCTTGGGGGTTGAGGTGGTAGAGAATACCCTCGTATCGGATCTCATACTTCGAAGTCAGGCTAATAAAACTTCCAATGTACGAATCCGCCAATGAGGGCGTCGTTCCGTTGCTGCTGTCGATGCTAGAGGATTCATTCGCCATCAAAAACCTTGAATCGAAACCGGTGAAAATGAAAAATGAGAAACTACAGGAAGATTGAAATCTTGTGTATAGTGTCAGTGTGTGTGGGCGTTTGGACCGAAGTTGAAGGCAGAAGATGTGAAAAGAGGAAATTACGCACCGTCCTACTTTTAGATTTCCATTTTCATAAATCTTGAATCAAGTTTCATATTGCAAAATTCAGGTTTTAATTAATATTTTAAAAACACTTTTTTTATTTTTATTTATATCATTTACAATAAATTAATTTATATATACTCTTCCCTATATCATATCTACCCCAAACCCTAAATCAATTAACCCATCTCCTCGTCTCTGCAATACGCCGCCGTCGCCGTCGCAACAGCCTCTGCCGCTTCATCTCCGTCGTCGTTCTTCCCTCCGTCGTCTTCTCTCCTCCTCGCCGCAACAGCCTCCGTCGCTTCATCTCCTCTTCACTCTCCCTCTCTACTTTCTGCCTGGATCTACTGTCGTCGCTGTTGCGAACGACGGGTCACAACTGCCTGTGGATGGCAACCGGTGTGTGTGTGAGTGTAGTAGTTGGGTGTGTGTGGACGTTAACGGATCTATTTGGACTCCACCATTAGTCCGTCGATTCGGTTCAGTGGGTGCGTGCGTGCGGTGAAGGTGCAGTTCTGTTCTTTTTTCTTTTTTTGAGCGGTTAGGTCTCGTGGAGTTACATATCTGTTTGGGTGCGGTTGGGTGCGTGTGTGGGTGCGACGGCGGTACATGATTGTGTGATGTGGTCGTGTGGCGGTGGTGGTCGTAAACGGTGTGGTGTCGTGTCGTGGTGTTGTGGTAGATCGTGCGCTGCGAATTGTGGATCTGAAGTTGGTGGCAGCGGTGGTTGTGTGTTCTGTGCTGTTTGGCGGTGTGTGTAGCGACGGTGGTTTTGGGATGTTGACGTAGCTATTGGGCGGCGACGGTGGTGATGCCGTTGGCGGAGGCAGTGGCAAATTGGTGGTCACAACTGATTTTTGTGTGGTCACAAATGTTTTGGTTGTTTGTGACCAGTAATTTAGTTAGTTTGTGACCAGTAAAAATGCTTTGTGACCAATGAATTAGATAAATTGTGACTAATAAATATTTTGTAACCTAAAAATTATTAATTTGTGACCCAAAATTTGATAAATTGTGACCTAAATATATTTAATGTTATGTTTGTGACCGTAAATAAGTATTGTGACTTATAAATTTTGTGACCTATGACCGATGAACAAATTGTGACTTTTAAATTTTTGAGCTGTGACCGACAAATAAATTGTGACCTATAAAA
This sequence comes from Fraxinus americana, assembly GCA_035079005.1. NCBI lineage: Eukaryota > Viridiplantae > Streptophyta > Magnoliopsida > Lamiales > Oleaceae > Fraxinus > Fraxinus americana. Next base: position 4,892,407 of record CM068722.1, on the reverse strand, counting down.
ATTTTGAATTGTGACCTAAAAGAATTTGAACTGTGACCAAATTGTATAGATCTGTGACCTTAACATATTCGCCGAAATCGGATCAGTCATCGGAAAAGTCGCCGGAAAGGTCGTCGGAGAAGAGTGGTGATCGGAACGGTCGTCGGAATAGTCCCGGAGTTGTAGGGGTGGTGGAGGTGGGGGTGGGTTAATTATTTTATAGTGGAATTAAATATTAATAATAAATTCATTTAATAATTATTATTTCATAATTAAAATTATAAAGAAACCTGATTTTTGAAATTTAAAACATGTTTTGATAGTTTTGAAATGTGTAAAAGAAAAATGCTGATTTATGTATTCTTCCCATGTGAAAATGGGGGAGAAAAGGGAATTTAGTAATTGTTTGAGCTCCTCTATTTTGGTTATTAATTGATTGTATTTTTATTGGCGATTTAGTATCAACTTTTTATTTTTAATTCATTTTCACCCCGGTTCGTCATTCGTGCTTCGATTTTCGATCCAAAATAGGGATGTGATTTGTACAGATGACAAATATTTATCGTCAAACTTAAATAAATAAATAAATTTATGCACCGTTCTTTATTTTCAACCACGATTCTAAAAATGCTTTTTCAAATCTACCCAATCGTGCCTTTCTTTCGAAAGGAAATGACTATTTCTCAGTTTCACTAAAAGGTCGGGACATTGAGAAATCTCCTGAGAGACGTTTCGAGAATGGATTTGGTTCTATGTATGTTCCTTCCATCGAAGAAAGGAATGATGTTAAAGAATCTATCTTTTTTTAAAATTGTTGATATCTTTTTTATTGATCGATGTGTGATGTTCCGAATCCTCATTATAAATAAAAGGTGAAAAATGAAATTTATGCACAATGGAGGTTGTGAGCGAGCTCAGTTATACTAGGGTTTTAGGTTACATAAAATAATGTTATCTACGTATTAGTGTTACTAAAGCACCCATCACTTTATAGGTTCAATTAAATAAATTACGTGATTTTTCATTTAGATGAATTTATCATTCAATGTCATATAATTATCATCTATGCTAGCATGTTTAACACTAATTGTGATGAATAGTATTACTCGACTGCATAAAATGGGGTTGAAGGAGTTAAGATGGCATGTAAAAGCCGATATCGTCAAAAAAGAAACCTAATAGAATATGCAATTAGTTTTTTTGTTGTCAGTGGTCACAGTGTCAAACATCGTAGATATTATAAACATTAAATTATCTACAATATTTAAAAAGTGGGGATTGAGGAGAAACTTCTGAGAGACGATAATATCCTCGTTAATTTTGTAAAATTATTAATTCATCCTTCAATTATTATTAGAATTTAATAAGTTTTATAACTTACCATTCAATTATTATTTGAATTTATAAAATAATATGGGAGGATTTTGAATGTGAAGAGCTACTTGTGTATCCCTTTTTTTAGTAAATTAGCTAAATATGTTACATAGTTTAAAACTTAAAATGGCATATTTTATTAAGTCGATTAATATTTATATATAGAATTTATTAAAAAAATATTACTTATATAGTTAATTTTTTTCAAACCTAATATTACATATTAAAAACAATATTGCATTCCTAAGAAATTATTCTGAAAATAATAAATTCAATCCATCTATCTAATCTATCATATTTAGGGTGTGTTAGAGTCATATTATTTTGAATGAATGTATTCTGAAATAGTAGAATGATGGAGAATGTGTAGTTGAAAAAGAAGGAAAAGTTATTGATGTGATCGAAAATATTATTTTATTGAAAAATGTGTTATAATATAAGTAGAAGAATGAAAATAAAAATAAAAATCTCATTGTGACTCAAACAGATGTTTAAAAAGTGTAGATTGAAGGGAAACTTTTGAAAGGCGATCATACCCTCATTAATTTTGTATAATTGCCCGTTCGTCCTTCAATTATTATTAAAACTTAAATAGTTTATTATTGAATTTACAATCATTACTTTTATTTGTCTATTCACATAGAAAACTGACGTCTTTAAGGGTATATTCAGTAGAGATTAAAATCGGATTAAAATTGAAAAATTAGTCGTTATTGTTGACTTTTATTAGACGAGTGAGACCCAATAACTACTATATTTTCAATTTTAATTGGATTTCAATATTTACCAAACAAGCACTAAAGCATAATAAGTTTATTAATGTTTTTATCTTCCATAATCTATAATATATTAAATATCGCAGGAAGTGAGAATCATTTTCTAAACGATTTTATCCATGTTACAATTTAATTATTTCAATAGTACCTTACTTTTCGTTTTTCAATATATATTTAATTGAATATTAATTATTAAACATGCATGCAAATAAATAATTAAATTGTACGAGAACAATTAAATTGATTCGTGAACATTGAATTTAATTAATTTGAATCAATGAATACAGAAAAAAATAATGTATAAACATTTAAACAAAGAGGGAGTAAGTAAACTAACATGAAATTTAATTAATTTGAATTAATAGATATATAAAAATAATATTTTATATACATTTAAACAAAAAGGGCGTACAGGAACCAACATGAAATTTAATTAATTTGAATCAATGAATATAGAAAAAGAATAATTTATATACATTTAGACAAATGACGTTATATCATAAATTAAATGAATAATATTGACATTAAATAAGTGTGCATGAACTTGAATAATTTATCCACTCCTATAATAATTGAATAGCTCTCAAATTATATGATCTTTAATAATTTATATATTCTAGAATAATTTATGATAAAATAAATAATCTTGAAAATAAATATGTGTTCATGAATTTGAATAATTTATTTACTCCTAAAATAATCGAATAGCTCACAAAACATGTGTATATGAATTTAATAACTTAATGTTATATTTTATATATCCGTAAATAAACGTTAATTAGTATACATGCACATACATAAATAATTGAATTATAGTATTTTTAGAGTAACTGAATAGCCTCCAAAATATATAAGGTCTACGTGCATCGGTGCATGAACTTGAATAATTAATTGATTGAATTATAATAGGATATATAAATTAGGGAAAATTGCGATCGCGGTCCCAAACCTTTCATTTTGTTGCAGATTACACCCAAACCTTTAATTTTTGCAGCCGAAGTCCCAAACCTTTATATGTAATAGCAGCGTCGGTCCCAAACATTTACTTGTTGCGGTAGAAGTCCCAAATCTTTGTACATAATTGCAGCGTCGGTCCCAAACCTTTGTATGTAATTGCAGCGTCGGTCCCAAGCCATGAATTCCGTCCATAAAACCGTTAGTCAACGTTGAAACAGTAATTTTGACTCGGAAAAATTACATCACCGGTCCCAAACCTTTCATTTTGTTGCAGATTACACCCAAACCTTTCATTTTTGCGGTCGAAGTCCCAAACCTTTATATGTAATTGCAGCGTTGGTCCATTTCCAGCTCTCTCTTTTTTTTTTTTTTTGGCAATGGAAACAAATTTCATAACTAATTGTAAAAAAAAAAAAAAAATTCACTTTAATGAACAATTTTCATGTAAAACGAAGTCAAACGAACACTAAACTTTGATGAAAAAATAGTTTTTGAGCAAATTTTTTTTTTTTTTTTAACTTTTTGGCAATGGTAACAAATTTCATAACCAATTGCAAAAAAAAAAAAAAAAAAAAAAAAAAAAAAAATCACTTTAATGGACAATTGTCGTGTAAAAAATGTCTATTAAAGTGATTTGAAGAAGAAAAACATTTTTTTAATAACTTGTTTTGACAATTTTGCGCATAAATTAAGTTATCATTTGAGTCAAAATTAGATTCCGTTTGATTGCAATTGTGGAAAATTGGTGGAAAGAAAATGAATTTCAGGGAAAGTAATTGCCTAAAAATCATTTTCTAGGGAATTGTTAATTAAATGTGTTTGATTCGTATAATTTTCCTCTAGGAAAGATTTTGAAATTTTAGATTTTTTTTTTTGTTCACGTTTGACTTTATTTTACATGAAAATTGTCCATCAAAGTGATTTTTTTTTTTTTTTACAATTGGTTATGAAATTTGTTACCATTGCCAAAAATTTAAAAAAAAAAAAAAATTTGCTCAAAAACTATTTTTTCATCAAAGTTTAGTGTTCGTTTTACATGAAAATTGTTCATTAAAGATTTTTTTTTTTTAATAATTGGTTATGAAATTTGTTTCCATTGTAAAAAAAAAAAAAAAAAAAAGCTGGAAATGGACCAATTCTGCAATTACATATAAAGGTTTGGGACTTCGGCCGCAAAAATGAAAGGTTTGGGTGTAATCTGCAACAAAATGAAAGGTTTGGGACCGGTGCTGTAATTTTTCTGAGTCAAAATTACTGTTTCAACGTTGACTAACGGTTTTACGGACGGAATTCACGGCTTGGGACCGACGCTGCAATTACATACAAAGGTTTGGGACCGACTCTGCAATTATGTACAAATATTTGGGACTTCTACCGCAACAAGTAAAGGTTTGGGACCGACGCTGCTATTACATATAAATGTTTGGGACTTCGACTGCAAAAATTAAAGGTTTGGGTGTAATCTGCAACAAAATGAAAGGTTTGGGACCGGGGCCGCAATTTTCCCTATAAATTAATGTTAATCATTATCATATACGTAAATAAATAATTGAACTGTATAAAAAGTTCATTTCATATAAACAGTTTTTTTAACTATTTTTTATATTCAATGATTTTCAAATATCATTTATACAGCGCTTATAAAACATTTCGAAATAACGTGCAACGCACGTTTAGCTGTGACTACTATATTCAAAGCATGACGAGCACATTAAATAAAAATATAAGATTTATTTCTTTTTCTAGCTCTAGTTATGCATAATTTCTACAAACTACAATCCAAGCTTTAAATTTATTTATTTTACTGGTAATCAGCAAATAGACTATAACGGGGCCTAAAAATGCTCGACCATCATTATTTTATATTTGTAAAGTTTTGATGGTGGCGCAGGTTTCATTTTGTCCAAGTTTATTCGATTCCAAATTTAGATTTTCAACTTTTTCATATATATTTAAACAATTATTTTTGCCCCAATAAAAAGATTGGACGTGAAAAAAATAAAAATAAAAATTAGAGACATCTGACATAGTTAGTGTTGACCCCAAAAAATGAATTCAACAGATATCGGGCCCACTCTCGCCGTGTCAAGTACGGGTCCGGCACGTTTCTACCGGAATGTAATTGGTAGCTTTACTGTTTATGGACGTGGGAGGTACTTTCTGGCGGGAGACAAAAATGTTTGGATTCCGGTAATAGTATGCAAAGGGAATCACGCTAACAATGATCCCTGACTTCTTGTTTTTACACTTGACAACAAATTCTTCTTCTCTCATGGAATATGTGGAAGGATAGATATGATACGAATCAGGATGTCTTTTATTTTTTGATACTCTCAGTTCTTTTTCCTCTCCTCTTGGGCCGAAAAATCTCCCTTCTTATGAACACAGAAACGAATCATTTATACAATTCCGGCAGACGTGGCGATCGTTAGATCAGATCCACGTGGAGGCATCTCCTAAGCTGAGGCTTCACGTCGCTGTCTAATCATCGCATTTAATGTTTGACCGAAGGTCAGCCACTCTAGTGACAGGCGGACATTAAATACAACTGCTTACTTTATTGTAGGCATCCCATCAATCAATCCAAAAAGATCTTCGAATCTTCTCGAGTCAACGTCGAGTTCATGACCCTCAGAGGACACTAAGAAGACCTCGGATCACGCATTGTGTCGTCCTTGAGGAAGCACCCCATGCCGAGGCTATGAGAAATGTTTATTTATTGATGAAGGGCCTCGGCCCATTTCCTTCGCGGGGTTTCCGACCCATTTGGTTGTCCTCTTTGCTCCTTTCTAACCACCCTACACGTGGCTTGCCACGTGGCCATCTTTCTGCAATCCTCGAAACGAGGGGATAACAATAGTCCCCCAAGTCTAGGCATGACTATTTATAGAATGCATGGACTTAAGAGTGATATTGAGAGAGCTTCAGAAAAGAAGTCGTTCTACTAGAGCTTCGGAGATAGGATGCTCCCTTAGAGTTTTAGGAAATAACTCTTAGAGCTTCAGAAAAATAAGATGCCCTCTTAGAGCTTCAGAAAAATAAGATGTTCTCTTAGAGCTTCAGAAAATAAGGTGCTCTCTTAGAGCTTCGAAAAAATAAGATGCTCTCTTAGAGCTTCAAAAAATACGATGCTCTCTTAGAGCTTTGGAAAAATAAGATGTTCTCTTAGAGTTTCAGAAAATACGATGCTCTCTTAGAGCTTCGGAAAAATAAGATGCTCTCTTAGAGTTTCAGAAAATACGATGCTCTCTTCCTTTAAGGGGCGCCTACAGATTTGGACCAGAATGAGGAATGAAGCTATACATAGCTTCAAATCGAAGGTCATCGTGGTTTATCATTATTTTTGTCAAACGTGATATTTACGAGGCGTTTTAATCATGGGGCCCTAATGATTTGATGCTATGATACCTTCCCAAGAAGACAGCTGGGCCACTACAACTTCCAATACACGCACGAGCCGCCGCATTAAATGCCTGATAATGATCATTTCTCACGCCCGTTCACAAAGTTTCAGATGCGTGAAGGCAAGTGTGAGGCACGTTCAAATCCTACCCCTTGAAGACAGAACGTCAAATGTCGCGGATGGTCTAGATCATAGATCTGACAATCAATGGTTGGATGGCCTGGATTGAGATCCAATGGCTAGGGTTACACGAGCATTGCCTATATAAAGGGGTCATAACCCTTGAAAAAATTTCCTTCCACTTGTTACACGAATTCTTGCACTCTTTTCTTTCAAGTTTTCCTGTTCTTCCTGTGCTCTTTGTTTTTCCTCACCTGCATTTCTGTGATTTCTTCGACTCGTAAGTAACTTATTTTTCACGAATTTTCTTTGGCATTTTTTCATTACTCATGGCTCCTTCTGGGGATGACATAGATGTAACCAAAGTAGGCAGCGAGTTAGGATTCCAAATAACCAGTACAGCCGACCTTAGGAGGTCCATGGAGGCAGGCCGAGGCGCCTCCATATCCGGGAGTGTCGCCCAATGTGATGATGGTATGGGCTGTGGGGCAGCCAAAATTCCTTCATGTGTCGACCCGACCCAACTGGCCAACCTCAGAGAGAAATATAGGATCCCCTTTGACATCGAACTCCTTTCCCCCACTTATGATGAGCGAGCCTGTTTCCCTAGGCAGGGGTGCATCGCCATTAGCGAGTACCTTCTAAAGGCAGGGCTTCGCCTTCCCCTTCACCCTTTTTTTCGAGCCGTTCTCCGGTTATACGGGTTGGCCCCCACACAATTGGCCCCTAACGGTTGGGCCCAACTAGTGGGTTCATACTTTTTGTGGAAACAAGTATCCTTAGGCAAGGATATGCCCCTCCATGTTTTCCAAACAATCTACCAGCCTAGGTCCTTAGGAAAGGGGGACTCAAAGTGGTGGTATTCCTTGTACCCATGGGGGGGGGCATTCGCCTTTCTTACTGGGTCTTCCTACCTCAATTAAGGGGTGGAAGGAAACCTGGTTCTGGGTTCGGGGGAAGTGGCAGGAGTGTGAGGGTGACACTGTCCCCTACATCAAGGTTCCAACCTCTTACTCCGAACCCAGTGAGTTCTTCGCCATTCTTTTCAATGCCACCTCTTCATTCCGAACTTGCTTCTAACTCGTAATCATTCTTTTTGCAGGGTCAGTTGAGCGTTTCAACTTCGACAAGAGTGACTGGGACATCTTGTCCAAGATTTATCGTCGGCCATTCTCAGAGCTTGACTTCAGCCGTTTGGTGGTTCCCCAACGATTTTACGAGGACTTATGCTTGATGGCTCGACGTGGTAAGGTCCCTATACTTGATCAAACTGATTTTACTCATTGCCCTTCTACCTGACTCTTATGTTTTGTTGGACTGTAGGTGATTTTGAGAAAAGGAAGGCCCCTACTCCTGACATGGCCACAATCTTGGCCGCCACTTCTACTGTCGGTCGTAAAAGCATGAAGCCTTCATCTGCTGGAGGAAACCAGGTGAAGGATAAAATCGAGAGGGTCAGCAAGGAGGCTGCCCCTCAAGAAGAAGGGCGTCCTTCCCTTGGAGATCGGGGAAAGAAGGTGGTTGTTGAGGAGCCTAAGAAGAAGTTCAGGGTGTCCACCACCGGGGTGGGTAGTTCCAATGACGTTCCCCCTCCTCGCTCCGAAGTCCCTGCGGGGCAGAAACTATTAGCAGCGTCCATAGCTGCAGCTACGGGGGGTCAGAAACGAGCAACCTCCTCTAAGCCCACAAATCAGGGGCTTGCCAAGAAGCCCAATACTTCCAGCGATTCCACTTCGGATCGCACTCAAGGCAAACCTCCATTGGCCAGGAGAACTGACGAGCTGGAGCCCGAGGCTATATCCCTTCTGCCTCCAGAGATTCAGATGGCCACGACGACGTTCCACCAGTTCTGGACTCCAAAATGGCAAAACTTTGTTGAGACAAGTGATGTTGTGGACGTCGTCGCTACTATGGTGGCCCAGGCGTCGAGGTACTTTGGCATGGCCATGGAGGTGGAGGCTCTTTTCAAAACCCTCCAGAAGAAGAATCGGGATTTTGTTGGCAAAGCTTCCCAGGCTGAGGAAGCGTTAATTAAAGTTAAAGCTGAGGCCGACGCAATAAAAAAGAAAGAAGCTGAGGAATCGGCGAAACTTGCTTCTGCGTTGGTAGAAATTGAGTCTTTGAGGAAGGAGGTCCACTTATCTCAAAGTGAAGTGGCCTCTTTGATGAAGCGGGTGGCGACGTCCGATGCTCACCAAAAAATAACTGCTGAGGCCCTTGAGAGGGCTAACAAAGAAAAGGAGGGGCTGACGGGAGAGGCGAAAGAACTGACCTCCCAATTTTCCAAATTGAAGGAGGAGATCGAGGGGGTTCGGAGTGAGGCCGAACGATTTAAGGCCGAGGCGGAGGATCATTTCCTGGCGAACTTCCATCTGACTGAGAAATATCAACAGTTTGCCCTTTATTGGAGGCGATATGCCTATACCGAGGTGGTAGAGTGGATCGAGGTGCATTCTACGCAAGACACCTCTGAACTCAGGGCTGAATTCCTTGACGAAGAGCAGGAAAGGTCTGAGCCTCCAACTCCTTTAGAAGAGCCTCAAGTCATTGAACTTGACGAGGACGTTGCTCCTGAAGTGGCTCCTGACGCCATAGTCCCTTTCGTCGATCCCAAACCCCCTCCCCAGTGAGCACAAGTGTAATGGCCTCGGCCTCAGCTGATGTAATTTGTCTTTTTGTAATGAAATTTTTGTATTTCTTCTGCCTTCTTTCTTTCAAGGCCTTTTTAGATAGTATTTTAACTGATCCTAGGCTTTTAGCCTTTAAACTACGTATTCAAATAATATGAGATTTTTAATCATCAAAATAATGTTCAAATGAATCGAGGCGCTTTAGCCCTTCAGATAATGTTTATAACGTTTCGAGGTTCATAACCTTACATTCAAAATTTGAGTAATTTGAGGCTCCTAGCCTTTCGAAATAATGTTTTAGATGAATCGAAGCTTTTAGCCTTTCGGACAATGTTCTTAACGCGTCGAGGCTTTTAGCCTTGCAATCAATATTTAAACAATTTGAGGCTCTTAGCCTTTCGAAGTGATGTTTTAAATGAATCGAGGCTCTTAGCCTTTCGGACAATGTTCTTAACGCGTCGAGGCTTTTAGCCTTGCAATCAATATTTAAACAATTTGAGGCTCTTAGCCTTTCGAAGTGATGTTTTAAATGAATCGAGGCTCTTAGCCTTTCGGACAAAGTTCTTAACGCGTCAAGGCTTTTAGCCTTGCAATCAATATTTAAACAATTTGAGGCTCTTAGCCTTTCAAAGTGATGTTTTAAATGAATCGAGACTCTTAGCCTTTCGGACAATGTTCTTAACGCGTCGAGGCTTTTTGCCTTGCAATCAATATTTAAACAATTTGAGGCTCTTAGCCTTTCGAAGTGATGTTTTAAATGAATCGAGGCTCTTAGCCTTTCGGACAATGTTCTTAATGCGTCGAGGCTTTTAGCCTTTTAAAATATACAGCATAGACGATCCAGTTGAGGCTCTTAGCCTTTCATTCAAATAAAACAAACGATCCATACGAAATATACGATCCATACAAAATAGACGATCCATATAAAATAAACGACCCATCTTACTGATAGTACTTGCGCAAATGTTCCACATTCCAAGGATGAGGCTGCACTCTTCCATCCACATCTTTGATTTTATACGTCCCTGGTCGAACTTCTTCGCATATGTGGTAAGGACCCTCCCAATTTGGGCCGAGGGTTCCTGACCCATGCTCTTTAGAGGATGGGAACACCCTTCGAAGAACCAAGTCATTCAACCGGAATGTTTTCTTTTTTACTTTTGAGTTATAGTACCTGGTCATCTTTCGTTGGTACATGACCATCTTTACTTGAGATTCGTCCCTCCTTTCTTCAAGGAGGTCCAATCCAAAGCATCTTGCCTCATCGTTGTTTATTTCATGGTAATGCATTCACCTGGGTGACGGAAGACCTACTTCGACTGGACTCATAGCCTCTGCCCCGTAAGTCATTGAGAAAGGGGTTTCTCCCGTCGCAGTTCGACTTGTAGTCCTGATTGCCCAAAGCACTTGGGGCAGTTCTTCTACCCATGCTCCCTTCGATGCATCAAGCTTCCTTTTCAGGGTGTACTTGATTGTTTTATTCACAGCTTCAACCTGCCCATTAGCTTGGGGGTGATGTGGGGACGAGAAATGTTTTTTGATTCCGAGTTCTTCGCACATTTCCCTGACCTTCTTGTTGTCGAACTGCTTACCATTGTCTGTAACGATAGAATGGGAAATCCCGAATCTGCAGATAATGTTTTTCCAGAGAAACTTGGAAGTATTTGCCTCAGTTATTTTTGCAAGAGGTTCGGCTTCTACCCATTTTGTGAAGTAATCGATTGCAACAATTGCGAAGCTGGAATTTCCTTTCCCCTTGGGAAGGGGTCCGATCAGGTCGACTCCCCACTTAGCAAACGGCCAAGGGCTGGATACTACATTTAGCTCTTGTGGAGGTTGTCTTTGGACCGTGGCAAAATGCTGACATTTATCACATTTTTTGACGAACTGCTGTGCATCCTTTTTCAAGGTGGGCCAGTAATATCCTTGCCTGAGCGTTTTTTGCGCCAAAGACCAGCCTCCAGCGTGGTTGCCACAAATACCTTCGTGGATTTCTCTAAGCACGTAATCTGCCTGCTCCCCTCCAATGCACCTCAGCAGGGGCATCGAAAAGCCGCGTTTGTACAAGACATCGTCTTGTAGGACGAAGTGGGCAGCTCTTCTTCGGAGTTTCTGAGCTTCTTCTTTCCCCAAGGCTATTGTGGTCTGGTCTTTTAGGTACGCCATAATGGGCATCATCCAGGGAGGGGTACCTTCTGTCCACATGACTGTTTTGCCGACCTCTATGGAAGGTCTCAGGAGGTGTTCAATTGGGACTACGTTGAGTAGTTCGGAATCTTTGCTACTCGCTAACTTTGCCAGTGCGTCAGCGTGGGAGTTGTAAGACCTTGGTATCTGCATCAATTCAAACCTTTCAAATGAAGGGACAAAGCTCATCACCAGTTTTAGGTAAGCTGCCATGGATTTGTCTTTGGCAGAAAAATTTACATGCACTTGACTGACAACGAGCTGGGAATCGCTGTTGACTATGAGCCTCTTTACTTGCATTTCTCTTGCCAAGCGTAGGCCTGCTAACAGGGCCTCATATTCGGCTGCGTTATTGGTTGTCCTGAAGCCGAACCTTACTGCATAATTGAGCTTATGTCCTTCTGGACTGGTCAATACGATCCCCGCTCCTGAGCCTGTATCGCCAGCCGACCCATTAACCGAGAGCCTCCAAATCTGAGGTTCCGAGGGCTCCATCTCGACTTCGATGTTGGGGACAGGCGTGAACTCAGCCACAAAGTCTGCTAAGGCCTGTCCCTTTATGGCCAGCTTAGGTTTGTAATGAATGTCAAACTCACTGAGTTCCACTGCCCATTTAAGTAATCTTCCTGAAGCGTCTGGCTTCTGAAGCACTTGTTTAAGTGGATAATTGGTCAATACATGGATGCTGTGTGCCTGGAAGTAGGGCATCAACTTCCTTGACGCCGTTACCAGGGATAGGGCTAATTTTTCCATATCAGGGTACCGGGTTTCGGCCGCTAGAAGTGCTTTACTTACATAGTAGACTGGTAATTGATGCTCACCTTCTTCTCTTATCAAGACCGAACTCAAGGATCCAGCGGTTACAGACAGGTACAAGTATAATACTTCATGGTCTTTTGGTTTAGAGAGGAGATGCGGTTGTCCCAGATATTTCTTCAGCTCTTGTAGGGCCACTTCGCTTTCATCGGTCCATTGGAATTTATTTCCCCCTTTGAGAATTTTGAAGAAAGGCTGACACTTGTCCGTTGCTTTCGATATGAAGCGACTCAAGGCTGCAACTCGTCCAGTGAGACTTTGTACCTCTTTCGATTTTTCAGGAGACCTCATTTTAATCAAAGCTTTGACCTTTTCAGGGTTAGCTTCGATCCCCATCCGAGTGACAATGTAGCCTAAGAATTTCCCTGATGATACTCCAAATGCACACTTCAGAGGATTGAGCTTCATCTGGTATTTTCGTAAAATTTGAAACATTTCACAGAGGTGGGTAACGTGATCATTCGTCCTTAAACTTTTTACCAGCATGTCATCCACATAGACCTCCATGGTTCTGCCGATGAGATTGACAAACATCTTGTTCACCAGCCTCTGATAGGTCGCCCCGACATTTTTCAAACCGAAGGGCATGGCCCTATAACAATACAGCCCTTTGTCTGTGACGAAGGAAGTGTGTTCCTCGTCAGGTGGGAACATGGGGATTTGATTATAGCCTGAGTAGGCGTCCATGAAGCTAAGTATTTCATGCCCTGCAGTCGCGTCCACGAGCTGATCTATCCTGGGAAGTGGGAAGCTGTCCTTAGGGCATGCCTGATTTAGATTTGAGAAGTCTATGTAGACCCTCCACTTCCCATTGTGTTTTTTGACCAACACCGGATTGGAAACCCACTTCGGATACATTGATTCTCTAACGAAACCATTGTCGATTAATTTCTTAACTTCTTCTCTGAGGGCCTCATATCTCTCTGGATTGAGGGCTCTTCGTTTCTGTCGATGTGGCGTAGCCTTGGGATCGATGTTTAGGTGGTGGCAACTGTCCCTAGGATCAATGCCCACCATGTCGCCGTGTTTCCAGGCGAAAACATCAAGGTTCCTTACCAAGAAATTTTTTAGCTCCTCCTTCACCTTAGGTGGCAACTTGGTTCCCACCTATAGACACTTAGATTGATCCATTGGATCAATGGGGAAGGTCTCCAGCTCTTCCATTGGGGCTGTCTGGGGCTCGCAATCGATTATGTAGGGATCTAATTCCTCTAGATAAGTCATTTCTTCTACAGTTGCCCCTTTTTCAGGGATCCCTGTGGTGCTGAAGGGTCCGCCTTCCGCAGGGGCCTCAGTCATGAGAACGTCTCTTGGTATTGACACAGTCCCTTGTTCAGGGAGATCTTCCATGTCGACGTCGTTAAGGATGACGTTGGTGGTCCTTGGTTCGGCCTTTCTCAAAGAGTTGGAGTAGCATTCCCTAGAACCTCGTTGGTCTCCTCGGACCGTAGCCACTCCGCCGTCCGTAGGGAATTTCATGCACAGGTGGTGAATTGAGGTTACAGCGCATAATTCCTTCAGCGCGGGTCTTCCCAACACCCCATGGTATGCAGACCTACTGTCAACTACAAGGAATTCCATGAAGTTTCTGGTGACCAGTGGTTCGGCCCCAATTTCTATCGCCAAGGTGATCTTCCCCCTTGGAACGATGCTATCTCCCGTAAATCCGAACAAAGGGGAGTTTATTGGGGACAACTCGTGATCAACCTCCATTTTGTCGAACGTGGCACCAAAGATGATGTTGACCGAGCTTCCGTTGTCTACCAACATCCTTTTCAGGCCATTGCGAGCAACAACAGCTCTAACCACCAATGCATCACAGTGGGGATAATGTACCCCCAGTGCATCTTCTTGTGTGAAAGTGATTGGGGACGGAGACCTACCCGTAGATTGATTCACTATATAGCTTGACATGGCGGGATCAGTTACTTCCCTGGCATAGTTCTTTTGGGAATTCCTCGAATCTCCTCCCATGTGAGGACCACCGATGATGGTGTCAATCTCCCGAACAGGTTCGTTGCTTGGTTGAGGTCCTCTCCCTTGCCTTTGACTTTCCCTAGGTTCTTCGACGTTGCCCTCCCTTCGTTGGGGGTGGTCATTGTGGTTAGTCCGACGTCGTTCGTGGTTTCCAGGGGGTCGGTTAAGTTTGTAAGGAGCGTTCCTGGAGGGATGCTTTCCCCTAGTTTGGTTTTGATTTCGTGAGTGTCTCGCGACATCCCAGCAGTTTTCCGTGCGATGACCATGGGATTGGTGGTAGGAGCAATAGTTGGGGGCTTCATCCCTATCTCTAGGTTCAGCTCCTCGTCCCCTACCTTAACCCTTTTGTGGCGGTCTTTGGTAAGGTTGATGCTGATGCATTTCAGCACCAGGATTCACCTCCTCATAGGCTAAAGTGGGTACGGCATTGAGAGTGGCTGCAGCGAGCTCCTGTCCATGATTCAATGGGGCCTGATGGTCCATTAAGTGAGAAGTTGGGCCTTTTCCTCTTTGCATCTGTGGAGGCGGGAGACCTCGACTTGCCCGGTTCCTGTGATCCTTTAACTCTTCATTCAGAATTTCTCGCCTTATCATTTCTAAAAGGGCGTCATAAGTGGTTGGATCCTTGTTCTGTACGTCCCTCCAGAAGAGGGAGTTCATGTCTAACCCTCCCCTCAGGGCAGTTAACGCTTCCCTGTCTGTGACTTGTACACAATAAGTCATTTCGTCCGTGAAACGGGACAAGAAAGTTTTTAATGCCTCACCCCTTTGCTGTCCATGTCCTGCAGTCGCTGGATTGGTCTATCTCCCTCCTTGCTTGTCGCGAAGCGTTTTAAAAATGTCTTCTTCATGTCAGGCCAACTTCGGATGCTCCCTTCAGGTAGCCTTGTGTACCAGACTTCGGCACCTCCACTTAACGTTAGGTGAAAAGATCTGCACTTCGTTGCCGGAGTGGCCCCTTTCAAATTCATGTGTGTCTTGTAATTATTTATATGTTTGCCAGGGTCACCTCTCCCATCATACTTCGGGATTTTAGGGAGAGTGAAGTGGTTTAGCATGGGGGCATTTCTTATTGCTTCTGAGAAGGAGGACTGCTCATCATCGTTATCTAGGTCGCAGGATCTTTGGGGTTCATCTGAGTCTTCATCCTCAACCCTGAGGGGTTCGGGACGAGGCGGTGAGATTGCTGCCTCTTTCCTAGCCTGGCTCCTTCTTTCCCGCCTATTTCTAGGGGGCGGGGCCAGTGATTCATAGCTGCATGCTGGCCGACCTTCATGATAAGGAGGGTCTGGTCGCCATCCCCTGTCTGGATGAGAATAGGTTTGCCTATTTCTAGGCGCGGGAGGAGAGAGGTCTTGCCTATTTCTAGGTGCCTCCGAACCCATTCCGTCAAAAACACTTCCGGCCCTTCGAGGTCGTCCTTTTGGCTCGTGACTCGGGAGGTGGTCAAACGGTGCTCCATATGGCCTTTCTGGGGCGTAATCTATGGATGTCTCCATTTCTGCCTCCTTTTCTTGAGGGGCTTCCATTCCAGTATACGGGGTCTTGGCCGCTTGGCTTTGAACTTCTTCCTCTTGATAATACCCTTGTGCCTCAGGAAGGATGTCGTCTGGGGCCGTATATGGGGGGCATGATATCCCTGCCATTGCATGTTCGCCAGCATTTCTTGCATGGCCAGATTCTGCTGGGTTATGTTCCTCATGTTGGCGGCCATGGTAGCCATTTCCCTTGTAAGTCTAGCTGCCACCCTGCCTCCGCCTCTGGATCCTCAGCGCCTACGTATCGGAGGTCGTGGGTGTGGAGCTGGAGAAGTGTGTGAGGGCTCCCCTTTTTCAGGGTGCTCCCTTGTCCTTCTTGGGGCTTGATCATCGGTTGAACTCATGATTTATAAAGCTTCCCTTGTGTTCACAGGTTCCGATCCTTCCTTTCTTTCCGGATCCTGCACCAAAGTAGAGCTTCAAAGTTGTAACTTAACTTTTTCTTCGTGTGCTTTCGTGGTTAACCGTATAGTTTCCCACAGACGGCGCCAATCTGTTGACCCCAAAAAATGAATTCAACAGATACCGGGCCCACTCTCGCCGTGTCAAGTACGGGTCCGACACGTTTCTACCGGAATGCAATTGGTAGCTTTACTGTTTATGGACGTAGGAGGTACTTTCTGGTGGGAGACAAAAATGTTTGGGTTCCGGTAGTAGTATGTAAAGGGAATCACGCTAACAATGATCCCTGACTTCTTGTTTTTACACTTGACAAACAAATTATTCTTCTCTCGTGGAATATGTGGAAGGATAGATATGATACGAATCAGGATGTCTTTTATTTTTTGATAACTCTCAATTCTTTTTCCTCTCCTCTTGGGCCGAAAAATCCCCCCTCTTATGAACACAGAAACGAATCATTTATACAATTCCGGCAGACGTGGCGATCGTTAGATCAGATCCACGTGGAGGCATCTCCTAAGTTGAGGCTTCACGTCGCTGTCTAATCATCGCATTTAATGTTTGACCGAAGGTCAGCCACTCTAGTGACAGGCGGACATTAAATACAACTGCTTACTTTATTGTAGGCATCCCATCAATCAATCCAAAAAGATTTTCGAATCTTCTCGAGGCAACGTCGAGTTCATGACCCTCAGAGGACACTAAGAAGACCTTGGATCACGCATTGTGTCGTCCTTGAGGAAGCGTCTCATGCCGAGGCTATGAGAAATGTTTATTTATTGATGAAGGGCCTCGGCCCATTTCCTTCGCGGGGTTTCCGACCCATTTGATTATCCTCTTTGCTCCTTTCTGACCACCCTATACGTGGCTTGTCACGTGGCCATCTTTCTGCAATCCTGGAAACGGGGGGATAACAGTTAGTATTTGCACTTAATAAAGCAAATATACCTTTACACGAACCCCCACTTAATGAAAAAGTTTAATTTTCACTTTTGCCTTTACTTTTTTTTGGTAATTTGTCAACAATGTCTTTAATCAACCTTCATAGTCTAACTTTCACTGTACTAATAACGTTATAATATATAAAATTAATTTTCATAATGACATTCCTTTAATTAATTAATATATCTATATCATTAATGTATAATTAATTGAAAATTTTCATTTATGTAAAAAGGTAAGATGAAAATATATACTTGAATACAATGAATTCTATCAAAACTTTTATTTCATATTACTCTACATTTTTATTTCCTGTGCTTACTTCCCCCACCCCCACCATCTTTTCTCTTACTGTTTGTTTTTCCCAAAATAATTATTTTCATAAAATAAATCAAGGTAACTGTCTAGGGAATTGTGTGTTTCCGTTTCTTAAATTGTCAATGGAATATAATTCAGAACTAGCTTTTGATTTTAAGTTCTTACCAGATGTTTTCATAACTTTTAATCATCTCATCTTGGCTTTCACATGATTATTAAAAAAGAGGTGCATGTCTCCAATTATACAAAATTTAATCAGATCGAATCAAATCGAAATGAATCAAATATGTTTACTTGGATTTAGGTAAATCAAAGCAAGAGGCTAAATGTGTCGCTGCTTTTGACAAATTAAACGAGGTATAACTTTTTTATATTTTGTGATTTTGGATATATTCAATGAATATAAATTATGCATCGATTTTCGCATTCTAATATTCACATGTGAGCATACTTTACTTTTTAAATTTGATTAGGCCTATTTATATTCAAATAGGTTTGATAAGAATTTTGTTACGTCAATGTAAGAATTTTATAATGTATTTTGAAATTGTCATTCACAATAAAGCAAAAGGTGTAAAAATTCAATTTTATGGATTTAAGTATGCAAGTTGTTTACATATGCAATGCATTTAGTAATTTTTTTATATGATTGATTATTGTCAATTCAATTTAATCTTTGATAATTTGATATTTTTAGTTCTTCGTCCTCAAGTATGTTCTTTTTGTAATTTTATTTCGTATTTGATTATCATTTTCTATCTTTTGCGCGGAATCTAAAAATCAGGATTCCAAATTCTCATTGAGAAAATTACAAAGTCTAATAATTGTATTTTTTGTATTTATATTTTTTGCAAGAGATGTATATGAAGTTTTTTTTTGTTTTTTGCGATATTATATTAGACTATAAATATTATTTTGCTTAGAAAATATTTTCTCAAAGAAAAAATTTATCATCGTAAGAGGTAAATCAAAGGTGCTCTACGTATGGTGGCTATCAATTTATTTTTCTTTTTCTTTTTTTTGGTCAATAAAATATACAATAATTTAGAGTGTGTTTGATACACATTAAAATCGAAATAATGCATTTTTTTGTGATATGATGGTGAATATGTGGTTGAAAAAGAAGGAAAAGTTATTGATGTGATGAAAAATGTTATTTTATTGAAGAATATTTAGTTAAAAATAAATAGAAGAATGAAAATGAAAATGAGAATGTGACTCAAACAAGGGTTTAGCCTCTCTTTTTTCTCCCTTCCTCAATACTATTTAGCAGTGTAAAGTTAACTTTGCCAAAAGCATCACAAGAATTTGTTAAAATATGAACTTTCCAAGATAGAGTTCTGCGGTATGGTCGTGTGGTATCGTTCTACTCCTAATTTTTCTCTTATAAATTGTTTGTCTGCTATCATGAAGTCACGTTTATCTAGGCATGCTCCATAGGGTGGGTAAAACTCAAACCAACCCGCCTAAACCGCTCGAACCGACCCAAACCGATCGATTTGGGTCTTTTATTTTATTTTATTTTATAGGTGGGTTGGGTTTTGGACAAAGAATGCGGGTCGGGTTGGGTCGGGTTACGGGTTAACCCAAGAAAACCGATTTAACCTGACCCAACCCACTTAGTTAAAAAAAAAAAGACTCAACTCCATTCCAAATGCAAAAGTCATTGGACAAACAAGTTACAAAATACAATTATATAACTCTAACCTAATAATCTTCATCATCCTCTCTCTCTCTCTCTCTCTCTATCTCTCGCCTACAGTCCAACTCCACTCACCGTCGCCCCTCTTATTTTCTCACCAAGAAATGGGAAAGTATTTTTTTTGTAAATTTCTTAAGTGTTAAAATTTGTCGGTGAAAATCTTTTAGAATTTTTGCACTTTAAAATCTTGACGAAGTTATACTGAGTATCTATGATTATTCCAAGTTTATAACTTAACATGTGGTTATGCTATTAAAAAGTTGTTTAGTGGATTTTTGATTAATCTTTCCCATTTCTTTTAAGTTTTGATTTGAAAACAAATACAGTTTTAATTACAGGTACAAGATGCTTCTATTTTCTTTCTTTAACATTTTTTATTTATGCATTTCATGTGGTTGATAATTTTTTATTGTCGGAATATATTTTTATGATTTTTAATATCCAAACCGACCAACCCGATCGAAACTTGATGGGTTGGGTTGGAACACATAAATGGGTTGGATTGGTTTGATTTTTTATCAAACCGATCATATTGGATTTGGGTTGGATAAAAAATCGACCCGACCAACCCGACCCACGCCCACCCCTACTGCTCCATCATAAAATTTCCTTTTAAAACACCTTTTGATCTATGCTCATACCCTTTTACACAACATTATCAATTTCTATTCGCTTCCATCTCCACCCTCATTATCAAACATATAATTCTACAAAATTTATAAATTTATAAGTTTCATATATGATTTTTCTACAATAGAATTGACTCGACGAGCAAAGCTCATAGTAGGGTGGACATGAATTTTGAAGCAATGCAAAGTGCAAACAACAAAAGTCTTGATAAAAACTTCAAAAAAAATAGAAAAAGGTTATGGGACGTTGACAAAAAAATATTGTGTACAAATAAATATTATTGTAATTAAAATATTACATTCGTTTGGCTATCATGAAGTCGGGTTTATGTCTAGGCCTTCTCCATCCTAAATTCCCTTTTAAAACACCTTTTGATCCATGCTCATTAGGCCATTTTACACAACATTAACAATTTTTGTTCACTTCAATCTTCACCCCTCAATATCAAACATATGAGTGTGTTTGAGACACATTCTTTTGAAAAAATGTATTATTGAATAGTAGATTGATGGAGAATGTATGGTTAAAAATGAAGGAAATGTTATTGATGTGATGAAAAATATTATTTTATTGAATAATGTGTGGTTGAAAATGAATAGAAGAATGAAAATGAAAAAAATAATGTGTACCAAACGGGACCATAATTCTACAAATTTTACAATTTTATAGGTTTCGTGTGTTATTTTTCTACGGCTGAATTGATATATATCCTCTACAATATTAAAAGAGAGAAGTTTGTGCCACTGTTCAAATTACATCACTGATGACGTAATGCCGACGTCATTAATCACTTACATTTTAATTTGATATTATATCCTTTGTCCTTTACCTCTATCATTTTCCATTATTTTTACTTCTTTGTCTGCCTTTTTTTGTCTCAGCTTTCTGTCTTCTCTGTCCATTTTTAACACTTTAACACGCAAACTCGAGTTCATTGTTTGAACAGTCATCGAACTTTACTAAGTGTCACATTTCACTAACCGAACTTTAAGTTGCACCCGATCACTAACTGAACTTACTTAAGTTGCACTCCATCACTCACCTTGTTAATTCCGTCAATGGCGTTTGCCTACGTGGACGACGATTGTCTCACCTGGCCGTTAATCCCCTTCCACATGGCAGGCAAGTGCCATGTCAATAAAAGAAATCGGCCAAAACACGTCTTTTATCATGAAAAGCATCAAATGGAATGAAGTATTTGAACGAACCCTAACCCCAAATTTCTCCTCGAAGAAACTCCCAATTGGTAAGAACCCTAGCGCGAACACAAAATTGAACGAAAATTGAAGGCCCGGTGGGTGATTCTCGAAACCTGGCATTATGGAGAGAACAAATGGAGGTAATGCAGAAATATTCCCACCTCTGTACTTCATTAATTTCATTGATGTTGGATTTGTTGTTCGAAGTAGATGTGTCCGATATGAATTGATTTCTTGTTTGTGCAAAAGATTGGTGGTATGCTACTGTTGCCAATTGTTGGAAGCTTGAGTTGAGTTTTGATTGTTCAATTTCTTTATTCCCAGTTGCTTGTGCTTGAATAATGTTTTCTATTTATGTTGATGAAAACGGCATGCAGATGAGGGATAATTGAGGGACAAGCATTTGAAATAGTCTGCAGTTGATTGGAAGCATTTGAAATACTCTGCAGTTGATTGGAAGCATTTGAAATAGCTGATCCCCTAGTTTCTATTTAGTTGTTCTGACTAATTGAGGGATAAGCATTTGAAAATGATAATGCAGCTGATTTGAATTGAGTTCCAGTTACCAGCATTTACTGAACATTCTGTTTCTTATGTTTGCTTTTGACCTACCTTTTTTGTGTGTTAGGAAAGAATAAGGGCATTTGCCACAGTTGCAGACAACCAGGGCACCAATTGTGGACATGCCCAAAGAAGCAAAGATGTCCAGATTGTGCCGATGGTTTTATAAAATGGATGGAAGTAGAAAAGACTGCAAACATTGGTCGGTTATTCTTTTGTTGCACTAGAGATTGAGGGAAACAAGACCGCAAAACAAGATGCACAAGATAAGGGCCAGTCCAGTGGTGTGAAAAATGAACGGGAAACAAGATGCAATTGTTCAGCCATTCAGAAGGCTGAGCATGAAACTGAAGATCTATCGGGTTTGTTCAAAACTTGTACTCGAATTATTGAACAGTCGGACGTCGAGATATCCATCAACATTACGTTCCGCAAGGGAAAATGAGATGTGGATGGAAATGATAAACAAAAGGGAAGATATTAACGAAGACTGTCCACCTATATAGTTGATGAGAAGATCTCTTATGTAGAATTTGCTTACCTTCTATATTTCATGCTGTGATGTAGTGTACCAGAGATTATTTAAGTAATCTGAAGTAGTTAGTTTACATATGCAGTGTTGCTATTTACTTTATTTGAGTAATTATTTTGACATTGACCTTTGCTAGTGATTCTTGCCTTTACTAGTGATTCTTGCCTTTGCTAGTGATTGTAATGTAACATAACCTAAAGAATAAGGCAATGCTAGTGATTGCTGCAAACAAGTGATTTCCCAAGTGCAGAGAAAATGCAGCAGTGATGAAAGTAACTGGTTTTTCAATGTTCAGTTTTGGTGGATAAGCTGTAGGGTGAATGAGCAAAATTAGCATAAGTTAACTACTGACCACAGTAAACTGAGTAATGTTATTCTATCTGTACTGTTCAATTTCCAGCTTCAGATCAAATTCTATCTGTCCTCTTCAATTTCTATCTGCAGTGATACACTATTTGAATTCAATTGCATCTTTATTATAAACAACAGAAATAAAGAAATAAACAGCGACACTTGACCAGAAACAGACTTAGATAAATGATGGCTATGCTTTATTACAATCTGTTTTGAACACCAGCCAAGAACCAGCATTAAACCAGCATTAAACCAGCCAACACCATCCAAAAAAACCAGCATTAAACCATCCAACACCATCCAAAAAAAAAAACCAGCATTAAACCAGCCAACACCATCAACAAAATGCCAAAACTACTTTCCTATGTACATTACATGAAACCAGCCAACACCATCCCAAAAAAAAAAAGAGCATTAAACCAGCCAACACCATCAGTTTCTGGAAGTTCCACTTGCTTGGTCAACGATGCTCCACCATCAGGGACAGAAGGAGCTGGCCCATCCTTGAGAACAACTGGTTGCCGGTTAACCCCGGGAGTTGGCATAAAGTGATAATTGTGAACTTCATCACGTGCTTGGGTCGAACTAGATCCATTTCCTCGGTCGGGAACCAGTTTTCCCTGTCAATGAAAAACAAAAGACATTATCAGGAAGGTCACTTATCCCTGAAAGCAATAAAATCTGTATAAGAAAAAGGAATAAGCTCAACTGATTATGTTCAGATGAGAAACCATAAAGCACTTACATGTCTTCTTAAGTCTTCCGAAGCGTGCTTCCCGTAGGGATTGGCTCCAAATGTCCCTCAAACCATTCAATGAAATTAATGAAGTACAGAGGTGGGAATATTTCTGCATTACCTCCATTTGTTCTCTCCATAATGCCAGGTTTCGAGAATCACCCACCGGGCTTTCAATTTTCGTTCAATTTTGTGTTCGCGCTAGGGTTCTTACCAATTGGGAGTTTCTTCGAGGAGAAATTTGGGGTTAGGGTTCGTTCAAATACTTCATTCCATTTGATGCTTTTCATGATAAAAGACGTGTTTTGGCCGATTTCTTTTATTGACATGGCACTTGCCTGCCATGTGGAAGGGGATTAACGGCCAGGTGAGACAATCGTCGTCCACGTAGGCAAACGCCACTGACGGAATTAACAAGGTGAGTGATGGAGTGCAACTTAAGTAAGTTCAGTTAGTGATCGGGTGCAACTTAAAGTTCGGTTAGTGAAACGTGACACTTAGTAAAGTTTGATGACTCTCAAACAATTAACTCCGCAAACTCCCATACTTGGTACTCTCCATTCTTCACCCGTCTCCTCTCTTCAGCAGTTCAGCCTTCTCTTCGTTTCTCTCTCTCGACATTGCTCTCTCTCTTCTTCACCTCTTTTTTTTTCCTTCGGTTCTGTCTCTCCTTGTTATTGTCACGGATTTCCTCCATTTTAAGTGAAACTCTTCAAGTGGAAGTTCTAAGGTTCCGAATCAATGGCGGATATCGAGGTTGCTGCGTCCCCATGGCGGTGGTCGTGCTTCGTTCCCTTTCTTCAAGGTTAATTTTTTTTTTTTAATTTCACTTATTTTTCCAGATCTAGGTTTTTTTTTCATCGGAGAGTATGGTATCTCTTGGAAAATTTTTGACTGGAAACCTAAATAAACATTTAGGTGAAATGGACAGAGAGAAGCTAAATAAACATTTAGGTGAAATATTTTTTAACCCCCAAGTAAAATTTAATTTCTACTGGAATATAAGTGATCTACTAGGTCAGGAAGAAACTCTGCATACTCAGGATTAGTAACACAGAAAATCTGCTAGAATATCAGAGTTGTTGTCGTCTTCACCTGATGCTTTTAGAGGATAAATAATCAATACATCCAACCCAGAAGTGTCTGAGCTGCCAGAGTTCCCAGAATTGCCTGAACCAACACCGATAGAAGTGACAAACTCCCCTTGATTTAATTCTTTTAATGAATCATGAAGATTTGGAATAATGGAATTAAATCTGTGGAGTTGGCGCATATTGATTTTAAGTTCTTTGAAGATGATTTATTCATTTAATTTTGTTGTGCTTTTAGTCTTGGTTTAGCAATTATCATTGGTCTCAGTGTATTTTAAACAAGAGAAATTCTTATATTTCCCTTTGAAGCTGTTGTCATTGCTACCGGGATTCACACATTTTTTGGAAAGGCTGCTCATCTTGTTGATAGTACTAACCAAGTTGGGCACTTTCAAAAGGCAAGTAACTAGAAATATGCCAATTTTTTCCTGGAATTCTTATATTTCCCTTTGAAATCTTACATTTTAGTATTATTTTGTTGTTGTATTGGTTAGGTCTTGACTGCGATTGGGAACTTTTGTATTTGCTCTATTGCGGTGGGAATGATTATAGAGATTATTTGATGGTGCAATAAGAATGAAAACAGTCAGACGTGGTGCAGTTGTCCCACCGACCCACCTATCTAAATTCCAGTATATACCAGCCCTTTAATCTAAATTACACTACCCAAGGCCGATCTTCAATGTTGATTAGTTGCATATGTAGTTTCTTGGTGTTTATGATTGTGCGTGTTGCTCCTTTAACTATTGAATATTTGGCATGATTGGAACATTAAACATTTGTCCTTTTCTTTTCACAGGTGGGTTGATGAGGTTATTCTTGATGCGCTGTGGGTGATAAATCAAGAGTTCCTTCACAAGCACCAAATCGATTATGTTGCTCACGATTTTCTTCCGTAAGGATTTCTTATCAAAAATTCCTCTTATAAATGATGTTTGGATTGATATGGAAAAGTTAGGTCATTCTAAGATGTTGGAAAGATATGAGGGGTATCCTACCCTTTTTCTCCCTTTATCTGCTTGGTTTAAAATATATAATGTGCATTCACTTCTATTTAAACTGAGATTGGTAACTGTCAGCTACGGATGGATCCTTTTTCTTCCTCATTCATTTAACTTTTTTTTTGTTTTTTATACTTTGATCTGAAGTTTATCTTGTAAAATGTTAATAATCAAGCATTGGTCTTAAGAAATTATTTTATTCTTCCTTTTAATCCTACTGACTAGCGAACAGCATTGACCTATTTAGATGAAGATGGGAAAATGCACGGGGTCAGCAAAGGTGCACCCGAGCAGGTAAATAGTGCCCTTTAACCTTTTGTTACGGTTTTTCTGTTGTTTTATAATTATAATTTTTGCCTCACATATGTATTGTAGATTCTAAATCTTGCGCATAATAAATCTGAAATAGAGCGAAGGGTACAAGCTGTGATTGATAAATTTGCAGAAAGAGGGTTGATTGAGAACTTTTCTCGCTGGAGGTTATAAATGGTAAATCCATTTTGTACCGTGTTATGAAGGATATTTTAACTGGTGCATATTAAGAAGCGAATTTCTTGTTTATGCTATCCCTCATTATGAAGAACGACGTGATTTCTTTTTGACTTCTATTGTCTTGGTCAGGCAGGTGCTTATTTTCCCAAAAGGACACAATGTGGAGCACTTGTCAATGTATTTAGATGTGGCCGATTCAGCAACCTTGCCATATGGTTGGAACCTATACTTCCCATTCCTTTTTTTTAGATAGTATTATCATAATAGCTTGTGATTTTGGATTTCTTTTCGGGGGTTAAAAAGATTACAGATGGCAAGCAATATTGGGAATTTGAGCCATGGTAAGTTCCTTTATTACACTGTTTTTATTTCACTTTATTTTTCGTATCGTCGATTTCAGTTACGTTAATAACATTTATTCTTTTAACTAAAAAGTTAGTGTAAATACTTATTTGTTAATTGCATGTACCAATTCTGCAGTCTATGCTTTGGAGAGTGATCAATGGAAACTGTATTATCTATCATTTCCTTTATCATTTACATCCTGTACGGACTATAAAAGAGGAGGTTGAATTTATTGTTCATAAGCTGAGTTGCCATATAAATCGAGTTATTTTTGGGTTTATACTGTAAACTATATCAATGCTAATTTTGTTTCTGAGGATAATAAATATTAGTCATATGTTGAGCTTTAGATGATTTTATTTTCTTGACTTCAATGTGATCACGTGTATTTTTATGACATTGTGTTCCAATGTTCTTGGAGATTATGGTGGAAACTGTAATGAGTTCTATTTGTGCGTTGGTTATGGTAGTGTAATGGGTTCTATTTATGTATTTATTATGGCATAACTTTCACTGTGAATCGAGCCTATATTTTGACTAATGACAATTTATAGTCTAAGGGAGTATCACTTAATGTAAACATAATGTTCAGATTTGTAACTTGTGTTCGTTATCAGGTAGGGATTTTATTCACCTTGCAAGTGCAAATGGACGTCAAAGTATGTTCATCGAAAATGTCTGGATCATTGGCGTGCTGTGAAGGTATGTTCTATTAGTTCCAAAAATTTATTCTTCACAAGTATGCCCTTTCAATTTTAGCTTCTAATGATATCCAGTTTGCTTAATTACTTTAAATGTTGCATCTACTGATTTGCTAATTGATTTTGCTTAATCTACTACTCTCTTTTCCTTATTTCATTACACAGAATTGTGGTTTGATTTGAGATCGATTGTTGGTTTAGCATCTTTAAACGTGAAAATATAATCAGGTATCGAACCCCCAATTGTAGCTATGGGGCATGTGTCTTGTTCTTCCTTTGTTGTAGATTGTTACTTAACTTGCTTTAATGTGACCCCCTGATTTAGCAAATTAGCTCATGATTTCAATTTATTTAAAAGAAAAAATTATTAGTTTTACAGAATGTTGATAGGGTGGGAGACTGGAGTATGTGGGAAGTTCAAAAAATATACTAGGTTTAGGAAAAATAAATTCTTTCCAAACTATTTTAAAGTGTCCAATTCTTCCTGCAGCTATTCAACCATAAGTGCTGCGCTTTTTTTAGTATATATGGCTCTTAGAGGCCTTATATCAAAGAGCATCTGCATCGCATTCTATCTTATATTTTCATGAATCCACATTGACATTGTCTATCACAATATACTCAGTAACATATGGAATAAGAATAACCTACAAGATGAATTGTCCTTTTATCATTTCTCTCCAAATTTATTAAACCTCGAGCAAAGAAATACATGCGTAATGTTAGAATGACCTACTCAAATATATATTTTTCCTTAAAACCCAACTTCGGACAACATCCTAAATTATGTGCGACTGTTAAAATATCTGACACACATAACCTTTAGATGGAACGAAAACAAAAAGAAGCATCACAATTCCAAGCCTTAACTAACCCTCAAAACTCCCCTACCCCCATTCACTTCTTCCTAACTTTTAAATATTTTCATTTGAATTAAAAAAAGGAAGAAAACGAGGAAAATCTTTTGAGGAAGAGGAAAATAGGGAAAATTTGCTCAAGGCACATGTGAGGAAATATTTGTAGGACTTGGATAAGGGAGAATCTACTGAGATTTACTAAAAGCAAAATGACAAGATAATCAGAGAAAAAAGTACTTTATACATCCAATTCAGTGAAAATAATCAATATTTTATAATTAGGGAAATAGTTCGAAAAGTCTTGATAAATGGAGGGAATATTTTAGGAGTGCAAGTTCATATATATTTGATATAGTTGAGCATTCAATCATGGTTGCAGTGTAAAGTGACAGTGTTTTCTTTGGGCAGAATTGCATAAATGCTTTTCACATGTAAAGTGACAGTGTTTTCTTTGTGAGAAAATTGAATTATCATTTCCAAATGATGATGATGTTGAAAAAATTGACGAAAAGTGTAAAATTGAGGAGTCTCAATTGTTTGAAGAAGTCTCAAGAATCAAAGAAATTCTTGAGAAAATTTCATGATTCTTGGCAGGTCAAAGGAGAGCCCAATATTTCTTGTATCTGCTCTAGGTTTTATAAAGCACCCGAGCTTATTTTTGGACCTACAGAATATACTACATCTATAGACATTTGTGCTGCTGGCTGTGTGTTTGCTGAGCTACTTCTTTGACAGGTAGTTCTTTTATTTTTTTCAAATATAATATTTCATTTACATGATAGCTAAAAGAATTTCTCACGTGTTATGTTGACTTTCACTTTTCAGCCCTTGTTTCCTGGTGAGAGTGGAGTAGACCAGCTTGTTGGGAAGTTTTGCTCTTATTCCTGTAGAAAATGATGGGAACAACATCATGAGGTGTTAATAAATTTCAATTGTTTAAGGTGTTAATAAATTTCACTTTTAGCTGAAGCAGTATCGCTAACGATAAGGTGTTAATAAATTTCAATTGTTTAAGTTCTCCCTATCTTTGTGTTAATTCTATTTCAAGATTTTGTTTAATGAATTCAATTTGTGTTGTATGTACACTAATCTTACTTCATTTTTCTTGGTAGAAATATGAAAGATGTGAATTTTGATGTCCATGAATTTATGAAGGTTCAACCTGATCTTGAAGAGGAGCCATTATCAGATCTTGAAGAGGAGCCTTTAAAGCTGCCAACGCACTGGAAGAGTTTGGTGAGGGTTCTTTTAATGAGCTACCTGGACAGATTGGTGAGGGTGTCTTTAATGAGTTATTAGGTAGGTATTCTGATGTATCGTTTCCTCCAAGATTATGTTGTATTGTCTCCATTTTCTTTTCCCTTGACGGGACATTGATGTTTGCTTTCATCTTCCCCAATTGTTGTTATTAAGTTTTCATTTCTTCGATATTGGCATTTTAAATGGTGTAATTTAAAGATACCTTGAAACAATTTCATGTTATTTTCACTATTGTTCAATTCTGGAATTACAAAAATTTTAACGGTTATCGTGCAACGCACGATCCACACTAGTATAAATTAAGGATTGGAGAAAATTTTGAATACTAATTTTACCCTTTCATTTTTGAACTTTTGACAATAATGCTGTAAAGTCCCAAGAAAATAAAATAGCAACAACAACAACAACAATAATAATAGAGTATAATTAACTATTCTATGTACTATATATTTTATATTTTGGAAAAGTTGGGGCGACTAAAATGATACATTTATTAAATTCAATTTTATTTGGGTCAAATATTTAAATATTGATATAGCAATGATGAATATATCAATATTGGACTCGTTGAATAGCTCTTAATTAATGATATATAATATGCTCGAGAAAAAGTCGGCTCGAATAAGTCAACTCCAAGATATTTCAATTTGAAGAAATTGATGAAAAACTAGTTTTGCAATTTAATTGAAACCTTGAATGAAAATGTGATTTGCCACGTGTAATGTGCATGGAGTGTTTTATTTTTTGATTTTGAATTTTATGAGGTTAGTATACACGTGTAGGTTAAACGGTAGATAATGTAGTTTTTGTTTTAAAATGATTAATTGTTGATTGCATAGAATATTGTGATTAAGACTTTTATTTAGGCAAAACACGGCAATTGACAATTTTTACGCCTACAAAAATTCATTTTTCCCTTTCAACTCTAAATACCATACAAAAGTTCTTACTATTTACCCTAAAAAATAAAATAAAATATAGATATACATATCCGGTAGCAGCAACACATGTAGAAAATAAAGTTTGGAACGTGATTTTGGACTTTGCTTTTCAAAAACTATTTTACCTAACAATGTAGGATTACGAGGTGCAAGTGATTTATCCCGTTTAATTTATTTTTCATGTTGAAGAATATTATGCTAATGAAAGCTACGATATGATATGTAATGGTCATCTGGTATCAAAAATCTGATATATTTGAACTATTACCGGTTTCTAAAGATATGATATGACAATATGATATTTTTGACACATGATTTAATATTTTTATTCGGGATTGTACCATTGATTCGTGTCTTATTGAGTATTCGCATATACTCACTCATTTTCCTCCTACTTCACATGTTAGAACGAATCGTGGTGTCAGTATTTATGGAACTCAATAAAAATAATCCGGTGCAACAAGGCATTTTTTTAATTTCAACAATTTCTTAGTAGTTTATTTCGTAAAGATTTTTATTTAGAAATTTAAAACATGTTTTGTTGAGTTATAAATTTAAAAATGTGTTAAGCTTTATTAGTGGAATTAACATTTTATTACTTATCTAATAAATGCGATATGCATGTTTTTTAATATTTATTTGGTTATGAGTTTTTTTTCAATTAAATTGTGCCCGTTAATTTCATATATTTACACTGTTAAAGTTTAAATTTGGTAGCGATTTAAAAATTAAATTTTGGATCATTACAGTTTGGTATCAGAGCTTTAGGTTTAATTTTTTGTAGACTCAAATTTAAAAAAAGATTTGTCAATTTTGAGGTGTATTTCTAACTATTAAAATAATTATTATATTTACTTAATATGAATTATGCACGTGTGTGTGTATATATATATATATTCAATAAGTGTGTGTGCATGTTTTTCCTCGCTAAATTCATAATATGTATTACGATAGTATATGTGTAACAAATTAAATTTAGTACGGTATGTGACGTGTGAATTAATACTAATTTTAGGATATGGCACCATCTACCCACATGAATGTGATGCGTGATTTGTTGCAAGTGGTACAAGAATTGAGGAGACAGAATCAAGCACCTCTACCACAAAATGCACCACCACCGCAAGACGCATCTCCGTTTGTAAAAAAACATGCATTGATTCACAAAATTTATCACACACAATTGCACATGTCATATATATCATATAAAATACATATCGCCAATTTGTTGATTTTACCGTGTTTTAGACTTATTGTAAGTATTCACATACTACAAAAAGTAACTTATTATCTAATTAGTGATTAAGCAATCAAATAGTTCAATTGGAATGTAAAATCAATCAAGAAAAAAAATACTAAACTAATTATCTTGAATTAATATAAATGAAAATATGGTTCAAACACTCATCCAATACAATTGAAAAACTAGCCTAACAATTTAAGAATTAAATTAAAAGGAACAATTAGAAAATCATCGAAAAGAAGAAATAATGAAGAATTATAAATTTTTCATGTTCTTGATATGAATCTGGATGAAGAATTTTCAATATCCTATGCAATTCGTCTTGATTCCACATTGTTAGTCTTATTCTTCGCCTCTAAAATTGATTAGAATCTATGACAAAACTTTTAAGTATTTACAATTTAGTCCTCAAACTTTGAATTTGCTTCATTTTAGCCATTTTTCATTCTTTTTTCCAATTATTCGTCCACACATAAGTTTTTCCTAATAAAAACAATAAATAAAAAAATTAGACACTAATCCGCCCAAAGAATAACAAAATATCATTATTTAGCACCCCAAATAAATGTAGAAATTACACTTATCAACATGTTCACATTTGGCACACTTAGGTGCCCCCTACCTATCGACAAACATGTCAAGCGCCTATGATAGCCGGTTGATTTCCCAGCTCGGAGAGCTCGGCTACATTCCTCACATAATCTCAATAGTAGTGTAACGATCCAAATTTTTAGAATTTAAATCGCTGCCAAATGTTTCATTAAATATTTTACGTGATAAATAATTATTACAAAATTTATGTAAAGGTGGTTTAAACAAGATTAATTTAAAATTTTTCATGTTCTTTAATTTATCCATTTATCACCTAATTAATGCATAACACGAAAATCTCACCCAAGATGATTTTTAAAATTGACCAGGAAACTTAGATTTAAACTCCATAATTAATACATGCAATCAGTGTCCCTAAATTTATAGTTGCGAGAATCTTAAATAATGTTTCTTAATCCATTTCTCCTAATAAGCTACACTAAAATCTAATTCACTTTAATTTATTTATGTATATCACGCTTTGTTATACATGGTAGACAAATGAATATACAATAAAATATTGATTTCACAAATTCAACATCAAAAACAATATAGTTCATAATCAAATTGTGTTCCAAGTTCAAATAAATGAAAGAGATTAATAAATTAACAAAATAAGGTTACTACTGTAAAAATAAAATATTCAACTATATTATAGCAAATTTATTTTATTAGGTCAAATGAATCCAGACACAACGATAACACCTCACTGCCAGCCTATCAACTGCTCGTTTTAGCCTATGAGATAGGAAAATTGGGAGTATATATGAATACTCAATCTCGAATAAAAATATCAATTCACGCATCAAAATAATCATACCGTCATATCATATCTTAATACCGGATGATCATATCATATCATACATTAGCATAACATTTATCAACACGAAGAAATAAAATTAAACCGGACAAACCACTTGCAACTCGTAATCCTATCTCGATAGATTAAACGAATTTTGAAAGAAAAATATGATTGCATACTACGAGCTTGTTTGATAGATATTAAAATCACATTAAGATTGAAAAATTAGTCGTTATTGTTGACTTTTATTAGACAGTGAGACTCAATAACGACTATATTTTCATTTTTAATTGGATTAAAATCCCTTCCAAACAAACTCTACAAATCCTTTTCTCAAAATATTTGCCTCCGTAAATATGGGTGCGTGTATGTTTTGAAAATAATTTTAATGGACGCAAATTCTACTTTGAAAATACGTGTGGCCGATATTTGGTTCTCTCTATCGGACTTTTGTGGTGAAATTGTAAAGGGGGATTTTTCAAAATGACCTATGAATAGTAGTTTTTTAAGATTTTTGTTAAAAAGTCAATTTTACCCTTAATGAAATGGGGCATTTATTGCAAAACAAGTCCTTAAACTTTTTATTCTTATTTTTATTCGTCATCACGAGACGTTTCTTCTAAATCTGATTTTTCTTCAAATATTTATTCATTTATTTCTATTTTTTCAATATCAACTTCTTCACATTCATCTCTAATTTGTTCAAAATCCGTAATTAATATTCAAACTTTCTTTTTTGGGCATTCAGTGCTTATATGTCCTTTTTCATTGCAATTCCAACATTTGCATCGTTTTTATCTAATGATTTTTTATTATAAGGTTTATATTTTCTTCTAAAATATTTTCTTTTTGTTTTAAAATATTTCTTTTTAAACTTATTATATTTTTTATATTTCTTGGGTCTTATTTTTCTTTTTCTTTTATAATCATAACATCCTCAATTTCCTAATATTTCGGTATCTCTACAACAAATCATATCTTGTATAAATCCTAATTGTTTATAAATAATTTGATTACTACACATAGTACTTATTTCATCTTTTATAGTTCTTATAATAAATCCTAATGTATATCCTTCTTCATTTCTTCCTAATTGTTTTTCTTTAATTTTATTTTGAAAATAATTATTCCATGGTGGTGGTAATTTTCTAATAAAAACTTCCTTATAATAATTATTACCAGCTCCACTTCCAAACATCATATAATAATATTTACTATATTCACAACAATATTCATTGAGGTAACACATATTACAAATTTGTAAATGTTCCATTCTGTTTTTAGCATCTTCTATTTCTTCTAATCTTGCTTTAGTACTTTCATTTACCTAGTTTTCTCCAGCAAATTCTCTATAAATTCTTGTATCGACTCTATTTATTCATTCCATTATACTAATTCCAAATCCTGCTTCAATACTATCTTTCCAAATGTCTTTTGTTGTTTCTTCTAATCCTCTATACCAATTAAAAACGTTTCCTTTAAATGTTACTAATAAATATTCAATTCTATTTTTATTATCTGTATTACTGCGATTATAATTAAAGTGTGCTATTATATTAGTACTCCATTCATTTATAGCTCTTCTAACATCTAATTCACAATCTAAATTTAAATATGAACCTGCAATTTTCATTGGGTTTGATTCTCTCAATACTGGTTTAAATTGGTCTCTATACATTTTGTTTTTGGTAGTTTTAAAATCTACTTTTGTATTAACATATCTTCTAGGGTCTATTTCTGCTTCATATCTAACTGTGCTAGTTTCTCCATATTCTTCTTGTTTGACTGCTCGTGGTCTTCCCGTTTTTCCGACCATATGATTTTTAGTTATTTCTTCACAAATTTTTAAATCTTCTAAGTTAAATATTAAATTTTCAATATTTTCGTTCATTGTTCGTCTATAATTAATTTTTCTTCTTCTTTTTCTATAAGATTTTATTCTTACTTTCTAAGATCAATCAATAATCTTTCTATATCTTCTTTTAATCCTCCATTAAGTTTTATTAATTCTTCATATTTTTCAATTTTCTTTCTAACTTCTTTAAGTTCTTTGGCATAATCTGGTTTAAATGGTTTTTCTTTATTTAGATTTTCTATTATTCTATTTAAAAGATTTTCTATTCTTAAAAAGTTATTTTGTAGTCTTTCTTTCTCTTCTTCGTACCCTATTTCAATTCTAGTTATTTTTTCATCAATTGTTTTTATATTTTTCTCAATTAAATTAATTTTATCATTCATACTCATATTTTAAGTTTTTTATAAGATGGTTTTTCAATTTCAAATCCTAATTTATTTAATAGAATATCAAGTTTATAATTAATAATATCTATCTTTTCTTCTAAAATTGCTATTTTATTAATACTATTCTTTTGTGCAATTTTTGATATTTGATTTTGAATTTCTTCAAATTTAGCTTCATCAAATATTTCTAAATTATTAATTTGTTCTTTTATTTTATTAAATTGTTTAGACATATTTTTGCTCAAAACTTCTAATCTTTCTTTAGCTATTTCATCTTTTGGATCTATATTATTTATTTCGTCTATAGCTTCTATATCTTTAGATTTTAATTGTCCTAATTGTTGCCATAAAAATGCATTAGTCCAATTTGTAGTCATATTTAACCATTCATCTGTATTTCCCATGAGCTTAAAGGTTGAAATAGGGTTGTATTCCATTTTTTAGTTTGATAACTTCCTATTGGTAATCTAATATTTTCTATTTCTTATTTATCAAATCTTATTTTTGTTGGTAAACTCATATTAGTCTGGTAAGTTTAAGGAATTAATTATTATATTATTTATCATTTGTCTTATTTCTCTTCTAAATTATTCTTCTCTTCTTAATTCTCTTGTAATTTCATTCCTTAATAATTCTCTTTTAATTTTATTCCAATTAGAAATTTCTTTTTCTATTTCTCTACGATTATTGTCTGTTATTATCTGTTCTTCAAAGATTTTTATTTTATTATCACAAAATTTTCTAGTTATTCCAGGCATATTCTTATTCTATATCGTCAAAACTAAGATCAAAATCACATAATTCAGAAACTTCATTATAACTTATATGCTGTTCTATAGTTTCAAAAGTTCTTACACTATTTTCACTGTCTAACCAGAAAAATATAATCATTTTTATTATTTCTTTAGGCAATCTTTCTTTTAATCCAAATGATACAATTGTAAGACATTTTTCATAATATCTACAATCTCTTTTTATGAAATATATTCCTCTAGTATAACTACCATAAATTTCTGGAATTTTTATCATGTGACTATAATCAATACTATTAGTATATCTAAAAGGTACAGTTCTATAATAAAACTCGTAATTTTCCATGAAAAAGTTCTTCAAAGTATACAATCTCATAAGAATTCTTATATAATAATTTTCATGCAAATTTTCAGACAATAAATTTCCTTGAGGCTTAAAATAAGGGCCTTACCACGCTTCGCCAAATAGCAAGAATGTTATATGTTCCTGGTCACTTTTGCCACAAGAGTTGGCCAAAGTCCAACAGCATCACAGCAAAATGGACAAAAAGACACTCAAAACTCTCAAACAGACTCACTGTGTAGAACAACACTCAAAGCGTAATAAAAGATTTATTTCAAACTCAAAAATTTTATTGATCTGAAGATAGCTTGAAAGCTATTATACAAGGATTTTTACAAAGATTGATACTCCGAAGAATGGTTTCTACTCTCTATGAGAATGATTACAAAGATCATTGTTGAAAGTTTGAGATGGTAGTTCAGGATGAGATTTCAGATGGCTAATTTTCGATGATCTTTTCTAATGAGAGGAGTCTCAATTTATAGAAAGGCTCGCACTTCACCGAGAAGTTTCTGGCCAATCAGATTTTTACAACACAAAAGTAAAAAGTACAATAATTTCAAATGTGGTTGAAAATATTTAAGTGCTTGTCGGTTGTCTTTATTCCAGTGTCGGCAATTTCTTTTGATTCCAACCTGACAGCTGTCTTCTTATCTTCAAAGTTCACATGGTACTGTCGGTCACCTTTTTCTTGATCGTCATTTACTTGTGGACGTGTCCCATAAGTCGGCAGGCTTCTTTAATACATTCTTCACTTCCAGAGAATTGATCGTTCATAATTCCACAGATTTTTTCTTCAAAAATTTTTGATTCTTTATCTCCTCTACAAATAAGAATCCAATTATTGCTCATACCATAGACCATGTATCTTTCTCCATAAAAGAATTGCATTGTTGAGCAAACTGATTTTATTCCGAGAGCTCGTCTGTAAATCATCCATTTTCTATTAATAGTGGGTAATTCTTTAAAAATCTGAATCTCCTTGAGTGGATTTCCATTATTTTTCCGAATTGTGACGAGATGATGTTCTCCATACCACTCTGGTTCTTTATATTCAGAACTAATTGTGTAAAATCTTAGTTCAATCGGTTGTTTATCGCTGAATTTTTTAACACAATTAACAAATTCTTTGTCAAACTGTTCAATTTCTTTTAGATCTATCCCTGGGAAGAGTCGATCTAAAAATCCAAATGCTGCCAATTTTCGAACAATATTAGGATATGCTCCTTGAACTGCACTGATCCTTGGATAAATCGCCGTTGGAAGCGCTGTCAAATATAGAGAACTTCCTTCTCTGAAATTATATACCCATTCTGAAAATTCATAATACTCCTTTTCCATTGAATGCAGATTAGCTCTGATGTGATGAGTAGCAATTATTCCCTTTGGTGATTTAAGGTCACCAATCGGTGCTTTTTTATCTTCTTGGAATTCATTGATAACAGTAGGTTGTTCCAATGGGCCTTTTGATAAGAATGTTTGAGTACTAGACTCAGCGGCTCCTTTTCCACTTGTTAATTTTTCCAACAATTTGTCCATACTGACAGGTAGTTGTTGTAGACCCTTTTTTATGACTTTTTCCTCTTGCGAGGTAAGAGAGTCATTTCTCTTAAATTTTGATTCTTCACTCGAGGTGGATGTATTAATCTCCCGAAATGGGATGTGATTAGCCTTTCGGCTGTGTTCACCATTTAAAGGAGGATACTCCTGGCTACAATTTGCAAAAAAGTCTAAACATTCTGACAATTTTTCAACTATTTTTTCTTTGTTATCATTCAATTTTTCGATCTTTTTCCCACTTTCAAAAACTTTGCTTGATAAATCACACAAAGTTTGTCGAATATCAAGATGATCTTCTTGAACAGCAAGATAATCTGCATTAAAATCTGTTAAAAGATCTTGTAATTCCTTTGTAAATGCTTCAATCTTTTCCATATTCATGATTCCTGCTCAAGAAATCAGCAAATAAATTATCTTTTCCTTTAATATATTCAAATTTAAAATTATAAAAAGATAGTAACACTTGCCATCTATGTAATCTTCTATGTTGAGGTGAATTTGGTAATTTATTATTTACTAGTCCGTTAAGTTGAGTATTATCAGTTTGAACAATAAATTCCTTGGGTAACAAAAACATTTTAAATTTGTTTATTCCTTTAACAACTGCCAATAATTCTTTTTCATTGGTCGAATAATTTACTTCAGCATTATTAAATCTTCCACTAGTATACCTGCAAATTTCATTTAAATCAGTTTTTAATAAAGCACTCCAATATAAATCAGAAGTATCGGTTTGAACTATTAATTTGTCTTTTTCATCAGGAAGTCTAAGTTTAGGTAAATTTTTACAATTTTCTTTTAAATTTTTAACACAAAGAGTATGTTCTTCATTCCAACCTAATTTATTTGATTTTCTTAATAGTTTCTGAAGTTTATTTCTTTTTTCTGCAAGTTTTTCTATGAATCTTTCAGCATAATTAAGACAACCTAAAAACTTTTGAATTTGTTGCTTATTTTCTAATTTATCAGGAAATAAAATTATTTTTTTTTGAAATATGAGGTTGCAATTTTATTCCATCACTATTTATTATCATTCCTAAAAATTCAATTTCATGTTTTGCTACTTCTGCTTTTTTCTGACTAAGTATTATACCTTCTTTTGAGCAAAGTGTAGCAAAAATTCTAAGATATTTAAGATGATCTTCATATGTTTCTGAGCAAACAAGTATATCATCAATATAAACAATAAGAAAATTATAGGTTTTAAAAACTTCATTCATTCTTTTTTGATAAATTTGTGGTGGATTTTTTAATTCAAATGGCATAACTATCCATTTATAATGTCCTTGAGGGGTACTAAATGCTGTTAATGATATACTATTTTCTTCTAGTTTTATTTGCTAAAATCCAGATTTACAATCAAATTTTGAATAATATTTTTTGTTTTTGGCAATATTTATTAATACTTCTTTATTTGGTAGATAATATCCATCAAATTGAGTGTTTTTATTAAGTTCTTTATAGTTTACTACCATCCTAGGTTTTCCTCTTTTTATCTCTGAATGGTTTCTAACCATAAAAGTTGGGCTACTATGAGGGCTATTACTTCTCCTTATAAGTTTTTGATTAAGAAGTTCTTGAATTTGTACCTGAAATTCTTCTTTATCTTCTTGATTATAGAGCATAGGTTTGACTCTAATAATGATTGTTGGTTCTAATAGTTCTATTTTAGCTATTGTTTTTTATTTTTCCCACTTTTCAAGTGGGTTTTCATAATAATTTTTAGCTAAAAGATCTTTTATTTGATCAAGAGTAATTGTTTTGATTGAATAATTGAGTAATTTTGGTATAAATTCTATTTTTTCACCACGCTGAGCTGGCTGAACTCTGAATGGTTTAAATTCTCTAGCAATTTTTAGTAAATGTCCACATGGTGTTTTTAATTGAATCGTATAAATATTTTGACTATATTGACTAAACTGTTGAAGAAAGTCATTTCCTAAAATAATATCACAATCATTTATATTATATTGGTAAACGTTTCTTATAGTTACTATTTTAGATCCTATTATAACTTCTATATTTTCATTTTTATATTTTAAAGATTCTCTTATTCCAGTTATTCCTTGTAGAGTTAATTGTTGTTTATTTTCAATCCATTTTGGTAATAAAAATTCTTTAAAGACAGTTATCTCAGCTCCTGTATCAATTAGAGCACAAGTAGTTATTTTTGATTCAAATACAGTTATTTGTATATATACACTTCTTGGGAATTTTATTTCTCTACTCATTTTTCTTTAGGGCAATATGTAGTTATTCCTTAATGTATAATAAGAATTTCTTCCTTGTCTATTTTATAATTATCAAGACTATTTAAAAATGAATTTCCTAATAATATTGGATGTTCATCAAAATTCATATTATTATCAATATAGCATTCTATGTTTAATAATAAATTTCCTAATTTAATTTGAACTTGTCCAATGATATCATAAGAGTTTATTTTTCCTTCAAAATCTCTATAACTATAAGGTTCAACTTTTTTCTTTTTAATTCATTCATCAATAAGAGAGCAAATATGATTCTAACTTGCTCCAGTATCAATAACTATTTTAATTTCATTTATCCATTTATTTCCATTAAAAAACTTTCCTTTGATTCCATAAACACTATTATTTTTATTTTGTATTATTTTTGAAATACTATGTCTTACTGTATTATTTCCAATAATTATTTTATTTTCTTTATATGTTATTTGTTTTGGTATTATAGGTTGATCAATACTTATAGCATCATCATGCCCTATCTCAAAATTTTCTATTTCCTCTATATCTTGTTTTCTAGGTAAGATTGCTTCTCCTATATCCCTAAATTCTTCGTCAATTTTTATAAAAGGTTTTTCTTTATATATATTTCCATAATTACTATTTGTATAACAATATAATCCTTGATATAATATAATAAAAACTTTATTATCATCTTTTAATATTTTATTAGTCATCTTAAAATGTAGACTAAGACAATCATCTAAATTTTTATCATTTATATGTACACAATATCTTGGATAACAAGTAAATTTTAATTTTTTATATGCTAAATTTCCTTTAACTATTCCTAAATTTCCATTTTCTGCAGTTATACATCTTTCATCTTGTAGATTAAGTATTATAGGACTATTAATTCCTTCTTTAAAACATGATTTTATTATTATTTGTATTCAATCAAGGTAAACATAAGATATTTTATCTCGTTTTTCTTGTTTTAATTTTCCTAGGAATTCATTAATATTTCTTTTTGTTATAAGATTTAATTTTATTTTTCCTTGTGTATGTTTAATATCTATGGCTTTTTCTATTTCATGATATTCATTAATGACTAACTTCTTTCTTCTAAAGGCTGATCCTAAAATATTAAATAATTTATTTTCTCCTGGTGGTTTTAGACTTAATTCTGCTCTATTAATTTTTCTAAATTTTTCCCAATCAAATTTTCCTTTTAAGGCATATCCCTCTACTCTTTCGTATACTTCAGTTTCTATATTTTCTGAATTTTCAATTTCCATGATCTTTAGGTTTCTAATTCTTCAATTCTCCTAATTTCATTATTAAGAACTCTTTGAATTCTTTTTAAAGTTTTTATTTCTATAAGAATAGGTATTTTAACAAGATATCCTATGTCTTCGTCTAAAATTTCATCAAAATCTATTAAAAGAAAAGTAATTTTCTTTTCAAATTTTTTCTTTATTTTAAGACTATCCGAGTCTTTTATTTTTTCAATCAAATTTCTTGATTTATTAACAAGATATTGAATATAACTATCAGTATCTAAATATTCAGTAGAATTGTTAACGTACCATCCTATGCAAATTTCTTTATTATCTTCCATTCTCTAATGTCTTTAATTCCTCAAGATATAGGGTTCTGATACCATTTAAAGTTTGAGTTTCCTAAAATGCAAAAATACAATTAATTCAAAAATAAAATTATTAATCAATATCAAAATTTTCGGCTCAAGATTGGTGGAAAGAGTTGATGGTGAAGAAAAGTTAATTTTTATTGCAAGGGGTAAACAATTTTGTCGAATCCAAAATTAGAATTAAAGTTTTAAGGACTAAAATAACTTATTTTGAAACCTTTTATATTAAGGATATTTTAGGTAGTTTATATGGTTGAATAGTGAAATGGGTTAGTTTAGAAATATGGCCTTGAATTTGGGTCATTTACATGTATTTCCCAATTGTAAGTCGGTCATCTGGCATCAAAACACAGTAAAATTCTAATTGAATTACATTAAAATCATCATAATCAAATAAAAAAGATGCTTTACATCTATCTAAAGACCCACGTTGCTGC
Organism: Fraxinus americana; assembly: GCA_035079005.1. Lineage (NCBI taxonomy): Eukaryota > Viridiplantae > Streptophyta > Magnoliopsida > Lamiales > Oleaceae > Fraxinus > Fraxinus americana. The sequence continues at coordinate 4,850,762 of CM068722.1, read as the reverse complement.
CACCCCTTTAAAATCCATAAAAAATTTAAAATCAAATACTAGTGAATGACAATTTGCTTAAACTTTAATATCTAGGGCCTAACTAATTCAAATTAACTTTTTCTTGAGTCCATGACATGTCATTTAAGACAAACTACAAAATAAGCTCAATATTGATATTTTTATTATTGCTCTATAAAAATCTAATTATTTGGCTCAATTAAAAATGAATTTAATACTATTTTACCTTAATCCATCTACTTTCCAAAATTATAATAATATAGTAGATAGAACAAATAATTTTATTCTATAAAATTTTCGGGGCGTTACAAGTAGCATCTTTGCCGACCTTATCTACCGAGGTAGAGGTGGCCTTCAATAGATTGTGTAAGAGAGGACGGTCTCTGATCGCTTTTTGGGCACTAATACAAGTTCGAGCTTGTTGAAATTTTTTTCATTTGGTTGTGGACAGACGTTATACTTTCTGTCATTTCCATTGCTGAGGTTGGGTTCTTGTCAGGAGTTTCTCTCGAGTTCGATCTCAAGTAATTGGTGCAAAACTCTGGTGACCTTTGCCGCCATTGTTCCCTCTTTTTGCTCAACCCCACCACCCCCATTTCTCTTTCCCAACCTACCTCCAAGAGGTGGAAAGGCGATGAACAAGTAGGATGGCTATCCTCTCCATTGTTTGGACCCCTCACAGAAACACATCTTCGTTTCCCACAATTCACATCCAAAATCCATCACATTCATCTAATAAACATAAAATTAGGGTTTTAATTTCAAATAGAATAATACAAACTAGCACTAGTGGTGTTAGAGTATCAGTCTAAGTTGTTATACTTTATAAGTTTAATTAAATAAGTCATACGACTTTTCTTTTAAATGAATCTATCATTCAATGTAATGTAATTGTAACCTAAACTAGTGCTTAGCATCAGTGGTTATGAATAACATTACTTTTTCAAATATTGTTGTCACTGAATGCATGTCTGCTTTGTACCTTGGAATTGTTATTATTAGAGCAGAGAAGGGGATTGGGTGTGGGAAGGCGATGGCGAGGGTATTGCGAGGTGGAAGAGACTGGCGAGTTAAGGATAGGATAATTATAAATGCGGAAAGACATTAATTTATAGGATAAACGAAAAGGAAGCCGTTACTTACATTCACGTATATATCTATCCCACTCTCTATATCTATCCCTATTGAAATTCTACAATTTAAAAAAAAAAAATACTATTCTTATCCATATCAATTTCAATATTGTTCTTATTAAATTTATTCATTTAAATACTACATATCCACACCATTTTTATGTATCTATTCCATCATAATTTCAATCATTTTATGTTTATATCCACGTAAATTTTATATATCTATATGTCCACACAATTTTCTATGTATCTGGTGGATGAAAATACAATTTGTAAAGTATTGTTTTCCAGCAGAAGATTTTTAGAATTAAGACCAATAAGAGACGATATTAACTTTCAGTATGTACCAACTAAGATTTATATAATGATATCCAATCCAAAATCATGGACAATCAGGAAAAAAAAAAATAAATAAATATATATATATATATATATATATATATATATATATATATATATATATATATATGCCCCTGTTTGATCTACATTATTTTTTTCATTCTCATTCTTCTACTCATTTTCAACCACACAGTTTTCAATAAAATAATATTTTATATCACATCAATAACTTTTCCTTCTTTTTCAACCACATATTTCTCATCACATCACTTCAAAAAATGCATTCTCTCATTTTAATGTGTACCAAACAGGCATATATATCCACCTGGCTGGGCTCCAAGCTCAATGACATGCAATTTGGATATAATCTGTCTTGCATTGTATGTTTTGTTTACCATGAACCTACTCAAGGTATAAAAATGAATACAATGAGAAACTAACTTCGAGAAAATGCAAATTCCTTGACTGGGTATGTTGTAACTATGCGATTTCAAGGAATGACGACAACTTGGTGGAAACAATTCAAAATCAGTTGGGCTTGAAATGGGAACAAAGTTCTTATAATGGCTTCACTCGAGAAAAGCAGATTAATTTGGAAAAAAAGTGTCCCAAAGGATATATCAGATTGTATAGATATATTAGCGGATGAATTTAGTGTAATATAGTTTTATTAATTTTATAAATGTTCATTTAAGTAAATTTACATAACATTAAAAGCATAATAATTTTTTTTTTAAAAAAAAGTGGATATACCTATAACTTCCATGAATGTAATGTTGGTAAAAAATGTGGAGTACAACAATGGAAACCAAAAGAATAAGAAGATGAAGATGAAAAATAATATCAAAACAAGACTTGATCACGAAATGAAATCGTTGTCTTCAAATGATATTTGCCTCCACCACTATGCTTTTAAAGATTGAAAATAACAAATAGTTTGTAGGATTACCAAGTCTAAATGAAAAAAACACCAAAATTAGCTAAATGATTCTTCAAGATGAACAAGTGAAAGTATTAGAATTTGATTATGTAAGAGAATGTGATTTCTTCAATAATTTGGACGACACAATGGAATGATTTTCAATTGTATTTTGGAATGATAACTAACATGTTTATATAGTCCTCAATCATTTCTACACGAAATTGTATCAACTCATATGGAAAAGGTGCATTGCTTCACAAGAAAACCACTAGAAAATTCGAAAAAATCCATCCTTTCGGTCGGATTTTTGCACTATGCGACCGCATAGGCTATAACTATGCGGTCACATAGTTATAGCATGGGTTGCCCCTTTTTTCCCTAATGGCCGCCATGCGACCGCAAGCCACAATGGCCTATGCGGTCACATAGGCCAATAATGTGGCACTAAAGGTGGTTTTTTCCCTCTTTCCAATTCATTCATCCATGGTTTCTTTTCTTGATTTTTGAACAATAATTCTAACAGTCCCCCACTTGTTCAAAATCAACTTTAATCACATAATCAAATATCAACACTTATGCATAAGAGTTGGATATCTTTTGATTTGAATATAATCATAGTTCGCATAGGTGATTTTCTTCCAGTATCTTTGTTACTTTTAGAGATACTTGTACTCCGTACTGAACTTCATTACGAGTTATAATTATAACCCATTTTAATTATAACCCATCCCTCCAACAATAACAACCAACTCTAACGATAGGGTTTAATAATTTTAATAGTGTTGAGATCCATCATTTATCGAATGTCTTGTTATTACTCATTAAACCTAAATATACTTATTTAGTATATTTTAATAGGGTTGCTATCATTGGTGGATTTATTTAAGGAGTTTCAACCTCATTCTACTTGATGTCGATCTCACTAACTCTCTCGTGAAAGGTTTAATAAACAGATATGCTAAGTTCTCACTAGACTTAACAAATGTAAGAGAAATTATTCTATTCTTGATTAATTTCCTTACATACTCGTGTCTTAGACTCATGTGTCTAGACTTTCCATTATATACTTCACTATAAGCTCAAGCAAGAGTAGCTTGACTATCACACAAGATAGGTATTGATGAAATATCCTTTATATCGAAATGTATTTCATATTACAAATCTCTTAGCCACTCAGCCTCTTTTCTAGCTTCGGCCAATGCTAAAACTCCGACTCTATTGTTGAGTGAGTAATGTAAGTTTTTTTTTTTTTTTTAGACTTCCAAGAAACTGCACCTCATGCAATTGACTCTTCGCTTATGTGTAGCAACTATTGGTGTGGAAGTTCACCCATTATATTAGAGGTGTCAATCCGGATGGTCCGAGCCAACTTGACCGCCACATATGAGCCCGATAATGGCCCGCGTGAAAAAGGCTGCCTGCTACTTGTTTCGGACCAGTTCCTAGTCGGCCCATAAATTTTGAGTTACAACCCAATTTTGCCCGTTGATTGTATAAATGCGGGACACGGGTCGCGATTTGTTCCGATTTGGCCCGTATGATTGTATAAATAAAATTATAAAAATATAGAATTTTTTATATTTATAGTAAAAAATATTTTTTTTGTTAAATGTAAACTAAGAATTGAACAAAATGATAAATTCATATTTATACCAAGAAATGTTTACATAGAATTCAAATTTAAAGTTACATGAATTATTTATAACTTTGCAGAGTTAAATTTAACTTAAAACAAATAATAACTAAATGCATTTCTAATTATTATTATCAAATATTTATAGTATAAGTACATCCCAACTAGGTTGACACCAACTTTTTTTCAAAATTTTTTAATTTTTTTTTTCACCGCGAAGCCCAAGGGTACACCTCTTTCACTCGTGAACCGCCATCTCGAGTCACGGGTCAGCCGGCAATCCCGGGTAGATCCGGGCCGATTTTCACGGGTCTAGCTGGTCCGTCCGTCTTGACACCTCTATTTGTACCCGTAACCGTTTCAATGGTTGAGCAGTTTCGTAGGTACAAGCCTCATACTTTTGACGGTGGTTCCGAACCACTGGTTGTTGAGGAGTTGATTAGAGGTCTAGGGCACATTTTTCAACACATTGCTTGTACGGATGCATAGAATGTAATATGCGCAGAGTTTATGTTTGTTGGAGCGGCCAATCGCTAATGGAAATCTGTCTCACGCACTAAGATCGAAGAGCAGCGGTGTAACATGACTTGGAGCAGTTTAAGGATGAAGTGATGTCGAAGTACTTTCCACAGGCTTTGAGAGACTTCAAGGGATAAGAGTTTCTACAGCTTAAATATGGCAACTTATCACTTATTGATTATGAAAGGCAGTTTGAGCAACTCTCAAGATATGTCCCACACTTAGTATATACAGAAGTTAAGAAGATTAGGAGGTTTGAAAATGGACTACGCCCTGAAATTGACATGATAATTATGTTACATCGTTTCACTTCATATCGTGAAATGTTGGAGAGAACTCATGTCATTTCATATCATAGGATTACATTTCAGCAGTATGCCCAGTAGGGCAAAGTGGCATTGGGAAAAAGAAAGTGGAACAATCAGAGCAATGACAAACGTAACTCGCAAAATAAATGACCAAGCACATGAGTTAGTATCAGTGGAATGAGAGGAAGTATTACATTGTGTCCTAAGTCTAATAAATTTCATAGGGATGAATGCTTATTTTGAAAGAACATGTGTTTTCGGTGTGGTAAGTAAGGACACATTGCACATGCTGACAGTAAGAAATGTATAGAGTACGAAATATATAGAGATCTCCGAGATACATTTTGGTGGAGAAACATGAAGAAAGGAATTAGCCTATTCGTAGAGAAATGTATGGTCTGTCAACATGTCAAGGGAGAACATCAAAGGCCATCAGGACTATTGAAACCATTGGATATTCCAGAATGGAAATGGAAACACATAGCGATAGACTTTGTGGTGGGCTTTCCGAGATTAGCAAAAGGTCAAAATGCTATTTGGGTAGTGGTTTATCGTTTGACAAAGGCTGCCCATTTTCTATCAATTAAAGCAAAATTTAATATGGAACAATTCGCACAGTTATATATCAGAAAGATAATCAGATTGCATGGAGTTTCAGTCATCATTGTTTCAAATAGAGACCTGTGGTTCATATAGAAATTTGGGAAAGCTTACAAGGAGCCATGGGGACAAAATTGAAATTTAGCACTATTTATCGTCCACAGATTGATGGACAATCGAAAAGAACCATTCAAACTCTTGGCGTGTGTTTTGGATCTTGGCGGTAGTTGAGAAACACATCTACCTTTAGTGGAGTTTGTTTACAATAATAGCTTTCACCTATAGGCATGGCTCCATATGAAGCTCTTTATGGTAGAAAGTGCAAATCCCTTATCCATTAGGATGAGGGTGGAGATAATATAATTTTGGATCCTGGAATTATTGAACGAACATTTGAGGCGATTGATAAGATTAGAGAAATAATAAAGACCGCACAAGACCGACAGAAAAGTTATGATGATGGTAGAAGAAAGAATTTGGAGTTTTAGGTGGGTGATTAAGTTTTTCTAAAAGTAACACCAATGAAAGGAGTATTGAGATTTAGTAAAGGGAAAGTTGAGGCCACGATATATTGGATCTTTTGAAATTATTGAAAGGATAGCGTCATGACTTATCGACTTGCCTTACCACCTGAATTTGTAGCAATGCATAATGTATTTCATATTTCGATACTTAGAAAATATGTTAATGATCCCAATCAGTCGTAAGTTACCAAACTTTAGAAATACAAAAAGACCTGTCATACGAAAAAATCCCGATGATGATTTTAGATATGAAAGTGTATCAGCTCAGAAATAGAGAAGTTCTTGTGGTCAAGGTTCAATGGCGAAATCATAGACTGGACAAGTCAACTTGGGAGAAAGACGATGAGCTTAAAATCAAGTATCCGAACTCTTCGATTAAATTTTCAAGGACGAAAATATTTAAAGAAGGGAGATTGTAAAGTCCAAATAATAATAATAATAATAATAATAATAATAATAATAATAATAATAATAATAATAGAGTAGAATTAATTTTTCTATGTGCTATATATTTTATATTTTGGAAATGTTGGGGGATTAAAATGATACATTTATTAAATTCAATTTTATTTAGATCAAATATTTAAATATTGATAGAGTAATGATAAATATATCAATATTGGGTTCGTTGAATAGGTCGTAATTAATTATGTATAATAGACTCGAGAAAAAGTCGGTTTGAATAAGTTAGTTCCAAGATATTTCAATTTGAAGAAATTGATGAAAAACTAATTTTGCAATTTAATTGAAACTTTGAATGAAAATGTGCTTTGCCACGTGTAATGTGTATGGAGAGTTTTATTTTTTGATTTTGAATTGAATGGGTTAGTAGACAAGTGTAGGTTAAATGGTAGATAATGTAGTTTTTGTTTTAAAATGATTTATTTGCTTTGATTTTGAGATGTGATAGAGATGACTTGTTGATTAGACAAGGAACAATTAATTGCTGATTGTATAGAATATTGAGGTTCAGACTTTTATTTAGGCAAAACAAGACAATTGATAATTTTTACATCTACAAGAATTCGTTTTTCACTTTCAACTTTAAATACAATACAATAGTTATTACTATTTACCCTAAAAAATAAAAATAAAATATAGATACACATAATCGGTGGTAGTAGCAACACGTGCAGAAAATAAAGTCTGGAACGTGATTTTGGATTCTGCTTTTCAAAAACTGTTTTATTTAAGAAGGTAGGATTACGAGGTGTGAGTGGTTTATCCCGTTTAATTTATTTTTCATGTTGATAAATATGATGCTAATGAAAGTTACGATATGATATGTTATGTTATGATATGTAATGGCCATCGGTACCGAACATATGATATATTTGAGCTCTTATTGGTTTTTAAAGATATGATATGATGGTATGATATTTTTGACACATGATTTAATATTTTTATTCGAGATTGCACAATCAATTCGTGTCCTATTGAATATTCCCATATACTTACCAATTTTTCCCTACCTCACAAGTTAGAACGGGTCGTTGGCTGCGCGAGCGATAATAGGGCTGCACAAAAAAATCGCAAAATCGCAAACCGAACCGAAACCGTTAGTTTGAAACCGTTGGATTGGGTCCACGAGGACACGTTTTTTTTCTTCAAACCGAACCAAACCGTTTCAAAATGGTTTGGTTTATGTTTCAATTTTCAAAAACCACATAAAACCGAACTGAACCGTTTTTAATTTTTTAATTAAAAATTAATTTTATTAACTTACAAATTTTAAAGTTTTTACTTTTTAGAAAAAATACCAATTTAGCAATACAAATTACAATCAACTCATTAAAATAATCATATAAAGTAAATTAATTTCATCATTATTGACTGATAGTTTTATAAGTCTACAACACACGTCTTGACCCGATATCTAATCTAAACTAAAATAATCACAAACCATATGAAAAAAACATTTATTTTCAACAATCCAAATCATAATACAACAAAACTACGACATCAAATCATGCCCACAACTTTAGAAGCTACCTAAACTCTCATTGGTCAAACATTTGACGCTTGCCTACCACTACTAAACAAAATGCGATTCCTAATCGCAAATCGTTAGTCGTCTTTTGCTTGTTAGTCTGCTAATTTCTACCTGAATCACCATTTCTCTCATCTCTTGATAAGTCTTAGTTTCTCATTCAAGTCATTTTTTTCATTATTCTTTCTTTTATTTGTTATTCTTTTAACTTATTAGACACTTGTGAATTGTAATTTGGATTTAAAAAAAATGACTATTTGTATGCCTAGATGATTAATGAATTTGTTTGTCATTTAGAAAGAATGAAAGATAGAGCGTATTGATTGTGTGAAAACGTTAAAATTTCCTAGCTAATACTACTACATTCTACTTTCGTAAAGCCATTAGAGAATAAAATTTGTCAATTTCCAATAAATCTAAACTCTATCACTATTTGTACATTTAAACATATCATGCTCAGTCCTTGTTTTTATCTCACTAGTAGGAAGGGATGAGTTCTAACCAAACTATTATAATAGAATGTGACTCTATCTTTACCAACCACTATATGACAATATGAAAGGCAAATAAGAAAAAGTAAATAAAAAGAAAGAAAGATATATTCATTTTATTAACATCTTTTAGCAACCAATTTTGAAAATAATTTCTTCACGAGTTTCGTGGGAAAGATGAATGTAATTTAATATTTAACATTACTAATTCTCGTTTAAACTTATATGTTAACTTGTTTTAAATATATTATTATAATGTCCATAGATAAACCGCGAATTAAAATCGAATCAACCCGCAAATTATGGTTTGGTTTGGTTTGGTTCGAAAAATTAAACGGTTTGGTTTGGTTTGAAAAAATTTCAAACTGCACGAAATGGTTGAGTTGAAAATATTGCACAAACCACCCAAACCGAACTGCGTTCACCCCTAGGCGATAAGGTGTAGTCGTGGTATTAGGATTTATGGAATTCAATAAAAATAATCCGATGTCACAAGGTTTTTTTTTTGCAGCAATTTTTTAGTTTTATTTTGTAAGGATTTTCATTTAGAAATTTAAGATATGTTTTATTGAGTTATAAATTTAAAAACGTGTTAAACTTTATTAGTGGAATTAAAATTTTATTATTTATCTAATAAATGCGATATGCATGTTTTTTAATATTTATTTGATTATGAGTTTTTTTCAATTAAATTGTGCTCGTTAATTTCATATATTTACACCGTTAAAGTTAATATTTTGATAGCAATTTAAAAATTAAATTTTGTGTCGTTACAAATGCTCTTAATTATGAGAATAATGCTACTTTGCCTGAAAAATATGACATAATGGTTGACAAAATAAGTGTTGTCAACATGTGAGTGATTGAAAAAGTTGATTGTGTTTTAAACAGTCCAATAATAGATTGTCATGTGATATTATGTCAATGATTATGCTCATGTATCATGTTTCTAATTATGAATGCACAATAATAGTTAGTAGTTAATAGTCATATTATAACTCCAAAAATTAGGGCACGTTTGATTTCATTATTGTAGAATGAGAATGAAAAAATATAATCGTTATTGGACCCCACACAAGAGATAGAAATTCAAAATTAATGGTTTGATGTGATGGATAATATGCATATTTTTCATTTTTATGGATGAAAAATGAGAAACGAACGGGATGTTAATTATAATTTAACTTCTAGCAGTCTCCATTAGGTATAAAAAGAAAAGAAAAATTATAAATTCTATTCTTTTATTTGAACTATTGAAAATTATACGTTAATCGAATTAAGCTTCACTTAAAATATAAGATCATCTACATGTAATCATATTTTATAATTATAATAGAATATTTAAGAATCAAAATTCCATTTGAAATTATAAAGGATAACACTTAAAGATGAAATAGTCATTTGAAAAATAGAGAGGATTGTTGTTGATCTTAAAGGCCCTGATAATTAGGAGTTATTTGCCTTAACATATTTGTAACCTCCATCAACATGTCTTCCTTAGGAATTAGATGGAAGTATGCAACATTTTCGATTTATTTAAAATTTGATTTTTTTTTTTTTGTTTTTCCGCATTAAATACTAAAGAGGGGAATTTTTTTCGGAAGCAGTTGATTAATAATTAATGCGCTATGTTCGACTTTTATTAAGTTTTGAAGATCTTTCTTTAGAGAAAATTATGTTATTAGGATAAAGAAATTTTCATTTTCAGTTATTGAATTGATTTGGTTACTAATATAAATCGGCTACGAAAGATACTTTAGTAAATTATATTTTTTATTGTTTGAGTTTTGAGTTCATTTTCAGTTTACTGGTTTGAATGTCTATTTTAAGATTGCTTAAAATACATTTGGTTTGTCATTTAAAAAAAAAATATTTATCAAAACAGAAAATTAGAAAAGACATTTGGCTTGAAATTTTGAAAAAATTGTTTTATGACATATTATTCAATGAAATTTGATTATTCAATAAAAATATAACTATTTTATGTCGTTTGTGCTACATGTATATCACAATTTACATATTTATTTACATATACACAATGTGATGAGATATGATTGGACCAAAATTTCTTCAATCAAATTAAAAAAAAAAAATAAAAAAAATCTTCACTCTTTTCTTGACACTTCATCTATTTGTAAAACTCTCTATAATTCCTTATAATGTAAAAGTAGAATTGTTCATTTTATGTTAATGTATTATTAAGTAATATATACATTTTAAAATTTGGGAATCTTACAATTTTTTCTTGCTAAAAATGTAAAATAAAAACAAATAATAAATTAAGTTCAAAATATAAGAAATAAAAATAAAAATTCAAAGAGAAAATAATTTTCAATATGTTTATATTTTCAACGACCATTGACAAGGTTTAAAGACAAACAATGCCTACTATTGGAATATACATTCGTGAACATGTATTTTTTTATAGACAACTATATGTCGCACTTTCTTGTGAAATTTCAATTCAAACAATAAAAATCTTCATAAAAGCAAAAAATAAAAAGAAGTGAAGGGATAAGGTTCCTATTGATGACGACAAATTAATTAACGTCGCTTCGTTGTCAACTAAATAAGTAGCATTATCGTGGATTGTGGTCACTTGTAGTGGGGTTTAATCGCATTTTTAATTTACATATTTTAGTATGTGATGTTTACACAAAAGGCTAAAATAATTCATAATTCAATCCTGAATAAAATATAACTAGACCTTTCAATTATAACAAAAAATAATAATTAAAAAAAAAAAATCATAGCCAGATCTTGCAATCAAGTGAACAAAATCAATTATCTATTTATTTTTAATTGATGACAAATTCGTTGTAAATATCCTTAGTTTGTTACCTTTATTTTTGAAGGAAAGAAAAGAAAGAAACCTGCTAAAAAATTAATCTATCTACAGATCTACTTACTATTCCATATGTTCTGTCGTCGCAGCCCGCCACTACCACCAGTAATTTAGCTACAATCGCCTGAATCTCAAACATAAAAATTGCACTCCCCATAAATCATAACTCCAGTATGATTTAAAGTTAATATTTTTAATCGAATGATTATTGGTGTAACCATTAGAAGCTTGAGTGACTATTGTTATGAAAAAAAACAAATTTAGTTACCATTGACGTGATTAATTCTCAATAAATTCAAATCCTAAAACTTACTAGTTAAGGCACCACACGAAGATTCATGTAACCCTTAAAATATATTTGATATGTGATATTGGAGAGAACAAGACGCCAAGATGGTATAATCAACAATAATTTAAATCTTTTCTTCTTCAATTGTAGGAAAAACTAGTACACGTATGGTTACCGTGCTCGATATATAAGTTTCTATTTTATAAGCACGATACCTACTTTGTTCTTTAGTAGATAAGTTCATGTTTAGTGAAAATTAAAATCAAATTTTCAATAGAATTTGATAAAAAATAATAAAATATAAGATTGAATAATTATGAATTCCAGAAAATGCATGGTTAAAATTAATTATTAATTTTTAAGTCTTCATTTGGTAGGGACTAAAAACTAAATTTTAATCTAAACCAGAATCAATAATTAATTTTAATCATTTATTTCTTCATAAGATCATCAATTTTTGACCACATATTTTATCATCTCTTATTAAAATCTAGTAAAAATGTAATTTTAGTTTCCACAAAATAAAAATTAATTATTGAATTTAGTCAAATAAATCTTATCTTATTATTGAAAAGAATAACTTATTTATTTTGTTTTTGTCTATGAAACAATTATTTATTTTAAAAAAAACTTTTTTTTCTTTTTTGAAATAAAATTAAAATCTGTTTGATGAAAAAATTTTAAAATAATTTTTCGAAGAATGCGATTAAAAGTAGGAAAAAAATATGATTAGGTGTTAAATTATTTTATTGAAAGAATATGTCATTAAAATATAATTTTTTTTTAAAAAAAATGTACAAAACCATCATTTGTAATTATCAATTAGAAGAAAAGAATGTACCAAAGAGGCCTCCAAATGAATGGAGTCCTTTGTAGACTTGTATAGACACGCATAATCTAATAGTTCTACAATTCAGACACTGAAACGTGAAAGCTAAAATCCTAGCCTCCTTCTCGTGGTACCCCTCTCTGATTCTCCCCTTACATACTGTGCATCTATAGTTTGGAGTGGGCAAAATCCAAACCAATCCAAGTAAAATGATCGATCCGACCTCGACCCGACCGATTTGAATTGGTTTTTTGCCTTTTTTTGGGCGGGTTTCGGGGTGACTAATCGGGTTGTATTGGGTCGGGTTATGGGTTAACAACCCAAATCTAAACCCGATCCAAACCAACCCGACCCGAAACCCAAAAATTAAAAAAAAAGAAAAAAATAAAAAACGACTTTAAAAATAAAACCCTAAAGGCAAGTCCATCCACGATTCTAGTCCACAGTGCTCTCAAGTCTCAAGTCTCAGCTCTGCTCTCTCGCAGCCTCGCTCAAATCGCCTTCCCTCTCGCTGAATCCCCCCATCTCTCCTCTCCGACCATCCCAACCCTCCCCCACCCACCCACAACGAACCACCGATCCTCGACGCCGTTCACAGTAAAAGGGGCACAGCAAATACGCGCAAGTATGCATCTGTACCGAAAATTTTTGGCTTTTCCCTAATATATCACTGTGAATTGCCTCTCTCTCTCTCTCTCTTAGATTTTCTTTGTAAAGTAATGCTAAAAGAGTCCACTTTGTGTATGGTGGTTTTTTTTTTTTTTTTTCTTTTGATCTTTGTCTGAAATTTGTGCGTGAATTGTTTGATAGCAAAATTACGAGCTCATGGCTTTATTGTTCTGATTTTATGGAATCCTCTATCCATTTGCTATGATATGAAAATTTTCCGGGCTGTGTTAACCGGTTTGTTTCTGTGTCTAAGTTGGGAAGGGTCTCTCCTCTATCATTAATCTGCATTTTTTAAAAATCATTTGCTTTCCTAGACACCAACATACCGATTTATGATTGTATATACTAATTTGAGATTCTTTGTATCTTGTTTCTCCGTGCAGCTGTTGAGTTTTGACGAAAAAATTACAAAGAAGGGAGCAGAATAAAGGTTGTAGATATTCAGTAGGATAAAATGCGTCATTGTGTGCATCACTGCCATAATTCTTTTTGTAAGCTAATTGAAACTAATCCGTATTTACCGAGGCCAAGCCTTTTTCCTCGGGTTTTTAACCCTACAAACATACGATCAAAGAAGAACTCGTTAAATTTGAACGTGCAATCTCTGCCTTTGACGCCAAGTTGTGTGAAATTGCGAAGTGAGCTGGGCAGTATTAAATCTAGTGAGGATTCGACAAATGTTGTTTTTTCCAGTTTGCAAAAAGTGGGGAAACGAACAGATATCAAGAAGATTTTAATACTAGGAGCCGGTCCGATTGTCATTGGACAGGCTTGCGAGTTTGATTATTCAGGAACACAAGCTTGTAAGGCCCTAAAAGAAGAGGGGTATGAAGTTATCCTGATCAATTCGAATCCTGCAACTATAATGACTGACCCCGATTTGGCAGATAGGACTTATATTGAGCCAATGACACCGGAATTAGTTGAACAAGTGCTTAAAAAGGAGAGGCCCGATGCTTTGTTGCCTACAATGGGTGGGCAGACTGCCCTAAATCTGGCAGTAGCTTTGGCTGAGAGTGGTGCGCTGGAGAAGTATGGGGTTGAGTTGATTGGGGCAAAGCTTGAAGCGATCAAGAAAGCGGAGGATAGGGATTTGTTCAAGCAGGCAATGAAGAACATCGGGATCAAGACGCCTCCTTCTGGAATTGGGACAACTCTTGAGGCCTGTATCAACATTGCCAATTCAATTGGGGAGTTCCCCTTGATTATTCGGCCAGCATTCACTCTTGGTGGGACTGGAGGTGGGATTGCTTACAACAAGGAAGAGTTTGAGCTGATTTGCAAGTCAGGACTTGCAGCTAGTTTGACGTCTCAGGTTTTGGTTGAGAAGTCTCTGTTGGGGTGGAAAGAGTATGAACTCGAAGTTATGAGAGACTTGGCAGACAATGTGGTGATTATTTGCTCCATTGAAAATATTGACCCAATGGGAGTCCATACAGGGGATTCTATCACTGTAGCTCCTGCTCAGACTTTGACTGATAAGGAGTACCAACGGCTTAGGGATTACTCAGTTGCTATTATCAGGGAAATTGGAGTTGAATGCGGTGGCTCAAATGTTCAGTTTGCAGTGAATCCGGTAGATGGAGAGGTGATGGTAATTGAGATGAACCCTAGAGTTTCGAGATCATCAGCTTTGGCGTCGAAAGCTACTGGTTTTCCAATTGCTAAGATGGCTGCCAAGTTATCAGTTGGTTACTCGTTAGATCAGATTCCAAATGATATTACAAAGAAAACACCAGCTAGTTTCGAGCCTTCTATTGATTATGTTGTAACCAAGGTAATATTCATCCCCCTCATTTCATTTTTTTTTTTTTCTAATTATTGTATTTTGATTTAATCTTTTAGATTCAACAACATATAATTTACAAAATTTCTTGAATTCTAAAAGCAGTGTCTGAAAGTCATCATTCTGATGTTTAGCTATCCAGTGTTGATTATTAAATTCTGTCTTTCCTCCATCCTACTGATTTTTCCATGCTGTTTTGCTAAAACTGGGGGATGATGTCTATATTCGTCATGAGATCAAAGGAAGGCTTTCTAAATAGAAAATAAGGCGAAGTTCCCATTCCTTGCTTCTGCCAATAGACAAACTTTAGCCCGTGAGTTTTTTTCCTCTAGACCGACTGTATGATTTTTAAATGTGTTGCTTAGGATATTATTTTCTGCACTCGTCAGATATTTTTTCATTGGCAATTTGGTGAGTTATTTTCTATTTGGCCATTAATACAGTTTTATGATTTCTTCTAGCAATATCGTTTTTGCTTCTTATTATATTCATATAAGCTTAAGGAATATTTTCTCTCTTTTTCTGGAAATTCTGTAGATACCTAGGTTTGCCTTTGAGAAATTTCCTGGCTCAGAGCCAATTTTGACTACCCAGATGAAGTCTGTGGGTGAATCCATGGCAGTGGGACGAACATTCCAGGAGTCCTTTCAGAAAGCAGTACGCTCTTTGGAATGTGGCCATTCTGGATGGGGTTGTGCACGGGTCAAGGAACTTGATTGGGATTGGGACCAATTAAAATACAGCCTGCGGGTCCCCAGTCCAGATCGCATCCATGCTGTTTATGCTTCAATGAAGAGGGGAATGAAGGTTGACGACATCCATGAGCTGAGTTACATTGACAAATGGTTCCTCACTCAACTTAAAGAACTTGTCGATGTGGAACAGTATCTTTTGTCTAGGAGTTTGTCACAATTAACAAAGGATGATTTCTGGGAAGTAAAAAAGAGAGGGTTCAGTGATAAACAGATAGCTTTTGCTACAAAATCGACAGAGAAAGAAGTTCGTTCAAAGAGATTATCTTTAGGTGTTAAACCTGCATATAAAAGAGTTGATACATGCGCTGCCGAGTTCGAGGCTAATACACCTTACATGTACTCATCCTATGACTTTGAGTGTGAATCAGCTCCCACCGACAGGAAAAAGGTTCTGATTTTAGGTGGAGGGCCAAATAGGATTGGACAGGGAATTGAGTTTGACTATTGCTGCTGCCACACATCCTTTGCCCTTCAGGTTTGAGTTTTCCATTAATTACATGTTGACAGTTAATATATTTTTCGAGCTCGGTTACTAATGGGTTGATATTTTGATGATAATTGGACATGCATATTATTTCTGTGAGCATTTGAGTAATATTTTACTGAAGATCTGCATGAATTAATTAGTGGAACTGTATAAGCTGTGAATCTACATGAGCGCACTATTGATATTTGACAAAATTGTGGATATTTCAGACAAGTCAATGAATTGAATGTCTAATTTGAAGAAGAAATGAAATTAACTGCATACTACTGCAAGTTTCAGATTTTGAGCTTGTCATCTTATATTTTGCTTTAACCAAAGATGTAGTTAGCAATCCTGCTATCCAGTTGTAGAAGCTCATTCTCATTTTTGCTCTCAAACATGTTGTAAGCCTTATAATCAGTGATTTGATTGCTCTGCCTGGCTTCTGTGATTTAATCCGCACATGCTTCTTTGTGCAAAGTTAACAATTTGACTTTTTAAAAATAATTCACTAACACAGGTGTACTGCCATATTTGGTTTGAAATTTTTTGACTGGTAGCAGACTCAAATTCTCGAAATATGACTTTCAATGAAAATTAGAAGAGGTTTTATTGTTAGTATATATTTATTATTATATGTTGATTTCTCTTTGTGGACTAGTGGTATCATGAGCTTATGACGTATTATTCGATGCATAACACAATGTAGTGGGACATAAAAAGTGTAAATGCCAATCACTAAAAAATATGATAAAACAAACTATGATTAATCTTTTATCTCGTATTTTTTTATGAGCATATTTAATGGTAGTGCATGTTTGGCAAAGCTTATAATTGCTTATAAATTAGTCAAACTCTATTTTTATCCACACATTCTTTAGGACCCACAACTTTTAATTTAATAAATGCTTTGCCAAACATGCTCGTAATATGCAGTTTACTCGTGATGATATGCAAATTTTCCATCTTTGCATTTCTACGCTGGACTTTTTAAGTTACTTTTGTGGAAATATTTAAATTATACTCAGTACATATGAAGCAAAATGTATTCAATCCGGTATTGTCTGTTGCTGATTTTTTACCATGATGGATAATATCTGTAATTTTTGAAAACATGTTGGGAAAGGAACACCAGATAGCACTCCTAGATAAATCATTTCTGTTTCATTTGTTTATTCTTTTTCTGATTCTAGAGCTATGATTTTATTTGTTGATGTAGGATGCAGGCTATGAAACAATAATGATGAATTCCAATCCTGAGACAGTATCTACAGATTATGACACCAGTGACCGACTCTACTTTGAACCTCTTACAGTGGAGGATGTTCTCAATATTATTGACTTGGAAGGACCTGATGGCATCATTGTGCAGTTTGGAGGTCAAACTCCACTTAAACTGTCTCTTCCGATTCAGCAGTTCTTAGATGATAGCAAGCCTAGGTGCAGAAGTGGTCATGGATTTGTTCGTATTTGGGGGACATCACCGGATTCTATTGATGCTGCTGAGGATAGGGAGAGATTCAATGCAATCTTGAATGAATTAGAGATTAAGCAGCCAAAAGGAGGAATTGCAAAGAGTGAAGAAGATGCTCTTGCCATTGCATCAGATATCGGTTACCCAGTTGTTGTCCGACCTTCCTATGTTTTGGGCGGTCGAGGAATGGAGATTGTTTATAGTGATGACAAGCTTGTAACTTATCTTGAAACTGCTGTTGAGGTGGATCCAGAGCGTCCAGTTTTGATTGACAAATATTTATCTGATGCAATAGAAATTGATATTGATGCACTTGCTGACTCGCATGATAATGTAGTGATTGGTGGAATAATGGAGCACATCGAACAGGCTGGGGTTCATTCAGGTGACTCAGCATGCATGCTTCCCACTAAAACAGTTTCTTCTTCATGCTTGGACACTATTAGATCGTGGACTACAAAATTGGCTAAGAGGTTGAATGTGTGCGGACTCATGAATTGCCAATATGCCATCACAGCTTCTGGGGACGTTTTCTTGCTTGAGGCTAACCCCCGTGCATCCCGGACAATCCCTTTTGTTTCCAAGGCAATTGGCCACCCACTGGCTAAATACGCTTCCCTTGTCATGTCAGGGAAGTCTCTTCATGACATCTCATTCACAGAAGAGATCATACCAAAATATGTATCTGTGAAAGAAGCTGTTCTTCCGTTTGAGAAATTTTCAGGGGCAGATGTTCTTCTAGGTCCTGAGATGCGTAGCACAGGTGAGGTTATGGGTATCCATTATGAGTCTTCAATCGCATTTGCAAAGGCACAAATAGCTGCTGGACAGAAGCTACCACTTTCAGGAACCCTCTTTCTTAGCTTTAATGACTTGACCAAGTCACACCTTCCGGCTATCGCTCGAGCTTTCCTGGGAATTGGATTCACAATTGTTGCAACTTCAGGGACAGCTCGTATTCTTGAATTAGAAGGTTTTCCAGTAGAGCGAGTACTGAAGATGCATGAAGGGCGGCCTCATGCTGGCGATATGATCGCCAATGGGCAAATTCAGATTATGGTGATTACTAGTTCAGGCGACAGTCTTGACCAAATAGATGGACGCAAGTTGAGGAGGATGGCTCTCGCTTACAAGATTCCCGTTATAACCACAGTTGCTGGTGGTTTAGCCACTGCTGAGGCAATAAAGAGCATGAAGAGCAACGAGATTGAGATGACAGCTCTTCAGGACTACTTCAATCTTGATAAAGAAGCAGAAAGCAATAAAAATTTGCAATCAATCTCAATTTCTCTTTAAGATTTTCGGTGAGGTAATATTTTTCTATTGTCTCTGTTTTATTTTCTCAAAGTCAGTTTTTCTTTCTGCTAGTCAATGTTTTCTTCAACCATGTGCCTGCTTTTGTAATCTGTCCTTTTCTTGTTTAGACTTAATTTACTGTATTAGAAGTCATCAAGGTTGAAGATGGTGCAGCATCAAGTTTGAGAGATCAGTAAGTTCAAGTACGGATCTGGTCAGACAATATAAACCGTTGGTTTGGGTGGCTGTCGAGTTTCTGCAACATGATTGCAATATGCAACGTCCCTTCTCCTCCTCTTATGGTTGTTAGTTCTTGATCAGTGTGTAGATGTATTTGATGTCAAAGTATTTGCTGTGGCCATTAGAACTGAAATTAATTTGTTGAACTTTGCTTTTTTTGCTATTTATGAAGAGGATTGAAAATTATAGATACATGTTGAGAAGATCTGTTATATTTCTAGATTGGGGAAAGATTTGAGAAATTTTCAACAGTAAATTCAGGTTTGTAGCAATCAGTCTTCTTCAAACTTTTAGGTTTGTAGACCATTAAAAAGTATTGAAATGTCTTTATTTTGAATTAAGTAAAATTAAAAGAAAAGGGTAGAAAATAGAAAAATATGTCAAATGAATTAGCATTTCATTTGAAACAAATATTTATCTAGTCTTGAAATTAAAATGCCAACATTGACAGTTTGCCACTTAAATTTGGCCTTATTAGCTACTTATTATTTCATCTAACGTATTTAATTATTTTTCCTCCATAATAGAGGCATATGACCGTATAATATTGGCCGGATATAAGCATAAGAAGATATTTTCAGCAAACTTAACCATGTTTGAGACCTGTTTTTTGGAAGAAATTTTGTAGAAAGGGATTTTTTTTATTTTGTAATTACAAGTATAAAAAAATTGAGGTTACATATAAATTATTTTAGTAAAATGATGCGTGAAAGTACATTTAAATGAGATGATTTTTAAAGAATATGATTTACTTTACAAAATCAGAATTGAAATACAATAAATTTGGGCAATGTTTACCTTTACGATGCGTGTCATTGTCAATATTCTTCATGAATAATGTGTTTTTCATCTAATTTTCTACTTTTGCACTGTTTCGATTTACAATTTTTTCTACAAAAAATATTTTCCTACTTTTGACTACTTGATCATATTTTCCTTGATAACAAGGAAAATATTTTCTTTAAGAAAATGTTGATTTTATTTTCTAGATAATTTACTATCTCTTTCTTTTTCTCTCTTATTTATCTATTCTCTCTCATCTACTTACCAATAAAAAATGAACAAGTATAATATTTTATAAATTGAAAACTAAATTAACCAACATATTTAGAGCCCGTTTGGTAGACATTAAAATTGGATTAAAATTGAAAAACTAGCTGTTATTGTTGACTTTTATTAGACGAGTGGGGCCCAATAACGACTATATTTTCAATTTTAATTGAATTTTAATTGTTATCAAACAGGCTCTTAATATAATTTTTAGGCAATTAATTGTCTAAAATTTATTTTATTTTCATGCAAATTCCATCTCGCAATCAAACACATTCTTATTAATAAATCCCCGATTAGTAAAATTTAGTCCATAGTTCAGTTAAAAATAAATTAAAATTTAAGTCAAAATTAACAATTAATTTTAATAATACATTTCATGAAATCATAATTTTATAATAAGTGTTTCATCAATTGTTGTCAAAATCTATTAAGCCTCATGTTTGAGACATTATTTTTTTCATTCTCATTCTTTTACTTATTTTCAATCACGTATTTTTCAATAAAATAATATTTTTCATCACATCAATAACTTTTCCTACTTTTTTTTACCACATATTTCTCATCGCATCAACAAAAAAATGTATTCTTGGAGCAAAAATGTGCACCAAATTGGGGTTAAAGATTTGACTTTTATTCCCTGTTCGATTTGGATACAAATCAGTTTTTTAGTAGATTTTGATAAAAATTGGTGAAATATATAGTCAAAAAATTGATAAAAGTTATGAATCATATTTTATGGACAACTTACAAAAATATCCCTAAAATTAACGATCTATTGAAAAATCATATGAAAGGTATTTGGAAGTAAAATATATTATATAAAACTATCACTTTTTAGTCTACAATGTCGCTTTTTGAAGTTAAGTGTTACTTTTTTAATAAAAATATTAAAAATTGGTATTTGTCACTGAAAAAGTGAAAAATTTCAAGAAAATGACAAAAAAAAAATAAAAAAATAATAATAATAGCAACAAATACTAAAAAAAGTGACAGAAATTCACACAAAGTGACAAAAACTTAAAAAAGTGACAAATTTTTTAAAAAGTGACGAAATACCAATTAAAACACTGAAATCAGTTCAATAAAGTGACTAAACTTTTCATTTAAGTGCGTTATAATCTCGTGCTTTTCTCCTTAACTAATATTTTTAAGGGATTATTAAATTTAATCCTATAAAAGGAAAAAGAGAGGACACACACAAAAAATGGCAAATATATACTCGATATTGTTATTGAACTGCAATTTTGCAAATGAAACTTTCGGAGAAAATCGCCATTTTAGTATTGGGATTTAGGTGAGATCACAAAACCCTAAAGACACAAAACACAACTTGATTTTACACAAAATACTACACAAGAAAATAAGCACTTCAAAATAAAATTCAAATAAGCCATAAACAAGTTTTAAAAAATTAACCATCCTTAAGTTTATAAACTTCTGAAGATTTTTTTTCTTTGAATTTCCTTCAACAAAACTTGATTTTCTCTTCATTTTCATCTATTCACTTTCTTCAACCACGATTCGAGTCTATAATCAGCGGTGTCGTGTGAGTGGAGCCTTTAATTGGTGGACGAATCACCTTCTTCTTTGCGTGGGTGAAAATGCTTCTTCCTCGTTGGGTGAATCGGAGGTTTTGGGGTTTTTCTTTGTAATCAGTTGGTTTTAGGGGTTCGTGGAACAATTTTAGGGTGTATTAATTTTGGGGTTTTTCTTTGTAATCAGTTGGTTTTAGGGGTTCGTGGAACAATTTTAGGGTGTATTAATTATGGCTATTAGTAATCTAATTTGTTCATTTTTCACAGTGGGCCTAATTTCCTCTTTTAAAATGTGTCGAGGATGAATTTGATGCAAAATAGTTTTATAAAGGGGCGAAACAGAGCTCTGGTTTCACCTTATCAGATGCAGTACCCATTGCATTAATACTTGTACCTCAATTAGCCCCTCCGTTTAAACGTGTCTTCTCTCTTCTGCATCTCTCTCTCTCTCTCTCTCTCTCTCTGTCGTATATACACAAATCCGGATGTACACGTTTACGTACATGTGAATCTTGTTTCTCTCTCTATAGGGTTTCATCAGCTCTTAGTTCATCTCCCAGATCTCAATTCGAATCTCATCTCACTATTTCAATCCCAAATTCTTACAATCTAGTATCGAATTCCCAATCATCAGTACACGGCCCGAAGTTGATCCGCACTACATCAATTTTCGGACCGGAAATCCCACCGACTTGAAAGATGGAGCAGCTGAAGACAATTGGACGGGAGCTCGCAATGAGCTCCCAAGGCGGTTTCGGGCAGTCCAAAGAGTTTCTTGACCTCATCAAATCCATCGGCGAGACCCGATCCAAGGCCGAGGAGGACCGCATTGTTTTGCGCGAAATAGATACCCTCAAAGCCCGATTATCCAGCCCCAATACTCCGAAATTCAAACTCAAGGAGTATCTAATGCGTCTAATTTATGTTGAGATGCTGGGCCACGACGCCTCGTTTGGATATATTCATGCTGTTAAAATGACCCATGATGAGAGTTTGTCGTTGAAGAGGACTGGTTATTTGGCGGTGACTTTGTTTCTGAACGAGGATCACGATTTGATAATTTTGATTGTGAATACGATACAGAAGGATTTGAGGAGCGATAATTATTTGGTGGTTTGTGCGGCTCTTAATGCCGTGTGTAGGTTGATTAATGAGGAGACAATACCTGCTGTGTTGCCGCAGGTTGTGGAGCTCTTGGGGCATCAGAAAGAGGCAGTGAGGAAGAAGGCAGTGATGGCTCTCCACAGGTTTTATCAGAGGGCACCGGGGTCGGTCTCCCATCTCATTTCCAATTTCCGTAAGGTGTGCTTTCTCAATGGATGGGCACTTGAGCATTCAAAAAGAATTATTTAGCTGTTTTTTAGGATATGATTGCATATGTAATGCGTTAATGTGAACATGGAAATATCAATATCTTGCAACAATGGTATAGATGGGCAGGTGGATAATGTGGAGTGTAATTTTGTTTTATGCAAGAGGTATAGCATCATGATGACGAGTTAGTATGTTATTAGTTAATTTCATTATTATGTGGAAGTAATTTTGCTTAAATTTAGCGTAAGTTTTATTTTATAATATTAGATGGATCGGAAATTAGGATATGTGGAGATAAGTTGACAATTTCTGGAAATTAGAAATATAAAAACTTGAATTTGTTTATTTAATTTTACTTTTAATGGCTTCGTGCAATAATTGGAGGCTGTTAGTTTAGCTTGGTTTTTCATTATAATGATATTATGCCCTGGTGTCATTTAAGAACACACTTCAATCATGAAAGATTCCTGAAAGAAGAGAGGTACACTTGTCTGTGTCTATTGTCAATTTTACAAGGATATTTGGATGCATGGCTATAAAATAGAGCGATGTCAACAATGTTTGGGAGCTAAAAAAGGATTTTGTTTTTAATGTTCACATGGATTTGTTTGTGTATATAAGGAAATAAAATGTTCTCAATTTCCTAGAAGTGATTGTTGTTTTTGTTGTTGCAGAGGCTTTGTGACAATGATCCGGGTGTTATGGCTGCAACTCTTTGCCCTCTTTTTGACCTTATTACGATTGATGTTAATTCTTACAAGGATTTGGCGGTTAGTTTTGTCAACATTCTTAAGCAAATAGCTGAACGCAGACTGCCAAAGAGTTATGATTATCATCAGATGCCTGCTCCATTTATTCAGGTATTCCTGAAACATTTTTTTTTTTGTTTGGTTATGTTCTCATATGCTCAACTTTAAATGTTTTATAACTGGAGCAGAATTGTACTTCATGGTGTTCCTTCGGGATAAAATCAGGAAGTTACTTGCATTGGCTTCAGTAAAACTTCCGCAGTGCAGTTTCTTATATCTACCAAATATTCAAATGTCATTATTCATAGAATTTTGCCACTAAATTCTATATTCTTATTTGTTGTCGTTGTAATAACTGTATAGAAAGAACAATGAATAAGATGAAAATAGGCCAAAAAAGAAATAAATTATAAAGCACATATCATTCATGATTTTTGATACTTTGGAATCATTGCGTGCTTGGACAGGCTTTTAACGGATTGAAAAGATGAAATTAACATCTCGATAAGAATCTTATTGTGGCGAACCTAATTGTTCAAGGAACGGTCTTTCACTTCTTAAAGCTGTGATAGGAAATACCTGGTTTCCAAATTTTTCCTCTTCCTTTTTGTATTGCATTTGGATTGATCCTTTTGAAAATTTGAGTATTGAGTACACACGCATGAAACACTTTTGAGATAAAAAGTGGAATATAGAGGATGAAAGTAGTCCGGAGCAAACCTATAGGGTCTGGAAAGCTTTTGGATATGGCTCTACGTGATTATGGTCATTTGGAATCACTGGGGAATTGAAGTATCAAGTGATTTTCCACGTGTTTTAGTTCCATCTTAGTTTTAACATAGAATAAGTTGATTTATTTCCTAAAAAGGATGTGAAGCAGATATTTGGAGAGAGAAAAAGAGAGGGATCATATCCATTCTTTGAAATGACCAGCAAATTATGGTACTATGAAGTTCTTGTTCTCAAGTACCTAAATAATTTAATCTCATAGGGTTAGCTGACTCAGCCCCGTGATATGTACTACCATCTTACAAAAGAAGGTCACATCTCTCTTTGAAGCAAACCGAAAATACTGTTTAGCTGCAAAGGACGTGACTTGTTTAGGGCTTCAGCTTAGAAGAATGCCTAAATTTATATGTTTCTTTCAATTTATGCATTTGTTTGTTAATTATGCATAGTTGTCTCTGTTTTGCAGATTAAGTTATTGAAGATTCTATCACTATTGGGTAATGGAGACAAAAAGTCCAGTGAACAAATGTATACCATTTTAGGCGACATAATGAGAAAATGTGATGCGGATAGTAATATTGGGAATGCTGTTCTTTATGAGTGCATATGCTGTGTTTCCTCAATACATCCCAACCCGAAGTTACTTGAATCTGCCGCAGACACCATTTCAAAATTTTTGAAGGTCTGTACTTTGCAACTTGGTGTGCTTTGATTTTCAAGTTCATTTTTGGGTTTTTGATCTTATAGACCATACTTATCTGATGAACAGAGTGATAGTCACAATTTAAAATATCTTGGAATTGATGCTCTCGGTCGGTTGATAAGGATAAGCCCAGAAATTGCAGAACAGCACCAACTGGCGGTCATTGATTGCTTAGAGGTGAGAAATGCTGTTATTCTCTTTTAACTGGCTAGCAAATGATATTTATTGAATGGAACAATGAAACACTGGCTCTATTGCTCCACTTGTTTTCAGTTACGCAAGCTCATACTTTTCATAGTGGTTCTATTTGTTGCTATAATTTTCTCAGCATGCCCATCAACTGATCTCTCTTAGTGTACAAAAAATAACTTCCCACTGTTAGGAGTTTTGAAATCAAACATCTCGCTACTCCCAATTTCCAAATTGATATACTCCCTAATATTTATCATTGCAGCTGGAGAGCTTATAAATTTAATAAAATGGTGTTGCACTCTAAAAGTAGATCAACCTTTTTAGTTAATGATGTTTTAAACTCTCTGAGCATTTTCATTGGATTATGATTCTGTAACTGGCTGATCGGTTCTGGATGAGTCCCTTCAAGCATTAACAAAGACTTATATCAGACAAAAGCAGGGTTACTAATTTATGAGGGTTTCAAGGGCTGAAAAAGTGGAACTAGTCTTGAATTCATATATTTGTAGAAGACAGGTAATATTTGGAGGAATGTCAAGTTCCCTTTGGGTCTGAGATAATGAACTGTTAAGGGGGTTAAAGGAGATTGATGGATTAAATAGGTTTATAGGTGCTTCATGTAAAAAAAGAAAACAGAGGGAAATGAAAGCAATATTTCTTGATTGAGGTTTTCATATCAATTCCACTTTGAATTCTGACATGCTTCTCAGTGTAGGACCCAGATGATACCCTGAAGCGCAAGACATTTGATCTGCTTTATAAAATGACAAAGTCATCAAATGTAGAAGTCATAGTTGATCGTATGATCGATTACATGATAAGCATCAATGATCATCATTACAGAACTGAAATAGCGTCGAGATGTGTTGAACTTGCAGAGCAATTTGCACCAAGCAATCAGTGGTTTATACAGGTGAGGGACCAATTCATAATGTTTTTATGCTTTTCCTGGTGAGACTGCATTTATATTTGCAAAGTTACTAATTTTCTGTTTCTTTTGCTGTGTTTATCCTTGTTAGACCATGAATAAGGTTTTTGAGCATGCGGGGGACCTAGTGAATACTAAAGTTGCACATAACTTGATGCGGTTGATTGCTGAGGGATTTGGAGAGGATGATGATACTGCAGATAGTCAGCTCAGATCATCTGCTGTATGTATCCTAATAATTCTTTTTTGTTCTGGTTCACAATTCACTCACCTTGTGCAGTTGTAGACGTGTTCATTTATTTGTAACTGTTTCGAGTTCTGAAGTCTTCTGTAGCTGTTATTTTGAACAGTTATTCTTTGAGCAATGATTCGTGCACGTATTATTCTACTTAAATCATGTAAGTATGCTAGTAAGGAATTGTGTAGTTTGGAAAGATTTCATGACTAGCAGTGAGATGATTCAGGAAAAAAGCACCTGGCATATTTATGAGATACGTAAAAGACAGGCCTCGAAATTACACAAAGCATGTTAAAATCAATTTTCCTACTACTGTAGTAAACTCCACTTGGCACTTGCAGTTGCTGATACATGTAAGCACATGTGCAATTAGGCCTGTTGGTGTGTAAAGCACCCACGTGTCTTGTCTTTGGCAGCATCCAAAGTTCACAGGTGAAAACTCAATAAAAGATGAGAGAAATAAAGTGAAAGAGAGATTAAGACCGAAGAATTGTGAAAAATAAGAGAGAATCTCCATATTGTGAAAATCATAAATGAGTATCCGATTGAATCAACAAGACTAGTATTTCAATATTTAGAAATCCCTTCCAAGAGTGGGAACTAGCCAAGAGAACAAATGAGAAAATTTCCAAATTAAATACTAACAAGTTTTACGAGAAAATAAATTGTTTTGGATCACTGAATTTAGGAATGTAACTCCCTTGTATGGTATGCAATCTGCTTTAGATAATATTTTACATTAATGTGAAACTTGTCTGCTGTGTTTTTACCTTCAGAGATCTCCTTTATCTTCCTCTTCCTTTAATCCTTATTTTTTCTAAAACATCGATCTGACATATTATAGTTGGTGTTTTTGTTTGTCTCTTCTCATAAGGAAGAACAGAATAGATGGGTCAAAGTTATGACTCCTCTTTTTAGCACTTCTAAATAGAATAATTTTGTTGGGTACAGGTGGAGTCATATCTTCGAATTATTGGTGAGCCAAAACTTCCGTCTACCTTTCTTCAAGTATGTTCTGTTTACTCCTTTTAATTTTTCATCTACGATCTGTCGCACTTAGTTTTTCATCCTTCCGTTTTCTCATTTACTATACATGAGCCATTATAGAAGTAAGTCTTGCATCTGCTATCTATTTACCATGTCCTGTAATGCAGGTCATTTGCTGGGTCCTGGGGGAATATGGAACTGCAGATGGGAAGTATTCTGCCTCATATATCACTGGGAAGTTATGTGATGTGGCTGAGGCACATTCAACTGATGACACTGTCAAAGTATGTTTTTATTTTAATTATGCCAATTGAGTTGCATAACGCATGAATTTATCTTGACATGAATGGAGGCTGCAGTGGTCTACATATAAAAAGCAAAACTCTCTTCATTACATGGAGTGAATTTATGAGTAGCGTTTGGCTGCACTACATTTTGACAACATATTTTGATTGGTTAAGAGCAGTCCTACAACTAAGTGTAAATGCCTATTCGAGTAGAACATGCTTGTACTTGTTTCTCGTGGATATCGTGATATCCATATACACAGTGTGAGCTTTAAGTGGAATGAGATTTCATTGTCATTATACTGAAATGGTTTCTTTTGAGTATGCTTCAGTGATTTTTATCCTGCTTATTTTGAAGGCATATGCGGTAACAGCACTCCTGAAGATATATTCGTTTGAAATAACAGCTGGGAGAAAAGTGGACATGCTACCTGAGGTAGGAAATGTAACCCATATTCGTGTTTGCTTTGACGTGCCAATCTGATGTCCTTGTCATGTACAAGCTTGCTTTGCTTGAAACTTAAAAATGTTCATGTAGCACTTTCGAAGTTATACTTTAAATGATTGGAAGTATAGAATTTAATTGCTTTCATTTTCTCATGCAAACCTGAGTTCTTTGTATTATATTATGAATTGACGTGTTACTTTACTGTAGGACATGCTTTTGTCTTATCCTTTTTGTGTAGCTTAGGCATACCCATCTGAAATCATTAGCATTCATCAGGCATTAAATGACAGTTTGACAGATGATTGCACTTTCACAATTTGCTGTCATGGGACATGCATAAAACATTTTAAGCCTCCACATTTTGTTTAAAGAAATAATATTAACATTATAATGTTCTTGTTACTGTTCTCTTCTTGGCTTGTTTCATGCTACATAACCTCGTGGTTCAACATTTGAATGATAAAATAATGTGAAAAATCTCATTTAATTCACCATTTAACTGAAAATTGAATCTGTTGTCCCTTTTCCGTGGATTCCTTAAATAAATATCTTGAGTGGGAACTACTTGATTTTCATGCATGTTTTTGCATCCGGAAAATATTAATTAGTAGTAAAATATGAATTCTAATCATTCTAATCCGACTATGATTATTCAAACTCGAGATATAATTTTCGGACTGTTATCTTGCTTGCTGCAGTGTCAATCCTTGATTGAAGAATTATTGGCCTCCAACTCAACAGATTTACAGCAGCGTGCTTATGAACTTCAAGCAGTCATTTGCTTGGATGCTCATGCAGTTGAGAACATTATGCCAATGGATGCAAATTGTGAAGACATTGAGGTGATATTCATCTTTAGAGAAAATCTAGTTTCATTTACTTTGTTCTGGGACCATGACTGTGATAAGAATTCACTCATTTATCTTTCTGATAAGAGACTTCTTAATTAGTAATTGTGCCAGTAAAAAAGGCTATTTTTGTACGCTGACCTAGTATCTGTAGCCCTGGAAGACACTGCTATAAAGGAGATTGCTAGAGACAGATATAAATTCAACTTGCTCAAGAAAGGCTAAAATTAAACCTTCAGTACAGTTCTTGAGTGAGGGGATATTTGCTTTTTTTCGTTCTTTAGGAAAATGAAATAGGAAAAGGAAAATATAATTACAAGAAACAATAAGTCCTAGCTGTTATCATTTTGAAATGGTTTGATGAGAAATATGGGACGAACACAGTCCAGGAATTCAAGTTTGCTTGTCCCCTAGCTGTAGCGCTGTCGATACAGCTAGTTGCTAAGAGTTTCTATGGATCTGAGACAGCCTCTTCATGTAATCAAGCCGAGTTGGTCTGTTTCTCCAGATTGCTTTTATTTTAATACTGGCAAAACTGGTAGCAGAATGGTAAGAATTGTAGAATTGGAAATGCATGGATCTCCATGGTTTGTGGGCACAGAGGAAAATCTTATACCTTTTTAAACTCATATCTAATCTACAAGTTAGATATTACCCTTTCTTTCTTAAGTTGTCCCACAGTGTAAATCACTTCTTTTTTTCCCCACACTATCTCAGTTATATTCTGAGGACAAAATGCTCAAAAGTTGTGCCTGACTCTAAACCCAGTGAATAAATGATCTTACTTAAAAGATAAAACAATGATAAATTTTTTTGTACTTTAGCCCTATGTTACTCAAAACTCCCACAAACTTGGCACTCAATATGATGGTTGGGGTACGCTAATTTACTTATTAAACCATAGAGGGAAGTTCGAGTCATACAACAATAAGCATGGTACTATGTGATATTTTTCACAATTATGTCTTTCCTTTGAAATTACTGTTGCATTAACTATGGCTTTGAAAATGGCACTGAAGAATCATGAGAGTATTTTGAGCACAATATATTATTTCACTATTCTGAGTTTCTTGTCATGGCTTGTCGTATATCTATGTTTATATATATTATGAGTTCTGTTAATTGGCTATTGTTCACATAATATTAATTGATATTCGACAATTTTCACCCAATAAATTCGTTTTAGTGATACTTGTAACATCTGTAATCTTTGCAGATTGACAACAACCTTTCATTTCTTGGTGCTTATGTCCAAGAATCACTGGAAAAGGGAGCTCAGCCATATATTCCGGAGGATGGACGCTCCGAATTGTCAAACATTAGTAACTTCAGAAGCCAAGATCATGAATCTTCAACACACGCTCTTAGGTTTGAAGCCTACGAGCTTCCTAAATCCTCAGTACCACCAAAAGTTCCTTCAGTACTGTCATCCTCAGCTGAACTTGTTCCCATACCTCAGCCATCTTATGTTGCAGAAGTCCACCAACCTGCTACATCTGCCCTAAAGGTCTCTGGTTCAGGCTCATCAGAACTCAAGTTACGACTAGATGGTGTTCAAAAGAAATGGGGCCGTCCTGCTTTCTCCTCTACCACACCATCTCCTTCAAGCAGTGATAACTTTGGAAGTAATAATGGAACTCAACACGAGTCAATAAGCAGTACAAAGTTGAAAGTGCACGATGTCTCTTATGATTCAAGGAAGCAGCAACCTGAGGTTTCATCAGAAAAGAAAAAATTGGCTGCTTCTCTTTTCGGAGGAGCATCAAAATCTGACAGAAAACAATCTTATTCTGGCCAGAAGGTTTCAAAGACTAACAGTCATGCTGCAGACAAGTCTAATATAACAGAGGCTACTACGTCTGATATTGCTGCTGTAAAACCAACATCCCAACCACCTCCAGACTTGCTAGACTTGGGTGAACCAACTGTTACTAGTAGTGCACCGTCTGTAGATCCTTTCAAGCAATTGGAAGGTCTTCTGGATCTAACACAAGACACGACCAATCTAAGTTCCAGCGAAGTTAGCGTGCCTAATGCACCTGATCTTATGTCTATCTATGCAGACATGTCTTCTAGTAGCCAGAGTACTACTGTTGCCCCACCTCCAAATGTGACCAAAACACATCTGGCAAAACAACCAAGCAAGGGACCGAATGTTCAAGAATTTTTGGAGAAGGATGCACTTGTAAGGCAAGTGGGTGTGACCCCATCTGGTCAGAATCCCAACCTATTCAAGGATTTGCTCGGCTAGAATTTTGTTGAATGGATACATCATATGCTGCTTGATTAGGATTTTCTCGAGAATTATCATTGTTTGATTGAGGTAATGTTTTTTCGAGCGACTGGCTAAGAGACTGCGATTTTGATCCGACGAGACTAGTCACAATTCACATCGAGGAATTTGGAGGACCGTGATAGGAGTCCACCAAGCGGCGTCCATATGTGGTGGTAAAACCTTGTGTTTGTATCTTTTTGCAGGAAATCTTCAGTTTGCAAATACGATGTTTGTGTAAGATGTTACGAGTTCTTTGAAACACAGCACTTTTTGTGCACGTTTTGCACTACTGAGGGATTTCAATGAGAACCTTTTTCTCTGTCGTGATTTCCATGCATGTAGCTTGTCATTCTTTTTAGGGTTTAATTTTGTTGTTCCTGGAGCCATTTTTCCAGATGACTGTACAATAATTTCTCGAGGTTGTTAAAAATTTGATAAGACTTCTCAATGGAATTATTATACTAAAGATAGTGACTTTATTTGCTTATGGATAAAATATTGAAGGGCCGTTTGACATGATTTTTAAAAAGTCAAAATTAGGACATGTTTGACTAATTTTCTGAAAGCATTTTTTCTAGTTAGAAGAACTTTTTGAGAAAAACTGATCCAATGTGACTTCCTTTAAAAATATTTTCGAAATATGAAACTTTTTTAAAATTTAATTTTCAAACAAAAATTAAGACAATTTCTTCCAAAAGCTTTTTTAGACGAGGTAAAATAAAAAAATAAAAAAATAAAAGTCATCTCAAAGTCAAACAGATCCTAAACATAGGCAAGTACAAAAACATCCTTTTAATATTTCCTATACCTAATTAAGGGGGTGTTTGACATCCATTTTAGCAGAAAAATGTGTTTTTGAACAGTGTTTGATAAAAGAATGTGTGGTTAAAAAGTAAGGAGAATTTTTAGGTTTATTTTTAATATTATTTTATTAATAGAATGTGATTGAAATGAATAAAGAGAAAAAGAATGAGAAAAAAATGGATGCCAAACAAGGGCTAAATGAATAAAATTGAACTCTTTTAAGTAACAAATTTGTGCTTACCGATCAAGAGAATATTTGAATCTTGCAGGAAATCTCTTGGAAGATAAAAATATCAAAATGGTCGAAAAGGTAAAATAATCATAATTTTTTATAAAAAAAGTTCGGATTGAGATCCGTTAAGTTTGTTAGAATGGATCAGGCTGAATTACCGAATGTTTTTACCAAATCTTTTACCTGATACTCACAATGGAGGTGAGGATCACATTGTTAGAATTTTTAAATACACGCGAGCCCACGCATTATGTGAGAAGAGGTAATCTATTATGTACAAATGGATAACCCTTGTTAGAATACTCACTTCATAACATTATTTGCATACAGAATATGTTTTTATTATTCTCATAAATCAGTTAAAAGTAAACCTAAAATTCAATATCTTGAAAATTCCTCTCACTCTTGACCTTTTCATTCTTTTTGCACTTTCGTTTCCAAATTTTTTTTTTGCTGAATTGGCGATAATTTTTATTATTGAAAAAAAATTATAATAATTAAAAAAAAAAGAAAAGAAAAAGAAAATATGTTTGATCGCATGTGGGGGTGGATTAGGATGGGTTTGGGTGAGCTAAGTTGGGGTAGATGAAATTTTACTTAAAATCCTTTTTATATGTATTTAATTATTTTAAATGAGATTTATTTGTAATATTTTAAAAAATAATGGGACACCATTTGCAATTTTTTCTTATTTTTATGTTTTACAATTATCTTTTATTTTGTCTATTTACGAGGAGGGTAAACTCATAATTTAATGATAAAAAAGGAGGGAACGATGAGTTTTGCCTAGGGGTGTAAGCGATCTGATTTTACCGATTTTTGACAAATTTTCAAACTAAACCGTTTCAACCGGTTTGAGAAAAACTCAAACTTAAACCAAACCGTTTTGACCGGTTTGAAAAAAACTCAAACCTAAATCTAACGGTTTGGTCCGGTTTTAAACCGTCGTTTCGCGTATATTTTTTTGCCTGTTTAGTGTCTACTTTTATGCCATTAATTCAATATATATTTATATCTTACTGACAATAAATATAAAATAAACTAAATATATCTACTATAAATTTAAATACTAACAAAATCAAAGTAAAATCACAATAAACTAAAATCACGGTCATATAATTCCAGAGACAATTTAGACGATTTTCATGTTCAAGAATCAAGAACACGCAGCTATGTAACTAAAATCATATAACTTCGAAAATAGAAATAATCTATAGGTCACAAAAAATCACGAATTTGGGGATTTTCAAGAATCGAGATGACAAACTATGTTTACTAATAATTTTGACGGTTTCCATGTTCAAGAATTAAGAACACGTAGTTATGTAACTAAAATCACAAAATAAGAAAAAAAAAAGTAATCACAAAACTAACCCACAGGTCACAAAAAATCACACAATCTTGCAACGAAATTGAAGGCTATCAGTTGTGATTGACCGTAGACTACCCGCGACCATCGCTGGCAACTGAAAATTCTGACCGTAGACTACCGACTATTTGAGGAAAATTCAGGAACGAGAGAGAGAGAGAGAGAGAGAGAGAGAGAGAGAGAAATGGAAGGTTAGGGATTAGGGTTGTATTTGTGAGAGTTTGAGTTCGTTTTTTTTTTAAATTAGAATAGTGGGTCGAGTTGGGATTTGGTCGGGTCGTAAATCGTAATAATTAATAGAAAATTAGAAATTGACAAAAATATCAACAAAATGACAAAATTATTGAATTTACAAAATTGGAATTTTAGATAAATTTTCAAAAAAATTCAATTTTTTATTTTATATATTTTTTCGTCGGTCCGGTTTGATTTTAAACCGTAATTAAAATTCTCAAATCTAAACCAAATCGTTTTTGACCGGTTTGGTTGGGTTCAAAACCATTTCGTTGACGGGTCCACATGGCACCAAACTGTCGGTTTCAAAATTGCGGTTTCGGTTCGATTTTCCGGTTTAGTGATTTTTGCTTACAGCTAGTGGTGTCAATGAGCCGAGCGACTCGTCGGCTAGCCCGCTCGGCTCGTACTGTTCACGCCCACGAACCGCTCGGGCTCGTCAAAAAACGAGCCCGAGCACGAGCCCGAGCGGGCTGGTGGGCTAGACGAGCAGAGCCCGCTCGGCTCGTCTACTATTCACGAGCGGCTCAACGAGCCGCTCGTGAGACGAGCCCACGAGCCAGGCTAAAAATGTTTGAGGGTAGATTTGTTACATTTTGTAAAAGTTGTGGGGAAGAAGTGCAAATTTCCATTAATATAATTTACCTAAAATAAATTTCAACTTATTTTATAATTTCCCGCCTCTCTCGGTCTCTTTCTCGCATTGGCACTCTCTTTACTTATTTCTAATATTTTTTTCAGACATTTTACCATAAAAGAGGAAAAAAAAAAATGGAAAAAGATAGTGAACTGAAGGCATCGATTCCAGGATCTAGGCAATTGAATCTGAAAAAATCATTCAAGCGTGCATTACATTCCTTATTAACTGCTTGCCCCAAAGAGGTTAATTTTTTTTTTCTAAATTATAATAGTTGAAGTGTTTTTATTTCAATTGAATCAGTTTCTGATTTTTCAATTTTTTGTTAATTCATAGGAATTTTGTAAGGCTTTTCCAAGTTTTACTGCAGCAGAACACGAACGCCTTCACAGGCTGTTCATTCAGGTTTGATATATCAACGCTTGCTTAATTTTATTCCGAATAGGGTTTTATTTTATTATTATTATTTTTTTAAATTTCTGTTTTATTATATATAATAATTATTATTATTTTTATTTAAAGAGCATATTCGTCTAAGCCTTAAAAAAATTTCTATCGCAACATGTTTGGATAATTTGGATTACTGACCTTTTACTTATTTTAAGTAAGTTATTTTTATGATAGTAAATTAGTACCTCTCACCCTATTGTTAAAATAAGCAAGTTCATTATTTTTAGCTTTTATGGATAAACTGTTTATTTTAAAACTTATTTAATTTTTTTAAGCTTAGCCAAGCATGTTTAACTAGAAAAAGGTCATACTGGAGGCTGTTTTGGTTCTACCCATAACATTTTTCTTAAAAAATCGTGACAGTATAAATTATCTTCTCAATATCTAGTAGAAATAGAAAAAATAAAATGTCACCTATAAATATTTCAATACTTTTTTAGTTCACTGCAAATATGCCACCAAACAACATCCAATATCTATCCTAATAGCATCCAATTCCGTCCATGGCTGTTGGTGCAGTGCCTCAAGAGGGTTTATGGGATGGGCAACGCGTAAGGTTAGGTGAGGAGTGACTACGAACGAGAGTAATATGATTCAATTGTTCAAATGAACGAATCTGATTGATTATGATATTTGCTTTTTGGGCCTTGCAAATTTGCTACTTGCTGGCCTTGTCATCCTGTCGTGGTGAATAATTGTAAAAAATAAAAACTTATAAAAAAGAACAAATTCGGTTCCAGAGTCAGGTACCAAGGGTTTCGGTTCAAGAGCTAAGAACCGTCCCGGATTCGTTCGGTTCTCGATTCCGTTTCCCAATTATTTTTTTCTAGAACCAGTCCGGAACTTCCGGTTCCGTTGGGGAGGTTTGGTTCCAGTCAAAATGCCCAGCCAAAATTTGGTTCTTATAATCAAGTTATGACATCTGATGGTTAAAGATACTTCCTTTTGGCTGTAACTTGTGCTTCATTATGGAAATGGATGTGGGAACACTATAATAAAGGAAAATAAAAAATAATGTGAAAAATGAATTCCCTTGCATATTTTATTTTTTGCATTCAGAATATGATTTTTTTTCTTCTTTGAATTCAGGTAAAGAACATTATAAATGAAAGTATTTTATAACCTTTTATTTTTGTTGAGATCACCGTAGAGAGGATATGTATTCCTTGCACGATCTTTCCCTTCTGTTTTACCCTTGTTTTTTATGGGAACCTAATACTAGGAAATGTCTTCCTCGGCACTTGGCATTTCCTTCTCACTGAAATTCAAGATTTAAATTGTAAAAAGCTGAAGAGATCCATGCATGAATATAAATTTTTACTTTTTTTTTGAATGTTGAACATACATGAATATAAATTTTTACTATTTTTTGAATGTTGAACTATCACAGCACTAAAGGTTTTAATTTTCAGGTGATCAATTCTTTGCATGAAGATATAGAGGTATGCAATTTATAATGTATACTGAGGCTTTCATTTGCACAAAATTATATCTCCGGTCTATTTATGAAGTGAACTAATTCAGAGGTTTTTCAGTTGTTAATTTATCATTTTACTGCTATTTCCTGATCTATTATTACTAACTTTTAACCAACAAAACCAGTGTTCCCCATTCTAGGCGGTTCTGATGTTCTTCATATCAGTTTCAACAACTGAGTGTGCCATTGAGTTAAGCTATCCCATTACCAAGTGACTAGACTTTGACCATACTGTGCCATTGAAAGATACAACAAGAATGAATAACGAGAGAGTAACTTTGAGAAACAGGCATTGAAGTTGACTTGAGATATGTAGCTTAGGCTGAGTCCTTATAACTTGCTAGTTACTATATCTCCTGTGAGTTTGAAACGATGGTGGTATATTCTCCTGGTCCATTGACATTAAAATTATGTTTTCTAATCTACTTTACAAGTCAGAATGAGACAATTTGTGGAACAGGAGTATTGACATGTTTAATATATCTAAAGTATATCAAAAAAAATTTTATCTCTCACATTTTATCTGTATTTGATCAGGATGGATATTGTAGAAAATATCCCTCCATCTCATCATTATTCACACTTCCCATTTTGGGATGCCCCAAAATAAAACCATTTCAAAATATTGATTAATCTTTCTGATTTTATCTCTATACAATCGTTTTGTTAAGATTTTACTAAGCCATTGCATTTAATTAGACTTTTCATTTGATGGTGTTTTCGTAAATGAATGCTAGACTAAATTGAAGGAATGCAATTGATGCATGTTCCTTAAACGATAGTTCAAATTGAAGTTCTTCTAGTGTGATAGAGGGAGTATATTTTTTTCCCCAAACACATCATACTAAGTTCTGTTCTGGTTCTGGTTTTTGTTATTTGTGAAATGTGTTATCAATTCTGTGATAAGAAAAGTAGATTCAAATTAGTTATCAATTGTTCCCATTTGATCATTCAAGTCTAGTGATCAGAAATTAATTGCCGAGAGCAGTAGGGTATTAAGCAAAAGATCATTCAAACCTTGTTTTTAGTCCAACTAGTTCCATGATTTGTGTGATAGGCCCCTTCTCCCAGGGGATGCATTCCCACTGTCCCTCTAACATGCTCTTAATAGGATTTTTATGATGGGACATGCTGTCCCATCCAATAATTAATTGACGTCATGGTCTGACCCGTGCCACATCATGCTGTATATTAGATCCAGCTTTATACGTTTTCTATTTGTTGTTTGTCATCTTTGTCATATGTGATTGTATTTACATTTTTTTCTCAACGCCTTTGTTGTTAATCTTTATAGATTATGCCTGGAAAGAAGTGCAGGCTTCTGCATTCGAGTGCATATGAACTTCTTAAATATGTAAAACTATGAAGACTTGACATGCTTTCTATTAGTCAAGATAAAATTTGTGACTAGTGGCTAAATATTTCTTCCTCGTGGCTGATCAGGATTAGTTTCTTACATCAAAAGTCATTTTCAACCCAATTTAGTAATGTTAGTTATCTCTTAATGGTGTATTTCAATCTGCTATGTCGTACATCCAGATTTAGTCATGAGCTTCATTAGATTTGAATATACCATATCCATTGAAAAAAAATAAAATTAAAAGTTTATAAAGGAATAAAATATTTTTGTGATTCGTCTTTCTCAATTCTTGCAGGAAGAATTCGAGTCTATATGTCTTGAGACACAGGTATAATCTCTAAAATATCATTTTACTCTGTTGAATTTGGACCCCTGAAATTCTAAAAGGTTTTATTTGTGATCTTGCGTTACCATAAAAGATGAAGATGATTATAGGTCTTTTAATTCCGCTGAACATTGATGTACTTGGAAAGATTTTGGCTGTTCACAGGACTTGTCTTGTTGCAGGCTGCAACGGTTCTTGACAATGTAGAGGAACTCGTGGAAGAACATAGTCTGGATCCTCTACTTTCTGAGAAGTAGGTGTCCTCAATTTTGTTAGCTATTTGGCAATTTATAGTTCGCAGATTAGTTTCATTATTAGAATGAAAAGCAACTATAAGTTGGGATGGACATTTCGTGGAACTAAAGGGACATTCTTTTAATCAACTCTGTAATATAAAAGTTGTTGGAAGTGATAAAAAGTTATGGTTTGTGTTACTAAACTTTCTACCCTCTCGATTCTGTATGTAAATATATAATTTTCCATGAAGTAACGACCACAAAATTACAGGAGTAATGTTGGAGAAACTGCACAAAATTTGTCCGAAACAAAGAAGAACGAACTCCACTACCTGACGGGGATTTTGCGAAAGGTGAATTTAAACTTGTAATGTCAGCATCTAAGTGAAAATATTTGATAGTCTATATTTTATTGAATCCTGTAAGTTGGAAGCAATGCAAATGCATTAGGTTGTAATTTTATGCTGTAATCTGCCTCTGTTTAAACAAATTTATAGTCTACAACAGTCGCAATTATGGTAAAACATTAAATTCAACTCCAGGTAGCAATGCATATCCTGTGTTTCTGTGTATACTCCCGGTGGCATCTTTTAGCAAGAAAACTTGGAACTTATATGGCCTAGTTACAACTTGTTTTACTTAACAATCAAATAACTATGCCACTGCTTATGGGCTAGCTGAGTTACCTACTTAATCATTAGTTCAGATTTAATGATAAACACGAGTGCAAAGCTTCAAAATTTATACTATGAATAAAAGGATCACAATCACATGGGAAATCTCAAAAGAATGGGTTTTCTGTTTCTTCTCCTAATTGGTTTTGCACTTAAAATGGCTAACATCTGGGGCAGCTGTTATTGTGCATTTCATGCCTCCCAACTGCTTTAAATTGCCTCTGCCTCTGTGAACTGCTTAACATCTGAGGCAGCCTTGTAATTTTGTGATACTTAATCTGACCTTTCATCTGTTTGTTAATTGCACAATTAATGAAAGGAGAAGTCTTGACCAATGACTTTATATCTCTCAAATGTATCTTTTTAACAGGCAGAAGAACAGAAGCGTGATATCAGTGCTCGTCTTGAACTCCTAAAGAGAGAAAAGCACGACTTCTCTGGTGCTAAGAACCTTCTTGCTGAGGTAATTTATTTCTGTGACTTTTATGCTTTTATTCGTGAATAATATGTGAATAAATATCTTCTACTAAAAATATCTTATCGCTTAATTCTGCAGTTAAGGACTGGGATATTGAACTATGAGAATGGCCGCAGCGCGAGGATCACTAATACATAAATACCATCAGCAGTCTCATGCATCAAACTTAGAGTGAATCTCAAACCAGAAACTAAGTAGTTTTGCTGTTGTTATATTCTGCTTGTAATCTATATCTGTTAGGCTTGAGAATTGATAGCAGCATATAAAACCACTCTGTTACTTTCTTGAAGAGTTTCCTCATTTGGCAAAATGAAAAATCTTCCTTGCTTGTTAAATTCTATTTTTCCCTTAAGATCTTTTTTGGTGTCAGCAGCCTTGGAATTGACAGTTGTTATTGCTCAGCTTGAAGAGCAGCTCGAACATCGACAAGGTATTTGACATTTTGAAGTTAATTGGTCTTAAGAATTTTGTTTTTCTTTATACTAGCATTTGGAGCCAGACTAAAGATACTTTCTTCCTCTTTGAATTTTGTCCATTTTCATTCCTTCTGGTGTAAAATAAATCTTTTGAGGAACCATTTCTATTTCTGAAATTGTTTAGGCTAACATGCTTATTGCATATAACAATTTTCAATATAATGTTTGCAGTTTTTACATCATAGAACTCTGAACAATCTCTAACAGAAGGGTCAGGTGAGAGAGACAGAACTTGTGCCTTAAACTATTGCATACTTGAGCTTCCGATCAAATTAACTTCACGGTATGATCAGCCTACTAAGTATTATGAGAGAGCTTCACTGCATGCTTCTTATGCTGAATTAGACATGAAGAAAAGAGACAAGTAAAAAATGCCAATTCTGTCCTATCCCATTCAGTCTAGAACATAGTTGAATAATTTTAGGGGTTCGGCACCAGGCCTATAGCTTTCGTTTTCTATTCCTACTTTCTAAGTACTGGCTCTTGCAGAACTGAGGTCCCCTACAGATGGTCCACGGGGCTGAGGACCTCTACGGATGGTCCAAATCACAGCTTGTGCTGGACCGGGCTGCTTGAGACTTTGACAAATGACAACCTGAAACATTTTGACACGTTTAACCGATGTATAGATATGTGATAACTAGGGCTAGCACTTTCCTACCTAAAAAAATCTGAGTAATAATATTTAACATTATCTGTGTTTAACATCAATTTAGGTGACAACACTTATGGCTTTAAATTACATGTTCAATTAAATATAATGATTTATGTCCTAGGTAATAGAAATTATAAAATACTGACACCTAAATTGTTGGTTAGTATTACTGGAGCTAGATAACATTATTTGAAAAATTTAGCACTTTGCTGGCTGAACAAATAAAAAAGAGCTGGCAATTGGTTGTTCTGAGAACTTTGCACTGTCTCATTGTCTGGTGACGTGTTTATACATACACTAGATACTTATATGTGGGCTTATAATTTGCTATATTTTAGAGGATTAGTTTTTCGTGTTTGTAGCCTTTTTAAGGGAGTATTCATTTGGATGCCATCATTTAACCTGCCCTTGTCAATTTATTAAAAAGAAACTTACAGGATTGATTTTTGACATATTGTATGAAGTCCTTGAACTAATCTTGTTGCCAGCTCTACTAATCGTGACGAACAAATAGCATAATTCTTAAAATTAGAATTATACTTGGTATACATCATATTTTACACAATCTTTTACACTTCGACATGTGTCATTACACTATTGGACAGTTAAAAAATAAAATAAAATTTTCATCCAATCAATTCTTGACAACATAGATGATGTCAATCATGATGTAAAGAAAGTGATGTACATGCTACTTATTTGAAATACTAACAAAATAGTATTAAGTTGGCAACTGATAAATTTTGACCTAGAAAGCATTGTTTAATCGTGATATTATGTAGAGTCAACTCATTTTGATATCTAATTGGTTTGAAGGAGGTACACAAATGCCCATCTTCCAACTATTTTTCATAATATAATTAGCTTTATGTGGTCAAAAGGCGGATTAAACCTAAAGTGATAATGGATCGAGTTGAGCGGGTTTGGCCTCAAGACACCTGAGCTTTGTTCTACTCTATAGACGAGTTGAGCTTAACTTATGTCCAAATACTATGTTCGACTCAATCCTTAAAATTGAGTTGGTCCATGAGCATGCTCATGAAAAAAAGTGAGCTTAGCTCGACCTATGATCATCTCAAAACGAGCGAGCGGCTCAAATTGTTTGTCACACTTAATTAATCCTAGAGGCTTTTAGTAATTAAAGGAGTACTTATAGACGACTATGTATAATAAATGTTTAGCACATTAGCTTTAGTTTACCCCTTCATTTTTCTTAATTCAACTCCGTCCAAAACTCAAGTAGAGTTTTTTAGACTGTACTTTGCTACATTGTGAATTGTTAATAGATAAATAAATTACACGAGAGAGATGTCTGATCCTTACTTCATCCTTTTAGTTATATTGAGATCTTGAACAGTCGTATCTTTAGGTCTAAGCAACACACACACATACACACACACACACACACATCAGTTTTATGAAGATTTTGATGATGATATAGTTCACGCAAATCATAATTGTGGAGTTCAAGACATAGTTCACTCTACAGTTAGCAGACTCGATAGAATATACAAAGCTAAGGTTCAAGTCGATAGACACCTAAGTCTGCGTGATTTCTACCGTACTTCAGAATATTATTTTTATTTATCTTATTTCTTTCATGTGGGGGATTGTTATATATTTATACAATAAATATAATATATGAAAGAAATAATTAATTAAGATGAAGTGCTCAACTGGTGAAAAGTGTGGAATTTGTGTGGAAGGTCAGGTGTTCGAGCCACGTCTCACGCACTATATTAAAAAATCTTTGATTGGGCCTTAGGGCCTTGGGCTCTCGGGCTTTATTGATTCTAATAAAATAAGAGGAAATTACACCCTCCCCTGTTATTAGAAATCCATTTTCATTATTCCTGGTTAATATTTATTTTTTCACTAATCAGGTTTTAAGCAATTAAAAAAAAGATTTTTTTATTTATAATAACCTACCCGTTTTTTACGTGAAGAGTGGAGAGAGAATGTTAAATAAGTAAACTCAATCTTCAGTAACCGTTCAGAACTGCTAAACACCTTAAAACTCGCGCTCATTGAAAATCTTAAATATACTTACCCAAACCGTATGAGTCTATGCATTTTGAATTCTCACGAAATCCCCAAATCCCCAAATTCCATTCCTGTGATATTACTTACCGGAATTTGTGATTTTGTGAAGGCGGTGTCGAAGAGGGAAGGGAAGTGGGTGATTTTCTTTTGGGGAACGGTGTGTAGGAGTGATGACGTTATGCGCAAGTCGCGACCGGAAGGTTGTGACGCCGTGAACCTTCCGAATACGCACGACGGAGCGTGGGAAAGGCGATTGTTGCGAAGGAGCGGAGTGGAGAGAAATCCAACATCCCTTGCAAACCGGGATCGAAAGTGGAGAAGAGGGCTACAAGCGTAACCTTCAACCCCATAAACCCTCGACGGTCGAAAACGGAAAATGTAAGTCGACTTTTGTGTACAGTTTGATGTTCTTTCCATATTGTGACCGAGATTTTTTCGTTTTGTGACCCAATGATCATTCGCCCAAAATAATCTTACCTAGGTCACAATACAAAAATTACAGCGATGTTTACGGTGTGTGATGATCATTGGGTCACAATCCTTTAATGTGCATGGTTATTGTTGTCTGATAACCTTCTTATTGATGTGTTGTGACTCAGGAATGGCAATACATTATACCAGAACATTCATGGTTTCCAGGGAAGATAACAACAAATGTGGCCAAACACGTACTCACAAATTTCCTTTCGAAGTTCAATGAGGTCCAAAGGTCGATTACATTTGAAAC
Source organism: Fraxinus americana (assembly GCA_035079005.1). Taxonomy (NCBI): domain Eukaryota; kingdom Viridiplantae; phylum Streptophyta; class Magnoliopsida; order Lamiales; family Oleaceae; genus Fraxinus; species Fraxinus americana. The sequence goes on along the minus strand of CM068722.1, from coordinate 4,807,191 downwards.
TTGCTTTTCTCATTTTATGGAATGTCATGAAATCATTATGCAACGTCACAACTCATTCACTATTTTTTTGATGAGGGAAGTGTTGCGTCCTAATCCGAATGAGATGTGGTTCAAGGTTGCTAATAGATTCTTGAGGTTCTCGATGTCTGAATTTTGTTTAGTCAGGACTTAGATGTTGTGGGGATGATTTTAGGAAAGACATTGAGAAGGTTCCATTCTAGGATAAAGGATACATATTTCGGGCATTTGAAGTTGGTCACAAATGAGGATGTGAGGGACGTGTTTTTGGATGTGTACGATGTTGACGACCATGATTTTGTGAGGATTGAGATTTTATATTTGATCACGTCTTATTTGTTCTCCATCATCACATATAAAAGAGTGGTTGATAATTTTTTGTTTGCGTTGGTTGATGACTTTGATCGGATGGAGATGTTTCCTTTTGGGAAGGAATTATTTTGAGATGTCTCTAAAATCTTTGAAGGAGGGTTTAGGTAACAGGGAATCCACATTACAGTTGAAGCGGTTTCTTGGTTGCATTTCAAGTGTGGATATATGAGTGTATACCTGGACTAACCGGTTTGCAGTGACTATTAGGATGGCTATGATTACCTCGTATTGTGAAGCTGGATGTCGGAGAAACAACCGTCTCATGTGAAGTTGGAAGAAGATGTCTTCTCCACTCATGATGTAAGTCTTTGTACATGGTTTACACATCACTTGTGACCTCTTCTTATGTATTTATTACAAAACTCTCAGGTCACAATGACATTAGTGCTTGTGAGGTATTATTCACTAACAGGTTTTTTATGTCCAATTTTGTTTCAGCTTGAAATATGTTCTGTTGTTCCGTCCGATATGGAGTTGGAGGCTTAATATATGAATGGTGTTATGTATACCAAACCTATGCAACCACGTGTGAATGTATCTCGGAAGTCTAAAGAATCGACAATTGCGCAGCCCATCCCATACGGCGGTTGTTGATGATTACGGATGGCGATGGGGACACTCCAGTGATGTTGATGGTGGTGATGATGAGGATGACGACTTTGTGGTTCCTCCTCCCAAAAAACTGAGGACACCGACTGTGTACATTTCATCTGAAGAAGAGCAGGCAATGGAGACACTGGCTGGGCAAAGTGAGCGTCAGGAATCTTATGAAAACATTAATATGATGCCACCGGCAGGTGATTGGTGTCCGTCGAGTGAGCCGAAGCCAACACGAGCACATGATGCACCTCAAGTAGATGTAAGTGGATTAATGTCTCACCTTTAAGTCACAAATAATTATTTTTTTAATCATTTTCGGAATTATTTATTGGGTCAACCAATCAGTAGAATGTGACAGTTTTAACTGCCCAATATTAATACCCATTACCATTGGCTATTACATCTGCAACTTAATACTAGATCGTGGTGGAAGAAGTTACATCTCTTTCTGCCTATATAAACACACTTTTGGGTATTAGAAAATAGCAAGAAAAACGAGATTATATATTTCTATACAGTACAAATATTGTTCTTAATTTTTCAAATTTCTGGAGTATACTTGATAGTTCTGAAAACCTTTTGTGATTGCTGCACAATTGGTTTATTTGATCGTTGTATCCTGGAGATGATTGTCCACAGAGGTCGCAGCAGTTATCGACAGTCAATTTCGCTTTAGGACATCGTGCTGTCACGAGACTCGATCTATTGATAAGTTTTTCTGCACTTTACTGTTATTTTATCTAACACAAATTGCACATGAATACTTTTTAGCTTCTATTGACATTTTATCATGCATAATTCAGTCATAAAACAAGAGTATGTCCACACAAATAGAATAAAATCATGTACATAGTAGATAAATCATTTCCATCAAAGTGAATAAATTTATTTCACAATCATCCAATAGTTGAGAGAAATGCGAAACCCATATAATTTCAGATTTCTTACCTCAGTTTGTTCAAAAAAATTATTGATCTGAAACTTTATTGGTAGCAAATATTATCATCGAAAACTCAGGATCTATTTGTCTCCGATTTGGTTTGGTGTGGTGCTGGTAGCTCAAGACTGTGTCGGGTGTCGGCTGAAGTTCATCTGAATTCTGAAGAGGAAAATGGCTTTTGATATGTTAGCTTAGTATTGAGATTATTAGATATAAATTAGGATTATTGGGTAATAATAATATATATGTAATAGAAAATTAGAAATTGACAAAAATACCCACACATGACAAAACTATTGAATTTTACATATTTGGATTTTTCAAAAAAAATTATTTTTTTGTTTTTATATATTTTTTCATCAGTCCAGTTTGGATTGAAACCGCAATTAAAATTCTCATACCGAAACCAAACCGTTTTTAACCTGTTTGGTTTGGTTCAAAATCATTTCGTTGACGGGTCCACGTGGCATCAAACTGATGATTTCTAAAATGCGAAACTCACGTTTTTACATGTCAACGATTTGTTATTTTTATCATCGAGATCAACATATTTCATCAGTTAACCTGATAGTAGTGGACATAGTGACTAAAGATGCAAGTAAATAGAAGTTGGGGGAGTTGATTGCATAAAATTGAAGATGAGTGACTAGATCTGTTAGAAAATCAAATTTGGGTGATATAATTGTACCAAATTGAAGATGGGTGTCTTAGATGTACCTCCACATAAAGTTGGGTGACTCGCAATGCATTTAACCCTATAGTTTTCACTTACGATTAATTTGTATTTGTTTTACTTGGGAATCAACTGCAACAAATAGTAGCCTTGCTCGATTCATTATCCATTGGTGCTATCGCTTATTAGGAGGATTACTCAATACAAGCATACCGAGGATAGCTCTTTTTTAGTCCTATACTTCTTCAAAAAATCGCGCTTTGCTCTATTTGCTTTAACTAATTGTAGATGAGAGTTTGCACCCATAGTTCACTTTGTTCCCCTTCAAAAACTCGAAACTTTCTATGGGGACCTATTGTTTTTTTTTTCCTAAGCTTTCTCGATTACTATAGGCTGTAAGCTACTTTCAACAATTCGTGTAAATTATTTCCGTCAATCCTAGAGTGAGTTAAACCAACTTTAGCTAGACTTTTGTTTTCCGCGCTCCCTCACGCACACTTAAATTGCTTGAGGAGCTGCGACATGACGCTTATTCTATACCTTCGTCGGATCCATTAAGATTAAGGATTAGTCTCTAACAAGCAATTATGGGGTCGAAAGGCCAAAATATTTGATTAGAAGTTGTGAATATAGAAATTGGTACATCTAGCAAATAATTCACTTTAGGGTGTGTTCGATTGACTTTATTTTCATGAAAATTGTCATTTTTCCATCCAAATATCTACCTTTGCGATATTTGATTGACATTTTTTTTTTTATGAAAAATATTTTTCTAAAATCACATGATCGTATTTTTCTCAAAAATAAAATGTTTTCTTTAATGAGAGATAGATTTTATTTTCTAAGCAATTCATTTTCTCTACCAATAAAAGAGGGACAAGTATAACATTTACTAGGTTGAGAATTAAACAAATCAATTGCATTTAATTAATAATTTTCATGCAAATAAATTATAGGCAATTTAATTGCTTATAACTTATTTTTTTTTCATGCAAATTAAACATTTACGAACAAACAAATATAAAGAAAAAATAATATATAATTAAGATCGTAGGGTCAGAGGTAGCAAGCTGAGACGGGTGTCTTCAGTTCATTATAGCAAAAGGTCCCAAAGTCAGCTACTTTGTTTTGCTATTGAATTATGGAAAAAAGTCAAAATGAAAAATTATTGAATGTGGCCCATTCTTGATGAGGTTGGTGATGTGGCATGCTGTTTTAGAGATTGAGAAACATGTATTGACATTTACAATAAGGTTGTCAAGATTTGAGAGCGAATACGATACATACACGAAATTGTGTGCATGAATAATAGTTTTCTAGATCCATTATTAATTAAAGTTAGAGTCGAAACAAGAACATGAGAAAAACGTTATTCAACTGAAATTTGGAGAAAATGTTCAATAAGATTGCACGTTTTCGATTTAATAGTGAAATAATATTAAAAAATCGATCTGAAATTTATTTAGAATTATCTTTAATTTGTTAAGATTTTCTTCTAAGCCACATAATTAGACTTTCAAACTCAGCATTTGAAGCGCTCAACTATTTTGTTATTGTTATTCTAAATTGAGGATATTAATCCAGTTATATAACAGCCAACTGTCCAAAAATCATTACATCACTATACAATTATTTCAGTGACAATATAAATATATATTTTTTATCGTGCAAACGTGAACCATAAAATTGAAAAGAAGAACAATAAGACTGATACACATAATTTTAAGCAACTCGGCAATGGGCCTATGTCCACTGTACGACGCGAATAATCCACTAAATTCGAATAGGGTTATATTTATATAGAACCTTAATCTTGAAATTATTCTAATAATACCGTACTGTACCACAAGGGCTCAACCCTCACACCGCCAACTTATCTGCGTCTAACCTAATGAGTTAGTTGATTTCCCGAATCTGAGTGAACCACCTAATCAACATTTTTCAATTGTAAGCAGAAGTCGGGTTAATTACCTAAATGATCACTTGAATTTTATCAAAGTTCTCACGGGTCACTGAATTTAAAAATAACCCCTATTAGTCACTTAATTTTGAAAATTGGTACTCCATCCATCAATGCGTAAATGATGGTTGCAAAATTGGAAGGATTTGATAACATGCCCAACGGCAACCTTACGTGGCATGCATTTGAAAACTATAAATCAGATTTCTACATAAATCATGCTATAATTAATTATAGACTATAATAATACAGCTAATAAAGTTTGTGAAATTTAGATTTCGAAATTCTCTACACGTTTGGATAAAAATCACTCATTCAATAGTCATCAAAAAAATACCCAAATATGCATTGGATGATTTATAAATTAAAAGGGGCCACATATCTATAGACTCATGCTCAACGTCATTAAATCTTTCTAATTTTGCAAACGTCGTTTATGCAGTGATGGATGAAATATCAATTTTCAAAGTTAAGTGACTAATGGGGACAGTTTTTAAGTTTGGTGACCCCATGGAAACTTTGAGAAAAGTTCAGTGATCATTTAGGGAATTAACCTGCAAAATTATAACCTAGCTATGATTTTCTGCATGTCACTGTATTTGTCTATAAATGATGCAAAATAAAATAGACAGATTGGGAGAAAAATATGTTCCAAGAATGAAACATTGAAGTACCATAATTAATCTCATAGGAAAACATGTTATAAGAATTTCAGATTAAATTTTCATTCATTGCCTTGCGGACTTTTTACATGTCAAAAAAATAAAAATAAACAAGAATAGAATTGAACCTAGTATCTTACACTATATCCTCTAATCCCTGAGTTTCTAACCTTGTGGGAAAATGAATAATTGCAGACTTTATGAAGTTCTTTAAACTTCAGTTATCGAAACTCCTTTAGCTTGTTTTTTACAGTATTGTAATGGATAGTCGATTATACGGTCCAATCATCTCCAATATAGAGTATCAAACGTGCCCTTTATGTACAATTGGCTTTCTCAGGCCGGTTTAACACCCAAAATCTTCTTGTTGGATTGGTGTTTTTTTTACTGTTTCCATTCCTCTTTAAGTGACCTGATGATCTCTTCTGCATCAAGAAAACTGTGGAAAATTTCTTGAAAATTCTCCTTTATATGTCAGGACGGCTTCTGTTTTTTCAAGTGCAAAATTCTATCTTTTGAGAGAGAGTTTAATGGGCAAACCATTCTGGGGAAGAGCAAAGGGTGCATACTGAATCTCATTTTGTGGGCCCACCACAGACCACCTGTAAGGATAGGAATGAACTTTCCATTAGGAGATAACATCAAACTTGCTATTTTAGGATCTGGGAAATTTTTATGCAACAGATGAAAAGACTGTTAATTTAAGGTTTTTTTTTTTACCTATAATTTGTGGTCAAATGATGTACAAGGACTAAAATCTCAGTCTTGGCTAATTCATTCCCTGGACATGAGTGGATCCCATTGCCAAATGGCATAAATGTATTGGGCTTTGGAGCAACCTGTCATACATAAAAGATTTTGGATTAAGCCTCAGAAGTGAAGAAAGTTTATAATAAAACTGTGTCAATGAATTTTGTGCCTCAAGAATGGTAAATTTACCTCAAATCTTGAAGGATCAAATTTCTCAGGGTCTGTGAAATTTTCTGGGCTGTGGTGAATGTTTCTAAAGAGTGGTAAAACTTTCCATCCTTTCGGTATAAGATAGCCTGTAAATTTACCAGTAGATAAATATCAGCCAAACTTGAATGGGAAAAGGGTAAATTTTTCAAAAAAAATTAATCTTATTCTGGTTTTAACTTACCTTTAAATTCAACATCTTGAACAGCTTCTCTGAAAGTAAAAGATAGGATAGAGGCAACTCTGAGTGTTTCTTGAATTACCCTTGTGGTAATTGGCATTCTCTTGGTATCTGCCCAACTCAGTGCCTTTTCTTCACCAGATTCCTCTTTAGAATTAATTATTGCTTCTTGCTCTTCCTGTAATCACAAAAACAATACAAATAATTGAGTCATCTGCAAGAATTTTTTTCAATTATCAGTATATAAGCAAATGGGATTTAAAAGCTTACAGTGACAGATTGTAGGACGCTTGGATTTTCCGCTAGGTACTTGATAATCCATGTCAGTACACTAGCAGTGGTATCTCTTGCAGCAAAAATGACACCGATGATGTTGTCAGCAATTTGTTCATCCGTTAGTCCTTCGTGATCGCACATAAATGATCCAAGCAAATCGCTGTAATCTTGCTTGGTTTGCCTGCGAAGGGACAGGATTTTGGCCAAGATTTGTGCCAATTCCTTCCTGGCTTTCATGGCTTTGTAAAACAGTGTTCCAGGGATGTTAAAAGGCATTGAATTGTACCCTTTTTCAAGATTGTAATAACATCTCTTGAGGTCTTCTCTGTACAAAACTTCATCCTTTCCAAATATGGACAGTAAAGCCACATTAAAAGTGTACTGCAGTACAGAAAAAAAACATACAGTTTTGATCAGAACTCAATGTTTCAGATTCAAAAAGAGGAACACTCTGTTTTTTCCAAGGCAGAACATAGAACATACTGTTTTCATTTCTTGGAAAGTAGTGATCAATTTTCCTTCCCATGACTTGAGGGAGCTAATTGCGACCGACTCGATGTCTGGTACGATGTTCTTGATCGATTCAGGCATGAATGCACGAAGAACTAGCTTGCGAAGTTTAGCGTGATACTCGCCCTGATGAAAGAAAATAGCCTGTTTGCCTAACATTCTCTCTTTGCTTGCAGGGAAAGTGGGCTTGAAGAGATTTGATTTTGTGACAAGCACAAGTTTTGCAGCTTCTGGGCTTGAAATCATCACACAAGGACACCCCAATATGTGAGTCTTGAATATGGAACCATATCTATTAAAAAAAAAAAAAATCAGAACAAAATAACATTCTTTGTAAGAATCTTGAAATCAAGAAAAATCAGATAAAGGGTATGAGTCTATGAGAATTTGGACTCACTTTTTGACTTTGGAAGCAAAGAAAAGATTTGGGTTTTGTGAATAAAGTTGAAAGGTTTCTCCTATGTAAGGCCATCCCATGGTGCCTGGTGGAAGTGGCAATTTCACTTGGCCAAAGGAGAAGAATTTAAGGATGGCGTTGAGGGACAAAACTAAAGCTGCAGTTAAGAAAAAACATATGCAGATGAATTCCATGGTTGTGTAATAATGGACAGTACAGAGAGAGTACTATCAGTAGTACCAATGAGTAGCTTTTTGGTTCTTGACGAAGAAAAGGCAGTGAATCAAAGGGGTATATATAGGTGGGGGGTGGGTGAGGACGGTGCAAAGAATGGCCTTTCAAATACAGCTCGAATTCAACACACGGAATCTCCCTCCAGCTCATGTATTTTGGATAGAAACATGATGAGAGAGCTATACACAAGTGTGTGTATATTTAAGTATAAGTGTATGTATAGGACGTGAGAGAGAGGGCAAGTGTGAGACTGAATGAATAGAAAGAGCGTGTGGGGTAGAGAGAGAATTGGGTTGAGTTGACTCATGAAAGGGGGGGTGCAAGGAAACAGCGCCAGCCTTCTGGTTGGAGTTTGGCTGTTTGGGACAAAGTTGGAAAAAGGCGCAGGGGGGATGAATTTACTATCCGTACAATCACATATACATCAAAATTTATATAATGTTACATAATACTCTATCATTTGTTAGTTTAAAATATAATTAATTTTTCCATCCAATATTTTCCCTTTACGTCATATATTATATAATTCATTATATACAATTTTTTTATGTACAAGTGGCATAATCTTACTTCAAATTCCTTTATTTTTTTAAATCTTTCAATTATTGGGTTCATATTTTGCATACATATTATCCTCTTTTGTGTGTATATATACATGTATAGCAGATTATGAGTCGAACATTTTTACTCAAAATCACTCGATTTGAACCAGTTAGCATCGATCTTATTCTGGATATTAAAATCAAGATCTGACGATTCTAATCTGGGTTCTAACTACAAAACCAAATTTGTGATTTTAAAAATATTTTTACTAAAAAATCGTAATTAATATTTAAAAAAACAAAGCTTGAAAGTAAAATAAGAAAAAAATAGAGGAAATTACATAATACCAGGTGTTTAAAGATCACAATTCAAAAATTAGGTATCAATATAATAATTAAATATTAAATATATCCACCCAATTATTCCAAACCCTAATCATTTTACCTTATTTTCTCTCTCTTCTCCATTCTCTCTCTATATTCTCTCCCCGTCGCAGATCGCCGTCGACGAGAGGGCTTCACAAATAACAACCGGCGGCTTCTCTGTGCCTGATCGCCTCCCCTCTTCACTGTGCAGTGGTCGAGGGTTGTTGAGAGTTCTTAGCAGCGTCGTCAGCGGTCGAGGGCTTCACTGCTGAGAGTTCATCTATTCTGTTTTGAACACAAATTAGTCCTTGCAATTCCCTTTCATCTTCTTTTTTTAATTTTTGTTGTGGTGGTGGTGTTTGCGTCGGGGTGTGGTGGTGGTGTTGATGCTGGTTGTGTTGTGGGGCAGAGGTGGTGTGGTGGGTTTGTGGGTTGAGATCTGGTTGGTGGCGCGGTGAGTGGTGTGCGGTGGAGGTGGTGGTGTGAGTTGTTGTGCGCGGTGGAGCCGTGGAGGTGTAGTGATGTTTTTCGATGGGGGTGTTTTGTGCGGTGTCGTGGCGGTGGTGGATTTGGCGATTGTGTGGTAGTGATGTACCACAGTCGTTGCTGGTAAGATCTGCTTGGGGGCGGTGGTGGCATTGTTGGTGTGCGGTGATATTTGCCCATGTGTGGTGCGTTAACAATGGTGATGACAGTCGACGGTGGTGTAGGTGAAGGATCTGGCAGATCTGATGATTTTGGTTTTGTGACTAAAAATATAATATGTGACCTTAAAATTATGGTAATCTGTGGCTAAAAAGATAATTTGTGACCAATCATTTTCTTATATGTGACCTAAAAATTAAACAATTTGTGACATTGAAAAAATTTGTGACCAACTAATTTGGAAATCTGTGAATGTGTAACCTATAAATTTTGATTTGTGACCAACGAATTAATTGTGACTTATAAAATTTTTGAACTGTGATCGTAAAATAATATATGACTATTTAAATTGTGAATCTGTGACCATATTTTATAAATTATCGGAATCGGAGCAATCGTCGGAACGGTCGCCGAATTGCCGAAGAAGAGTGGTGGTCGAAACGGTAGGGGTGGTGTAGGTGGGTGAGTTAATTATATTATATTAGAATTAAATATTTAATAATTAATTAATAAAAATATTTTTAATTAATAAATAAATACATGAGTTTTGCATTTTGAAACTTGACACCTGAAAATTGAATTGTGTCAAAGTTAATACCTGATTTTTGAATTTTTCCCAAAAAAATATATAGCAATTGACAATTTATTTTTGAAGCCTAAAAGAAATGGATCGGATCAAAACCAATCCGGTTCCTTTTCCATAGTATAAGTGTGATTTCTGTTATTATATGTTAGTCGCTTTTTTTGAGAATAAAAATTTAATTTTTAATGTTATTGATCGAAAGAAAAATTTAATTTGCAATCAAGTGAGAAGTTGAAATTATATTAACATATGTATTTTCTTATATATATATATGTGTGTGTGTGTGTGTGTGTGTGAGATTGTATTATTATACGTTAGTCCAATATTTTAAAAATAAAATAAAATTTATTGTTATTTTCATGAGCAAAATTCAACTCATAGCAAATGGGTATACGTAGTTGACTGTCGATCAAATTGTCTTGGTAGACTCGAAATGCATTAATTGAATTTTGACCAAATTGTTGATTTGGATTGAAGTATCCCACAATCAACATCAAATATAAAAATAAATTTTAATTAATGGTTCATTGCTCAACTATATTTTGACTATTATACGTAGAGAGCTGAATTAGGGTTTTTTTTTTTTTTTTTTTTTTTCGGTGTTCTCGTAGATATACGTGTGCATACTCATTCCTTCTGGGAACCTTAATTGAAGTTCGAGCACGGTTCATGCACAATTTTTCTTTTCTATCGTAACGAATGAATTGATTTAATTGTGGCATTACTATTTCTTCCGTCCTTCCACCCTATTTACCAATGTTAAAACGAATCAATGTTAAAATCGAACCGAATCGATCGTTTCAATCGAAAAAATTGGAAACCACTTATCAAACCGGTTCGGTTATGACATAAAAACCACTAGAATTAAAAATCGGAAAAAATGGACAATAATGAGCGTCACCGATTTTATTGATTTACTTTTGTTTTTTTATTAAAAAAAGGGAAGATTACATAAATCATGCTTTTACTTTTACCTATTTCAAAAATCCCAAAACATGTTTCAAATTTCAAAATTCAGGTTTTTTTTTTTAAATTTTTAATTATAAAATAATAATTACTAAATTAATTTATTATTAATATTTAATTCTACTATAAAATAACTAACCTACCCCCACCTCCACCACCCCTATACCTCCGGGGATATTCCGACGACCTTTCTGATCACCACTCTTCTCCGACGAATTCTCCGGCGACTTTTCCGCGCGAATATGTTAAGGTTACAAATCTATATAATTTGGTCACAATTCGAAAATTTTTAGGTCACAATTCAAAATTTTCATAGGTCACAATTTGTTAATCGGTCAGAACTTAAAAATTTAAAAGTCACAATTTTTTCATCGGCCATAAATCACAAAATTTGTAAGTCACAATACTTATTTACGGTCACAAACATTGCATTAATTGAACATTCGACGAAAATGTTTAGGTCACAATTCAAAATTTTTATAGGTCACATTTGTTCATTGGTCACAACTTAAAAAATTTATAAGTCACATCAATTATTTATGGTCACAATCATCACATTAATTGAACTTAAATTATATTCAGGTCACAATTTATTAAATTAGTAGTCACAAATTAATAATTTTTAGGTCACACATCATGCATTGGTCACAAACCAATCAGATTCTTGGTCACAAACAACCAAATCATTTGTGACCACCACTTCGCCAGTGCCTCCACCAGGGCACCACCACCGTCGCCACACGCACCGACACCCAACCGCACTGCAGCGAACGGTGGCGTTCAGACACACCGTTAACTGTAACCGCACTTTGCACCTCCACTAAAACACACATCGCACCTCCACCACCACAGCGCCCACCACACCCAACCACACCGTTCGACAGAAACCACCATAGATATGCAACAGTTCAACAGAAACCACCACAGATCCGCAACCGTCGACAAAAATCAGAAATAAAACCACCACACCCTCGCACACACAACCAACAAACACCGTTCGACAGAAACAATCGCCGATCTGCAACCATCAGCAAAAATCAAACATAAAACCATCACACCCACGTACGCGAACACACCCAGCAACACCAAACCACCACCGATCTGCAAAAATGGGCAAAAATCAAACATACAACCACCACACCCACGCAAGCGACAAACCTAGCAACACCAAACCACCACAGATCTGCAAAAATTGGCAAAAATCAAACATATAACCACCACACCCACGCAAGCGTCTGCTGCGAGGCGTCGCGATCAGCAAACTACGCAGAGAGAAGAGGAGAAGGCGGCGTCGGCTTCACAGAGAAGGCGAGGGAAATGGACGGATTGCTGAAGAAAATGGTGGCGCGTGGAGGAGAAGAACAGTGAGATAATTGACGGATTGCTGAAGAAAATGAATTTGGGAAATTTTTTAGGTTTGATTAGGTTTAATATAATTAATATTTAATAAAATAAAATAAAACCTGTTTTTTGAAAAGTTAAAGTAGTTACCTGATTTGTGAAATTGACATTCTAAAAACCTGCCTTGGTGTAATTTCCTCTTAAAAAAATTTGAAACTCCATGGGCCATATAACTAAATAAGGCCTATAAAGTTGTTGTTAAAAGGGTTGCCACCCAAAAACTTACCTCTCAAATATACAATCAAAAACAAGGGGGTGGAGTTTTAAATTCATTGATTAGATGTAAATTATGAATTATTAATTTAATTAATACTTGTTTCTCCATTAATTAGATCCATCTCGTTATTCTCTCCATAAGATTTTTTTTTTCTCTCTCTCTCTCTCTCTCTCTCTCTCTCTCTTTAAAACTCACAAATCGATCATTCACTTCTCTTTCTGTTATTCTCTCTTTATTAGCCTCTACAGCTCCTTCATCTCTTTTGGTAAATGCAAATCCAATCCTGCTCTCTCCCACTTCACTAGTAGAATTCAAGATCCAGACCACGTCTCCTCGCAAGTTCCTGGTTAACCTATCCAATGGACTCGTTGCACTGTTCGCCTCCACCACTTCCCAAGTCGTCCTCAAATCCCAATCCCACATCCCCAAAACCTTTCCCTGCTCAATTCCGTATCGTTTTCGCCTCAAAATAGCTCTTACACCTGAGTCCTTCACAATTCATTAACTCGTGGTTGTTGACATATGGTTAACTTCTTGTTTTAATTATAACAAACAAATTGTTTTTTTCCTCTTAACATTGGAATTCGAGTCTTCATAGTTATTGTTGCAAAAGTTGATCTATTGGAGACAAAAAGATTGCTAACAAAAGACTCACAATTGATGATCAATTAAAATCAAGATGGAAATCGAGCATTCATGTTAAATCGATTAAAAACAAGAATAAATCAAGTATTCAAGTCAAATTGATCGAAGATATTAGATTTAGATCCTTTGAATTCATATGTAAAGATAAAATACTTTAATTCTTAACAATGAACCATTAAAAGCTAAAAAGATGAATTTTCATGTATGAGAAAATTTACTTCATAAAAAAAGCTTGCATAAAAATTATTTTTCAAAATGTAAGAATTTCAACTTCACATTTAAATTTTTTATAAGTATCACTTACCTTGAAAAAAGAAAAATTAAGTGAAGATGTCCTTTAAAAGCCTACATTTTTCAAAATAATCAAGAAAGAAAAAATTCGAAAAAATACTGTCCAATCAGATGTCCGGTTCGTCTAACGACAAATTTTTAACCATTCTGAATTCTGACTCTCAATGGTTAGTTTGGCTGTCTGGTTCAGGATGAGGACGTTCGGGTGGGTCGTTCGGTTAGACAAAATATTTGACTTTTTGATTGCTATAAATATCGTTTCACTTTGCATTCAATAAAACACTTTTGAGAGCATTTAAATGCGATATTCTTAAGCAAAACTATATTGATCTTACATCTTTTTTTTTTTTTTCTAAATCATTTATTTTTTAAAAATTTTGATTGAATTAACTTTTGAAAATCATTCTACTTATCAAAATTTTTCTCATCTAACACTTGAACTTTATTCATTGCTATTATTAAAGTGCTAGCATATTCCTCTTTTGGTACTTAATTTGATCATATCATTTATTAAAAGAAAAGTTTTAAATTGTAAAATCAAATTTCTTTAAATTTTTGGATCGTGTTGAGATCCCGTAAAACTTAACATTGTATAAGGATCGGTGTTCCTTCTTCGTTAGTCACCGAAAGCGTTGTAAAATATTGAAATGCAGCACACGTCAATCAATATAGTGAAAATGTCTTGTTCATGTCGGAAAGCTTGGTAACAGGAGATGTAAGTCGTTGATTTGGATCAAACCTCTACAATTATTAGGGGTGTCCAAAAGTCCTGACCCGAACCGGACCGAATCGAACCTAATCGAGGGATTTTTCATAAATTAAATACCCGAACGGGTACCCGAATCGAGAACCGATGAGTTTGGGTCGGATCTCGGGTCTAGACCAAGAACCGAAGAATCGAAACTAAATAATTTTTTTATTTTTTATATTGAATTAATTAAATTATTTTATTTTTTTTAAACAAATTAGCAAATTAATTAAATAAATCAGATTATTTCATAATTTTAATTTTAAAGCCCAAATCATTTTAAAAACCCATTAACCCTTTTTAATTTGAAGCAAATGAATATACTTTATGTAGTGTTGCTGTAATATTAATATCTACTTTTTGGTATTTGTATGCATTGAATTAATCCTATTGGACGGCTAGTTATTTATATGCTTTTGAATTGGGTTACGTTAATTTGTAAAGTTACGAATAAAATGTTATTAGTTGTATTTATGTAGTGTTACTGTAAATATTAAAAAATTTAATTATGGTACGGAATCGACCCGAACCGAACCGAACCGAACCCGAACGATTCCATAATTATATTTGGATCGACGGGTCATTTATTAAATACCCAAAAGTTTTGGGTAGGTTTGGGTCTCTTCAGAACCGAACCGAACCGACCCACGGACAGCCCTAACAATTATATCGTTTGCATTATATTTCCCTTGTACTTATTACTTTTATATTTGTGCTTATTATTTGAATTTATCTATTTAGACTTTATTTACTTGAATTTAAATTAATTCTTCGAAAACGTTTTAATAACCAATTCATTTCCTCTTGGTTAGTCATTCTTGAGCTATCAATTGTAACAGAGCAATGTGCTTATTTTAAAATTAAGATTCTATGATCTTGAGTAATGGCTAACTACAATTTTCAAAATCTTGAGGGGCATTCCACTAATCGTCTTCTCTTATTTGATGACACGTGTTATAATTACTGGAAAGTTAGGATGATGATTTACATTCAATCAATATATTATAATATATGAGAAGTTATTGAATATGATCATTATGTGCCTACCAAGATTATTGAAGTTGATGGTAAACCCAATAAAACCATTCCAAAATTTAAAGAGTAATATGACGAAGATAATAAAAGAAAATTATCCTTGAATGCTAGAACCAAAAATATACTTTATTTTGTTTTAGATAAAAATGAATTTAATCGTATTAGTATGTGTGATTCCACATATGATATTTTACATGCATTAGAAGTTACTCATGTTGGCACGGTAAAGTAAATGAAGCTAAAATTCATTTCTTGGTTAAATAATTTGAAAACTTTTTCATGAAACAAGATGAATCTATTGTTGACATGATTACTCGCTTCACAGATATTGTTAATGGCCTCAAAATGGTTTGATCGAAAATCTACTAATGGTAAACTTCTAAGTAAAATGCCCAGGTTACTATCGGAAGATTGGAGCTCATTAAAAATGTTGATAGAAAATACCAAAAATATCAACTCATATCATTTGGAAGAACTTCATAGCACCTTGATGACATATGAGCTCAAAAATATCAAAACTACGAAGAAAACGAGGAAAAACAAATAGGAATCGAAGGAGCCTCATAAGAAAAATTGCTCTTTAATCGGTTGATAAGTGTGTTTTTGTACACTTATTTAATACTTAAATATACTTATTATTGATAAAAATGAGCGAATTTTTACTCACAATTATGTAATTATTGTTTTTGTAGGTAAAAATATCCAAAGGAAAAAGAACAAGACGAAATGAGGAAAAATGGACTAAAAGTGTGCAAAATTATGAATTTGGGGACCAAAGTGAATAAAGTAAAAAGTTTAAGGATATTGGATGCAATTTTATGAAGGGTATAATCGATATGAAAGTGAAAATTTAAGGAACAAATTGTTTAAGATAAAAGTGAGGGACATGGCGTGCAATAATCTGAGGGCATTTGAGTGCAATTTTTGGAAAAGAGTTAGAAAATTAAAAAACCCTAAATGGTTTTTGTCCAGTAAGACTGCCGCTTCTTCTTTCCCTTTTTTTTCTTTTTTCATTTTTTTTCTTTTCCTTTTCAATTCTTGGTATTTTGGGGATACAAATCAAGAGCACAATGAGAATACATTCAAGGATTTGAAAAAATATTTGGGGAAGTCAAAGTCAAGCTTCAAAAAAATGGTTTTATCTATAACTTTGTATTTTCTCTATTATTTTGCCATATGTGTAATGTATTGTTACAAATATTCTCTATTTTATCATTTGTATAATATGGGCTAATTATTTGTGTCGGAATTTATGGTTGAAATTTAACCTAGTTTTAATTAATTTTAATATTTGCCTTTTAATGTTAAAAGCTTATTTTCATGTGTATTTATTAATGAGTTGAATGCTTTTCATTTATTTGACAATTAAATGATTGAGTTTAGTGATTTGTACATCGTTTGAAAAAAGATTGCATATTTTATACTAAATAGTAAATACCCTAAGTTTGTGTGGGGGATAGAGATATACCCCTAACCCCTATGTGACCCATTAAACTATTTTCATAAATATTTAATGCGGTTGTTTGGTTTTAATCGACATAGAAATATAGTAGATTAAACCAATTAATTATTGTTAATTTTGCTCGAGAGAAGTAATTAACTAAACTTGGAAAATTGAGTCTAATATCGTAAATGAGTAATTTGTTAATTGACTTGTGGAGAAATTAATTAGGTGACGATTAAGCGAAAAACAAAGAGGAATCGAAGGAGCCTCATAAGAAAAAATGCTCTTTAACGGCAATCGAAGAAGGAACTACAAGTGAAATATGAGTGATGAAGAGTTCGATAATCTAGTCATTCTTGTCAAAAAAAAAAAATGGAGAGATTTTCTAAATAATAAGAGATTCCAAAACAAAGAAGAAAATTGTGAAAAAAGAAATATGAAATAATTTGCTATGATTGTGACAAACTAAATTACAAGAGAACTGGGTGCCCAAATAAGAAGAGAAATATCAAGAAAAAGGCACTTCGAGCAACATGAGATTAGTACGACGATTATGATCGTGATGGAAATGACAGTTAAGAAGAAATTGCCAACATGTGTTTCATGGTAATCGAAGATGAAATAAACTCTATTGAAATGTTCATATGATAATTTATCTACCTCCTATAATGAAATTCTTGAGGAATTTGAAAAACTTACTCCAAATCACCATATTCTTATAAAAAACATTATTTGTTGAAAAGTGAAATGAATTTTTTTTTTAGAAACTCAAAAGGAAAATGTTGATTATGACTTATTAATTAAAGCAAAATATTCTTTGGAAGAAAAAGTTGAAAACTTAATTAAGATTATTTGTAAATTTACTCATGGTAAGAAGAATTTTGATTTAATACTTGGTGATCAAAAGTATGTTTTTCATAAATGAGGAATTGGACATAAACCATCTTTGAAATAGAAATCTTTCAAAAATCTATTTGTCCAAATTTCAAGCACCCCTCATTCAAAAACTACATGTAGCTTTTGCAATAAAAATGTATATATTGCATATAATTGTCTAACAAAAAAGAGGCTACACTTTGAAAGTAAGAATAAGTGGATTCGATAATCCACTAAACCTAACTACCAAGGACTCAAAATTGTATGGGTACCAAAGATAAAAAAATCAATTATTTTTGTAGGAACCAAAGAAGATGAGGAGCAAGTGGTTTTTGGATAGTAGATGTAGGGATGACACCACGACGGGTATGAGATGGATCAACCATTCCCACTCTTATCTCATCTGGTATTTTTGTTACCTTACCTCATCCCTACACTTGTTTAAAGCGGGACAGGGCGGGTTCGGGGCGAGGCAGGGTAGGTCTCCTGCCCATTTATCGTCTCATTTATTTTTCCTTTTTATTATTTTTTTTTATGTCTTTATTTAGTAAATATTATTACTTTTTTACCAATTTGTCAAAAACAACTTATATTCTCTTTAAAAATATGATAAATCTATTATTTTTGTTTGATAAAAAACTTAAATTTAAAATTAACTTTAAACGGGACAGGTAGCGGGATGAGGAGTATGATTCCTGTACCCGCTTCCGGGCAATGACCTCGTCCCGTTCGGGGCAGGGGCCCACCAGTTTCGGTTTGAACGAATTTCTTTATCATCCCTAAGTAGATGCTCAAGATATATGATCGGGGAAAGAAAGTTACTATCAAATTTCAAAGTGAAGGATGCAGGTCATGTCACATGTGGAGATAATGCAAAAGAAAAAATTATTGGAATTGGAAACATTGGTAATCATTCTTCTCATTTTATTGAAAACTTGTTATTAGTAGACTCAAACATAATTTGCTTAGTATTAGTCAATTTCACAATAAAAGTTATCATATTAAATTTGATTCTTCTAAATGTCTTATTAAGGACGCTACATTAAAAGATGTGATGTTTATAGGAAGTCGAAGTTAAGATGTTTATATTATAAATATCGTATTTGAAAGTGATGAAAAATATTTATCAAGTTTAAAGGAGGATACTTGATTGTGGCATAGGAGATTATGCCATGTTAGCATGTATCTTCTTTCAAAAATTATTTTGTTAGAGGTCTATCAAATTTAAAGTTTGATAAAGATAAAATTTGTGATATTTGTCAATTTGGTAAACAAGTGAAAAACTTTTTTTAAACCTAAACTATATTCTTTACAAAATCACTTCAACTACTCCATATAGATCTTTTTGGACCTTTTAAAACTGCTAGCTTAGGTGGAAAACATTACACCTTCATCATTGTCGATAATTTCTTTAGATTCACTTGGATTCTATTATTAAATCTTTAAAATGAAAATTTGAATACATTCAAACATTTTTGCAAAAAAGTTCAAAATGAAAAAAATGATACTCTATTACAACTACTAGGATTGACCATGGTGGAGAATTTGATAATATCACTTTTGATAATTTTTGCAATAAAAATGGATATAAATATAATTTCTAGGCTTTTAGAATTTTTCAACAAAATGGTGTATTAGAAAGAAAGAATCGAACATTGCAAGAAATGGCTAGGACCCTGCTAAATGAAAATAACATGCTAAAATAATTTTGGGTCGAAGCCGTCAACACTGCTTGCGATATTGTAACTAGAGTTTTAGTTAGTCGAAGGAAAACTAAAACCCCCTATGAGCTTTGGAAAAATAGAATTTCAAATATCGGCTATTTCAAAATTTTTGGTTGTAAATTCTTTATTTTAAACACAAAAGAAGATATGGTTTAAAATTTTATTTAAAAATTTGATATTAGAATCTTTCTAGGACACTCATCGACTAACAAAACATACATAGTCTTGACAAAAGAACTCTAGTCGTTGAAAAATCTATGTATGTCACTTTCGATGAAATTAATCCTCTTGATTGTAAGAAATATATTACTAATGATGTAGGATTTGAAAGTCATTTTGAACAAGTGGATATTCAAGACCAAAGTAAGAATGATCCAAAAGATGAACACAATGAAGAAGCAAACGTTCAACAAAGCGAGGTAAAACGTACTGAATTATCAAGTGATCCAGATCCTATTCTACCAAAAGAACGTAAGTTTGTTCCCTCTCGTACATAAGAACTTATTATTGGTGATCCATCCAAATGTATTACTACTAGAGCTTGTACTAAAAATCACTTAAATAATTGTGCTTTCATCTCATAAATTGAACCAAAAAATTTCAATAAAGTTGAGTTTGATGAGTTTTTTGTTCTACCTATGTAAAAAGAACTAAATCAATTTGAAAGAATCATGTTTGGGATTTAATTGTTAGACCAAATAATCAAACCGTCATCAGTGCAAAATGAATTTTTAGAAATAAATGAGATGAAATGGGATAATTATGTGTAACAAGGCTAGATGATTGGTCCAATGTTACAATCAAGAAGAATGTATTGATTTTGAAGAAACATTTGCACCGGTTGCTAGATTAGAATCCATTCGCGTACTTTTTACATTTGTTTGTCACAAATGATTTATTTCTATCAAAGGAATGTCAAAAGTACATTTCTAAATTGCTTCATTAAAGAAGAAGTTTTTATTGAGCAACCACCCGACTTTAAAGATCACAAGTATTCGGATTATGTTTCCAAACTTACAAATGCTCATTATGCTTTAAAACAAGATCTTAGGGTTTTATATGAAAGATTGAGTAAATTTCTACTTTTAAATGACTTTTTAATAGGAAAATCAGATACTACTATTTTTATCAAAACTCAAAAGAATGATATGATTATTGTTCCAATTTATATTGATGATATTAGATTTGGTGTAACGAATATCCATCCTTTTGAAAAATTCTCAAAATACATGAGCATGGAATTTGAAATGAATATGATGGGAGAACTCAAATTCTTCATTGGTCTCCAAATTAAACAAACTAGTGATGGTATATTCATTAATTAAAATAAGTATATATTGGACATGCTCAAGAGTTTGAAATGGATGATTTGAAGCCAATGAGCACTTCCATGAGTACATCCGTAAAATTGGATAAAGATGATCAACATACTTTCGTTGATGTCACAAAATATCGAGGTATGATCAAATCCTTTTTTATTTAATCGCAAGTAGACCCGATATTATGTTTAGTGTGTGTTTATATGCTAGATTTCAATCAAATTCTAAATAATCTCACTTTAGTGTCATAAAAATGTTTTTTAGATATCTTACTGGCACTAGAATCTTAGAGTTTTGGTATCCAAAGGGCATTCACATTGATCTACTTAGCTTTCGGATGCCGATTGTACAATTGATCGCAAAATACTAGCGAAACTTGTCATTTTCTAAGATTTGCACTTGTGTCATGATTTAGTAAGAAACAAATTCTGTGACATTACCAACCGCTAAAGCGGAATATAGCCCAAGTGTTATGGATGAAACAAACTCTTATAGAGGAGTATTTTCATTTCACCGATTTTACGATTGAAGCACTCGCATTTCATGTAGAGGAGTATTTTGGAAATAAGGGTTGGGTGTCCATTGCTAAATTAGAGGAACATGCCTATCCACGTCTTATGAAAAAATTCTATAAAAATAAAGTTATTGCTCCTCATTCGGATGAGATTTCTTATTTACTTAAAAATATTCGTATTATCATCAACAAAGCTCTCATCCGTGATATTCTCGAACTTGAGATATGTGAAACTCAAATTTTTCTTTATAAAACTCATCCCACTTTAGAAGGGTATGACCCTACCGAGGCATGTCGTAGGGTCACCGGGAAAAATAATGAGAATATCACAAAATTTAGTGAAAACCAATTAACTCTTCTATGTAAAGTTTTACAACATATCGTGCACAATCATTCTTTCTCGAAAGGGTCATCAAGATGAAGTGAACAATTTTGATCTTTTCATTTTCGATTCCTTTATTATCGGCAGAAATTAGATTTTTCAACTATTGCATTATATCTCATGAAACTTGTTCATTTTACGCGTCATGTTAAAGTTTTACCTTATGGAATGCTTCTTACGAAATTTTTTAAACATTTTGATATTTCTATAAATGATGAGACTTTTGTTAACTTCGCCCTACCAATAGCATTAATATCCAAACTCTTAAGCGGATGAAGATAGTAAAAGAATATGGTCAATGTGTAACACATAGAAAAGGGTTCGACCCTACCTCGAGTCCTTCGACTCTACCTTTCAAGGGTAATGAGGATGACGATGCCGATGATATACCGCAAATTTTAAATTCCCCTCACGACATTCAAACCTCCAATGTTCCTCATTCTTGGGGAGGTGGCTTTACGTTTACCGATGATCACTATAATCTTCTAAACAGCCGCATTGATTTCTTTACATCCTTATCGATGGCCTTGGCGGAATAATTTACGAGTTACAAGTTCAACGACTGTTGTGCAAGCCCAACAAGGTGCCATCCAAGCATAACAGACAGCGATGTAGGCTCATCAGAATGTGTTCTACGCTCACTTCTATACCCATCGCTTCCTTCAGAAACATAGTCATATTTTTTATTTTACATCTCTATATTTTGGATATTTCTTTATGCTTTTATATCTTGGGTACATTCTTGTTTCGTGTAGCTTATTTTCTTATGACTGTTGGTTTTATGTTTTTAATATCATATGGTATTTTCAATGAAATTTCATTGCTCTCACTTGTGCCTTTGGTTATTGATCTATGCTTGCTTTGTGTACTTAGATATCCACTTTCATACTTTTTTTTTCTTATGCCAAAAGGGGGAAAAATATATAAATTGATATGCATGCTTGACTTGTATAAGATATGGGCAATACATGCATAAAAGATAGGAGAAATGTACGAACCATATGAGATACCTAGATTTTTTTTTTTTTTTTATCAACTTGTTACAAATCATCATTTGTTTGTTATAATCAAAAAATCTCTTACATTTGAATTCAAATTTTCATAGTTATTGTTGTAAAGTTGATCTATTAGAGACAAAAATATTGCTATCAAAAGACTCGCAAATTGACGATCAACGAAAATCTAGATAGATATCGAGAATTCATGTCAAATCTATCAATTATAAGAATAAATCAAGTATTCATGTCAAATCGATCGAAAATATTAAATTTAAACATTTTAAATTCATATGTAAAGGTAAAATGTTTAATCTTTAACAATAAATCATTAAAAGCTCAAAGGATGAATTTTTACACACGAGAAAAACTACTTCATAAAAAATGCTTGCATAAAATTATTTTTGAAAAGGTAAGAATTTCAGCTTGATATTTAAACTTTTTACAAGCGGACGTCCGATTCGTCCAACGGTCGAATTCTTAATCGTTCTGAATTTTAACGCACAACAGCTAGTTGGTCGTTCGGTTCAGAATAAGGACATTCAGATGGGTTGTCCGATCCGATAGAATTTTTGGTGTTTTGACTATTATAAATACCATTTCAATTTGCATTCAATAAAACACTTTTGAGAGCATTTAAGTGAGATATTATTGAGCAAAACTATATTGATCTTACATCTTATCTTTTTTAAAATTATTTATTTTGAAATTTTTTTGATTGAATTAACTTTAAAAAGTCATTCTACTCATCTAAGTTTTTCTCATCTAACGTTTGAGTTTCATTCATTGCTATTTATTAAAGTTTTAATATATTCCTCTCTTGGTACTTAATTTGATCGTATCATTTATTAAGAGAGAATTTTTAAATTGTAAAATCAACTTTCTTTATATTTGTGGATCGTGTTGCGATTTCGTAAAGATCAATATTGTATAAGGAATGATGCTCCTTATTTGTAAGTCGCCAAAAGTATTGTAAATAGTTATATTGCACCACAATTATGGTAACGGGGACGTAGATCATTGTGGATCGAATCTTCATAATTATATCATTTGCATCATCTTTCCCTTGTACTTATTAGTTTTATATTTACACTTATTATTTGAAATTATCTGTTTGGTTTTTACTTACTTGAAATTAAATTAATTCTTCGAAAAAGTTTTAATAACTAATTCACTTTCCTCTTGTTTAGTCATTTTTGGGCTATCGCTGGTTTCACTCAGCCCCCAATGTCGCCAGCCATGACATCGAACTCAAAGTTTACTTCCGAGGTCCTCTTCTTTTTAGTTTGATACTTGTGATCGGAGATCGGTACCTATGAAATTATTAGTTAACGCTAAAGTTTCATCATAAAAAATTGGGACAAGGTATAACTTGTTATTTTGGGTGCCAGTGTGATGGTTTATGTTGCTGGCTTACAATGCGTGCGGATTTATTTGTGGTGGCCATCTGTAACCAAGTCTGTGTCAATAGTGACCAAGTGTAACCAAGCCTATGTTAATAGTGACCGACTATGACTTTATGTGTTGTGGTGTTGGTTTGCAATCTATACGAATTTATTTGTGGTGACATTTTGTGACGCTACTCAAACATGGCCACCTATTGGCAAGGGGTCTGGGTGTTCGAGTATACTTATTTTTGTGACTAAGTCTGTGATAATTATGATCGGTTGTGACCAAGTCTGTCTATGTTAATTGTGATAGATTACGAACAAGATTATTTTCATTGTGACCGTCTGTGATCAGATTTGTCTTCATTGTGACTCTATGTGACCAAATTAACGGCGACTTGGTTACATACAATGACAAATTAGACCGACTTGATCACATAAAAACACTTTAAAGACAATCTGATCACAATTAGTCACAGATAACACATGTCTGATCATAGATAACACAATTAGTCCCAAATCTAATCACCTACAATGCACTACTACTGCATTTCCACCTTTATCCATCCTCTTTTTTCATCATAAAAATAAAAATACCAAATTCCAATCTTACAGCAAATAGGGGTGTCCAAAAGTCCCGAACCGAACCGAACCGAATCGAGTGGTTCTTCATAAATTAAATACCCGAACGGGTACCCGAATCGAGAATCGATGGGTTTGGGTCGGGTCTCGAGTCTAGACCAAGAATCGAAGAACCGAACAAGAACCGAAACTAAATAATTTTTTTATTTTTTATATTGAATTAATTAAATTATTTTATTTTTTTCTATACAAATTAGCAAATTAATTGAATAAATTAGATTATTTCATAATTTTAATTTTTAAGCCCAAATCATTTTAAAATCCATTAGCCCATTTTAATTTGAAGCAAATAAATATACTTTATATAGTTTTGCTGTAATATTAATATCTACTTTTTGGTATTTGTATGCATTGAATTAATCTTATTGGACGGCTAATTTTGTATATTTTTTTGAATTGGGCTACGTTAATTTGTAAAAGTTACGAATGAAATGTTATTAATTGTATTTATATAGTGTTGCTGAAAATATTAAAAAATTTAATTATGATACGGAACCGAACCGACCCGAATCGAACCGAACGGAACCGAACCCGAACGGTTCCATAATTATATTTGGACCCGACGGGTCCATTTATTAAATACCCGAAAGTTTTGGGTCGGTTCGGGTCTCTTCAAAACCGAACCGAACCGACCAACGGACAGCCCTAACAGCAAACACACAAAATGAGGAGAGAAATTACAATGCAATGGTATTAGGATGACGAAAAACATTTTGTACATCAATTCGAAGAGATCAAGAAAGAGATTCACCAATCGTTAAAGAAAAATCAGACACCAATCTTTTAACATCGCGCCTCCATCTCATCCTATTTCTAGCCCCAATCTCCGCAGTTGAACCACAATCTCTGCTCCACAAGGGCCAAAATTCAATGTAAAATCATAAAAGGTTCTAAAGCATTCCACCGTTCCATAAAAGATTTTTGATTTTTGAAAAAAATTTACAAGTTGGGGTGGGGTAGGGTGGTGGGGTGGGTGGAGTATTATTAATTAATATATTATTTATTTGGTGGGAGAGCGGTAGAGACATTGGGGATGATTAATTTCAATTAATTATATATTATATATATATTATTAATTGGAATTAACACCTAAATTTTGAAATGATTTGACAAGTTTGTTAATTTTAAAATGTAATTTTTATACATAGGAGTTATGTATTATTCTCCTTTATAATTACTTTCAATCCTTCCCTTTTCTTTATTTTTCAACGTGGAATTGCTTTCAACCTCAAGTTCACTGTTCAAGCTTTTAAAGTTTCAAGTTGTTTTATTATATTGGGTTAATTTAAAAATAAATGTGCTATTTTTATTTGTAAAATTATGGGAAAAATTTAAATTAAAAAAATCTTGAATTTCAATATTTGATTTTTTTTTTTCATTTCACCTCTATTTTTCTTATTTGTGTATATTTATTTATTACATCCGGTTTGACCCAATTAAACCTTTTAACCCTTGACATTTTCGGGTCGATGCCCAGGTCAATTTTCAAAATGTTCCTATTTCTGCCCTCTCACTTGTGGTTACTCCCGATCCAAAGCAAGCTTAGTATTAAGTAGCTGGTTAGGTAAATTATCTACGATATTGTATTTTATATAGATGGAAAGACTTAAATGACTTCTATTAATAGGGTTCTTTTTATTGTTGGATAATAATATCACTAATTTATTTTTTTATAAAAATATATACTAAAAAGTCGTCACACGTTAATTGATAGATGAAAAGATTTCATTTCTTGGTGAAGTGTGGACCTTAATTTTAATGTTTGACACGTTTTAAAGTAGTCTTTGTGACATTTCACATTTATAAGGTTAGTTGTTTCAATCAAGAAAAGAAATATTGAAAATTGTCTTGTTATTTAGTAAGTGATAAATTCCAAGTTTAGATCACTACACATTCAAACAAAATTTTCACTATACATAAACGTGTATATTTAAAATACAGTAGAAATGAATGTGTTTCACACTCTATTGAAGTGACATCGCTGTTGTATTCAGTCTAAAATATGTAATATCTTTGAAAAATCGTAACGATAATAATTCAACGATTTAGAGATCATGGATTCGACACGGTCAAATTTGTTGAATGAGGAAAATACATCGATAAATCACTTCAATTATGTAATCACATCAAAGTAAATTAATTAACTACCAATATTATTGTCCCCCCTTTTTTTCTTGTAATGGGGAGCTTTCATTTCCAAGTAATAAATGCAAAAGGGATTGATAATCCATCAAAAATGCATTTCTTAGATGCTCAAATTTTGTGCAAATTCATAGCAAAGTTCTTTTGTCACATGATTTGATTTAGCCTTCAATTAGATAGGCATGACCTAACTGCATTTTGCTTATCAAATTAATTTTCTTCTATTCATGTGAATATTGCTACATATTTTTACCATTCAATACCAAACTAGTGGTATTTTCTTCTTCTTCTTCTTCTTTTTTTTTTTTTTTTTTTTTTGGTGATACACAAAGATACCTTTTGAATTCGTGAAAGAAAAAAGATTTTTCTTAAGAAAAACGTGTTTTGTTTTTCCATGAATTTTAGTTTTTTGAAGATTCCGAAGTACATTTTCAACGAAAGTCTTTGTTATGGTGTGAATACTTGTGTTTGCACTAGTGATCGAGTTTATGTCTATTCGTGATTAGACATAAATTTTCTTACTGTATAATAAAAATAAAAATTAATATATTTAATATAATTACGTTTTTGCAAACTAATTACTTGATTTTTTATGTTTATTTTTATTTTGTAATTTCACCTATCACTATCTTAAGTTTTGTTTGATTAATTTTGTTCTTAGTATAATCTCAACTAATTTGGACAATAATTTCTTATGAAATGATCAAATTGATTAAACCGTCGTACTCAAGAAGGTCGAACAAACAATTGAATCCTAATTAATTTTGATCGCTTCATCTTAAAATTTAAGTATTCGATCGATTTGTTGACATTAACAATTATGAGAAATTCAGAAATTAAAAAAAAAAAATAATAATACAGAGATAATATATAGAAAGTTGTATGTGTACATGTTATAGGGATGACTTTTATAATCCATTAGTTACAAATGTATGACTTATATACATTAAGAAAAATGTGTATACAATACATCCAAACTTTTCAACTGATAAAGTTGACCCAATATAGCAATTAAGTCGGTTGATCGAGTCAATTAGTAAATTATAAATTCAATAATAAAGAATTATATTTATTTATATTTATTAAAAAATTATAAAATTTGCGGTTAAGATTGAGTGGATGCTTACACGTGGCTTAATAAATCGTTGCAAGATTAACGCAAAGTGGACGGCGTCAAATGTTGAGTTTCCAAGTTATGTCTAAGGATTTCTTTGGCATGATTTTTGTCTCTGTTTTTATTTTTGTCCCTGTTTGGTAAAGATTATAATCAGATTTTTAGTGAATTTTTATAAAAATTAATAAAATATATGGTTGAAAAATTGTGGGTCCCATGAAATTTATGATTAAAATTAATTGTTGACTTCTACTTGAGGTTTTATTTGAATTTTAATCCAAACTAAACAAGAACTTTATTTGCTTTCAGTAGAAGAGCTTTTGAAATATTCAAACATGTTTAAAAGTAATTTTTTAGTATCAGAAATAGCTTTCGATTTTTCGAAGTCTTACTAAACTGGTATTAAAAGTTTCGAAAAGATAAATACCTTCAGAAAATTATTCAAATAGGTCTAAAAGAAATTTCTTAATTTAGAAGCAGTTTTTGATTTTTCAAAAATCTTGCTAAACGTGTCAACATTTTTATAGGGGATAGCTAAATTTTTATAGTAAAGTGGCTCATTTGATATTACGAGTGACTCGATCCACTATAGACAAATTGACTTGCAGTACGGTCGAGACTCAAATAATCCTTAGCACTCTCTGACATACTTCCTGTAATCACCAAGATCCTCTTGGATTGCGTGCTCTTGTATCTCGCTCTCGATCTTCTGAAATTGTTTATCTCTTGTGAATTACCAAGAATTCTCGTTCTTGTCCTACCGAAACTTCGATTCCTTCCCTGATCTTCAATAACTATGACAGATACTTGGGAAGTGGGTGGTTTGGTGTTTGATCGTTAGATCTTTCTATATTTTGATCTTGGGTTGAATATAGAATGTTATGACTCGATCAACAAACTATGCATTAGAAGAATTTATGAATCAACAAAAAGAGGGTTGAATCAAGAGAACTTTGAATGTGTTGTTTGATTTTCAATAATGTGTTTTTTTATAATGAAAGATTGATTCAACATACTTTGGAACATTATTATGGTTGGATATAGGGGATAGTGTTTGAGATGAAAATGCATTGAAAAATCAATGTTTTTAAGCAAACATAAATTTTTGGAACGTGACCCACCGCTCAAGCTCTAGCAGGCGCTAGGCGAGCAATGAGCCTGCCGATCGAACGCCAATCTATAGCTAGGCGGGCAACAAGGTTATTAGTTTTACCGTCGAGCCACAGCTGGGTTGTAGGCTAGCACCGAGAAGTCCTTTCTTCTTTCAACTTATTGAAGTTCGAATCTTCATCTTCTTCTTGTATATCTTGGACTCTTTTAGGACTCTGTCAACTTCAAACTATTTTGACTTTGATTACAACCCAATTAATTTCTAATACAAATCAACTAAAAACATGATTTTGATTTAGGAAATTGCCAATTACAAATATAGACTTAACAAATTGATTTTAAATGAAGTAGTTTTTTTTCAAAATTATACGGTTTAAAAGTATGAAAAAATATGATTTCATGTATAAATGATTTTATGACAAAAGCTACCATTAACGCGCGTGTAAATGGATCCACATGGATTTTTGACGACGATAAAAAAGTGATGACAAATTCCCTAATAGTTAAAAGTCATTGTTTAGTTAAACGAGAGACACGATAATTTTTGATGACGATAAAGAAGTTGACATAGAATGATAGATTTGATTGGTATTTGACTAAATTCATCGCTGAGAATAGTTTCAAGTTCTTTTTCCACGTTAGTTTCAATCTTAGTTTTAACCGTTGTTTTCGAGCATATTACATTTTATCTTTGGTCAAGTATGAACGATTATTTATCTCCATAAGAGATGATCATCAGTCTATGTAACAGAAGATGTGCTATGAAATGATTTGATTTGAGCAATTACATGTACGGACATAAATCTCACTTTATTGATTTAATCATTTAATGCAGCATCGTACAGTGATTATCTCTAATAAAAATAAATTATCGAGTACACTAATCTAGACCAATTTAATTTATCAATGATCAATAAAATGTGACGCCAGTGCAAGTTAATGAGTACAAATATTTCATGTTATCAAAAAGGACTGAAATGGAGTATGCGTGGCAGCTCTACATTTACGTGTAGATAAGATGGTGAGACCATCCGCCTAACAATGCCATATGCCGGTGTCAAAAGCAAAAAAATTGGCTTCTATGTTAAGTTTTGAGTTTATTTATCATTTATTATTTTTGGCATCTTATAATTTTGAACAATAAAAATAGCAAACATCGTATATGCACACACATACATATAGATTTATGTCTTCCATTTAGACACATAGTCATTGAAGAGATCAATTTGAGAATATCATAAACGTTTAGTCATCATTTGATCTATTAATTAAGTCTGTCGTCGATACTTGGAATTTCAAAGAGCAAGAACGACTATTACGAGGAGATGAGATGAGATGAGATGATCGACAACGTCTAATGCCACGAGTAAACCAATTGTTCAGATTAGGTCTCGAAACAAGTTTAGCTAACGTCATCCAGTAGAGTTCTTTGATGTATAATGATCTAAACGATAGAAATAAAAATTAAATTTTAAATAAAATGGTATTTCAATCTAATGATGTAGAAAACAGATATTAATCATCATGAACCAATAATGTAATGACTTTCCACAAAGGTAGTTCGAAATTGTAGATGTCTTTTGAAATATGTAAGACAAATTGCCTGATAAGTTAATAGGAACAAAATATATGCTTATCTAGTCAATGCGCCCATGATTGGCCAACACAAATCCACTTGAACTCTGTCGGTTAGCTATGGATATGGTTTAGACTTGGCACTACAAATTATCGACTAGTAGACTTAAATATCTTAAAAGATAACTCGAAAAAGCGACTTAAATTCCTTAACGTATGTACCACTTTGAGTCTAGAAGATAATTATGAACACTTTGTACTTGGGTGCTAGCTTAGAGCTTGTTAGATAGATAGTTATTTGTCTACCATTTTTTTTTTATTTTAATTTAATTTTAACCATTTTTTCACGGAGTACGCTTAATACGGGGTCAAATTATTATGGGTTCAAATGAAAAATAAAAAATAAAAAAAATTATATTTGTGATATTCATAAATCTTATGTTACCAAAAAGATTATAAAATGGCGTATCCGCTATATATAGCTCTACATTTACGAGTAGATAAGATGAATGCATCAGTCTAACGATGCCACGAACTTATGCCAAAAGGCCAAATGCTTATGCTTAGCCTATGTTAAATTAATTATTTTGAGAAAATAGAGTTTTGAATAGCGATTTTTTAGAGAATTTATAGTTAAAAAGTATGAAAAAATTTTGGGTTTATATGTAAAATATTTTATTGTATAGATGTGATTCAAAATAAGCATGAGAATTGAAGAGTTTCGAAATAATGGTTGTCAAATAGAGGCTTAAGTTTTACATGCCGTGTTCAATAAATTTGATTCAATGCAGGGTTTTAATTGTTATTGTTATTTTGCACATAAGTTATTAGGTTATGTTTTGCACATCAAAGAAATAAAAAATTATGAATAAAATAAAGGAGATAATCAATAAAGGAGTTAGGATCTTCATGCTTGGGAGAGGGATTTTGAGGAGGCAAAATATTCATATATTATGTATATATATTAAAGAAATTTCAATGTTTTATTTCAAAAATTTCAAATTATTGTGGAGGTGATCGTCACCCCCGCCTCATTAGTTCCTTCACTAGAGACATTACAAAGCCCATGTTTGAGCCCCAATTTTTTTGAGAAAAATGAGTTTTGTAATAGTGAATTTTCGATAATGTCTGGTTAAAAAGTAAAGAAAAGATTTGAGTTTATGTGTAAAAAAATTTCTATTGAATAATATGTGGTAGAAAATGAGTTTTGATAAAAATAGCATTCAAACATAAGCTAAGTAAATAGTATTAGGGTGGATTAAAGGTGATAATATCTATAGGTTTTTTTATTCGAATGCATTTTATTTGCAATATCTTTATTATTGGGCCAAAATTTGCCTCCCTACTTTCATATTTCGTTATTCAGATGGCTTAATAAAGAGAGATAAATAGCATTCTTTTGAGTAAAAAAAATAAAAAATATTATTCAACCTTAATCTAACCTAATACACTTCATAATATCTCACTAATTTTAATTTAATCCTGTATAGACTAATTCAGTGCACCAAACATTAGAATAGTATTTAAAGTGACTATTTCAAATACTACATCATTAGTATTTTGTTCGCACACACGATCGACAATTGTCACTCAGAATAACACGAATGACTAATATTTATGGCACGTAAAACCTATTGTGGATGAGCAGATCATTCCTTGTACTATATCTAATGATTGGGCTAAACATTTTCTTGCAGACGTCATCCAACGAACTTAAGTTCATGTACTACGTCACCCATAACTAATTTTCTTAAAACTCGATCGACTCTACCCCAAGATTTATAGATTTATACATGAAACTTTACACATTAAAGAAGACTCAACCAACAAATGACACCAAGTTGAGATGGTATGGACACAAAAGTACAAAGATTACTTTTGAAAGATTGTGTGCTTAAAGATGCATGGATCTTTAAACATTAATGCACACACAATTATGTGCATGTACTGGATTCTGTTGGAAATGTTGAAAGATTGTGTGCTTAAAGATTATTTTTCACACAAGTTGCTACCTTGTAGGGCATGATCTCTGCTTTATTAACACAAATGGATAGATCAATTTGATCCACAAAAGCTTGATTCTTTACCCTTTTGTACATAGGGTTTGGACATGGAAAATGAAAGGGAAAGGGAAAGGGAAAGGAGAAAGGAGAAAGGAGAAAGCGGCGGAAGGGAAAGTATAAGGGACACGAATCTTCTAACGACGTGTTATATCATTTCGAATGATGTAAGAAAACAGAAAGGGATTATTTGTTCCCTTGTTTGATAAGGAGTTTGGATGAATGTTATGGCTAGCTGATTATGTGGTGTATACAAGCAACTATTGTCTCGTCCAATAAAAGATGACAAAAGCTTTAGAGGAAAAAAAAATTTAAACGGAAAGAATAGATTTAAATAGGGTAGGCAAAAGAATAGGACCCAATCGAATTATAGTCGCTTTTACTTTAATTTAAAACGTTTAGGTTCCTAGAATGGAGAGTCAATCATTTTTTGTTCGATTTTAGTTCGGTATCTAGAAATCGAGAATCGATTCTGAACCAGTTTTTTTTTAAGTACCGACTCTTTAATATACTGACCACCTAAATAATTGAAGACCCAATAAGCATTGATATGACAATGACAAATGTCATATGAAAATAGAAAGAAAAAAAATAATAGTAAAAATTGGCATTAAAAATTGCCTGAAATTATTTATATTTAAATTCTGTTATCCATGAAAAGCTGGACACCCTCCCAATAAATGTGCCAAACAATGATAATAAATACGCACAATATTTTCAATATTGGAAATACCCAAAAGTTTTCTTTTCGGGGTAATATTTTCATCTTTTTAATTATTAATCCGAGGCCGGTGTGAGATTGTGATTGGCCAGTTTTCATAATAGAAAAACCTAATTGGTTAGGGTTCATACATGAATCACAACAAAATATTACGTAACCATCTTCAACTAACATAATATAATACTATGGTTCATGATTTTATTTATTTATTTATTTTTTATGATTAAGTGAATCGATTGTACTAAATTAGAATTAATCCATACGCACAGAATGAATTTTCATAGAATTTCTACAGATGAGTCACATGGCAAGTGGGCACCGCGTGAATTTAATATTGCCAAAAAAATCGGATCCCCACCTAATTGTGTGTATTCTGTAGGACTCAGTAAGGTCCAAAAGCATAGTGCTTTTCAAGAATTGAAAGTCTTAATTTTATTTCACCGAGATAAATTAATTCGTAGAAAAAAAACACGTAAGAATTATAGAAGCTCATCTCAATACGAGGCTATATCATCTTTCATCGCTCTAGTATTTCACTATAATAAAAATAAGTTTACAGTGGAAAATCGCACAACCCATCCTATCTAATCCCTCGCTCTCTCTTATGAAAGTAATATAAAATTCCAGTGGTCGTTTCGCACAGTGACAATAATGAAACTTCACAACTTAAAAATACTTATGATAGATTCTCAAGTCGATCTTAGATATTCAAAAGTTTAATTACGTCGCTCCTACTAACTACAAGTTTTTTGAAAAAATTAGTTGTATATGCATGCATAACAATTAATTAAGCATAATTCTCTTGATGATACTTGATTACAGCTATCACTTGTCTTGTTGTGTGTGTGTGTGTGAGAGAGAGAGAGAGAGAGAGAGTTTACAATATGGTAACCCTAGTGTTAACAAGATAGACTTGCAAAAAGGACTAGATTTCTCTCCTTCCTTTTTGAAGATCCATAAACACCCAAAAGTCTACTTTTTGAGTGGAATTGACATCAAATATATCGGCTTGGTACGTGGATTGGATTGGTCAAGGATTTCAACTTGATATGCTAGACAAAACCAAATATATCATGAGCTTCCTAGAAGTCGGCTCATGAACTCTACGGCCCATAACTCAACCTTTTTTTATTACTAGTTGCACTAATAGCTCATTTTTAATAATTGAGATTGTTTAAATATTTAACGAATCCTCGAGCGACCCTCGTGTGTTTAAAAAGTTAGGTTTTATTCCCAATTAGGGCGACTAGAAATTATAAGTCAACATGTTTTTGTGAAAGTTCGTGATAATTTAATGAAAATTTGGACATTCGATTGAAAACATAATACTGAACGGTTTGCATAAAATTCTTTAGTCCTAAAAGTTCGATCGCTCAAGTTCTGGTAATAGGGTACGGATTATTACTCGTCAAAATTTGAATAGTCGAGATAGATTAACACTCCATGTGACTTAGAATCGAGTAATTAGTGCATAATCTTTTCAAGATTTAGAAATCAAATTTGGTGGCTTTACATTAATTGTATGAAGATGAAATTAGTAAATTCGTTATGTGTGGATATTAAGACATCATGCAATGAGACTTGAATTCTTATCTTTCAAAACTCAAATGCCTAAAATTCCTATGTGCTTGAAAAAACCAGGTTTGTGTTAGCAGTTTGGGAAAACCATGTAATCCAAATTGGTATTGTATACTTGATGTAACCCTATGAAACAAACAAAAATATGTAATTATAGAAGGACCCCGGTGGTTTCCTCACTAGATAGTGTGTAATGGGGTATGTGCACATTATATAAAATAAAAATAATCAATTATTTTTGCTTATAATTATAATATATACCCCACCATGCAATATTGCCATTTTTGGTGGCACTTTCATTATGGGTGTGGAAATCACTCCAAATCTACTTTTTTTTATGATGTTATATATGTATCAAATCCAATGACCTAATTGAGAATTTTAATAATGATTTTCTTAGTCCGTATTTGGTACAGATTTTTCAAAACTCGTTTTCCCTTAAAACTTTTTTTTTTCAATTATACGTTTTTCAATAAAATAATTTTTTCAATTTTTTAATCACATATTTTCCGAAAAATCTATTTTTAAAAATGTATATCGAACAGGCCTTAGTCAATTGATTGGGAGGTGTCCTTAGGTTACTAGCAAGAGTTCATAATCAATCTTTGAAGTACTTTATTTAGTTGATGACAGTCTAAAAGTTGAGTTATTTTTTGTTAAACAATTGCTAGATATTTCGTTTTCTTAACATTATCGTATTTTTAAGAGAAACTTTACCAAGAAAATACATAGTGGGTCTTTTAAAAAAATTTCGTAAGAGGAATCTATATATATATAAAAACAGAAGTGCCGTCAAAAAAAATTTCCCGCCAAAATGTACTTTCCTCTTATGGAATTCTGATTTTAGTCCGTCTACCCGTTAGTCAAACATTACAGCATGCTTTTATTGATAGTAACAATTTCATTTGTTGAGTTTTGTGTTCATTAAATCATTCTTTTTTTTAAATCATTCTTTTTTTAAAAAAAAAGTTTGAAAACCGAAAAGTCACTATAACCTGCCTTTTATAAACTTCTTTGGATTATTATCATTTTAAACGTTTAAATTGTTTTGTGTATGCTAATTATATTATTATTATGGTTTTGAAACTTAATTAATGTTTGATTTTATTATTATTATTATTATTATTATTATTATTATTATTATTATTATTATTATTATTATTATAACATTATTCGTGAAATGTGTGCTATGTTAAATACCACGTTAATATGGTGCAAGTAAATATAAATTACTGAACAAAGGCCGTTAGCCATGGTTAGCTCAAATCATGAATTAAAATTCTGAATTATGAAACCCAGTAGATATTTAGAAGCCCAAGTAATTAATAATTATTAATAGTAAAATGAGGTAAACCAATGTTACAAAAGTTGTTATGTATTAATTATTTCTATTTTTCCTTTAAATTTGATTTGCACATAAAGAGGCAGAGTGACTGTTCGTTTTCCGAGTAGGGACGTGCAATCATTTTGAAATACTACAATTTTGTCAATATTTTACTTCAAAATCCATCATTCTACCTCATTGCTCATCATTTTAGCAGTGTAAACAAGACTTCAAATTTGATTTATGCAGGCACATTTACAAGAAATTTGAAGACTTCATTTTCTATTTGTCTCGGGAGAATTATTTTTGCGGGTGCAACATTTTTGTGAGTATATCTTTCAACTCGCAGTCCGGGTGACATTCTAGCAATTTTGTTTCGAATACATCTCTTAATTACCATATTTTTTTTTTTGTTCACGATTTTAACTTTTTTTTCACTTTTTCTACCACGTCAAAGATAGATAAGTGCATATGGCACCGATATTTGATCTTGTGCGAGATATCAACGTCACGAAGACCAATTGGGCGCTAAAAGTGAAGTTATCCGTGTTTACGAGCTGCCGAATATCACAAATTCGAATGAAACATATAGCTTGGAGTTCATTTCGCATGACAGTGAAGTAAGTTTTCCTATCTCATTTCAAACTTTACATGTGGATTTGGTATTAACATATGTAATGCAACATGTTAATAATGTACCAAACATATCCGTTTACATTTTTTTTATCATTTTCGTCGTGTGCTGGAATTTCTTTTTTTGTTATTAATTGCAGATTGAAATTTAGAATATGAAAGTGAGAAAAGAATTATAAATATGACATAAAATAAATTTCTAAGGTATAATTTGTATTATTTTCGTCAAGAGGTATAATTTTCTGAAAATTATAAATTTGCTACTATAAGCCATGGAAGAAAATGTCTATATGTTTGTTTTAAAATTTGAAGATGAATATCAGTAAAGGAAAAAAATAATAAGAATAAAAAATTAAATTAGTACTTTGTAAATTATCAAACAATTATATTTCCACTATAATTTTTTTTCAAGATGAAATGAGATATAATCGGAAAGCATTGGTGGAAGAATACAAGAACATGGTCTCCAATTTGACAATTGAGCAACGACATGTTTATGACACAGTATTGAATTCAGTTCAATCGGATAAAGGTGATTTTTTTTTGTTTATGGTTATGGAGGTGCAGGGAAGACCTTTGTATGGAAAACTTTATCTGCGGCTTTAAGATCAAAGCAGAAATTGTGTTGAATGTGGCGTCAAGGGTAAAACATCGTTACTTTTGGACGGTGGTAGAACTACACATTCAAGATTTGCGATACCGCTAAATCCAAATGAAGATTCCACGTGCAACATTAAGTAGGGTAGTCCTCTCGCGGAATTGATTGTTAGATGTAAGCTTATAATTTGGGATGAAGTGCCTATGATGAACAAATATTGTTTTGAGGCTTTGGATAGAAGCATGCGAGACATTTTGAGATTCAACAATCCACAGAGTAGGGAACTACCTTTTGGAGGAAAAACAGTTGTTTTTGGAGGAGATTTCTACAGATCTTGCCTGTGATTCCAAAAGGAAGTAGACAGTATATTGTACTTGCAGCTATGAATTCATCATATTTATGGAAAAATTGTAAGGTTTTGAGATTGTTCAAAAACATGAGACTACAAAAAATCGAGTCAGATACTAAGTGCGTTGAATTAAATGCATTTTCTGATTGGATTGCGAGTATAGGGGATGGAACAATTGGCTGTGCGAATGATGGCCATGCAACAATTGAAATTCCAGATGATATTTTGTTACGTGGATTCGACAATCCAGTCAAAGCAATCGTGGATAGTATGTATCCATTGTTTACTTACGACGTTAATAAGGCAAATTATCTGCAAGGAAGAACTATTCTCGCACCGACACTTGATGTGGTTGAATCTGTCAATGATTATATGATTTAGCTAAATATGGCTGAAAGAAATACTTATTTAAGTTCTGATTCAACTTGCAAGTCAAATGCCAATGTGGACATATTATGTGACCTTCATACGCCTAAGTATGAAGGTCGGCACTCCTGTTATGCTTTTACGCAACATAGACCATTCCGCCGGCTTATGCAACGACACAAGATTGATTATTACGAGGCTCAAAAGTCATGTTCTGGAAGCAAAAATTCTCGCTGGAACTAAGGCAGGTCGTAAGGTTCTTATCCCTAAAATGACGTTGACTCCATCTAATCCAAGGCTGCCATTCAAGTTTCAACGAAGATAATTTCCTCTTATTGTGTTATACGCAATGACAATCAACAAAAGTCAGGGTCAATCGCTATCTCATGTTGGTTTGTATTTGAAAAAACCAGTTTTTAGCCATGGTCGGTTATACGTTGTTGTGTCTAGAGTTATAAATCACAAAGAGTTGAAGATTTTGATTTGCGATAAGGATGACAGACAAGACAATTCAACGACAAATGTGTTTTTAAGGAACTTTTCCAAAATTTGAAGTAGTTGGAACATCGGTTTAATTTTTTTTATGACAATTGTAACGCATATAGATACTTATTTCATATACTTTTATAACAACTTCAATAATCCTTTTTAAGTCAAATGAAATATTTAATCTCAACGTTTATAAATTTATTTTTTTAGTACAATATTCGTGCATCGCACGGGTAACACACTAGTTCTTTATTATATTGCGTCTTTTTTAAAATTGTGTGATGTCAAACTCTCGAGGTGATGGTATCACAATTTTGCATGATGAATATGATGTAGGTCTTGCTCGAATACATGACCTCTTCGTAGCTGAAACCAAGACGGTAGAACGATGTCATTGCTTAACATAGTCGATGATCTTGAAATGTAAAATGATATTAAGCTAGTACAGTAGTCGATGTTTATTCAGCGTGTTGACTACAAAACTATTTTAATAAGATTAAAATGAACATTAGTTTGTTTATCAGTACAAATTATTTTAACGAAAGCTTGAAAGAACGCTAATTTTTTCTTTTGCTTAAAAAAAAAAAAAAAAAACACTTCACGAACATTCCTTCATGTAAAAATCCTACATTTGTATACTACTTCTTTGTGCTTTTCATTTATCCGAAGAATATAAATGTGAGTTTGACTTGATTCGAGATATCTTGTAATCGAATCCACCTTTTTAAGGTTGGAAAAAAGATACGTAGTGTGGTAACTACCTCACTCACTCTTTTCCGTCATTTCATTAGGAAACAAACACTTGTAACTAACTAAAGAGAGATACAAAATGATAACAAATTAAAAAATAAAATAAAATCAAAAAAGCCCTTTGAAGCATCCCTTTTTGTTAAAATCCTACATTTGTATGCTAATTCTTCATATTTCGATACATCTTGTAATCGAAACCATCTTTTTGAGGTTGGGAAAATGCCCTTTGAAAACATCCCTTTATGTTAAAATCCTACATTTGTATGCAAATTCTTTATACTTTTTATCTTAATTTATTTGAAGAATATAAAAAAAAAGTTGGTCTTGATTCGATACATCTTGTAATCCAACCCATCTTTTTAAGGTTGGGAAAAAGATACGTTGGTATCGTGCAGTAACAAACCAACTCTTTTCCGCCATTTCATCAGTAAACAAACACCTCTAATTGACTAAAGAGAGATACAAAATGATAGTAAAATCTAAAAAATAATAATAATAAATCAAAAGTGCCCTTTGAAAACATCCCTTTATGTTAAAATCCTACATTTGTATGCTAATTCTTTATACTTTTTATCTTAATTTATTCCAAAAATGTAAAAAATAAGTTGGTCTTGATTCGATACATCTTGTAATCCAACCCATCCTTTTAAGTTTGGGAAAAAGATACGTTTGTGTCGTGCGGTAACAAACCGACTCTTTTCTGCCATTTCGTTAGTAAACAAACACTTGTACTTAACTAAATAAAAATACAAAATGATAGAAAATATTTAAAAATAAATGAATTAACTCTTTAATTAATAGTTAACTAAGCACTGTTTCGATCACTTTCATTCTAAGTCATTCTTCGACTCTTACAGATAATATATGGCTGTTTTTGCAGGCACTCTCACTTCTTTAAATTGCATAAAATTAATATATATTTTTTCTTTTTTCATAATTTTAATGTCAACTCTAAGCTGTCATGTTTTATTTCCCATAAATAAGAGTTGACATGCGAATGCAGACACGTGTTTAGGTTTTGAATTGCAAGTACACGTGCATGTACGTAATACGTACAATTTTCGTATAAAAATAATTAGCAATTATTTATGTAATTTTGTGGGGAAAAAAAATAATTAAATGAAGTCAAAACTAATAAATGCCAGAGTATTTAAATTAAGTCAACTAATCATGTTTGTTGTATGTTTCTTTGTAATTAATTCTTGATTTAATTAACAGACAAGAAGTCAATTTTCAGTACTAGATATGCCAAACTTAATTAATTTTACTTGGTGGACGAAGGTTAATAGTTCTAAATTCTACGATTTTATTTAATCAAAAGAAACTCCCTCGATCAGCATAAAAAAATGGTTATTGTTTATGCTCGTATAACATAAAAATGATTTATTGGGACGGTTATGAGAAATCCACTTCGTACAGATGAAGTCGAGGAATTCCGTACCATGATGTCATCTGATGTTACGATCTCTTTGCATGCACTTATATGCGGGATTTACTCGTCAAAATTTATAGGGCTAAATAATCTTGTGGGTGAACCCGAATCTTTTTTTTTGTTTTGAAAGGTATGGGTGAACCCGAATCTTATAAAAGGATTTCTAAAGAAAAAATTGTGTTTATTTATTCATGTTAATGCTAATTCATGAATTAATAAAACAAATTGTTTGTTTTTTTTTATTGAATCATAAACTAATTTATTTAATTTCATATTTAAAAGCTAATAAAAAATAATTTGTTTGTCACATACATAAACTATTTAATTTATTTATGCTAAAATTATCATTTAATATTTAGTCTATTTTAATCATATTTAGGTGAGACAATACCTAATTAACCTAATCATCTTAGGTTAGCAAACCTTAATAATGCAAGCAACTAAGGTAAGACTAAATTATTTTTCAACAAATCAAATTTAATATATTGTTTGACCTTGAATTTATAATAATTGTGCCTACGTGCGAGTTGGTTATTTATTTATTTATTTTGATGTAGTCAAATGAGATTTGATTTGACTAGATTAGAGTCTTCAAATTGATTAATTATTATTGAAATTGGTGATTTAATTAATTAATTATTTATTATGAACTACATCTATGTTGCCCCTACTGGTTCGTGGAAGATTATGAATTTACTAGGTTTGAGTTCTAGGACCAAGTGCTACAATTATTAATTTATTTTAATTTATTTAAATTATGAAATGGATTAAATTAAATAAAAATTTAATGACGATCTATGCAACTATGAGATGTTTACTATACTCATTAATCATTATACTTAAATAATCGGTTATGATATTATAGTTTAATTTTTCATTTCTAATTTAGGACTTAATTGAATAATATAGTAAATATTATTTTTTTACTTTCGTTTTTCTCGAGTATCGTACAATTTTTTGTTACTGGGCAAGTCATTGTAATTCGCAAATAAAAAATGCTATAGAGAATTTATATTTTAGAAAATTTTTGAATAAATCAATTTCATCGATAAAATAACTAATAGGATTCAAAAAAATGAAAAAGAAACATAAAGTTTTTTGTAAAAAGATTAATAAAAATAAGAAAATTACTAATTTTTTGAATTTCTATTTCTAATATTCAAATAAATTGACTATACTCACAGCCCAATAATAACTAGGCCGGCCTATTAATAGGACATGTCCTCCAAAGGTGAAGAAGTACATCTGTTTTTATGGAAGCCCATGGGCTTGAAAGGCCCATCAAGTCCATTTCACTGCTGCCATTGAGTTCTCAAACTTTGAGAGGAATAGGTGAAAGAGGAAATTACACCCTCACATGTTTTTAAACTTTCATTTTCATAAATCCAAAAACAACTTTAATAATACATAAATCAGGTTTTATTTAATAATTTTTAAATTAATTTCTATTTAATCAATCATATACCATTTCAAACCCTAATTCTCTCATTTTCTCTCCCATTCCTCTCTCCTACCATCCGTTCTCTCCCCTCTCTCCCAATTCCCGTCGCCACCACCTGCCGGCGCACCACATCGCCGGCACCTAAGCCGACGATCGATAGTTGCACCACCTCTCCTGCCATCCGTTCTTCCCCTGTCTCACCCATCCTCCATTGCCGTTCTTCCCCGTCGCCGTCTCTCCTCCCTGTCAAACCTCGAAGCGGCGACGTTGCGCCGTCTCATCTCCTCTCCTCCCGTTCTCTCCTCCCCTTCTCTGTGAAGCCACCGCAAGTGATGGAGGGGTGTTCGTGCGTGCAGATCCATTTTTTGCGAGCAGATCTTTTTTTTTTTGCTTGAAGGAGTGTTTGGGTCGCGATTTTCGTGGTGATTTTGGGTCGCGAACTTGGTGGTGGCAGATGTGGTGGCTGTGTGCGATCAACTGCGAGGTGGTGGAGGCTGTGGCGGTAGTAGGTGTGTGCAATTTGTTGCGATTTGGTGGTTGGCGGTGGTTGAGGGTGCGGTCTGCTGCGTTTTGGTGGTCGGCGGTGGTTGGTGCAGGTGGCGGTGGTTGTGGTTATTTTCATTAGGTGCAGTTGAGGCTTCGATCTGTTGGGTGTTGGTTGTGGCTGATCCGGCGGCGGTTTTGTTGTTGGTAGTGGCTTCAGCGGTCCATTTGGTGTTGTTTGGTTACTGGGGCGGTAACAGTGGTGGAGCCGCTAATGGGGGAAGTGGCGAAGTCGTGGTCACAAATGATTTGGGGGTGGTTACAAATGATTAGGTTGTTTGTGACCAATAATTTGGTTAGTTTGTGACCAATGAATTAGATAAACTGTGATCAATAAATGCTTTGTGACCTAAAAATAATTACATTGTGACCAATAATTTGTTAAATTGTGACCTAAAATATAATATATGTTCAATTAATGGGATGTTTGTGACCGATAAAAAAATTGTGACTTTTAAATTTTTAGGACCGATAAACAAATTGTGACCTATGAAAATTTTGAATTGTGACCTAAAAAATTTTGAATTGTGACCAAATTGTATAGATCTGTGACCTTAACATATTCGCCGGAATCGGATCAATCGCCGGAAAAGTCGTCGGAATGATCGCCGGAACAGTCGCCGGAGAAAAGTGGTGATCGGAAAGTCGGTTGGGGTGGGGTAATTATATTAAATTAGAATTAAATATTTACTAATAAATTGATTTAGTAATTCATTAATTATTAATTAAAAATTAAAAAAACCTGATTTGTGAATTTTCAAACTTGTTTTTGTATTTTTGAAAATGTGTAAAGTAAATACCTTATAAATGTATTGTTCCCTAGGTGAAAACTACTTGTTTGGTTTATTCTAGTGTTAGTCACTGATTGGTTTTGCTACGAATCATATTTTTAGAAGAATCTCCTACTTTGAAAAAGCAGGATTTATAAATTAAAAATAGTGACTGCAAAAAAAGCAACCGTTACACTAGTCGACGCTCATTTCTCGGGAAAGTATCGAATATAAATCTCAATAAGTTACTCTACAACGTGATTGTGTCAGTGAAATTATGCATCAAATTGAAAATCCAAAAACACGGGTAAAAATCATTTTTGTTAAAAGCAAAAGTATGAATGTAATGGGATGTTACATTTGCTTTGTGTCATAATTTGTCCGGCCAAGTATATTATAAAAAATGCAAATGAACCCCACATGATTATTAATGAAAATCGATTTTCAACAAAAAAGTTGAGACCGACTTAGGATCTTAATATAAAAGATACGAGCCAGCTCTAAAACGTGAAGATCGAATTGAGCTACCCTAATAGTCTACTTCGACTACCCTACCGAATAAATGCCATAACATTGGATCGACATGACATTAAAGTGTCATTTGGTCTACTTGTTATTCAAATATCATCGAAATCTTTCCAATGATAAATAATAGGAAAATTTTGTGCACTATTCCAAGAACTTGTACAATTTTGCATGCCAATACCTCAGCAAAAATGTCACAGATCCAAGAACAATATAAAAAATATTCTATTTCTTAAATTTCGTACTATCCTAACTGCAAAACATGCTATTATACGAGTAACAATCTTTACTTGAGAATGAATTCTCTATATTCTATATTGGTTTTGCGTGTCCAATGACTACAAAACTAATCGTCGAATTCTAATATATGAAATTGTGAATTCGTTTGGTTGTGGATCCCCCAAAAGACACGCCGAGGACTAATAACAACACAATATCGGTGCCATTAAAGGCTTCATCAAACATAACATATTCCAACTCAAAAGTTAAGGAAATAAGATTAGCAGACTTATTGGTGCTTTTCTATGTCACAGATTATTCAGGAAGCCGTGACTAAGAAATATAATTTTAGAAATATAGATAGATCAC
Source organism: Fraxinus americana (assembly GCA_035079005.1). NCBI lineage: Eukaryota > Viridiplantae > Streptophyta > Magnoliopsida > Lamiales > Oleaceae > Fraxinus > Fraxinus americana. Next base: position 4,762,580 of record CM068722.1, on the reverse strand, counting down.
TTCCACTTCTTGAATTTCCCTCCGTGTTTCTTGCCATATTTTCCGTGCTTGCCATGCTTAATCTTGCCATGACCATAGTAACCGCCTCCGTAGCCATAAGGACCTGGACCATGAGCGTAGTGGCCGCCACCATGGGCCATGCGACCGGCACCTAGGGCTGCTGCTGCAGCTGCAGCACCACCAGCCAACAGTGCTCCCACACCAGATCCATATCCTGAAAAGCATATGTAAAGCATCAGAGTCGAGGCACGGACTCTTTCATGAGAAGAAATTCAACTAAAGTTGTGTGCAAAGTGGTACGGAGGATATCACACGAGCCAGTCAAGTACTGCTCATGACCTCTGTTCCTGTAAGTTTGTGCATATGTGAGAGAGTCACGTTCCAGAAAAGATATACATTTCATTTAACGCTAGATACCAGAAAAGATGTATAATACAAAACAACGATGCCTCCCACATGCCAAGGACAATATTTATGTGCCCAAAAATTTATTACTGATTCTCAATAAAAAAAGTGAATCTAACAATACATACTTTCGGCGTGATATTAGTCAATTCATCTAAAATATCTGAATCAGAGGTGAAAATGGCATCATATCTGTCAATTCAAAGAACTATCTATCTAATGCAAGTTTTCAGAATAAAAGAAAAAGAATCCACAATCAGAAACTTTTTGAGGTTGGGCACAAAGGAAAAGGTAAGAAAAGGTGGGGGAAAAAAATGCAGGGATAAATATAATCTAAAAACCCTGTTAAGCAAGGCAACCTTGTTGTACCAACAGAAACACCGTTGTCATATACTACAAAACTGAAGAGAGGAATTGCCTGGAAACGAGAGTTTTCTAAGTTACTTTCCTATATTATTAGCAGACCAAAAACAAAAAATAAAATCAAACATATTCAGAATCAATAACAGTACCTGAGTGATGTCCAGCTGAACCAGGGTAACCTGACTGGGGATACCCGTGTTGGGGATATCCTGATGAAGGGTATCCATGTGGGGGATAACCCTGTGAATGGTACCCTCCAGGAGGTGGATACTCTTGTGGAGGGTACCCTCCAGGTGGTGGATACTGTCCTGGGGGATACTGCGCTGGGGGATACTGGCCGTAATGAGAGAAAGCCCCTTTGTCCTTTCCACCTCCCATTTTTATTTTTTCAATTCGAATGTAGAATTACCTAAAAGATAAACCATGTCACTGTAAGGCTATATGCAATATTCTTATCAATGAATCAGACAAAGGGAACCACATTGAATCAGAAAACAAATTACACAGATTAGGAGCATTTTGATGCATTCTGGACAATCCAGTAAGCGATAGTGATTTTTTCAATCGGAATAACCAGAAAATGTAACTAAAATCATCAATAAGGAAAAAGAAATTGCCCCACAGATTTTACAATCTGCAAGCAAATATGCAGGCTAAGACCAGCAGGTGTGAACCTAGGTGAGGTACGTTGTGGATATTTTCCTTCAGTTACTCACTTAACAGACACAACTAGGCTTCATGTTGAACCATATGACACTAACAAAACACACAAAAGAAACATAATTTAAAAATGTAGAAACCATGCAAGAAACCAAATTGCTAATACCAAATAACAGAGCAGGGATTCAGGGAGATTGCAAGGAGTAAAGGTGAGAGGTGAAGGTCCTAAGGAAAAACGCAATCTAGCTGTTCAAGCACACTAACCGGCTAGTTCCTTCAAATCTTGCCCGTTAATAGCATGAAAAAAAATACCAAAGTCGAGCATCCCCCGTTTTAAAAAATTGTAAGACTTTTCAAGTTTAATCAAGTCTAATATTTGGCACAAATTATTTAAAAAAAAAGTATAGCACAGTTTTCTCTTTCCTCATTTATTTGCCAGGGGAACAAATATTTTTCCATAAGAATTTTGTTTAGAAGTATTTTCCATTTACATTAACTGAATTCGATCCATCACCTTTAATTTTCCCTAAAAGGTCATTCACTAAGCATAAATTTAGAAGAAAATCTAAATTTGCTGCTGCTATAAATAGATCGCCCAATGATCTTTCATTAAGATAAGAATTTTTTTAAAAAAAATAATAGCCTCCATACTCTAAATTTTCCATCAATCATTCTTCCCAATTTCCCATATTAAAAATATGTTAAAATTTGGGGTTCCATCTTAAATGACCAACCTTGTTAAGAGGAGTAGTCTTATAAATTGGTCTACGTTTTCATCATTATTTGATACGAGATTCTATCCCTTAACATGTTCTCGCAAGATAGTGGCTCGTTTGAGCAGAACAATCTTGAATTTTGTGTGCTCAATTTTTTTTGAAAAGCCAACTAAACTCTAGTCACAACAAATTAAGCAGCCCCTCGATCTCTAAATAAACAGAAATATTTCATTGCACCTTGAAAGGATTCTCCATACACACTACTTTCTCCAGAATCAAGAAAAACAGAAACTCCATTGTTTTGAACAAAACCCAGTAAATCTAATCACGTTATCAAGAATTCCAACCACAAAATGTTAAAAATCAATCAAAATTGATCCTGAAACGCATGATCATATCGTATCCCTCGACTTACAACTATGAAAGTATTACACAATAACCAGATCCACACAATCTTTTACAAAGAAATATCAAATTAAAAGTGTGTGAAATAGAGAGAGGAAGAATCGCATCACCTTGAAAAGCTTTCCTACTTGTGCGTAATACTGCAAGAAAACGAGTGAATACAGGAAGAGTAGATGCTCAAGTATTTAGACTTTAGTGCATGGATTTATAGTGCATGAGAGAATGTTCTGATGCCATGCTTTCATTAGACGCTGGCATGGTGTATTGCCACGTGTTGCGGGCCCTACCCAAACCCTGGTCCCTAAAAATTGGAGCCGGGTCGATCTTCTGGAGTATGCTTTGTCTATTAATTTCTCCCAAGTAAGCTCACCAAGTCACTATTTTATTTTAAATTTTAATTGTTCGATACACAATTATTCATTTTATTCACCCAATTTACATTTTTTCTATAATTTTTCGTTTTGTATGTAAGCCTGAACAAAAAGCATGTTTGGATTGTGTTTGTAAACGCATGTTTTTGTTCACAATCCGTTTATTACATGTTGACACCTCTAACAACAAAGTACGGATGGCATAAACAGTATTAACCGAGATCATTAGACCCGGTCGAGGCCTTAAATCGTTCGTTTGGCAGATCGACGTGCTTCGTTGCTAAATGATGCTTTGGGAACCGAGACAAAAGCCGCTTCGACTACACCTCATCGACCGAGGTGCGAATATGTAGACTCGTGGATATTCAAAATGGCTCTTTTAAATTGATCTACTTTTAACTGACCCATGGAAATAGTGAAGAAGCCCTGTACGTAAATGGAATTTGCGATGATCACTCTTTAAACGACATCACAAAATAAAGTTTCCAAGCAACTGTAATCTTATTTAAAATGATTTAAAGTTGAGAAGCATTTTTCATGCCATTTTGCCAATTGCCAAACGATTTTTTAGCAGTGTTCTAAAATGCGTAATGCGTTGCGATGCGTCGAGGTCGAGAATCAAGAATCACAAGTTTAGGCGTATCAATGCGAAGAATAAGCGTCATAATGCGTTTCGTATTTTTAATATTATTTTAATTATTTTTAAGACATTAAATAGATTTTTATATAAAAAAAATAGATTTTTAATTTTTTACTATATCATAAAAAAATAGATTTTTTACCTTAAAAATAAAAAATAATTAAAAAATGATAATTTTTTACATTTAGGCCCAAAACCGTTTTAGCTATCCAAATGGCAAATGGGCCGGTTCATTGGCCTTTTCAATAATGGGATTAGTTGGGTTGAGATATGTACGTTCATTTCCCCCTTCATTTCCTTTCCTGTTGGTGGGTTATCTTCTTCCCCCATTCATTGTAAATTTGGCAATGGATTTTACGCCAGAAAATTCCACAAGATGCTTTCCATAATTTGGTGCCTTACTGGGTTTGAAGTCTTGAAATTAAAGAAGGAGAAATCTTCTTGAAATGGGGAAGAAGATATTTCAATTGGATGGAATTGAGATGTGAACACAGAAAGCTTGAATGGGAGATGGAAATCATAGAACTAACAGTTAACAGTGGGCTGAATTCCAGGAACTCCTTCCATTTGAGATTGCACTAATTCTGCTCCTAATACCAATTTTTTCACTCGGTTTTTGTTCTCCCCAGATTCACTTTGATTCCTTGGATTTGAATGGGTGGCTTCCGGCGATTATTCTCCGACAAGTCCGCTTGAACATGGGCGTCCGACACCGGTGTGGAGATAGTTCCAGATTTCTTCCCAATGGCTCTCAAGTCTCAACCATGGAACGCATTGTTGTTCCACTCCTTCACCTATGGCAGATCCTTGCTGTATTTTGCTACACCGACCGGTTTGGTGATCAAATCTTTTACCTAGCTTCTTTAGTAGCCTCATATCAAAATCAGCCAAACATAATAACGAGATTACCCCAACAATAGTAAGGCTGTAAGGGTCGTCCTGGCTGCTGCACCGGCAAGAAATGTCAATGTTCGCTTACCGTTTGCAACATATGAAAGGATCCCACATCGAAATCTTAGAGAGGAAGCACAAGAAATTGTTCCTATAAATAAATGGGCCAACAAAGCTTAGCCTTAGTATGCTTCTTGGGCCTGCCAATTGGTGGGTTGGAAGTGTATAATTAAAAGAAAAATTAAAAAAATATAATTAAAAGAAAAATTAGAAAAAAAATAGAAAAACGCGCGCCTTTGGGCCCATTTTAGTGGTCAACGCTTGCGTTGACCGCGTTATTACACGCATGCCTTGAATGCGAGGCGTTTGGGCTGCGCTTCGCGCATATGCGCGCATAGGCGGCGCGTTTGGACGCGTTTTAGAACACTGTTTTTTAGGCATGCAGTAGCAGCTATACATGCAAAACTAGATCAGCAAAACCTCAAACAAGCTTCTAGCTCTTGCTCGTCTTTGCAACTATATCCAAGTTGGTATGCTCGAGCTGAAACAGGTAAATGCCATCAGTCAGAAGAACGTTGACGAAGACACTTCAAGTTTAGCCCCCGTTAGACAACCATTAAAATGAGTTTTAAAATAATAGTTTTTTTTTTTTTTTTGGAGTGTGCACGGTTAAAAAGTAAGACAAAGTTTTGAGTTTACGTGCAAAATACTTTATTGGGAGGACGTGTGGTCGAAAATGAGTTTTGAGCAAAAGAAAAATGGGAAATATATTTGTTTTCATGGTTGTTGAACAGGGGCTTAGAGATGCTACAAGATTCGTACCAAAACGGCCAGATCCCATAAATGGCTCTGCTTCATCAGTAGCACCACCTTGCTGTTGTTCCTGAGTTTTCACCCCATAACACAAGCGTCAGATTAAAAGACGACAAATGGAGGGTCGATGTCAAAATATCATACTACACGTTCGATAAGAATAAAAGAATAATTGCATTTGATGTTTATCATCAAGTCAAAAAGCACATATGATTTATTAATTTGAATCATTCCGAGGGAATTTTTTATATGCGTGTTTCCCTGAGATGCTTTTTCTATTTTCAAGAAAGTGGACATCAAGGATAGAGAGATCTGCGAATTAGATAGCAAGACAGGAATCTCATAACACTATACAAGCAAAGGCAAGAAAAAAGTACTAGTGCAGAATAGGAAAATATCTTACAGCATCAGGTTCCATTTCGGCTGGTGACAGCAATCTGTCAAAACAACGTCCAGAAATGACGCAAACCAAGAGCTCGTTCATGGGATCAGGAATTACTTCTCTGCAAGTGTCATCGCATACTATACAAACACGAGGAAAAACCAACGAGCTTCAAATATCCGGATAACAAATCTCAAGGATAAAATATTTTTGTTTCAATAATATTTTATCACTGCTTCATATTTTCCAAAAACAAAAGGTCACTTCTTACCATGAACATGCCCAGTCTTCTCACAAACAAATACATCACCAATTTGATAGTAAGTGCAACTTTCCCCAGAGCAAGCATGATCAGCTACCACTGTGTCAGCCAGGCCTCGGCTACTCTTCCACGTAGATACTTGATCGGCAAGTGTCTTGTCGAGAATTATACGGTCATCATTCACCTTAACATCAAATAGTAGTTAAACAAATAAAAAAAAGTCAAAACACACAACATAATCTTACAGAAAGAATGGAAATAAAAAACAACCATAGAAATTTAATTAATTGCCAGAATTTTGTTGGTCATTAAATTTACACATGATAACATTGTCATGTATTGGATTCTTGAAACACTTAATGTCAGTTAAGCATGTCCAATCCACTTTCTGTTTACTTTCATCCTTCATTTGGAAAATTTATATGAACGGATCGGCATGGGGCCATGTCGCTGCCCATGTTCGGGGAGGGACAATCAAACATTCGGACTCTGGAATGGGTTCATAAGCGAAGCCTAGGATGATTAATTGTTCATAATTTAATTAATGTCTTAAAAACGGGTGGGGAGAAGTAAAAGATATGTAAATAAACGTATTCTTAGTAATAAATTTTTATAGGTCAATAATATGGTTACTGTAACATACAACAATAAGTACACCAATGAAATATTATGTTAGAGCCCATGTGAACAATACACATTAGGGGAAAATGCCTAGAATCGGAAGAGTCTCTCCCTTTCCTTCCCCCCCAAGCATGAAAAAATTACTCGGTGAATATTGCATATCAAGACAAAGAAGTAGCCCGATATGAAATTATGAGTCAAAATGTAGAATTTGAATTTAGTTGTAATAAAGTCAGAAACACTGCATTTGTTAATCAATCCATTTAATGTGCCATAAACATTTCATCAAACAGTAATCGCTGTTTACCTGAGAAAGAAGAGGTGCTTGGCTTCTCTTTGCCACCTGCATTTGGAAGTAATATTCTTTAAATTCAGAAGGGCAACCCCTAACAAACTCAGCCATATCTTCTTCATCACGCTGCAGGATAAAAGAATAACACGCACATTAAAATTCAATCTGGATAGGTGTCTCAAAGTATCCGTCACAAAGTTTGAAATATTGACTATGAAGCTATTAGAAAATGTGAATAGAAACAAGTGGTAGCAGTACGTCATTTAGATTCTCTCTCTCCCTCTCTTCCCCTCCCTATTCCTCTCCCCACATTCCAAAATAAACTCAAACAAAGCCCTTGCACATGCACCTAATGGTACAGGAGATTGAATTAATGATAAGAATGAGATATTATTAATATAAAAAAAGTAATAATAATCACGTGCGAAATAATTAGCTTCAATCCTCCAATTATGGAGGATTGAAACAAGGATAAACACAATTTTATATCACAAAGATTTCATAATTAAAGTTGTAAACTAAATAATAGAATTCAAACTCAAATCTCAAATAACCTGAATGTAAAGCTTCTTCCAAGCACATTCCCGTGGCTTTTTTGGAGGCAGCAGACCCCACCGCATGCAATATCTTCACAAAAATACTAAATGTATTATTTTTCTTCAATAGAGTGGTAGGATTAGATATATAAGAACATCTTTTTAAGTTGCCTGGTAAAAATAGCCACATTTGAAAAATGGGTCAATTACGGTGAGAAGCACAACTTTGCAATTATAATCAGTATAAATTTTGCTAGCTCATCAAATGCAAAACATCCACTACCACAAGGAAGGGAGGAAATTTGTCAAATACACATGCAAACTAATGGCATTTGCTTTTCTCAAACATTGACTGACTCCATAAGCTATAAGATGTACATCACCAAGTACACGGTAACTAGATTTAATTAGATTGGAATCTGAGAAGTAGATGCTTAAAAAAGTAATGAAAACCTTATTGTCCTCGCATACACCAGTGACATAAGCAAAATCACAAGCAACACTGAATTTCAATTTTTACCAAAGAATATATAGTTCTTGTTAATACAAGAAACAGTGCTGCATTTGAAGTTGTATTTGAAACTCCTAGATCTTCCTATGGAGCATTTTTATTAAGTGAACATCTAAAATGTGGAAGATGAAGAAAACAGCAGCATATGCAAAAACTCAACACCCTCGATGGAAAGAAGGCACAAACCATGAAAAATCAGATGTTGCAATAGCAATAGATATAAACCATGCACATGAAAACATGGAAAAGTATCAGCTATGGGCGGCTGTGGAAAGGAATATGTTTACTCACAGGCGACGCCACAAGGACTCGTCTGAAGCAGCATAGCTGAGGAATTTACACACCAGTGAGCACGCATTAAGATCCTGCAGTCCAGTTATGACAGATGAATGAAGTTCATAATAAGCAGCAACTTAAGAAAAAATACGGAATCAAAACAGAAAAAACACACAAATGATAAAAATTTAAAAGCAAATCTAGATACCTCTGATGAGAGAAATTTGAGGATGTGATGGAACAATTCAGGAGGGACTTTACTACAAACCCCAGTTTCAATCCTCCTTGACACCGATCTGCTTTCCCTACTCTCTCTGACATTATTGTTATTGTTGACTTTAATTATCCCACTATTTTTTGAAGGCAACAAGGCAGCTTCATCTCCCAACTCCAAGGATGAAGATGAAGAAGAAGATATTAATGCCCTCGATAATCCCTCGTCACTGATTTCACCTTCCTCGACTCTGATTCTCTTTGCTTCTTGCTGTTTCTTCTCTTCCTCTTCGCTTAGCAAACCCTCTTCAACATGCACTCTCTTTCCATCTCTCTCATCCTCTTCTTCTTTATCATCCTCCAACTTAACTGTCTTCTCCACTGTCTTCAGTTCTTCCTAAAACGCATCATCGAAGAGCCACAGTTATGCTCGAATGCACAAGTAAAAATGTATCATACAATAATCTTGTACTTGCATGCAGTAAAAGTTTGTGATTTTAGAACAAAAGGAATCCTAGACTCAACTATCACTAAAGTAAACATTTAAGGTATACTGGATGTTAAAAAATGCACAGATGCCTTCTAGAAGGCAAACACATCCCTTTTGGTCGATAAAATTGTTCGAACAAGTCAAACACAGATACCAGTCCGACCAACTGTCCAACATTTCGTACACCATCTCAAAATGAACAATAGAAATCCTCATTTTGGACACCTCCAATGCACGTCGTGCATATACTCTTCAGCATATACACACACTTATCCAACACTTATCCAACACTTCGTGCATATACACGGGCTTATCCAACACTTCAGCACGTGGTATGAAAAAACCCTGCTGAGGCCCGCCTCACTGTGAGGTGCAGCTTCTGTGCCTCGAGGCTCAATCTGTGAGGCACAAAAAATGAGGCGCACGCCTCTATATCTAAGGCAAAAAAATTGAGGCGTGCGCCTCATTTGAAGTATGTTTTTTTCAGGTTTTTGAAAAGAAATTAAAGGTCATTTTAAAAAAGAGAATGGCCCATTTAAAAAGACATTTTGGACCAAACAAAATATTAAAATATCTAGAATACCAAAAGGCAGCCAGAAATCCTTCTACACGACAGACAGAAATCTTCCTAGATGGCCAGAACTACACTGCAGTCAGAAATCTTCCCAAAACTAAACGACAACCAGAAAACTTATCTTCAATCCTTCGCTTAAAAGAGGTCCTCAAGTGCTGCTTCTATGTCTCTTTTCTCCTTTGCTTCTGCCTTCTTCTAGTGACTTACAATTTAAAATTGTTTCCCTAGACTTTGCTTGGTTTTTTTCTTGTTCAGTGCATCGTCACCAGATTGCACCTATTTTGTTCGGCAGATTGCACCTGTTTTGTTTGTGGTGAGGCTTACGCCTCAAAACATTTTGAGGCTTACGCTTCGCCTCATAACAAAAAAAGGCATTGGTACCCATTTACGTTTTTTCAAACTATGCGTCGCATTATAAAGGGAAATTTTTCCATGAATCAACATATAACTTGTAAAGTAATTACTTTCAAATGATAAAACATTAGTGAATCAACAATTTATTCATTAAATATAAAAAAAAAATATGTTCCATGGTTAAGCATGATAGCCCTTTTACAAGCGTACTTGAAATCAGGAATTTAGGAGGCCAAAACCCTAAAATTTTCATCTCTAGATATAAATGTAAATCTTAAGCCTGATAATTTTTATCTTTGATTTACAAGACAACAAATACATAGATTAATCAGAAAAATATATGGTGAAATTTTAAAAATAATAAAAATAAGAACAACTGGAACCTTGAAACCTCAATTCTTAAAAAATATATATACAAGTGCTAAATCCGAATTAGGACAATATGTGTATATAGCCACAAAAATCGATAAAATCCAAGTCGTATTAGAGCATAATCACCTCATCGGAGAATTCAGCGAGGACTTCAGATTCCAGGAATTGAGCGAGGACTTCATCCTCATCATCAGACGCCATAAGAGTTAGAAAAAAATTCAGAAAAAAAAATTGATCAAAGGATTTGCATACGCAGATGTATATGTTTAGGCGGTGGGTGTTGTCAGGGAGTGAAGGCCACCGGAAAATTCAAGGTGGGATCATCGTCGGATCTGGACCGTTGATTTATGGAAGGTGGGAAAAGCGATGGGATGAAATGAGGAGAGAGAAGGAGCGAGATTGCGTGGGATTCGACCGCGTGTCGAGGATATCGGGTCGTCAGTTCGGGTCATAAAATTGGGCCGGGTAGGGGCCTGATGAGTTCGATTCTTTCGAGGAGAGAGCCGAGCAGAAACATCTAAGCAGGAATCCACACGCGTGCATTGCACGTGGCATTCACAAAAATCACCTTTTCTCTCTCCATGAACACTGCTCTCCTCTTTTCTATGGATGAGTTTGAACATTCTGTACTTAGTTCTCGACATTAGGGGTGGGCAAAATTCGATCGAATCATCCAAAATCGTCCAATCCAAACCAACCCGATCAATTTGGGTTAATTTTTTGGTTGTTTTTACACGAATTGGGTGGGTTGGCTATGTAGGTGGTAGTGGCGGACCCAGCACCCGCCCAGGGGGGCGGCCGCGGGTGCTGAGCTTCGCTGGAAATTTTTTTGGTGCCTGACTGAGTGACTGGTTCGTCTTCTCTGGCTGGGCAATGGTGGGGCTGTTGGGGCTTTGTTTTGTTATTGGGCTGGGGCTGAGAGTGAGAGACGATTTGCTACTTGCTTCGAGTGACTGCGACTGCCTGCCTTTAGCCCATCGCCGTGCCGTCGCCCGTTGCCGCCAACCACCACCGACCGTCTTCTCCACCACCACCGACCACCGTCTTCTCCCGTTCACCAATCTAATCTTGAGTTAGTAAGTTTATTTTTTTGTTCTGTCTGTCGGTTGTTGCCATCGTTTTTTTTTTTCTTTTTTTTCTTTTGGTTTTTGGTGTTATTATCTGTTTGAGTTTTGAAATCATGATTTTGTAATAGTTTTCAATTTGTTTGAAATATGATTTATGAATTGGAATTGGATTATTGGGGAAAATTAAAATTGGAATTGGAATTGGAATTGGGGGAAAATAAAATTGGATTTGGAATTGGATTTAGGGTTTAGGGTTTGTAATTGGGGGAAAATAAAATTGGAATTGAATTTGGAATTGGATTTAGGGTTTGGAATTGGGGGAATTGAAATGTATGACAAAAGTAGATGAATTTCAAATTGAAATTAAGTTAACATACATTCATCATTCTTGAGAAATTAGTTGCATTGATTTTAGGATTGATTTATGTTGCACACTTGCAATTGTAGATTATGGAACTATTTTTTCAACCCAAACGGAAGTTCGTACCTGTTTCTTCCAGTTCTAATGGTGCATCCAGTCCTGCCACTTGTACTAGTTGAGCAGGCGACGTGTTAGATAACACGAAAAATTCTCGGGCACAATTCAATTCGGATGATCATGTATCTGATCCAGGGAAACGCCCCCCGGTTGAGTCATATGATCGTAATATCAGAGATGATATTAGGATGGCATACTTAGAGAAAAGTCCTTGTCGACCACATGGACATGACTTTCCAAGAAGACAGATGGGAAGTGATAACAGGTGTTATCGAAAAGAATGGTTCGCTGAATTTGATTGGCTAGAGTACAATGTAGAAAAGGATGCGGCGTATTATTTGTATTGCTACTTGTTCAAACCGGATAGAGGATGTCAAGGGGGTGGACATGTATTCACTAAGATCGACTTTAGGGATTGGAAGCACAAAAAGACATTGAAAGATCATGTCCGCCTCTTTGATAGTGCTCATAATCAAGCATTCGCAAAGTGTACCAACTTGATGAGTCAAAAGCAAAGTATCTCTTACGTTATTTCCAGCCAAAGTAGTTGTCAAAAAAAAAAAAATTATAGGACAAGATTGACTGCAGTGTTAGATTGTACTAGATTCCTCTTGACGCAAAGATTGGCATTTCGTGGTCATGACAAATCCAAAGAGTCTATCAATAGAGGAAATCTAATTGACTTGCTAGACTGGTTGCAGCTCGGTGTAAAGAAGTTAAAAAGTAGTATCCAGTAATGCTCCTGGAAATGACCAGATGACTTCACCAAAGATCCAAAAAGACTTGATTAATTGTTGTGCCGTAGAGATAACAAGGGCTATTATCAATGAGATGGGTGAATGTTCGTTTTCAATCTTAGTTGATGAGGCTCGTGATAATTCTATAAAAGAACAAATGGCAGTTGTTTTGAGGTTTACTGACCAAAGTGGGCTCGTGAAGGAGCGTTTTTTGGGCATTCCCCATGTCGTTGATACTTGTGTCCAATCACTGAAAGATGTCATTGATGCGATGTTTTCTACGTATGGGTTGAGCATATCTCGCTTAAGAGGTCAAGGTTACGATGGAGTAAGCAATATGTCAGGCGAGTTCAATGGTTTGAAAGTTTAATTTTAATAGAGAACCCCTATGCTATGTATGTCCATTGCTTTGCTCACCAACTTCAGTTGGCAGTTGTTTTTGTGGTACATAAGAATAATATGTTTGGTGATTTATTTAACATGCTTTCTATTATTGTGAATTTGGTGGGTGCATTGCATCATGTAAGCGTGTAGATGCTCTTCGAACAAGTTACCATGCCGGTATTTTGGAGAAGCTTAATATTGGGGAACTTTGTGGTGGGAGTGGTAAGTTTCAAGAAATGAGTTTGGCACGCCCAAGTGAAACTAGATGGGGCTCACACCTACTGACAATTACTCGTGTGATTAATATGTTTAATGCTATCATAGATGTTTTTGAGGATATATCAGAAGATGGCGTAAATTTAGATCAGAAATCAATGGCCGCAAGATAAATGGATACTATGCAGGACTTTGAGTTTGTGTTCAGTCTCCACTTCATATTTGAAATTCTTGCAATTACAGACGACCTTTCACAAGCCTTACAGAAAAATGATCAGGATATTGAGAATGCTATGAGGTTACTGAATGTGTGTAAATATGCATTGCAGGACATGAGATACAATGCCTGGGATAATTTGTTGAATAGGGTGATTGAGTTTTGTGGTATTAGACATATTTTAGTGCCCAATATGGAGGATATTGTGGTACTGAAACGTCTACCTAGGCGTGGAACTCAGCAGGTGACTTATTATCATCACTTTTATGTTGATTTGTATCGTCATGTGATAGACTCAATCTTACAAGAGTTGAATGATCGTTTTTCCGAAACAACTACTGAGCTCCTAACTTGCATTTCGTATTTAAATCCAAGAAATTCATTTGCAGCATTTGATAGGGATAAATTGATACGTCTTGCTCAGTTGTATCCTTAGGACTTCAATAAGGAAGAGCTTTTATTACTTCGACCTCAACTTGATAAGTTTCTTATATTTGTGAGAATGAATGAAGTTTTTTTGAACCTCAATAGCATTTCTTGTGTTGCTCAGAAGTTGGTTGAAATAAGAAGTTCTGGTTATTTTCCATTAATTTATCGGCTGATCACCTTAGTTTTGATTTTACCTGTGGTAACTGCAAGTATTGAAAGAGTATTATCTGCCATGAATCTAATCAAGAGTGACTTGCGGCTTGCGCAACAAAAAGACGACTAGTTGAACGACAATTTTGTGGTTTACATGGAGAAATAGATTTTTGAAAAAATTGAGAATGAGGCAATATTGCAACGTTTTCAAAACATGAGATCCAGTAGAATAAAGTTGTCTAAGATCACGGTTACAGAGTATGTTGTATTGCGTATTCCTTTACTATTTTGGGTTGTATTGAAGTACGTTTCAATATATATATAATTTTTACGTTTACTTATATATTGAATAATTTTTAATATTATATAATTAAATATTAATAAATGACATCGCTCTTAAGATTGCTGATTGTCGACGTTAACTTGTTAACGTCTGCCCGAGCTGAGATTAGATGCTAGGTCCGCCACAGGTAGGCGGGTTGGGTTGGGTTGGGTTGGGTTATGAGTTAACTCATGAAAATCGAATAAACCCGCCCAACCCAACCCAACCCAACCCAACCCACCTACTTACAAAAAAAATGCCTAAAAAATAAAAAGAACCTAAAAAGTATGAGTGAATAGTTTAACTCTAATTAGCTTGGTGCATTTTAGAGGAGGGGTTTACTCTCATTCCCACTAGAAATGTAGTATAACTTTTTCATATTATGTTAAAATGCACTTTGTTCTTTGTAGGCCCGGCTAATAAGAATTGAAAAAGATAATAGATAATTTTATTTATTTACTTATTGTTTAATCTTGTTTATTTGAATTTAGTATAATAGACAATTGGATGACTTTAATTTTTGTTGACAAATTGTGAAACCGAACAACCCAACCCGACCCGACCGATACTTAATTGGGTTGGGTTGAGTTTCAACCTTTACACGGGTTGGATTGAGTTGGGTTGGGTTAAATTTTGATCAAACCGATCATGTTGGGTTGGGTTTGAGTTGAGGCAAAAACCGACCCAATCCAACCCATGTCCACCCCTAGTTCCCGTTTCACACACGTTGTTCCTCGTTAAATTATAATTCATTTTTCTCTTTCCTTATCAATCATATATTTTTCAATAAAATAATATTACGTATAAATCTAAAAAAATTTCTTTCTTTTTTAACCACATATTTTCCAAAAAATTACTATTCCTATCATATAACATGGAAAAATAGGCCAAACGGGCGCTTAGTATGATGAATAACGAAGGCAGGTATGAAACAAAGGTTCTCATTTCAAGCTAGCCTCGTACACTAAACCGGCCTTTTTAATAGGTTATAACTATCGATAAAGTGTGAATCATAAAGAAAAAAAATGCATTTTCAGGGGACACGATTCAGAATTTTTTCGAGAATGAGTCCCTTCTCTCAATATCATGATTGGGTCGATCGGATCAAAGGCGTCTCAATCCCTAAGTGAGCTGATCGTGTTGTAAATCCTAATAAACGTGTTTTTCAACTTTTTAAGGTCTACTCGTGTTGATTTTTCTTCTTACCCATTATAGGGATGATAATATTCAAGGAATTTCAAAGAGTTTCTTGCCGTTCGTCGGATGGTAGACTCGTCATTTCAACTACTGATTTTCACTCCCTAAGTTATTAATTCCTCGAGTTTTCCTCCTTAATTTTCAACATACCTCAAGCTAACAACAAAAACACACCAAAAATCAATGTTTACAAGAGTCTCGTAAAATAACCGAGATAAATTTACACACATTACAATATTCTTAACACAATACTCTCCTGTGCTACAGTCTCTCACGTAAGTTTCTCATCCAACCCTTGAGAAGTTTTGTGTTCAAGACATTCGGATTTACTAGACGTCAAATCGAATCTAAACAACTCCGAGAATGTGCCCGTGGCCATGAGCAAGCCCAGCCATTAACTCGAGCCCGGCCTTGTACATAGGTGAAGATGCCATGAACGTCGCACCTCCAACAATTTAATCTTATATGAGACTAAAAGAAGACGTCCTCCTAAATTGGGAAATCGTCAGATACAATAGTGTGTGGCCAAGATTTCATTCCCATTGTAAATATCAAACAACAGGCCACAGGGTGTTTGGCCTTACAATTTGAGCACAAAGTGTAAAGAACTCCATAGCCATATCATTGATCACGGCTTCCATTTCTCATAGGACACAAAGCTTCAAAACATTGCCAAACTGCAAAACCCCTTAAAATCTTCAATTTCATCTTTCAAAGAAGTTGCATCACCGAACATTTAGTCTATGCACAAGATTTTAAAATCACAAATCCAACAGCGTTATAAGAGGACAGAAAGGAATAAAAAATACGAAACGTACAAGGCACATCAATGCACAGAATTCCATCCACAAGGATCTATGTAAACTACTAAACTAGAAAGCCTAGCCTAGCCTAGTCAACCTTGAGCAGCCTTTGGGAAGTGGTTGGACAACAATTTTGCAATTTCTGGAAAATCAACCTTCTCCTTGCCATCAAAAATGGTCTTCAATGTGTCATCACAGTAAATCTCTCTCCTATTTGTAGGGTTCTGCAAAATGATGTTTAAGTTATGACTACCTTCAAATAATCGCAGCAGAAAGCTAAAGAGTAGACAATTTTGAGGTAGAAGATAAAGAAATGGTCGCGTTATCCAAACTTCTGACACTTCACCATTTTCACCATTTTCCCAAATATATTAGATTATCAAAAACATCTTGCATACTTAATATACAAGAAAGGACATAGATCCAGATGCAACATAGGAATCAAGGAAATAATTTTGTCAATTCAAAGATTAAAAATACAGATTAGAAGAGCATTTGAATAAATTTTACATGCCAAAAAACATTTTCAGAACCAAGACTAGCATATTGAAACAAGTCACAAGTTAGTATCTTGCTGTTAATTCAAACCTATGCAGCTGAAATTACAATGTACAGGCAATATCAAAAAATTCAGAAGATACGTTAATTATTTTTAAACATGCATGGAAATGTTTTTCGAGGTTGTAGCATGATCACTCCTAATATGGTACAACACTATAGCACTATGGTGCAATACCCATTAATTATTGTGAATGCGTGTTTCTAATACCCTATCAGGTTTTGAGCATGTGCCAGTTAAGTGTGAATGCCGAAGAACATGGAAAATACGCAATGATGTAGTACTTAACAAAAGCCATCATATATTATTGAATCTTAGTAATACCATTTGGGTTAGCGCGCACTTATGCACAAATGCACGGGCATCTAATGCCGCGTCTGTTCTGATCCTGCCAGAGCAGTGTCCAAGTGACAAGCCTGGAAGTGCTGTACTCAAGAACAATTGTCCAACGTTACAATGTTCCAGTACCATATGCACTCAGCATCTCAAAAGACGTGTATACAATCTATAGACATATCAGCTTTGACCATAACCAACAAAAAAATTAACATTTTTGTGTATTCATATTATTATACTATGCCATACCAGCTTTGGCCATGAACATAACAAGGTGCAATTACTGAAGTGTGCTATGCAGAAATACTAAGCATAAATTACAAAATTACAGTTTGCAGTACTTTACACTCCAAAACTTGTTCCACTACAATCAAATAACCACATCAGTTTTGTTCACGGAGGACAGAATATGACAGTAATGCATAATACTAGTAACCATCATAAAACCTTAAGACGATGTTCAAATAACGCAATAAAAATCCAGAACACACAAAAAAAAAAATCATAGATATATAAAGTTTTAGTATTCGAACGGGAATTTGGACCTGGAGGTTGTGTGATTTAACATACTCCCAGATTTTCTTGACAGCACCAGAGCGGGAGGCTTCAGAGGAACCGATGAACTTTGCAAGAGAAGGGGAGACATTTTGGACCTTGAGTATGCCGGCATTGCCAGATTTGGCCTTTGGAGCGGTAGTGGTGGTGGTAGCTTTAGCAGCAGATTTGGCCGCTGCCATTAGAGATCTGCAATTGCTGGCAAAAACCCTAGATGAAGCCATGATTATTCTAAAATCTGGGGAAAAGCAGAGTTCACTGTTTAGCAGTTAAACCCCGAGAGAGTGAGAAGAGGAAAGGGTTTTTGGAGAGGAAAGAGAAGTCTGTCCTGTTTAATAGTTTAAATTTTGTTTTGGGAAGGAAGAAAACTTTAATGCCAGAGTGGTTTTACATTTGACAAATTAATGTACAATTAACGTAGAGAGAAGTACAACTCTTTTTTTGGTTGTAGTCTATGCTTTGTACTTGAAAATTGCCTTCTTTTTCTCCTTTCCTTTTTGAAGCATTTCTAAGAAAAAAAACCTTTTTTTTTTAACCATATTTCTGTGTCACTTGATTTTTCAATTTGTCCGAATTCCACTTTTCTCTTTGCTAAAATGAACCATGTTTAATCGAACTAAGAAAATTAAAGTACATAAACTTCTCATCCTCCACGAAAAGGAAAAGTCGTGTTTTCTTTGCCATTTGATTGGATAGATGGAAGAATAGTGAATGTTACAATCTACTTCAATTTTGAGATGGAATTTGAAACTTATGCTATCAAGCGATTTAGAGAGTAACGAATATAACAATTTTTTGTGCAAGTGAACATCTCACCGTAAAGAAATATTAACAAAAAATAATCGATAATAGAGTAGAATGATCAATGTACCCTTGTTCATGACACATTGGTGGATAAATCCATTTCTTTCCTCAAAATCATCCCTAGAAAATTTTAAAGAACATGTTTCTACAAAGGACCTGTATGACTGCGATCACATTGACTAATTTTGGCATGATTCAGGAGAGCCATGCTTTCTTACTGCAAATTTAAGGGCACATAACAACGAAAGATGAACAAGAGATGCCCAATAATATCAAGAACCTTTTCTTTTCCTACCCTGTAATAAGAAATGAAAGTCAAGATACAGAATATTAGCCACTGAGGATCTCTTCAGCACGAATGAAACACCCATTGATATTTAATAGCATTTTTCTTCAATAACCGCTGCTCCTACGGAAAAGGAGAATGTTGGAGACAGATTGATCAGACGAAGAATCAGAGCTATTTCACTGATGCCGATGCCTATGGTGATGGTGAAGACGATGTTTACTTGTATGCTTCTTACCCGAGTCTGAAACCTCAGAAGAGCTTGAATGACGACGCCTGCGTCTGCTACTCCTCTTCTGATACCTATCATCATCTGAACTCTCTGACGAACTCGACTCAGAATGTTTTTGCTTGCTTCTCTTGTGTTTCTTCTTTGATCTCCTCAACTTATCAGCAAAAGAAGATGACCCTCTTTCTCGATGATCAACCGATTCCGGATTAGATGGCAATGATCTCTTGTGCTTGCTCTTACCTGACTTCTTGGGCTTGCTTGAAGAAAAGTTGGTCAGCAACTCGGGTAGGTTGTCCCTGCCCAGAAACCCTGCACATCAGGTGGGAAAGGACAGATAAAATTCACGTCAAAAAAATCAACACCTTGATTCCCTCAATTTTCACAAAGTTCACACAAAGCTTTCACCTCCATATTCATCGAAAATGTCCTCAGCAACTATTTGCTGATTGGGATCATTGAGATTGAACCCACCACGAGGAGGGCTCATACCGGGTTTCTGTTTCAGCTCCCACTTTAGAGGCTGCAGGACAAGTCAAAAGGATCAGACGTGTGGATAGAAAGTGTGCTAAGTAGATAATTCTTCTTGGATCACAATATTAAATGAAATGGAGGTCATTTCCTCTGATGATTCCTGACAGAACTGAATATTAAGTTAGTGGTTACTTTGAAATCTCAATTTATTATCTCGTCGACATAATTCAAATTAAACTGATAGAAACCTCAATCAACAGATTCAAGGAGTTCATACATATCACTTAGACACCGCTTGTATCATCAGTTAGAATTAGAACTTGCCACACGTCATTTTGTAAGAACAAATAAACCATAATACAGATCATGATGACCTGTAAATTATATATACTTATGTTTTTTGCTGCTTCTCCTAAGATTTCCTTACTAATAGATACAGATTTCCTTTGTAATATATATTAGTAGTTTATAGCCATTCATTAACATAGGAATAGAGACTTTTGATAGCTTTGATTTCACACGATGTAGTTGTAAATAATTTTATACTTGTTTCTTTCTCCTGTTTGAAACGATGAATTATGCAACTCTGAGATGTGATGTGTATATTATAGGTTTTGAGTTAATTTAGCATCTTGCACAATTGATTGGTGTGTATTATCGAACAAACCTAATCATTAATAATCAAATCACTCAATGCTCACACCTTGCTTTAAAAAAGTTGGATCTTGCTACATGTACATCAAGATTTACATAATGTCACATGACACACTAGCATTTGCCCCGTTTAAAACACAATCAACTTTTGCATCCAATGTTTTCCCTCCACATCATATTATGTAGTCCATTATGTACATTTTTTTATGTATAAGTAGTAAAATCCAAAAAAGTTTAAGTGCCTCCCTAAATTGAAAACTTAAAAGAGGACCGAGAAGATAAAATCTATACATGACAATTAATAAACAACTAAAAGCATGGAATAGTTTTTCCAAAGATTACCTCGCTAGGATTGGTTTGGGCCAGGATAGCGGTCAAAGGATCATCTCGTTTCAATCGATTCTCCTCATTAGGCATTATAGCATCTTTCAATGGACATTCACGATCACCACTTTGGTGACCAAAATTTCCGCATCTCAGACATTTCACATTCCGTATCTCGACTCCAAAGGGTTTCGCCCTGGCAGGAGCACCAGTTTCCAACCTGGAAATGAACATATTTATTATTTACAGCAGCAAATACATGGACTAGGATCATGAAAGAAACCTACCAAATGACAAGGGGATCATAGTGTTGCACAAGCTGTGACAAGGTAATAGAATCTAGCAGATGATTAAGAGTCTGGCCTAGATTGAGAAAAAAAACTTCAGCGGGTAGGTTAGGAATAACTTTAGTTCAGTGTAGCCTGAATTTTGGTTGGGAGAAAAGTCTCTAATAGATAATTTACTAGATGGTAGGCAACTACCATGTGAGATAAGTGGGGCGATATAAGAGTGAAATCCTAATATTTTATGAGTCTCGGAAGCTTGGTGGCATTTCTTTGGAATAAATTTTTATGCCACTTTTTTTTTTTTGAAAGGTAATCAAAATTTTTATAAAAAGCATAATACATAGGGAGTGTACTATCACTTTAAATCAGAGAGAAACATAATGAAATTAGGCAACCCAACTATATACCTAGTTGCCACAGCATTAAACCAAGAATACGATGTGAAATAAAACAATTCCCTAATCTGCTCTATTGTTCGTGATTTGTCTTTACACACACCAAACGATGCAGCCCAGAATAAGTCCCCAAACAAGTTTGCTATCCTGATCACGAAATTTTCTCCTCCACGCCTTTAACGTGTTCTCAATATGCCTCGTCAACACCCAATCCATATGTTGCGACATCAATATATCGTTCCACAATAGACGCGCAACAGCACAATGAAGGAATAAGTGGTCAACCGTCTCCCTATCCCTCTAACACATGTAACACCACTCTGTAACATAGAAACCTCTAGTACGAAAATTATCTACCGTTAACACCTGTCATTTGACCACCATCCAAAGTAAAAATGCCACTCGAGGGGGCAGTTTACACTTCCAAACCATCTTCCAGGGGAATGAGTTCTAAGCAGGTCCCATCAAAGATCTAAAATAAGTGCGAACTGAAAAAAACCCATCACGTGTCAACCTCCAACTACTACAATCACCCTCTCCTGCCCTGATATGAACCTCGTATAAGGATGTCAAAAAGGATGTCAAAAACAACGCAAAGTTATCCAATTCCCAGTCCTGCAAACCCCGGCAAAAAACAATGTTCCAACTGGGACTTCCATCATGAAAATCTAAAACATCGTTTACCTTGGCAGACGGCTCCATCGCAATGCGATACAACGAGGGAAATCCCAGTTTAAGCAGTTGATCTCCGCACCAGCAATCATCCCAAAAACTGATGGTATTACCAATTCCCACAACAAAAGTCAATCTATCCCGAAATTCACTCCACCCTCACCGAATATATCGCCACAAACTCACCACATAAGAACCCCGTCTCTCACCTAAGCACCAACCCCCTTCCATAATGCCGTATTTTGCCCCAATAATATCTCTCCAAAAGCTCCACCTCTCCACTCCAAACCGCCATAACCACTTACCCAACAATGTCTTGTTGAACAGTACGAGACTTCTTATTCCAAGACCACCGAATCTAATAGGGGGAACAAACAACCCGCCAATTAACCAAATGTAATCTCCTCTCCTCCCCTAAACCTCCCCAAAGAAGCTCCTTTTGGAGCCTCTCAAATCTTTTAGCCACAACAGCAGGAATAGGAAATAATGACATAAAATCAGTAGGGAGGTTCGACAAAGTGGACTTAATGAGCGTAAGACGACCCCCCCTTAGAGAGGTACATACGCTTCCAGTGCGCTAGCCTTCTCTCCACCCTTTCCACGATGCTATTCCAAATCTGAATGCTTTTAAACCGTGCTCCTAAAGGAAGCCCGAGATATGTCATAGGCAAATGCGCCACCCTGCAACCCAAAATATCAGCCAACTCCTCCACGTTATCAACCTCTCCAACTGTAATTGCCTTAGATTTTCCCAAATTAATTTTCAATCCAGAAATAGCTTCAAAGCACAGAAGTAAGCGACGCAGGTTCCTGAATTGCTCAACATCCGCATCACAGAAAATCAGCATATCATCTGCAAATAGCAAATGAGAAACTTGCATCTGCTCAACAACAAAACCATTTAATAAACTTTGCCCCACAGCCTTCTCAAGCATCCTACTGAAGACTTTCATAACAATGACAAACAGAAATGAAGACAGAGGATCCCCTTGCCTCAATCCTCTACTACAAAAAAAACCTTCCAGATTGTCATTCACCATGACAGAGAAAGAGACCATAGATATGCAAAACTGAATCGACCGGCACCACTTCTCCCCAAAGCCACATCGCCCCGAGCATATACAAAACAAAATCCCAGTTAACGTGATCATAAACCTTCTAAATGTCTAGCTTACATAACATTCCTGGAACCTTTAGTCGCAATCTGGAATCAATGCATTCATTTGCTATAAGTACGGAATCCAAAATCTGGAGCCCTTTAACGAAGGCATTCTTAAATTTAGATACCACTTTACCCAGCACCTTTTTTAATCTATTTGCCAAGATCTTCGCAATAATTTTGTAAACCCCACTCACTAAACTAATAGGACAGAAGTCCTTAATATCCGTCGCGCCCGATTTCTTAGGAATAAGTACAATAAATGTGGCATTAGCGATTCTTAAGAATCTACCACGCTCAAAGAAGGACATCAACAATGTCAGATCGCACCACCTCCCAATGAACAAGTTATTGCACGAGCATAGTGACTATACTAAGCAAGGATATGATCCTTGGTGACATGATCCGGGACAATCAATACATAAAAGATACGAGTTTCCTTTTTTTTTCTCGGGTTTCCTTATTTCATTAGAATTCTATTTTTATCGCAACCTTTTGTAATCCTAGCAAGTTATTTCCAATCCAACTAGGGTTTTAGGCTTTTTTTATAAATATTGACATTATATTCATTGTACGGACAACCTACATTATTATTATTGACAATTAATCGTGAGATTTTTAGCTTTCAAATCTCTTGTTCTTCAATGAGCAATTACGAACTTATCAAGAATCAATTTCTTGTGGCGTTCAAACATCCGGGTTAGATTCATTAGTGTAATCAAGAGGTTAGCATATTGTCGGCGATTGTGCTGGTTGCTTGGTTCATTAATTTTGGGTCGAGTCCAAAACTTCGATTTATTGGCTTTCTTGGGTTGGTTCTAATCTCGTTGTGGGTTGCGTAGCTACTATTGCTACGTGGTTCTCACCCGTTGGTATCAGTGCTTAGGCTCCAAAAATCAAGGTTATATCACTTTTCTTTTATTTGAGTCATTTTTTTATTCTTCGTGTTCTTCGTCATTTTTGAGTCTTTAATCCATACAAACTCCCAAAAAAACTCAAAGGTCGTTTGGTTGTTCATTTAGCATCCAAATCAGTTTTTGCTTTCTTTACTGGTCTCGTAGTTGAATTTCCGAGCAAAAAAAATCCGAAAAAATTTATTATTTTTGGAAAATTACCGGCGCAGTAAAAAATTATCTTGAGTAAAAAAAAAGGTGACAATTTCAAATTCAAAAACCACTTTGTTGAATTAAAAATAGTCTCCCTTCTACCGTGTCCAGTTCTTTTGCTATTTCATTCAATAGATCTCTTGAATTACACTTTCGTTCATAACCCAGTTCGAATCCCTTGAGAATAAGATTTGGTTGAGTTCGATATTGTCTTTGAAGCACTTGGGTGAAAGCATTGAGTGGAAAAATGCAGAGTGGTGAGACTAATAGCGGGAAAAAACCAGATTGAGTAATACATGAACGAAATACATGAGGCATATAAATATCTTAGAGTTAGGATGTCTGACAAAGACGGTTCTACATCAAGTAAGAACCATAATCAAGCTAGCAGGACAGATGGGATGGTTCAGCTGTTTAAGAGGTTGTTTGGTGACATGAGTAACATGATGGAACGGCAGGATGCATTACTTGCTGACTTATGTAGGGATCGGTCTAGGGAAATTCCTAATGTAAGGAGGCAAGGTAGGTATGGCGTAGGATGAATTTTGCCGATTAATTTGAAGCGGGAAGTGGAATGGATGAGGATGCATTGGCGGATGTTGAATTGGGAAGAATAAGGGGTAGAGAAGCTAGGTATGAAAGAGGAGGTCAGGATCGTGATGGAGATGGGGTAGACGGAAACATGGGCAACATCAAGAGGACAATTCCAGCATTCAAGGAAAGGAGTGATTCAGAAGCGTATTTGGACTGGGAAAAGAAGATTGAATTGATCTTCGATTGCCACAATTACTCGGAAGAAAAGAGGGTAAAAATTGCAATCCTTAAATTTACCGACTATGCTATTACTTGGTGGGATCAAATAGTAACTTCAAGAAGGCGGAATCGAGAGCGATCTGTTAATACTTGGGGGGAGTTGAAATCCATCATGAGGATGAGGTTTGTGCCTAGTCATTACTATAGGGAGCTTCATCAAAGGTTAGAAGGCCTCTACCAAAGGTCTCGGAGCATGGAGGACTATTACAAGGAGAAGGAGATATTGATGATTTGGGCGAATATCGAAGATGGGGAGGCCACAATTGCTCGATTTTTGAATGGTTTAAATGGGAAATAGCGAATGTAGTGGAATTACAACATTATGTGGAGATTGAGGACCTACTACACGTGGTAATAAGATGGAGAAACAATTGAAGAGGAAGGGAGCAGCTAGGCATTCATAGGGTTCTTCGTGTTCTAATCCTTCATAGAAACCGAGATGTGATAACAAAGGTGATGGAGCTGTTTCAAAAAGGAGAGCTGAATTTCCAAAAGGGAAAGAAGTGAATGCTAACAAAGTCCTAACCATCCCAACCATCAAGGAATCGAGACATCAAATGCTTTAGGTGTTTGGGGTCAGGGCACATCGCTTCTTAATATCCAAACAAAAGAACGATGATTTTGCGGGATAATGAAGAGTTGGTGAGTGAAAGTGAGAGTGATTTATGAAGGCATGCCGACTTGGAAGAAATTAGCGATGAAGTAAAGATGGAGTATGTTGTGGGTGAGTTATTGGTCACAAGGCGAGCTCTTAATGCTCAAATCAAGGCGGATGACTTGGAGCAGCAACGAGAGAACATATTCCACACAAGGTGCCAAATCAAAAATACGGTATGTAGTGTTATTATTGATGGTGGTAGTTGCACCAATGTAGTTAGCACTACACTTGTAGAGAAGTTAGGGCTTACCTTGTTAAGACACCCCAAACCATATAGATTGCAATAGTTGAATGATAGCGATGATACTAAGGTGAATACGAGGGTCTTGATTAATCTTTCTATTGGGCGGTACCAAGATGAGGTTATGTGCGACACAGTTCCTATGCATGCTGGACATATTGTTGGGGAGACCATATCAATATGATAGGAAGGTGATGCATAATGGGTATAAAAATAGGTACGACTTTATAAATGATGGGAAGTCAATTACTCTTGCACCATTGACACCACAAGTGTTTGAGGATCAAATTAAGTTAAAAGGTGAGGATGAAATGAGAGTGAAAGAAAAGGAGAGTAAGAGAGAAAATTATGAGGTGGCTAATAGAGAAGGAAAAAGAGTGGGACCATAAGAGAGAAGAAAAAGCGAATGAGAGAAAAGAAAAAGAAGATGAGAGAAACGACAAAAAAAATGAGGGAAAAGAAAAATAGAGAAAAAAAGAAAGAAAACTTCTTTGCAAAAGGGAGTGAGTTGAAAAGAGCAAAAGTCGATAGGCAACAAATGATTATTTTGGTATACAAAGAATCACTCCTCAACTGTGAGGAGCACGACATATCTCTCCCTAGTTTGACTACTTCTTTGTTGCAGGAATTTCAAGATATATTCCCGGAGGACGTACCGTTGGTTACCACCCATCCAGGCATCGAACATCAAATTGATTTTGTACCTGGAACTGTCATTTCAAACCGACCAGCATACCGTAGTAATCCCGAGGAGACTAAGGAGCTACAAAGGCAGGTGGAGGAGTTGTTAAGTAAGGGATATGTGCGGAAAAGTATAAGTCCATATGCCATGCCAGTACTACTTGTACCAAAGAAAGATGGAACTTAGAGGATGTGCGTGGATTGTATGGCCATCAACAACATTACGATAAAGTATCGTCATCCTATCCCTAGGTTAGATGATATGTTAGATGAATTACACGGTCCATGCATATTTAGTAAAATTGATCTTAAAAGTGGTTACCATCAAATTTGGATACGAAAAGGGAATGAGTGGAAAACTGGTTTTAAAACCAAATATGGGTTATATGAATGGTTGATTATGTCTTTGGACTTATTAATGCACCTAGCACTTTCATGCGATTAATGAATCATGTTTTGCGTGCATTCATAGGTAAATTCGTGGTAGTATATTTCAATGACATCTTGATTTATAATAAGAACCTGAAGAGTTGAGAATAATGTTTACCTTTCATTGAGTTTGCATATAATAGGGTCATACATTCTACTACTTCGTTTTCATCATTTGAAATTGTTTATGGTTTTAACCCAATAACACCATTGGATTTGATTCATTTGCCTGTTAATGAACGTGGTAGTCTAGATGGAAAGAAGAAAGCAAAATTAGTAAAAGCATTTCATGAAAAGGTAAAATTACAAATCGAACAGAAAAATAAGCACTATGCTTCACAAGCAAACACAGAGCGGAAGAGCATTACATTTGAACCTGGTGATTGGGTTTAGCTATAGTTGAGAAAAGAACGCTATCCAGAACAACGAAAGTCAAAGTTGCAGCCATTAGGAGATGGACATTTTCAAGTCATTGAAAGGATCAATGATAATGCTTACAAGTTGGATCTTCATGGTGAGTATAATGTGTCAGCTACTTTTAATGTAACTGATCTCTCTCTTTTCGATGCAAGTTTAGATTCGAGGACAAATCATTTCGAAGAGAGCGGATGACGTGATCCAATGTAAGGATGCAACGAGGGTGAGCTCGAGGAAGGATCTGTTGATCATTGAAGGAGGACCGATGACTCGATCAACGGCAAAGCGAGTAAAGGAAGCGATGGGGTTGCTGGTTCAAGCTACGGTGGACGAGACATTAACTGGGGCAAGCCAAACGTCAAGTTCCATGTAGGGCTCAGGGGCGAAAGTCCAATGGATCATATTGAGCGAGGCAAAAAAAAGTAAACTGAAATTCATAACTATGCGACCGCATAGTTAGAAAATTTCTTTTTTTTGCGAATTTTCCTTATTTTACTAGAATCACAAGACATGGATTCAAGGACGAATCCTTTCGAAGAGAGAATTATATGATCCGGGACAAGCAATACATAAAAGATACGGGTTTCCTTTTTTTCGCGAGTTTCCTTATTTCATTAGAATTCTTTTTATCGCAACTTTTTGTAATCCTAGCAAATTATTTCCAATCCAACTAGGGTTTTAGGCTATTTTTTATAAATATTGACATTATATTCATTGTACGGACAACCTACATTATTATTATTGAGAATTAATCGTGAGATTTTTAGCTTTCAAATCTCTTGTTCTTCAATGAGCAATTACGAACTTATCAAGAATCAATTTCTTGTGGCGTTCAAACATCCGGGTTAGATTCACAGGTAGTGTAATCAAGAGGTCAACATATTGTCGGCGATTGTGTTGGTTGTTTGGTTCATTAATTTTGGGTCGAGTCCAAAACCTCGATTTATTGGCTTCCTTGGGTTGGTTCTAATCTCGTCATGGGTTGCGTAGCTACTATTGCTACGTGGTTCTCATCTCTTGGACTATGATTATTAATTTCATGGAGAAACCTTCAATACTTTAAAGCTTGTGCCATTGAATGTTACAGATTTTTCCTCAGATGCTGGAAGAGAAAAGCACCGCTTACGGAGGAACAGGGTATGGTTGTCTCATTACAGTCTAGAAAGAAGATAGAGAAGGAACAAATGAATTCAGCACCAACCATTCTGCTTGCATCATTACAATTGTAGAGCTAACTGGGGACCTCTGTTCATAAGAAGAGCGGCTAAATGACCAAATATAAAAAGGCAAACCTTTATATATTCCATGTTTCCTCATTAAGAGGCATCTGAAATTATGGAAATATGACAGCAGCTAACTGATCTTATCAAAGCTTCTTGGTTCTTAATATGTGCTAGTTCACAAAGGCAGTTTCTCAGTTACACTCATGAATGATGTTGTAAAGAGTTATCACTGTCACAAAATGAAATCAAATATCATGTTTGTAATTCAAACATGTTAAAATAAAGTCCTTTTCAGCACATGTATACGAAGTTAAAAAAATTTCAAGGAGCGACATTGATGGTAATCAACAAAAATTAGTGCACACACCTTGGAGCATTTTTAAGGACTTCAAATTGTTCTTCTGTTGGTAAAGCGCGGCCAAATACATCTTTTGGCCTTGGTTTCTTTTTCTCCTGAGCAGAGGGCATAGACTCTGTCATCCTAGCAAAGAAGCACCATTTACATTTATTTTATGTGCAATGGTTTTGAAAAAAATAATAAATTCATTTGGTAGAATAATGATCTAACTATCTCAAAATGAGGTGTAAATTTTATTAACCAGCGTTTCATGTAAAAACCATAAAAACCCATTACACTGATGATGAGGCTCCAGCGAGAGATGGCTCCTCAGAGGCACTAATACTTTGGTCCTGCTTTTTTCCCTCGTTCGCCATTTCTGCAGCTTTTGCACTCTCCGCATTGTAACCAGGAGGTTTTACATACATAAAGCTTACAGCTTTCATCATCTCCAACTGCACAATCACAATCAAGTAAAAATTGCAATCACCCACTATCCATGCCTATGTTAAACTGTGATCTATCACTCTCCACTAGGATTCAATAGTGCTATGCTAAATAATGTTGCCTCGTGTAAGCAAATGCCAAAATAATAATCTCATTCTAAAAATGTGTGTGAGATAGATTGGAAATGACACACCAAGCTTTTACTTATTGCTCTAGCAAAGTATGACATTAAATCTAGCACATAGCATAAGCAACAGATAATCTACTATATTATGTTTCAACCTTCAAAATTTTTCAGCATCATATATCTCCTTATTCAGGTTATACATGGATTTTCCTGTACTTATGCTTTTTTCTCCTTTTATACGAATTCTTTTATAGCCTTCAATATCTCATTTCCCACTTACATTGTTAGATATAATTACTTACCTTTTCTTTCTCTTTCTTGGAGATAAGCGCAGTCTGCCGAAAAAAATCCTGCTCCTGAGCATACTGTTAGGAAAAAAACACATAAACAAAATGAATGAGAAAAACGTTACAGTTTGCTGTCATAAAGAAAAATTTGTTATATAGTGAAAAGACAAAAGAGACCCACGTAGTGGCACCAAAACCCCATGTGAAAAAGAACAAAGAATTTAAAATTAAGAAACAAAATTGGCAACTTTAATGAAGACTCCAACAAAATACAATTTCAGGATATCAATGACAAAACAAAGCATTGACTTTCCAGCTGACTTAACAACACGCAGTAGTTCTTAAAACAGTTGCAGCATGCCCTCAGCTGCAATTTAAGAGGAAATAACGGTCATTTCCACAAAGAAATCTTTAATCTTGATATATGGATTGAGGAACGTTATTTACTTTACGAGTGGAAACATTGCAAATTCTTACTGCAATCCACAGAACACACGCATTATTAGTGCTGCAGTGGCTTTCCCGCAAGCAACTTAATACAATTAAGCGATTAAGCTCATTTCATGAGAAAACAAGAAAAAATCATCGAAATTTCCTGATTGAACGCACTGCAGTATTGTACCTGCGGGGAAAAAAAACTATACATATGAGCATTGTTTGTACCTCGCGGGAGACCTCCTCGGTGCGGCGCTGTTTCTGGGCGTGAGTTTGCTCGGCGATCCACTTGCGGCGCTGATTGGGATATGAGAGAGGGTGCCATGGTTTCTGGTTGAGGAACGAGTGTGACCATGCCGTACCCGACTTGGTCCTGTAATCAACCTCTCCTTCTTTGTCTGAAAATCTCTTGCTCAATTTGAACCCTCCCCTTTCTTCGTCTTCCATTATCGAACTGTGAACGCAATTGAACTGTGTGCTTGTGCGCCCCAAATTCCTAATTTCTTCTGAGCTTGGGGCGTTTGGTTACAGGCCTTTAGCTAAACAAACTCTTGGAATTTATGTAAGTCTCTGTTTGGATTTCTTAAAAAGTAACTTATAAATTTTAGTCGTAATTAAACTTTAACTTTCGTTACATATTCTCCATATATTTCGTAAAATTCACTACTCACAATCATACATCCTAAAGTTATATAAACATAATTAAAAAAAATTTCCAGTTCACTTCATATATATGCTTTTCTTTATTTGAAAATTAAATCCATGTTTGGTCTGAATTAAAATCTGATTTTAATTCAAGTCAAAATCAAACAATCAATATTAACCACATCTTTCATAGATCTCATAATTTTTCAACCACACATTTCAAAAACTTCTATCAAAATCTACTAAAAATTTAATTCTAATATTTACCTAGCACCCTCTAAAATTGAAACAGAGATAGCGACAAGACGGGCACGAGGATTTTGACGAGGGCAAGGGATTAAATATTTTCAAATTAACTCAATTTTTAATTTCTTGATATTTATTTATTTGACTTTGTAGATTGTAATTTTTGCCAAGTTTTTAAATATAATTTTGTTGACATTTATTTCTTTAATTTTTTAGATTGATAAAATTATTTAGAGTGTTTTTGAATCACAGTAAGGACGTGTCTGATAACGATTTCCTTTGTATTAATATCGAAAATCCGATCGTTGGTTCCAACAAAATTCTGTCTCATTTTATGACAATTGCAGGGTCAATAGTTCACTTGCCAAGTTTACCCTCGTTTTTATTTTCTGACCGTCGGTGAGTTTTAGTTGTTGACGGCAGTTGTGGAATTTCACCTGATAAAATATCTGTCACTTACCTGCAATTCTGACATTATTTATGAGAAGAAAATGTGTAACGGTTAAATTTTTGATTAAACTCACCTTTTAAGCCCCACTAGACACACCATAATTTGAAAGAATGTATTTTGTAATAGTAGATTGACGGAAAATATGTGGTTGAAAAAGAAAGAAAAATTATTGGTGTAATGAAAAATATTATTTTATTAAAAAATGTGCAATTAAAAATGAGCAGTTGAATGATAATAAAAATTTTAATGTGCACAAATTCTATTCATTAAAATTTATAATACAGAATTCCATTAATTTTTTTATAGATTCTGTGAACTGTGGAGTCCCTTCATCACAAAAATGTGAAAATTCTCCATTATCCCTAAGGGTGCGTTTGATTGGCGAAATTTTTCAGGGAATTTTTCAGGGAAGTAGAAAAATATTTTTCGTTTTCCATCTTTTGCGCTGTTTGATAGCCCAAATTTTCTCCGAAAAATATTTTCCCTCTCCACCCGTCACATCAGTATTTTCTTAGTTTTCCTTTGGGAAAATATTTTCTAACCGGTTGAAGCAAATTTTTTTTTTTTTTTGAAATGGAAACAAATATCATAATAAATTGTAAAAAAAAAAAAATCACTTTAATGGACAATTTCCATGTAAAATAAAGTCAAACGTATACTAAACTTTGATGATAAAAATAATTTTTTAGGAAATAATTTTTTTTTTTTTTTTGACTTTTTGGCAATGAAAATAAATTTTATAACTAATTGTGGAAAAAAAATCACTTTAATAAATAATTTTCATATAAAACAAAGTCAAACAAATAAAAAATTTTAAAATTTTTCGGATGAAAAATTATACTAATCAAACACACTTGAAATCATTTTCCTCACGAAACATTTTCTAATCAAATCTTTTCCAAACGCAACCTAATTTTTCTTCCTTAAAAATCACGAATCGCACGGCCCCACTTCTCACCAACCATCATTCCATCCCCAATCAACCATCTCAGCCTTTACATACAAGAATTATACCTGTCGAGGGTAGCAGTGAGATGAAATTACTGTTATGAAGACGATGGCAGCAGCATCTACAGTGAGTTCAAATGGAGGGAATGTTTGGCGAGCACATATGGCTATGGCCATGGTGCAGGTGTTCAATGGAGGTTACCATGTTATCACCAAAGTTGCACTTAATGTGGGGGTGAATCAGCTTGTTTTCTGTGTCTTCCGCGACCTTCTTGCGCTCTCGATTCTCGCTCCTGTTGCGTATGTACACGAAAAGTATGTCCCACAGTCCCCTCTTACGGGTGTGTGCGTGTCAAGATATCTGTTTATGTCTATATAAATTTGGCTATTCCTATGTGGTGATAGTTCTTGGCATTAATTATTTCATGACCACTAATTTAGGGCCAGCTACCATCACAAATATCGGTCAATTTTACCAAATTTAATTGTGTTTTTTTCTAAAGACTCTAATTCAAGTGTTCGTGTTACATTCTTGACCCTGAAAATGCGAAAAACCTGCAAGCAACAGTCTGTGTTGAGATCGGACAACTGAGACAGGGGTGGCGGATTTCACTCCTACAATCAAGTTAGTTATGGTTCCAAGGAGATATGAAATAACTTCAGTAAGTTGAATTATTCGTTTTTTAATGTAGGTGTAGCATAACTGGCACCGTCTACAACCTACATGCTAGATTAGGTGTGGCATCTTCTAACTTTCTATATGGACCGTTCCCTGTGTTGATTATCTGACTTGATTCAGTTGCATGTCAATATGTCAGCAATTCCAGGTAGAGCTGTGTTGGTCTCTGAAGGAACTTAGTGCGTTGCCATTGTGCTGACTACTGCAGCCGTACCAAGTTCTTCTTTGTTGATCTGGGATGAGTGATACTTACAATGAGTTCATCTTAATCCTATTAAGAATATCTTTTACTTAATTTAATCAATTCTTCAGCATGCAATTAAGCCCTTGTTTGGTGGCCATTCTTTCCAAGAAAAAGAGTTTTGAATAGTTTTTTTTAGGAGAACGTGTGGTTAAAAAGTAGGAAAAATTTTGGGTTTATGTACATAATATTTTATTGTGTAAATGTGTGGTTGAAAATGAGTATGTAGAAAAAAGAGTTGTAAAAGTATGGGAATCAAACAAGGGCTAAGAATAATGAATAATAGGTACCTTGAAAGAGGACATTGAGAAAAATTGTATTAATCATATATTCTATATAGGATTCTTCTAAAATATACTAAAACTATATAATTTTAAATTTTATTTTAACCAACCAATCATTATGCGTTGCCCCCCATCAATATCAATTGATATTCCAAATTCGCAATTTAGAGATTAAATACTACCAACTTCTTAGATTATATATCGACGTCCCAACCTTCCTTTAGTCATAAATTTAATCAAATGTCTCTATATTTGAAATCCCATTTATATAAATGTGTTTCATGTTTATTGAATAGGACTCTATCTATAAGAATTTCCAATGCACTTAGATTTTATGACCACTCCCAATAAAATACCTCACATGAATCTCATATCGAAATATCATGGTATATATTGAGAATTTACATTTCCACGATCATATAAAAACTAATTGTCTAAATTATCAAGGATATTGATCAACTCCTATATGGTAAAAGGCAGAAACGTATTTATTAGATGCATTGCTTTTTATGATACTGAGTGTTGGACTATTGAATAACTAAATGTCCATAAGATGGGAGTGGAAATGAGGATGCTAAGATTGATTTATAGCCATGCTAGAACTAGAAGATAAGAAATGATATTACACGCCAACAAGTAGAGGTGACATCGATTGAGGATAAATAAGGGCAAACCACTTAGGTTGTAACATATCTTTCATAGGTGTGAGAAGATTTATTTCACAAGAATGAGTGATCTTAGTGGAACTTGTTAGAAGAGGGACATCTAGACCAAAACAAATATGGTCTCTTCTTGTGGCTGTGAAAGATCTGGTTATATTGGGTAGTCTAGTAGATGCAGTGACACACCAACCAGGTGGCAAAAATAAGGTTTGTATTATTGTATTATCGAGGACATTGAACAACAATATGATTGGACCTTTTAACGTGTCAAAATAATTAATATTATAATTCAATTTGTTATTTTTTCACCATTAATAACGAACATAAATATAGTCGATGGGAGGAAATCAATCTTAGTTATTGTAGTTTAAAGAAAGTATTTATCTCCTGGCGCTGTTCAATGTGTTCTATATGCTAGAAGCTTACAAAATCTCATTTTACTGGCTTATGAATCTGTCTATGCAATCTCTCTCTGGACATTTAAATTATCAAATTAATAATGTAGCAAGTCACTTACATAGAAATTATAAAATAAATCTCATTCTAAAGTTAGGTTATCACATGAAGCAGTAACTAATTTCCCGGCTCATTCCTAACAAATTGTTCATTTCTAAAATTTCTTTAGCTGTATTTTACGTGGTGTTATAAATAGTGCATCACTTACAAATCTTCTATTTCTTATTTTGCAGAAGGCTAAGACCGCCTCTGAATAGACGCCTTGTTATGACATTCTTCTTTCTTGGTTTGACTGGGTAAGTTTAATGTCTCCAATGCTTTTTATGCTTATAATTTCGTGTACTGCTGTGCTACTGATTTGCTTCATCTTTTTCCTTTTCATTGGTAATTGAATAGGATTTTTGGAAACCAACTTTTGTTTCTTATTGGTCTGGGCTACACAAATCCAAGTTATGCTGCAGCCATTCAGCCTGCTATTCCAGTCTTTACATTTGTATTAGCTGTGATAATGGGGTCAGTCTACTCTATTTATGCTGCTCTGTCTCCCTCTCATGCATACTCTGTATTATCTCATCCCGCCATCCTGGGTGTATGCTTGTTGTGTGTTTGGGTGCGCGCCTTTGCAAATATGAGAGTCGGATTCATATCCATTTCCTTTGTGTGTATATATGATCCTTATATATTGTCACTGTTCATTGTCACATTTCTTTATTCTTTATGCAGTACAGAAACAGTGAATTTGCAAAGAACTGAAGGCCAAGCTAAGTTAGGAGGTACTATTGTGTGTATTTGTGGTGCCATTCTAATGGCTATGTTCCGTGGTCCTGCCATGTTTGGATATAAGGAATCAGAATTTGCAGCTCAAAGTGAAATAAGTGCCAAGGGTCAGCCTGAGCCTGTTGGATGGTTATTGTCTAGTTTTCTGGAATTAGGGATTGATAATTGGAACCTTGGTGTTTTATGCTTAATTGGGAATTGCATGTGCATGGCAACTTATCTAGCCATTCAGGTATGAATAGTTAGTTGAGTTGAAATTCAACTAGCTTCTTTCCTTTTCAGTTCGGGTAGAGCTTTCTTGACCGTGTAGTAACATTCACATTATTGTTTCATATTTATAATGAACGATGGTTTTTACAGGCACACGTTAATTCAGTCAATTTAAGTGGTCTGAACGTAATTTTTGATTTATTGGTTAACATATTTGGTCTGCCCAATTTCCTGTTTCTAGGGATTCATTTTGTTTTTAAGTTGTTACACCATATATCGACAGTTATTATTTCTTCACACCGCCTTCTACTGGCCATGGCTTTCAATTGTGTGAGGTTACGTTTCTTGTTGCTATCTTTGTCTTCTCCGGAGTGTGATTAAACACTTTCACATACATCAGAATATCTCTCAATTTCTATGCATTTACATTTTCAGAAATTTCTTTTTAGCACCATATACTTTTGAGTTTCAAATGATTGTTGATTCTCTAAACCCAAATTTAGAAATTGCAATTCTGGTTTACCATATTTTGGCTGTGATTTTAGTAGTGTATTGGAATTTACTTCTGAAAAAAGTTTGCGAACTCTAATATTCTTCATGAAAATATGGGTCTGCCACTTTGTTTTTGGTTATATATATATATTTTTTATCATATATATTTTTTGTAGTTTGTAGAGCTTTACCTTCCCTTCCTACATATGTTTCAGGCTCCAGTTCTAGCCCAGTATCCTGCAAGCATATCAGTGACAGCGTATTCATACTTCTTTGGTGTATTCTTTATGGTGGTAACTGTATTCTTTATGACGAATGAGTCCACTGACTGGAATTTGACGCAATCTGAGGCTTTTGCAGTGTCCTATGCTGTAAGTTACTTACATTTCTTTTATATTTCCATACTGTGGCTAGAAAACCAAGGGAGTTTACTAAGTTTTTTGCTATTTTTCTGAAACAGAAACTACTTAATTTGTTAAAGAAGAACAAATGGAGGTGCTGAGTGTTAAACTGCTAAAGAACAAAATTACGCAATCACTAGTGGAAAGGAGGATGTTACAAGCATATAAAACCAAATAAATTAAGAAATAAGAATATATGTTCACAAATTTAGACATGTTAGTTGGTTTGAACATAAATTAAGGTGGATGATATGACAAGTAGAAAGGGTAAGACGTATCTGATAGCTTCTTGAAAATATTAAGCAATATCTGGCAATCTGAACATAAGGTTATCCTATCAGTACGAGTTAAAAAGATTATGTGACGCGAATGTTTGATCATAATTATCTAGAAGCTTTCTGGTTGTAAATCTAAAACAATCTTAAAATTCTATATATATATATATAGAAGCTTTTTAACATTTAAAATTAAAATGAAGAATTAGAGGTTCAAGGATCACTGCAGTCATTCTTTAAAGATAATAGAAGTTTCTATGTCTTACTAAATTACTCTGGTGAATTATTTATTTCAACACAAAAGGTTAGATTACAATAATTCTTTATTTATGGAAATATTTTTACGTACCTGTGTTTTCCTTTTGAAGCTTCAAATCTTATTCAGGTATCCATACAAGTTAATTTCATTCTCCCGTTCAGATAGCTCGAGAGAGAAATTTTCCCCATTGACAAAATTGTTATTTTCCCCTTCCGTTATTACTATATCTCACTTGGAGAGATGAATTTGATCTTTTTCCCATTCATTTCATTCAATTAAGCACAAGTATATAACTTGATGCTGGCTGAAATTTTGAATATATTCTGTTTGAGAGGGTCTAGAAAAGTTAATTTGGGGTTGTGCTGGAGGAAGATGGTGATGGGATTGAGAGTACAAGGAGAACATTTGGAGGTGATTCTGGAATATTGGGGGTATATGGAACTTAGTTTTTGCATTAGGTGGTAGATGTTGAAACAAGGTTCCTGTTTGATTTAGCTAAAAAAGTTTTATTAAGTTAACAATTAATTTTAACCACGCATTTCATGGATCCCACAACTTTTATCAACTTTATTTTCAACTATATATTTCATCAACTTTTATCAAAATCTACTAAAATTCTGATGTTTAGCTAAACCAAACAGGGGCGAGGTGAGTGAACGGAGATTTTGGAGTGTTAATATAAGCTCCCCATATTTTAAAATAAGCATATCCTGGTTTGATCAAGACTTTTTGCTCCTTACTCTTTTTTTTTGTTAGTGATTTTTATTAGTAATTTTATACTGGAATAGACTTCTTGTTTGGACCACCGAGGGAAAGGGGAAAAAATAACTATCATATGAATTGTCATTAAGTTTGAAGTTTTGTTCTGATAGTAAAGTAATTTCTACCCAATCTTTAGGTATTTCTTTTCCATAAATTTTTAGTGATATGGAAAAAATTAATAGAGCAAGAAGAGGAGTAACCCAAAACTAAGTAGTTGCCAAGGACCTAATTGCTTTATATCTCTCATGTCATGGCTAACTTCTTTTATTGGGCCATTTATTATGTAGTGGGCTTGTATTAGGTGGGCTAGCCCAAAGCCCAGTTTTGTTCCATATAGGTTGAAGTTGGACGATGAATTGGGGGAATCGGTGAATTGAATTGTAGTTGTTGCCAACGCCCCTCCTATCTTCTTCTTCTTCTTCTTTCTCTTCGGTCTTCTTCTCCGGTTCTTTCTCATCTTATCTGTTCTTCTTCTTCTTCTCTTTCATTTCTCTAAATTAATAAAAATTTTCCTGATTATCTATCAAAAAAAAAAAAAAAAAATTCTCTAAATCCGAATTCTCTTCTGTGATTTCCTTGTTCTGAATCTGTTCTCCATTTCTCCGCTGGTCTATCATTTTCTCTCCTCTTCTTCTCCCTGCCTGAACCTTCTCTCAATTTCTCTGTTTCTCCCCTGCTCCTCCACTGATCCATAACTTCTCTTTTATATCTGTTGTATTACTTGAAATCCCATGCATTGTATTAGAATGTATCAATCAATGAAATACAATTTACATTTAGTTGTTTCTGTCTAATTTCAATTCGTTCAATTATTGAAGTTCTAGCTTGGGTTATTGATTCCCAGCTGATTATATCCAATTATGTTTTTGTAGAAATCCCGATTACAGAGATATTGCATATGATTGTATAGTTGATTTCTTACCTTAGTTAGATTAGGTAAATTTCTATATTTCCCTAGTTATTAGTTTACCTTTTTTATTCTCTGTCTTGCACTATATATTGAGTAACTCAGTGATGTAAAAAGATATTGAGAAAAGGAATACAATTCTTTGATTCCATATTTCACGTTTCTACATGGTATCAGAGCCCAGTCATTCCTGACCGAGCCATCACCGTCAATGGCGGAATACACAGAAAATAACAATCAGTCAATCAAATTCATTGTTGACGGAAAAGAAAGACTAGGGTATCTTACCAGAGAAAGGAAGCAGCCTGCCTCAACCGATGCCACCCTTCTGCAGAAATGGTCGGAAAATTCACCGGTGACTGCGTGGCTGGTTAACTCCATGAAACCCGCGATTGGGAAAGCATATTGTGATCAAAACATAGAAGAAAAGTGGGAGTGCTCGGCTGACAGTGTGCGGTACAAAAACCAGTTGGAGAACGAGAGGATCTATGGTTTTTTGGCCGGACTGAATCGCAATTTGGATGACGTGAGGGGGAGAATTCAGAGCCAGCAACCTCTACCACCGTCGCGGGGGCCTTCGCGAAGTTGTGCAGAAAAGATGGTCGACGGAAAATCCAGTTGACTGGGAACGGGGACGAACGGGATGAAGAAGGAAGTGGATCAGCCATGTTTTCTAAGGGTTCAGCCCTAATTTCTAAGGGTATTGGGCCAAATGGGTCGGCCCAATTGCTTAAAAATTCTGGACAAACTCGCATACATAGTGGGCCGAGAGTTTTTAATTTTAAATGGAATTGGCAAATTGAAATGAGCCCATTACTTGAAGGAAATGGACCTGGAGCTAATGGGCCTGGATCTAAGCAAAAGAGTCGTCCCGGGTGTGATCCTATCGAGAAAAAAAATAACTCTACTTCGAGCAGTGTGTTTAATCCCGAACAGATGGAGCAACTATATAAAACGTTTTCAACCTTCCAAACTTCAAGCCTATCATGTTCACTAGCCCATAAAGGGATTTTTCTAAGAGCGCTTACAATAGCTCAACCTAAAACTCCATGGATTATTGACTCTGGAGCGTCTGATCACATGACAGATTCTTATCACCTGTTTTCCACATACTCCACTTGTGCTGGCAATATCAAAGTTAAAATTGCAGATGGTTCCCTCTCGCCTGTAGCAGGAAAATGGAGTATTCGAATTTCTAATTCCATAACTCTAGAATTTGTTCTTCACGTTCCAAATCTAGCTTGTAACTTATTGTCAATTAGCCAATTAACGAAAAATTCCAATTGCACGGCTAAATTTTTCCCTTCTCATTGCATCTTTCAGGACCTATCATCGAGAAAGACGATTGGCAGTGCTAAGGAATGTGAGGGGCTTTACTACTTTGAAGAGGCAGAGGTGAGTAAATCAAATCAAATTGTAACTTGTGATTCTGCTTTTATCCCTAGAGATAGTGACATATTGTTATGGCATTTTAGAATGGGTCATCCCAACTTCCAATATTTACGACATATATTCCCTTCCATATTTCCAAATAAAATAACTGCAGACTTTCAATGTGAAAATTGTGAATCGGCAAAGCATCACCGCACTCCCTTCCCAAAATCCACTTACAGACCATCAAAACCATTCACTTTGATTCATAGTGATTTATGGGGTCCCTCTAGAACCCCTAATCGAACTCACAACAAATGGTTTGTCACATTTATTGATGATCATACTCGACTGTCAGTCTACTTACTGAAAGAAAAATCTGAGGTCCGAACTGTGTTTATATACTTCCATTCAATGATTCAAACACAATTCCAGAAAAAAATTCAAATCTTACGCACCGACAATGGTATAGAATACTTTAACACCACACTGAAAGAATACATCCAAACACAGGGGATAATTCATCAAAGCTCCTGTGTCGATACTCCCCAACAAAATGGGATTGCCGAACGGAAAAATAGACATCTCCTTGAAGTTGCTCGTGCCTTAATGTTTACCACAAATATGCCCAAACTATTCTGGGGAGATGCAATTTTAACGTCAGCCTACCTCATAAACAGAATGCCTAGCCGTATTCTCTCTTTCAAATCACCCCTAAAAAAATTCCAGGAATCATTTCCTAATTGCCTCGATTCACATTTACCCTCCGAATATTCGGTTGTACCGCTTGTCCACATACACCCTCATCATCGAAGTAAACTCGATCCTCGTGCACTTAAATGTGTATTCATTGGATACTCGGCGACTCAAAAAGGCTACAAATGCTATGATCCATCTACACGGAAAGTTCTTGTTAGCTTAGATGTCACATTCTTTGAAAAAACTCCATACTTCAGAAAAACCTCTCTTCAGGGGGAGATTTTGAGTGAAGATCGGCTCTTAAGTAACGATCGATTTTTTAACTTCGATATCTCACCTACTGAACCTATCATAAATACCGACTCAATCACGTCCCCTAATTCTAACATGCCAATTACAAAAGGACACTTAAACTCAGGGGGAGAGGTAGAAAAGCAAGTCAACAAAGAGATACTAGTTTACTCAAGGAAGCCAAAATCAGTGTACAAGGAGAACCTCACATCCGAAGCACCAAAAGAGTTAGAACCGATGATAGCTCCAGACCTCCTTGAAAATTCTTCAGACAAAATTGAGTCCCCGGATGATGATTTACCTATTGCTCTCAGGAAAATACCTCGGTCATGTACTCTTCACCCAATCTCAAAATTTGTTTCATATAATGCTCTATTTGCAGGATTTCGTACATTTTCCTCAAATCTTGATAATACAGAAATTCCAAAGAGTGTTGAGGAAGCCATGAATATTCCAAAATGGAAAGAAGCTGTCCTAGAAGAAATGCGAGCACCGGAAAAAAATAAGACTTGGGATGTAGTAGAGTTACCTAGAGGAAAGAAACCTGTCGGATGTAAATGGGTCTTTAATGTGAAATACAAGGCGGATGGGACAATAGAACGATACAAGGCTCGTCTTGTTGCAAAGGGATATACACAGGTACCTACGTGCATCGACTACAGTAAACATTTGTTCATGTGGCAAAACTTAATACAATCGTGGTTATCTTGTCCTTAGCAAAGAAATTTGGATCGCCCCTCCAACAGCCTTTGATATTAAGAATGCATTCTTGAACGGAGAATTAGAAGAAGAGGTCTTTATGACGTTACCTCCGGGTTTCTGTGAAAAGAATGAAGAAAACAAAGTGTGTCGACTAAAAAAATCTTTGTATGGCTCAAACAGTCACCAAGAGCGTGGTTTGATCGGTTTGCAAGAGTACTAAGAAGTCAAGGATATCGCCAAGATGATGCCAGATCATACCATGTTCTACCAAGTATCTAAAGACGTGGACAAAAACAATCCTCATCGTATATGTTGACGATAATACTAACAGAGATAACATAGTAGAACTAGAGAGATCAAGAAAAACTTAGCAAATTTCGAATTCGGTTGCGGATCCGGGGACAAATGAGATACTTTTTGGGGATGGAAGTAGCCGATCAAAGAAGGTATCAATGTTTCACAACGTAAATACATTCCGGATCTCCTAAACGAAACGGGTATGCTTGGATGTAAACCAAGTGACACACCTATGGATGCAAAGTGAAAAGGAGTAGACACAGAAAACCAAACGAAAGGGATAGGTATCACGGTTAGTCGGGTAAGCTAATCTACCTATCACACACAAGACTGATATTGCATTTGTCGTTAGTGTGGTAAGTCAACACATGCATTCTCCAAGGGAAACTCACCTGAAGCTTTGATTCTCGATATCTCAAAGTGCACTCCCGGAAAGGGGCTCTTCTTCAAGAAAAATGAGAGAAAAGAAGTGAAAGTCTTTATCGATGCGTATCAATGGATCAATTGAAGACGTAAGATCAACAATCGGCTATCAGACTTTCAGTATGGGGAAATTTGGTAACTTGGAGAAGTAAGAAGCAGAATGTGATAGCCAGAAGCAGTGCTGAAGCTGAGTTTCGAGCAATAGCACAAGGAATATGCGAAGGACTGTGGATAAAGAAATTATTGGAGGAATTACAAGTTATGGTAAATTTTCCAATCAAACTGTATTGTGACAACAAAGCAGCTATCAACATCTATGTCAATCCAGTCCAACACGATCGAACCAAACACGTTGAAGTGGACAGACACTTCATCAAAGAGAAAGTTGAAGAAGGTATTATATGTATGATATATGTACCTACCAAAGAACAGATCGCCAATATATTTACCAAATGACTATCTCGACAAACCTTCGAGGATTTCATCTACAAGTTGGATATGGTCAACATTTACGATCCAACTTGAGGGGGAGTGTAGAAATCCCGATTACATAAATATTGTGTTTGATTGTATAGTTGATTTCTTACCTTAGTTAAAATAGGCAAATTTCCATATTTCCCTTATTATTAGTTTACCTTTTTTATTCTCTATTTTGTACTATATATTGAGCAACTGAGTAATGTAAATTAATTTAATAGAGAAAAAGGAATACAATTCTTTGATTCCATATTCCACGTTTCTACAGTTTTGATTGAAATTTAGTTGGTTTTGGTTGAAGTTGAGCTCCAACCATTACATCTCAGTAGATTTAGCAACACAATAAAACAAAATACGGAAGAAGGATTCATGTTCCCCAAATCAAATTTATTGGAAATAAGACTTAGTTTGGTGTTGCTTTTGTATTTGAATATCTGAGGCAGTCAAGCATGCTAACACATAATTTATTGATGAAAGTGAACTTTTTTTCTCTAGAGTTTCTCAGTGTTGCATGTCTGTGTGTCGATCATCTCATCTTAAGGTTTTAGATGTTAGAGTAGAGCCACGTGTATTCATTAAAATCTTGTCCTTGACAGTATGGTCTCTTGAGCTCTCCTGCTAGTTAGCATTTTAGTGTTCCTCTTTTATGCTAGGTATTTGGATTTATAGCATTGAAGGAGACGATATGACGGTGTTTCAAAGCGTGGGCACTAGATCCTTGGTGCTTATTGTACCACATCTGGTTTGAGAAAATATTAAACATATTTGGAACCAATATTTTTCTCTCTATTTTCAAATTTCAAATTTTGCGTATGATCTCATTTGGTGATCGGAGCTACTTCAAAAGCACCTGTTAGTGTTGATAAATGACTTGATATTTACTTCCCGTAGTGTTCAATTATGTGAATTAATTAAGCACTCACTGCTTTATAAATTTTCCTTAACAGGGAATTGTAGCATCTGCTCTGAACTATGGGCTTTTGACATGGTCAAATAAGATTCTTGGCCCTGCCTTGGTTGCTTTGTATATGCCTCTTCAACCTGTTTTGTCCGCGTTCCTATCAAGAATTTT
The DNA here is from genome assembly GCA_035079005.1 of Fraxinus americana. Classification (NCBI taxonomy): domain Eukaryota; kingdom Viridiplantae; phylum Streptophyta; class Magnoliopsida; order Lamiales; family Oleaceae; genus Fraxinus; species Fraxinus americana. The sequence continues at coordinate 4,718,468 of CM068722.1, read as the reverse complement.
CCTCGGAAGCCCTATTTACTTGGGAAGGTATACTCTCAAAGATTTTCCTATTCATTTTTGGTATTAGGTGCTAATCAATTCATTTAAGCAATGTTATCATGCACCTATGATGTGTAACCCTCTGCTCTTCCATGTTCAACAGTTTATTCGTTCTATCTTGTCATTTTATGGGGCCATTTATTAACTTATTCTTGTGAACAGCATTTTGGGAGGACTTCTAATTATATCTGGACTGTATTTGGTTACTTGGGCATCCAATAGAGAGAAACAGGCAGCTGGAATTCTTCCTCATGCAACTCGGCCATCAGAACAGGTTACTAATAAGGATTCGTCTCTCAACAAGATCCCATACCAGAAAGGACACATTTTCTCAGGTCCTTCGACTTCAATACCAAAGATCATGGATTAACTAGATGTCACCAAGAGGTTTTCTCGACTTTTATTACAGTGACCTCAAATTTATGTAAGAACGTGTATGTGTTTTATCAAGGCCTTGAAGTTTCTCATCTCTCTTCCAGTGTTTGAAAATTCCATGTTATTCTTGTACCTTTCTTTGGGCACATAAGATTGCAGAGACACCACAAGGACGTGTTTGGTTCACTGGATTGGTTCCTGGAAGGATGTCTTTATTCCGATCCATTGTTTGGTGCAATGAGAGATCCTTTGTTTGCACCCTTGTTTACATAATGCTGAGTTGGCAATTCTCATGGATTGCCATAAACAAGGGTGTAAACAAGTGGATTTACACTTGGTTCAATAGTACCTGATTAAATTAATCCGTGTAGCTTATCCAGTCGAAGCCAATTGTTAGTCTTTATTTTGAAGTTCTTTCATCAGATTCATTCCTCTCATTCTTCCATCCAACAAACACGCTTCTCCTTGTCAAGGGTATTCTTATTATCTATTCTCAGCATAATTTGTCATTTTTATTAAACTACAAAAATGGTTTTGGCCAAGGTTTCTTAAGATAAATACTTGCTTCCAAATATTTCACCCTCTTTCGTATTTCCCAACACGATACCCTAATTGAATTGATCCACCTTACGTTTTCATCACTAGCGTGCCTACACAATTACTGTTATGCAAAGAGTAATGCTATTCATCCCCACTGGAGATGAAAACACAGTCTAGGTGACGCTAATGTGGCATTAAATAATAGGTGAAATTAAATAAGTTATTTAATTTTACCTTTCATTTCACCTATCATTTACAACTACCTAGACTGTGTTTTTATCCCCACTGGGGATGAATAACATTACTCTTATGCAAATGTGCTGCTAATGAGAGTCAAAATTATGATTAAACCAATAGAATGAACTTCGAAATGATGAATCATTTCAGCAATAATGCTTGCTACATCATGTGCATAAAATGAGGAAAAAAAACAGTACTGATACAAGAATTTGAACTTAATCGTCCTCAGTTTTCACTTCGACTCCCTCATAATTAGCATTGTTATCAGATGATAGTTCTGTCTTATCCTCTACTGTGCTCTTCTGTTGGAGCTCCTCCTTTAATCTTCTTATATCGCCTTCTTTTTCTTCAAGCTTCTCTTGCAAGATAACCACCTGTGATAATCATAATTAGAAAACAACAATCGACAAGCTAGGATTGTACTAGACTAAATAATAAACAAGATTCCAACTACTTTTTCTTTCTAAATATTTTCACCTTACCAAATGTCATAATGATTTCGGTGGATTGGCTTCAGTGCCCAGAATTTCGTAACTACAGTATTTCATGACGGTGCACAGTATTGCAGTAAAAGGTGAGCTCAATAATGAGAATATGCACTCGGCTAATTAGTTACTTGAAGGAACAATAGACAAGAAAAATCACAAATGGCCAGAACTATGTTTTTTGATTCGGGCATTGGTGTGCACCTAAGCACTGGTACGTGCCAGGAGTCCCCCCAAAAAGCATTTGAGAACTTGAACATGTAAGCATTATATATACTATCGAATTTGAGTGGCATTTCAAACCCAAGGGGATCAGATTTTAATTTTTATTCAGAAAAATAATAATAATTGTGCTAAAGCTGTTTGAGATATAAACAAATCTAAATGAACAACTTGATATTTGATAGTTAAATGATTGATTTTGATGCAAGGAGTTCATGGGACTCGAGAATTGTAGACTGCCTTTAGTTTAGGTTCCAAAGTTCATTCTATAGGTTTATTTTTAAATTCTCGTCTATCTTTCAAACAAAAAGGATTCAAGATTAATCCAGCTCCCTAGATATGCCGGGGTAGCATGCAAATATGCATAAAATACTGACAAATAATGGAGATGCAGATATGAGAATACCATTTCGTTTGATCTTTCCGCGTCGTTGGCCAGTCCTTCCACTTGCTTGCACAATCCTGGAAACGCAATTGAATAATGTAGTGAAAAAAGGAAGTCTTTGTAGCTTAAGTTTGGAGATGGCTCTTGATAAAGCAGACTCGACAAACAGGATTCTGTAGCCAACCACTAGTAAGTAATAGATAAGACTTTTTTAGTTGAGCAAATGCATGATGCTAATAAATATGCTTCTAATGTATGATGCACAAAATGATGATATTCAACTGACACCATAAGAATGCTTTATAGCATTATGACAACACTAACCTTCAAATAGACTTTTGAGTTCAGCATTCTGAGATTTTTGCAGGGCAAGTTTCATTGCTAGCTCATGTATCTACCAGAAACAAACAAAAAGAGCATCAATCAGTATGACAACATTTAGATGTCATTCTACAAAGGAATTGCAAAGTTACATCTACGCATCTGACAAAATTGTGGGCTTCAATCCATATCTAATCTTTAGCATTAGAAGTAGTGGTAATCAAAATTATGTGACTTAACTCCATTGTGTTGTGACTGTGTACAATCTCATCCCAAAATGTGCTGTGTAAGATGAGATACAATCTCAAAATGAGTTGCCTGTACCTTTCCTTCATTGGCTTGGTTACCAATCTCGTCGTTTTCTTCTTGCAGAGTCCTGCATTTTGCCATTAACATCTTCCCCATTTTACTTTGTGGGGTGAAATTTACTGCAGCAATATTATCTTGCAACTCTTTTACTTTTTTATCCTTCTCCTCCACCAAATTCTGGCATATGTTCAAAAGTAGTCAGCTTAAAAAAATGGTTTGCATTTTTTGCAGCATGCTAAACATGCCAAAAAGATCCTAAAAGAATTCATTAGAGAATTATCAATAAAGCAAAGAAATGTCCATAATGGTGGAACTCCACTTGGCACTCAAATAGAAGTGGTGAATCCGGCAACCCAACGGGAGAAAATGGGGTTAACAAATAGTTATCAAAAGTAAGTGAAAAAAAATCAGTCTGCCTGCTTCACCACTGAGAAACATTCTACAACTGTTGAGAAATATCAGTGTAGCAACAACAGGTGTGACGCTTCGCAGTTAGATTGTTGATGAGGAAGCAGTCAATTAAATTTGGATATTGCTCGTCTTAGTATACTGTATCTTTTCAGTGAGAGCCTCAATAATTATGCCAGATAAAAATTAGATATCCAATCTTAGAGAAAGCATTTCGGTAAAGCTTAAAAAAATCACTTACAAGTAAGAGCTTGTTTGAGAGGGATTTTAATCTAATTAAAATTGAAAATATAGCTGATATTGGGTCCCACCCGTGTAATAAAAGTCAACAATAATGACTAGTTTTTTAATTTTAATCTCTCCCAAACAAGCTCTAAATAAATTTTTATTCAGTTAATATATTTAAAATTGGAATAAATTACTTGTTTTGACACAGAGATGTACTTTCAAATAAGTAAATTGGTCAGGCCTTGGGTTTACTCCCCAATGGTCACCAGTTCGAGTCCCTTCAGGGCCACTGAGGTGAACGCCCGGCCGTAAACTTCAGGGCCCCGTGGAATTAGTTGAGGTGCGCGCAAGCTGGCCGAACATCCACGATTATCAAAAAAAAAAAACTTTTCTTTTTGAATAAAAGTGAGGAAGAAGTAATCCTCAGTTGTAACTTATGCTGTACTATCAGCAATGCCAAATGTTTCAATTGCAAGAGACTATCCTCGCTTTGATTGACAGAAAAGAGAACTGTCTTACTTCAAAGTACCCAATACACGATTAGGTTGGTTCACTAACTAAACCAATTTTTAATTTGCACAATCTCTAACACTCCACAGTTTAAGCATCAAATTGTTGTCAAAAAACTCATTACACGTAAGCAAAAATTGACTATTGCAGCATTATGATTAAAAGAATAATTCCTAATTATTATCAAGAAATAGAACTGCACAAATAACTTTAGCTTATAAGTACATTATACATTAAAATATGTTTTAGCAGAGACCTTTCTAAATGAACTGAAAGACAAACCTACAAGGCACTCCATGAAACTAAAGCAATTCGAAATTATCCACATCAGAAATATAATACATTGAGTAAAACATCCTTCAGATTCATTAGAATAGGAAGTCATATTTCAATAGAATTGGAAGTCTAAAAGAATACCTTCAATCGTGTGAACTCTTCGTGGATTGCTGAGTCTAGTAGTAATCTCCTTGCCTGTCACGTTTACTACAAGTTAAATATTAACAAAGAAGAAGAAAAGAACAGAATCCAGAGGCACATTGCTCTTCATCTATAGGATCAGCTTTTAAATCAAAAGATTCTTCAAAATTCATTCTATTTGGTTTTAGTTCCACATGTATAAGGGGTTGATAACACAGAATTCCGATTAGTTCTACTGTTTCCACTAGAAATACAAGTTCTCTAAACTATTTTCATCTGACAATTTTTCCTTTTCCTTTTTATCCCCTGCCCGTATAACATCTTTATGTTGCCACATCTTAAAAGGATAAGTTCATGGCTTCAAACACATAAAAGTGAATTATACTGACCACTCGTATAATCTTCTTCTATCATGGATTAACTTCCATAGAAGCTACATAATCATTGAGATTATGGTATCGAACGTACAAAATAAACAACATTACATATGTCAAGTTGACGCTTTCATAGCACTTTTCTATGGATTCGATTTGTAGCATCTTTGTCGTAGGTCTTAATAAAACCAGTTATAATCCTTAAAGATTAGAAAACGGAAATTATTATAAAGTAGAAATTCTGATTAATCTCGAAATTACTTCTTTTTATACAATTTTTCATTGAGATGGAGGCAGGACTTCCAATTAATATTGATAAAAATCATGTCAAAATCAAAAAGAATGAGAAGTAGAAGAAAGAACATAAATAAACTCCAACAGAAAATGAAATCAATGGATGTACTTGTACTTGTACAGCAGTTAATCCACATAAAAACAAACAAGTTCATACTTGCGAGAAACTTAAGTTCACATCTCAAATCTCAAACCGCAGACTGTATCCTATTTCTGATTTCTGTAAGAGTGAAAATCACGCACTGAAATGAAAATCACGCAGGGGAAGTTCTATCACATGCACAGCACCTGCATTGATGGTGGTTTGAGCTGAGCTCTCAAATCTCTAACTGCAGACTGTATCAAATTGAGAGGAGAGGATGTCAGAATGCAGATAAGAAATAAAAGTTTAGCTTGATGATAAACCATTCATGCATCACTATACCAATAAAAGATAAAGAAAATATTAGCAAAGGATGACCTCCTCACCTTCAACTCAGCTATCTCCTGCTCCCGTTTCGCAAAGGTCACAATAAATGCAGCTTCCTTTTTCTTCGCTTTCTCAAGCTAATAAATAACAAAAAGATTAAGAAAAGCTCAGTTAACTACTAACTAAAAACTTGTAAATATAAAGAACATATGTTTAACAAAAACCTGCTCTCGGAGAGATTCCTCAGAGGATCTCAGGTTCTGAAGGTAATTGACTACTAATTTTGGTTCTAGCAGAAATGTAAGAAAAGCTATTCTCGTCAGAGGAAGAAATAATTCAAAACGTGAACAATTCTCTAGTTACAAGAGTCCGAAACAAATGCCAAATAAAAAGACAAGTGCCAAAAGAATCAGTCAAACCAATAGGTGTGTCTGAGGATATGAAGTACTCATTCTGAAAAGAAGAACGCCATTCTTGAATCTCGGACTTAGCCTCCTTAAGTTCTGTCTGAAACCAACATACCACAATCAGTTAACCAACAAAAAGTTTATCATCATCAAGAAAATTTAGCTAGAATTTTTGTTCACCAACTCATATTTGGAAAAGGTTAATTCTCACTTTTTCAGGCTAACCAAATTGAATGGAAGGAAAATAAAAATAAAAAATAGAACATAACAAACCAAGAGAGAGCATAGTGAACAGAAAGATGAAGAACACCTGACAATCTTTGAGTTCATTCTCACTGTTCTGAAGACTGCAAAAAACATGTTACCAGAAAGATATTCCGTAAGGCTTGCACATTCCATAAAAAGGACTTCAAAAATTCTTATTTTTTCATAAGTACATATACTATAATATGAGAAACAATACCTCTCTCGAAGAGATAAAATCATTCCTGTTGCCACACCTGATGCAGTTTCTTCTACTTGCAGGTTAGCCTTAAGATGTCCAAAAAAAAAAATAAAGTTCGGTTTGAGATTCCAACAGCCATAACAAAGGTACTAAAAGCATACCACAAGGAACAAGACCTCACAAAATCAATGGATAAATAAAGCCCCAAAAACTAAACCATCCGGTATTTCATTTTCCATTTTTACCCATATGACTAGAGAAAGAAGGTACATGTACATCAAATGTTTTGAATCGTGACTTGTACATATAAAATATTAAGCCCATGTTTGATATTGATTAAAATCAGATTTTAATCTAAGTTAAAATCAAACAATCAATATTAATCACATATTTCATTGGTCCCACAACTTTTCAACCACACATTCTATCAACTTTTATCAAAATCTACTAAAAATCTAATTTTAATCTCCACCAAACAAGGACTAAGTATAAACATACAATTATATCAATAAGAGGTCAATAACACAAAAATGTAAAATGGCATTTGGTGAACAAATAAATAGGCTTCAGAGCCATGGAAGACCTGTCTAAAGGTCAGTGCTTCTTATTTCCCTTTCTTTTCTTTTATTTTATCTTCTCAACGGCAAAGTCTTCTGGGTACAGCCACAATATAAACTAGCATCAAGAGACAATTGAACTTCTTGGTAATCCATATGGAGAAGCTCGCTCTGATAGATTTTAAAAATAGATGTCTAGAGGTTCAGGACGTCACTATCAATCTAGTGACTTTTTCATTCTTGCGGATATGTCATTTAAATGACAAAGTAAAGCTTCCTTCTCAGCCCTTATTTTACTTCAACCAAATACTGGTGTTAGTCTCTGTTACTTCATTTACACCAAGCATTCAATATATTTCATGAGTCCAATCTAGGAAGCAAGGGTAAAGTTCTTAAGGGCCCGGGTCTACGGTCCCTCTGAAAACTTCGAAAACTGCATTGTTTACCCTTATATTTATCATAACCTTTTTAAAAACCTTTGATGTTGTCACCCACAACTCCAGAAAAATAATTGACATTTTTATATGCATCTCCTTGTGAATTTAGTTTAGGCTAATCTATTTTGTAACTTTGGCCCCTCCTCTTCTAAATTTCTAGCTTCACTGCAACTAGGAAGTTTATGCAAGTTCAGTGGATGTCATGGATCTAACTTGTGACTCCAGTTCTTTAAAATACATGAAGTTGTTGAAGCAAAGTTGAACTATTAGAAAGATGAAGAGGAGATGATGAGAGCCTCCCAGTGTGCCTACATAATTCTAAACTGAATCCCAACAAAATAACAGTAACAGAAAAAACTTGATATTAACAACAATAAAACTAGAATGGGAAAGTTGAAATTGCTCTTGACCTCCACTATCCACTACTACATTTTTTTTTTCTCTCTCTTTTTTTTTTTTCAAAATCAACTTTAAAGCAACTCCTACAATCACACATCCTTCTTCAAAAGCTAAAATTACACTTGCGCACCTAGTTAACTATTAATACTCTCCCTCAACAGTGCAAGAAAAGATAGCAAACATCTTCCTTCTCTATTTTATGAAACTCTTTAAAATGTAATTCAGAATACTGTTAAAACAATTAATCAAAGGAAAAACTTACAAAAATATTTCTATCGACCACTCTTATATAGCTACAACGTTCATATACTTGATATGATAACACACGACAATTTTATTCTTCCAAACCACAATGTACATAAACATAACCATTATCACATGTACAGTTATGATTCAACAGTGAAGCCATAAAAGCGGGTAATATAGCTTTTCAAGGTAAAACTCCAGTAAATACAAAGCTTTTTGGAAGTAAAAAGTACCTTTTTGGAACCAAAGATGTCGTCTTCATCATCGTCAAGATCTCCAAAGCTTCTCTTATTAGCTAATAAACCACATTCCCAACAATAATCATTGAAATAATAAGTACTTACAACAAGAAAACATTTTTATTAAGTTACATCCAACAATTTGCAAAACCTGGCCGCCTCGAGCTATTGCCTCCTGAAAAATCGCCTCCAAAATCATCGTCCTATGATTTTTTTCAAGACCGTTGTATTTAATAAAAATTAAATATCAACGAATAAATTAATACAAAACTGGAGTGAGAAAAGAGTTGAGATGAAGAACGCTCACGTCGTCGAGACGATCATTTGATGCCATTGGAATTGAAATCTGAATGGCAAGTGAAACTTGAAACCCTAGTTTACAATTTGAAGGTTTATGGTTGGCTTTTGGAGTGGCAAAGGCGAAATCAGACGTGAAAGGGGGATTTTTATTTTTTTTAATTTTTTATTATTCAAATCTAAACGTGAGAATTTATTAGAAGGTAAATTCCTCCGAGTGCCAATCTTTTCTTGGATTCTGCCACGTTCTCATATTCATTTTTGGGTAATTGGTGCAAAACGTCCATACCTATGACGGGTTGTGTGAAAAACGTCCCTACGTATGATTTTTTGGTGCAGGACGTTTCTACCTTTGCATTTTCTTGCGTAAAACGTCTTTTTCACCAATTTTTAACATAAAATAACCATTATACCCTCCTGTATAAATAAAACAAAATAAAAGAAAAATAAAGAATAAATTGCAATTTGCTCCTAAACGTTTTGAAAATGCAAATGAGTCCAAAATTTTAAGAAAATCCCAAAGGGTTAATTTCACAAACGGTCTTCGAGATGGTATATTGGTTTGGTGGCCATGTGGCCGGAGCTTGGAGTAATGGTGGTCCAAAAGTCGTCGGAGCTTGGAGTAATGGAGCTTGAAAATCTCATCTAAAACCCCTCCCAAAACCTAAATTTGCACTTAAAACCCCTCGAATTTTCTCCAGGTGCAGAAACCGGCTGCCCGAACTCCAATTGGCTGATTCGAGAGAAATTGATGGTGACCCATATGTTCTTTTTGTTCGCCTTGATGAGTAGAAGCTAATGGTGGTGTTTTGTGACCGTGCCTCGTAGTGTCGGCGCCGGAAAATGGGTTTGAGGCAGCGAGTTCACTGTTCGGGGCGTTTCGAAATTCTACTTCAGATCTTGATTTTCAGCTAGTTTTGATGTTATGAACACATATATAGGGGCGAAATGGGGTGCTTGATCGACTTAGAGGGTGGGTATGCCATGGGTGTAGCCGGAAATTTCAAACTCCGGTCATTTCATTGTGCCTGGGCAGCCCGCTTTGGCGCGATTTTTCGGCCAATTCCGAAGGGATTACGGCCAGGGGTTTGGTGCGTTGTGAAGAAGGCATTGGAGGCTTCGAGATTGTATGTTGGTTTGGTGGCCAATGTGGCCGGAGCTTGGAGTAATGGTGGTCCAAAAGTGGCTGTCGGAAATTGACCGGAATTTTGATTTCCGGCAGTTTGCATTTTTTCTGGCAGTTTCTTTTTTCTCGATTTCTGGAAATTTTGTGGATAAAAATAAAATCTCTTGTTGTTTGGTGGTAAATGAAGCTGATGTTAGGGGCTTTCCTAGGATGCCAAAATCTGGTGGTTTAGGAGGTCGATCTTTGCCTGGATTTGAGAAAGAATGGTTTGGATGATTTGAGATTGGATGAATTGGTGAGGTTTGGATGATTTGGGATTTTCTTAAAATTTTGGACTCATTTGCATTTTAAAAAAGTTTAGGAGCAAATTGCAATTTATTTTTTATTTTTATTTTATTTTATTTTGTTTTTTGTTTTATTTATAAAGGAGGGTATAATGATCATTTTATGTTAAAAATTGGTTAAAAGGACGTTTTACGCAAGAAAATGCAAAGGTGGGGACGTCCTACACCAAAAATTCATACGTAGGGACATTTTCCACACAACCCGTCATAGATAAAGACGTTTTGCACCAATTACCCTTCATTTTTCTACTCGTTTTCAATAATACGTTCTTCAATAAAAAAATATTTTTCATCGTATTAATAATTTTTCCTTTTTTTAACCATATATGATTCATCACATCACATCAAAAAAATTCATTCTCTCCTAAAAAATGTGTATCAAACACGCTACAAGTGTGAGATCCATTTTCACAATCTTTAGTTTGTGTCACTTTATGTCCCCACCTTTTAACATTGTGCACATGGTATCCCAACGTTATGAAAAATATCTAAATAAATGATAAAAGATCTTGTAATAGGCACGTGATAAATGCATGATGAATGTAATTGTCTAAAAATAATCTTCATCTACTTTGAATACTATGTTGTCGTGACTATTTTAAAGCAACAAATATATTTACTCGATGGACAAATACTATCTAACAATTTCAGGAAAAGTGAAGGGGCTTGGGCATCTTCACCAGGGGTGACAAGTTAAGGTTGTCTATAGAGATCTAAAAACCAATAACATTATGCTTGATGAGAATCTTGAGCCAAAAATAGTTGATTTTGGACTTGTTAGATTTGTTAATACTGAAATCTCATATCAGCGTCGAAGTTGTAGGACTCGTGTAAGTTTACAGCTATATGTGTACTTTTTGTTGTAGTTTTCCTTTTTATATCATAATGCAATGAACAAAAAATGTAACATTCCTTATTCTATTGAGGGTACTTGGCTCCCGAATATCTTGTTCAAGGTTGCTTAACTGAGAAAGACGACATATATACTTTTTTCATATTCTTAGAAATTATATGTGGTAGAAAAAAAACAACATTTTCGTAAATTGTTCTATTTTATAATCCGAAAGACCTTAAAGCATTCAACTCAATTGAAATAGGTGAAACATATTCGGATAACTTACCCTCTTTCTTATTTGAAGTAAAAAAAAAGTTATTTGGCCAGTTCCTTGATGACATGGTAGGATCCCTACTGGGTGACCGCAACCTTCGATGCCAATTTGGTAATATCCAAAACAAATGAAAAGAGATCGGGTCGGCTTAGGTTTTGTAGTGAGATAAGCGAAGTCCAATGTGCACTCTTCTACGTGCAAGTTGGACTCTCATACATGTCTAAATTCGAAGGTTATCCAACTCGTTGCTTGGCTCAATGCTGAGCCTTATTTTTATTTTTGGTTGATTTGGCTATAACCATTGCCTTCGTGACACAACAATTCGAAGTTGAGAGGAGGCGAGAATATTAAAGTCAAGATCGTACATCATACTCGCAACCATTTTAAAATCTTGTTTGAGTTCCATTTTTTCAAAATAGTTATTGTAAAAAGTGATTTTTCAAATAATGTGTGGTGAAAAAATAGATATTTGTATAAAATTATTGGATAATTCTTGTTGTACACTTTTTTGTATAACAAGTTTGACACTCCCCTCACATGGGAGGTGAGGCCCATGATTTTTAAAACTGCGGATCCCACCCCTCATGTGTGGGGAGTGTCAAACTAGATGTACACAAAGGTGTACATAGGGGTGGGCAATGGGTCGAGTCGAGTTTGGCCTAAAACCGACCCGACCTGATGTACCCGATTTTGGGTCCTTTCACAAACCGACCCGACCCGGCTTCTATCCTAAACCGACCCACCTAATTCGGGTCGGGTCGGGTCCATTATTCCATGTTTCCAGAATAGATTGACAAAGGAAAATGAAACAAAATATGTATCCATTGCACCAAACAAAAGCCATTAAAAATGTAAAAAAATAAAAACCCCTTAATTTCGTAAATTTTACCTCTGGGATTTGGGAACAAAAACATTTTGGGCTTACTACTACAACCATTTCGAATTGGTCTTGAATAGCCACCCTAAGCACCATCAATTTTACCACATTTGCTGTTCACGGCAGCATCTCTGCTTAGCTAAGGCCATTCTTTGGTACCTGTCTCATCATTACTAAGATTTGTCGACCCACTTTTTGGCCCAATCAATTTATGTGCTCGCTGCATCTCCGGTGATGCACTGCTTCTTTACGCAGATGCATAATAATAATGGAAGATCCCATTAACGTCTCCATTATATCAACATGGTCACTTTGTTTGCACAAATTCCACATCCCAAACTTCTTCTATACTTTATTAATGGATGATTTTGAAGAAATTAAGAGTTTTGTTGGTTTCACCAACAAAAAGAGATCGAAGAGGACTACTCTGCATTTCATTGGTTTCACTAAATAATAGGGTTTGATTGGGTTGTGTCGGTTTTGGGCCAACCCGATCCGACCCACAATTATTTTAAATTTATTTTACCCGACCCAACCCGAAAACGGGTCGGGTCGGGTCGGTTTTTCGGGTTGTAATTTTCAAGCCCAGCCCTAAGTGTACATCTAGCATTACTCTAAATTATTTTATTAATGAAATATATGATTGAAAATTGAATTTGGGAAAAAAAGGAATTTTAAAACTCAAACCAAGGCTATGAAAGTAAAACTTTCTTTTTGTATATTAGTTGATTATTGTCTATAAGATAGAAATGATTTTATTTTGGAATTCATTTTGGTTGATGTTTTCCTTCATTTGATGATCCTCAAACAACCAAATTTCTATTTGATACAACTTAGAAGCTTTCCGAAACTATATTCTAATAAGTTCTTTTCAATATCCATCAAATTGACTCTCTTAAGTTGTAAAACATTGCCAATGATTTTAATGCGGGAAAAATTCACCAATAGATTTATACTAAGTTGTAAAACATTGCCAACGATTTTAATGCGGGAAAAATTCACCAGTAGATTTATACTAAGCATTTTCCAAAATCACAAGGAATTCTAGTTATACAATTAGTTAGTCAATTATGTAAAAAGACAGTGAGGAAGCTATTTTGTACAAAGAGAACTAACATACTACAAATAGGGATGTCAATGGATTGGATTTTGATCCGAATTTGATCTGAATCCGACAAAAGTAATGGGAGATGAATTTAGGGTCTCAGTCTGATAACCCGATCAAGATCCAAATCCGATAATCCGTTAACTAAATGGATCAAATATAAATATAAATCAATCCGATCCGATAACAATCTGATCTGATTTGTTATAAATAATTGAATCAGTGAAATATTTTTATGTTATATTATTTGTCTCAAAAATAAATAAACGTTGAATAAAAAAGTAATCAAATTCAAAACATAAAAAAAATTGAAAATTTTATAATTATTAAACATGTTTAAGAATTTGAAAATTTGAAAAAAAAAAAAAAATTGATTTCAACCAATTTTTTAAAAATCGACCCAAAAAAGGAAGAGTGTCAAGGGTCAAAAAGTCGAACCGGTTGTCAAATTGAATAAATAACTATACACATAAATGTAAAATATTATAAAAACAATAGATTTTTTAAATTTTAGTTTATTAATTTAAAGTAAATAAATATCTATATTTTTCTTCATTTAATTTATTATTGTAATTTATTTTACAACTTCAAAAACTAATAATTAATATGTAACAAATAATTTGATTTGTTAATGCAAATAATGAAATAAAATATTTATATTTAGAATTGAAATTTAATTTTACATTATCCCACATCGAATATCAATAGAAAACTAGAAGATGATTTCTCATTTAAAAAAAAAAACATCGTAATGATGGAAATCACTATTGGGCTTGCTAATAAAAATAAGTGAACATCAAGTTACTTCAAATTTTTTTCATCGTTGATTTTTTCCCTAATTTTTATTAATTTCAGATCGGATATCCGATAACATAGATCGGATATGGATTTAACAATCAAATATCTATTGGATTATCCGATCGGATGAGATCAGATAATTTTCTTATCGGATCAGATCGGATATAGACAGATCCAATCTATATCTAATTCATTTATAGCCCTAACTACAAAGAATAGCTCAAATGAAAGATGATGGAAATTATAAGATTGGAATAGCCTGCCTATTCAGCCAAATTGCACAATAGATATCATCTGTAGCTATATCTATTCAGGATCAACTATTTACTGAAACTTTAGTAACCGAACATGGAGATGAACAAAATGTTGGAAAATGAATGGAAATTCAGTTTCAACAGGTTGTAAGCCAACAGCCAACCCTTCAGCTTCAGATTCTTCAGTTTCGGTCGCCACATTATTTTTTCAGTTTTATCAGTTTAATGGAAATCAATTCAGCCATTCATCTCTTCATTCCTCAACTCCTCATTCAATGCATTAATTTGATGGCTCTTTCTCCACTAGTATAAATAGAGGAGCTTATAGTTGGAGGAAACACAACAACAAAACAACAACCACAACATAGAGAGAAAATTCCCGTTTCCTCCTCCGTTCCATCCTCATTTTCTTGTCTTTTTCCCTTTTGCTGAAATCCTTTGAGAGAAAAGTCACGGCTAGTTCGTAGGTCGGTAACGTAGTGCAACGTGGACCGATAATCGATTGTATCCTGGGAATCGAACACCGATAAAAACCTCGTGCACCCCGGTGTGAGTGGCGGGTCGATTTAAGGAAACCGTGTGAACACGGGCCTTCGGTTGATTGATATACTTTGATTCACCTCTATTTTTATCCAACAAGCTTAAATCGACTTCGTGTTTGGTGGATCAAACTCTTTGTTTCTGGAAAAAAAAAAATTTTTTTTTTAGGAGTTACTTCACTGCCGTGTATTTTGGTTAGTGTTTAGTGGTTTTTGCATGATTTGTAATGGTTTTGCATGGTTTTAGATGGTTTCCAATGATTGGTAATAATTGTCCAATTATTTTATATGATGATTATGTGATTATTTTAAAATATGACTAGATAATGATTATTTAACTTTTGACTAATTATTAGTTATGATTGCTCATTATTTGGTTATAATTGTTTGATAATAATGGTCTCATCATTATAATATGATTGTTTTTCTAATGATTGGTTTAATCATTGGTTAATAATTTCTAATACATGTTTTAAATAACTGTTAAGTTGTTAAAATTTGACTAAATTATTTGTTCTCATTTCAATTCCGAAGTTTTCGAATTGATAACATAGATTTTAAATCTATTTCTATTTTACAAACTCACTATTTTGTTGTTGTTCTTTAAGGTTAAATGGCGTCACATGGAAATGATGATGTGAACAACAACACTATTGGTACCGGTGTACCAAATCCTGCGATGACTGTTGTCAACCCTGTGGGGACCTCGACTGGCATTCCTTCTGTTGATGGGACTATTGGTGGCGGAATTCCTCATGGTGGAGTGAACCCCACTTGCCTACGGCCATGGCCTCGGCAATCCAATTTGGCACAATACCTTTGCCAAGACTTAGGGTCGCGCTCGGTGATCTTCGCCACCGTTTCCGCTCAATTTCCTGCGTGAATCATGCAATTCGATCGGATAAGTTTGCTGGCACTGATTTTAAGACATGGCAGAATAAGATGATTTTTCATCTTACTACTTTAGACCTTGCATGTTTCCTTACCGAGGATGCCCCTGTCGTGGCTAAAAATAACACTGATATGCATAGGCGTGCGGCTTGGGATGCATGGAAAAGTGCTGATTTTTTGTGTCACAACTATGTCTTGGATGGCCTGCTAATTCTCTGTACCACGTGTATGTGGTAAAGAAATCTGCTAAGGAGCTTTGGGAATCCTTAGAAAAGAAGTACAAGTCCGAGGATGCTGGGTCTAAGAAGTTCTTGGCCAGTCGGTGTATGGACTTCGAAATGGTTGATTCACGTTCAGTGGTGAGCCAAGTTCAGGAGTATCAAGTGCTCTTGCAAGAAATGCATGCTGAAGGTCTGATTATGTCAGAATCTCTAGGGTGCTACTGCTATTCATAAGCTACCTCCTCAGTGGAAGGCTTTCAAAAGCTATTTGCGACATAAGAGGAAAGAGATGTCTTTCGAGGATTTAATTATCAAGTCTGCGCATTGAGGAGGATAACAAAAAGGCTGAACGTAAGTCGTGGAATTCTTACTCTGAGAAAGCTAATGTATTGGAACATGGTCAAAGTTCTGGTACGAAGAAAGGTCTATCCTTTAAAGCCAAACATGGTAACGGGAATTGGAAAGATAAAAAGCAGACCATGAAAGGGTCTCAGTTGAAGCCTACCGGTGCAGTAGGGAAGAAGCCTAAGTTCCAATTCAATGGAAAGTGCTTCAATTGTGATAAAGTTGGGCATCGATCGACAAAGCTGCGGAAGTCGTCACGCGAAGGGATAACAAACGGCGCCCTGAGGCTAATATGGTTGGAAATGAGAGAGATCATCTCTCAGATGACATGTCCGACCTAAATCTCACTACGCTGATTAGTGAGGTTAATCCGTGTAGGGTCTAACCCTAAGGAGTGGTGGCTAGACACTGGGGCCACTTGCCATGTCTGCTCCAACAGGAGTATGTTCACTACTTTTACACCAGTTACAAATGGTGAAAAGTTGTTTATGGGAAATTCTGCAACTTCTGAAGTGTTTGGTAAAGGCAAGGTGATCCTGAAGATGACCTTTGGCAGAGAGCTTACTCTGACTAATGTGTTGTACGTGCCAGAGATTCGCAAGAATCTGGTTTCTGGGTCTCTTCTGAGCAAGAATGGTTTCCGCATGGTAATTGAAGCGGATAAGCTAGTGATCACAAAAATAGGAGTTTATGTTGGGAAAGGCTATATGACTGATGGCTTGTTTAAATTGAATGTAATTGCTGTAACCCCAACTATTATGAATAATGAGAAAACTCCTTCTGTTTACTTGCTTGAGTCCTCTAATCTATGGCATGGTAGATTAGGTCACGTAAATTACAATGCATTACGTAGACTAAGCAAATTAAACTACTTGCCTAGGTTTCAAATTGATTCAAATCATAAATGTGAAACCTGTGTTGAGGCTAAGCTTACTAGGTCTTCGTTTCATAGTATTGAAAGAAGTACCGAGCCTTTGGGACTAGTCCACAGTGATGTGTGTGACTTGAAATTTGTCCAAACACGAGGCGGCAATAAGTACTTTATTACTTTTATCGATCTATAGCACGAGATATTGTTATGTGTACTTGTTGAAAAGTAAAAAGGAACTGGTTATCGATAAATTCATTCTTTATAAGAATGAAGTTGAAAATCAACTTAGCAAGAAAATAAAGGTGCTACGAAGTGATCGTGGTGGTGAATATGAATCACCATTTGGTGAATTTTGTGCTAAACATGGAATAATTCACCAAACTACCGCACCTTATTCACCTCAGCAGAACGGAATTGCTGAGCGTAAGAATCGAACGTTAAAAGAAATGATGAATGCTATGTTGATTAGTTCTGGATTGTCACAGAACATGTGGGGAGAAGCTATTCTTTCAGCGAATTACATTTTGAATAAAGTATTAAGAAAGAATATGGATAAGACTCCGTATGAACTTTGGACAGGTCGAACACCATCGTATAAATACTTACGAATGTGGGGTTGTCTTGCCAAAGTTGTGGTGCCTCCTCCTAAGAAGGTCAAGATTGGACCCAAGACAATGGATCACAGTGTGTTCATTGGTTATGCACAAAATAGTAGTGCATATAGATTCCTAGTACATCATTCGAATGTACCTGATATTCATCCGAACACGATTATGGAGTCTAGGAATGCACAATTCTTTGAGAATATATTTCCTTGTAAATCTCCTAAACAGTTAACTCCGTTAAACGTACTATGGAATCTTCTCGCTACCGGTAGCAAGACAAAGATCCAGCTTGAAGAAGGAGAGGATGAGCACAGGATTGAGTAAAAGGACCAAAACTACTAAGACGTTTGGCCCTCGATTTCCTCACATATTTGATGGAGAATGATCCTCAAAGCTATAAAGAAGCTATATCTTCTCCGAGATGGTCATTTGTGGAAAGAAGCCATCAAGAGTGAAATCGATTCTATCCTACGGTAATCATGCACCGGGAATTAGTAGATCTTCCACCGAGTCAGTAAGCCTTTGGGCTACAAGTGGATCTTCAAGAAGAAGATGAAAGCTGATGGCTCTATTGATAAATATAAAGCTCGGTTAGTAATCAAAGGTTATAAGCAAAAAGAAGGCTTAGATTACTTTGATACTTATTCTCCTGTGTCGAGAATAACTTCTATCCGGATGATAATTGCTATTACGACCTTGCGAAACTGGAAATACATCGAGATGGATGTAAAAACAGCCTTTCCCGAATGGAGATTTGAATGAAGAAATCTACATGGAGCAAACCAGAGGGGTTTTCGACTTCCAGGTCAAGAAAGGAAAGTCCTGTGAACTGATTAAATCGCTTTATGGTTTAAAGCAAGCACCGAAGCAATGGCATGAGAAGTTCGATAATGCTATGATTTCTAGTGGTTTTAGAATCAATGAGTGCGACAAGTGTGTATATGTGAAGGACACTAATGATGGATATGTCATATTGTGTCTGTATGTCGATGACATGCTCATTGTGGCAGCCCGATAAGATTATCAAAGCCACTAAGAATATGTTAAACTCAAAATTTGACATGAAAGACATGGGTCTTGCGGATGTCATTTTGGGAGTAAAAATCACTCGAACACCAAATGGACTTGCGTTATCTCAATCTCATTACATTGATAAGATACTAGACAAGTTCAACAAGTCAGATACGGCTGTGGCCAGGACTCCAGTTGATTTGAGTCTCCACTTATCCAAGAACACTGGTGATGGTGTGTCACAGTTGGAGTATTCTCGGATAATTGGGAGTTTAATGTATCTAATGACTTGTACGAGACCGGATATAGCATACTCAGTTAAGCGATTGAGTCGCTACACGAGTAACCCAGGTGCTATCCACTGGAGAGCCATTTTCAGGGTGTTACATTATTTAAGGTACACTCGTGATTTTGGGTTACATTATTCTAGATACCCTGCAGTAATCGAAGGGTATGCTGATGCAAATTGGATATCTGATATGTCAGATTCAAAATCTACTAGTGGATATGTCTTCACTCTTGGTGGTGCGGCAATTTCTTGGAAATCGTCCAAACAAACTTGTATTGCAAGATCTACAATGGAATCAGAATTCATTGCTTTGGACAAAGCAACTGAAGAAGCAGAGTGGCTTCGCCAGTTTGTTGAAGATATTCCAAGATGGTCAAAGCCTGTGCCTGCAATTTGTGTTTATTGCGATAATCAATCAGCAATTGGTAGGGCACAGAGTAATATGTATAATGGTAAGTCTCGACATATTCGAAGACGACATAATATCATTCAACAACTGCTCTCACAAGGTATTGTCACTCTGGACTACGTGAAGTCAAAGGATAATATTGCAGATCCGTTAACAAAAGGGTTAACTCGAGAGCTAGTTGAAAAAGCATCGAGGGGAATGGGCTTGCAGCCTATGACGTTGAAAGGTATCATGGTGGGAACCCAACCTAGCTGAATGGAGATCCCAGGATCTAGGTTCAAAGGGACAACTAAACCATGTATATCTGTGTAAATCACTGAGAAGGTTCTCCTTCTACTCATTCCTATGGTGCTCACAGTGATTGGAAGATGCGGGTTGTTATGCTTTTAATGACCCTTAAGCGTTGTTGTGAAACGCTGAGTTAAGAGGTCACCTATGTGAGTGTGAAGTGGGGCCGCTTCTATAAGGATTGGGAAGGCTACATCCTTGAACAAACACTTGCAGAACCAGGCGACGTGTTCATGGCCAAAACGAACACAACATTGAGAACTACGCTGTGTCTAGAATGGTCCTGTGTGAGGTCTATTGTCTTGGTTTACACAAATGGCGAAACAGTTCAAGGCATCAGATCCACTGGTTTGCTAGTAATACTCGATAGATTTTCACAAGGGAAGGTTCAAAGCTAAATGCTACCTATCCTATGCAGGATTGATTCGTTTTACTCTCATCTTGTTTTCGAATTTTCATTCATGTGGGGGATTGTTGGAAAATGAATGGAAATTCAGTTTCAACAGGTTGTAAGCCAACAGCCAACCCTTCAGCTTCAGATTCTTCAGTTTCGGTCGCCACATTATTTTTTCAGTTTTATCAGTTTAATGGAAATCAATTCAGCCATTCATCTCTTCATTCCTCAACTCCTCATTCAATGCATTAATTTGATGGCTCTTTCTCCACTAGTATAAATAGAGGAGCTTATAGTTGGAGGAAACACAACAACAAAACAACAACCACAACATAGAGAGAAAATTCCCGTTTCCTTCTCCGTTCCATCCTCATTTTCTTGTCTTTTTCCCTTTTGCTGAAATCCTTTGAGAGAAAAGTCACGGCTAGTTCGTAGGTCGGTAACGTAGTGCAACGTGGACCGATAATCGATTGTATCCTGGGAATCGAACACCGATAAAAACCTCGTGCACCCCGGTGAGGCGGCGAATTCGATTTAAGGAAACCGTGTGAACACGGGCCTTCGGTTGATTGATATACTTTGATTCACCTCTATTTTTATCCAACACAAAAGTGATTAAAAATATATGATTTAAATAAACACATGGCAAAAGCACTGCGACAGTGATGAATCAAAGATGAAAAATACATTCACAACTTATATCCTGGTAATTTTTTCAGACATATTACCAAAAAAGATGAGTAATAGTGAAGGTTATTAATCACCAAAGACAAAGTCTATAGTAGTGGGGATTAGCATAAACGCTCTCTCCCTCTATCTTAAGAATTCTAACATGTTGTGTTTCGCCATTGAGCACCACCTGTAACATGATTTCGAGTTGTTGATTCTTTTTAACAAGAACAAAATTATAATGCAAATATTTATACATTTATCGTAGATGAATTTAATAGTTTCCATACTAGTATGGACCTTTAGCATTTTTGGATTTTTTCATGGCCTTTATCTGACTGAAGGCAACCTCCTTGTCTGCATAGGTATACGTTGTACCAAGAATTCTGGTAACTCACTGTACAAATCTACAAAATTTATTTCAGAATTTCCAAATAAATTTCAATGGTCATCCACAATAGCCTGAAGCCTAAACCAACATTGATGAAAATTATTTGATGAAGTGTCTGCAACATTTGGAGGATAGAATATATTACTACAAATACTACACAAAACCTAATAGCGGAACGAAAAGAAGAGATACTTCATTCCACGATAACCATATATATCAATAATTTAATATTATTCGTTTCTATGATTTTGTATTGGTTATTGTGTCTCATTTATTCTTACATGAGGTTTAAAACACATCAGTATTAATTTACGAAAAAAGTGGAATTTCTTACCTCAAGAACATATGAAGAAGCAACAACGAACACATCAGAAATTGACTACAGTCAACAAAACCAAAATGTGGGAGTTTTTTCTGTTGAATCTAAGTGAATATATATTTGAATATCCATTTTCAGGATGAAAGAAGACATAAAAAGTATTGATTACGGCAAATGTTTACTACCATCTTTTGTCTGTATATAGCCATCTTATCTGGAGAAATTGATTTAATTGGATATTTAAAAATGAAGCATTCTATATATTTCAGCAAAAAAATTCCACAATTTGGCCTATGGAAAAGAAATTTTTTCGTTGGAGTAAATTAGCCAAAGAGATAAATATAAAATTAAAAGAGATAAAAAAGAAGTAAATAATTTTTACCCATTATTTGTATAAGGCAGGTAGAGTATAATCTCTACTTCCATGCGTTTGTTTTGATTTTTTCTTGTAGCTGGGCTAACGGTAACCTCTGATAATAATAATAATTGTACCACATTTAATGTTGCATCTGCATGAGCCTTGACCTCTTATGTCATATGAACACTATGGCTACAATCATATATCTAAAATTTCCATTCTCGAAAACTCACAAGGAAGAGATACCAATTGTTGTCTGGATAGCAACATGGAATTAATAAATAATTACATGCTATCCATGGGCGACCACTTGACGGTAAATTTCCATTTACATATTGTTCTAGACGAATAAGATTCAGTTATTGGCCCCGTTCAGAAAAGATTAAAAGCCAATTAAAATTAAAAATATGATCGTTATTGGGTCCCACTCGTCTAATAAAAGTCAATAATAACAGCTATATTTTCAATTTTAATCCGATTTTAATCTCTCCCATACAAGGCCATTGTTTTTTACTTGCACTTCCTTCTTTTACGCTTTTCTACATCATCAACTCGTGAGGACATTTAGCTTCAAATTTGAAATCAAGAATTGCATATTCCTTTGAAAGAAGGGTGCAACATTCTTTGATAAATCGTTTCAACAAATGTAATTTCATGTCAAGATCCTAATAGAATAAATAAGGATGAATGAAATATATTAAGTAATGAAATAAATAAGTAAGTGTAAATAAAATATATTAAGTATAATGCATTATGAATTAACTTTACTAACCTTAGTATTGATATCTTGTCTTGTATCCATTATATTTTTCAATCCATCCCTACTGTAGAGATTGCTAGTTTCATCATCCCAATACGTTTTGTGTAAGATAATTGAAATTAGTTTTAAATGAATGAAAGTAAATTTTTAATATTGAAGGTAGATTAGTTACCTGGATGCATTCTTTAATACACTATCTCTAACTATGGCGTATTTATCTGTAGGATAATCTTCCAAAGTATAATTCGTCATCGTCGAAGATTGCACTTTACCCCTTTTTTCTTAACCTTTCAACAACTTCCATTTGTTGAAATGTCATGGCATCCTTTGGAATTGGACTCCGTTGGAGATGAATATCTTGTTGGAAGGAAGTCATAATATCTTCCATATTTGTTTCCCAACTTGATAATTTATTCATCATAATGCTATTTTTTCATCTATGTAAGACTTCATTGAAACTAAACTACTATCCACATAATTTTGCATGCTGGATTACATGTCTTGGTAGTGTTGTTGCCATCATTGTTGTTGTTGAAAGTAGTCTTCCTGCCATTTTTATTGTTGTTGAAATAATTGTTCCTGGTTGTGAAGAATTGCTTCATAGTGTCTTTCATGTCTTTCAACAATGTTTGTTTTCAAATTGTTTCACAAATATGATACATTTGATAGTACATGCTGCCTATGTACATTGAACATCCCCTCCATTTCTTCTCTAGTCACGTAATTGGAGCTAGAACTTGGGCCAGCTTGTAATACCCAGACCAAGAAAGTTTAAAAGATTTGATAGATACTACTCATACCAACAAGGTACATCTTCTTTTCCGGAAGTCCATCGTTAGAAACTCTACAATTAAGCGTGCTTAGCTTGGAGCAATTCTATGATGGGTGACCCCCTGGGAAGTTTTCTCAGGGAGCGTGCGAGTGAGGACAAAGCATGCTGAAAAGACCCATGTTGGTACAGTGGGGACAGTACGTCGCCAATCTAACGGTCTGGACAGCCCGTTAAGTGGGACCCGTGTCGTTACACAGCTCCAGTTCCAACCGAAGTATTTGTTATAGGGTTTGACATGCTTTCAGGGATTTGTTGTGCTACATTGTTGATATCTCCATTTACAATGGCATCCAATATATTATGTTGATTGTCATCCGGTAGTTAAAAGAGTTGTATACCACGTTGATTGCAATTTTTCCTCAGTAGGGCTTAAGACTGCAACTACTTGAATATGTAATTGAAATAGTCAAATAATTTGTCGGAGAAAGAAAAAGAAATATAATATTATGAATGTAATAAACAAATATAATTAAACAATTTAATTAACTCTTCAATATCCAAATATTTTCTAACTGTTTCTCTATCCAAAATTTTTTCGATTTTCATCTATGCATTCTTAAACATTGCAATGTTTTGTATCTACGACGTCCAAATTTTCTCCAATATGTGGAAAAGTTTCGTATATCCAATATTGAAAGATATTTGAATATAAATATTATGCAAATTAGCTATATATAAATTATATTTACATTTCTGAAAATAAAAGAATAGAAAAACATACCTGGAATGCAAGTGGATATCCACGTAATGCATATGTACATTCATTTTGTTGATTTTCTTATAGTCTGTGTAATCTTTCCAATTGAGATTCTCGCAGTGAGTATAACAAAACAAAATATGTTTTACGCCCCCTTGGGTGTTGAAGGAAGTCGTTAAGTTCTTCAACCATATCCAGTGTTCTGTAATCAATACTTCTTTCCATCGGTTTCAAAACACACTTTACTAATATCACTAATCCGAGCTTAAATTTATCCTCTTTATCTTGACAGAGATGAAATGCTTCATAAAGCATATTCATACTAATTCTCTTACTACCATGGAGATATTGATTTCTAAGTCGATTATTATGGAAGTCAAGATTAACACATACCTCGTGGCAAGGTAATCTTATAATAAGACAAAACTCTTGGAGACTAAAGCTGGCCAAATGGTTATCTAATTTCACCCAAACTTCATTATTTTTACTACAATCTACAAGTCCCATTATGAATTCGTGAACTAATTTAATACTAAACCGTTGCTGTTCTTCTCTTCTATAAATCACTCCATACATAAATCCGTGAAAGTTACGAGATAATAAAGATGCATGTTGATCTGAATTGATAAAGTCCACAAAATCTTTCACATATCGATAATTTGGAAATTAATTGATTGTAGCCGAAAACTATTGATTTGAAAACAATATATATTGCAAAGACATCTGCAAAAATTGAATGTATATATCACCAAACTTGTTTTGTTATGACATCAGATTTTGACATATTTTTATGATTATTTCTACAATGAAAATCCAACAGCTACATGATGCATTATGACATTAAATTACAGAATTTTTGTAGCTCTGAGACAACGTTTAACTGACATTTCTTAATGGTTTTGTCTTGCACAATTAATGTTGTAGCGAAAATCAAGGATACATTTTAAAAAGGTATTAACCTTGAGGATGATAAAAGAGTGCAATTTAATAAAATTGAACATGTATGCTTTGGTTAGTAAAGTCATTTTGGCAATTTCTTAGTTCTATCTCATGAGGAATTTTATTTACAAATCTAAGACATGTTTTAGTTGGGTTATAAAATTAAAACTTTGTTATGCTTTATTAGTATAATTGACATTTAATTATTGATCTAATAAATTGTGTCTCAGTGTGGAACGGTGACACGGATCGTGTCTCCGTCTCGCACAGAGACATAGTTGTGTCTCCGGAGACACCAGCATGAAGTCTCCTTGCTGGCAGCTTGTAGGGGGAAAAGGGATGGTTTTGGGAGATAACATACCTTTTTCGGCGTGGTGATGGCTGTGGTGGTTGAACCAAATGAATTGGAGATGGATAAATTTAGTTAGCAGTGAATGGTATGTTGAATTGGTGATTGTAAATGTGATGAGAATGAATTGGTTGAAAATTGAAAGTGTTAATGCTTGGTTGGGTAGTTGAGTGTGTATGCGAAAGTGTGAATGCACATAGTTAGAATTAATATTAAATCCATTTAATTGAAAATTTGTTAAAAATCAATATTAAAAATTGGTTTTAATTGAAAATAGGTTCAAAAGAAAGAGCTATATCAAACATGAAGTAAACAATCACTTAAATATATATTGACCACACAAGAGAGCTGCATTATTATTACTGAAGTGAAAATTCAAATGGACATGAACCAAAGCATTACTTAAATATATGCTGAAAACAAGACAAAACAAGATGTTCAACATTTTTAGGACCAAACTAAACTATAAATGATGTTTGGTTCAATTCATTGTCACAAAATCAATATTCTAAACTTCATAATTCCATTCACTGGAATGAGACAAAAGCAACAAAAACTAAATCTAGCTTTCACAAAAACTATCTCCAAGGTGTATTCCAATTCTTTAACATTCTCTATCATCCATCATTCAGTAAGTTCATCAACTTCATCAGTTGATTCACTCATTGCAATTGCTTTTCCTTTGCCACCATCGTCTTTTTTAATCTTTATCTTCCTTGGAAGCAAAACATAATTATCTTTTTGCTGATAATTCATTACAATCTTGTGTAAAATGCAGTGATTTAGCTAACGGAGTTAAGGATGTGCTTTCATCAAAGCTGTCGTGTGGACTTTTTTGTTATAGTTGAAGATTCGTCTATAACAAAAATGACATCGTATTTGTATTGTTCTCCATTTTTCTGTTTTATAGCTTTGACATAGAAAAACAATTCTTCATTTTGCAAATAGATAATTGACTCTGGAACAGCTGTTTCCTGAAAAAAAAAATGAATGTTAATAATGTAAATGTAAATGAATGCATGATGGTGTAATAACAATTGACTATATTTTTATATTAAGACATGCACCTGAGCAATTTCTTTCATTGACATGAGTGCGGAGCACTGTAAGAACCTTTCGACAGGTTGTCCTACCAATGTAGCATGAATACATCCTGATGAGTCTTGCAATTTGATAAAAGCTATTGCTCTGTTATTAACAAAACCTAGCATTCATATACAATTGATAGATGATATAAGAGGTGAAAAACATGTATTGTATTAAACTCATCATGACCTTGGAATAGCACGAGCTTGAGAATATTTACAGAATGAGCAGCAATGGATTTCATCAAAATCAGCATAAGTAGATTTATTGCAGTTGTTGCAAGACATATACCAGAATGATTGATCATGATGGGTGATATCTGCCTTTGCTCCTAACAAAAAGTAGTTTGTTATGATAATAGAATAAAAAATATGTTGGAAAAGGAATAGGAAGAAACTACACTATGTAAATATTTAATATAACAACCACTTACCACAAGTAAAAGACTATATTTCTTATCTAGGTGATTTTGTCTTCTTTTGGAACAGATACCCTCGAGGAAGTCAATTTGTAATAACACTTTTTAGCTACAATGTTGTTGAGCTTTTGAAGATTTGTATCCACCATTTATATAAGATTGATTAAAACAGTAAATAAAACTAAAATTGATTAAAACAATAAGTTTTTTTGTTCAGTGATGATTTAACTCTAACATGAATAAGCAGCTAAAGTTTTTTTCGTTAAGCAATGATTTAACTCTAACAACTATAGCAAACAAATAGACGTTATTTACTGCTGTAAAACAATAGCAAAGGAAGAAAGGCTTAGGAGCAACTACCACGACTTTAATTGAGTAGCTTGTTCAAACGGAGGATCAATGATAAACGAGCTGCTTGGCTTTGTGGATATTGAAAGGCCGGTTGTAATAATTAATGAAAATTTGTAAGTAAGGAAAGACTGAATGAATATATTTATGCAAAACTTACCGTTGAACGATGATACTTTAAGCCTGTTTTCCAATAACTATTGGTCTCTTAGTTAAATTATCTGAAATAAGAGTACATTCTCTCTCCACAAAACTATTCTACATGGTTAACACTATTATTTGAAACACGTGGGAAAAGATTAGAAGTTATAATAACTATAGAGTGTCTGATTGAATAGATTGATACAAATATAATAAACTAAGTAGATGTACAAACTCATCATTCACAAGAACCACATCCTGAACATAAGATTGCGATCCAAAATGCGTTTGAATCAATCTTTTTGGCAGAATATCAATAGCTCCAAGGATAGCTAAAAAGATTGACAAAGAAACAAATAAATAATTAGTAGGTGTATGTATAAAAACAATAAGTAGTAATAATGGAAAAGGAAGGTATTAGAAATTACAAATATCTGTATTTCTGTCCATGTAATCATGCACTTAATAAAAAGGAGTAAACACATACGTAGAATACAGTAGTGCTTTATGGTCTTCCCGAATATCTTGTATTATGGTTGTTCTAGAGATCATCAATTGGAATTTACCTATTGTTTCCTTAAACTGCGGCGGTGTGTATCTAACTGTTGCATTAGATATCAAATTTGTTTTGGATAGAATGAATCTATCTTCAACTGCTGATATAGTGGGATCGAAAATTGTAGTTTGCACCTTCTTTTCCTTTTACAACAAAAAGAAAAAAAATAAACAGAGAGTATAGTATTTATAGTCGTGCCTTAAATATATATAAGAAACAACATACTTCGGTGTCTATTAATGTTATTTTTAAGTATCTGGTAGAACTATTTCTAGCGGATTTGGGTGAACTCTTTTCAGCCACAATAACTTTGGCAGTCCAGTACAGTCACTTTGGCTTGGATGGATATTTGGGATTGTTTTGTAATTCTTACTCATTTTCCTTGTATTCATCAGGAAGTAAGCATAGTTAGAAATATTAAAATCATCATGAAAATATGTTAAAAAAACATCTTGTTTGTCTGTGAACTTACCTTTGGGGAACGGAAATACAGATTGGGATTGGAAATATAGAAGAGATGAGGAAATACAAAGTGTTGTCTAGAAAAGGAAATTGCATTATATAATCTGGAAGTGCATACTGATACAAAGCAGTGATGATTATTTCTACTTGCATAAGAAAAGTATGGATGTTTTGGCAGACATTGATTTAGGTATGGCTTTCAACAATGCGCGTTCACATCAATCCAAAATCATAGTAAACTATATTAAATTATACTAAACTCTTAGAGAACGCAACAAGGATGAGAGGGTGTCCGTGCACTACTCTTTGGATCTGTGAAAAAGGGAAAAATTAAATAAGATATATATTCATAATCTATCTCAACTTTTGTAAGCATATATATATTTTAAAAAGAAAAATAGGTTATAAATTTAATATACTAATTTCATTGTTAATTGTATTTTTAGGTGATTACCTGGAAAAAAAAAAGTCTCCAAGCTGTGTAGCACATCCGTCTCGCACGGAGATACAGTCGTGTCTCTATGCGAAATAGAGACATGGTCCTTGTCTTCGTGCAGTGATGATTATTTCTACTTGCATAAGAAAAGTATGGATATTTTGGCTTATTTAGGTATGACTTTCAACAATGCGCAATCACATCAATCTAAAATCATAGTAAACTATATTAAATTATACTAAACTCTTAGAAAACACAACAATGATGAGAGGGTGTCCATACACCACTCCATGGCTCCGTGAAAAATGGTAAAATTGAATGAGACATATATTCACGATCTATCTCGACTATATATATATATATATATATATATATATATATATATATATATATATATATATATATATATATATATATATATATATATATATATATATTAAAAAGAAAAATATGTTATAAATTTAATATACTAATTTCAATGTTAATTGTGTTTTTAGTTTATTTATCTTAAAAAAAAAAAGAAACTTCTCCAAGCAGCGGAGACGTGGTCTCCGTGCGCGCACGGAAAGAGTCTCATTTCTCCATGCAGCACAACACAAGCATGGACATTCTCTATTCTTATTTTATTTAATTTTTTCCTCTTTTCTTCTACAATTAACATTTGAATGGTGAATACTCTTCTTATCCAACAACCATTGAATTGAGAAGGTACAGTAAAGAAGTTTTCACAAATTCATTATTCCTCTTCTTTTCTTCTACAGCTAACATTTGAATGGTTAATACTCTTCTTATGAATCAACCATTTATTCGCATTGAATTGAGAAGCTACAGTTAACAAGTTTTCACAAATCGATCATAACAAAAAAAAAATTCTAAAAGTAGAAAGGCATGAACTTCTTGATACAACACTGACGTCTAAAAACTTAAACCAGAGAAATGAGAAGTAACTAAATCTAGCTCTAGTAAATAATATTATTTTTGTATATTACACTTTCAATTGATTCTAACCAACACTAAAGAAAACTGTGCAGTAGCCTTGGTTTTCTTTCACATATCTCAAAGCCTATGCTCTGCCTGTAATTAACCTTAAAGCCTGTGCTGCTCCACTTGTAATTGTTAATTACAGCAGCCTTCTTAGATCATGAAATGGCTCCATCATCCTTAAAATTCTGCAACATGGAAACATAGCCGGCTTTGTCCCCAAATAGCCTGCATCCTCAAACACTTCTAATGCATACTTTAGTTGGCAGACAACAATGCATTCTTGTAATCTTGTCACTTTAAGCTAGAAAGTATTTTAGAATTGCCAAATCCCTTAGTTTTAAATGACTATCAAGATATCTCTTAAACTGTTTGATATATGACAAATCATTCCCTGATATCATTAACAACTACACTATGAGTTAGAAGTCTCCAAATTAAGTTGTTAAGTAGATGAAACTATAGCATATAAGAATATCTAACCTTATAGAAATGTTTGTTGGATGGAAACAACAATTTTCAATCTTACATTTCTTATAAACAATTGTAAAGAAATGGAAGTAAACAATAGGTGATAACAATTGGGATATAAGAAGATGTGAAAATGGATTAAGACTTTAAATCTAGCCACAATCAAGTTTATTGATAAGAATGGGCTTATTCATGGAATTTGAATATAGTAATGGTTGCTGTACAATAAGAGTTATATTAAACTTGAAATGTAATGTATAATGGTAAATGTAGTAAGTCATAAAGAAGAAGTAAAAAAAAAAATCACATAACTACATATAAAACTTCTTAGCAAACAACATTTTTGGTGTACTGACTGAGCATGGATTTGACTGGATAATATTGTTTTCGCAAGAATTTTAACACATAAACTTGTCCTTACTTTTGATAATGCAACATACAATTGTCCATGTGAAAACACAGGTTCTAAAAGATATATGCCAAAATATTTTAAAGTCTATCATTGAGATTTGTTTATAGTCATTAAAAAGCATAGACGTATTGGAAATTGTGTCCTTTTAAATGGAAACACTGTTTTATCATATTCAAGAGGTATAAAAGGAATACGGGGGAAAAACTTTATTGCCATTATATTCACCAATAGCAATTTCAATACAAATGACATTACGTTGGAAGTGTTTACATATTAATTTTGTTCCGTTACACAACCCTTCTATGGGATTAATATTTCAGAGTAATATAATAGGACACTAAATTTTCAATGCTGATTGATGCGGTGGAATACCATTTGGGGTCAATGAATTGAAGAAGACTTCTTACATGGATTGATCTGTCGTATCTAATGTTTCGTCGAAGCTGTAATAAGTATAAGCATCTCCTGGGAAGCGATTTATGAGAATACTGTTCATGTCATCAACATGTTCATTTTTGGGGGCTAAAATAACTCGATTAATCATATGATGAAAGTTTTTTTTGAATAATCATCTATATTAGGAAATACAACATCAATTAATTTATGTAATGAAATATTGTCTTCTTCATAATCTATAGTCATAGTAGACCAAAACTTAACCATACCACATGAATGTTGTTTTTCTGTTCCATTTCCAATTCGAAGCAAATATTCACAGAAAGAAGGATCTAAGAGAGCTTGCATATTTTGAACTAATTTTATTTTTGTAAAATGGGGCCACAGATAAGAATTAACTAAACTCGATGCAATTATATCTTCTTTACTCTCTCTTTGGACAACATGCAAGATTTTTCGGAAATCCCCACCCAAAACTATTACTTTTCCACCAAATGGTAAGTTAGTATTAGTTATATCCCTTAACATTTTATCTAAAAATTCCACAGCCTAAAAATTTATCATTGGAGCTTCATCCCATATAAGTAGTCGTGTCATTCTAAATAAATCAGCTAAAGCAGATTGTTTACTTACTGTACAAATGCTATCATTATGAATATGTAGTGAAATCTTAAACCTTGAATGTGTTGTTCGACCATCAAGCAACAAACCAGCAGCCACTCCTGATGATGCCGTTGCTAAAGCAACTAAACTTCTTGATCTAACAACTGCAAGTAATGGATGATATAAAAATGTCTTTCCTGTTCCACCTAGACCATCAATAAAATACATATCACCAACAATACAAAAAACTTTACTTAGAATGGCACCATAAGAAGCTCTTTGCTTTTGGTTAAGACTATCGGCACGTGAAACACTACTCTCAGATATTAATTATCTAATTTTTCACTAACAAGTCTTTCTAATATTTCATCTTGCTGGATACTAATATCATAAATAGCCAATCCATAGTTATTCAAACATTTGCCAAGGGGTTCTAAAAATGAATCATAGACGTTAATGCATTTACCTTTGCATTACCGATACTCATATTTTTTCGTAAAAATTCTTCTTACATAAATTCTTTAAACTGGTTCCAGAGTTTTTTTGGATCATCAGGACCACAAAATGCTAGAAGAATTGCAAACAAACAACGTAATGATATAGGCATTTGATAATTACAGGCTTCTTGTAAACATATCTCACAATTATTATATCCTTTAAGTAAACTCCGCAATAAAGCAGCTTCACAAAATGTTTTTACTGAAATACCACTCACAAATTTAAGATTTTCAAAAGATATTGGTCCTTTAACATGATTTAACAATATTCGCAGGTAATATCTCTCTCGTTCTCTAGGATTTGTTGCTACAATCCTTCCAACCAGAGCACCACTTTTTTCTTAGTAGTACAACACTTACCCTGTGCATGCCACACAAAATATTTAGGGAATTCTTTGTACAACAACTTTGTCACTCGTTGATTAGTAATATTCATTGTAAAAAATTCAGTAAGCATTGTTTTTGGAAGATATCACGTCCAATAACTCCTCTAAGATTATCAGTATCATTGTACGTAATCAATTGCTTATTTGCTAGATGTAATTGTAATGAAGTAACAGCCGGATTCATTTCATACATAGTGAATCCATAAATCCTCCATGTTGCTTCTAGGGGAGAAATCTATCTACTAGACTGAAATATTTCTATTTCATCCATATCGTCAATTTTATTCTTATCACATAAAGAGAAATTAACATTGACATATCCTTTGTAAACATATTTGTATAAGCATTTAACAACTTTTATTGTTGAACAAATTTCTACATTCATATGACAGTCATATTTAGCTAATAAATAAGGATTATAAGGTACAACCCATCTATTATCAAGAAAATGTTTTCTAACCTTAACTCTCTTACCATCATTTCGCCTTCTATTTTTTGGATAAGAAGCTTCATCAAAAGAAGTATGTGAAGTGCAGATATGTGGATAACGACTTCTACATTTTCCACCATTTTTCATACACACATTATTTGGATTTAAAATACCACAAGGACCATGCATCATGTGCTTGACAACAACGGAGTGTAAATAAGGATACTTTGTACTATCAGGAATTTCGGCACTTAGAATTTCATCTAGCATTTCAAGAGAAATAATTTTTGAGCATGATTTCAATATAAGTAGGAAGTGAATCGTGTGGCAAACCTCTTTTTTGTATAAATCCTTTTTCAACTCTTTTAATTTCAATCTAAAGATGCGAGAGACCAAATTAGGTATATCCAGAACTTTATCACAAAATTTTAACTCTCGCTTAATTTCCAACCAATTGGAATTGCATGTAATTGTTAAAAAGATGTCAGATATTTCAAAATTTTGGACTAATGCCATCGAGTCCATGTACCTTTTATTCAAATTTCTAGGATCACCAACAAAAAATGATGGCAAAATAATCCTTCTACCTACATTTGAACCACTAGTTTCACCATTCTGTACACTATCAACATTACCTTGGTAAAGCTCACTACGTATTTGCGTTTGATTATTACGAAAGTAATCTAATCTAGAAGATTCAACTTTAACATACATGTCAACTACATATTGTTGCAAAAGGCGGCCAACATGTAGCAATATAGAATTATCTAATGATCTTACATTTAGTTTATAACA
Source organism: Fraxinus americana (assembly GCA_035079005.1). NCBI lineage: Eukaryota > Viridiplantae > Streptophyta > Magnoliopsida > Lamiales > Oleaceae > Fraxinus > Fraxinus americana. Next base: position 4,684,677 of record CM068722.1, on the reverse strand, counting down.
GTAGTATCCACGGCAAGACACCTGTAATCGTCTTTGCTTTTTGTACAAAACTGAAAATATACGAAAAAAAAAATAAAAGTTAATAATACAGAAACTAAATCAAGAACCAATTTATTTTTCAAACCTATAGTCTCATTCTTCAATATTTCTTCAGGACAACCAGCATAATGGGCATCAAGCATAATATCGATAGAAGAAACAACATTATTTCTATCCTATTTATTTACTCTTTCAATACCTTGAAGCCATCCGCTCTCTCCATTTGGGAACAACAAAGAGTATTGGAGAGCACCATAACATCCAAAATAATAATGCACTATATGCTTACTACCAGAATAGGTATAAACACATATATCACGAACCCCAAGATTAGATTGTTCATCATTCACACAAATCGTAGCAACTTGTGATACTGTCGGAGCATTATAAACTCTTTGATCCATACCTAAATTACATGCAATTTTTATCTCACTGCTTTCCAAATCAGTAACATTGGCTGAACCCCAAAAAAAATTGCGTATGGAATTATCTCTAAAATGCGCACTAATTTTTCAACAATTAATTGAGAAAGCTTATCTGATATTTTTAAGCGGTTTTCTATTTCATTTTCGATATCATAAAAATAAATTTGTAAATAAGAAGGGCTAAAATCCATAGGAAGAAGTTCATTTAGGTAATGATATATCTGTCTTTGAATTTTAAAAGTAAATATTCCTTTATTTCTTTGGTGCAAGTCTCTATCGTATTTTACACCAAATGAAGTAAAAGAAAAATTACAATTGTAACTTCGAATATAAGTTCTAAAGTTAACTGATTCGTCAAATTTAGATGTAAATAGAAGATGCAATTCTAGAGGTATATCATTAATTTTTAGTTTAATACTCCGATCACAACAACAAAAACATTTACTTTCTTTATGAAATTTTTTCACGCCACAGAAATCACAAATTGTTGGCATAGGTAACAAGTAACATTTGGTTGGAATATGCTGTAAAATATTGGAAGTATATTCTAACATTTGGAAGCCTGGCAAAGCAGTAAAACCTAGTCAAAAAACAAACAAACTATAAATTCCAGTAAAATACAAAAATGCATCATACTAAAGCCAAAGCATAAGTAACATGTTTCTTGAGAATTATCAATACTCCCGTGTGACAAGCCACCTAAAACATTGCAAAATATAATTTAGATAAGAAAAATTCAAAATAGATTGAATGGAGTTGATGCAACAACTAATATAATTAAGTGGAAGTATAAGTCACCTATTTGTTGAACATCAACAACACTTCTAGCTGACATATCACCAAAAAAATATAATTTAGATATGGCAAAAAATTACACACTCATTATTTTATTTTGCATATGTGACACAACAGATGCACACATGTGAAAATAAAATAAGCCAAGTAATATAATCAATTAGTATAAAGACTAAATGCGATACAACAAAAGAAAAAACTAACAGGCTACACCTGCATCTGAACTACCCTCTTCTACTATTTTTTGTCCTCTGAATATACAATTATTGTCGACGTACACTACGCAATTCTCGTGCCTCAGCATATAATTCTCTATGTCGTGCATTAGAAGATTCTTTTGATCTTGCATAAATTGCTCGACGACGCTTCTTTTCCAGCTCACAGCTTCCAACATCAGCATCCATAATATAAATAGCTAAATAGAACAAAAATAAAATAAAATGTTAATAAAAGCATAGAAATATTGGAGCTAAAAAATTTATTAAAATTTCTTTGTGCTGTTAAGGAGATATCTCCCTGCGCGGATAGGGAGACAACCTTGTGCGCGCACGGAACACTGATAAGTACGTTTTACATACTTATTTTACTGTCAAAATATGAGCATTTGTTGATTAATATGTTGGAATATAGTTTAATTTTATACAATTCATGTTTTGCAGGACAAGTGATGAATGTAGTGGAAATAATGAAAAATAAGTGAAAAATAACCAGAATGGAAGAATGTGCAAGTTCAAGGACTAAAGTGCAAATACTCAAAAATTATGTCGGGACTCACGATGAAAGTTCGAGAGTGCTAAGGGTCGATTGGAAACAATTAGAAGTCAAAAAGGAATGGAATATTATCAAAATCAATTTCCAATTCGCACAAGATATATTCCAAATTTTTAGCCAAAAATTGAAACCCATATTTCGTATAGTAAGAGTCCGAATTGGAAAAGATGTATTTCCAACAAAGTTGTAGCTCTTCGAGTTATCTTTCCAACGCATCTTGAATCATCTAAATCGGATATCAAAAGAGAAAGTTATAACTAAATTACTGACTACTGTGTAGAGACAAAAAATTCGCGCGCGAAATGAACTTTCCTTATTCAATTAGAACTCTTTTGGAAACCAATTTGGACGTAATTTTCATCTAATTTTCGACCCTTACAAATACTTAACAGAAGAATACATATGGAGAAGGCCCCCATACACCATTCTTCTCCTCTTTGGCTCAAGAAACTCATGGAGAACTAAAATCCTTGGTGAAATTATGAAGGAACTCGATTGAAATTGGTAATTTCATGTCTTTTATTCGTTTAATTTGATCTTTTCATTGTCAAACAATGTTAGAATTTAGATTTTCATTCCCTTGAATTTATATTGAAATCAGTTTAATATTTACAAGATTTTTCATGGATTCAGTCATGCTTTTTCCATTGTTCAATCAAACTATTTATTGAGTTTCAATTTCAATTATTTATTGTTGAGATTGGTTTAACAATTATTATATTCTTCATAGATCCAGTCATACTTCTTCTATCGTTAGATTAAATTAGTTGTTGAATTTTAATCTCAAATTCACTTTATTGGCAGATTGATTGCTGCCTTATGCTTGATGTATATGGTCGATCTTTGATCTTATTCCAATAAAATTGTGCGAATATGTCTTAAGTCTAAATTTTAGGATTACATTTGTAAATTAAATTGATTTTCACGATATATCTTCCGATTAGAGTGTCGGGATGAAAGCCTCTAATTGTGTTATAAAAATGAATAATTGATATGATTGATCCAATCTAATTGAGGGAATTCCGACGCTTCACCGCTTCGAATTATAGATTTTAATTTCACGTTTCAACATTGAATTTTATTACACATTTGAGAGAACAATTCAACATTTTTGATTCTTTAAATATTCTTCCATTTCCCCGTGGATACAACACCCCAAAGTGTACTACAACTACCGCGTTATTCTTTGGGCGTAATCAAACACCATGTGGTGGCCTACCTACCTGTGCACATGTCTCCGAATTGGAAAACAAAGTTTAGTTGGAAATGTTAAAAATACAATAAACGTGCAGAAAGTAGCACACTTTATGTAGCTAGCAACCAATTATAAGGAAATTGACTTGCAAGTAGTTTAGAATGTGAGTGAAAAAAATATTGTTATTAGTAGCAATGTAAAAAAAAAAATGACTTAAAAAAAAACATTGTTGATTGTCTTGAGAAACATTATTATTGGTTAAAAAAAAAAAAATCGTGCCTCCGTGCGCACACAGAGGTGTCTCCGTGTGCGCATGAAGGATTTTTTTTTTTTCAATGCTACAAATTACATTTTTTTTCAACTATACAAATTTGATTCACATCTAATAAAACTCATTAAATCCCAACTTTCAAATCAAGAAAATTCTCTCGGCCCAGCTGAAAAGGTTCGTGAAATTAGAAAAGCTTGTCAAAGTGAAGAACTCCTACAAGATCTCTAAAAAAGTTAAAAAGCCTGCAAATTCAGTCGAAAACAAAACCCAGAAGAAGGAACCAGTCAGGAATTTGAGAACAAAAACTACTGGTTCTAGCAAAGAGGAGGCGAAAAAGGATGACTAAAATGCGAAGAAGACGAAGAGATTGAGACAGGTTAAAACTCCAAATGATTCGAAGAAGAATTAATATAAATGAATGGCTATATAATGACACAAACAAAGGGGGAAAATATAATCCAAAGCTGAGGTGTATTTCAACTGCACGAGTTTGCCAAATTCTTATAGGAGCAAAAAATTTATTGTTTGACAGCATTAGCCTTGTAAATAGAAAAGAAGGAGAAGTTTGCCGTGAAAAAATGGAGGAGGTGTGGGTGGTTGCATTAGATAATGGAGAAGCATGAACTGCGGTGTGAAAAATTTTGACGAATTTCAGGGAATTAAAAGAAAGGAGGGGGAAATCTTTGACGACGATTGGAAATGACGACACGTGTAGTGATTTACCCATGCTCTTTTACTATGTAGTGAAAAATAAAAATAAAATATCCGCCGATTTTTTTTTTCCCCCGGGAAATTTGAGTGGATAACTGAAAGCCTCGTCTCTCTATCTCTCACTCTGACACACACAAAAAATTGCAGTTTGAGCTGATGTTACATACCAAAACGCTGTCGTTTACTCCATGTTTACGTTGAGCTTCAGTTGAATAGCTAGACATGGCTTTGAGTTCAGACTCTTCTTCTCCTTCACCATTGGAGTGGAAGTTCTCTCAAATCTTCGGTGAGAAACTCCCCGGTGAAGATGTACAAGATAGTAATTCACTCAACTCCGCCCTATGTTTTTGTATACTTAACTAATTTACATTTTTTATTGATTTTTGAAATTGTGAGTTTTTTTGTTTTGTTCGTGTAGTTGATATCATATCTGCTGTTGAATTTGATAACAAGGGGAATTTCCTAGCCGTAGGAGATCGAGGTGGCCGCGTTGTGATTTTTGAGAACAAGTCTGGTAACCATGTGCGAATCACATTTTTTTTTTTTTACCTGAATTACTTACATTTTTAGCCAGCATCAATCTTCAAGTGCATTTGAAGCATGTTTGGTAAAATAAGTAACTTAAAATTAATTTTGACTTGCTCACATGATTAAAGAAAAAAAGAAAGAAAACTTCCATGAAATGTGATTACATAGTATAATTGCAGATTGGTGAATGATGATAATGTGGCATTATAACAAGTGTACTTTTGTGAAATTATTTTTTACATTGGGAGTGAGATGGAAAGTTCACTCCTTGTTTGGTAGAATAATTAACTTAATAGTAATTTTGACTTGCATGTTCTTAATATGATGCCTCGTGTTGTTAAAGAAAAAAGAAAGAAATCTGCAGTGAGTTGTGAATTGAGTATTATTGTGCAGATTGGTAAACGATGATTATGTGGTATTATAACAAGCGTGCTTCTGCAAAAGTATTTTTACATTGAGAGTGGCATGTAAATTTCAATCCTTCGGTATTATAGGATTTACTTGAGCACACTTCTCGGAGTGAGTTAGAGCGACTGGATCTTGTTCCACAGCATCCTAAATTCCAATATAAAACTGAATTCCAAAGTCATGAGCCAGAGGTATAGTTTAACTGTTGATTTGTTTAATTTTTTAGTTGTTTGAATAAGCTGATATATTTTTTGGAAAATCACGCACGTTGCAGAACCTCATGATGCACTATTTTGACAGTTTGATTATTTGAAGAGCACTGAAATTGAAGAGACGATCAACGAAGTGCAGTGGTGTGCAACACCTAATGGATCATTATTTATTCTTTCAGCAAATAATAAAACTATTAAATTATGGAGGGTAAAATACTATTTTAATTCACAAATTCGTCCATTTTGATGAATATTCCTCTTATGACTCCACAAGGTGAAATCACCTGATTGTTCTTCCCATCTTTATGTAACATGATTTGACAGGTAGGATAAGTAACTTGAGTTCTTATTTTCTCCACTTAGTTTACTTAGTTTACATGGCATATACCACCAATTATACTATTTCATGTTCATAAATTATGAAGTTACTGAAATTTAAGTTCCAAACATGTGTTGTTGTGCATTTATGAATCTGGAAATGTAGTGGCATATTGTTAATCTAGTTCAAAGTAATGGTAAAGAAGAGTGATCAATGGCTGAAGTGCTCACTGATATTGATGAAGAACGCTGAACTTAGTGGGGTCTTTCTGCTGAAATACGATCATGGCATCAGAGGTTTTTCCTTAGAATTCCTTAAAAACAGACATAAATGAATTGATTTGGGTTTTAAAATGATTGGTCTAACATTGGCATAATCCCTTCAATACTGGATTATATGAAATCTGTTTCCTGTCCTTCATTCATGTATTAGCAATTTACAGTCCGACTTTTACGAATATCACGAATGCGGAAAGAAAGTAGTTATATATTTAGCAATTTACTGTCCTTCATTCATGTATTAGTTATATATTTAATAATTATAGGATGGCTGGAGAATTGTACTGTCAGATGTGAAAATAGAAAGTAGCGCAGAAGATTTCTTCAGATTAATCTAGCGAGAGCATATATAGGTTGACTTGTTACTGCTATATCCTTTAGCCACGTGCAAATCTAATTTAGTATCAATCCGTATTTTGTAGTCTTTTGTTATGCTTACCTCTGCCTGCTACCAGGTCAAGGATCATAGAGTGAAGAAAGTTAAAGAAATGGACGTTACTCCATTTGTATCTTCAGAGAATTCACTTATGGCAGAAAGTAGTTTTATTAATGGGAAACATAAACCAAATTTTGCCAATGGTCACTCTTTAGAATGGACAGAGAATGTAGCCAACAACATGTTCACATCCCATTCAGGGCATGACAAGGTAATGGACTCCAGAGTAAAATTTGTAAAATCTTCTGGTTCTGTGGAGCATGAATTTATTTTTAATGAATGGGTTTAATCATGATGTTTAGTTTATAATGCCCGTTTTATGTGTATCTAGGTAACAAGTTTTGCAGATGCAAATCCTGCAAGATGTAGAAAAGTGTATGCCCATGCTCATGATTTCAATATTAACTCTATCTCTATGAATAGGTAAGATCTGTAGCTTTTTCTTCGCTTATTGATTCTATCTCCTTGTTAAAATTGATGCAATGGTGCTTCTTTACATTTCTTTGCAGTGCTTTTAACATTTTGTACTGAAAGATTTAATCGGAGCCTATTCCCTCCAGAGCTTTCTCAAATTGATAATACTATAGACTACGTTATAAAAATGTTTTTAAAGTTGAAGCAACAAGAATTTGACAGTATAAAAGGATTGAACAGCGAATATTTATGATATGATGGTTCTGCAGTGACGGTGAGACATTTCTTTCTGGAGACGACCTAAGAATTAATTTGTGGAATCTAGAGGTCAGCAATCAGTGTTTCAATATCATTGATACAAAGCCTGAAAATATGGAAGATCTTATAGGTGATTTTCGACATACAATTGTAGCTGCAAGTTCCATTGCTCATTCACATTTTTCTTGTGATGTTTCTTCTCTTTCATCCCTCTCTAGTCTCCTTTTCCAATCTGAAAATGTTCTGCAGAGGAGTATCACTATTAAAACAGTTTAAAAGAGCCTTCTTAAACAAATAAATATCTGGCACACAAACATTGAGATGTCCACACACACACGGATGCACAGTAATGCATATCCAGTGGAGAAACCTCCAAAAAACTTATATTAATAGATAGTATAGCTTTCTCACGTCTTTTATAAAATACGAAAGAAATGATGGGATCTTCTTGAAATTCTATCTAGAGGTAATTACATCGGCCGAATTCCATCCCTTTCACTGTAATCTGCTCGCTTACAGCAGTTCAAGAGGATTTATTCGGCTTGTAGACATGAGACAATCGGCACTCTGTGATCACAATGCAATGATGTGAGCTTTTTCTCTATCATCTGTATATCTTTTGCCATCGTGAGTTTGAAGCTTTTCATTGAGCCATAACATCTAATGGTCATTTTGTAGATTGAAAGATGAGGAATCCCATGGGCCAAAATCGTTCTTCACCGAGATCATTGCATCAATATCGGATTTGAATTTTGCAAACGATGGAAGACATATATTAAGTCGTGATTATATGAATCTAAAGGTTTTTGAACTACCAAATCATTTTAAAGAATTACTTTTCCTTGCATTGCATATTTTGCTTCTCGTATCTCATTCTCTGTCTTCTAGCTTGAACATAACTAGGTGATTCAAAAACCACATTAGTTCTGAAAATGTTGGTATTTTATTTAAATTCATGTTCTCACTTCCCTTGCCAAGGCATGTCATTAAAACACCCAGCTGAGGTCAGGATCTTTATAGTCGAAGTTGGGGGAAAAACTTTCATATTGATAAATGGGAAGTATACAAAGATATATACAAGGTTAAAAAGAAATATTGCACTTTAGTCCTAACAATAACAAAGAGTACAAGTAGGTAACTAATATATATTCTAACTCTCCCCCTCAAGTTGGTGCATAGATATCACATATGCCCAACTTGGATATCACTGCATAGAATGGACCACTAGCAACTCCATGTGTCATTATATCAGCCAGTTGTTCAGCCCTCTTGATGTATGGAAGCTCTATATTTTTGGAGTTGAGATTATCTTTGATGTAGTTCCTATCAAGTTCAACATGCTTTGTTCTATCATGTTGCACAGGGTTGTTTGCAATTTTAATAGCAGCAGTGTTATCACAAAAAATAACATAGGCTTATCCGGACCAAAGCCAAGTTCGCTAAGAAGAAGTTTTAGCCATGTAAGTTCGGTAGTTGCATGATGTAATGCTCGATATTCTGTCTCAGCACTGGATAGTGAGACCACATTCTGTTTCTTACTCCGTCAAGTCACAAGATTGCCTCCAACAAAAGATACATATCCTGATGTGGATTTTCTGTCTAGTCTTGATCCAGCAAAATCAGAATCCGTGTAACCCACAATATCTAAATTCCCCTTTTTTGAGTACAAAATGCCCTTGCCTGGAGAGTACTTCAGATATGCCAATATCCGATTAACTGCACTCATATGCTGCTCACTAGGGTTATGCATGAATTGACTCACAACACTAACTGCATATGACAAATTAGGTCTAGTGTGGGTTAGATAAATCAACTTCCCCACCAATCTCTGGTATCTCTCTTTGTTTGTGGGGATCTGATCAGGATAAATAGACAGCCTATGATTGACCTCAATAGGTGTGTCTACAGGGACGCAAGCCGACATACCAGTTTCTGCAAAAAGATCAAGGACGTACTTGCGTTGAGATAGGATAAGTCTTTGCTGGGACCGTGATACCTCAATGCCCAAGAAATACTTCAAAGTACTCAAGTCCTTCATTTCGAACTCCTTTGTCAAATGGCTTCGGAGTTTCTCAATCTCACAGGGATTACTTCCAGTAACAATCATATCATCCACATACACAATGAGCATAGTAATATCATGACCATCTCTCTTATAAAATAGATTATAATCAGCCAATGCCTGTTTAAAGCCATACTCTTTCATTGAACAACTCAATCTTCCAAACCACGCCCTTGGTGATTGTTTTAACCCATACAAGGCTTTCTTCAACTTAAACACATTACCCCCTGGATGAGTGAAACCGGGAGGAGGATCCATATATACTTCCTTTTATCAGATCACCGTGAAGAAATGCATTTTTAACATCAAATTGCCTCAATGGCCAATCAAGATTGACTGCTAGAGATAGGATGAGTCTAACGGTATTCATCTTAGCCACTGGAGCAAATATTTCCTGCTAGTCAATCCCATAAGTCTATGCGTACCATTTGGCAACCAATCTAGCTTTATACCTATCTATAGTTCCATCAGACCTGTATTTTAACGAGTACACCCACTTGCATCTCACAGTCTTTTTCCGTGGTGGTAATAAGACCATCTCCCTAGTAGAGTTCTTTTGGAGAGCATTCATTTCTTTTACCATAGCGGATTTCCACTTAGGTTGATCAACAGCTTCCTGAAATTGATTAGGGATAGACACAAAAGATAGTTGGAGGGCAAACGTCAAATTAGTCTTAGATAAACGGTGATACGAAATATAATCTGAGATGGGAAAGACAGCATTCGAAAAAGATTTCGAAAAACCAAACCTATCAGGCTTATTATGGACTCGAAGAGGATATCTCCTATCCTGAGTATCAGTAATATCTAAAGCTGCAGGATTAGAATCAAAAGCAGAGATAGGAGTAGAAGGAGTAAGCAAAGTAGGTACCTCATTTTCAATCTCCGAAGAATCAGATGGCACTGTAGTATCGATCGGAGAGTTGTCAGGGCTTGAAGAGGGTAATATAGGAGTGCAAACATTGTCTGAGTTTCTCCTAGTATAACACTTTTGGAACAAGCGAGGTGATCTATCATCCTCAACTCGGTTTTCAATTTGGGATTCAACTTGAGATTCTCCCTCCTTCCGAGAAATCCACACTTCCTTTTCATGTAACCACACTTGTTCCTTTTCCTTACTACTAATCTCCCCCTGAAGAGGAACTAACGACACATCATCAGAAAAGAAGGATTCCGATTCACAAAATTCAACATCCATAGAAACATAGTATTTTCCCGTAGGGGGATGAAAGCATTTGTAGCCCTTCTGGGAGCTTGAGTAGCCAAGGAAAACACATTTCAGGGCACGATGATCAAATTTATCTCTTAGATGAGAATGCACATGAACATAACACACACAATCAAAAATTTTGGGACAGATATTTAAAGCAGAAGGAATAGAGTGAAACTGTGACAACATTCTTAAAGGAGTTTGAAAGTTAATGATGTGAGTGGGCATACGATTTATGAGAAAGACAGCAGTTTTGTCACCGCTTCAGCCCAAAAAGGTTTTGGAACACGTATAGTAAAACATAAAACCCGAGCTACTTCAAGAATGTGTCGATTTTTTCGCACTGCGATGTCGTTTTGTTGAGGTGTGTAAGCACAAGTGGTTTGATGAAGAATGCCGTGAGTCGAGAAGAAGTTGCCAAGGGTTTGGTTTACAAACTCACGACCATTGTCAGAATGAATAACTTTAACCCGTGTGTGAAATTGTGTCTCGATCATTTTAAAGAATTTTGAAATAACATGAATGACTTCACCCTTGGATTTTAGCAAACATATCCAACAAACTCTGGTACAATCATCAATAAAAGAGATAAAATATTTACGACCTGTAGCAGATGGAGTAGAGAAAGGCCCCCAAACATCAGTATGAACGCAAGTAAAAGGAACATGACTTTTATTAAAACTGACTTTGAAAGGTACACGATGATTTTTGGCAAAAATACATTGTTCACACCGCATACTAGAACTAGGAATATTTTCAAAAAGCTTTGGAAACAAATGTTCTAAGTAAGTAAATGAAGGATGACCTAATCGACAATGCCACAACAGGATCTTATCTCTTGGAGAAGATTTACTAACAACTTGGAGAACATGGGTATCCTCAGTTTGCAAACGCCTTGTTCCCTCCAGAAAATACAACCCTCCTCTCTCTCTCTACCAGTGCCAATCGTCATTTTCGTTCGATTGTCCTGAAATACACAATTAGTAGGTGAGAAGATGACAGAGCAATCAAGATGCTTTGTAATTCTACTAATAGATAAGAGATTAGTGGAAAAAGTGGGTGCAAGTAAAACTGATGAGATAGAAAAAGTAGGTGAAAACGAGATGCTTCCGGCCCCAGTAACTTTAACAGGAGTCCCATTAGCCACTTGAACAGACTGAACAGGCGGAGTTGTCAAGGAATCAAATGTGGAGGAATTACAGGCAAAATGATCGGTAGCTCCAGAATCTATAACCCAACAATCAGATGCAGTAGAAGTAGAATGCAGCCCAAAACAACCTTCCCCAGAAGATGAACAAGCAACGTGAGAAGTCATTTTTTCAAGAATAGATTGCGGAAGAATGGAGAGCACGGGAAACACCAAATGTAAACCCCAAAATGCAAACAATTCAAATTCAATCTTCAACCAATTAACCCAGAAAAAACTTCAAAACCCAAGCACAAGTGACTGATAAAATAAAAAACTAATGTAACAACGTAACACCACCACCAAAAAAACTTTAGAACGTGCACAAACCAAGGTCAGGAAGTTCCGGCAACTTCCCAGAACTGAAAGTACCCACAGATCACAAGTTCACTCAAGACCTTTATGCTCAACTTAATACACCACATAGGATGCCCAAGAAAAGGTCTAGCCCGCAGTACAGAAACACTCCGGTAAGAGCAATTCCAGTTCCAAAAGAGTTAACGGGTGAAACTGGAGAGCAGAGAAAAACAACAGAGGTAACGATGACCACCAAATTGGACCAAGATTACCATGATGACCACCAAACTGGACCACAAAGGAATACCCAAAATGGCCAGAAGCTACGCACGGAGGCAGCCAAACAGGAACTGACAGCAAGCAGGAGGTAAAATTGCACGGGACAAAGGCACAAGTCCGGTGCTCAATAGCCAGGTAAAACGCCTAGAAGGAGAAGCCAACAGTAAAGGTCTAGCCACGACTGAGCAGAGACGAGGGCAGCCACGAAGGAGAAGCCAAGAAAAAAAAAGAGAAGAATCGCTGCCTAGGGAGAGGAATGGCGCCGTAACAGGGAGGGCCAGGTGCGATGCCAGAGCCGGAGCAGTGCCGGCGCAAACGCGACGACGTTGGTGTCTGGGTCGCGTCTGGGCAGCCGAAAAAGAAGGCGTCACGTCTGGGTAGCGTAAAAACCGGCTTTTGGGCAGCCGGAAAAAAGGTCTCCGGCACTAAGCTTACCGGAGCAGACGTCGCCGGCACTAGGTCGTCGTCCTTGAGCTCTGATACCAAGTCGAAGTTGGGGGAAAAACTTTCATATTGATAAATGGGAAGTATACGAAGATGAATAATGCTAAGAGTACATCACCCCTTACATAAGGGGTGACATAATAGCCAAGTGACTCCTCCTCATTGGAGGAGTGCCGAGGCCCCACATGTGGGCCGAGGCGCCCCTCCAATGAGGAGGCGCCACTAGGCTATTATGTCACCCCTTATGTAAGGGGTGATGTACTTGTAGCAAGACCGTACAAAGATATATACAAGGTTAAAAAGAAATATTGCACTTTAGTCCTAACAATAACAAAGAGTACAAGTAGGTAACTAATATATATTCTAACTTTTATCCTTCCCAAAATGGTTCCTTTTGTAAATATCTCAAGTTTGTAAAATGAAGACCAGGAAGCCGATAAAGAGAAGAATTGTAAAGAACAATTGTATTAAAACTTCCTTGATGGAAATGTATACTGGCAAAGGGATATATATACACAGAATTTACATGCTATTTTAGAAGATTCATTCACATGCTGCAAAAACAGAATTTACAACAGATATCTAACTAATACAAAATTCCTAACTATCTCCTTCTAGAGGCTTCTTCATTCAGTTTGTTTGTTGGCCAGCTCAGTCGTTTTCTGTCTGTAGCTTCTTCCATTGCTGGCTGCTTGTTCCTTCTTGCTGCTGCTGGTTTCCTCTTGCTGGTTCTTTCGTTTCAGCAGCTTGGTTGTCTTCTAACAAAATAGAAATGTTCATTGTGTTATTTTTATTTCTTTGGGTGGAATACAATAACGAATCTACAATATCAATTTGGTTTTTCACCTCTCATAAGTTTCCTTCCATCATTTACTGTTTGACTCGAATTGTACATATCTTCGAAGAAAATGTTGTACAGTATCCATATCTGTTTTTCACCTTAATATTTCTATTATTCTTCTTTTTCAGCTGTGGGATATGCACATGGATGCCCGTCCACTTGCAACATATAGGATTCATGAGCAACTTCAGCCTAAGGTGAGAGCGCTTTGTCTACAAAATGCACAGAAGTACTCCTACACACTTAGTGAGTCGACAATAATATAGCAAATCGTTGATACGCGTTTTTTTTGTTAGTACTCACTCGCAATATTTTTGTTTAATTCTTATTCCTTATTGACAGTGAAAATTAAACATGAACAAATTTTCTTATCAACTCTCTGTTTATCTGATGCCTTACATTATGTTGCACAGTTGTGCGAATTGTACAATAACGATGCAATTTTCGATAAATTCGACTGCTGCCTCAGTGGAGATGGACTTCATTTCGCAACTGGATCATATAGGTTCGTCTTTCTACTGGAAGTTCTGATTCATTTGTGCTGTTTACAAGCATTCTTATGTTTTTACTCTACAATAATTATGTTTACCTCTTGTTTATCAGCAATCATCTGCGCATATTTTCTAATGGAATTGGGAGCCAAGAAGGTGTAACAATGGAAGCCAGCAAAAATCCATACAGGTATCCGATATTTATTCGTTCGTTTTCAGACCTGACCTGTGCATAGACCCAGATGAGGAGGTTGGTCACTAGGTCAGTAGTACAACCGTTGACCCAATGGTTGATTGTCGTGGCTCTTTGATTGCAGGAAGCTTCAAGCCCAGACTTCTAGAAGAGCTCGACGATCATCTTTGAGCAACTTGACTCGAGGATTTTACCGACAAGGTCATCCCACATTTTCTTTTAATCTTTTATGGCCTTAGCTTTCGTTTTTGCTAATCTCCGCCTCACTTGAAATTTTCAGGACACGACGAAAGTACAAGAAATGATGAGTTTTCCTTCAATTCAAAGTTGTTGCATCTGGCTTGGCATCCAACAAAGAATTTGATTGCTTGTGCTGCCAATAACAGCTTGCTTATGTATTATGCATAACCTACTTGCGTTTTCAGTAGAAACATTGGATAGCACGAGATAATATTCCAAAAAGAAAAGAAAAAATTATTTACTGTATGGTTCAGTCTTATCTACAAATAAACATGCACTAAATAACGTCGGGTCACTTTTTTTTTTTTTTGTAATAAACTGCAAAGTTTCTTCACAAGTTTATCCCCCACAAAACCTTTAACATTGCATTTTTTCTACCCCTTCTTAATAAAGGCAAATAGAGCAACACTAAAAACATGAAGGCCAATAAATACATAAATTTTAATGAATTGAAGTCGTCTGCCTTTCACCGGACAATATTAAAACCAAAGGAAACAGGGGCAAAGTACGTATTTCCATAGACCCGAGGCACTCATAATCAGTAGCATGTCCTTGAAGGCTTGTGCAGAGGTTTCACTACACGGTTAAAGATGCGCTCTTTGATTTCCAATGTTTTCAGGAAGCGGCATCATACTGTAGAAGTCGAAAATGCACTCCACTTTCAGAGATAGAAAACCTTTCTGGGCAATCAGATCAACCACTTTTTGCCTGCGCGTGCATGTCAAACTGAACATGGCAAGAAACATGACTTTGCACTATCTTTGCCGCCCTTCTACATTGCATTCCTGAACATCAAGTGTGTTTTGTATGCAGTACTCCAGAGTATGATGAACAAAATTTTTTTCTTTATTAGAGGTCTCTAGTGCTATTGAATCTTCCCTACCAAACATGCTACAAAGCAAAGCAAAGGGCGAGAGGCAGAGGAGGAGACAAGAAAATGTTGAATTACAGGGTAAGCCATTGCATTTCTTAGCAAAAGAATCATGAAATCCCCATGAGCAGATTAATGCATTCAAAAAACTTCAACTCTTCCATAATTTAGCAAACAAGCAAAAGCATCATGCATAACTCTTATCTCAGTTTCTTTCAAAAGATTCCTTGCATCTCCTCAACATGAACCCCCTCAAACACAGTCCAGTTTATAACTTAGCTCATCAATTTCACCATCACTGTCATCTCTAACAGTAAGATTTGGTAAAGATTCAGTTATATCCGATTCACCTCCCGAGTTGCATGAAGATCCACTTGAGCTCGATTTCACGTTTATCACTTTACATGAAGCAGGATCCTTCCGTGGTGAGTAAGGTATAGATTGCAGGAAGTTAAAGTAAGCATACTTAATATCAAACCGCATATTATACCCTGTCATGTAAAATTAGTACTTTCAGATCATATATCGTAGAAATCAAAACATTTAAACTAGAAAGAGCTCGAGTCATTATTACAATAGTTTATCGCAATAGTGAGTCCTGAGTTGTCGTGACTCTGTCTAACATGATGAAACCACATGCTCGGCCTGCATAAAATTCAGCCAGCATATAGTCAGCAGTTGTTACCAACATATCACTTGCACAAGATTTTGTCTGCTTAACCAAGTACACCGTTGTCGAATTTAAAATCAAAGGAAAAATGAATAACGAGAAGAAGAATTTCTGGAGAGAACTAAAGAAAACATTACTTGCCCCTGTATGAGCCCCATATTTATCAAAACTCTCTTTTTCCAAAACTCATTTTCAACCACACATTCTTTAATAAAATAATTTTACACGTAAACCCAAATCTTTTTCTACTTTTTAACCCCACATTCTCCAAAAATCACTATTACAAAACCTATTTTTCTCAAAAAAATGGGGCTCAAACAGGGGCTTAGTCGTACTATGGTTTATGAAGGCAAAATTTGCAGCAGTCAGAGTACCATGCGCAAGGGAGTTTGTGGTATTTAGTTTTATGGTTAAGAGAAAATTCTAATCCAGAAAAACTTCAGTAGAAAAGAGATAATTTCTACACATATCTGCAGCCACGAAATCTTGGAAAACTAATCTTCATGCCTCACGGAGAAAGGGCAAGATACTACATCTCACATCTCAAAAGATTTTTCCACTCAAATAATCCTACAGAACAAGATCTTCATTCACATAGATGAGTCAGCTAATATTCACTTCGTTGTCTTTGATCATATTCAACATAATTTGATTTTTCCCTTTATGATTCGATATTGTGGGTTCCATTACTTTCTTTTCTTATCACTTTCTCATATGGTCTTTTGGGGGCTGGGAGAATAATTTAAAGGAAGTTTTTGGTATACGTGTAGGAGAATGCTAATATATTGCTAAGCGTGCATTAAGACTTTTGTGGAAAACCTATATTTCTTGATGCAAGAAAAAGAAGTCCAGAAAACAGCCAGTTTAAAGGAAAACTTTTCAGAATAATGCACGCTCCTTTGATGATATCTTATTAGTCCAAACAAATTTTAGTCACATCACTCCATATTAGGGTCTTCATGATCAAACATCAATTTGTTTTATTTTAGTGCTTTTAACCCCCAAGTACTTTCCTAAATTCCAATTCCTATTATCAGTCTTTGGTTGCGGTCGAGCTACGTTTTAGTAATTCCAAATAGCCAATAGGCTAGAATTGGGTTGATAGTAAATTTACTTTGATTATTACTAATAAACCTGGTAGCATTAGAATAACAAAGATCAAGGTCTAAAACTCATAATTCTTATACTCAAACCATTACATATCTTGTTACTGAGTCCATATAGAGCTGTTGAAGATTTAATTGCAATTATTTTATACAATGAAACCCTTCTTTCATTTTCAAATTATCACTAACAACTGTTCCAAAATCTAGATAATCTGTTCATCCATATTTAGAACATCGTTTAAACGAAATAAAGATATGAATAACAAAGACAGATGATCAAAGTGGACTATCAAACAAATTAAAAGCATGAGCCACCTTGAAAAACTGAATCCAAAACCAAGTTAATTCTGTTAAATTAATCTTAATAGAGAATCAACTCGATAATTAGCGAAGTAGTCGAGGGAGGGTGAAGAAAAGCTTACAAATAAAGCATTTCCCCTGCCTTGACCGTAACTTCAAATGGCTTCGGTCCATTGAAGTACAAAGGAAACTTATCTACTTCTCCCCGTTTCTCCTCATGTGAAGGGTATGGATCCACACTAGACCATGGCACGGCCCTAATCGGATCCTCTAGCTCCAGTGTAAATTCTCCAGTATCCTTTAAAGAAAACAACACAGACAGTGTCAAGACCCTATCCAGATCACTAATCGAAAGTATATCCTATCCAAGTTAGAGATATCCTTCTCTTCCGCTGATAAACTGCAGATATATAAATATGAAGATTCCATTTCACCTCTCAAAGTCCATATTTCCAATATCCAATAAAGACTTTCTTCGACAAGATTATCAATAAACTAAGAACTATAGAGGTGAATGTAACGAGTACTCATTATTATTAGCAGTTAGATCATATTCTATACAAGTAGCACAAACAGAGAGACACATTACTAGCAAGTAGCAATTAGACATTTGAGCAGGCGACAAAAAGAAAAAAAGATTAAAAATTGGAACCTTATGATAGTGATATCGAGCAGCCGGATACTCACGGATGTACATTCTGTGAAAATCAGTAGGAGGAAGCAGTAGGAAATGCTTCTCCCCAGTTACAACAGCATAAAGATTCTCATAATGATCCTTGTGAAACGAAGTCTCCGAAAAATGGTTCCCAATCCACAAATTCACAGCCTCAGGCCGGCACCCCAGTGCCTCACTCGCCCAAGGAACATCCTCTTCACAATCCCTCGCCAAAGCCCCATACTCAGCACGAAAACAGTCATTCTGTTCCTGCAAATACGACACCCGATTAAAATCAGACTCCAGAACCCGATCCAATGCCTGTTCAAAAGGGAGGGTTTGGACATGGGCAGATGCAAAGCAGAGAGAGGAAGGAGAAGTGGGGTGTGGGGTTAGGGAATCAGCGCGACCGGTTGGGGTGAGGTGGAGAGATACGGGTGTGGAGGAGAGGGCGTCCCTGAGGTAGGAGGTGGAGGACCATAAGGAGAGGGCAGGCCAGTGGTGGGTGGCTGCGGAAATGAGGCAAGGCTTGTTTGGGGTGACGTAGTCACGGAGGAATTGGAGGGGAGTGGGTGGGGTGGGTAGGTGGTCGACTTTGGGCGGGATGCCTAAGCTTAAGTCTCTCAATTCTTGCCATAGATTCTCTATTTTATCTTGAACCTCCATTGTTGAAACCTTTTGTCTGTGTCTGCTACTCCCTCCTTGAAAGTAGAAACTTTCTTCGTTTTGGTGGTTAGAATAAAATTGTTAATTGCTATGATTAAAAATAAAAATGAAAAAGTTTCAAATTTAAATGTAAATTATTTTATTGAAAAAAATTTAGTTACGTTATCAAACCTTTCAAAAATTCGCACTTGGAGTTCAAATAGATGGGAACCGTTGGTTTGATCAGAGAATTGATTTTGACCATAATTTTGACTAATTTTATAAGGAAAAAATGGTAATTTCACATTTTTAACATAAAAACACAATATAATATATTAATTATTAAAAAAAAAATAGAATCAAAATAAATACCACCACCACCATCCCCCTTTTCCCCGAATCACTTTACCTCAAAACTATCACCCACTTAACGTCTAAGCCACCGCCACACCAGCCGCCATCGATCGTACCAATGAAGACCTCATATTTTCTCTTAATCTCATAATCGATCAAATGTCAAATCTAGAATTTTTCAATTCATATCTCAACCACATAATCGATCATATCCTAGATCTTCGATTTTTCAATGGAGACCCAAATCATCAATAGTAATGTCTATCCACATTGAACAACTAGCAAAATAGTGCTGAATTGTATTGTATTTATGACTCGCAAGACAAATGAAGCAGGTGTATGAATTAGTTGATTTATGTTAATATCTTTCTAGGACTTCTTCTGTTGATTTCTGGTGAATTAGTTACGAATTCTTGTTGTAGTGGTTCAATAGGTGGTGGTGTTATTGAGTTCAATTGGAAGTGGTGGTTCAGCAGGTGGTGGTGTAAGTTGTGAATGGAATGATGTGTTGAGTTGCTGTCGACGAGATGAAGAATTGGGATATGTGAGGGTGTGTGGTTCCGACGGTGGAGGGGCAATAAGTTGCAGGCGGCGAAGATGGAAAATATAGTATATAGTTCTAGTCTACGATGTTTCGGGATAGAAATCTGAGTGAGGCAACAAAAATAGTTAAGTTGTTATTGTGAATAGCGATATTCCGGTGGTGCCTCCTTAGAGGCGACTGTGGTGTTGACGTCATGGAGGAGGCGGTGGTGATGGTGGAGGCATTGTCAGGTGGGTGGCGATGATTTTGGGGTAAGGGGTTGGAATGGGGTTGGGTGCTGATGGGGGAGATGGTGGAGTGGGGTTTTGTATTTTTTTTTTCTTTTAATTAGTTAATATAATTTTTTTTTACTAAAAAATATAAATTTACCATGTCATCCTTTTAAAAATTGGCCAAATAAGTCAAACTCTTATTCTCGATTCAACTAACGGTCAAATCAACGATTTCCATCCATTTGGACTTCAAATACAGATTTTAGAAAGATTTGGTATCCACAATGGTACAAATGAAAAGTTTGGGCAAAGTTTACAACTAAATGAAATGTTTGGTACCATGGATGCGATTTCTCTTATTTTGTTGGTAGAATGTTTGGTTGAAAATAAGTATGAAAAAAATTAGTTCGACCCCTCAATTGAGGTTCAAGAAAGTAGGGGTGTGAAGTAAGACGAGTGGGATCCAGTTTTGCAACGGGACCTTTCAAGTTGGGGTGGGACCAATTAAACAATTAATTATTATTTTTTACCTTTGAGTACTATTTGCTCGTTCAAAAAAATAAATAAATAATATTAGTTGCTTAGCGTTACCCTCCATCATCCATCTCAATCCCATTCGTTCACGTGGCGGATAAAAATCCAACGTGACAACAAACGTTGTTAAAACTTGAAAATTAATTAAATGAGGAATCACTAACATTTACTTTTGATTACTGCTTGTTCACTTAAAAAAAAAAAAATGTTACTAATTGTTCATTCACTTTTACGTAATGTTATCTATCAATCATCAATCCCATTTGCATTCTTATACTGTTCGATTTGTTTATATAATTTTCCTGATTTTTGGAATAATTTTTGCAAACTACTTTTGCTCGCTCTACTTTCCTCATTTTTTCTTCTACAAAATTTATTTTGGATTTTATTGTCCAATCTGTTTATATGATTGTCATGATAGGACAAAGAACTCTTATATTTTGTAAAAGTCTATTTACACCATCATATCTCCATGGTAAAGTCTATTTTATATGCCTGAAGGTTAAATTCAACATCCTGTCACATTGAAGACCTGGATGTGACTATCTTTTACAGTATATCCCCTTCTGCGCCTTCGATTCAGCAACCATACAAGGAATACAAGTGATCAGACTATTGGAAAGAATTTCCATGTTCTTGCTAAAAAACTTCGACTGATAAAACATCGTCTATCAGCGTATAGCAGCAGAAGATGGAGCTTCATTACCTATGGAAACTCTATTAGGCAAAGGCCTTGCGATAAGACCATCAAAAACCCAACCTGCAACTTCGCCATCTTTTTCGACATGATTGAGTTCCCGTAGAACATAGTCTAAAAATATTTGCGGACTTCCTCCTGGTCTGCAGTTAACACGAGCGCTGCTTGATTTAATTCCAGCATTTCTCTCCGACCAATACAGGTAATTGACTTGAAATAACGTCTTGAGCATGTCTTGTGGCGAGGAACATTCTTTTAGTACCACCGGATCTCAGACAAAATTCAGAATAAGAGGAGCAGTAAAGCAATAGAAGTGAGTTCCTATCAAAGTTTCTTCAACTCATGCACAAAAGAACATGGCAATCATTCTTGTTCCATTTTTAGTAAAATTGTGAAGAATCAAATTCTAATAGGAAATAATTGGCATTCTCTAACAATTTCAAACTGGTTTGCTGCATCATTCTCCAAAAAAACCGATTTGAATATTTACCCCCAAAATGACTTTTACCTTATTACATCACTTGGGTAGTTGGGTTGGAAATAACTCAGTAAAGATAAGAAATAAGTTGACAGAAAAAAGTTAAAAAGCTTGCTGCCCCTTGACATCATTATCTGATGCTCTAGAAAACACGTCTTCAAGAGGATGTCATTGTTGGCTCATAATACTTCTAGTACATTTTATAAAAATCTGAAAAGAAAGAGAGAAACAATGATCTTAATTGAACAAAACTAGTGATAACATGTCAAGAATGTATCACATCTGCCTACTGAAATCATTTAAACAGATACACATGCCCATCATTTTTGATATGATCTTCCAATTTAAAGGAATTTAATACACCCCACACGTAGCAGTCAAACACGTACTTTAAAGATATGGGTATGTATATATAGCCGAAAGAAAACGGGGAAGGATGGATGATATCTCCCTCCATGCTCAGTCAGAATGTAACCTTCACTTTTGTACAGATTGAACAGTGCAAGAGTATCTTCTCTGCTTTTAACAACATCGGTGAGCTTGGAATCTAGTTGTAAACGACATTCAATGTGAGAAGCAGCATCCTTAACATCAGCAGATAGCACATCAGCTTGTCGCTGGAAAGGCAGAACCTAACAAAAGCCACAATTAGAGAGATGATACTGATGTAATCAACTTTAATTTTTGGCATCCCAAGTTGTGGAAACCTTCAATGCTAACAATTTAATTTAATAACTAAACGCAGAAACATCCTACAAGCTTAGGACTAAACGTACTCGTAGTCAATTTTCTTCAACTACAACATATTTAAAATTCTGCAACATTTCAGTAAAATTTCAGAACCATAATTCTGAAAAAGTTTGAAGTTCTCCATTTTAGGAGTCACCCTACTGCAGGTTCACTAAGGTTCTTCCACAGGTCCAAACACGTACTCCAAGTTAGTTAAAATGTCAAAGGATCCTAAGGTGTTTATATGTACATTAACTCATTAAGTTCATGGAATTCAGTCAGAATCACTCCATGCAACCAAACTACCTCTATCACATCAACTGGTGACTACAAGTCTAGAATAATGATGATTGAATAGGCTCAAAGACAGATAAATGATAAACAGACTGACTTGGCAACACCTATTTGGGTGTTTTTTTTTCAAACTGTCCAATCATGTGTCGACACGTGTTCCCCATTTTTGAACCTATTTTTGAGCCCGTTTGTGTAGATTGATTGACAGTTCTATTCGTTATTGTTCAGTACAACGGCAAGGATGAGGGGAAGGCAATGAGGAATAGTGAGTTAACTTCTAGTTCCATATTCTCCATATCCACCCCCCCCCCCCACCCCCCCATTTGGGAGGTGTTGGAGAAGTATTAAGAGAGAAAAGCCAAAACACTCTTCAAATGAAATGAAAATATTCATTTATGAGGGTAAATAGTAAATTGTCCCCCTACTATTCTCCTCCTAACAAGCAACTAAGACGAATTAATAATATTTTTCACATTCCAAATTCTAAACAGGTCATGAACCATTGGTTGTTTTGGCAGCAAGATACCCAATATCTAGTTTAACAAGACCTTTATTAACATTATGGCTAATACCACACACCACAAATTAATTCCTGCCATCCAAAGGCACCATCCCCTACAACATATTCAACTTCAAGGTTTAGAATTTTTAAATCTTCATAAGAGGATGAATGTTTATATTGCATCAATCAAACAGTACAACATGAAAATATAAACTATTTTCATATAAACAATTTTAACAGAAGCTATCTTTTCATTTAAAACATTATACTCCACAAAAATTGAAGTCGTAATATAAATTTTCATTAATTAAGCAATTGTTAATAGGGTAAAAGTTAGGCACCTTGATCAAGCAAGATAAGAACCACAAATTGTAGTATTGACAGCATGTTTGGGAGCCATTAATTCCACATTTTAATGAAAAATATAAACGTTCTAACAGTAAGGTGAACAGTGATCCAGCCGCAATATTTGAAAAATGAATGGCAGCTGTCTTTTTTTAGTTTGAAATGTCAAAATTGTCCAATATATGAAAATTGAATGCAATAAGTTAGGGGCATTATGGTCTTTTCATCAATTTTTAAAATTGACTGTAGATAACACAGTCAAACTGCCAAAGTGGGGCCCGCTCATTGTATAACAGTAATTATTAATTTTTATTTTCGAAGAATGACGTCCAAACAGGGGCTCAGGAAATAATATTTACAACTGAGACAGTCTACAACATGCATTTAGAGGACACAAATATCATATTTGGACCCAAATATATTTAGAAAAACTGCTAAACAGAAACTAGAACATAAGAGATTTACAAGTACCTTAGGCAACCATATTCCTATGTTGTCTCTGCAGATTTATATCATATCCCGAAAACAAATAATAAAGAAAACAGAAAAATCAACCTACTTCAGATGCAGGCTTCACATTCAAAAGCGGATAGGTCGGAAAAAGTGGCTTCTCAGCATTAAGTTAACCTCTTTAACCGAAGGTATTAGACCACTGAGCAGATATTCACCGAAGAACAAACCTATTAATTTGAAAACACATTATATTGAACTTTGCTAATAATGTATATTAGAGTCTCACGTTGCCTGGTGAAATTTACATGATCCACTTAATAAGGTGAGGGCAATCCTCCCATAACAAACCGGTTTTGTTAGGTTGAGTTAGACTCAATATCATTTCTACTATGGTATCAGAGCAAGCTTAATTTTGCAATGTTGGGTGCACCTAATATCGATTTGTTCATAATTGTTTGGTATGGTCCACGCTGTGTGTGAGGGGCGTATTAGAGTCCTACATTGACCGGTGATACTTACACGATCCACTTAATATGGTGAGGGTAGTCCCCCCCTAACAAACCGATTTTGTTAGGTTGAGTTAGGTCAAATATCCTTTCTAATAATGTAACCAAACAAACATAAATTGTGCGACTCTAACACCCAAAAGAGCATGAATGGTTGATGTAAACCAAATAAAGATCTAATATAAGCAAAAACACGATGGCAAACCCATAGAAGTTATCAGCATTATGTAGTAGAATCACATCACACGTACAATATTGGTGGACAACATCCTATTTGTCATCATTATATCCATTCATTTAAAAAAACAGTTTTCTACATCACATACTAGGATTTTGATAACACATGATTGTCAACCAATGTTGTACACTCAGATTTATTCTTTGCATAAATGTCTGTCTTCAGTAATATTTTGTTGGTGGAGGCATAAGTGAGTAGTGAGAATATAGTATGCTAGCAATATTTTACTCAACTAGGTTACATTTTTATTATAGTAAATAATTCCCATATCTTCATTAACCAATAAAAATCCCAATTGTGAAGTGCCAAATTGGCATAGAGATATGCTTTAACTTCATCATTATTTAAGTATCTAGAATTTTTTCAGATTATATATTCCATGAGGTTGTACACCCATTGAATCCCCGAGTGATATATCCAAGTTATTTACGTTTGATATCCTGAGTTCAACTTCTATCATGTTATTTTGTGTATAAATTTATGTTTAGGTCTGGTTACAATGTTCTCTTCAATTCATCGCATATGTAGTAATTGAGACATCAACTGGAAATCCTAGTGGACTCTCCTCACTAAACTCATGCTTGATGGCCATTATTTGGTTAAAACATGTTTGGAATAGTGATTCTTAGGAAAATTAGTGATTAAAAAGTAGGGAAAAGTTTTGGATTTATATGCAGAATATTTTAATGTGTGAATGTGTGATTGAAAACGAATATGTAAAAAAAAAAAAAAGAATTTTCGACTAATGGTTGTGAAATAGAGGCTAATTTTAGTACTTCTCAAAGAGTTGTATGAGTGCTAAGCGCTAATTTAGATAGCATTCATGTGTTAAAAATATAGTGTTTGAAAATAAGTTCAAAGTCGATACGTTTAAAAAATTATTCAAGAAACTTGGTCCCAAGATCTACCAAATTATTTAGATTGCATTTCAATCAAACAGTTAGAAGAGAAGATCGATTTTGGAAAAAATGAGAAATAAGAAGGGACTACGAAAACACACATAACTCTTACTCGGGTGCCGAATTTACTCGAGCACGTATAATTCAGAAGCATTTTTCATTTCTCTACAATTTTATCAAGATGAAGTTGTCAAACTTTAGGGGTCAAATTCCAACGTTTAGGGGTCCGCTTTAGTGTGTGTTTTTCAGTTAGTTTAAAGATATTTTTATCCTTTTTTCAATTTTCAGTTCTATTCGAACTTGTCTATCAAATTAGAGTTTCATTTTGACTCTTCAAATATGTGTTAAGGGTTTGAAAACCCT
Source organism: Fraxinus americana (assembly GCA_035079005.1). Lineage (NCBI taxonomy): Eukaryota > Viridiplantae > Streptophyta > Magnoliopsida > Lamiales > Oleaceae > Fraxinus > Fraxinus americana. Next base: position 4,658,979 of record CM068722.1, on the reverse strand, counting down.
ACAATTGTTTTTGATCAATAATTTTTTTTATTATCCGGTGGATTTCAGTATTTTTCTTATATCCGTTCGAAAAAAATTCGAGCAATCCACGTTTACGTGTTACGAACAATAATGGGCACATCAAAGAACATCAAATTCATGAATAGCAACAACTACTCATAACGGAATAAGGTAATCAATCAATTATTTCAACTGTACTAACCAAATTCCACTACAAAAAATTAATTATCATTGGTTCTTATTAATTTAGCTAACAAGTGTTGGAATCTTCCATCTTTTCATAATTATTTGATTTGAAGTTCTATTTGATTGGTCGATTAAACCAAATGATTTCTCAAGTCTTTTACAATATCTTAAGCCCAAAGAACGTAATTAATCAATATAATTATATAAATACGTGTTTTTCTTGCTTTAAGGCAATCATGAACTTAAAGTAACAATAATCTAACTCAACTTGAACTATGACATCAATCACCTTTTCCAAAAACAATAAATGTTCATAAATCAATAATTTTGATAGCAATTATTCGAATCTTTTTGTGAATACTTCGTCAATTCATTCTTATATTTATGAATATCTTTCACCTTGATAAGTGAATATTTGTGTAACGTGATCTCATCCCCCTCACATAATCGCGGGCTCCACCCCCATGTGAGGGGGATATGAAACTTAAAGTGCGGACTCTACCCCCATGTGAGGGGGATGTGAAACTTAAAGTGCAGGCTCCACCCCCATGTGAGGGAGATATGAAACTTAATGTGAATCAAGTGTATACATTTAATTACTCAAAAACATTTTTCTTGTACTTCGTACTCAAGAATTCCACAACTCAAGCCACGGATGGAAGTCCTTTCAAGAAAATGATAGATTTGTCAATTGCTAATGATTTGTGCTTAATTAAGTTTAAGTTTGGCTCATGTTTATAAATAATTACGTCAACTTTTTAACCATATATTTTAAGGAATCTAGAAATGTCAACTTATCTATCACTCATTTAAGTCATTTCTATATATTTGTAATATAAAATCGTTTATAAACACTTCATAAACAAGCTCTAAAAATATGAATCATGCATGCACACTCCCTTCACGCAAGGGGTAGCGTGCATAAACGTGACCCATTTAGCTATAGAATAATTTTATTTATTTTCATTAGAGATGATATGTGTCAAGTGAAATACTATGAAATAATAAGATCAATTAAATATATGAATATGAGACCCTCTTTATTGATCTTATTATTTGCTGTCACCTCATATATGGTGATCATCGATAAATATCATTACTTTGGCTTTACTTTCGTAGAAAAATTGCTCATCATACTTTAAATTATTTTCGATATACCGGAATAAGATAATTTTCATTTAAGCGAAGTCAAACATACTCCAAGAAAAATAATAGAGACGTTGATGGGTCGACTGAGCTCAAAACTTTATTTGAACATATATGATCTACTAAGCATTGTGCTAAACAAAAATGACTCGACACACAATTAATGAACAATACTATAAAGCTAGAGATGATCCTGGATCTATGTAGCAGTTTGGCCACTGCCACATTATCATATGCCTAAAGATAGTAATAACCCATTGCCACATAGATCGATTGTCATCTTGATTTTAGATGAATCACTTTACTCTCAATTAATTGGTAAATAAGTTGATGAATAATTCCGATAATTAAATGATTTATCAATTAATTGATGTATCATATCACTTATGCTAAACAACGGTGTTCAGTAAATCATTTCTCTTTATTTGATAAAGATAAAATAAACTTATCCAAGACTAAAGATTGAGGACAATTATGAATTACCTGCTTAAGCTTAGTGTGTGTATATATATATATATACATATACATCGATCCAGTTCTTGAAACCGTGAAAGTCGAGAACGGTTCAAGAGAAATATTTACACAACTCCAAAACAATAAAGTTTCAAAGGCCAAGTTTCTACTATAGATGTTAAGGTACAAAACTAGAGAAGTAGATATGTGCCATTTTCTACAGATGACGGATGAGAAATCAAGGAAAGATGAACTGGCCTTGCTGCCCCGGAGATTTCCACGATGATTCTAGTCGCATCAGATGTAGTTTCTCAACAAATGGCTCTAGAACTTCAGCCTCTTCTTCTGGGGCAAAGGCCATGCAGATGCTAAGTTCTTGCACTGCCGCATCGTAGTCCCTGTAATTTGTAGAAGCCGATTATTGAGTATCGAGGGGGAAAAACAGAGAAATGTAAAATGGTCAGAAAATGAAGAATTTTACGCTATACCTACTATAGTACAACATCATGCCATAGTCTCTCCTGAAAGCCCAATTGTGCGGCTGCAGAATCAGCAATCTCTCGGAAGCCATGATCGCGAGCCTAGAAAGTATTGTAATGCGAGTAAAGTTATATCTTAGACGAAGGTGCAGTAGAAACAAGGTAAATATCAACATAGGAATACCCAAAGAAAACATGGCACAGTTTCCTACCAAGGACAGGCATGCTACTGGATAACAACGATCACCGAAAATTGAATTGACCAGACTTGATCTTAACTAGTTACTGGCTAATACTACAAATCGATTCAGAATATAAACCACAGGCAAAAATGCTCTTTCATGCGTATACTCAATAGCAATGAACTTTGCAAAAATGTACAGAAGATATTACTATTATGCTTACTTTAACAACTCTTCCTACAATTTTGAACCATGTTTATCAGTAAAAAAAAAAAAAACCAATCGAGCTATGATATTTTTATCAGTAAAATGTACGGTAATAAGAAAAAACTCACCAAGTGGCCATTACTACGACGTTTTAGAACTTCACTATTCTTTCACCTAGCTTAGGCATCCTATTCATGTAGCAATCAAAATTAAGAATTCCAGAAATGAAACTCATCCAAAAAAGATCTAGTATCATCTAGCAATAATTTATTTGGACAAGTGCGCAAAATATGGACAATATTGTGAGGTGAATTTCACAATTCTCGATATCTCATGCCAATATTAAAATATAAGAATCTCAAATACGTAGGACAAGATAATTATCCACCAGCACAATAAGGAAAAGGAATCGATGGCTATAATCAAATCATATAGTAGTATAAGATGGCTACCTCAGCTCCTGAGGCCGCAACAAAGGGACATTTGAACCATCGGTCTGGTTAAATTTCTCGTCAGCTTTATGAACAGACCTAAGCGGTGAAGCCAACATCAGTCCATGATTTGTTCTTGAAGCCTGTTTCCAGTGAAGCCTCTGCAATATATGTCGATTCTTTTATTTTCCATGGTTGGAAGCATTATCAGGGAAAACCCTGAAGTAGTTTCTTAAGAGTACCATAAAAGACGAGTCATGTAACAAATTACTGGCATATGGAGCTTACAATCAAATTGCACAAAGCAACCCCAATGATATCTCGGTTTGTTGCAATATCGAGCCCTAAAAGTGAATTACTATTTATGTCTGAGGCCATAGATAGGGGGTCTTCCACACACTTCCCATTGACAACCCCGAACAAGCTGTGTCCAGAAGTTACTTTGAATAGTTCCTACAGTAGAATTTTAACAATGAAATTTGGAATTATGTGATTAAGTATAATAAAAATGGATGTTGACGTGATGGTGTAAATTAGTGACAATTATTTATGAGTTCCAAAATCGGCATACCTCTGGGTTCCCTGTTAGAGGCCATATCAAAAATTCTCCTCCAACTCGAGATCCAACAATGGTCAGATTAAGTCTTTGACAAACCTCAATATAGATAACACTAAGTAAAATTGCTGTCAATAATGAAAATCATATAGTCAGCTGATATCTTATGCAGATAAAACAAATAAACTAAACGATTGAAAAAGGCATACCGCTGGCACATCCGGAGCTTAATACAGAGTGCAAGTATAAACACTTAGAATCTACTAGTACAGATGACCTTTTGAAACCTCTCGACTCGAAGAGAACTTTGTTCACAGAATCTATAACTTCTACCAGATCACATCCTGTATCTCTTGAGACAAGCTCTGCTTCGACTTCCTTTGCAATGGCATCCAACTCAACCAGCCACTCATCTATATTCTTTCCAGCCAAATGCACGGCCTCCATAGAGTCCCACTCTTTGACATTAGACGGAGATGGTGTATCTCTCCTTTCATTATGGAGTGAAAGTGCATCCATCTCCCGATTGAAAGCCAAAATGGCCTCATCTTCAACAGCGACATAAAGTAAAGCCTAGAAAAGATTGATTCCGGACAAAGTAAGGAGTGATAAATTCACAATTTCCATGTGACAACAAAGAAATTCAAACCCGAAACTTTAGCAAAAATATGTATTGCATCTTTGTCAAAAAAAAATTCTGCACACCACTTACACGCTAACAACTGTGTACCAATTAGTGATGGATAATCATGGAGAGAAAAAAAGAGTAAGAAAAGACAAGCAGACCAATCGTGAAACTGGAAACCAAACAACCATGCTTCGACTAGCACTGCAACAATGACTTTTCAGCAAGTGGTGGCAGCTAAAAACAGGCACAGAAGTGGGAATCAATAAATTAGCTTATGCCAGGTACACGAAAGGAGAGTGAGATCAAGAAAAGTAATGATACCCGTATCTCACAGATTTGGTATTAACTACCTCAAACAAAAAGTGCAGAATAAGAAACAAAATTACCTTTGCAAGAGAGATATCTTTGTCCTTGGACTGGAAAGATATCTCCTCGGTAAACTTTTCCCTAGCAACTTCAAGAACCTGAAAGATTGTCAAGATATAAATGAAAGCTTCAATGAATTTCTTAGATTTCCCAAACTATCGATCAATTCTCAAAATCAACCACGCACTTAAGTCAAAAGAGTAGTTAGCAAGTAACAGACAATATCAGTAACATATGACTGCAATAAAGGAACATATCATAGGAATACAGTTCTAACCTCCTCATAAAAGCGGGCTCTAGATTTATTCCGGGATTCTACCAAAGCAGAACAAGCAGGTGAAACGCTCAATCTCCTTTTCTCGAGTGCAGCAATTCGAGTTGTAGCAGTTAAATTGTTCATCTTCACTTTTCCATAAATACTCCAAAATCCTTTTCGACCATCAAATTCATACCTGATTATCGTAAAGAACAAAGGGATATTGGGGGTTGTCTAGGAGTAGTAGTATCACAAATTCTTCTCCAATCCACATACTTAAAATTCAGGTGGCTATGTATATATAAATTTATTTTTTGAAAATATCCATAAACCTTCTTAAAGTCAATTCATTTTTTTTTTTACAACAATCAGATTGAAATCCCATGTAATTTCTTGAGCTAAAATGATCAAATTACCTGCGACAAGTTCCCAGAGTAGCTATAGCGACAGCCGTAGGCACAGGCATAGCTCCTGACGAAGCATTCATCCCGCCAATCATCATCATCCTCTGCTTATGGTTCAACCCAGGCCATGAAACACCCAGCATTTTCTTGAAAGAGAAGGAAAAATTAAAAGCTTCCACGCCTAACAAGAAATAATAAAAGGGTAGGTGAGTACAGCCGAAAATTTCTTGAAACCCGAGTGTAAAGGCCTAAACTTTTCAAGAAAAAGGAACGAAACGGCGGCTGAATGCTGGTACTTGGCTCAAGAGTCTACATATCAGTACTGGTTCAGTGAACCCAAAAATCAGCAAAAAAGAACAAAAGGATGATCAAAAATGATGAAGAGGCTTGGGAATTGAATGGGAGAGTAATTTAATGGCAAAACAGGCCTTGGCAGGCATTGAATGAGAACTTCCAAAACCAAAGGAATACAAAGACGAGGTTGCTGATGAATATGAACACGTGTAACTACAACCACAGTTAGTACAAGAATAATAGTGGAAGCTGACGCTATTTATACAGTTAAAAAATTTAGTACTGGAACTTCTCAATTGCAACATCGGCAGCAGAATGAAAACCCAACTTGTTTTTTATTCCTCCCCTCTCCCTCTATAGTCTATACCTCTCTGTATGTATAGGCTGATAGAGTGAATGAGAGTGCTATCAGAGGGCTCTTCTTTCATCTCCTTAAGAAGACAAAAATATGCATTAGGGGGAGTAGGCTGGGTTGGGTGTATAGGTCGACACGACGACACATGCTCTCCAATCTTTCCTTTCTTCTCCGCCAATTAATTATTTGACAAGTCATTTTACATTAACACATAACCCAATTTTAAGAATAAGGAGAAGAAAAATTATACATGTTAATTTAAAATGATGTATCAATAATTAATTGAATGAACAATAAATTGAACATAAAAAATTGAATAGCAAATCTCAACTCGTACGGGTATAGGTTTGAGATTGGCATCACATCATGGTACTTTATTGCATGATTTATTTAGATGGGCTAAAACATACTCTCAGAGCTTGTTTGATGGGGATTTTTGGGGGGAAGAATTGATTTTTAAATAGTGATATGTTGGGAAATGTGTGGTTGAAAAATAAGAAAAAATTATTGATGTGATGGAAAATATTATTTTATTAAAGAATGTGTGGTTGAAAATGAAAATTGATTTACTGTAGAATTTGAAAATAAAAAACAAACACTCCCTAAATGAATATCCTTACATGAACTAGGTTAATTAAGAGGATACTTGTTTAAATTATGATTTTTAGTACCATGTTTGCAAACATTGAGGAAAGACTGTACACCTTACCGAATGCTTGGGTTAAACATTTAGAAAGTGTGTATACATGTTATATTATAGTTAAAAATAATCAATAATTTAGACTAGACGGCTAATTAATCATCTATTGACTTGTTGTCTTATAACTACATCGATAAACATAGACATAGCTATCGTCCTCGAGCGACAGTGCACCTCTACTTCAAAAGTTGTTAACTTTTAATTCCTGAAATAGATTGAATTGTCTAGCCATTATGTTTAGAAGAGTAATCAAAACTCTTATATGCCTATTATTTATTCGATCTTAACATGTAATTGACTATAGATCTCTCTTCCATGAACCAACGGTTAGTACGCTGTAGGCCAGTTTGTCGCTTGAAGGGATTTTCTCGAATGAGATTCAATGATGCAAAAAAACCAATGCGTAAGGTGTTCACGAAGTGAGATAGTGTGCACCAAGAAATCTCGATATAAAGTACAAGATGATGCTTTACTTTCAAAAACATGTCAATCTCTTTTGATGGTTGCATTAATTTATAACAACTCCATCTATCTTAAATGGAAAGAATTGTTTTCTTTCCTAGCAAACCTTATTTGATAACATATTCCTTAATTTACGTCTTCCTTCACCCCTTTGTTTTCTATTTTGCTGGCAAAGTACTTTTGTGCATGGCTGCATTATCTTCTAATTTAACATAAAAAAACTCAAGTATTAATTTGAGTCAAATACCAAACAAGACATCCCATCTATACAAGAAAACATGTTTCACACACTGTATTTTTGGCGAAGTATAAATTATAATTTAAGTTGATCAAACGTACTTTTCATTCATACATTTATTAGAAACGACTACGACTCACTTATTACTTACAATTCACTAGGATCCATAACTTATAATTACTTAAAAACACTTTCAAATATGAAAGTTAGAGCCCATTTAGCAGGACTTGTACTTTTGCTTTTTCTTCTTGTAGAAGAACTTTCTAAGCAAGTTCCTTTACGTAAAAAATCTCTAAAAACTCTTTTATCCAAACAAAATTGTCCTAAAAAAATTTTCAAACATAATTAAAAGTAGTTTCTTAATCTCAAAAACAGTTTTTGACTTTTCAAAATAAACCTTAAGTCTCTGTAAAGAGCGGTAGCTTAACTAATTTAAAAACACACCTAGTTGTTGCAATGTACTCAATTAAAAACAATACTTCATTGCATATTTGAACTCTTATCTTTTCAAAGTTCCCTTAAAATACTTCTTGATCATTAAATTCTGGACACAAAGATTAGTAAAATAGTTTTAAAAAGGTTAGGAGATAATAATGTTGATTAATTAATCGCATGACCATAGACTTAAACAATATATAATTAGAAATAAGTGTTGCAATAATACGGGGGGGCATTAAATAAATAGTATTAGAAAGACTTGGCAAGAAAAGGAATGATTGTGAAGAGAGACATGGATAAGGTAATTAAATAAATTAGAGAAATGGGACCATAGACAAAATTTCATCCAATTCTTATGAGGCACTAGTTGTTTAGATTGTGACAGGATTATTTCATGATTTGATAAACTCCAATTTCGATATATTTAGGTCTCCAAGCTATCGATTTAGGAGCAAGTAAGTCTAAAGGGACTGTATTGTACGGTAATGTCGATAAGAACACGTCGTGCACAGACCACTTGTGATTGTGGTATTTTTGTACAATCTGATAGTCAAAAACTATTTTTAGAAATAAAATACGGGATTTTTTTTTTTTTTTGTAAGAAACAAGAATATGAGAAATGTCTTGCCTTTTCTTTTTGTTCTTTTCATTCTTCTTATCATCTTTAAGATCGATTTTGTGCAAGTGACAAGACAATTTAACATAAAAGTAGACTGTGTTTTGTCCAAGTAAACGTGTTTGAATCCAAATTGATAGTTTGGAGATCTAAAAGCCAAGATTTTTTTATCGGAGAGCCTAATGCTACAAGTTACAATGTTTGGGGACCATTGTTGCAAATTTCCTTGAAACCTAACTTTAAGATATGGAATATAAAGGTGTGGTTGAAATTAATTTTAGATTTTGATTGAACAAAATAAGTAAATTATAAATAATTTTTACTTTTACAAGAACGGAGGCAATTTTGATCACTCAAATCGTGGAGTTAACGAATATCACGACTCAGCAAGACCACTATTGGCTTCTTACTTAAATTTTACGACATGCGTTGATTATTTACATTGTTCATTTTCCTAATCTTCGAGTTGTTGATGGTTGAAAATTTTATTTAGCTTGGGAGCACACTAAACAACTTTTTATTAACCACTAGGTTTGAAAATTGACTATCGATGTAGGAATTAATTTAAGTGTACAATATTCTTTGACAATAATGGTTGACAGCCATGTATTGTCAAAATCCTAGTATGTGATGTAGAAAATAGTTTTTTAAAATGAATGGATATGATGATGTCAACCAATGTTATCGACCAGTATTGTACATATAGCATGATTCATCGATGTAGTGTGACAAACACCAACTCTACGATGTGAAATGGTCTTAGCGCAAGATTGAATAAGTTCAGCACAATATGAACTTAGAGTTGAGTAAGGGAAAATAAAATTGAATATGTCTATCTATTTCAAAGTATTTCTTTTTTCTTTTACGGAAAGTAAGTCAAGATTTATTTTTTTCAAAAAAAGGCAAAATTTATTACGTATTTAAACTTTGTACCGCAAAAATAAAATGTAAAATTGACTTTTGATTGTGGAAATGATAATCAATTTTAGTGCTATTTATGTTAATCTCCTGAATGCAGTCCTAAGAGGGCCCATATACATACTGGACTGGACTCCTTTCCCAACTATCTTGCTTTGTGGAAAAACCAAATGATCATTTGAGGGTATTTATTTTTTCCAAAAAAATGTTATTTATTTATATTATAATTGAGATACAATTTTATAATTTGAAAGTCCCTCAAAATTTTTGAAAAGAAGGCACGTTAATTTTCATTAATTTTCTTTGTGGCCCTAATATTTATTTAATGGATTTTTTTGAAGTTTTTACGAGGGTCTGAAAAACGAAAAGAAATTTATAAAATCTCTTCTAGATTTGCATTGATTTTATACTCATATTTATATAAAGTTGTCGAAAATTGTTCTGGACAAAAATACATTGTAATTCCATTGGCAGAGGGCAACTAGCAATGTCTTGTTGAAGGTCGTAGGGCAACAAAGAAGAAGTTTTGTATTAGCATCGCGTGCACATAATAAACATCAGTTGATCTCATATATAACATGAATGTTTTGTTGTTATGAAAAGTGGAATACTCTGATACCAATTTATTGTGAGAAAATAAGAGATTAAGCCACAATATGAAGGAAAGATCACAAGAACAATGTAATTTTGTAGAGAATTGAAATCTTATTATAATGTGGAGAGAGAATATTATTATGTGCTTATGATTTATCTAATTTCATCTAAAATACAATGGTTAGCTAAATATATATATAGGGAACAAATAGCGAAACAGATGGGAGGCGCCGCTATGCCGGGCCAAAATTGTCGTGGTGCCACAACACTAACTTTCGGATCTTTTACTCCAAAAATCTTGATTTTTTTATCCCAATGTCTTCTTCAAGTGCAACACAAATTCCTACTCCCATGGACTTTCAAATAGAATTTCAATTAGAATTTGTCAAGTAAACTTGACTAGAATTCAACAATTGCATTCCAAATAGAATTCTTCTTAATGTGCACTTTAACAAAGAATTTGGAGTTACACCCAAATTTTAACAATTTCCACATTGACATGACTTAACTACAATGAACACAACTTCAAAAGAATTCTCCACCTGAAGACAAATTCCACTGTAAAGAATAAATTTAATCTCTTCAATGAAAACCATAAAAGAACTTATTCATCAATAATTCCAACCAGAAATATTCTCAACCTCTGCTACCCCAACTAGGGGCAAAAGTGATCCAATGACTACCAAACAAGGTTGAAACAAACTTTATAGTAGAATCCACTGAATATAACAAAAGAAGGATCTTAACTAGAATCAACACCCTTAACTGCATTCAAACTATTAACAGAATTGTATATATGTGAAATCTTATGGCAAAAAACGTGTCTATTTCTAGCAATTGAATACGATGACATCGTCAATAATGGCAGCAAGACAAATTTATACATATCTTCAAAATTCAACTAAGATGGATTCTTAAACGAAGACTCCAAATTAGATTCTAACGGTACAGAAGTCAACTCTAAATTTACCAGATTTCTTAAAATATGTTGATTACTTGAAGATTCTGTATCACCCTTCAAGATATATAAACGATATTTTTCATGTCCCATCAACACATCACGAGCTACTTTGATAGCTTTCAGAACTCCATCTTCAATAGTGTACTTGTACCATTTTGAATCAAGAGTACTTAAGAAGATAAGATTTTTCTTCGGATCTAGAACATGTCTCACTGTATCAAGTGTTCTAATCGTCTCATCAAATATCTTTATCTTGACTCAACCAATACCAGCTATTCAACAAGGTGTGTTATAACCGTCATCACAATACTTTTTGAAACTTCTTCATATGTTGAAAATAATTCCCGATTAGGTGACATGTGAGAAATGCAAGATGTATCCAAAATCCAAGCCTTATTAGGATTGGAGTTGTAATCACACGTAAGTAGAAGCTCTCTATCACTGCTAGTATTTTTTGCAGTACTTGCTTCTCCTGAAGTTTTTGATTGTTGCAGTTGACTTTGATTTATTCTGTAACTTATAACAATCGTTTACCAAGTGCCAATTTTTCTTGCAATAATTATAAAATTTGAAATTAGATTTTGATCGGCCCCTCGAACGACTATCATGAACAATGAGACCATCTCCATAATTCCCAGATGCTACAAGATGTTTTATCTTTTTATCTTTTTTTTAATATAGAGCATCGTATACTTCTTCGATGGTGAGAGTATCACGACTATATACAATCATGTCTCTAGAAGATATGTATGATGCGGGCAATGAACACAACAAAATCAATATCAATTATTCTTCATCATATTTGACCTCCAAGGTCTTCAAATCAGGGACGATTTTTTTTTAAAAACAGTTAAGTGATCCTCAAGAGAAATACCTTCTATTTATCCATGTTCTAAAATTCGCGCAAATGAACCGCCTAGGCACGACGCAGGTCGTAAACGCGTCGAATTCAGGAAATGAGGGGAAAATGCGTTTCCATCTAAAAGGCGCGCTTAGGCGTGTACAATGCGCGCCTAGGCGTGCATTGTCCCGTCTAATCCCCCCCCTCCTCCTTTTAAAATCTATTTTTTTTATCATATATTAAAAAATTTATTTTTTTATATAAAAATATATTTAATACCTTAAAAATACGAAACGCATTATGACACTTATTCTTTGCATTGACACGCCTAAACTTGTGATTCTTGATTCTCGGCCTCGACGCATCGCAACGCATTACGCATTTTAGAACACTGCTATTTATACAACGAGAATATTGATGTTGCTTCAGATGCAATTTGCTAGTAAGACTATTCGTCATGCATAATTGCTCCAATTTTAACCATAAAGCAATGGTTGACTTCTCCTTCAAAACTTCCCGTAGAATATTATGGGAAAGATGAAGACATAATTGAGATAGGGCATTTTGATCCCTTCGTTGTTTCTCCTCTATAGTCCAAGTTGTGAGCATCTTGTCAATCCCAACAATGCATCGTCCAAATCCATCTGAGGGAGTGCTGCTTGCATCTTTACCTGCCACAAAGAGAATCTCATATTGCGATCTAATAGCGGAGTATCATATTTCATTGTTGCCATCATAAAAAATTCCGATCTTCCCAAGAATTTCAACACCAAAAACTCTGATATCGCTTGTTATAAAAACTGGAATGCTTTGATATCAGTTTGTTGCGGGAAAATAAGAGATTAAACCACAATATGAAGCAAAGATCATAAGAATAATGTAATTTTGCAAAGAATCAAGCTTTATTATAATATAGAGAGAGAATACAAAAATTATGTATTTATGATTTGTCCAACCTCAACTAAAATACAATAAAGAGTTAAATATATATAGAGAACAAATATGAGACGTCCAAACCCTTATTGTAGAGTTATAGTTGAAGTAGAATGCCAAAAAAAAAATAATCCAAAATCGAAAAGGACAGAAAAAATCGCGCAAGGGCTAAACAAACTGGCAACACCGCAACGCCCAGTGCTTTACTCCAAAAATCTTAATTTTCTTCATCCCAATATCTTCTTCAAATTCAACACAAATTCCTACTTCCATTGTACTTCTAATTGAATTTTAATTAGAATTTATCAAGTAAACTTGAAATTCAACAATTGCATTCCAAATAGAATTTTTCATAATGTGCACTTTAATTAGAACTCTCAATTATCTTCAACAAAGAATTCTAATCACACCCAAATTTAGTGATTGCAAGAAATCTTGCTACGATAGGATGAAGTTGATTTACTAATTTTTATTTCACGAGCATATAGTTTTTTTTAATTCTATTTAATTCAACGATAACATTAAATCCATTCTAAATCGACGCGAGATCAAGCTCATTTTTAAAATATGCAGCTTGGCTCTTGCTTATTTGACCTAATACTCACAAAACTAATCATTTTTCGAAATCCCTTCAAAAACAAGTTTCCCATTTCATATACTTTGGCAATGGTACGTGCCAATCAAGCTGTAGTTCGCTTACACTTTCTATTATTTAATACGTTTAAAAGAAACTTGAATATGGGCATTAAAGTATTCTCCAATAATACAAACGATTGGAGGGTCTCGACAAGTAAAAGAGTTTAGAAAAGAAATATTATTTGTAATCGCTTACTATCGTAGTCCCTTACCAAACATATATGTGACGGTTAATGATTTGATACATGATCGTCATATATATGTCACGTAAGACGACTGCGATAATGAACGATCGCAAGTATCATTATTCGATAGAAAATGGTTTGGTAATATCGTGATATTTATGTGCACTAAATGACTTATATTACTCTAAAATCTTTCCTTTTTATATCTGTTTTCTGGCTTTAAATCCCAAATTGCAGGGAACCAAAGGTGGAAATGCAAAACTTGTTTATGCAGTTAGCAACAGAAGATTGATCCAACGTTATTCATGTGTAACTTTCCCTGAATATCTGTCACCATTTGTTTATTTAATACTCAATATATTTAATACAAGACATGAATATATAGTCATGTTTGGTGTAGAAACAAATTTATTTATTTGTTTATTTAATTTAATCTTTCAATACGTTTTCACAGGTCATATTTAGTCCTTTTTTGACATCCATTTTTTTTCTCATTCTCCTTCTCATTTTTTTTATCTTTCTTCATTTCAACCACATATTTTATCAATAAAATAATATTACATATAAACCCAAAAATTCTCCTTACTTTTTAACAACACATTCTTCCATCAATCACTGTTCCAAATCAAATTCTTCTTCAAAATGGGTGTCAAACATAACTTTAGTCGAAGACCTCAACACACAAAATGAATAATGACGAAACTTGAACTCAGTACTCATTTCTACTTTGATAGGGTGTTGAATTGTCTAGAAGTTTAAGTTATTGAAGAGAAGATGTATTTATCTATTTGAATCAAGGTTACATGTGTCTTTTATACCCAATCTAAGTCCAAGTAAAGGGAAAATTGATAGAAAACTTATAAGTGATTATCGATCCAAAACATCAATAATCAAACATTACCGAATTAACCATCAATGTTAAAATCAATGAGAACATCAAATAAAAGCGGAAACATACCTTAGATCCATAAATTCTGATTCTTTGCATGATGGGGTTAGATCTTCCAATTGATTCATGGTCTCCTCTACAACCTTTTGATCTCCATTGATGGGGAATATAGAGAATCTAGAAAAACCACTGACAATTGGGGACCATAACCTATATATTCATAAGATAATGACTATTCATTATCTTTCATTTGTTTTAAATCGGCCCCTCATCAATATAAAACAAACATCCGGTCTCTACACTTTAATTCCATGAAACTTTAATACTCATTAGTCAAAAATTTGTCTTTTGTGGATCACTTTAATGACTATACTTTAAATAATAGCACCACACACTTTAATTTGTTACGTGTGGCCCCAAATATTGTTAGAATATTCCAACAATCTCCCACTGGGCCATACATGTAACCTTTCAAATGTGCATAACCTTATGAGCTCGAAATTTTGCTATCGTTATTATGGGTATTTCCAAACAACCTCGTCCATCAGTCATATTGATATAGGATCAAAGCGATTTTCGTCACATTTAGCGTGACTAAACCCATCAATGGTCACGTATACCATACAACCAAATGACATAGATCAATCATGGAGTGTAGCATGGAAATTACATGTTATGTGATCCAAACATGTCTATTTCCAACTGGTCCACCTTATTTCTTAAGTGAGATCAACCATAAACTTCAATCAGAGTGAAACTGAACTGAATACTTTATTTCTGAAATAAACCGAATATCCATGGACAAAAAATATGTGTCTAAAATAGACAACATCCAAATACAAACTCCCACTAAACTGGCATATCATCAAAAGATGCAACACCCGTGTGAGCATTATGCTCATGAAAGACCTTGGGTGGTAGCCATTTAGTAAATGGATCCATGATTATGGAGTTTGTCTTTATATGCTTTATTGAAATCTAACCACTCTGATTTCTTTTCTTAACAACTAGGAATTTAATGTCTTTAGACTTTGACATCGTCATGTTCCCGTTGGAATACAAGACTGTTATTGTCACATAATAACTTAACTTAAATGGTCTTTCAATTCCATTTAAAATATGCAGCCCAGTGACAATATTTTGCAGTCA
This sequence comes from Fraxinus americana, assembly GCA_035079005.1. Taxonomy (NCBI): domain Eukaryota; kingdom Viridiplantae; phylum Streptophyta; class Magnoliopsida; order Lamiales; family Oleaceae; genus Fraxinus; species Fraxinus americana. The sequence continues at coordinate 4,643,476 of CM068722.1, read as the reverse complement.
TATTCCATGATCAGAATCAGAATATCCAATGATCTCCAATTGGTCTGATTTTTCTGAATGTGATCATGTAATTCTTAGTTCTCTATAGATATTGAATAACCTTATGGCTGCTTTCCAAATTTCCATCCCGAAATTTGTTTAAATATCTGTATAGCATTTCAACAATGAATGCTTTATCCGGATCTGTATAAATATGAGTATACATTAAATTCTCAATTGTTGAAACATAGAGAATTTTACGTATTTCATTTTCTTTAAATTTATCCTTGAGGCATTAATTGAGACCAAACTTGTCTCCCTTAGCAATAGGGGTATCACCTGAATTATATATCTGCAATTCAAATCTTTTAAAAAATCTTATCGATACATCTCTTTTTGTGATAATACAAAAATACACCAAGAGTAATTCTTGTGAATCTATATCTTTAATACAAAAGATGTATCACCAAGATTTTTCAATTCAAAATTCCATGACTGAAGTCTCTTGGTTTCACGCAATAAGCCTTTATCATTGCAGACAAGCAATATGTCATCGACATACAATACCTAAAAAAATTCTTACTCCCACTGAACTTGTGATACACACAATCATCAACAGCATTCATCTCGAAACCAAATGAGATAATTACTTGATGAAATTTGTGATACCATTGACGGGAAACTTGCTTGAGCCCATAAATGGATTTTTTTAATTTGCAAACCATATTCTTTGGGTCTCTTGACACAAAGTTTTCTGGTTGCACCATATAAATCGTCTCATCAATGTCACCACTTAGAAACGTCGTCTTAACATCCATTTGATGTAACTTAAGATCAAAGTGCGCAACAAGTGCCATGATTGTCCTGAAAGAGTCTTTCGTTGAAACTGGAGAGAAAGTCTCTTTGTAGTCAATACCTTCCTTTTGAGTAAAGCCTTTAGCTACAAGACGAGCCTTATATCTTTCCACATTACCAATTGAATCTCTTTTGGTTTTAAATATCCATTTGCAACCAATGGGTTCGCACCTTCTGGTAATGGGACAAGATCCCAAACTTTATTGTCTTGCATAGACTAATACTCCTTATTCATGACATCAATCCACTTTTGAGAGTAATTCCTTTGCATGATTTGATGAAAGTTGATTTATCAGGTCTTCTTTCACTAATCCATGCCATCCTTATTTTCTTGGAAAAGACTATAAAGTCATCCAAAATTGTATTTCTCCCTTTTATAGTGGATTTCCTTAATGACTTCGTACTTGAGGTTGTTGAGTTTGAATTCCTGGAACAATCTCTTGATTGTTTATTGGGGATTTGATAATGTTGTCTTGATCCGAAATTGCTTTATTGGGGATTTGATAATGTTGTCTTGATCCGAAATTGCTTCTCGAACAAGATCTGGAGCAAGAATTTGTCCTTGAACCTGATCATTGTCAATTGCAACAGAAGAATTATATACATATTCTTCATTCAAGACAAACCTTATAACCTTATCTCCCCCCGCAAACTCTACATCCTCAAGGAACCGAACATTTCCCGTTTGAAAATTGACTTGATAGTGGGATCTTTAAAAAATATTGTAACCCCTTAAAAATTTGCTTTATTTGGAGCTGTAGTCTTTACTGATCTTTACTAGAAAGATCCTGATGTAATGTGGAATAATTCCACATTCCTCTAAAAATTTTAGCAAAAGGCCTTGGACGTTGTTCTCCTGATTCGTTATATCTTTCATAGTATTCACCACTAAGGTAAGATCTGACTTAATGAATTTTTTTACTGAGTTGATTTTCAATCTCAGTCTTTTATGCCTTGAACATGTCCAATGTTTGGGATTCCTCATAAATGAGATATATGTAGCCATATTGAGAAAATTCGTCTATGAACTTAATAAATGACTGTTGACCATTCCAAGAAACTGAAGGAAATGGTCCACAGATAACCATATGAATTAGTTCTAAGACGTCCGAAGTCATATGGCACTTAATCTCCTTATGTTTGTTTTGATTTCCTTCTAACACAAGATTTTTCATTCTCTTTTGAGAGAAGTGACCTTATTGCTTGTGCCAAAACAAAGTAGAATTTTCATTGGTTAATTTATGTTCAATACCATGCGGATTCATATACAAGATTTCTTTATAAGAGGCAACTGTATTAAGCTGATATAGGTTACCGAATAAAGAACTGGTGCCCACAATATTTGAGGTAAGAAAGAGATCATCCTGACTATTTCAAATTGAACAAGAGTAACCAAATTTGTCCAATGTAGAAATAGAAACCAAATTCCGTCCAAAAGACGGTACCGCAAATGTCTCTTTCAAATTCAAATAATAACTTGACCTTTTAATGATAACCTAAAGTCCATATAGCCTCTACCTTAACTGATTTGCCATCACCCCACATAGATGAATCTTTCAGCATCAATTGGTTTTGGCAGATCAGACAACCCCGCATATACACACTTATTTGAATAGTAGTACCGAAATATAGTCACCAAGTGTGTGTCTAGGTATTGACATTAAATTTACCTGAAAACAAACCAAAATGAGAAGTGCACTTTTCTTTACACGCCAAGCGTGATATTTAGTACAGTCTCTCTTTATATATCCCAAATTTTCACAAAAGTTACAACTTAATTTATCATTTTCAGGCTTGTGCTGTTTATTTTAAACCGAACCGAATACAGCTTTGTTATTCTTTATTATCCTTAGAAGTACTTGCCAAGTGAGTAATGCCAGTTTTATTTTGCTTTAACATTTCTTCTCATTGCACATAATATGGAAATGAACTCATTAAGAGTCCACTTTCCCCTTTTGACAGTTGTAACTGTCCTTAATCAGCAGAATTGTGCAAGAAGCGTAATCAATACCAAATGTAAGAGCAAGTCATCAGACAGCTCGAGCTTTAGTGCCTTAAGCTTAGAAGCAATGTGAGACATCTTCATGATGTACTCCCTTATATTTGCTTTACCTTTATACTTTATTGAAATCAAGCTTTGCAAAAGAGTGCTTGTTTCAGTCTTATCGTTTTTCGCAAAACGTTTCTCATTTCGGCAAGAAATCACTGGCATTAGTTACCTCTTCAGATACTGTGCCTCCAAAGGCTTCCGGAATGCCGCGCTTAATGATCATTAGACTCATGCGATTTGAGCGATCTCACTTCTCAAAATTCCCTTTTCCATTAGATGAACTTTCTTCCGTAAGAAAAGCGGGTTGCTCAATCCGGAGCGCATGATCTAGATCTTTGCAGCCAAGAACAATTAATATGTTCTCTTTCCAATACTTGAAGTTTGTTCTAATTAGCACTTTGGAATGGAGTTGATGTTGTGACTATAGCAGAAGTAGATGGATTAACTGAATAGAGAACTTATTCCCAATTAACATGTTTACATTGGAATCCGTATAAACAATTAAGTTATTCAAATAATGGTACGTCTCATCTCAAGATACCTAGCACATCATTAATATCAAGTCTTTGGATAGTAATATTAACTGTAAGTGGTACTCTTGGTGTAGTGATCAAACATTGACAATAACTCCTGTCAAATAATAAACCCATCTTTGGATTGATTTATTATTCACATGGAAACCTTATAATTGTCACACATTTACCACCACAAGTGTGCATACAATTCGGCCAAATATTAACCTTCCTTTGGGCCGGCTAATATCCGCATGAACAAGCATACACACGAATTCCTTCTAATATTCTAAGTTAATTAATTTCCACAAGAGAGGTTGCTTTGGCAACATATTGCTTCAATCAATTCACTTTTGAATATTATATACTCAAATGAGTCTTTTATACCAAAATTTGAAAAGCGGAATACTTAATTGTATTTATCTTGAAACTTTAAGGGCCTAGGGTTAATAATTCAATACTTTAGGGGTCAAAATTAATTAATTCAAAACTTTAGGGACCCAAAACTTAATAGTTCAAAACTTTATGGGTCAATAATAAATTATTGGAAAGTTTAGAAGTCAAAAATCAATTATTAGAAACATTAGAGGCCAATTTAAACTAATTATGAAAATTCAGGGCTTAATTACAAAATTCAGAACTTAAATGGCCCAAATTAATTAATTTCAGAACTTCAGGGGTTGAATTATGAAACCCAGAACTTTATAAGGCCCAATAGGATGAACTTTAAACTTTAGGGGGTTGAGTAATTAAAACCCATAACCTTAAGGCCCCACTTGAATATACTTTAAACCTTAGGGGCTAAAACTTAAATTTTAACCCTAATCCTTAAATTGCAGGCAAGGGTTTCAAAACCTCAAATTTTCAACCCAAGTCCCCGCCCCCAAAACTTCCCAAACTGAAAACCTTTTCATCTCCCCCCTTCTCCCCAAGAAAATGGGGCTGCCGAAACAGCCCTCCCACCAAGCGGCCTTGGCTAACGGCAGCCGCTTCAAACAACAATAAAACGCATACTGGAAGCGTTTTTAATGTAGCACGCAGCACTGTTACGCCGCCATTGCAATGGCGGCGGCTGCCACACAACAAACAAAAAAAAATTTTTTTTTTTTTTTTAAACTTAACAGATTTGGAAAAATCTTCATTTCAAAATCCGAAAATTGAACAAAATCTTTATTTATCACAAGATCCATATAATAATATGCTTAAATTTATGTAATAACAATCCAAATTCCAGATCCATAACAGAAAGATCAAATAACCCAAATTATTACATGCTAATTCCATATAATGATTTCCAAATTCTAGATTCATAATATAAAATCAAAAAATCCATAGAATTCAGAATTTCAAAATTCAATTTCTCAATGATTCAACAATGGATCGGCTCTGATACCACTTGATAGAAAACTTATAAGTGATTATCGATCCAAAATATCAATAATCAAACATTACCGAATTAACCATCCATGTTAAAATCAATGAGAACATCAAATAAAAGCGGAAACATACCTTAGATCCATAAATTCTGATTCTTTGCATGATGGGGTTAGATCTTCCAATTGATTCATGGTCTCCTCTACAACCTTTTGATCTCCATTGATGGGGAATATAGAGAATCTAGAAAAAACACTGACAATTGGGGACCATAACCTATATATTCATAAGATAATGACTATTCATTATCTTTCATTTGTTTTAAATCGGCTCCTCAACAATATAAAACAAACATCCGGTCTCTACACTTTAATTCCATGAAACTTTAATACCCATTAGTCAAAAATTTGTCTTTTGTGGATCACTTTAATGACTATACTTTAAATAATAGCACCACACACTTTAATTTGTTACGTGTGGCCCCAAATATTGTTAGAATATTCCAACAAAAATCGTTCCATTAAGTAAATAACTAACATAAAACTTTGTCAAATCGTACAACACAAATTCTAAAATGACGAGAGAAGGGTTTGTTTCCTCATCTCGGATATGAAAATAAGGCTTAGTTTATCACTTTTGTCAAGTTTTCAAGATAAAGAAATATTTTGGATCAAGTTGCATAACCAATGTGAACTACTTGTAGTACCAAACTAGGAAGTTGGTGAACCAAAACAGCAACTCAAATTGAAGTAATCCACTTTAAAAATAGAATGTACACTTGAAAGTATTCATCTCCTACTTCTAAACATGGCCAAAGGGCCATCTCCCATAATCCCATTGCTTTTGGCAGTCTCATTAGGCCTCCTCCTTAAGGGCAACTTCCAATTCAATCTCCCAATAATTTCTGAAGCGGAAAATGCAATCTTTACATTTGTTGTATTCATACCATTTCTTGTTCTCCTCACAATTTTCTCTGCAAGTACAACCCATACAATTGTGGTGCCTCTTGCACTAATCCTGATCATGTACACAGTCACTACAATGCTTCTTGGCCCTCTCGTGCTGATCTTGATCGTTTATATCGCCAATTCTTGCTCGGGTTTCTTGAAATCTGACGGAGAGGAACTCGGGTGGGGATTCATGCTAGTTCTTGTGTTTTTTGTGCTAAATTGGGTGGTGTCCGATGCAGGGCGACAATGGGGAGTCCTCGTGCTGGCTATATTGATTTATATTTTGTATCATTTCGTCGACAAATCTTGAGCAGCAGAATTGTTAACTATGCCTCTATACGTAACATTCTATCAGAAAATGTATAGGGGAGCTATTAAGGTTAGTAGGGAACTTTCGTGCAGCTTTTGAGTACGGAAAAAAGTAATTTATAAGTTTAAAAGGAGTGTAATAAGAATCACGAAACATGTAAATGATGGTTCCTATTCAAGAAAGCAATTCTATTGTCCATGTATGCATTTTTGTGCCTAATTTCACATTTCAAATAAGGTTTTTCAATAGTCTTTTCTTCAACTTGTTTCGAGGTCTGTCTAAGTTTAGCTTACGTGTTTCTTTGTCATTCGGTTGGTTAATTAAGACGGTAAGACGAACCAGTTGGTTCAGTCATCAGAATGCTTCCTGAATCTGGCATTTGATGAAACGGTTTTAGGTTGGTCCATGCCTTTTGTCCAAATATGATGCTAAAAAATTTCAGTTAGAACTTTGGTGGTTGGGACTAGAATTTCAGTTCTGCAAATTTCACTAAGGTGGTTGGGACTAGAATTTTGGTTGAGCAGAAACGGAAGAGGGCAGAAGATTTAAAACTCTTAGCAGTCTCAAAGTCCGTAAGATCCCACGAACATAACATCAAAATTTGCCACGGTTGTTCTTTCTCCAGGGCCCTCAAATCGGCGTTTAGGCAAAATATAGAAGGGAGAACGACCTCGTAGTCTTTAATCACATTAACAATGTGAACTGCGTAAAATATGTTCTTTTGGCATTTCTTTGCGGCCCTCCCCTTGTAGATTTTGCGAAAGGTAGAATAGCATATTTTCGATACCATTTCTATTCCATTGGACTCACGCGTTTCTTGGACGAAAACATCCCAACACGGAATCCTGAAGAGAAGAAAACCGTCAGCAAAAGGATTTGGACTTCCATTTCTTCCACACTCCCTCAATCCTTAACAAACACAGCACCTCAAAATACATTTGGTTGTCTTACTCTAGATACAACATCAACCTACTAACCTTAAAAAAACATTGACTATAGATATTGGCTTCATATACTTCTCCAGGAAGAGTTCTTCAGATCATTCAGTGATCCAATTGGGGCTGGGGCTTCCTTCAGTTCATGTCCCTGATAATGAATGTTCTGAAATCATTACAAATACACCTTAAGCATCTAAACCAAATTGCTTAGATAATCAGGCCATATAGTTTAATGTGCGTACCGATGCAAAATGCTTAACATCGTGGTGGTGAGCCTCGTCTGCTCTAACCACCATGACTACATCGCGAAAGAGTTGAGTTTGGTTGCGGTCGATGGCAATGGCCGGAGCAGGAACATTCTCAATTGTGCCCTTGTCCAACTCTTTCAAGAACTCGGTGTATGAGTATTGCTGATGTAGGACAACTAGTTTTGGAGTTTGAAGAAGTGCTGGACAGAAAATTAACAAAAAAAATGACCGAGCCAAGGGCAATTTTGTCATTTGTCGTAACGGTGTCGGAATGGACTGAAATTTGGCTTGTTGATTGGAAAGGGCCCAAAAATTGGACTCGGGGCATAAGCCCGAGATCTCGGGATTTTAACCAAATTCCTTTGTTTAGGCCTCCGAATAATTAATTTCCATATTTTCCGTATTGAATTTTAGCTATTTTTGAAACGTTTTACTATTCTATGTTTTTAGGGTTTCTTGTAATGCCCATTTAAAGGCTTTTTGAACGTTTCCAAATCATTATTGATTGCATATAAGTGTCGTTCTTGAAAAATTCTAGTTTTCTTATTTTCAAGATTTACGCTGGTAAATCTTTTACTTCCATTCTGCGTCAATTGCCTCATCTTCCAAATGAATAATGTTATTTGTACATAAAGAGTTACATAATGGTATATATACAAATGAGATGTCAAAAAGAGAGTGAGGAATGTTCTTCTTCTTCTTTTTTTTTTTTTAAAAAATTTGTTTGAAGAAATTCTCAGCCGGTCGTATCTCACCACATCACATGTAATGTAAACTATTATATATGTGTAACACAACCGCTTCCAAATACCACACAATCCAGCGAGCCAATTTAGGCGAAGCGAAGTACGTCAAGATGTATGCATGTCCTATAAATACAAGAGCACGTTCATACCATCTAGGCTGGGACACTTCCATAAATGTCATAGGGTGTATTATTTCATTTTTGGCTTCTTCTAACAATGCTTTGATACAACCACCACTGTGGTCAAATCGTGTCAATGACTTGCAGTGCAGCCACAGTTTCCAGTATTATTGCAAGACATCCATACCGCCTCTATGATAGTTTTTTAAGTAATTAAACACGTGTTTGGTATGCAATACTATAATGGACACAATAGTACAACAAACAAATATCTTATTTTGCTCGATGAATAGGTCTGACTATTGTAGAGTCATGATATAAAAGTGCAATACATCATCCAGCTGATAAACCAGGTTTATGTAACATTTTAGACTGCATCTAGCTATTTCAAGTGATTCTAATATTTTATGTCAAATTGGTGCCTTGGAAATTGGAACATCTTCTATATATTAAAAGTGACTATGTAACGGAATTTGTTGTTTTAACGGACTATGTAACGAAATTTCTTGTTTTAAACAGGCAGCTGCACCTTCGTTCAGTATTTTTATCATAACTTTGTATTCCTATATCCGATTGAGGCGATTCAAAATGCGTTGGAAAGCTAACTCATCTGGATACAACTTTGATTCAGACATCATTCTCCAATTCGATCACTTTCTATGTCAAAAATAGGTCTCAATATGAGACTAAAATATCAGAGCATAACTTTTCGGTTGGAAATTGATTTGTGGTCATCTTTTAACTAAATTTGATTCCCTTGACGTTTTCCTTTATCCAATTGACTCCAAGCACTCTCAAATATTCATCGTGAGGTTCGGCACAACTTTTAAGTATTTACATTTTAGTCCCCGAACTTTGGATCCCTTACAATTTAGCCATTTCTCCAAATTTTTCAACTTTTGCTTATTTTCTTCGATCTCACCAACTTATATCACAACATCAAAATCACACATCAAATTATTTAACAATTACATAAACATTACATCATTAATTATTTAATTAACCAAAAAAATTACATCTTTATTAATAACAAATTAATTATTAAACAAAACTATTAAATATAAACTAGGCAAACGTGCATTGCACGTTGCTTGCACCTAGTAGATAATACATATTGGAATTAGATTAAACTCATGTTTGGTGAGAATTAAAATTAAGATTTTAATCTAAATCAACGTAAATAATTAATTTTAATTATATATTTTATGTGAATCACAAATGACGATAATGAAAAGTAAGTGGACCCAGGATTATAGTTCAGCAGGGACGAGACACAATTACGTAAAAAATAATTTCAAATTAGACAATAGCGATAATATTCAAAATGTAATACCTTTTTTTTTTTTTACAATTGTTCCTTACAGCTTCTTTGAATTAAAACATTTATTCAAGCTCAAAACAAGCAAAAGTGCAAAATCCATTTAATACTTATGACTTATCCAAGAACAAAACTAACTATCAAAACATAAATATTATTACTAAGAAAGAGAGAGGGATTACAAAATTTTGCTTCTTCGGTTGGTTCCTCTTTCAAAATATTGTGATTGAAATCGCAGGGGCTTGAGAATTGAGTTTAGGAACAATTGGAGGGAGGGAAATAGGAACGATAGAATTATGTGGACTACGTCCTTAAAAAAAAAAAAAAAAATTTGATGTCAAAGACCCTAAGACTTTGTTAGGTTTAGGCTAAAAATTATGGGCTAAAATAAATTGTGAAAGAAGCCAAAAAAAAAAAAGGGATAAATTCATAGGTCAGAGATAGAGGTGTCAATCCGGGTGGTCCGGGCCGGGTCGGCCCGCCAACATGTGAGCCCGGTAACGGCCCGCGTGAAAAAAAGCCCGTCCGCTGAGGGTTCCGGGCCGGTTACGGGTCGGCCCACAATTTTGGACTACAACCCAGGCCCGCCCGCTGACCCATCCGGGTCGCGCGGGTCGCGGTTTGTTTCGGTTTGGCCCGTATGATTATATAAATAAAATTATAAAAATATAGAATTTTTCCGGTTTGGCCCATATGGAGAGCAACTATCATTGAAAATAGGATTTTGAGAAGAAGAATCGCGAGAATCCATAATATAGTAGGATTAAAAAATTTAGTAGTGACTAGTGAGAACCGAGAAGAAAGAAATATAATCAAGATGATGATGATATTTGCAATTGAATAATTGTAATTGTAGTAAGGTAGTAACAAGTATGAACTATGAAGTATAAATGTATAATAATTAATGAGAGGATATTGTAAAAATAAATGTAAGAATAAATTGGAATTTATTGATGAAGGGGATGATATTACCGTTAGAAAATTTATATTACCATTAGTTAAAATAAAAAAAAAAAAATTGACCATGCAGCAGGCTGCGCCTTTTTTTGAATTTTTTTTATTTTTATTTTTTCAAATTTTTTTGTTTGGCTCTCTCCCTCCCTTTTTTTAATTTTTGTTTTATTTTATTTTTTTTTTCAATTTTTTTTTACGGGTCGCGGGTTAACCGCGGTCCGTGGGGGTGCAACCAGCGAAGCCCGCGGGTTACACCTCCTTGGCCCGTGAACCGCCCGCACGGGTCACGGGTCGGCCCGCGGTCCCGATTTTCACGGGCCGGTTTTCACGGGTCATGGCCGGCCCGTCCGTCTTGACACCTCTAGTCAGAGATTATCTTTCACGAAATCAAAAATCAGGCCCCAAAGTTTAAATTTACAAAACTCAAGTTTTTCCATGAATTAATTAATTATATTTTACAATTAATCTATTAAATTAAATATTTAACTGTAATATAGTATTTATATAATTGACCGACCCACCCCACCCCACCCCACCCCACCTCTACCACTACCACCACCATCACCTCCACTGCTCCGGCGACAAATTCGGCGACTGTTGACAATTCTCCGACAGCGCTTAATTCCGGCGACTATTTTCCGGTGACCGTTGACCGCCGCTTAATTCCGGTAACTGCTCCAATTCCTAGGTCACAAATATAGTTAAAAATTTAATTTTCGATCACAACTTATCAAATTAATTGGTCACAAATTATTTTAAGGTCACAATTGAAAAAATCAATAGATCACAGATTTTTAATTGGTCACAAATTTCTAATTTTTTTGGTCACATATTATATTTTGAATCACGGATTAACAAATTTTAAGGTCACAGGTCACAGTTAAATAGTTAACCACAGAAAACTATATAGTTGGTCACATACACCCAAACACCTGTCTCCCAATCTCACTGCTCCACAAAAACTTGGTCACAGATCGATATAGTTGGTGACATACACCCAAACACCCCGTCCCCTAATCCCAAAACACCACCAACTACTTGGTCACATATCACAACCAAAAAATCGCTGCACTGCCACCGCGACAACCACGCAGCCTCCAACACCTCGACAACCATCCCTATTTCTATCTATACCTCAATCCAATGGAGCAGATGGAAGATGATGCATTAACATGGTGGTAGATGATGTCAAAACTGCAAGAATTCAAACCACATAATGAAATGGAATGAAATGAAATGGATTATGGAAAAAGAACATTCAGAATGAGTTTTGGTTTAGTAATATAGTAAGATGAGCAAAGAAAAAGTAAAAATTAAAGTAAGATGGAGATATGCTCGCCGCTACAATCATCCTTAAGTTTCTCTTTGCACAAATCTTTAGCAGAAGCCTGATGACTCGTAGGCAGCTCACGGCCTTCAAAAATACTGTGCCCTGGAGTCTGACTGCTATGCTCTGATTTACCAGAATAAACAACTTTACCTGACATGCCCAATCTATCTACCATAAGAGGCTGACTAAGGGAATCTGCTTGCCCAGAGCTTGATTCGCTAGTCTTCAACTCAGTTCTTTCATCTCTAGTTTTTAATAGGTATCTTTCCTTCTCAACTTGCTCCTTCATTTTAGTTGATTTTACTGAGCTTTTCCCTTTACCAAGAGCTTCTGCAATCACTAGTTGGCCACTCAAAGCAGCTGCAAATTGACACAAACTATTAAAATGAGTTTTAAAAAAAAACCCAAAACCAAAAAGAAATGAGCTCCATTAGAAACAGATCTACTTGTAAAGCTAACATGCTAGGAGGATTTTACTAAATAAACACATAAGATCAGGAGACCCAAGGCACTAAAGATTCAAGAAAAATCTTTGGATTGGGGAAGAGGAAGAGACGACTGGTGGTGGTGGTGGCAGCGCCGGGTGAGAGAGGGGAGAGAAATGAAATGGATTAGGGTTTGTATTGGGTTTTATAGTTAAAATAAATTTGGTGGGGGTAGGTAGTAGGGTGGGTATATAGATTAATTTAATTTAAAATATTATTATTAATATTAATTGTAAAATTAAAACCTGATTTTTGATTACATAAAGTCAAAACCTGATTTTTAAAAATGTCAAACTTAATACCTGGTTTTGTATAATTTCCACAAAAAAAAAAATTAAAAATTTAAATTTCAAAAAGCCCAAGCATTTGGAAATCCAGTGGGGGCAATTGTACCCATTGGACCCTTAATAGGTTCGCACATGATGAAAATCATTTTTCTTCGTTCAATTTGTGAAGGGAAAAATTCAAAAATCAGGTATTAACTTTGAAACAATTCAATTTCATGTGTCAAGTTTCAAAATACAAAACTCAAGTATTTATTTATTAATTAAATTTTTTTTATTAATTAATTATTAAATAAATTTATTAAATATTTAATTATAATATAATATAATTAACTCACCCTACCTACACCACCCCTACCGTTTCGACCACCACTCTTCTCCGACGATCGTTCCAAAGACTATTTTCGGCTACTGTTCCGACGATTGCTCCGATTCTGGCAATTTATAGAATATGATCACAGATTCACAATTTAGATAATCATATATTATTTTATAGCCACAGTTCAAAAATTTTATAGGTCACAATTAATTCATTAGTTATAGATCAAAATTTATAGGTCACACAGTCACAGATTTTCAAATTAGTTGGTCACAAATTTTTTCACGGTCACAAATTGTATAATTTTTAGGTTACGGATAAGAAAATAATTGGTCGCGGATTATATTTTTAGTTATAGATTACTCGAAGTTTAAGGTCACATATCATCATTTTAGTCACAAAACCAAAATAACCAGATTCGTCAAATCCTCCACGTGCACCACCGTTGACTGCAACCATCATTGTTAACCCACCACACACCACATCTGGGCAAATACCACCGCACACCGACAATGTCACCACCGCCACAAGCACATCTGACCAGCAACGACCGTGGTACATCACTGCCACACAACCGCTAAATCCACCTCATCACGACACCCCACACAACACCGCCGTCGAAAAACACCATTGCACCTTCACCTCCCCCGCACCATAGCTCTACCGTGCACTACAACTCACACCACCACCACCACCTCCACCGCACCACCAACCAGATCTCAACCCACAAACCCACTACACCACATTTGCACCACAACACAACCAGCATCAACACCACCACCACACCCTGACGTAGACATCACCACCACAACAAAAATAAAAAAAAAAAGAAGATGAAATGGAATTGCAAGGACTAATTTGTGTTCAAAACAGAATAGATGAACTAAGAAAAAAATAAAATATTTTTATGTTATTTTAAAGCCAAACAGCAGTGTCGAAGCCGACGACGCTACTGAGAACTCTCAGCAGCCCTCGACCGCTGCACAGTAAAGCGCGGAGACGCTCAGGTAAAAATAAGCCGTTTGTTGTTGTTTGTGAAGCCCTTTTGTCTACGGCAATCTGCGACGGGCAATGAACCACTAGTTGTTATTTTTGTGTGTGTGTGTGTGTGTGTGTGTGTGTGTGTGTGTGAGAGGTAAAATGATTAGGGTTTAGAATAATTGGGTGGTGATATTTAATATTTAATTATTATATTCATACTTGATTTATGAATAATGAAACTTTAGACTTGATTTTCAAATTGTGATCTTTAAACATCTAGTATTGTGTAATTTCCTCATTTATGAATCCTATTTTGCCACTCAATTTGATTTATTGTTTCCAGATCCCGACAATTGAAAACATTTAGCCCCTATTTGGTTTAGATTAAAATCAAAATTTTAATAGATTTTAATAAAAATTAATAAAATGTGTGATTTTTCAATTGTAAATCGTATCAAATAAATAATTAAAATTAATTGTTCATAATAACTTAAAATTTAATCAAGGTTTTTTATTGAATCAAACAATACTTATATTTTACATGTAAATCGAAATTTTCCTTAATTTTTAACCACGCGTTCTCTAAAAAATAACTATTCCAAAATATATTTTCGTGCAAACATGGGCTTAAAATCAAATCAAATATTATTTTAAAAAACAAATATAAATAAATTTTAAGTATGTTCATGTTCTAGCAACTGTTTGAGCTTCATTTTTTTTTTTGTTAAGAATGCATTTTGGAATAGTAAATTGACGAAAAGTGTATAATTAAAAAAAAAGAAAAATTTTGAATTTACGTGTAACATTATTTTATTGAAGGGTATATGGTTGAAAAGAATATAGAAATAATGTATTTTAAAAATAATAGAGATCAAACAAGAGCTTAATATTATAAACGTTCTTAGTTTTTATTTTTATTTTTTTTGTACATACCTTAAAGGAGTTCCATCTCCATTTAGTGTCATCTTCTTTAGTAATATTCGCAGGCTTAACACCCCCAATAACTCATAATTCCCTTGTTATTATTTCCTCCACCGATAATAGTGGCGCAACCAGTTGTCTTCTCTTCCTCCTCCTGCTTCACCTAAGGCCAAAATTCTCGCCTTACGTGTACGAACCACCGGTAACCTCATCTAGCTCACCACTACCTTTTCAGTATTCTTGGCAAGATTTCCATGGAAGAATGTGGTGGCGCCACCAAGAACACCCATAATTGCTTGCACATCACTTGCTACACCATGGGCAAGGTGATTGTTGAAAAATAACGTGAGCCCACGTTTCCCAACATCGTTCATGCTATCCTTGTCGTACTTCTTGTCATCATCGTTGTTTATTGGGAGATTAAATAAGGGACAAGATCAATGAAAATGGCAGAGAAATTCGGTGCACCTCTTCCAACAAGGTCCCAAGAATGACCACGTGGCGACGCGTTGTAACTGAACACAGGGCCATGCTCCTTGTCATTTTGTCCATGTGACAATTTCTATCGAACCTCCATGAAGAGGCTAAAACCTGTGGAGAGGTTGAACCCATAGGCAAGCCGAATTTTCATGGACGAGATGAGGCGATATGAGATGCCGCTGGAGATCTTCGGTACAAGATCTTCCTTAAAGAGATTGATGTGACTACTCACTGCTGCAGTCATCCTAACAAGGTAAAACATCAAGTCAAAGTTCATGTCAGGCCTAGGGTTGCAAAAGGTTGAATATTAAATGCACCTGAGCCTAGGGTGATTGAATGACGTTTATGACAAGGCGTATCAATCGTTAGATGGGGGTCACGTGTCTTTTTATCCAAAGGTTATCATTCATCTTCTTCTACTATAAAAATTCACACATTGTGCATTTGAAGGTAATGCAACTTTACGCACTCAAACGATAAGTTTGATCTCATTACTCCCTTTACATACACCTTTGGATCCAAACCTACTTAGTGGCTCACATATTTAGCACATCTCGCACCCAAATATTCACTAAGGCCCTGTTTGGTACACATTATTTTTTTCATTCTCATTCTTCTACTCATTTTCAACCACACTTTTTTCAATAAAATAATATTTTCCATCATATCAATAACTTTTCCTTCATTTTTAACCACACATTCTCTATCAATCTACTATTCAATAATACATTCTTGAATTGGTTTTGTTGCAAGCGGGAGTTACCATAGGGTTAATAGCCCAAGGCCTATTCATAAGCTCTCCACCCTGGCTCTTGGGAGGCACATCCTGCAATTTACCTCCTCCACAATGGCCCAGGGCAGAATCGGTGGGGGGCCCTCAAGGTTGGGGTTCAACTTTTTTTTAATAATACATTCTTTCAAAAGAATGTGTCTCAAACACGCTCTAATACATTTTCCACAAAATATTCACTAATACATTTTCCACGTTTGATTGGCCTTGAATTCCTTGTAAAATGGAATTCAAATTCCATTTTTCTCAAAACAAGGTGTTTGATGGACAAAATTTTGTCACCCAAATGTTTTCCCACCTAGAACCCACGCACCAGATTTTCCATGTAATGGATGAAAATGTTTTCCCACCTTTATGGTGGGAAAACTAAATTTCAGGTTTCTGATTTTTTTTTCTCTGGGCAATGGAAACAAATTTTATAATCAATTGTAAAAAAATAAAAATAAAAATCAATTTAG
Organism: Fraxinus americana; assembly: GCA_035079005.1. NCBI lineage: Eukaryota > Viridiplantae > Streptophyta > Magnoliopsida > Lamiales > Oleaceae > Fraxinus > Fraxinus americana. The sequence continues at coordinate 4,627,075 of CM068722.1, read as the reverse complement.
TTGACAATTTTCTTTTAAAACAAAGCCAAACAAACACTAAACTTTGATGAAAAATAACTTTTTAGGAAATTTTTTTTAAAACTTTTTTGCAATGAAAACAAATTTTATAACCAATTGTGGAAAGAATTATCGTTTTAATGAACAATTTCTATGTAAAATAAAGTCAAACGAATACAAAATTTAATAATTTTCCAAATGAAAAATTATACCAATCGAACACACTTAATTAATAATTCCTTGGAAAATAATTTCTATGCAATTACTTTCCTTGGAATTCATTTTCTTTCCATCCTTACAATCAAACGGACCATAATTGACTTGACTGTCGAAGTACTCACGGTCACCTTTCCCATCACCGAAAAAGGTCATGTTTCAAGTGTATAGGAAGAAGTTATGTGAATGTGTGAAGAGTCGGGATCTATTGACGATGTCATCCCTACAAAAATCAAGGTGAATATTGCGTTTTTTATATCGCAAGTGTACGATATCGTAACAAGTAGTAAAGTGGACCTTTAAGTCCGGATTATCGTTCCCACGAGGATTATACTTTAGCCTTAATTTACTTTTCTAAATCCTATTTGATAAAAGACAAACAAAATTATGGATTTGTTGAAACTATTTAATTTAAACACGTGAAATTAAATTGAATTGAAAACAAACACAATTTATTGAAATTCAAATAATGACGATTCTTAGGGCGGAACAATTTCACCTATTGATCACCTTTATTCCTTAAATCAAGATTCATAAGCTAATATAGTGTTCAATCGAATTATTCTATTGTATTCAATTTACCCCTATCGAGTTCTCATTGAACCTATTTAACTAATTCAATTCCATATCTCTATGCGAATTGACGTTAATCAAACGAAACATTGGTTCTAAGAATTCAATTACGACCGCAATAATTAACATAGGTATCTCTACACATTATGTCAATTTACCGGATTTTACTATTTGGTCTAAACCCTAAACTCGCCTCTCGACTCGTAAAGGATTCACAAAATCATCTAATTAGTGATCAAGTAATTAAATGCATTAAACTCATAATAAAATCAACACATAAAAATATAAAAACAAGAATCTCAAAATAACGAAATAAATGATCCCAATTCGGCTACATTGTTCGCCCTAAAAATAATTTAGTTAGGTATAATGTAAAAAACAAAACATGTAAAAGAGGGACGACATCACTAAATTTGACGGACGTGAAGTTGCCGCCCACTTTCTTCTCTCCCAATTTGCCTTTTGCGTGTAAGTTATAATCTTTAAAATAGCAGTAAGCTTGACTTTGTTTTCCTCCCTGTTGCTAGAAACTTCTCTGTTTACGTGATATTTATAATACAATTCAGCAACAGCAGCCGCCCAAAGTCCTTCTCCTCTCTTTCCTGTAGGCTGTATGTGTGTATTTATCTTTTAATTTGAGCCTCTCACCGTAGAGGGCTGCTCCAATGTATGTATAATAAAATTCCAGCCGCCCCTTTTTTCAATTTCTCCTTCCCTTTCCTGCCGGCACACGTATAGATAATTCAACCCCTTCGGAACCGCCCCAATCTCCCCCCAAGCTCCCGTATATATCTCTCCAGCCGCCGCAATTGTCTCTTCTTCTTTTCCTCTTCCAATTGGTCCCAGCCGTGCTGTTTGAGATGAAATAGGAGACTTCTTTTGATTGGAGTCCAATTAGAGGATAATTGAATTTGATTCCAATTGGAAGTCCAAAAGAAAAGCTCATTTCTGGTATTATATTCTTCAAGCCCTCAAATCTTTTAAGTTAATGCAATTCAATCCTTGAGTCCACTAAATTGTTGCAGCCCATGTATTCTTTGATTCAATGCAAGTCCTTCACTTTTCCAAGTATGAAATTTGATCTCCAAAATAGTAGATTTCATTCGATTTTGTCCTTCTTCCTTTCCAATTGCTTGGAGACAAGTCCATAACTAAAATAAAATAAAATGAACCCAAATTAAGTAGAAATTAATAATTTGACGACATAAAAGTTTAATAATATAGTCCAAATAAGTGTATAAAATACACTTATCAGTGAACAAAATTAAAGGTTTACAAGAATCTAGGAAATAAAGTTTTTGGACAATATTTATAATGTAACACCTTTGTACAATGTACTTCCATAAAATACTCTGCAATATGTTAACACCTTATAATTTATATTTTAGACCCTTTTTAATTGCATCGTATATCCTAGAAAAATTTGAAATGGCAAGAATTGCCATATTTTGAACTTCAACCATTAATGGAGAGGCATAAAAACTAGAATTCTATTGTACAAGATTATAAAAGAATAGTTTTTTTTTCCCCAAAGTCAGCTGTGGAAATTTTTATTCGAAAACACTATTCATATTAGGATCGGATTGAACTGACCAATTCTATTTAGCTCTAATTCACATTAGACTATTTGAGTCTTTGACTTAAGAATTCAACCATTCTAACATTATTAATCAATAGTTTTATCATATAAAACGGAAAATATGAAAGTGAAACACGAAATTTTACATAATAGTTATATTTTTACAATTTATTTAGAAGCACAAAAGAATAGAGTGAAACCAAACTAGCACGGTAAATTCTAGTCCAAACTCAAGAATGTTACTTGTACACACTTTGTACATAATCTCCTACACAACCCTCTCACATGTGTGTGGGGTCTACAATGACCCACACATAGGGGTGGGCAAAAATCGAACCAACCCGACGAACCCGACCGACCCAAACCAACCCGATCGGGTTGGGTCGGTTTTTTTCAATTTTTTTTCTCGGGTTGGGTTCTGGCAAAGCTTAGTGGGTCGGGTTGGGTCGGGTTGTGGGTTAATCCATCCAACCCGACCCAACCCAACCCGTCAATAAAAAAAAAAAAGGGCCATTTTTTTTTCAAACATATTTCAACTAAACCTGCACAGCACTTCCAACATTTCCCCCACAATATAAATCAAAAGCACCGACTTCCTAATTCTCTCTTTCCTCCTCCTTTCTTCATATTTTGCCCCCCATTTTTTTTCTCCTTTTCGGTTTGCATCGGCGATTCAACCTTCAATTCTTTTCCCAAGGTAAATTACCAAGTTTGCATATTTTTTTTTTCCGACTTATTACTAAGATTCAGCCCTCATTTTGCAGACTTTTTTGTACAAACTTATTTAATAGATCATTGAGCATGACCAAGAAACATATTTAACCTCTCATTTCTTCATTTTCACTACTTTATTTAGTGGCTACTCGTTTATTTCCATATATTCATTTATTTCTTTTAGATTCTCATTTTAGTTTTGATTTTCTTGTTGAAAATTTGAATTGAGACATGAGCTGAAACATTGTAATTTAGAACTAGTTAATGGAAATCATCGATACAAACCGACCAACCCAACCCAACCCGACCGACACATAATTGGGTTGGATTGGGTTGGGTTTCAACATTTACATGGGTTGGGTTGGGTTGGATTTCGAACAAACCGATAATGTTGGGTTGGTTTTGGGTTGGGGCAAAAACCGACCCAACCCAACCCATGCCCACCCCTACCCACACACATGTGAGAGGGTTGCGTAGAAGATTGTGTACCAATGTGTGTAAGTGTAGCAATGTTGTTCAAGAAATTAATTTGGAACATAATTTCCTTTGACTTAAATTTTAATATAACTTTTTAGTTGAATCAAATAGAGATTTAGTGTCTACCCTTTTTTAAGTTGAAACATAAGCGTAAATAACATGAAGTGAGATGCAATTAATTAAGTTTGCGGGGAATAAATAATATGAATCATGCTACATGTGACATTTTATTATTGGTCAGTTTAAAATACAGTCAATTGTTTCATTTAATCATCTAATATCACAGGCAATTATGTTAAATTTTTTTGTCAAATTCTTAAGGTAAAGTTGCTTTATCCAAATAATATAGATCAAAAGGTCAATAGAATTTTATTTGAAAAAATTGACCTAAAATATGCATGACCCATAATTGGTCAACAAGGCCTCGAGGGCAATTTTGGAAACAAGTTCTTAGCCTATCCGGATATTTTATTTAATTATGTAATAATTTTCTTTGGGACCAAGTTTTTGAGAGGTTACGTGCGGTCCAAGATCTGGCTTAAGGTGTAATTAATCACCAAGTAGGAAATGATTTGGAATACAAAAATTGCGACCATTTAGTCCTAATTTATTGCACAAGTGGCAAGTTTGTCCTTAATCTTTTAAAATGAGTAACTTAACTATCAACCTTTTATTAGAGTTGTAAAGACCGAAACTTTCTATCTTTTCTAAATCGTTTGATGACCCTCACATGTTGAAATTGTGTTATCGACTTCTACTAATACTTAGAAACTCGAAGTGACATATTTTCATCAGAGACTACTCAAGCATTAGACGAGTTAGACAGTTCCTAATTTATTGTAGATGCCCCAATTTTAAAATTATATTTTTTTCACTTTATTTTTCTTACGAAAATTGTGTCTGTAATTAATAACATTAAACAAAATAAATAATGTTATTTATCTCTAAAGGGTATCATCGAAAGTCATGAACCAACTTGCTAATAGAACAGTAGAGTAGATGTCAATGATTCGATTTTCATGTCTAGGAAGTCACATTTGGCACTTGGAGCGTCTTAAATATTTTGCACGACATTTATAGCTTTCAATTTTGTTTATATTTTAATATTATATAGTTAATTATTTGAACCAGTGTCCTAAAAAGTAGTGTCTAGACACGAAGCGGGAGCAAAATATCTCGCTTCGGGTTTTTTTTTCGCCTGCGCTTTTTTACATTTTCAATGTTTTTTACGCTTTTTCTCTTTAAATTATTACATAATTTTTAAAATTGATTTAAAATTTTTAAATAATATTAAAATAAAAAGATATTTTGTTTACGCTTTTTAACACCTAGGTCGAAGATTGGTCTCCATGCTTCGCTACGCTTTACACTTTTTAGAACTCTGATTTGAATTAAGAGTTAGTTCTTTAACCCCTGTCCTGCTCGTAGTTTACAAATTCATATCCTTCAAACGTATTTTCACCAACATATTTTATCAATTTTTATCAAAATTTATTAGAATTTTAATTTTTATCTATACCAAACAATGCTTAATATTTTAGCAACTTTTATATTGGTAGGTCGAAGCATCACAAGCAGAAAATATAAAAATCTTGTGGTTTGTTTTTTAAGAAAAGAAAAATAGTATTATTTTAGTACATAAGTACAATATATTAAAATATTACAGAAATTACTTTTCAAAATTAAAAATTAAATATGTATGCATATATTCTATTCAATAACGTTTTTTCCTTCAGTGGTATCCCAGCGGGGCAGGATATTCCTTTAGCTTGTGTCCTTCACATTGAATGTCCTGCAAATTAAAGGAAATTAAAGTCATTTTCCACAAATTATTATTCATTATCACGAAATTAAACTGAATTATAGAATATTAATAAAAAATTAAAAATTTATACATTATACGGTTCAAATTCCTTTCAATACTTAGACCAAACGTTCACTTTAATAATTATATAAAGAAATTTTTGTCACGTTCTAATTCTTAGAAAAAGTGTGTTTATTACAGGGCCAATGTTAGCATCTCTCAATAAATAAAGACTTTATCGATTTTGGTACTATATTGATCAATTTCGAAGTATTAAAAATATCTTTGACGAATAGCAATAGGGAAATGAAAATTTTCTTACCGATGCAAAGTGATTAAGGTCACGATGGTGCGCCTCGTCAGCCCTGATAACCGTGACGACATCTTTCAAAGTTGATTCTGGTGGCAACTGCCAGTAATCAATGGCGATCGCCGGCGCAGGTCTATTTTCAACAAGGCCCTTCTCCAAATCAATTAGAAATTCAGTGTATGAATTCACCGCCTCTTCTTCAAGATAGCCTGTTATGCGATGAGCAAGTTTTGGGGAGACAACATAGGACACGAAATAGGCATTTGCAAATACACCTTGGACAGCAAATACTAGGGCTCTCTCGTACCATTTGGGTTGGTATAATTCTAAGAATGTCATTAGATGCATTCTCTCATTTTCTGCTTCTTCAAGAAGGGCTTTGATCCATCCACCGCTATGCTCAAACCGCCGGAGCGACTTAAAGTGTAGAAGCATCCCGCCTACCATGCCCGGGACGGCTGCCACCGTCTCTAGCAACATAGCGTGGCACATGTGGCGTCTCTACAAGAAATTATAAGTCGGGAATTTAGAAATATAAGTGAATAAAAAGTAGTTGACAATTATCCAAAATTGTGTACTAAATATGAATGATACTCAAAACTTGTTATCAAGAATGGACATGATTGGCAAGTTTTAATGTGGTTAATAGAAAATGGTCGTATAACCTGAAAAAACAAATAGGTGGGGAACTTGAGAGATTGAACGGTCCAATAGGCAAATTTGTCCATGAACGTAGTTGCCTTGTGGTGCTTCGTCACATCAATTGAAGTGTCCGCTTTATACGTCTCCCATGGCTGAAAAAATGCAAATTCATAAACTGATCATGAAGATTGACCATAAATTGTGGTTTCTATTCTATTTCATCACACCAAATGACAAAATTATTGAAATTCCAGGATACGTACCCGAAAACAATTCCATCGCCAGGGCGAGCCATCCTCCTTGGTCACTCTAGACGGAGGCACCCCCCAATAGCTGCTAACAACAGCCTTACCACTCTGACCATCGACGTTTTCAACGTTGGAATCGAATTTCACAACTTGAGCTGGCTTGTCTTCTTTGGCACCTTTAGAAGCTAGGTTACTACTATAGTACCTTGCCTCAAAAATGTGAGTGATTCCGGGTCCACAATTCTTGGAGGCATAATTCATCGAATTACCAAACGATGAAAACCTCGACTGCAGCTGCCGAAAACCCATTCCGGTAATCGCACGTTGACTCATAAGGGATTTTGAATATAGAGAGAAATAAACACAAAATATTTGGAGAAAATTTGAATTGTATTTTGAGCTTTGAGTTTGGTATGAATGTCCGAAGGATGTAATGATCTTATATAGTGCTGTAAAAATATCTGTGTTTTGAATAGTTTTGAAAGAGACCATAAATTCAATACAAATACTTTGGGAGGCTGGAATTGATTAATGATTGGTATACAATAATTGAATGTGGTTTGATATTTTATGGTCAAAATTAAGACTCCAATTTTGACACGTCTCTGCCAGTTGAAGTTGACAAGTCAGGGGAAATATGTCATCGTGATGAAGAATTGTTAGACTTTGATACGTAACAATGATATGCCTTGACTCCATTGTAACGAGATTTTGAAGGAAAACGTATTTTCCTTGATTGAAAAAATTAAGCCCAAACAAATACTATATATTGGGTTTAAAAAGGCCAAAAGACCAAATGTGGGAAGGATATCGAGCCGCTCAAGCGGCTCAACTCATCTACTAACGATCTTCCCTTGACTCGCTCAATCGAAATTTGACTCAACTTGCATTTTTCACTCATGACGAATCTCACGCAAAAAAAAAAAAAAAAAAAATTGCTTCTCAATTCAGCTTAGCTCATGCATACAGCTCTTCTAGGATGCAAGTCGAGTCTGCGAGTGATGTAGAACATATTGTTGAAGAATTTGATCAAAAGAGGGAAAAAGTAATAGTGTAGAGAGAACATTTGAATTCCGATTAATACAATTTCGAAAAGAGGACGACGATACGAGTAAAGCACATAGTTATACTATATACACGATGGATTTCGGCCATCCGAATTCATTTAGGACTCGAAAATTATTTCTTAAAGTTTTAACACTATTTTTGTCATTTAATTTATTTCGAATTCTTTTTTTTTTTTTTAGTTTTATTAAACTAGGTTTTCATGTAAAGTCATATAAGTAAAGGGTTATCTCATTGTTTTTTATTATCTTTCAATTAATAAAATTCTTTAATTTGTTTTTTTCATAATTTGGTGGATTTCAAATTTCGTATTCTCAAGATTTTCACTTGAATTTCTTTTTCGCGCTGCGTCAGCGAGTTGCTCCCTCCACTTAGCATCCCTATCATGCGCCAATCAACTAAGACGACTTATATTGTTAAATCACGAGAAACTAAAAAAAGAGAGAACAAAAATTATGTATTACTTTATTCGGAAAATAATCGTAATTAATTTATGCTTTTATCGAACTTAATTCCTGATTGTGTCACTATTGAAAAAGACCATACGTACAGGGCCAAAACGCATGTCACTTATCGTCAACTATTTTACATACCATGTATCCAATGAACTACACTTACTTATTGTGAGAAATAAAAAGGAAAATGAAAATACGAAACCAACCTTTTGCTTCTAGTGCACGCAGATAAGGCGTGAAATAACAATTTTGAATAAAACATTTCGAAGTTCACCGGGAAGAGTTCAAGAAACTTGGGAGTCACGTCAACTGGTCAACTTTCTAGACAATATAAATTGTCACATGATTCATACCCAAGTGTACATACCATAGTATATTTCCTACCTATTTCCTTTTTATTTGTCTCCTTTTATCCAATTTTTGTCAGAGATATTCTGCGATCCAACATGTAATAAAGCTTAAGTTGAATAGTAAAGGATTGAAAATTCGGGTCTGTTATTTTGTGACGAATTTGTATTAATTTGTTCTATTTAATTATGTGTTGGGCTATCGTTGGAATTTTAAATGCTGTTGATTGTCCCACTTTTATTTATTTAATTAATTGCCTAATAACGTTGAATTATTTTATTTTCAAAATAATTGTTGTAACTTGAATATACAATGACCTGCAATTCATGTTTATATGAAAATATTACGGATATTTCATATAAAAAATTATATAAATATATGGGCTAGTGCGAGTCTTAACAGTTGTATCAGTAAATAAGGAAGGGGAATAAGTAGTCATGTATGGATAGAATTTGGTAGGGGAAAAGTTCTTCGTTTGACTTGTTCGTAAGTTTGAATCAAAGAACTTTCAACCTTTTTTTTTTCTTTTGGGTTTCTACTATTTTTATCTTTACAATAACCAACAAAAATTCATAGAAAGAAGCTACTCTTACCAAAATTAAGGATGGTGTTACCCCTCAAATCCGAAATCTCAGGTCAGATCACAACATACACAGCCATGTATGCAGCGGTCAGTGTGGATAGTCACACAAGGGCTATGGAGGCTATTGAGGCTGGTCGGGGTGCCTTAAATTTGGGGATGGCAACGAGGATGACAAAGTAACTCGGGGGCAGCCAAAATTCGATCCTACGTGGAATGAAGCCACGTGGTATGACATGTGAGCAGATGGTCAAACACACCAGTCAAAAGAAGATCCAATAGGCCAAACACACCAGTAAAGAGGAACAGGCCGATGCCCTCACACTTCTCCAAAGGATGAAGCTGCGTAATGTGGGTGAGGACCTCGGATCTCTCAGAAGCTGCCTCCAACTCATCCGAAGCTCATGAAGCCAACGCTGCCTCTCGAGACAGATTTGGAGATCTATCAGAAGTGATTGACGGAACACTTGTAATAAAAGTTTGTCAGTATGCGGCCTATTGTATAGGGCGGCTGACCATTTATCAATGTATTAATTGTATGAATAGACAATGATGTGAAACCTTAGTTAGAGAGATGAGGCCACGTGGTTCCGATTCAACGGTCATCACGTCGGCCAATTCATTATAATTAGGTCTTTTTTGTAATGAAAAGAGGGGTTGGGTCATTGAGAGAAGGAGGACAATCATATATTTAAAATATACACTTTAACTCTTGAGGAAAAAATATGAACATTTTATTTATCCTTCCACATATTCCTACTTTGTTATTACATAGACTAGTTTAGTTTCCATCAGGCAATCGTTGTTAGCGCGGTTGCTTTTGCTCCATCCTCCGGAATTTGAACATTTTCGTCTCTCGTCGCTAAGTACCTCCCTCGTCCATCTTCTTCGTGCTACCATCATCATTCCAGAAGGAACGCCCCGAAATCGTACTTGAATTGAGGTGAGTGGGTCCGGCATCTGTTAAGCTCATTTTTTGGGATCAACAGATGGCTTTTTGAGTTTAAATTTGAATTGATTTTATGCTAAGAGAGATACTCGATGTACGAAAGCAAGCAAAATTTGATGGTTTTCTGTTGCTTTATTTATTTACCTTTTTTTTTTACAAATAAATTGAACAATAAAAATAGTTTAAATAAATAGGTTTTTATTACGTGCTTGTTTGACATGACTTTTGAAAAATCAAAAAGAATTTTTGAGATTTAAAAACTATTTTTGAACTCGCTTGACTAATTTTATAAAAGTGCTTCTTCTAGTTAGATGAGTTTTTAGATGAAATTGATCTAATGCAACTTTCTCTAAAAAATATTCTGAAAAAGAAATATCTTTTAGAAATTGATTTCCAAACAAAAAAATAAGATATATTCCTCAAGAAACTCTTCTACAAAAGCAAAAACAAAAATTATGTCAAACGGGTCCTACATATTTGCAAAGCTTTGATCAAGACAACTATGAATAAAGATAAGTGTAAAAACATGATTGACAACCATGCGTTCTTAAAATCTAAACATGTGATGTAAAAAATAGTTTTTTTAAATGAATGAGTATGATGATACCAAATAAGATGTTGTAAACCAACTTTGTCAACAAACATTGTATATGTAACATGATTTAGACAATTATAGCCATTCTATTTAGCCCCCTGTTCGACAATCATTTTGTAGAAAACGGAGTTTTGAATAATGGTTTTTGAGAGAATGTGTGATTAAAAAGTTTGGAAAAATTCTGAGTTTACGTATAGAATATTTTATTGTATGAATGTGTAATTGAAAATGAGTATATAGAAAAAAAGAGTTTGAAAAAAATTGTTTGTCAAACGGGTTTATATTTTGTTTATGTTTCCTTTGTCCATTCTTACCACCAAACTATGTTTTGAAAGCAAAAAATTGAACTATTTTTCATGAATTGTATTGCACTCCAATCTTAAAATTATTCATCAATTTGATTGCTCAACTCGCTAAACGAGAATGGTTCCCAAAAGTACAAGTTGTCTACCTAAGTAAAAAGGTTATTTGACAAATTTTTTGATAAAAAAATGATGAATTATATGTCTGTAAAATTGATAAAAATTATGAGTTTCATAAAACTCGTAATTGAAATTGATAGTTGATATTGCCGTCAACATTTTATCAAGTTTTTAAGCAGACAAGCACTAAATTTCGACTCATAACCCAATTTCAAAATATCTCATTTGCCAACCTCAATAATTGAGATAGAGATAATATCAGTTCAAAAATTTTCCACAATGCATTATGCACCTCTCACTCTAGGAATATCCTCTCTCTCTCTACTCCAAACTTCTTCCTCTCTCACACTAAAATTCGGCCACAAAATTCAAGAACATAGTTTTGCAAATGACAACAATTGGAGAAGTCTTTGTCGTTTCATCTTCTGGCTCAGGCCATTTGTTTCCTTGTATTGAACTATGCAAAAAACTTAGTCTTCGGAACTACAAAGCCACCCTTGTCCACCCCTCTAACACATCAGCGGCCCTGGACTCCGCCCTCGACGACCACCGTCACTTGATCGGAACGATCGAAATCACCGCCCCGATAAGAGGGCCACCCACATCCAACACTTCCCCACAACAAATGGGCTTGGAACTTGAGGCCCACCTCTCATGTAGGTCCACTGGGCCAAACTTGGCCCACCAAATGTGTGCCATAATTGACTTCCAAATGGGCTGGACTAAACACATATTCTGGAAACACAAAATTCCGGTTATCAGCTTATTCACTTTTGGCGCGTGTGCGGCATCCATGGAATGGGGCGCATGGAAGTCAAACGCAAATGAAAACAAACTTAATCCGGGTCAGAGTCATAGTATACCCGGCTTACCAGAAGAAACGCACATCGCATATCGGGACCTCACGCGCCACCATAATCGGCAGGCAAGGACATCCACCGGCGGAGGAGGTGGGCCACCTAACCCAGGAGACCAGCCGCCGTGGGTTCCATTAATAGAGGGCTCAATCGCTTTAATGTTCAACACGTGTGATGGTCTAGAGGGGGTACTTTTCAAAATGCCCAAGTCAAAGCACCCTTTTTCCATTTTGCCCAAAAATTTTAACCATTCACCACAATAGCCTTCTAAGGCTGAAAAGACGAAATTACCCTTAAAATGTTATATAAATTACAAAAAATGGTATTGTTTGAAAAAGACAATAATACCCTGTTTAAATTATAAAGAATTTCAAACACTTCCTACGTAAAATTTCGAAACCAATTCACTTTCTCCATCTGTTTACTCCAACACAGATAAAAATTTATCAAACGCTCAATAAGGAAATATTTCACAGCCATCAGTGAAATCGGTAAGCATATTTTTACGTATTTTTGATTTCGTTTTGGTTAAGTACATTATTTTAATCTTTAAATCTTATGTATATGAAAATTTTATGATCTATAATCGACTTTTTTAAACAAAAACGAGAAAAAAATTCATCTGCATGAGATTTTCAGATCTGTGATGGAAGAAGAAAACCAATTCCACACGACTCCGACGTCCGGGGAGTCTGGGCCCAGACGCCCGGAAGTCTGGGCCCACTCTCCCGGGAGTCGGGCCCGACGCCCGAAGTCCGGTAGTCCGGGCCCGAAGTCCAGTGTCAGGCTCGGACGTCCGGCCCGGACACCGGACGTCCGGGCGTCCGGGCCCGGACGTCCGGACGTCCGGGGCGGTGCACCCTCGACGGTTTTTTTTTTCCACGAACATAACAAATATATATTTTTTTTTAATGCAGCAGATATGGTTGCAATCCCGGTTCTTTACTTTGGTGAATTTGAAGATAATGGAAATGGTCAATGGGTCTGGAAATGGACAGGTGATATACATGGAAATGGTCAAAGTTCACTTAAAATACTTCTTGATCAATAAATTCTGGACACAAAGATTAGTAAAATAGTTTTAAAAAGGTTAGGAGATAATAATGTTGATTAATTAATTGCATGACCATAGACTTAAACAATATATAATTAGAAATAAGTGTTGCAATAATACGGGGGGGCATTAAATAAATAGTATTAGAAAGACTTGGCAAGAAAAGGAATGATTGTGAAGAGAGACATGGATAAGGTAATTAAATAAATTAGAGAAATGGGACCATAGACAAAATTTCATCCAATTCTTATGAGGCACTAGTTGTTTAGATTGTGACAGGATTATTTCATGATTTGATAAACTCCAATTTCGATATATTTAGGTCTCCAAGCTATCGATTTAGGAGCAAGTAAGTCTAAAGGGACTGTATTGTACGGTAACGTTGATAAGAACACGTCGTGCACAGACCACTTGTGATTGTGGTATTTTTGTACAATCTGATAGTCAAAAACTATTTTTAGAAATAAAGTACGGGATTTTTTTTTTTTTTTTTGTAAGAAACAAGAATATGAGAAATGTCTTGCCTTTTCTTTTTGTTCTTTTCATTCTTCTTATCATCTTTAAGATCGATTTTGTGCAAGTGACAAGACAATTTAACATAAAAGTAGACTGTGTTTTGTCCAAGTAAACGTGTGTGAATCCAAATTGATAGTTTGGAGATCTAAAAGCCAAGATTTTTTTATCGGAGAGCCTAATGCTACAAGTTACAATGTTTGGGGACCATTGTTGCAAATTTCCTTGAAACCCAACTTTAAGATAAGAAATATAAAGATGTGGTTGAAATTAATTTTAGATTTTGATTGAACAAAATAAGTAAATTATAAATAATTTTTACTTTTACAAGAACGGAGGCAATTTTGATAACTCAAATCGTGGAGTTAACGAATATCACGACTCAGCAAGACCATTATTGGCTTCTTACTTAAATTTTACGACATGCGTTGATTATTTACATTGTTCATTTTCCTAATCTTCGAGTTGTTGATGGTTGAAAATTTTATTTAGCTTGGGAGCACACTAAACATTTTTTTATTAACCACTAGGTTTGAAAATTGACTATCGATGTAGGAATTAATCTAAGTGTACAATATTCTTTGACAACAATCGTTGGCAACCATGTATTGTCAAAATCCTAGTATGTGATGTAGAAAATAGTTTTTTAAAATGGATGGATATGATGATGTCAAATAAGATGTTGTCAACCAGTGTTATCGATGAGTATTGTACATGTAGTATGATTCATCGATGTAGTGTGACAAACACCAACTCTACGATGTGAAATGGTCTTAGCGCAAGATTGAATAAGTTCAGCACAACATGAAGTTAGAGTTGAATAAGGGAAAATAAAATTGAATATGTCTATCTATTTCAAAGTATTTCTTTTTTCTTTTACGGAAAGTAAGTCAAGATTTATTTTTTTCAAAAAAAGGCAAAATTTATTACGTAGTTAAACTTTGTACCCGCAAAAATAAAATGTAAAATTGACTTTTGATTGTGGAAATGATAATCAATTTTAGTGCTATTTATGTTAATCTCCTGAATGCAGTCCTAAGAGGGCCCATATACATACTGGACTGGACTCCTTTCCCAACTATCTTGCTTTGTGGAAAAACCAAATGATCATTTGAGGGTATTTATTTTTTCCAAAAAAATGTTATTTATTTATATTATAATTGAGATACAATTTTATAATTTGAAAGTCCCTCAAAATTTTTGAAAAGAAGGCACGTTAATTTTCATTAATTTTCTTTGTGGCCCTAATATTTATTTAATGGATTTTTTTGAAGTTTTTACGAGGGTCTGAAAAACGAAAAGAAATTTATAAAATCTCTTCTAGATTTGCATTGATTTTATACTCATATTTATATAAAGTTGTCGAAAATTGTTCTGGACAAAAATACATTGTAATTCCATTGGCAGAGGGCAACTAGCAATGTCTTGTTGAAGGTCGTAGGGCAACAAAGAAGAAGTTTTGTATTAGCATCGCGTGCACATAATAAACATCAGTTGATCTCATATATAACATGAATGTTTTGTTGTTATGAAAAGTGGAATACTCTGATACCAATTTATTGTGAGAAAATAAGAGATTAAGCCACAATATGAAGGAAAGATCACAAGAACAATGTAATTTTGTAGAGAATTGAAATCTTATTATAATGTGGAGAGAGAATATAAATATTATGTGCTTATGATTTATCTAATTTCATCTAAAATACAATGGTTAGCTAAATATATATAGGGAACAAATAGCGAAACAGATGGGAGGCGCCGCTATGCTGGGCCAAAATTGTCGTGGTGCCACAACACTAACTTTCGGATCTTTTACTCCAAAAATCTTGATTTTTTTATCCCAATGTCTTCTTCAAGTGCAACACAAATTTCTACTCCCATGGACTTTCAAATAGAATTTCAATTAGAATTTGTCAAGTAAACTTGACTAGAATTCAACAATTGCATTCCAAATAGAATTCTTCTTAATGTGCACTTTAACAAAGAATTTGGAGTTACACCCAAATTTTAACAATTTCCACATTGACATGACTTAACTACAATGAACACAACTTCAAAAGAATTCTCCACCTGAAGACAAATTTCACTGTAAAGAATAAATTTAATCTTTTCAATGAAAACCATGAAAGAACTTATTCATCAATAATTCCAACCAGAAATATTCTCAACCTCTGCTACCCCAACTAGGGGCAAAAGTGATCCAATGACTACCAAACAAGGTTGAAACAAACTTTATAGCAGAATCCACTGAATATAACAAACGAAGGATCTTAACTAGAATCAATACCCTTAACTGCATTCAAACTATTAACAGAATTGTATATATGTGAAATCTTATGGCAAAAAACGTGTCTATTTCTAGCAATTGAATACGATGACATCGTCAATAATGGCAGCAAGACAAATTTATACATATCTTCAAAATTCAACTAAGATGGATTCTTAAACGAAGACTCCAAATTAGATTCTAACGGTACAGAAGTCAACTCTAAATTTACCAGATTTCTTAAAATATGTTGATTACTTGAAGATTCTGTATCACCCTTCAAGATATATAAACGATATTTTTCATGTCCCATCAACACATCACGAGCTACTTTGATAGCTTTCAGAACTCCATCTTCAATAGTGTACTTATACCATTTTGAATCAAGAGTACTTAAGAAGATAAGATTTTTCTTCGGATCTAGAACATGTCTCACTGTATCAAGTGTTCTAATCGTCTCATCAAATATCTTTATCTTGACTCAACCAATACCAGCTATTCAACAAGGTGTGTTATAACCGTCATCACAATACTTTTTGAAACTTCTTCATATGTTGAAAATAATTCCCGATTAGGTGACATGTGAGAAATGTAAGATGTATCCAAAATCCAAGCCTTATTAGGATTGGAGTTGTAATCACACGTAAGTAGAAGCTCTCCATCACTGCTAGTATTTTTTGCAGTACTTGCTTCTCCTGAAGTTTTTGATTGTTGCAGTTGATTTTGATTTATTCTGTAACTTATAACAATCGTTTACCAAGTGCCAATTTTTCTTGCAATAATTATAAATTTTGAAATTAGATTTTGATCGGCCCCTCGAACGACTATCATGAACAATGAGACCATCTCCATAATTCCCAGATGCTACAAGATGTTTTATCTTTTTATCTTTTTTTTAATATAGAGCATCGTATACTTCTTCGATGGTGAGAGTATCACGACTATATACAATCATGTCTCTAGAAGACATGTATGATGCGGGCAACGAACACAACAAAATCAATATCAATTATTCTTCATCATATTTGACCTCCAAGGTCTTCAAATCAGGGACGATTTTTTTTTTAAAAACAGTTAAGTGATCCTCAAGAGAAATACCTTCTATTTATCCATGTTCTAAAAGTCGCGCAAATGAACCGCCTTGGCACGACGCATGTCGTAAACGCGTCGAATTTAGGAAATGAGGGGAAAATGCGTTTCCATCTAAAAGGCGCGCTTAGGCGTGTACAATGCGCGCCCAGGCGTACATTGTCCCGTCTAATCCCCCCCCCCCCACCCCCCTCCTTTTAAAATCTATTTTTTTTTATCATATATTAAAAAATTTATTTTTTTATATAAAAATATATTTAATGCCTTAAAAATACGAAACGCATTATGACACTTATTTTTCGCATTGACAAGCCTAAACATGTGATTCTTGATTTTCGATCTCGACGCATCGCAACGCATTATGCATTTTAGAACACTGCTATTTATACAACGAGAATATTGATGTTGCTTCAGATGCAATTTGCTAGTAAGACTATTCGTCATGCATAATTGCTCCAATTTTAACCATAAAGCAATGGTTGACTTCTCCTTCAAAACTTCCCGTAGAATATTATGGGAAAGATGAAGACATAATTGAGATAGGGCATTTTGATCCCTTCGTTGTTTCTCCTCTATAGTCCAAGCTGTGAGCATCTTGTCAATCCCAACAATGCATCGTCCAAATCCATCTGAGGGAGTGCCGCTTGCATCTTTACCTGCCACAAAGAGAATCTCATATTGCGATCTAATAGCGGAGTATCATATTTCATTGTGGCCATCATAAAAAATTCCGATCTTCCCAAGAATTTCAACACCAAAAACTCTGATATCGCTTGTTATAAAAATTGGAATGCTTTGATATCAGTTTGTTGTGGGAAAATAAGAGATTAAACCACAATATGAAGCAAAGATAATAAGAATAATGTAATTTTGCAAAGAATCAAGCTTTATTATAATATAGAGAGACAATACAAAAATTATGTATTTATGATTTGTCCAACCTCAACTAAAATACAATAAAGAGCTAAATATATATAGAGAACAAATATGAGACGTCCAAACCCTTATTGTAGAGTTATAGTTGAAGTAGAATGCCAAAAAAAAAAATCCAAAATCGAAAAGGACAGAAAAAATCGCGCAAGGGCTAAACAAACTGGCAACACCACAACGCCTAGTGCTTTACTCCAAAAATCTTAATTTTCTTCATCCCAATATCTTCTTCAAATTCAACACAAATTCCTACTTCCATTGTACTTCTAATTGAATTTTAATTAGAATTTATCAAGTAAACTTGAAATTCAACAATTGCATTCCAAATAGAATTTTTCATAATGTGCACTTTAATTAGAACTCTCAATTATCTTCAACAAAGAATTCTAATCACACCCAAATTTAGTGATTGCAAGAAATCTTGCTACGATAGGATGAAGTTGATTTACTAATTTTTATTTCACGAGCATATCGTTTTTTTTTATTCTATTTAATTCAACGATAACATTAAATCCATTCTAAATCGACGCGAGATCAAGCTCATTTTTAAAATATGCAGCTTGGCTCTTGCTTATTTGACCTAATACTCACAAAACTAATCATTTTTCGAAATCCCTTCAAAAACAAGTTTCCCATTTCATATACTTTGGCAATGGTACGTGCCAATCAAGCTGTAGTTCGCTTACACTTTCTATTATTTAATACGTTTAAAAGAAACTTGAATATGGGCATTAAAGTATTCTCCAATAATACAAACGATTGGAGGGTCTCGACAAGTAAAAGAGTTTAGAAAAGAAATATTATTTGTAATCACTTACTATCATAGTCGTCTTACGATACATATATGTGACGGTTAATGATTTGATACATGATCGTCATATATATGTCACGTAAGACGACTGCGATAATGAACGATCGCAAATACCATTATTCGATAGAAAATGGTTTCGTAATATCGTGATATTTATGTGCACTAAATGACTTATATTACTCTAAAATCTTTCCTTTTTATATCTGTTTTCTGGCTTTAAATCCCAAATTGCAGGGAACCAAAGGTGGAAATGCAAAACTTGTTTATGCAGTTAGCAACAGAAGATTGATCCAACGTTATTCATGTGTAACTTTCCCTGAATATCTGTCACCATTTGTTTATTTAATACTCAATATATGAATATATAGTCATGTTTGGTGTAGAAACAAATTTATTTATTTGTTTATTTAATTTAATCTTTCAATACGTTTTCACGGTCATATTTAGCCCTTTTTTGACATCCATTTTTTTTCTCATTCTCCTTCTCATTTTTTTTAATCTTTCTTCATTTCAACCACACATTTTATCAATAAAATAATATTACACATAAACCCAAAAAATTCTCCTTACTTTTTAACAACACATTCTTCCATCCATCACTGTTCCAAATCAAATTCTTCTCAAAATGGGTGTCAAACATAACTTTAGTCGAAGACCTCAACACAAAAAATGAATAATGACGAAACTTGAACTCGGTACTCATTCCTACTTTGATAGGGTGTTGAATTGTCTAGAAGTTTAAGTTATTGAAGAGAAGATGTATTTATCTATTTGAATCAAGTTTACATGTGTCTTTTTATACCCAATCTAAGTCCAAGTAAAGGGAAAATCGTTCCATTAAGTAAATAACTAACATAAAACTTTGTCAAATCGTACAACACAAATTCTAAAATGACGAGAAGGGTTTGTTTCCTCATCTCGGATATTATCACTTTTGTCAAGTTTTCAAGATAAAGAAATATTTTGGATCAAGTTGCATAACCAATGTGAACTACTTGTATTACCAAACTAGGAAGTTGGTGAACCAAAACAGCAACTCAAATTGAAGTAATCCACTTTAAAAATAGAATGTACACTCGGAAGTATTCATCTCCTACTTCTAAACATGGCCAAAGGGCCATCTCCCATAATCCCATTGCTTTTGGCAGTCTCATTAGGCCTCCTCCTTAAGGGCAACTTCCAATTCAATCTCCCAATAATTTCTGAAGCGGAAAATGCAATCTTTACATTTGTTGTATTCATACCATTTCTTGTTCTCCTCACAATTTTCTCTGCAAGTACAACCCATACAATTGTGGTGCCTCTTGCACTAATCCTGATCATGTACACAGTCACTACAATGCTTCTTGGCCCTCTCGTGCTGATCTTGATCGTTTATATCGCCAATTCTTGCTCGGGTTTCTTGAAATCTGACGGAGAGGAACTCGGGTGGGGATTCATGCTAGTTCTTGTGTTTTTTGTGCTAAATTGGGTGGTGTCCGATGCAGGGCGACAATGGGGAGTCCTCGTGATGGCTATATTGATTTATATTTTGTATCATTTCGTCGACAAATCTTGAGCAGCAGAATTGTTAACTATGCCTCTATACGTAACATTCTATAAGAAAATGTATAGGGGAGCTATTAAGGTTAGTAGGGAACTATCGTGCAGCTTTTGAGTACGGAAAAAAGTAATTTATAAGTTTAAAAGGAGTGTAATAAGAATCACGAAACATGTAAATGATGGTTCCTATACAAGAAAGCAATTCTATTGTCCATGTATGCATTTTTGTGCCTAATTTCACATTTCAAATAAGGTTTTTCAGTAGTCTTTTCTTCAACTTGTTTCGAGGTCTGTCTAAGTTTAGCTTATGTGTTTCTTTGTCATACGGTTGGTTAATTATGACGGTACGACGAACCGGTTGGTTCAGTCATTAGAATGCTTCCTGAATCTGGCATTTGATGAAACTGTTTTTTGGTCAATGCCTTTTGTCCAAATATCATGCTAAAAAATTTCAGTTATTGATGGAAATATAAAAATTAAGGGAGTTCCGCAAATTTCAACAAGGTGGTTGGAACTAGAATTTTTGTTGAGAAGAAACGGAAGAGGGCAGAAGATTTAGAACTCTTAGCAGTCTCAAAGTCCGTAAGATCCCACGAACATAACATCAAAATTCGGCATGGTTGTTCTTTCTCCAGGGCCCTCAAATCGGCGTTTAGGCAAAATATAGAAGGGAGAACGACCTCGTAGTCTTTAATCACATTAACCAGCAATGTGAACTGCGTAAAATATGTTCTTTTGGCACTTCTTTGCGGCCCTCCCCTTGTAGATTTTGCGAAAGGTAGAATAGCATATTTTCGATACCATTTCTATTCCTTTGGACTCACGCGTTTCTTGGACAAAAACATCCCAACACGGAATCCTGAAGAGAAGAAAACTGTCAGCAAAAGGATTTGGACTTCCATTTCTTCCACACTCCCTCAATCCTTAACAAACACAGCACCTCAAAATACATTTGGTTGTCTTACTCTAGATACAACATCAACCTACTAACCTTAAAAAAACATTGACTATAGATATTGGCTTCATATACTTCTCCAGGAAGAGTTCTTCAGATCATTCAGTGATCCAATTGGGGCTGGGGCTTCCTTCAGTTCATGTCCCTGATAATGAATGTTCTGAAATCATTACAAATACACCTTAAGCATCTAAACCAAATTGCTTAGATAATCAGGCCATATAGTTTAATGTGCGTACCGATGCAAAATGCTTAACATCGTGGTGGTGAGCCTCGTCTGCTCTAACCACCATGACTACATCGCGAAAGAGTTGAGTTTGGTTGCGGTCGATGGCAATGGCCGGAGCAGGAACATTCTCAATTGTGCCCTTGTCCAACTCTTTCAAGAACTCGGTGTATGAGTATTGCTGATGTAGGACAACTAGTTTTGGAGTTTGAAGAAGTGCTGGACAGAAAATTAACAAAAAAAATGACCGAGCCAAGGGCAATTTTGTCATTTGTCGTAACGGTGTCGGAATGGACTGAAATTTGGCTTGTTGATTGGAAAGGGCCCAAAAATTGGACTCGGGGCATAAGCCCGAGATCTCGGGATTTTAACCAAATTCCTTTGTTTAGGCCTCCGAATAATTAATTTCCATCTTTTCCATATTGAATTTTAGCTATTTTTGAAACGTTTTACTATTCTATGTTTTTAGGGTTTCTTGTAATGCCCATTTAAAGGCTTTTTGAACGTTTCCAAATCATTATTGATTGCATATAAGTGTCGTTCTTGAAAAATTCTAGTTTTCTTATTTTCAAGATTTACGCTGGTAAATCTTTTACTTCCATTCTGCGTCAATTGCCTCATCTTCCAAATGAATAATGTTATTTGTACATAAAGAGTTACATAATGGTATATATACAAATGAGATGTCAAAAAGAGAGTGAGGAATGTTCTTCTTCTTCTTTTTTTTTTTTAAAAAAAATTTGTTTGAAGAAATTCTCAGCCGGTCGTATCTCACCACATCACATGTAATGTAAACTATTATATATGTGTAACACAACCGCTTCCAAATACCACACAATCCAGCGAGCCAATTTAGGCGAAGCGAAGTACGTCAAGATGTATGCTTGTCCTATAAATACAAGAGCACGTTCATACCATCTAGGCTGGGACACTTCCATAAATGTCATAGGGTGTATTATTTCATTTTTGGCTTCTTCTAACAATGCTTTGATACAACCACCACTGTGGTCAAATCGTGTCAATGACTTGCAGTGCAGCCACAGTTTCCAGTATTATTGCAAGACATCCATACCGCCTCTATGATAGTTTTTTAAGTAATTAAACACGTGTTTGGTATGCAATACTATAATGGACACAATAGTACAACAAACAAATATCTTATTTTGCTCGATGAATAGGTCTGACTATTGTAGAGTCATGATATAAAAGTGCAATACATCATCCAGCTGATAAACCAGGTTTATGTAACATTTTAGACTGCATCTAGCTATTTCAAGTGATTCTAATATTTTATGTCAAATTGGTGCCTTGGAAATTGGAACATCTTCTATATATTAAAAGTGACTATGTAACGGAATTTGTTGTTTTAACGGACTATGTAACGAAATTTCTTGTTTTAAACAGGCAGCTGCACCTTCGTTCAGTATTTTTATCATAACTTTGTATTCCTATATCCGATTGAGGCGATTCAAAATGCGTTGGAAAGCTAACTCATCTGGATACAACTTTGATTCAGACATCATTCTCCAATTCGATCACTTTCTATGTCAAAAATAGGTCTCAATATGAGACTAAAATATCAGAGCATAACTTTTCGGTTGGAAATTGATTTGTGGTCATTTTTTAACTAAATTTGATTCCCTTGACGTTTTCCTTTATCCAATTGACTCCAAGCACTCTCAAATATTCATCGTGAGGTTCGGCACAACTTTTAAGTATTTACATTTTAGTCCCCGAACTTTGGATCCCTTACAATTTAGCAATTTCTCCAAATTTTTCAACTTTTGCTTATTTTCTTCGATCTCACCAACTTACATCACAACATCAAAATCACACATCAAATTATTTAACAATTACATAAACATTACATCATTAATTATTTAATTAACCAAAAAAATTACATCTTTATTAATAACAAATTAATTATTAAACAAAACTATTAAATATAAACTAGGCAAACGTGCATTGCACGTTGCTTGCACCTAGTAGATAATACATATTGGAATTAGATTAAACTCATGTTTGGTGAGAATTAAAATTAAGATTTTAATCTAAATCAACGTAAATAATTAATTTTAATTATATATTTTATGTGAATCACAAATGACGATAATGAAAAGTAAGTGGACCCAGGATTATAGTTCAGCAGGGACGAGACACAATTACGTAAAAAATAATTTCAAATTAGACAATAGCGATAATATTCAAAATGTAATACCTTTTTTTTTTTTTTTTTTTTTACAATTGTTCCTTACAGCTTCTTTGAATTAAAACATTTATTCAAGCTCAAAACAAGCAAAAGTGCAAAATCCATTTAATACTTATGACTTATCCAAGAACAAAACTAACTATCAAAACATAAATATTATTACTAAGAAAGAGAGAGGGATTACAAAATTTTGCTTCTTCGGTTGGTTCCTCTTTCAAAATATTGTGATTGAAATCGCAGGGGCTTGAGAATTGAGTTTAGGAACAATTGGAGGGAGGGAAATAGGAACGATAGAATTATGTGGACTACGTCCTGAAAAAAAAAAAAAAATTTGATGTCAAAGACCCTAAGACTTTGTTAGGTTTAGGCTAAAAATTATGGGCTAAAATAAATTGTGAAAGAAGCCAAAAAAAAAAAAAAGGGATAAATTCATAGGTCAAAGATAGAGGTGTCAATCCGGGTCGGCCCGCCAACATGTGAGCCCAGTAACGGCCCGCGTGAAAAAAAGCCCGTCCGCTGAGGGTTCCGGGCCGGTTACGGGTCGGCCCACAATTTTGGACTACAACCCAGGCCCGCCCGCTGACCCATCCGGGTCGCGCGGGTCGCGGTTTGTTTCGGTTTAGCCCGTATGATTATATAAATAAAATTATAAAAATATAGAATTTTTCCGGTTTGGCCCATATGGAGAGCAACTATCATTGAAAATAGGATTTTGAGAAAAAGAATCGCGAGAATCCATAATATAGTAGGATTAAAAAATTTAGTAGTGACTAGTGAGAACCGAGAAGAAAGAAATATAATCAAGATGATGATGATATTTGCAATTGAATAATTGTAATTGTAGTAAGGTAGTAACAAGTATGAAATATGAAGTATAAATGTATAATAATTAATGAGAGGATATTGTAAAAATAAATGTAAGAATAAATTGGAATTTATTGATGAAGGGGATGATATTACCGTTAGAAAATTTATATTACCATTAGTTAAAATAAAAAAAAAAAAATTGACCATGCAAAGGCGGTCGCGCCTTTTTTTGAATTTTTTTTATTTTTATTTTTTCAAATTTTTTTGTTTGGCTCTCTCCCCCCCTTTTTTTAATTTTTGTTTTATTTTATTTTTTTTTTCAATTTTTTTTTACGGGTCGCGGGTTAACCGCGGCCCGTGGGGGTGCAACCCGCGAAGCCCGCGGGTTACACCTTCTTGGCCCGTGAACCGCCCGCACGGGTCACGGGTCGACCCGCGGTCCCGATTTTCACGGGCCGGTTTTCACGGGTCATGGCCGGCCCGTCCGTCTTGACACCTCTAGTCAGAGATTATGTTTCACGAAATCAAAAATCAGGCCCCAAAGTTTAAATTTACAAAACTCAAGTTTTTCCATGAATTAATTAATTAATTATATTTTACAATTAATCTATTAAATTAAATATTTAACTGTAATATAGTATTTATATAATTGACCGACCCACCCCACCCCACCCCACCTCTACCACTACCACCACCATCACCTCCACTGCTCCGGCGACAAATTCGGCGACTGTTGACAATTCTCCGACAGCGCTTAATTCTGGCGACTATTTTCCGGTGACCGTTGACCGCCGCTTAATTCCGATAACTGCTCCAATTCCTAGGTCACAAATATAGTTAAAAATTTAATTTTCGATCACAACTTATCAAATTAATTGGTCACAAATTATTTTAAGGTCACAATTGAAAAAATCAATAGATCACAGATTTTTAATTGGTCACAAATTTCTAATTTTTTTGGTCACATATTATATTTTGAATCACGGATTAACAAATTTTAAGGTCACAGGTCACAGTTAAATAGTTAACCACAGAAAACTATATAGTTGGTCACATACACCCAAACACCTGTCTCCCAATCTCACTGCTCCACAAAAACTTGGTCACAGATCGATATAGTTGGTGACATACACCCAAACACCCCGTCCCCTAATCCCAAAACACCACCAACTACTTGGTCACATATCACAACCAAAAAATCGCTGCACTGCCACCGCGACAACCACGCAGCCTCCAACACCTCGACAACCATCTCTATTTCTATCTATACCTCAATCCAACGGAGCAGATGGAAGATGATGCATTAACATGGTGGTAGATGATGTCAAAACTGCAAGAATTCAAACCACATAATGAAATGGAATGAAATGAAATGGATTATGGAAAAAGAACATTCAGAATGAGATTTGGTTTAGTAATATAGTAAGATGAGCAAAGAAAAAGTAAAAATTAAAGTAAGATGGAGATATGCTCGCCGCTACAATCATCCTTAAGTTTCTCTTTGCACAAATCTTTAGCAGAAGCCTGATGACTCGTAGGCAGCTCACGGCCTTCAAAAATACTGTGCCCTGGAGTCTGACTGCTATGCTCTAATTTACCAGAATAAACAACTTTACCTGACATGCCCAATCTATCTACCATAAGAGGCTGACTAAGGGAATCTGCTTGCCCAGAGCTTGATTCGCTAGTCTTCAACTCAGTTCTTTCATCTCTAGTTTTTAATAGGTATCTTTCCTTCTCAACTTGCTCCTTCATTTTAGTTGATTTTACTGAGCTTTTCCCTTTACCAAGAGCTTCTGCAATCACTAGTTGGCCACTCAAAGCAGCTGCAAATTGACACAAACTATTAAAATGAGTTTTAAAAAAAAACCCAAAACCAAAAAGAAATGAGCTCCATTAGAAACAGATCTACTTGTAAAGCTAACATGCTAGGAGGATTTTACTAAATAAACACATAAGATCAGGAGACCCAAGGCACTAAAGATTCAAGAAAAATCTTTGGATTGGGGAAGAGGAAGAGACGACTGGTGGTGGTGGTGGCAGCGCCGGGTGGGAGAGGGGAGAGAAATGAAATGGATTAGGGTTTGTATTGGGTTTTATAGTTAAAATAAATTTGGTGGGGTAGGTAGTAGGGTGGGTATATAGATTAATTTAATTTAAAATATTATTATTAATATTAATTGTAAAATTAAAACCTGATTTTTGATTACATAAAGTCAAAACCTGATTTTTAAAAATGTCAAACTTAATACCTGGTTTTGTATAATTTCCACAAAAAAAAAAATTAAAAATTTAAATTTCAAAAAGCCCAAGCATTTGGAAATCCAGTGGGGGCAATTGTACCCATTGGACCCTTAATAGGTTCGCACATGATGAAAATCATTTTTCTTCGTTCAATTTGTGAAGGGAAAAATTCAAAAATCAGGTATTAACTTTGAAACAATTCAATTTTCATGTGTCAAGTTTCAAAATACAAAACTCAAGTATTTATTTATTAATTAAAATTTTTTTATTAATTAATTATTAAATATTTAATTATAATATAATATAATTAACTCACCCTACCTACACCACCCCTACCGTTTCGACCACCACTCTTCTCCGACGATCGTTCCAAAGACTATTTTCGACTCTTTGTTAAACGATTGCTCCGATTCTGGCAATTTATAGAATATGATCACAGATTCACAATTTAGATAATCATATATTATTTTATAGCCACAGTTCAAAAATTTTATAGGTCACAATTAATTCATTAGTTATAGATCAAAATTTATAGGTCACACAGTCACAGATTTTCAAATTAGTTGGTCACAAATTTTTTCACGGTCACAAATTGTATAATTTTTAGGTTACGGATAAGAAAATAATTGGTCGCGGATTATATTTTTAGTTATAGATTACTCGAAGTTTAAGGTCACATATCATCATTTTAGTCACAAAACCAAAATAACCAGATTCGTCAAATCCTCCACGTGCACCACCGTTGACTGCAACCATCATTGTTAACCCACCACACACCACATCTGGGCAAATACCACCGCACACCGACAATGTCACCACCGCCACAAGCACATCTGACCAGCAACGACCGTGGTACATCACTGCCACACAACCGCTAAATCCACCTCATCACGACACCCCACACAACACCGCCGTCGAAAAACACCATTGCACCTTCACCTCCCCCGCACCATAGCTCTACCGTGCACTACAACTCACACCACCACCACCACCACCTCCACCGCACCACCAACCAGATCTCAACCCACAAACCCACTACACCACATTTGCACCACAACACAACCAGCATCAACACCACCACCACACCCTGACGTAGACATCACCACCACAACAAAAAAAAAAAAAAAAAAAAGAAGATGAAATGGAATTGCAAGGACTAATTTGTGTTCAAAACAGAATAGATGAACTAAGAAAAAAATAAAATATTTTTATGTTATTTTAAAGCCAAACAGCAGTGTCGAAGCCGACGACGCTACTGAGAACTCTCAAAGAAATTTCGACCGTCGCACAAAGAAAGCGCGGAGACGCTCAGGTAAAAATAAGCCGTTTGTTGTTGTTTGTGAAGCCCTTTTGTCTACGGCAATCTGCGACGGGCAATGAACCACTAGTTGTTATTTGTGTGTGTGTGTGTGTGTGAGAGAGAGAGAGGTAAAATGATTAGGGTTTAGAATAATTGGGTGGTGATATTTAATATTTAATTATTATATTCATACTTGATTTATGAATAATGAAACTTTAGACCTGATTTTCAAATTGTGATCTTTAAACATCTAGTATTGTGTAATTTCCTCATTTATGAATCCTATTTTGCCACTCAATTTGATTTATTGTTTCCAGATCCCGACAATTGAAAACATTTAGCCCCTATTTGGTTTAGATTAAAATCAAAATTTTAATAGATTTTAATAAAAATTAATAAAATGTGTGATTTTTCAATTGTAAATCATATCAAATATATAATTAAAATTAATTGTTCATAATAACTTAAAATTTAATCAAGGTTTTTTATTGAATCAAACAATACTTATATTTTACATGTAAATCGAAATTTTCCTTAATTTTTAACCACGCGTTCTCTAAAAAATAACTATTCCAAAATATATTTTCGTGCAAACATGGGCTTAAAATCAAATCAAATATTATTTTAAAAAACAAATATAAATAAATTTTAAGTATGTTCATGTTCTAGCAACTGTTTGAGCTTCATTTTTTTTTTTTTTTTGTTAAGAATGCATTTTGGAATAGTAAATTGACGAAAAGTGTATAATTAAAAAAAAAGAAAAATTTTGAATTTACGTGTAACATTATTTTATTGAAGGGTATATGGTTGAAAAGAATATAGAAATAATGTATTTTAAAAATAATAGAGATCAAACAAGAGCTTAATATTATAAACGTTCTTAGTTTTTATTTTTATTTTTTTTGTACATACCTTAAAGGAGTTCCATCTCCATTTAGTGTCATCTTCTTTAGTAATATTCGCAGGCTTAACACCCCCAATAACTCATAATTCCCTTGTTATTATTTCCTCCACCGATAATAGTGGCGCAACCAGTTGTCTTCTCTTCCTCCTCCTGCTTCACCTAAGGCCAAAATTCTCGCCTTACGTGTACGAACCACCGGTAACCTCATCTAGCTCACCACTACCTTTTCAGTATTCTTGGCAAGATTTCCATGGAAGAATGTGGTGGCGCCACCAAGAACACCCATAATTGCTTGCACATCACTTGCTACACCATGGGCAAGGTGATTGTAGAAAAATAACGTGAGCCCACGTTTCCCAACATCGTTCATGCTATCCTTGTCGTACTTCTTGTCATCATCGTTGTTTATTGGGAGATTAAATAAGGGACAAGATCAATGAAAATGGCAGAGAAATTCGGTGCACCTCTTCCAACAAGGTCCCAAGAATGACCACGTGGCAGCCACGTTGTAACCGAACACAGGGCCATGCTCCTTGTCATTTTGTCCATGTGACAATTTCTATCGAACCTCCATGAAGAGGCTAAAACCTGTGGAGAGGTTGAACCCATAGGCAAGCCGAATTTTCTTGGACGAGATGAGGCGATATGAGATGCCGCTGGAGATCTTCGGTACAAGATCTTCCTTAAAGAGATTGATGTGACTACTCACTGCTGCAGTCATCCTAACAAGGTAAAACATCAAGTCAAAGTTCATGTCAGGCCTAGGGTTGCAAAAGGTTGAATATTAAATGCACCTGAGCCTAGGGTGATTGAATGACGTTTATGACAAGGCGTATCAATCGTTAGATGGGGGTCACGTGTCTTTTTATCCAAAGGTTATCATTCATCTTCTTCTACTATAAAAATTCACACATTGTGCATTTGAAGGTAATGCAACTTTACGCACTCAAACGATAAGTTTGATCTCATTACTCCCTTTACATACACCTTTGGATCCAAACCTACTTAGTGGCTCACATATTTAGCACATCTCGCACCCAAATATTCACTAAGGCCCTGTTTGGTACACATTATTTTTTTCATTCTCATTCTTCTACTCATTTTCAACCACACTTTTTTCAATAAAATAATATTTTCCATCATATCAATAACTTTTCCTTCATTTTTAACCACACATTCTCTATCAATCTACTATTCAATAATACATTCTTGAATTGGTTTTGTTGCAAGCGGGAGTTACCATAGGGTTAATAGCCCAAGGCCTATTCATAAGCTCTCCACCCTGGCTCTTGGGAGGCACATCCTGCAATTTACCTCCTCCACAATGGCCCAGGGCAGGATCGGTGGGGGGCCATCAAGGTTGGGGTTCAACCTTTTTTTAATAATACATTCTTTCAAAAGAATGTGTCTCAAACACGCTCTAATACATTTTCCACAAAATATTCACTAATACATTTTCCACGTTTGATTGGCCTTGAATTCCTTGTAAAATGGAATTCAAATTCCATTTTTCTCAAAACAAGGTGTTTGATGGACAAAATTTTGTCACCCAAATGTTTTCCCACCTAGAACCCACGCACCAGATTTTCCATGTAATGGATGAAAATGTTTTCCCACCTTTATGGTGGGAAAACTAAATTTCAGGTTTCTGATTTTTTTTTCTCTGGGCAATGGAAACAAATTTTATAATCAATTGTAAAAAAATAAAAATAAAAATCAATTTAGTTGACAATTTTCTTTTAAAACAAAGCCAAACAAACACTAAACTTTGATGAAAAATAACTTTTTAGGAAATTTTTTTTAAAACTTTTTTGCAATGAAAACAAATTTTATAACCAATTGTGGAAAGAATTATCGTTTTAATGAACAATTTCTATGTAAAATAAAGTCAAACGAATACAAAATTTAATAATTTTCCAAATGAAAAATTATACCAATCGAACACACTTAATTAATAATTCCTTGGAAAATAATTTCTGCAATTACTTTCCTTGGAATTCATTTTCTTTCCATCCTTGCAATCAAACGGACCATAATTGACTTGACTGTCGAAGTACTCACGGTCACCTTTCCCATCACCGGAAAAGGTCATGTTCCAAGTGTATAGGAAGAAGTTATGTGAATGTGTGAAGAGTCGGGATCTATTGACGATGTCATCCCTACAAAAATCAAGGTGAATATTGCATTTTTTATATCGCAAGTGTACGATATCGTAACAAGTAGTAAAGTGGACCTTTAAGTCCGGATTATCGTTCCCACGAGGACTATACTTTAGCCTTAATTTACTTTTCTAAATCCTATTTGATAAAAGACAAACAAAATTATGGATTTGTTGAAACTATTTAATTTAAACACGTGAAATTAAATTGAATTGAAAACAAACACAATTTATTGAAATTCAAATAATGACGATTCTTAGGGCGGAACAATTTCACCTATTGATCACCTTTATTCCTTAAATCAAGATTCATAAGCTAATATAGTGTTCAATCGAATTATTCTATTGTATTCAATTTACCCCTCTCGAGTTCTCATTGAACCTATTTAACTAATTCAATTCCATATCTCTATGCGAATTGACGTTAATCAAACGAAACATTGGTTCTAAGAATTCAATTATGACCGCAATAATTAACATAGGTATCTCTACACATTATGTCAATTTACCGGATTTTACTATTTGGTCTAAACCCTAAACTCGCCTCTCGACTCGTAAAGGATTCACAAAATCATCTAATTAGTGATCAAGTAATTAAATGCATTAAACTCATAATAAAATCAACACATAAAAATATAAAAATAAGAATCTCAAAATAACGAAATAAATGATCCCAATTCGGCTACATTGTTCGCCCTAAAAATAATTTAGTTAGGTATAATGTAAAAAACAAAACATGTAAAAGAGGGACGACATCACTAAATTTGACGGACGTGAAGTTGCCGCCCCTTTCTTCTCTCCCAATTTGCCTTTTGCGTGTAAGTTATAATCTTTAAAATAGCAGTAAGCTTGACTTTGTTTTCCTCCCTGTTGCTAGAAACTTCTCTGTTTACGTGATATTTATAATACAATTCAGCAACAGCAGCCGCCCAAAGTCCTTCTCCTCTCTTTCCTGTAGGCTGTATGTGTGTATTTATCTTTTAATTTGAGCCTCTCACCGTAGAGGGCTGCTCCAATGTATGTATAATAAAATTCCAGCAGCCCCTTTTTTCAATTTCTCCTTCCCTTTCCTGCCGGCACACGTATAGATAATTCAACCCCTTCGGAACCGCCCCAATCTCCCCCCAAGCTCCCGTATATATCTCTCCAGCCGCCGCAATTGTCCCTTTTTCTTTTCCTCTTCCAATTGGTCCCAGCCGTGCTGTTTGAGATGAAACATGAGACTTCTTTTGATTGGAGTCCAATTAGAGGATAATTGAATTTGATTCCAATTCAAAGTCCAAAAGAAAAGCCCATTTCTTGTATTATATTCTTCAAGCCCTCAAATCTTTTAAGTTAATGCAATTCAATCCTTGAGTCCACTAAATTGTTGCAGCCCATGTATTCTTTGATTCAATGCAAGTCCTTCACTTTTTCAAGTATGAAATTTGATCTCCAAAATTGTAGATTTCATTCGATTTTGTCCTTCTTCCTTTCCAATTGCTTGGAGACGAGTCCATAACTAAAATAAAAGAAAATTAACCCAAATTAAGTAGAAATTAATAATTTGACGACATAAAAATTAATAATATAGTCCAAATAAGTGTATAAAATACACTTATCAGTGAACAAAATTAAAGGTTTACAAGAATCTAGGAAATAAAATTTTTGGACAAGATTTATAATGTAACACCTTTGTACAATGTACTTCCATAAAATACTCTGCAATATGTTAACACCTTATAATTTATATTTTAGACCCTTTTCAATTGCATCGTATATCCTCGAAAAATGTGAAATGACAAGAATTGCCATATTTTGAACTTCAACCATTAATGGAGAGGCATAAAAATTAGAATTCTATTGTACAAGATTATAAAAGAATAGTTTTTTTTTTTTTTCCCCAAAGTCAGCTGTGGACATTTTTATTCGAAAACACTATTCATATTAGGATCGGATTGAACTGACCAATTCTATTCAGCTCTAATTCACATTAGACTATTTGAGTCTTTGACTTAAGAATTCAACCATTCTAACATTATTAATCAATAGTTTTATCATATAAAACGGAAAATATGAAAGTGAAACACGAAATTTTACATAATAGTTATATTTTTACAATTTATTTAGAAGCACAAAAGAATAGAGTGAAACCAAACTAGCTTTGACTTAAATTTTAATATAACTTTTTAGTTGAATCAAACAGAGATTTAGTCTACCCTTTTCTAAGTTGAAACATAAACGTAAATAATGTGACATTTTATTATTGGTCAGTTTAAAATACAGTCAGCTGTTCCATTTAATCATCTAATATCACAAGCAATTATGTTAAAATTTTTTGTCAAATTCTTAAGGTAAAGTTGCTTTATCCAAATAATATAGATGAAAAGGTAAATAGAATTTTATTTGAAAAAATTGACCTAAAATATGCATGACCCATAATTGGTCAACAAGGCCTCGAGGGCAATTTTGGAAACAAGTTCTTAGCCTATCCGGATATTTTAGTTAATTATGTAATAATTTTCTTTGGGACCAAGTTTTTGAGAGGTTACGTGCGGTCCAAGATCTGGCTTAAGGTGTAATTAATCACCAAGTAGGAAATGATTTGGAATACAAAAATTGCGACCATCTAGTCCTCATTTATTGCACAAGTAGCAAGTTTGTCCTTAATCTTTTAAAATGAGTAACTTAACTATCAACCTTTTATTAGAGTTGTAAAGACCGAAACTTTCTATCTATGCTAAATCGTTTGATGACCCTCACATGTTGAAATTGTGTTCTCGACTTCTACTAATACTTAGAAACTTGAAGTGACATATTTTCATCAGAGACTGCTCAAGCAGATGAGTTAGACGGTTCCTAATTTATTGTAGATGCCCCAATTTTAAAATTATATTTTTTCCCTTTATTGTTCTTATGAAAATTGTGTCTACAATTAATAACATTAAACAAAATAAATAATGTTATTTATCTCTAAAGGGTATCATCGAAAGTCATGAACTAGCTTGTTACTAGAACAGTTGAGTAGATGTCAATGATTCGATTTTCATGACTAGGAAGTCACATTTGGCACTTGAAGCGTCTTAAATATTTTGCACGACATTTATAGCTTTCAATTTTGTTTATATTTTAATATTATATAGTTAGTTATTTGAATCAGTGTTCTAAAAAGCAATGTCTAGACACGAAGCGGGAGCAAAATATCTCGTTTCGGGTTTTTTTTGGCCTGTGCTTTTTTACATCTTTCAATGTTTTTTACGCTTTTTTTCTTTAAATTTTTACATAATGCTTAAAAATTGATTTAAATTTTTTAAATAATATTAAAATAAAAAAAATATTTTGCTTACGCTTTTTAACACCTAGGTCGAAGATTGGTCTCCATGCTTCGCTACGCTTTACACTTTTTAGAATTCTGATTTGAATTAAGAGTTAGTTCTTTAACCCCTGTCCTGCTCGTAGTTTACAAATTCAAATCCTTCAAACGTATTTTCACCAACATATTTTATCAATTTTTATCAAAATTTATTAGAATTTTAATTTTTATCTATACCAAACAATGCTTAATATTTTAGCAACTTTTATATTGGTAGGTCGAAGCATCACAAGCAGAAAATATAAAAATCTTGTGGTATGTTTTTTAAGAAAAGAAAATTAGTATTATTTTAGTACATAAGTACAATATATTAAAACATTACAGAAATTACTTTTCAAAATTAAAAATTAAATATGTATGCATATATTCTATTCAATAACGTTTTTTCCTTCAGTGATATCCCAGCGGGGCAGGATATTCCTTTAGCTTGTGTCCTTCACATTGAATGTCCTGCAAATTAAAGGAAATTAAAGTCATTTTCCACAAATTATTATTCATTATCACGAAATTAAACTGAATTATAGAATATTAATAAAAAATTAAAATTTTATACATTATACGGTTCAAATTCCTTTCAATACTTAGACCAAACGTTCACTTTAATAATTATATAAAGAAATTTTTGTCACATACTAATTCTTAGAAAAAGTGTGTTTATTACAGGGCCAATGTTAGCATCTCTCAATAAAGACTTTATCGATTTTGGTACTATATTGATCAATTTCGAAGTATTAAAAATATCTTTGACGAATAGCAATAGGGAAATGAAATTTTTCTTACCGATGCAAAGTGATTAAGGTCACGATGGTGCGCCTCGTCAGCCCTGATAACCGTGACGACATCTTTCAAAGTTGATTCTGGTGGCAACTGCCAGTAATCAATGGCGATCGCCGGTGCAGGTCTATTTTCAACAAGGCCCTTCTCCAAATCAATTAGAAATTCAGTGTATGAATTCACTGCCTCTTCTTCAAGATAGCCTGTTATGCGATGAGCAAGTTTTGGGGAGACAACATAGGACACGAAATAGGCATTTGCAAATACACCTTGGACAGCAAATACTAGGGCTCTCTCGTACCATTTGGGTTGGTATAATTCTAAGAATGTCATTAGATGCATTCTCTCATTTTCTGCTTCTTCAAGAAGGGCTTTGATCCATCCACCGCTATGCTCAAACCGCCGGAGCGACTTTAAGTGTAGAAGCATCCCGCCTACCATGCCCGGGACGGCTGCCACCGTCTCTAGCAACATAGCGTGGCACATGTGGCGTCTCTACAAGAAATTATAAGTCGGGAATTTAGAAATATAAGTGAATAAAAAGTAGTTGACAATATCCAAGATGTAGTATTTAAATTATCCAAAATTGTGTACTAAATATGAATGATACTCAAAACTTGTTATCAAGAATGGACATGATTGGCAAGTTTTAATGTGGTTAATAGAAAATGGTCGTATAACCTGAAAAAACAAATAGGTGGGGAACTTGAGAGATTGAACGGTCCAATAGGCAAATTTGTCCATGAACGTAGTTGCCTTGTGGTGCTTCGTCACATCAATTGAAGTGTCCGCTTTATACGTCTCCCATGGCTGAAAAAATGCAAATTCATAAACTGATCATGAAGATTGACCATAAATTGTGGTTTCTATTCTATTTCATCACACCAAATGACAAAATTATTGAAATTCCAGGATACGTACCCGAAAACAATTCCATCGCCAGGGCGAGCCATCCTCCTTGGTCACTCTAGACGGAGGCACCCCCCAATAGCTGCTAACAACAGCTTTACCGCTCTGACCATCGACGTTTTCAACGTTGGAATCAAATTTCACAACTTGAGCTGGCTTGTCTTCTTTGGTATCTTTAGAAGCTAGGTTACTACTATAGTACCTTGCCTCAAAAATGTGAGTGATTCCGGGTCCACAATTCTTGGAGGCATAATTCATCGAATTACCAAACGATGAAAACCTCGACTGCAGCTGCCGAAAACCCATTCCGGTAATCGCACGTTGACTCATAAGGGATTTTGAATATAGAGAGAAATAAACACAAAATATTTGGAGAAAATTTGAATTGTATTTTGAGCTTTGAGTTTGGTATGAATGTCCGAAGGATGTAATGATCTTATATAGTGCTGTAAAAATATCTGTGTTTTGAATAGTTTTGAAAGAGACCATAAATTCAATACAAATACTTTGGGAGGCTGGAATTGATTAATGATTGGTATACAATAATTGAATGTGGTTTGATATTTTATGGTCAAAATTAAGACTCCAATTTTGACACGTCTCTGCCAGTTGAAGTTGACAAGTCAGGGGAAATATGTCATCGTGATGAAGAATTGTTAGACTTTGATACGTAACAATGATATGCCTTGACTCCATTGTAACGAGATTTTGAAGGAAAACGTATTTTCCTTGATTGAAAAAATTAAGCCCAAACAAATACTATATATTGGGTTTAAAAAGGCCAAAAGACCAAATGTGGGAAGGATATCGAGCCGCTCAAGCGGCTCAACTCATCTACTAACGATCTTCCCTTGACTCGCTCAATCGAAATTTGACTCAACTTGCATTTTTCACTCATGA
This sequence comes from Fraxinus americana, assembly GCA_035079005.1. Lineage (NCBI taxonomy): Eukaryota > Viridiplantae > Streptophyta > Magnoliopsida > Lamiales > Oleaceae > Fraxinus > Fraxinus americana. The sequence continues at coordinate 4,590,301 of CM068722.1, read as the reverse complement.
CGAATCTCACGCAAAAAAAAAAAAAAAAAAAAAAAATTGCTTCTCAATTCAGCTTAGCTCATGCATACAGCTCTTCTAGGATGCAAGTCGAGTCTGCGAGTGATGTAGAACATATTGTTGAAGAATTTGATCAAAAGAGGGAAAAAGTAATAGTGTAGAGAGAACATTTGAATTCCGATTAATACAATTTCGAAAAGAGGACGACGATACGAGTAAAGCACATAGTTATACTATATACACGATGGATTTCGGCCATCCGAATTCATTTAGGACTCGAAAATTATTTCTTAAAGTTTTAACACTATTTTTGTCATTTAATTTATTTCGAATTCTTTTTTTTTTTTTAGTTTTATTAAACTAGGTTTTCATGTAAAGTCATATAAGTAAAGGGTTATCTCATTGTTTTTTATTATCTTTCAATTAATAAAATTCTTTAATTTGTTTTTTTCATAATTTGGTGGATTTCAAATTTCGTATTCTCAAGATTTTCACTTGAATTTCTTTTTCGCGCTGCGTCAGCGAGTTGCTCCCTCCACTTAGCATCCCTATCATGCGCCAATCAACTAAGACGACTTATATTGTTAAATCACGAGAAACTAAAAAAAGAGAGAACGAAAATTATGTATTACTTTATTCGGAAAATAATTGTAATTAATTTATGCTTTTATCGAACTTAATTCCTGATTGTGTCACTATTGAAAAAGACCACACGTACAGGGCCAAAACGCATGTCACTTATCATCAACTATTTTACATACCATGTATCCAATGAACTACATTTACTTATTGTGAGAAATAAAAATGAAAATGAAAATACGAAACCAACCTTTTGCTTCTAGTGCACGCAGATAAGGCATGAAATAACAATTTTGAATAAAACATTTCGAAGTTCACCGGGAAAAGTTCAAGAAACTTGGGAGTCACGTCAACTGGTCAACTTTCTAGACAATATAAATTGTCACATGATTCATACCCAAGTGTACATACCATAATATATTTCCTACCTATTTCCTTTTTATTTTCTTTTATCAAATTTTTGTCAAAGATATTATGCGGTCCAACATGTAATAAAGCTTAAGTTGAATAGTAAAAGATTGCAAATTCGGGTTTGTTATTTTGTGACGAATTTGAATTAATTTGTTCTATTTAATTCTGTGTTGGGCTATCGTTCGAATTTTAAACGCTGTTGATTGGTCCCACTTTTATTTATTTAATTAATTGCCTAATAACGTTGAATTATTTTATTTTCAAAATAATTGTTGTAACTTGAATATACAATGACCTGCAATTCATGTTTATATGAAAATATTACGGATATTTCATATAAAAAATTATATAAATATATGGGCTAGTGCGAGTCTTAACAGTTGTATCAGTAAAGAAGGAAGGGGAATAAGTAGTCATGTATGGATAGAATTTGGTAGGGAAAAGTTCTTCGTTTGACTTGTTCGTAAGTTTTAGAATCAAAGAACTTTCAACCTTTTTTTATCTTTTGGGTTTCTACTATTTTAATCTTTACAATAACCAACAAAAATTCATAGAAAGAAGCTACTCTTACCAAAATTAAGGATGGTGTTACCTCTCAAATCCGAAATCGCAGGTCAGATCGCCACGTAGACAGCCATGTAAGCAGCGGTCAGCGTGGATAGTCACACAAGGGCTATGGAGGCTATTGAGGCTGGTCGGGGTGCCTTGGATCTGGGGATGGCAGCGGGGATGACAAAGTAGCTCGGGGGCAGCCAAAATTCGATCCTACGTGGAATGAAGCCACGTGGCATGACATGTGGGTAGATGGTCAAACACATTAGTCAAAAGAAGACTCAGTAGGCCAAACATACCAGTAAAGAGGAACAGACCGAGACCCTCACACTTCTCCAAAGGATGAAGTTGTGTAATGTGTGTGAGGACCTCAGATCTCTCTGAAGCTGCCTCCAACTCATCCGAAGCTCATGAAGCCAACGCCCCCTCTCGAGATAGATTTGAAGATCTATCAGAAGTGATTGATGTAACACTTGTAATAAAAGTTTGTCAGTATGTCAGCCTATTGTATATGACGGCTGACTCTTTATCAATGTATTAATTGTATGAATGGACAGTGATGTGAAGCCTTAGTTAGATAGATGAGGCCACGTGGTTCCGATCCAACAGTTATCACGTCGGCCAATGCCTTATAAATAGGTCTTTTTTGTAATTAAATGAAGGGTTGGGTCATTGAGAGAAGGAGGGACAATCATATATTTAAAATATACACTTTTAACTCTTGAGGAAAAAATATGAACATTTTATTTATCCTTCCACATATTCCTACTTTGCTATTACATAGTCTAGTCTAGTTTCCATCAGGCAATCGTTGTTAGCGCGGTTGCTTTTGTTCCATCCGTCGGAACTTGAACATTTTCGTCTCTCGCCGCTAAGTACCTCTCGCGTCCATTTTCTTCGTGCTACCATCATCATTCCAGTAAGAACGCCCCGAAATCGTATTTGACTTGGCGTGAGTGGGTTCGGCATCTGTTGAGCTCATTTTTTAAAGTCAACAGATGGCTTTTTGAGTTTAAATTTGAATTGATTTTATGTTAAGAGAGATACTCGATGTACGAAAGCAAGCAAAATTTGATGGTCTTCTGTTGCTTTATTTATTTACCTTTTTTTTTTTTACAAATAAAGTAAACAATAAAAATAGTTTAAATAAATAGGTTTTTACTACGTGCCTGTTTGACATGACTTTTGAAAAGTCAAAAAGAATTTTTGAGATTTAAAAACTAATTTTAAACTCATTTGACTAATTTTATAAAAGTGCTTCTTCTAGTTAGATGAGTTTTTAGATGAAATTGATCTAATGCGACTTTTTCTAAAAATATTTCTGAAAAAGAAATATCTTTTAGAAATTGATTTCCAAACAAAAAATAAGATATATTCCTCAAGAAACTCTTCTATAAAAGCAAAAACAAAAATTACGTCAAACGGATCCTACATATTTGCAAACATTTGATCAAGACAACTATGAATAAAGATAAGTGTACAAACATGATTGACAACCAATCAACCATGTGTTGTCAAAATCTAAACATATGATATAGAAAACAGTTTTTTTAAATGAATGAATATGGTGATACCAAATAAGATGCGGTCAACCAACTTTGTCAACAAATATTGTACATATAACATGATTTAGATAATTATAGCCATTCTATTTAGCCCCCTGTTCGACAACCATTTTTGTAGAAAACGGAGTTTTGAATAATGGTTTTTGAGAGAATGTGTGATTAAAAAGTATGGAAAAATTTTCAGTTTACGTGTAGAATATTTTTTTGTATGAATGTATAATTGAAAATGAGTATATAGAAAAAAAAGTTTGAAAAAAATTGTTTGTCAAACAGGGGTTTATATTTTGTTTATGTTTCCTTTGTCCATTCTTACCATCAAACTAAGTTTCGAAAGCAAAAAATCGAACTATTTTTCATGAATTGTATCGCACTCCACTCTTAAAATTATTCATCAATTTGATTGCTCAACTTGCTAAACGAGGATGGTTCCCAACAGTACAAGTTGTCTACATAAGTAAAAAAGTTATTGGACAAATTTTTTGATAAAAAAATGATGAGTTGAGCACTAAACGAGAATGGTTCCCAAAAGTACAAGTTGTCTACCTAAGTAAAAAAGTTATTTGACAAATTTTTTGATAAAAAAATGATGAATTATATGTCTGTAAAATTGATAAAAATTATGAGTTTTATAAAACTCGTAATTAAAATTGATAGTTGATATTGCCGTCAACATTTTATCAAGTTTTTAAGCAATTCCAGACAAGCACTAAATTTCGACTCATAATCCAATTTCAAAATATCTCAGTTGCCAACCTCAATAATTGAGATAGAGATAATATCAGTTCAATCATTTTCCACAATTCATTTAATGCTGCATTATGCACCTGTCAATATCCTCTCTCACACTAAAATTCGGCCACAAAATTCAAGAACATAGTCTTGCAAATGACAACAATTGGAGAAGTCTTTGTTGTTACATCTTCTGGCTCAGGCCATTTGTTTCCTTGTATTGAACTATGCAAAAAACTTAGTCTTCGGAACTACAAAGCTACCCTTGTCCACCCCTCTAACACATCAGCGGCCCTAGACTCCGCCCTCGACGACCACCGTTACATGATCGGAACGATCGAACCCGATAAGAGGACCACCCACATCCAACACTTCCCCACAACAAATGGGCTTGGAACTTGAGAACCACCTCTCAGGTAGGTCCACTGGGCCAAACTTGGCCCACCCAATGTGTGCCATAATTGACTTCCAAATGGGCTGGACTAAACACATATTCTGGAAACACAAAATTCCGGTTATCAGCTTATTCACTTTTGGCGCGTGTGCGGCATCCATGGAATGGGGCGCGTGGAAGTCAAACGCAAATGAAAACAAACTTAATCCGGGTCAGAGCCATACTATACCCGGCTTACCAGAAGAAACGCACATCGCATATCGGGACCTCACGCGCCACCATAATCGGCCGGCGAGGACATCCACCGGCGGAGGAGGTGGGCCACCTAAACCAGGAGATCAGCCGCCGTGGGTTTCATTAATAGAGGGCTCAATCGCCTTAATGTTCAACACGTGTGATGGTCTAGAGCATCCATTCATCAATTACTTGGAGAATCAAATCGGAAAACCAGTATGGGGTGTCGGCCCGCTCTTGCCCGACAAATATTGGGCGTCGATCAAGTCCAATACATTAATCCACGACCTCCAAAGTAGAAACCCTAACCACCTAACTAATCAGAGCGAGGATCGAGTGAAACAATGGTTGGATTCAAAAGCCCAAGGAAGTGTTCTATATGTAGCATTTGGCAGTGAATTGAGCCTACAAAAGAAGAATTAAAACAATTAGCATGCGCATTGGAAGAAATTGCCTATCCATTCATTTGGGTTATTCAAAATCGTCTAAATTCATCTGAAAATGAAGCGAAAAGTGAAGGATTTTTTGGATTGGATGATAAAATTGGTGAAAGGGGATTGATAATTCAAGGTTGGGCACCCCAATTGCTGATTTTGAGCCACAAATCAATAGGGGGATTTTTATCCCATTGTGGATGGAATTCAACTGTGGAGGCGATTGGATTTGGCGTTCCGATTCTGGCATGGCCGATTAGGGGTGATCAGATTTATAATGCGAAGCTGGTGGTTAATTATCTGAAAATTGGGTACCTGGCGTTGCCCAGTGGTTCGCCGGACATGGTGAAAATGGATTTGTTGAAAGTAATTGAGAAGGTAATTAGTGACGAAGAGATTCGTAAACGGGCAGGAATTCTCAAAGCCAAATTTGAACAAGATTTTCCGGCTACTTTAGAGGGAGCACTGGATAAATTCAAAGATTTTGTGAAAGAAGCCCAAGTTTAACATTATTGTCGTTGTAGTATGGTGGCGAGTATTTCCGGGTGTCAAGCTAGTGCCTTGGGTTCAATTCTTGGCAACGACGTCAAAAAAAATTATTGCAGTAGTAAGGGGGGTCTCCTCAATTAAAATTGTGATGAATTCTAAATATCCTTCAAAATTGAGGTGTCTTCAATTGAGATTTTAATCGATTTTAATGAAATTCATTAAAATTTAGGTGTCTGATAAGTGTGTAAAAACACACTTATTTGGCACATTTCTGAATTTAATTAGAAATGATATTGAGTATATTTTTACGCATAATTATGTAATTTTCATGTTTGTAGGCGAAAACCCTGATTAGACGAAGAACGGAGCGAAAAATGATGAAAATGGACTAAAAGTGAACAAAATGGTGAAGTTGGGGACTGAAATGCAAAAGTTTGAAAGTTGAAGGACTTGAAGTGCATTGTATAAAGGGCCTAACTGAACTGAAGGTCAAAATTCAAGGACCAAATTGTACTAAATCAAAGTCGATGGACCATTTTGCCACTTTCCAAAACATTGGGGACCTTGATTGCAAATATCCCTAGATATTTATATAACTTAATTGCTAAGCCCCCGTTTGGTACACATTTTAAAGGTAAGAAAGCATTTTTACTGTTGATGTGATGAGGAATATGTGGTTGAAAGGGAAGGAAAATTTATTGATGTGATGAAAAATATTATTTTATTGAAGAATGTGTGGTTGAAAATGAGTAGAAGAATGAGAATGAAAAAAATAATGTGGACCAAAAGAAAAAGAAAAGGAAAAGGAAATGAAGAAGGAAAAAAACTAGAGAGAAAACTAAAAACTAAACAAACTTAAAACCAAAAAAACAAAACTTAATTTTTTACTACCCAAAAAAAACCGTCAAAGTCTTGTAGTATAAATAGGTAAGATATTTTTGATAACTTAGCAATTAAGTTATATAAATATCTAGGGATATTTGCAATCAAGGTCCCCAATGTTTTGGAAAGTGGTAAAATGGTCCCTCGATTTTGATTTAGTACAATTTGGTCCTCGAATTTTGACCTTCGGTTCAGTTAGGCCCTTTATACATTGCACTCAAGTCCTTCAACTTTCAGACTTTTGCATTTCAGTCCCCTACTTCACCATTTTGTTCACTTTTAGTCCATTTTCAGTATTTTTCGCTCCGTTCTTCGTCTAATCAGGGTTTTCGCCTACAAACATGAAAATTATATAATTATGCGTAGAAATATACTCAATATCATTTCTAATTAAATCCAGAAAATTGCCAAACAAGTGTGTTTTTACACACTTATCACACCCCCAAACTTGAATTCTTGCTCATCTCGAGCAAGATTACTTCTAACATAATCATGCAAATGCAATGAAGATCAACATATTAGACAGCTTGCCAAAAATATCACAGAGTTATAAAATTGTATGTCAATTCACAACTATACTCCAAATAATGTTATCAAAAATCATTTTAGCTTATCCATTGTTCGATCAGCGTAGTGTGTGCATAGTCATTCTCAATCATTATCTAAACTAGAAAACAATCATTAAAATGGAAAAAATTTTGACATTGGTTCCAACTCAACCCTTTATAATCAAATATATCCTTTCACGCTCGTGAGATTCACGCTCAGAATAGATATTTTCTTTCATTTTCCCAAAGTGTAAATCTAAAGGGTTCTTTCCATTGACTCTTTTCTTTTTCAGTACTTGTTTGGTTGGATCTAACCGGCAATTTCAACATTTATCAATGTGATGATTCTCCACTAATGAGTGCATTACAATCAAGTTTATACTAAGTAAGTCAAACCCACTAGTTATCTACGCCCAATATCAATCAATTGCACCAAATCAAATTTTTCAATATAAGCTCAAAATTCACCTCACTCCCTCAAGCTTTCTTCTTGACTCTTGTAACGAGCTTTAGGTCGGTAGCTCCCCGGTTGTTTAGACCAAAGGGTACCAGGTTTTGAAATACCACAACGGACTTAATAACTCGAGTCAAAAAGGCTACAAAGTGAGACATAGTTTTAACACAGTGCAATGTTCTTTTTTAAGCAACAGTGAGGCGTAGATTCCTAACATATGGTCAATACCTAGCTTATACTTGGCAACAGACACTCCACACAAACAATTGTTTATCAACATGCATGGAATCAACAAATTTTTTTCAACAAAATCATTCACCGGCTCGATCACCCCCAAACTTATTTGAAAACATGGTAAAGTGGAGGAGAAATGGGTATAGGTTGATATAATTTTGCAATAATACTCACAACCTAAGTTATACAAATTCAAACAGTTTCCATAAAACAATCATTTCCATGTCAAAATAACAATCAATCCTGACTATGTACTCAATGAAACTCAATATCTCACATGGATAAGCAATTTTTCACAAAAATTTTGGCAGCATAATTTGGCAAACAAACATAGTTTGTGAATCAATAACAATTCCAACTTTATGAATCAATTAACAGCCAGCAAGGCCATCTAACATGTTACAACATCATTGCCAATTTAAAGCGCACAGAAAAGCCGGCAAGGCTCAATACATCAAACAACTCAACATCAGTAGCCGGCAAGGCTCAATACCCCCAAACTTAATCAACACATTGCCCTCAATGTGTAAAGAACAAGCGAAAGGAAAATAGAGACTTCCCTTAATTCAATGTGAAAGGGTTCCAATGCAGGTGTTTGGACTTGTGATGCGCTTGAGTAGCTCGGACCAAAGACCTTGTTGTACTTCAGTTTGATCATACCTGCGAAAAAAATCAGAGACATGTGGACTGCAAACAGGGCCTACAAAAATAACGGTATTAGTACAAAAATATAATAATAAAAGTAGTAAACACACTAAAAACATAAAATAACACAGTAAGAAGGTTGGGTTGCCTCCCAACAAGCGCTTGGTTATAGTCGTTAGCTTGACTATAAGACTTGATCATTCGGTGTTATCAAGAAGAACGGTGGACTGTTCTTTGTCAAAGTCACCTCCCAAATATGGTTTCAATCTCTGGCCATTGACTTTGAAATGTCCCTGTTTTTCACCATAAATCTCAATCGCTCCATGTGGGAAAATTTGAACGATGGTGATGGTCCCGACCATCTAGAGCGGAGTTTACCAGGGAATAACCGGAGTCGAGAATTATAAAGGAGAACTTGTTGTCCAACAAAAAATCCTCGCTTAACAATGTTCTGATCGTGCCATCTCTTTGTCTTTTCTTTGTAGATACGAGCACTTTCATAAGCATCGAGGCAGATTTCGTCAAGTTCATTTAGTTGGAGCAACCTCTTCTCACCAGACAACTTTTCAACAAAGTTTAAAGCTTTTATAGCCCAATATGCCCGGTGTTCGAGTTCGACAAGCAGATGACATGCTTTTCCAAATAAAAGGCAATATGGTGACATACCGATTGGAGTTTTAAAAGCAGTACGGTATGCCCATAACGCATCGTCCAATTTCTTGGATCAATCCTTCCATGAAGCATTCACTGTCAACTCGAGAATTCTCTTTAACTCTCGGTTCGAGATTTCGACTTGGCCATTCGTTTGGGGGGTGATAGGGTGTAGTGACACGATACTTTACCCCATATTTGGCCAAAAGTGAGTCGAAGAGGCGATTGCAGAAATGTTTGCCTCTATCACTAATGATGGCTCGGGGAGTGCCATAACGAGAAAAAATATTTTTCTTCAAGAAGTTCACGACTACCTGAGAATCATTAGTAGGTAAAGCTACAGCTTCAACCCACTTAGAAACATAGTCAACAGCCACCAGAATGTACTGGTTTGAAAATGACGATGGAAATGGCCCCATAAAGTCAATGCCCCACACATCGAAAATTTCTACTTCCAACAGCGAAGTCAAGGCATTTCGCCTGGAAATGTTACCAGTACGTTGACATCTATCGCATTTAGAGACCAGTGTGTGAGCGTCTTTAAATAACGTGGGCCAATAAAAACCAGATTGAAGCACCTCGGATGCAGTTTTCACAGCACCAAAGTGACCACCGTATGGAGAAGAATGACATCTATCGAGAATGTTCTCCATTTCATTTTTCGGTACGCATCTCCGAATGATCTGGTCTCGACCCTCTTAAACAACAAATGATCTTCCCAAAAGTAGTGTTTAATATCAGCGAAGAACCTTTTTCATTGTTGAAACGAAAGCTCAGGGGGTATAATACCACTTGCAAGATATTTGACATGGTCCGCATACCATGGCAAAGCAGTTACTTGCAACAATTGCAGAATTTGCAGTAGTTGTTCGTATGGAAATACCTCATTAATATCTCCTTCTGATACGTCTTCGGGTTGCTCGAGACGAGATAAATGATCAGCTACAACATTTTCGGTTCCTTTCTTATCTCGATCTCGAGGTCAAACTCCTGCAGAAGGAGTACCCATCTGATCAATCTCGGCTTGGCATCTTTTTTAGCTAACAGATATTTGATAGACGAATGATCAGTGTAGACGATGACCTTTGAACCAATGAGGTAAGATCTGAATTTATCAAACGCAAACACTACTGCAAGCATTTCCTTCTCAGTAGTGGCATAGTTCAGCTGTGGATCGGTTAGGGTTCTACTAGCATTGTAGATCACATGCAAGATTCTGTCTTGCCTTTGTCCCAAAACTACTCCAACAGCATAATCACTAGCATCGCACATCAGCTCGAATGGAAGAGTCCAATTCGGAGCTGCAATGATAGGAGCAGTAATGTGTTTTTCTTTCAAAGCATTGAAAGCAATGAGACACTCTTGAGAGAAATTGAAAGTAGTATTCTTCTCAAGAAAGGAGCACAGGGGTTTTGTGATTTTCGAAAAATCTTTAATAAACCTCATGTAAAATCCAGCATATCCGAGAAAGCTCCTAATCCCTCTTACCGTGGTAGGTGTGGGCAATTTTTCAATTACTTGAATTTTTGCCTTATCCACCTCAATTCCTTTCAGGGATATCCGATGGCCAAGAACTATGCCTTCTTGTACCATGAAATGGCATTTTTCCCAATTCAGTACTAAATTGGTATCTTCACAGCGTTGAAGCACTCTCTCCAGATTATTCAGGTATCCATCAAAGGAAGGCCCAAATAACGAGAAATCATCCATGAAGATCTCATTGCATTTCTCGACCATGTCTGAGAAAATCGCCATCATACAGTGTTGGAAAGTCGCGGGTGCATTACAGAGGCCAAAGGGCATTCTCCTGTACGCAAAAGTACCGTACGGGCATGTAAAAGTAGTTTTCTCTTGGTCTTCCGGGGCTATTGCAATTTGATTATAGCCCGAATAATCATCAAGAAAACAGTAATGTGAATACCCTGTCAACCGCTCTAGCATCTTATATATGAAAGGAAGAGGAAAATGATCATTTCTAGTCGCAGTGTTTAATTTGCGGTAGTCAATGCACACTCTCCAACCAGTAACAGGTCGGGTAGGTATCAGTTCATTCTCTTCATTTTCTACCACTGTGATACCTCCCTTCTTTGGTACGACTTGCACAGGACTTACCCAAGGACTATTAGAGATGGGATAGATAATACCTGCATCAAGCCACTTGACAAGTTCGGCTTTCACCACTTCCTTCATATTCGGGTTAAGTCGCCTTTGATGCTCGATTGATGGCTTAAAGTCATTCTCCATCAGTATCTTGTGCATACAGAAGGACGGACTAATTCCTCGAATGTCAGCGATCGTCCACCCGATGGTTTCTTTATGCTCCCGAAGAACTCGAAGTAGCTTCTCTATTTCTAGCTTACTCAAGGAGTTAGAAATGATAACCGGAAGCGTGGATGATTCACCCAAATAAGCATACCTCAAATGAGGTGGAAGAGTTTTCAATTCAAGCGCGGGTGCTTTATGGAGTGATGGAAGCGGTGGTGGAGAAGTTTTGTCCAACTCATCAAAATGTGGGGGTCGCATGTATGCATGGGATGGTAAAGCATTTAAGTAACTTGCCATGCTTTCTACATCTGGATCCCCATCCTTAATATGTAACGAACTCATAAGGCATTTTTTCAGATGATCCTCAGAACGTCCACATAAAGATTTGGCGGCCAATTGATCAATAATATCAACTCTAAAGCAATTTTCGGATGCCGACCGGTAATTGACTGATTTCAAGATATTAAACATAACTTGCTCATCTTGTACCCGTAAGATGAGTTTTCCTTCTTGCACGTCGATCAAAACTCGACCTGTGGCAAGAAATGGCCGCCCTAAAATTATAGGGATATCATTGTCCTCCTCCATGTCGATAATAATGAAGCCAGCTGGAAAGATGAGCTTGTCAACTTTCACTAACACATCCTCAACGACACCGCGAGGATACGTAATAGAACGATCGGCCAATTGCAAGGATACCGTAGTAGCCTTGACTTCTCCCAATCCCAATTTTCGAAAAATCGACAATGGCATCAAATTAATGTTAGCTCCAAGATCACACAGTGCTCTACTAATATTCAGATCGCCAATGACGCATGGAATAGTAAAGCTGCCTGGATCTTTGATTTTTGGAGGTAACTTGTTTTGGAGGATGGCACTACACTCTTCAGTTAACATCACCGTCTCATGCTCCTCAAGCTTCCTTTTGTTAGAAAGGATATCTTTCATGAATTTCGCATAGCTCGGCATTTGAGCTAGAGCATTAGAAAACGGGATATTAATGTGTAGTTTCTTGAAGACCTCCAAAAATTTACCAAATTGCACATCCTATTTGTGCTTCTGGAGCCTTTGTGGGAAGGGAATAGGTGGTACATAAACTTTAACTGGTGTAGGAGCCTTTGATGATGATGGCTCGTCTACATCAGTCTTACTTGGTTCAGGAATTTCCCTCGGTTCCGGTACCACCTCCTTTTCAGCAGTGGGTGCAGTGGGTCGTACTACCATGGGATCAGCCAGTTGCATCCCACTTCTGGTAGTAACAGCTTGTGCATTCTCTCAAGGGTTTGTTTCAGTGTTACCTGGTAAAGCTCCTTGAGGCCTCTCAGAGAGAAGTTTAGCAATCTGGCCCATTTGCCTTTCCAGATTCTTCAAAGAGGCATCATTGCGCTCTTGATATTGCAACTGATGGTTTGCTAACTTAGTAATGGCCTCTTCCCAACCTTCCTTTTTCTCTTGTGGTTTAGGATTCAATACATTTTGATTGTTCCCATAAGAGAAGTTGGGATGATTACGCCAACCAGGGTTATATGTCTGCGAATAAGGGTTGAACCCGGGGCGTTGAAAATTTTGAGTATATGCCAGTTGCTGGGTGGTCTCGAACTACCGACAATCAGAGGACAATTCGAACTCGGATGGTTCACCCCACTCAAATCACACACAGGCAGTGATTGTATCATGTGAGCTGACTGAGAGCTGGAAGAGGATGTCGAAAGCCCTTCTACTTTCCGTGCTAAGGAGTCGATCTTAGATAAAACTAAGGAATATGCTTCACTGTCTCGAGCTCCACTAAGTCCTATTTTAGCACGTCTATCCAGCCACATCTCACTTTGTTCACTCATCACCTCAAATAGCTCATACGCCTCTCGGATACTTTTGTTTTGGACATATCCGTTTGACGACGAGTCGACATTTGATCGGTGAGCTGGAGTTAAACCGGCATAGAAGTATTGGACTTGCTGTGCTAAAGTAATCCCATTGTTTGGGCACTTTCTTAGCATGTCTTTGAATCTCTCCCAAGCTTCATGAAACGTTTCCGAGTCAAATTGTTGAAAAGTGGTTATATCGTGCTTGGGTTTGGCAACACGAGCGGGTGGAAAGAATTTGGTTGTGAATTTTTGTACCAGTTCTACCCAGCTCGTGATACTCCTCGACGGTAGAGTGTCAAGCCACTCTCTCGCTTTGTCTTCAAAGTATGCACGAATAACCTCATTCTGATGGCCTCCTCACTCACTCCTTCATAAGTGAAATTGCTCAATATTTCCATAAATCGAGCCACGTGAGCATGAGGGTTTTCATCTACTTTCCCATAAAATGATATGGTGTTGGAGAATAGATTAATTACATCAGGCCTCAGCTGAAAAATCGGATGCCCAAACAGAGGATAGATGATTCCTGATTGATTCTCAACTACAGGACGGTTCAAGAAATCCCTGAACAACATATCTTCCTCGTTTACAACGGGATTCTGGATCTATCCTGCTTGGTTATTGAAACCAAGCGGAATACCATCCCTCGGAGCATGTTCCGGTTGAATGAGAGGGTCAACAGGAATTCCTTTCAATCTGTTGTCTTCTCGACTCGTTCTGTTCACGCAGTCTTTTTCGAAAAGTCTCTTCGATTTCCGGATCAAATTCGGCAAGATCAAGACTTCGCGAACAATGCATAAGAATTCAATGAGTTCAGAGTTTTGAAAATCAAGAAAACAACCACACTTTTGGATTTTCAGAAAAAAGTTAAAAATAACAAAAATAAAGTTCGTTAAAGTTAAAGATAACTAAACTGACAAATTGATCTAAACACTCCCCGTCAACGGCGCCAAAAACGTGTTCGCTAGAGTCGTATGCCGCAAGCGCACGGGTCGAGAACAAGTAGAAAAAGTGGACCTGTAGAGTCCAAGTCGATCCCTCAGAGAGTGTGGAATTCAATTCTAAGTTTATCAGTCTCAATTTTAACAAAAAGTACACACAGATTTAAAAACTGAATTTAAAAACCCTAAAATCTACAGTTTAGACTAAAAACTGATAAAAATGACAAATAAAAAGTAAAAAGGTTTGGTTTTGAAAAGATGTTGGAATTTACATTTTCACTTAACCTATACTTCATTAATGTCAATTCGATCACGTGCAGATGCTAATTATCAACATACAATAGTTAGACCCCGATTTTTCTATTATAGTTAATACCCCCTCTCGAGGTCATATTAACTCTAATCGGTGTATCTATACTGCATATCTCTATGTCGATATAAACATAACCAATAGCATGAGTTTTTGTGAAAATACTCAACGGATCACATGAGGTAGGTGTGTATCTCTACATCACCTAGACGCGCCTAGTATACTAGACAAACTCATGGCATCAATCATTTCGGTCTATAAATGCAATTATTTCTCAACAATCACATAAATACCTAATTACCACATTTATTGATGTCACATAAACGAAGTAATTTTCAACATGATGATCGATACACTATTATTTTGATAATCAATGCATAATAAAATTCTAACAAACATATAATCGACATTAATGAAGCATTAGGTTAAACTACTCGATGAATTCCAACAAAAATACTTAGTTCATCATCATATAATCAATAACAAGGAGATATTTAACAAATTCATTACAAGTTTGGCAAAATAAATTGAGAAAAATCAAAGTTTAGAGATAAAACCCTTTTGAAGCTTGGAATTGATCTTCTCCCAACTCTTTGCCAAGTCCTTTGTAGTAATCTCCTTGTGCTCTTCACTTTCTCCTCCAAATGAGCCAAGAACAACAAAAAGAAAAGGAAAGAAAAAGAAAAGGAAAATGAAATGAAGAAGGAAAAAAACTAGAGAGAAAACTAAAAACTAAACAAACTTAAAACAAAAAAAAAACTAAACTTAATTTTTTATACTACCCAAAAAGACCCGTCCAAGTCTTGTAGTATAAATAGGTAGGATATTTTTGATAACTTAGCAATTAAGTTATATAAATATCTAGGGATATTTGCAATCAAGGTCCCCAATGTTTTGGAAAGTGGCAAAATGGTCCATCAATTTTGATTTAGTACAATTTGGTCCTTGAATTTTGACCTTCGGTTCAGTTAGGCCCTTTATACATTTCACTTCAAGTCCTTCAACTTTCAGACTTTTGCATTTCAGTCCCCAACTTCACCATTTTGTTCACTTTTAGTCCATTTTTGCTCCGTTCTTCGTCTAATCAGGGTTTTCGCCTACAAACATGAAAATTACATAATTATGCGTAGAAATATACTCAAAATTTAGGTATCCTCAATAGATGGTAGATTTATAAAGATTTTATTAATATATGGAATTTAAAAGATTTTGATGGATTTCAAGCTTAAAAATACATATAACCAAATCTTTTGTAATTTCACCATATTTAATAAAATTCTTATGAAATTTGTGAAAATCTATTCAAATCCACGAAATTCATTAGGATTTATAATCTTTTAAAATCCACCAAAATTTTAGTTGAAGATACCCCCGTAAGTGTACAATGTCATTGTCAAATAAGATGATTACGATGGTCGCTCACTATGAATAACATTACTCTTAGTTTGATTATATCTAACTTCTATTCGAATATAAAAAAAAAAAAATTAAGTGATTTTAGTTACTATCCTAAAACTTTATAATAAGACAATTAAAATTTGTGCTACAAGACAATATTAAAGTTTGATTTGATGTATGAAAATTATTATGATCACGAGTTCACCTTAGTTATCCACTTAATATCGATATCAAAATTCGATAACAATTAATTAAGTGTATTTGGTCGAATTCTTCTAAATTAATTAATCTATCTCTCTTGAATTTAAACTAATTATACTAAATTGAGTGTGCTCACTATATCTCTATTTAAATCAGGGTAAGCCTTAGTCAATAATATTCAATCACTAAATTATTCAATTAAGGACTATAGCAAATATATCTCTACCTTCTACTAAAATTCTAAATTTTACTACGTGATCTCAATAAAAAACTTATCTATCAACTCGTTACCTTTACCAAATCAAAGAATTAGTGATTAAGTAATTTAAAGCATGAATGATAAAAGTAAAAACAATACACAAACATCAATTAAAGATAACAAAAATTCATAATCAAAATTAAGGTTCAAAATAACGGTTATATCGATCTTCCTAACTATAAATTTACAAATATAATTTAAGTCACTATTACATAGATAAGTGCATAACTTGTTAAAGATTCAACAAAATTTACTAGCGATAGAAATAGGACTTTAACAATTAAGCTTGTATTGTAGATGTGTAATTGGTAAAATGTTTTTTAAGCACGAGAATGTTCTTTCCTCATCCTCATCCTCGTCCTCGTGCTCATCCTCATCCTCATCCTCATCCTCATCCTTTCGTGTGAAGAAACCATCTTGACCCAAGAATATATAGACAAAGTTCCATGATTTAATTCAAAATCTCTATTCTATGAGGAAATGATTGTGCCGACAACTTCTTTTCTTTCACTTTCCTTTAAAAAAGTTCAAAAAAAAAATGAAAAATGAAAAAAAAAAAAAAAAAAAGCAGCTATGTAAAATATGTTAAGAAGCATGAAGTCCAATCTACTTAAATATTAAATTTCATTTTTTTTTTATTTAATAACATAAAATCAGGGAGATTTTCAATTTAGCCTAGTTGACTAAACCTTTTTAATTTTTTATGGAAAATTCTATATTACCCTTAATTATATGAATTCTTATAAATTGCATAATATATCCTTCTTTTTCCATAGATTTAAACCTTATTCTTTATCTTATATTTATTATATTTCTAATTATAATATATAGTTTCATTCTATGATCTAACAAATTAGAGTAATCTATAACATATTTATCATGTTCTTCATTTATTTTTTCATATTCTTCGGCCAATATGTTCACATTTTCTTTTTGATTTATGATATTTTTTATTTTTTTCTAACATTCTGTCTAATGGATTGTCTAATTCTTCTATAGTATATTTTGGCATTTTAATTACTAACTGAAAATAAAACATACATTATAACAAACATCAATACGAATAATCCCTACGATTCTTTTAAGATCTAAGGAAAATTCTTTTCAAATTTAACAAAACTAATTGTTTTACCTTAGTTTTGATCTTTGACTTTTATTCTCAGAACAGAGTGACTTTCAAGTTCCTGGATCTGCAGACTATTCCCTTCAATGGCTTCTTACCTTCACGGGATTCTTGTTATTCCAGCTTTTGCTCTCACTGTATCTTTTCTAAGAATTAAAATTATAGATTATAAATAAGGAAAATTCTTCTTTTGTTAAAGTAAGAGAAAAATCTTTCAAGAATATATGAGAAAAGTAATTTAGGGGTCGTTCTCTTCGTGTTTCAGTTTTAAATTTTGAATTCGTTTTGTATTTTGTGTTTTGAGTGTCTATTTTGAAATTTCTAAAAATGCGTTCTTTTTGCCCATTCTGCAAAATTGTTTCCAAAAACTAAAAAATGGAAAACACGTTTATTTTGAAATTTTGAGAATTTTTTAATAATACTTTATTCAAAAAAATCCGATTATTCAATAAATTTTAATGGTTTAATGTTAATATAGTATTAAATAACATATAAATTTTGAAATTGGTGAAACGTCAAATGTTTTTTTCCAGATATTAAAAACACAACATAAATTACAATTGATAAAACAGTTTAACCGATACGATTACAAGTTTACATGTCATGACAAAATAAGTAGATACTAAATAACATACAAAATAAATCAACGGAGTCATGTATAACGTCTAGAGTAGGCATTCCACACGTGTGTAGGTTGCAGCTTGCAAGAATTAAAGAACTGTTACTGATAAAAAAAAAAAAAATCTAAATCTTCAATAATCAACAATTCACATACTTTTACAAGGAATACTGGTTTTGCCAAAACCTAAAGGCATTTTTATCTGTCAAAATCCTGATTAACAGTCAAATTTAGATAATATTGTTTTCCTTTTTACAAGGTTTATTAGGATTTCTTTATTTGGTAAAAAGTATTCATCAAATCTACTATATTTATTTAATTTTTTATAATTTGTTATCATTCTGATTTTTCCTCTAACTTGTTCAAAATGTTTCATGACCATAAATGCTGAACTACTATGGGGTCAATTACTTTGTCTAATAAGTTTATGTTCTAACAATTCCTTTATTTGGATTTTGAATTATTGTGTATCTTATATGGTATACATCATTTGTCTAACTCTTATAATTACATTTTCTGTTAACTTTATTTTTACAATAGGATGGTATGGTTTCCAAAATACCAATAAATTTTCTCCATAAACTTTTTTCTAATTATTCTATAATTTTTCTATACTTATTTTTACTTCTATTTTTAGGACTTTTTTATACATTATTTTTTTATTTTTTTATCTCATTATGCACAATTAGTTTTTTCTCTCATCTATCACCACGCTGGGTTGGTTGAACTCTGTAGGTTCTAAATTTTCTTTGTATTTTTAATAAATATTCACAAGAGGTTTGTAACATTATCATATAATCATTTTGTTTATAATATTGAAATTGTTGTATAAAGTCATTTCCTGATAATATATCACATTCTAATTTATCATAACTATATATCTTATTTATTATTATTTGTTTACTTTCAAGAATTATACTAATTTTTTCAGTACTATTTATTATTTGAATATCTTATCCTGTAACTCTTGTTATTTTTATTTTACTTTTATTATCACATGATTTTATTAAGAAATTCTTAAATATAGTTATATCACTTCCTATGTCTATTAAAACACAAATTGTTATATTTGGTTCTATAATAATAACTTGTATATATATGACTAATAGAAAATTTATTTGATTATTCATTTAATTCTTTTTTACATAATATAGTTTGTCCATTATGAAATATATATAATCCTTCTCTTTTTATACTATATTCTTCAAATCCATTTAAAAATCTCATTCCCAAAAACATATGATGGTTTATATTCATGCTATCATCTATATAACATGGTACTAGAAGATCAATTCCTCCTCTTTTTATAGATACTTTTACTTTTAATTCCGTAGTATGCATTTATCCATCAAAATTTACATAACTATATGGTTCAATTTTATGAGGTACTAACACTTTATTTCTTATTGCAGATATATGATATTCACTAGCTCCTGTATTTATTAATATATTCGGTCTTGATATATAATCTCTTCCATTTAAATATTCTTCATTTATTTTCATATTTCATGTATTCCTATAAAGATTTTTTTTTTCTCTTATGTGACTTTCTTCTAATAATTTTCTATTAAATATTCTAAAACTTTTTGATCTTCTGATTAATTTTTCGTCTTTAAATATTATATTATTATCAAGGTATTCTTCTTCCCTGAATTCTATTATTTCAAGTTTATCTGTTGAAATTCTAAATTCGTATTTCTTTAGAATCAAATTTACCTGCTTATTTGGTTCTATAATTTTACTGATATCTTTACATTCCTTATAAACTTCTATGTATGGTTTCCTAGAATAAATATTTCCATAATTAGAATTGGTAAACGTGTTTAAGACTTTATATTCAATAGTCATAATTTGATCTCCTGGTTGCATTATATCATTCCTATGTAACTTGAAATGCAAACCTAAGACTTCATTAAAATTTTTATCTTTTAATGAGATACAATATTTTGGGTAACAAGTAATTATCATTTTTTGATATACTAGGTTTCCTTCTATGGTTCTAGATGACTATCTTTTAAATTTATTATTCTTCCATCATATAAAATTCTAAGGTGAATTTATTCCTTATCTAAATAAGGATTTAAACATTATTTGTATTCCTACTAAATAGACATATTGAATTTTTTCATTTTTTTAAATTAATTTTTGATAATAATTCGTCTGTTGTATTCCTTGTTAAAATGTTTAATTTATGTGTTCGTTGAATTGTTCTGACATCTATAGTTTTTTCAATAGTATGATATTCATTTATGGCTCTCTTTTCCAAATTCTATCAAGAATTTCCCATTTTTCAATTTTCAAGTTTAAAGATAATTTTTGTAATCTCTTGAATTTATTATTATCAAATGTTACTTTTAATCAATATCTTTCTATTCTTTCGTATTCTTGCATTTCTATATTAGCACTTTCTATTTCCTCAATTTCTTTATTCAGATTTTGACTCATCACCTCCTGAATCTGTTTCACTTATATATACTTCTTGATTATAATATTGTTCGATATCAGATATCTCACTGAATTCATCATCAGTAAGTCCTCCTCCAGTATTCATCGGGACTTGGTATTCATTTACATTTTCTAAGCTAAGTTGGTCAAAGTTTTCTATTAATAAATCTAATTCCTCATTCATCTTTATTATCTTCTTCAATTTTTTCTTTTCATAGTGATTTTTTGAAATTTTCTTCTTCTTCTTCTTCTAATACTTTGGGTAAAATATTTTTTCTAAATTCATCATCTATACTTCCTGCTTCTATTACCAGATTTTCTTGTTCTATATGTTTCTTTCAAATTCTTGACATTTCTTTTTTTTATAGATTTTTTTTTATCTATTTTTTTATCTTTACTTTTATTGTTTTCTTTTAATTCCCTAATTTCAATTTTTAATATATTTATATCATTTCTTACTTCTTTTATTTCACTTCTTAAATCTTGGACATCAGTTATTAATATTTTTATCAGTTGTTTAAATTCATTCATATGTTCATTAATTTCTTTATTAAGAAGATCTGTTAATATTCAGGTTTTATTTTTGATTGGGTAAAATAAAATAATTTACATTCATTCATTATCTTTTGATTCTTTTATTATTTTGTCAAATCTGAATTTAGCATGATCCGTATTGGGGAGTTCTTTTAGATTTTTAAAGTATTTTGCTTTTATTTTAGATTTTTCTTGTCTTAATTTTAATATAATAGTACATTATCTATTTGTTAGTGTAATTTATATATAGTATTAAGATCATTTTCAAGTTTTTCCATATTTAGTCAAGTATTTTATTAAGAATTAACTTTTTATAATGATTCATAATTTTCTTTACAATATAACCCAATTTTTTCTTTATCAAGTTATGTAATAATCTTTTCGTATATATATTCACCTCTTATGGATCATATTATTAATTTATGTCTCTTATTTCTCTAGGTAATTATTTAATTATAATTAATGTTATTATGTTTAATTTTTTAGGAATGGGTTCTAAAAATATGTAACTTCTTTGTTTTTCTTCTAATTTATAATACTAATCTGTTTTAGTAATTGTAACTTCCATAATTTTTATGGTTCTTTATAGATCTATGACTCTGATACCAAAGTGTAGGGGGCTACTATGAGCAAACAAAAATCTAGTAATCTTGTTAACGTCGAAAATTGTATGTACAAAATTCAAGCCAACTTAGAGTATAAATGCAATTTTTTACTGATAATGACTTGTAAATTATAAGAGTAGACTACAAGTGTTTTCCTTTGTTTCTTGTCAAATGAGGTACTCAAAATATAGATAATGTCGGGAGAGTTATCATGTATAGAAGTTGTATCTCCTTCTTCTTCATTATTCTTTCTTTTATAGGAGAAAATATACATGCTTCATTATTTTCCTATCTTGTCACCTGCAATTCAGAACTGAGGAAGTACACATGATGGAATGATTCCATTGGCCTCTTAGCTCGATCTGACAGTCATGATGAGCAAACCTTACATGTGGATTTTAGCAATTAATGAAGTAAGCCTTGGGAAGGGAGTCTAACTCTTTGATCAGGGATTATGTAAGCACTGATGTAAGATCATTCTCTGTGGATGTCTCTGATTGGCTGGTTTATTGATTGTGTCAATGATCTGTAATCATCAGAACCTCCTTGAAAGACTACACGATCTTTCTAGGTATGCGAACCATCTTAGCCGAACTCACATTGTAGAGTGTACGTACTTTAATCTGATTTGTTTGACCTTAGAGCTCAGTTCGTCAGCTCAGTTCATCAACAATGGGTAGATTTTGATTGGTTTAATGAGCTCGACTCTGTCAGACCATCATGAGTTTAACTTTACAGGTGGTCAGCCGTAATTAATGAATTACTTCAGGAAGGAAGCTAAGACACATGATTGGTGAACTTAGGAGGTACTGTCATGAGCCTATCCAAATGTATTTGATTGATTGGACGTTTGACAGCGTGTAAGAAATCTTCTATCGTTTTGTCTCCTTGAACCTCGATAAACTAAATAAACTGAGATGACCTCACACATCCGAACTCGTATCAGTATGAGCTTAATGTATGTAATCAACTGTACTTAATGAGGTCACCGGTGAGGTCGGATTACCCCCCAGGTCAGAGCTCCCTGGTTAGGTTGGATATCAACAAATCTAATAATCTTTAAATTCTAAAAATCTGATAATCTTAAAATGGTTCTTCAGAAATTCTTTAATATTCTAAGAATTCTTTTAATAAAGTTAAACTTATTCTATTATTTATTATAGATATATAAAATTTTAATGCTAATTTAAATTTTAATTTCTTATATTCTTGAGGTAACCTATTCATAATAGGTTTTCTCATTTATAGCGTTTTAAGTAAATCTTCAAAATCTAGTAAAGTCTGAGAATTTATAATATCAAGATCTGTTATTATATCTATATTTGGGTTAAAAGGTATATCATATTTTAAAATATTCTTTTTTCTTTTTTTCCAATTTATCTATAATATCTTGTATATCTTTTATTATTATGAATCTTACTATTCCCTTAACAAGATTTTTCATCATGTTTTCCTTAAAGCATTTTAATATTTTTTAGAATGCATTTAATTGTTCTTGATATTCAATCTTATCAAATTCATTGTCAAATTCTATTTCTTTTTGTTTTTTCATAATTTTCTTAATCTTATATGGTCCTCTTTTAGATCTGGATTTTTTATAAGTTTTATCGATCATTCTTATGTCTTGATTGTATTCTTTTCATATAGTGGTAACTTGGGTGCAATTATCATTTTTTGGGGTATTTTAGATAGTTTCAAAGTTTAGAATAATCAAAAGCTATTTTGGAAAAGATATCCTTGAATTTTGGGTATTTTCAATTCTTTTCCCCATAAAATCATGCAACCCATATGAGTTCTCACAGTCTCTATGTTCTGCGAACTTCGTGTGATTTCTTGCCCTTTTTGCCTTTGATGTCATGAATGATGTAATATTGCATTTCAAATTTTCAGTTGACTCTCAACCCTGTCAAGTAGCCTTTGGCCTCCCATCGAGATTTTGAGTTTTAATTCAAAAGTTTAGGCTATTTGATTTGTATTTCAGTTTTCGATTTTGAGTTTTAAATTCATTTTCGATTTTATGTTTTGAGAGTCTATTTTTAAATTGTTAAAAAAAAGATTATTTGATTTATCATTTTCAAAAATTATTTCTCAAAATAGAAAATTAGAAAACACATTTAGTTTAAAATTTTAAAAACTTATTTTATGACATTTTATTCTATTAAATTTGATTGTTTAATAAAAATATAATAATTTTATGTTAATATATTATCAAATAATATATACATTTTAAAGTTTGTAAATGTTACAATATTTTTCTCATCACAAAAGTAATATAAAAATAAATAATAATTTGAGTACAAAATATATGAAATAAAAATAAAAACTAATGACGTGGATTGAGAATATTTTTATGTAAATAATCATTACGAGCTTGAGCTGTTTAGTTTTTATTTCATTTTTCTAAAAAAAGTATAGATTTTTTTCTGCTTTTTTATATATTTTTTTAGAATTTTAGCATTTGTAAAAAAAATTAGAATTTTTTAAAATTTTATTTATTTATTTATTTTTTAGAATTTATCGATTTAGTTTTTTTATTTGTGAGAATTTATATTTATGCTCTATTTGATTGCAACGGATTCCATAAAAAGTGTCACATCCGAATAAAATGAATTTCACTTTGACCGTTTTATTGCAACGTGAAAATGAAAATCGAATTTCAAGGTAAAACCATTTAAAACTACATTTTCTTTGGTGTATTATTATTTTCCAACAAATATGGAATTGGAATTCTTTTCAACCATTACCTATCAAACATACCCTTATATTTTATAAGTTTTTTAACATTAAATTTTATTTAAACGCTTGTTTTTCATATTGAATTTTCACTGAAAATATTCAAGACGTCAAAAAATTGTTTCGATTTTTATGTTATAAGTTTAATCTTGTTTTCAAAAACTCATTTTTTAGAAATATCAGATCAAATACATTTTCAATATTTTGCAAAATTGAAAATTGAAAACATCTTTTAGAAAAGCAACCAAACACACCATTAACATTTAAGAAGAATAGTACAATTCATTCATAAAATTTCCATCCGTCCAAATGAACTAAGGCATACACTTCTATTGTGATGAAATGATTATACATGAATTATGACTTGGAATATACAGAAGTCAATATAATACGCCAGCCACCACTTTGTACTCGTTCAAATATTACTGGTTAGATTGATTCCAAAGTCCAGTGACGGAAGAAGGTGGGATAAGTGGAGTTGTGAGCTAAACTTTTGGAAAAAAAAAAAAAAAATTACGACTTTTCTATTTTACTTGTTATTTATAATACTATAATATATATATTTTTAACTTAATTGAGCTTCCATTGAATCCAAGTCCTGTCTTCTCCACGCTAAATTCGCACCGTAAATTTGTTGCTCGTTTCGTCGACATCTTTTACGAAAATATGTAATGTATTTGCATGCAATAATGCGTATTAAATCCAAATTAAATAGTTGAAATAATTTTCTCAAATTTTTAATGTATACAACAATGATTTAATTGAGCTTTTGAAAAGCCTACATCACGTAGAGTATCTATAAGAGTCAAATTTTGGAGTTATGGATAAAGTTGAGCATAAAAACTGCGGCCAAAATCAACTAAGAAATAAATCCTTCCTCCCATCATCGTTGCTCGAGCGCTGGCATAGCGCCGCGAGATGCCGCTCTGCACAGCCGCGAATCCAGCACCCTATGGGCTCCGACAACTGCCATTGCTGGATTCATCGGCATTAAATTTTTTTTTTGTCAATGTATATATGTTTTTGTTATATATATTTGTAATTTCATTTATTTTCAGACAATTCTAGTAGGCCCTGTTTGATGGACCATGTTTTCATAGGAAAAAGGAAAATAATTTCCAACTTTTCCAAAATGTGGTGTTTGATTGCACAAATTTGGCCAAGAAAATTTTTTCTCTCCCCCCTCCCCACGCGCCCCTTTTCCTTGGTGGTAAAGCATTTTCTAGTCTGACGTCCATTTTTTTTTTTTGGTAATGAAAACAAATTTCATAACCAGTTGTAAAAAAAAAAAAAAAAAATTCACTTTAATGAACAGTTTTCATGTAAAACAAAGCCAAACGGACACTAAATTTTGATGAAAAAATTGATTTTTTAGGAAATATTTTTTTTATTTTTTGGCAATGGAAACAAATTTTATAACCAATTGTGGAAATAATTATCACTTTAATGAACAATTTCCATATAAAACAAATATAAAACGAACACAAAATTTAAAAATTTCGCGGGTGGAAAATTATAACAATCAAACACACTTAATTAACAATTTCCTGCAAAACATTTTTTAGGCAATTACTTTTCCTAAAATTCATTTTTTTCATCCATTTTCCACCATTGCAATCAAACAGACCCTTAGCTCAATTGGTTAGAGCACTTGTCTACTAATTGTACGTTTTGAGTACGACTCCCTACAAGATCATTCCTTTATGTTTTAACTTAATATTTTTCACCATTATAAAAAGATTAGTTATCAGAAATAGTGCAACAATAGAGATTCAAACTTGCGGTCTTCTTTGAAAGCTTGACCACTATGACATTTAGTTGATGTTAAGATATGGTGTAACAAAAATATATATGTTCAATTTCGGAAAAGTAATTGATAAATTATCTCTTTGTTTTTTTTAATATATATATATATATATATATATATATATATTAACTAAAATTCGACCTTTTAATGACTCAGCGGTTAAATCACTAACTAAATGACCTGATAATTTGTCCAGATCAACTATTGGATTGGATACGATAGCTATGTTTTAAAGAGTGAAAGAATAACGAAAAGAAAATTAAATTCACAGTTCACATTTATTTAACCCAAAAATTTATTTGTTTTCAGTATAGACTATTTATTTGACAAAAAAATTTAACAAGTCGGATAAGCATTGACACCAATTTTTCTTCACACATTTAACGACAAAATTTTTGTCATCTTTAAAACTATGAAATAAATTTATTTTTTTTGCTAGACTGAAATTATTAACAAATCGAACAAAAAAGTAAGTAATGTGAAGAATTTTTCATATTTGAAATTCTTACTCGATAAATATTATTACATTGGTACACATCTACACTTTCAGTCCGAACTACGATACAATTAATTTCAATTTATGGTATTGATTTTCATTGTCACTATCAACGATCGTCCTTGCTCACTCAAAATCCTAGATTTCCCAATGGCTACACTGCTCGAGCGGCAAGGGGCGCCAACTCCCTGCTCTATTTTTTTCCCTCGATGCTCGAGCCCAACTAGCGAAAAAGCGCCGACTTTTTCTCCACCTTATTTTCTTTCATACCAGAAGTCTCTTTTCCAATTAAATTCTCAATTCATGATGAAATTTGATCCCTTATCTATCGGTACTTCAAACCAAAATTACATAAGCTTCCTCCATGAATCAAACTTGAAAATCACATGTAATTTGAGTCACAACATTACAATTTTAGTCCTTGTTTGATACTCATTTTTTTTTAAAATACATTTTTTTATCTCTTCTTTTTAACTACACATTTTTAATAAAATAATATCACATGCTAATTCAAAATTTCCTTATTTTCTAGCCACACATTCTCCATCAATTTACTATTTCAAAATACATTATTACTATAAAAATGAAATACAAACAGGCACCTAATGATTGATTTTGAATTCAACGTAATCCTTAAAAGTCAACTGCATAAGTTTATAAACATTCTGGGTACCCTAGTTCGACTGTAACATCTAACGGTGATTAACGTAATGACGTAAAAATGTTCATCTACAGTATACTCAGTTGAAAAAAGAAATTTTTTTTATTAGTTCATATTGGATCATTGAAACTGAGGAAGAATCCAATCAAAAAAGTTTTTGCTGCTGAATAGAAAATTCAAATAAAACGAGAGTGAATGATAAAACAAGCACAGCCATACAAGAGATTGTTTCAGTATCAATCAATCATTTTGAAATGTCTGCATAGTTTGACTTCCCATTAGTATATTCCGTCACAAGAATTGGCTTCTCCATTGTTACACTACACAAACAGTTGGCAGAGAGAAATTGTAGCAAATATCCATGGCTTCTTCTCTCACAAACTGCCCACCATTCGAATTCTCAGCAAAATATTATGATTCATCTGCAGGTGGAAGCAATTGCGTGAGGCAAAGCAGTTTCTTTGGAGGGCAACCAGTGCTCAATCAAGGTGTTGGGTATTCTGTGATTCTTGGATTTGGAGCATTCTTTGCAGTTTTTACGTCTTTCCTGGTATTTTTTCCCTATCCCATATCTAAATTAGAAGTTTTAAAATTTGGGTCTGGTTAAATTAACTTATTGCATTACTGAACTTATTAATCATGAAGAGTTTCAAACGTCATATTCTATAAGTATTTGATGATTCCCTGATGAATTTGTGTTTACTATTCAGTTTTACCTCTTTAATTTTGAAGAAGATACTCAGGAAAAGTGAAACCCCTTGTGTATTGAGTAAAAGTCTCTTATGGAATCACGAAGTTTACAAAAAAGATTTTTCCGCTTTCTAACAATTTAACTTTTAGATGGGGTGGTTGAACAATACCAGACAAAGGTCTAGTGTTCCAGTTTCATCATCACCTATTTATAAAATTGTGGTGAAACTCAAGACGACTTGCACATAAAGGGATGTGTTGAAGACAAATTTGATCATCTAACAGTTTAAGCTTTTATTACCGGGGTTCATCGATTGGAGTCGAGTCTGTTGCCCGCAAAATGTTTTTCCCATTCTCCCACTCTAGTTTTGAGGACTTGGGGGATTTTGAACCTGATGATCGTGCACTTACCTATTTATACTTGGTACCTACTTGGAATGGGACTAACCTCTAGAACCTGAACTCCTAAATTTTACCATTTATTGCTGATGGAATCTCCAGTGATTTACAGTTTGTGCTCTAAACATGTCTAGGTATGGCTGGAAAAGCGATATGTTGGTTCCCGCCACACTTCAGAATGGTTTAATACAGCAGGCAGAAATGTTAAAACAGGACTCATTGCTAGTGTGATTGTGTCTCAGGTGCTATGCTCATATTTCTTTCAACCTAGACTTAAAAATGTTTTGTACATTACTTACAGTTTCAAACATTTGAGTTTTACAGTGGACGTGGGCTGCCACAATTTTACAAAGTTCAAATGTTGCCTGGGAATATGGAATCAGTGGTCCTTTCTGGTATGCAAGTGGAGCTACAATCCAGGCATGTCTAAGATCAGTTTTCCTCTCTAAATTTGCTGTTCTAAACTTAAATCATAGTGATTAGTTTTACAAATTCTGATGAATAGGTACTCTTGTTTGGTGTAATGGCGATCGAGATCAAAAGAAAAGCTCCTCATGCTCATACTGTTTGCGAAATTGTGAAAGCAAGGTCGGTTATTTTCTAATGAAATCTCAAGTGTTCATGTATTTCCTCTTAAATTAAAATCTAAAGCATCTCTTTTTCATCAGATGGGGAACTGCAGCTCATATCGTCTTTCTTACTTTCTGCTTCATGACAAATATTATTGTAACGGCTATGCTGCTTCTTGGTGGATCTGCTGTGGTGAATGCACTCACTGGAGTGAATATTTATGCTGCAAGTTTCCTTATACCTTTAGGGGTAATTGTCTACACACTAGCAGGAGGGCTAAAAGCCACCTTCTTGGCAAGTTACATACATTCTGTAATAGGTGCATAAGATTGATCCTTCTTTCGTTCATATATTTGTAAAAATCTTCTTATTTTGTCTCTAAACCTTTTACTCATGTTTTCTTTTTTAAATTACAGTGCACGTGGTTTTAGTCATCTTCGTGTACTTAGTTTACGTTGCAAGCAGTGAGCTTGGCAGCCCAAGCATTGTATATAGACGCTTGCTTGAGGTCTCGAGCAAGTCTCGTAGTTGTATAGAGCCAATTTCTCATGTTGGGCAATCGTGTGGTCCGGTTAGTGGAAACTACAAAGGATCATACATAACAATGCTGAGTTCGGGAGGTCTGATCTTCGGGATTATCAATATTGTTGGCAATTTCGGTACAGTGTTCGTAGACAATGTATGTTTATGCCGGTTTATTTACAATTTCAGTTTTTCATTATTATTATGAAATGCCATTTTGACCATGGATAGATTGGAACTACAGGGATATTGGGTAAGTGCCATTGCTGCAAGACCATCATCAACACATAAGGGTTATCTGTTGGGTGGATTGGTATGGTTTGCAGTGCCATTTTCTTTGGCAACATCACTTGGTCTTGGAGCACTAGCCCTTGATCTACCGATAACCGCGAGTGAAGCGAGCCACGGACTTGTTCCTCCTGCCACAGCTATTGCTTTGATGGGAAAAGGAGGATCTGTTCTTCTCCTCACTATGCTTTTTATGTAAGCTAAATTTGATATTCCTGAAAATTCTATACATTTTTTTTTTCACCCGGCTTTCTAAAACGATTTACATATGATAATCAGGGCCGTAACATCTGCGGGTTCTTCTGAGCTGATTGCTGTTTCCTCACTATGTACATATGACATATACCGTACATATATAAATCCAGAAGCAAGTGGAAAACAAATTCTGAAAGTGTCAAGGGCTGTTGTATTGGCTTTCGGATGCTTCATGGGAATTTTAGCTGTGATCTTGAACAAGGCAGGAGTTTCCCTTGGTTGGATGTATTTAGCTATGGGAGTTTTCATTGGCTCGGCAGTTATTCCCATAGCCTTTATGCTTCTATGGAGAAAAGCAAATGCACTTGGCGCCATTCTTGGGACGATTATCGGTTGCTTTCTTGGAATCATTACATGGTTGACGGTTACTAAAGTTGAGTATGGGAGGGTAAATCTCGATACAACTGGAAGAAATGCACCAATGCTTGCTGGAAACCTAGTTTCTATACTCACTGGAGGAGCTGTTCATGCAGTATGCAGTTTTCTGTGGCCTCAAAATTACGACTGGGAAACAACTAAACAGATAACCGTAGTAGAGAAAGAAAAGACCGAATTACCAGCCGAAGAGTTCAGAGAAGAAAAGCTGATCAGAGCAAAGGCATGGATTGTCAAATGGGGTGTTGGTTTTACTATTGTTATTGTTATATTGTGGCCTCTTCTGACTCTTCCGGCAGGTAACTCGACATATGATCTATTCCACAATCTGCATTCAAGTTTAAAGAAGTTACGACTTTCGTTATAGTTTTTGCTTCTGATATGCTTCTGTGATGACAATGCAGGACAATTTAATAAGGGATACTTCACATTATGGGCAGTAATAGCAATTGCATGGGGTACAGTGGCTTCAGCAGTAATTATAGCTTTACCTCTAATGGAAAGCTGGGGTACAATCCAAAGTATACTCATTGGCATGTTTACAAATGACAGACTTATGGAAAAGATTGAAGAACTGAATTTCAAGTTAGGGACTATTATGTCTGCAATTCCTGAAGCAGAGAGAATTTACTTACTTGAAGTAGAGAAGGCGAAGAAGAAAGAAGCATCAGAAATTGAAGTTCAAATTCTTCCTGCATAAAATAAAAGAATTGTATGGATAATTGTATATAACAAATGCTTGAAAAAGTGATTTTCAACCACAAAGAAACTTTACCAATTGAAAAAAAAAAAAACCGTCCTGCTTTGTGAAGCTGCTGTTATTATCGATTTAGATAGTCGATGTCGCTTCATCTGCAGTAATGAAGCAAGGAAAGAGGTGCGTGTAAGTCGGGCTGCTTAATTAATGTACGCAACTAATAGTCTAGAAATTGGTTCTTTGTCCCAATATATGGCTGTGTGGACTGCGGAATGGTGTTTAACCAGAAGCTTTGTTGTGAAGCATTTCTTAAATCATAATGTATACACACTTTTGTTATTGGAGAGTTCATATTTCAGTACAATTCATGTCAGGGTAGAGATGTAAAGATGGTTGGACTGCCAAAGACTTTTGCTAGGGGCTCCGGTGTAATCTATTTTATACCGCTAGCGAGAGATATAGATTAGAGGTATCAAAATGGGTGGTTGGACAATCAAGCCCAATACTGCCCATTATTTTAACAGGCCAACTCATGAATCAACC
The DNA here is from genome assembly GCA_035079005.1 of Fraxinus americana. Lineage (NCBI taxonomy): Eukaryota > Viridiplantae > Streptophyta > Magnoliopsida > Lamiales > Oleaceae > Fraxinus > Fraxinus americana. The sequence continues at coordinate 4,558,902 of CM068722.1, read as the reverse complement.
CAAATCGAGATGGGTTGATTTTGATTCGATTTTTAATGGAATGGATTGTCACGGGCTTTAGCCACCCGCCCATTTTGAAACCACTAGTACCGATGCTTTCAAGAGTTTAGTTCATTAAGAAAAGATCGAACCCTGTCGACTAGCACTATCGATATACACACACGAATTAATAATTAATACTTGAATAATTCGTACACAAATTCCTTAGAATGCTATTTGTATTTTAGATTATTTGGGTATGCTCAGAATTTCTGGTACTAATATAATATTTCATAAATTCTTCTAAAGTCTCAATTTGAACTTAATAAGTCCTAATTTCAACATTTTCGTCCTCGAAGTTTCGATTTTCTCGCACTTTTTTCATTTATGTTAAAAATTTTTATTTTTTTATTATAACAAATGGACGAAAGTGTAATTGGTTGAGTAAGAATTTTTAATTCACATTTTACAACTTCTAGTACACACAATTTAAGGAACTTACAAGTTGGACTGAACTGCAGCAAAGTTAAATTAATTATTTGTTCCAATAAATAAAAAATGAGGAAATTATGCCAAACATCCCCAACCTTTCGAGTCATTTGTACTTTCTTCCCCAACCAATTTTTATGAATGAAGGAATCCTAACCTTTAGAAAATATGCGATATTCATTCAAACGGATGGATTATGTCCAATTTTTCGTTAGTCAACCTAGTTGACCTGTATGTTCGAATATTAGAAAGGCAAAATTGACATTCCCTTATTTTAATTAAAATGTAAAATACAAAAAAATATATATATATATATATAAAGAAGTATAAAAAAGAAGAAAATTATCATCTTCTTCTTACCCCCATAGAGTCGCCGCCACCACATCCACGAAATTCTCCATCCCTCCCAATTAGCAGAAAATCAAATGAGGGAGAAATGGTTCTATGCAAACTGGGGATGTTTCTCCCTTTGGTTAACCAAAAACCACGAGGGGAGAAATAACCCCCGATCTTGGTGGCGGAGAATCAAGGGAGGAGAAATCCCCCCTGGGTCGATTTAGATGTTGGGGTTGGGGGTCCATTGGATCGTTGTGATTACGAGGGGATCTCGTTGGACGAATGCTACCTATTTTCGAGAAGTTGGAGATCTCGTTGTCCAAAAAATTGATTGGGCACTAAAGTACAAATGACCATAGCGAACACTTTTGCCTAAATCATCCATTAAAAATTTGTAAGACATTCAAATGCAACAATTAAGGTTCCAAGATGTGACATGGTACAAAGGGCCTGTTTAAGCCCTATTTTTTCTATGTAGAATGCATTTTGAAATAGTAGATTGATGTAGAATATATTGTTTAAAAAATTTAGATTTACGTGTAATTTTATTTTATTGAAAATTGTGTAGTTGAAAAAAAAATACGTTAAAAAAATTGGAGGTGAGACAAGGGCAAAATGGCATTATCCTAAACAAATATCTCTTGTCAACCTCAAAAAGGATGAAAGAAAGTAGAAAGCTGCAGATTCTTCTTACTACAAAAATTGAAAAGCAAAGCAATGATTCACTCCAAAAGTTCCTAATTTTTGTAAAAGAGAAACTGTAAGTCTATGTCTATACTTGTTCTTCTTCAGCTCAGCACTCAGGGCTTGTTTGTGAATGATTTTAATCCAATTAAAATTGAAAATATAGCCGTTATTGGGTCTCACCCGTCTAATAAAAGTCAACAATAACGGCTAATTTTTCAATTTTAATCCGATTTTAATCTTTCCCAAACAAGCTCTCAATAAAATCAAATAAAAATTTTGGGCCAAAAATTTCATTGAAAACCTCAAAACAAACAAAAGTACTGTACACTGCACTGTCATGTTTAGCAGAATTACATTAAAAGTTTTAATATTATATTGCTGTAGTTAAAGCCATGTGGGGGGTTCTGTAGGTGGGGTGGTGGTGGGGGTGGGGTGGGGTGGAGTGGGGTGGTCAGGTCTCAATAATATCCCAGCGGTGACCTAGCTACCTTTCATTTAAATGTTATCTACACAACATTATATTTGGATCGACTACATGAGTTTTTTATTATTTTATTTCGATACATAGTTAATATTAATCGAAAAATGACATTGGACGAACTAACGTTAATTTTGTGAAGTCACCTTTAAATTCATTACGAGTGTATTTCTAGTTCAACTCTTCTCGAAAATTCTTTGATTTTCTTGGTTTGTTTTCTTGGCTTTGTATTCAATGCTCCAATGGCCAAACATAGCCAATATACCAACCTTGCATTCAATGTAATGACACCTGAAAAGGAAATGTTTCTTAATTTAAGTTCATCCAAGAGCAGATTTGAGAAAAAATTGATCTGGAGTAACTTTCTCAAAAAACTCATTTACGAAAAGTGAAAACAAAAAATAAAAATTCTATCAAATATGCCCTAAATCTACTCATTGGACGATGCCAATAGGAAGTTTTTGCATGGTGTTGTGATCTTGATAATATGAATTAGACACACTAAACAGTATTAAATAAAATAAAAAGGGTAAAATTATGTATATTTGAAGTCCGTGTTTGGTATAGATTAAAAATTGATTAAAATTTCAAGCGGAAAGGCTACATCTAGTACCGGACTGATGATTTGGACGATACGGCCCAGGTTTTGATTTTCAAGCGTGGAAACCCCAGAACCAGAAGTAGTAGGATTAATTCTCATAATAATAAACAAAATATGTCGAATTTTTTTTTTTTTTGCGTAAAGTCTTTAACTATAGATTTCATTATTTTTTATCAAATTTTACTAAAAAAATTAATTTTAAAGAGTATTTTACATATGCCATTAAAATTGTGATCATTTTATATTTAGATCTGCAAAAACTGAACTACTTCTTGATGATCTGATCTGATTAAGAGTCTGCTAAATCATTAATGAAAGAAGACAGTTGAATAAACATATCTTTAAGAAAAGATTTTATTTCTCTTCAATCCCTTGACTATTAAGTATCTTTCATTTCAACCCTTCATTTTCTATATTGTGTTTAATGTGATTAAGTGTATCAACTCAAGTGTATTTAACTTTGATATTTATGCATTTCTTTGAAACGTAATATGTCGATAATAGAGGAGAATATAGAATTTAAAGCGCGTTCATTTCCTCCATTAATGCATTTCTCAAATTTTTAAAGAAAAAAATTGAACACTTCTCCTTTTTGTTTTATCCAAAATGTCTCCACAAATCGAGCAATTGGGCTTCTATATGTTTTAATAACGTTTTTCTTTTCCAAAAGTTACATCATTGGTTACAGTATACACCTCGTTGCAACTCCATCCTCATACTACATTTTTTATTATCATTATCTCAAACTTTTTTGTTAATTCATTGCTTTTCATGGGACAAATTCAATCATTGTAATCTTTAAAATGACATATTTTATTAGAAATACATTTATACCCTTATTTCCAGTTTAAATATATTTATTAAGCAAAGGAATACATTTAAACCCTCATTTTCAGTTTAAATATATCTATGAAGCAAAGAAAAACAATGTTTCATATATAGTATTTATGGCTAGACTCGCAATGTCACAAAATTCTTGTGGTAGACTCTAATGACTTCTTTTCTACCGAGATACGCTAACTATTGTTCCCAAATCAAATTATGTGAATCGAAAGAGAAACCATATTCATACATCAGCTCACCTCGTAAAATGATGTAATTTTACGAAGCGTCTACGTACAATTCATTCGAGTTAATCAATCAAGAAGTTTGCTTCCGCCCATTAAGGTAAGGTAAAAGGACAGCATGGTCGCATAGGAGCATCCAGTTGGAAGTCTTTAAATTGTAGACTAAAGTTATGGTAAAGTCTATAAATCAAGGGTGAAGTTGTAATGAAGTCTATAGATCAGGGAGGTACAATTTTCCTAAAAGAAACAGGCGCACACACATACACAGATTTAACAAAGCAAATAAAAAGGGTTTCACTTGAAAATGGCCACGAAGATACCTAAAAATTGACGAAGTACACAACGCTAGAAAACAAAGGCCATACCAGTAAAACCATATGCACCCCCCCCCCCCACTTCCACCACCCATCCCCAAAAAGGTTCCACAAAAAGCACCCCAAAATCCACCCACAGACACACATAGTTCCCAAACAGAGACAAATTCTCAGAAAAATGGCTGCCCAACAAGAAGATAACCAAGATCAACAACAAAATGATTATCATTTTGAGAAGCTCTTGTCCTCGTACTTGGGCCTTGGTTTCACAATCTTTCTTGGGTTCTTACCCAAAAACTCCATTTCTTTATTCTCAACCCTCCATAGCAAGAACAAAGCTTTAACCTTTAAGCTTATGCAAGCAGAAGAGCAGCTAAAGCAGCTGCATTCGAGGAGAAAAGAGGACTCAAAGGCAAATGCAAGAGTTGTTGAAATCTTTGCAAGCCACAGGCATTCATGGCAGCAAGAAGAGAAGAGGCTGTTGCAGCAGATTGATGAGAGTAATGAGGAAATAGCTTATTTGAAGAGCAAAGCCGAGTATTTGGAGAAAATGGAGGCTGATTTGAAGGCCAACATTGAGGATTTGAAGAGGGAAATTGGTGAGAGAGATGAAATGCTCAACTTTATCAGCAGAAGTAACTGTGAAATGGAAAATAGTAGTGGGGAATGCTATGGTGACACGGCTGTGAGGTATGGAAAATGTGGGGTTTCAGAAGGGCTTGATTTGGATGTAGAGGAGTCTTATGTGAGACATGGGATGGAGGAAATGGGGATTGGAAGTGTTTATGGACAGAGTACTAATGGGTTTAGTTCAGATTTCTTGAATTCTGCTGCTTCCAAGTTCTGGGATGAAAAGGGAAGTCTCTGGCAGGTATGTTTTTATGGATTATTTGGGTTTTGTTTTTTGTAAATCTTGGTTTGTGTTTCTGTTATTAAATTGTGGACTAAATGGATATTGTGTTGATTTTTAATTTCATAACTTAGAAGGGAAGTGAAGTGCAAAACTTGGAAAAATTGAAGATTTTGATTTCTGCATCTGCCCTGCTATTGTTTTTGTATTCAGCTCAATTCAGAAGATTTTCAATTATGCGGGGCGGGGCTGGACGGGGGTTGTGTGTATATCCTAGTTTACGTGAGACTGATTTTGTGTTATGGGATCTGCATAGGAATTTGCCTAAAAAATTCTTGATATTGTTCATCAGTCGCCAGATATATTTATGTTTGCAAGATTGTGCTGTCCTGGCATTGTTCTCGGGTTTTTATCGAGTTTTGAAGGGAAGATTGAAATTTTTTGATGATATGTTGCTTGGATTTCAAACAAGAGGGAGTTTTTTCACCGAAAATTCAAATTGAAAAGCTTTTAAATTTCAAGACTGAATCCTAATTACTCCTATTTGTTTTTGAGTGCACTGAGCTATACCCCCTTCTGTCTGATTCTCTGTCCTTATTCACTTCTCAATGAAGACATATTTTATATCTCCATTGCTTTGACAGTTTTGTTCTGTTTTATTCATAAAACATTGCTCAATTTTAACTTTTAATATTGTCTATTTCTTTGATGGCCATTTATGTTTTTGCATCTTTCGAATCCAATTATAGCCCCAGTGCTGTGGGGTTTAACATCATATCTTCTATTCATAAAGCTCCCGTGAAGGAAAATTCTACGAGAACATGATGATTTTCACTACCTTGTCCGCCCATTATTTTGCCTCACGACAACTTCCTTGCCGGATTTCTTGGATATGGTATTATGTAAATGAATAGTTTTGTCTGATAGCTGTCCTAAGCTTGGGTAAGAGAGGGGTGTCCTAAATTGACAGTCAGCATAAAACTTAGTCGAATCTTATAATAAATCATAATGAACATTTTGTTGGGGCATCCCTTATTAGCGACTCTGACCTTTTTCATAGATTTAACAATGAAGAAAATGAAGTGGCAGAGAAGAATTGACCCACAGTTATCCGGAACAAGGGTTAATTTGTTATGTTTTTTGTGTGGTGACGAGTTGTTATGTGGTGGTAGGCTGTCTTAAATCAACAGCTATTGATTCCAATGTATACTCGTATACAGTTTTCAGCTTTAACCTGGGTGTTATTTTCTATTTCCTTCTTGTTATGTTTTCTTTTTTATGTCCATTTTATGTTGTATTTGTACTTTTTCCTTATAGTGATTAATCAGTCATCTTGGTGTTTGGCTTTATGTGAAAAAATCTGTATGATTGCCCTATGCTAATGGAATCTTGATGGGACTTGGCCTTTGCAAAAGCATGGTTAATGAATAGTGTATATATTTTGGAACTTAATAAGTACTTTTGGAATAAGTCTGGCTTTCTTCTTGAGAAAGATGATGCTTGCAGTTATGTATCATTTTGATTATTATTGATCCCTAATTGGGATTAGGACTTAATCCCTAACATTTTTCATGAATTAAACATCTATGCAGGATGTGCAGTATGAATCTGTTGAATCACTTTACCATTTGAAGCATTTTGTTGCAAGGTAAAGTGTCACTGTCTATTTACAAATGTTTCAAGGCCGTTTGGATGATAAAGCCCCAGTATCTAATACAAAGATTACGATAATTTCTTGTTCAGAAGGGAGTCCCCATGGAAGGTAGACGGTGAATCAACCGGAGTTTCTCCTAAACTAAAATTGCTTGAGCAAGAACTACAGAATCTGGAAAGTATTGGTAAGACGGATCTATCGAAAGTACCATCTCTAATGCGAAAGCAGGCAAAGAGATATCAAGCATTAGCAGGAAAAATTGATGACCTCTGCAGAAGAATGGTAATGAATGAATCTATCTTCATTTGCTTGAGTTTATTGTTTTCGAAAATGTATTGATCTCATAAGGCATCCCCTTCGCAGCAAGCCAGTGATCCTTGTGAACCCAACCTCAGTACAGAGTTTCGAACTCAAAGGCAGACAGAATTTTTACTTGAAGCATTTCGACTACAACAGCGCGCTTCTGAGACTAATCAGAAGCTGATGACATTACAAACTGAGACGGTGAAGACTTATCGTGGGGACGAGCTTGAAGGACAGGCAAAAGCTGCCACAAGACGATCTCTGGAGTCAATCAGAAACAACTTCAAAGAAATCCAGAGAAATTTGGAGATATGGCTGGCTAGAATTATTGGAGATCTCGAAGGAATTCTGTCCAGAGATGGCGCTTCTCGTGCACGGGAATATTATTTCTCTAGGTATCCCTTTGTTCAATAACAATGTCCTAAATATCTGCTGAAATCTTAATCCAGAAAATATATAGTTCCACTTATGGTAATTTCTGATTCATGTGAATAAAGTTACATATAGCTTTTTCTGAAAATGTGACGAAACTAACTCGACTGATGATTGGATCACTTCAATTTGATGAGCTTGGAAGCCTGTAATGGGGTTCATAAGAAACACAGAAAGATCAAAGATGTTGACTAGTATTAAAATTGGGAGATTTTTAAGATGAAAAGAAACTTATGGCATGTCTGCTTGGAAGGATTGGACAGTACTACACAAGATGTTCAAATCTTGTTCATTAACTTTCTAGTTGTGTTCAACATTGTGTATCGAACATGCAATTTATCGCATAACTGTCAGCTGATAAAGGGACCATGGTATCCAAATTCTACAATCATGGTTTTCTGGCAATCTGCATTGGAGGCTTTCAATGGCTTCCATGTTCTTATGTAAATGAAGATTGGTGGTCCTGAGCTAGAAAGTAACTGCTCCATCCAACTGTTAGTAGATAAGAACTATTTATTTATTTTGGGGGGACCAGAAAAGAACATTTCCTTGTTGATTCAGGAATAGAAAGGGCTTAAGCCACCAGATCCTAACAGAACTGGAGGGGTAGATGGAAATTGGGCAGTTTTCCTAGGAAAAAGAAACAGACAAAAGGAAGAGTAAAAATTTAGTCTGGTTAGCCCTAAAAACTGAGATTAGTTATGATGCGGAAAATTACGGTTGGGCTCCCCAATGATCTATCGTTTGCACTTGTCTTTAATAAAAATGAAAAAGCGAGAAATTAAAGAATTAGCCTTTTTTCCCCTACCTCCAAAAGTTGTTGAGAAAGTGTGAATTAAAGTTCTACATTGGTTGGACGTAGAGTAAATAATGATGAATGAATGATCCACTTAATAGGTCAACACTTTAGGATGGAATACCAATTTCCTACCCAAGCTGCGGGTGGGTTGGGGGGCGAGGGAAGGGGAGGAGCAGTGTGGGGGTAGGGAGGGAGCGGTAGGGAATAGACAGGGCTAGGTTGGGGCTGGGAGTGTGTTGTAGAGGGGCGGCTGGGGTGGGGCCTCGCAACAAGCATGTATTTACTTTTTTTTTTTTTTTTTTATGACCGTGGATGTCCGGACGAATTTGCGCAAATTTCAATTAATCCCACGCGTTCTAAGGTTTATTGTCGGGTACTCACTTCAGTGGTCATGAGGGAACTCGGACTGGTAACCATTGGGTACTCACTCGGCTGGGGTGGGGCCTCGCAACAAGCATGTATTTACTTTTTTTTTTTTTTTTGATGACCGTGGATGTCCGGACAAATTTGCGCACATTTCAATTAATCCCACGCGTTCTAAGGTTTATTGTCGGGTACTCACTTCAGTGGTCCTGAGGGAACTCGGACTGGTAACCATTGGGGAGCAAATCTAAGACCCGATCAATTGAACAACCTCTCAAAGTTACAAGCAGTGATTTACTTTAGCTTCAAAATACTAAATGTAAGACAATCACTTGACTTCTTAATAATCAAATGAACGAGTTTTCTGTGCATTGAGAACCCACATGGAATCGGAGAACCAACGTACTAGTTTTGCATAGATTGGGAATCCCTTTTGCCATTAAAGAATTATTCATTCTCCGATCTCTTTATAGGCAGGAATGTTGCATACCCTATTTGCACGCTGCGTGGTTCACATAGCAGAATCAAGAGATTCTTTTAAATAATTTCTTTCAAACTTTGGTATTGGGTGCTGTCTCTCGAATCGTTTAAAGAACTAATATGGATGGTTCTTACTCAATTTGGTTAAAGTGGAAAAGTTTCTTGATTACGAAATGTTTTGCGTCGTCAAGCCAATAGGCCGTCTCTCGAGCCTTTCTTAATTCTACTTTGGTATCATAGGCATATCGAACCACCAATCCATCCCAAACTTGGTAGTTAAACTTGACTGATGCACTATATTGCCATAGACAACTTTCTTCTAAATATACTGAATTTGATGTCACACAACCACGGAGCTAGCTCATTCTTTCCTACTCGATATCAATGATGTCAAATACAGTGTACTGACAAACTCAATCAATTCATCAAGACGACTAAAACAGCATATTTCATTGAAAGATGGGTTCAAAATGCTTAATTTTATTGAATTCAAGCATAAATAAGTCAGGAAAGAGCAGAAGCTATCGATTTCATATTCCAGTAATACATGGATGAGCACTTAGTTAAGCTGCTGCTTCCTTCAACTGCTTCACCTTAGTGATGTAATCACTCATTGCTTCCTCCAGTGATTTTCCTGCAATATAATGGTAAAATTATGGCAAGCCTCCAAATTAATCTTACGATAAACGAATCAACTGAAGAGTTTCTAATCCCAATCGAATACCTTCAACAGCCTTCCACGCATCCCACTTTGCCCTGTCCCTCATGTTAAACATACCAGGGCGGCCTGCAAGATTTGCATCAATATAAGGAGCAATATTCCGAGTTAAACTTCATTTGGTACCAAAGGGTTTAAGAAACTACTAACTTGTGTTGACATTTCCAACTGTGGCTCGCTTGTAAAGTCCATAAAGGACAAGCTTGTCTTCGTTGGAAGTACTATCTGGTAAGGTCTTAGCTTTCTCAGCATGCTCTTCAAATTCCTCCTAAAGCCACAAGAAAAGTCACGACTTCAATTTGATCAAACAGATGAAATTTTGCTAAAGCATATTTGTACTATGATTTCAGGATATTCTAGAGTAACAAAAGGGCATAACCTAGAAAATATAAGAATTGTATCAAGTGACCTCCAAAACAATTCAAAGAATTATTCAAATAAGAACAAGAATTTAATAGTTCGATCATGACATCTCCTTTTAATGAAACCCAAAATGAACATACATTAATTAGATGAGAACAAGATTTAATAATTCAATCCTCTCATCTCTTCTCAAAGAAATTAGCCCCCTGTCGATTAATAATGGCAGTGATTAAGAAAAAAAGCAGGCAAATTCATAAAAATGCAAGAAAAATACGTCTAAATGTCATTACAATTTACAGGTTCCAGGTGGAAGCTCAGAGCAGTAAAATGGTTTGTTTAAATTGGTGCTCTGGTCGACTTAATTCAGTAGAAATGTTTCTAAAAATCATCCATTTTACAGAAAACTATTAATGTTTTCATTTAGATGTAAATAAATAACAGCATTATAGCACGAGTATCACTAAGATTGTAGTATACACACCGTGCTGGTTTTCTACTGTTCTTCAAAATCGAACACACAATCAGCTAATTCCGGATATATTAGTAAGGAATGATAGTAAAGTAGGTTAGTATGCAGGATCAGAAATCCACTATGAGGTTCGATTTCAAGGAACAGTATAAAAAGTCCGCAACAGACAGATTGAATGAACTTTTGCCCAGAAGTTTCAACGAATGACAACAATGAAAAACAAATCAAAATTAAGTGAAGTGCCTAACGACATTTAAGACAAAACGCTTGATTCATCATTACTCAATCACACAAAATAATGTATCGGATCCATAGCCTCGCGAGTGTGTGTGAAATCACGTGCATAAACACACGCAAACGGATCAAAAAAGACAATTTGTACATGATTTCAAAAAACACTGATCAAAAACTGTAAACAGATCTATGGAAAAATAGGAATCCATAAAAATCTTCATCCAAATACAGATCAATTTAACAATCCATGACAAAATTCACCCAGATCTAATAAAATCAGAATTGGAAATTCATCGCATTGATTGAATTAACAATAAAAATACGATTAAACAAAAATCACTGCGAGTGAAGAGAGATCATATACCTTCAAACCCATTTTTCGTTTAGTCTCCTTTTGACGTGCCTTGCTCAAGTGTGTTTGCGTGTTTATATATTGTTGGGGGCGGATTTTTCGAAGTGTAGAGTAGAGAGAGCAGAAAAATAAAGAATCGACGGTTGTTACTACGTTTAGAAAAGGATATTCGCTTTGGATAATCTACAAGTAGGGGTGGGCGTGGGTTGGGTTGTGTCGGTTTTTGCCCAAACCCAAACCCAACCCAACATTGTCGGTTTGTTCGAAATCCAACCCAACCCAACCCATGTAAATGTTGAAACCCAACCCAACCCAACCCAATTATGTGTCGGTCGGGTTGGGTTGGGTTTAGGAGTGGGCAAAAAACCGACCGACCCGACGAAACCGACCAAACCGACCCAAACCGACCGGTTTGGGTCGGTTTTTTGCATTTTTTGGGCGGTTTTCGGGTTTCGGGTTGAGTGGTCGGGTCGGGTTGAGTGGTCGGGTCGCGGGTTGGCACCCCCAACCCGACTCAACCCAACCCAACCCGAAAAAAAAAAAAAAAAAAACGTTAAATTAAAAAAACGACGAATAGTTTTCTCAATTATTTTCAGATTGTATTAAGAATTAGTTTTTGTTAGCAATTCTTTATTATTAAAACTGGAGCTTTCGAAATTGATCGAGGATTTCAATTAAAAATTTCTTGAAAATAAGGAATACCAGCGTGAGATTTAGGGATGAAGTAGAGAGGCTAAATTAAGTAATTATTTTACTAGTTTTTTAAAATTCAATAAAGTCAAAAAGTCACGTTGTATCATAAAATGAGTTTATGTTTATATTGATTTATATTGCTCTTTTGGCTGATTAATGTGCTCAAGTGTTTTTGACATATTTCTGTGTGTAAATTAAAGGACTGAAGTTAGAGCTCTCATTCTTTTTTTTATTATTCCTTTAACTGAAATTCCCAATCCTACTAATTATAGTTGGATAAATGCATGAAGAGAAGTATATTAATTCTTACACGTATCTCTATACTTATGAAAAGAAATAAGCTTTTTCCATTTTGTGGTTTAGTAATCAGTGTCGTTATTTCCATATCTGTAAAATAAAGTTTCACTATAATCTAAATCTGTGTTGCGTGTTGCTATGCTCATATGTGAGATATTGTGTTTTGATGCATCTGAATTTCAATTGAAAATGCTCGTGAGACCTCCCCCAACAAAAAAAAAAAAAAAAATTAAAAATGCGGAGTTATAAAAAAATCATATGGCTTAGGTGCGGGGACACAAATTATTGTCTGAAGACCATCTCATACGTTACTGTGTGGAGGTTCACTTATCTGTAAGTGCCAAAAATTAGGACTTGTTGGTTGAACCAATAAAGTCAGCCTCGCACATTTTTTAAGGGATAAAATCTCAAATCGAATAAAGACGAAAACATAAACTAATTTATAAGGGTTTGAGCTACTCTTTATCATAAAAAAATTGAAATTTATGATTCAAACCGACCAACCCAACCCAACCCGACCGACACATAATTGGGTTGGGTTGGGTTGGGTTTCAACATTTACATGGGTTGGGTTGGGTTGGATTTCGAACAAACCGACAATGTTGGGTTGGGTTTGGGTTGGGGCAAAAACCGACCCAACCCAACCCACGCTCACCCCTACTTGCGTGAAGCTAGGATTTTTTTTTAATGTCAAATCTACATTTTTACTTATTTGGCTCCGAGCCGAGCCGAGCCGAGCAAAGCCCGACCAAAAAAATGAGGCTCGGCCCGAGCCGCCCGAGCTTTTTTGCCATCCCTAGGTCAATCGGTTCGATTTATCGAGTCAACAGGTTTTTTTTTCCCTTGAAAATCAGTTTTTGTTTTTCCTTTTTTAATAAGAATACTCAAATTGTCAACATCCCTTCAAATCGACCCAAAATGATTCGACTTTGACGATTTGATATGTTAGATGGATAATTTGTCCCAATCTTGCTACAGGCATGCTAGCTTCACGCAAGTAGCTGCCTTTATTATTATTATTTTTTTTTTAAGAAAAAAGGTTTGTCACGGGGTCGACACTCAAAAATGGGGCTCGGCTTGAGCCTCAATTCGGTTCTTGTCAATTTGTCTCAATGCCTTCATCAATGATAGGCTTTTCATATATATACAACTATTTCTTAGAAATTAGAGATTAATCTGCGCTAATCACTTCTAATTTCTAGCTGTACATGTAGATATAAGAGGAAAACAATTATGTACAAGATAATGACAGATTCTAATATGCGTGAGTGGCTATTGCCCTAAGTAAAGGAGATCTTTGCCCGACTTTATTGGACTTGGTCAAACTGGCATTTGGGTTGGTGGTGAATCACTTTACTCATGTTAACATCCCCCCTCAAATTGATGCGACTGATGAAGAAGCATCAATTTGCCAATGAGAAATTGATGACGTGGTCGAGTCATGGCCTTGGTAAACACATCAGTAAGTTGAAGATCAGTGGTGATGTGAGGAAGCGTGATAACATGATTATCAAAGGCCTCACGAATCGAATGACAATCCACCTCAATATGCTTAGTGCGTTCATGAAAAAACGGGATTAGCAACAATCTGAATCGCACTAGTATTATCAGCATAGAGAGGAGTGGAATCGGTTTGAGGAAAGCCAAGTTCTGCTAACAAACCACGTAGCCAAACAATTTCAGAACAGGCAGAGGACATTGCACGATACTCGGACTCAGTGGAGGACCTAGAAACTCGATCTTGTTTCTTACTTTTCCAAGAAATGAGCGCATCACCAAGAAACATACACCAGCCTGTAACAGAGCGACGAGTATCGAAGCGACCGGCCAATCAGCATCACTGTAGCCAATCAAGCGAGTAGAAGACCCTACAGGGAAAATATCCCACGAGAGGAAGTGCCCTTCAGATAACGAATAATACGACGAACAGCAGCTAAATGAAGATGCCTTGGAGTCTGCATAAACTGACTTACTTGTTGAATAGCAAATGAAATGGCAGGACGAGTAATGGTCAGATAATTCAGGCTCCCAACTAATTGACGGTACAATAAGGGATCAGGAAGGGGCTCACCCTCCTCACGACGATACTTCACATTGACCTCCAAAGGCGTGTCAACGGAAGAAGCAGACTGAAGCCTAGCCAAAGAAATCAAATCCTGCGTATATTTATGGTCTCATCATAATCCAATCCATATTCCTGCCTGTTACCAAGAGCAACCAATCGAGCTTTATATCGATCGAGAGAACCATCGGAACGAAGCTTTAGAGAATATAACCACTTACAACCAATGGGTTTAATACCAGAAGGACATGGAACAACATCCCAAGTGTGATTCTCCTGAAGAACCTGAAGCTCAGCTTGCATGGCTTTCTCCCAATTTGCTTGCTTAAATGCCTGGGAATAACAAGTAGGGACAGTGATGCTAGACAGAGTTACACTGAGCGAAGTATGTGGAAAGCCATACATATCTGGTGGATGAGAGGTTCTAACAGATCTCCGTGCAGGAATAGGAGGCTCAGGTGGCGGCTCGGTGTCGGAAAGAGGCAAAGGTGGTCGACGTCTCGTATACACATTACTAGGGTTGAAGCGCTCAATAGGAAGAGATACATCATCAAAGGTCGGAAGTGTAGTAAGACCAGGAGAAGGGACAACATGTGATGGAAAGAAATATTGATTTTCAAAGAAAACCACATTTCTAGAAATATGAAGACGTTGAGCAGAGGCATCATAACATACGAAACCTTTTTGACTACTACTGTAACCCATAAATGCACATTGAACGGCTTGGGCTCCAAGTTTATGACGTTCATGAGAAGGTAAGTGAACAAAACAAATACATCCAAAAGTATGAAGAGTATGATAATTGGGAGGCTTGCCATAGAGACGATAAAAAGGAGAATCAAAGTCTAACACCTGAGAAGGGAGGCGATTAATTAAGTATACAGCAGTGGATAAAGCTTCAACCCAAAATCTAGAGGGAACAGAGGATTCAAGCAATAAAGTTCGGACGACATCCAGCAAATGGCGATTTTTACGTTCAGCAACACCATTTTGCTGAGGCATATAGGGACAAGAGCGTTGAGAAATGATGCCTCTCTGTTGCAAGAATGTTTGAAAGTCATGAGACATGTATTCTCCACCAGAATCAGATCGTAAAATTTTAATACCGGTAGAAAATTGAGTCTCGACATAGGCTAAAATTTTTTGAAAAACCGAGAAGACATCAGACTTGGAGCGAAGAAAATACACCCAAGTGAAGCGACTGTAATCGTCTATAAATGTTACAAAATACTTATAGTTGGCATGAGATATAACAGGAGTGATACCCCATACGTCACTATGAATAATTTCGAAACATTTGTTTGCACGACTTCCATGAGAAGAAAATGATAGAGTTTTACTTTTGGCAAGTTTACACATAGAACACTCAAA
The DNA here is from genome assembly GCA_035079005.1 of Fraxinus americana. Taxonomy (NCBI): domain Eukaryota; kingdom Viridiplantae; phylum Streptophyta; class Magnoliopsida; order Lamiales; family Oleaceae; genus Fraxinus; species Fraxinus americana. The sequence goes on along the minus strand of CM068722.1, from coordinate 4,543,511 downwards.
TGACAAATTACGGGAAGAAACTTGATATTTATTACACAAGAAACCATTATTTAACAAATGAGACAAAATAAGAGAATTTGGATGCCCCAAACGCTTATGCCAAACTGCATTTTGATTTGTGACAGTAGTACAAGCTAAAAACAAAAGACTAGGAATAGTAAAGTGTAGAGGAAACAATCTGCCCACTTTAGGCCCCTTCGCGATCACTTGCCCCGATACCTGATCCTGCACAACACAACCACCACGAGAAAAATGCACATCGCAGTTGTTATCCACTAATTGACCAACTGAAAGTAAACTAGTAGAAAGTTCAGGTGACACAAACACATTACGAAATGATGAATTAAGATCTCCAACGGCAGCAATGGAAGTATTACTACCATTTGCAATTTGAATGTGTTGTGTACCATGATAGGGTCGAACATTGTGCAGAAAATCAAAACAATTAGTCATGTGATTCGATGCGCCAGAATCAACAAACCAAGGATGGGAAACGTTCTTATCCTTACCTTGAATGCCCAAGGCCGAAAATGCTGAAATTATCATCTGTTGCACCATCTCTGGAGTCATGCCAACCTGGTTAGAAGTTCCAGAATGTGTTGGAAAAGGAGCTGGACCACCAACCTGACCCATAGAAGTAGAAGGATGAACCTCTATTTGAAACGCATTTGCTTGGCGGTTCTCTGGTCTTATAGTACACTCTTTAATAAAATGCCCATAGTGCTTGCAGTAGTTGCAAAATTTTCTCCCACAGTTCTTTGTAATGTGACCAAACTCTTTGCAGGAGTAGCACTGAACACGCTGAACACGGTTTATTTCCTTGCCTTTTCCCCTTCCTTGAGCAACATAAGCGACTGGAACAACATCTGAAGCAAACTTTTCTTGTGCCAATGCAGCCTGAGTGAATGCCCGCTGCTCCTCTCGAAGTAATTCACTGAGACACATATCCAACGAGGGGATAGGATCTCTATTTAATAGGGCAGCCCTTGTAACCTCAAATTCTGGTCTAAGTTTCATGAGAAATTGATCCCGTCTACTAGCATTATGAACTTCTTTCAGAACAATCAGTGCCTCTTTCGGTACTTTCGCATAAACAATCCCCGAATACTCGGTCCACAGGTTGAGAAAACCAGAATAGTATTCCTGAATAGAGAGATTACCTTGGCTGTAATTTCCAACTCTAACTGAAATCGCCTTGCATTGTTATCTTGGTTGTAGGTGCGTTTCAAGTAGTCCCACATCTCCTTGGCTTTTGTAAAGGACCGCAAATTGTTCACCATATGTGGTTCAATGGATCCCAAAATCCAGGAAATAATTCGAGCATCCCTGGCTTCCCATTGAGCAAGCTCTGTTGTCCCAGTTGGTTCCTTTGATGACCCATCAATATGACCCTACATATCTTTGCCTTTGACGAACATTCTAAATTGAAACTCCCAGGCGGAATAGTTCTTTCCAGTGAAGCGTGCACCAAAAGTTTCGGTTGCCATTGCAATAAAAAAAAGACCAGAAGAGCAGAGAAAAGAAGTCTTCAAAATGTGGAAAGCTTCCAGAAACACCAAAGAAAAACAGAACAAACTGCCAAAGTCGTTCTCCAAAAAAAATCCCAAGAATTCCAAAAAAATTGCAGAATCTACACACCAACAAAATACCAGAAATCTGGTCACCAAAAAAAAAAAAAACTGCAACTCCAGAAAAATACGAGAAACTCGAGAGCCCCTATAGGCGAAACTAAAATAGGAACCAAAAGATAGAAGCGTGAATGACTAAGTTCAGAAAGATAGCCCTGATACCATGTCAATTTGTCTCAATGCCTTCATCAATGATAGGCTTTTCATATATATACAACTATTTCTTAGAAATTAGAGATTAATCTGCGCTAATCACTTCTAATTTCTAGCTGTACATGTAGATATAAGAGGAAAACAATTATGTACAAGATAATGACAGATTCTAATATGCGTGATTGGCTATTGCCCTAAGTAAAGGAGATCTTTGTGACTTTATTGGACTTGAAATTTGGCCCAGGTTGGGTTGGTGAAATTTGAATCACTTTTACTCACGTTAACAGTTCTATCGAGTCATGAGTCGGGCCAACTAGGCCTTTTCCGGACTGAGTCATGGGCCACCCAAGTCGACGAGTCAAATTGACACCCATGCTTCTCCATGCTAAAATCTTGTTGATACTCCCCCACCTTGACTTATGCCAATTTTAGATAGTTAACCCTATTTGGTATAAATTGAAATTTGACTTTAATGTTAAATCAAAATTAACAATTATTTTCAACAATATATTTCATGAAATCCACAACTTTTCAATCACATACTTTATCAACTTTTATCGAAATTTATTAAAAATTTAATTTTAATTTGTACCAAATCGGGGCTGAAATTGATACTAGGGAGTAGGAATAGCAAAAAAAAATACTGTTCAATTTGATCATGCGATATCCAATCTTGGGGCAAAGCGGGAAGATGAACTTTGTCACGCATTAGGGCAGAAAACATATTCATCACAACAACTTAGGACCCGTGTAATTTGTGTTTCACTTTTAAGTTCATTTTCAATTTTCTATTCAGCTTTTTATTTTGAGTGTCTGTTTAAAAAAAAAAAAACTAAACAACACGTTTAGTTTGGAATTTTGAAATTTGTTTCATGATATTTATTTCATGAAATTCAATTATTTAATAAAATAAAACAATTTCATGTTAATATATTATCTAGTAATATATGCCTTTTAAGTTGGCGACTAACAATTTTTTTTCTCCTTACAAAAGTAAAGAAATAATAAATAATAAATTGACTTGGAAAAATATAGGAAATAAAAAATAAAAATTAATGATGTGGATTGAGAAATTTTATCTATGGTTCTTTAAATATATATATTTCTCAAGATTTTTATGTAGACAACCATTAAAAGTCTGAATTTTTTTATTATTATTATGTTTTCGAAATTTTAGATTTTATTTTTTCAAGTTTTTAGAATTTAATTTTTATATTTTTATTTTAATGCCTATTCAAAACATCAAAAATGTGTTTTTGAGTTTTAAGTTATAAGTTTAGCCCCTGTTTGATCCACATTATTTTTTTCATTCTCATTCTTCTACTCATTTTCAACCATACATTCTTCCATAAAATAATATTTTCCATCACATCAATAACTTTTCCTTCTTTTTCAACCGCATATTCCCCATCACATCACTTCAAAAAAACGCATTCTCTCATTTTAATGTGCACCAAACGGTTAATATTGTTTTCGAAAATACATTTTAAAAAATACCAGATAAAACAAAATTTTGAGTGTTTTGCAAAACTGAAAATAGCTTGAAAATAGCAAACCAGACACACCATTAGTTATTTATAAAAATTACATTTTTAAATTCTTTAAAATATTAAAAAAAAAAAAATTAAGTAGAGAAACGAACGTGGGATGTCTCCCCTTAAGCAGGGATTGTGACAGGGACAAGGTGTCAAAATCTTCAGTTGGAAGGGAATGGGAGGGGTCCTCTTATTCATTGCTGTCCCTAAAACATGAAGGTGATATTTTGTACGTATTGCATTATTTATGTCCTTCGTCTAACAGACTTAGGGACGTAATGCAACTTTGCATGACCCACAATTTCACATGTCATTTCACGTGAGGTAACAAGTGTAAAAAAAGAATTGCTTGAGCGATTCTCACCTTTCGTTCAATTTAGCTATGTCAATTCAATATGAATCGCGTTATGATTCGACTTATATGGAAGAGATATGTCACGTCATGTCAGGTCATGTGTTTGTTTTCTACGGTTGCAGTCAAATTGGAATTTTTTAGAACATTTTATTAGAAAGCTATCCAATAATTGAATGAAAGAAAACTATCAATAGTTTTGGGAGATTGCTCGACACGACATGTTAAAAAATAAGATTAATGGCATTTTTCAAAAATTTCGTAGGATGAATATGTCTATCAACAACAATCTATTTCACTCTCGAGTCTCGACTTCGGACTTTATTGTTAAATGACCCAAACTTACATCATTTTCCCTATCCCTATACCCCCCCCCCCCCCCCTTACTCCCCTATTCCTCTACAAGCCGTCCTCTTTCTCCTACTTTCCATCCTAATCCCAAGAAAAAAAAATTGAAATTTGAATTTGTTTATAGATTGGTGAGAAAAGGTTGCAATTTGAAGTTGCTGGATGCACCTAACTTTATTGAATTTTCTAGAAATGAATTTTGCAAAATGATTCGATAAGTTCGAAGATAATGTTCAAGTTTCTACGAGTGATAGCAGTTGAATGACTCTCACGTCTTATCATGCTTTTAATTCCTTTTGGTGTTATGATGCAAAACAAATTAAAAGATGATATTGTTCATCTAGAGTTTAAATAATAATCGATTTATGTGACAGTGTAATCACAATCACATTTGTTCAATATCTAAAAATGCATAAAAAAGTTCATTAGACAGATAATGATCTCACTACAATATAAACTAATGATTATGTAAACTCTAGATGAATATCAGTATTACTCAAAACTAAAGGGTTGGTTTAGGGTGGGAGAGAAGAACTAAAAAAGAGAAAAAAGATACATAAATTGATTCGAGAACTTGTGACTTTATTATTATTATTATTATTATTATTATTATAGAGAAGTGGATCTTTCGGTATCTTACCGTAAGGGTACCTTGCCTCGTCATTTAGGTTGATAGTTCACTCCCTCACATGATGTCTCTCTTAGTGCACTTGATCGGTGGAAGTCTTGGAAGATATCCTGGGTGACGGGTTCATCGGTGGTGTCGGAGGGGGAAGGAAGAGCTGCATTTTTTGTTTGAGTATTTAGTCACAATGATAATTTTTGTAAAGTGATATGTGTTGAACATTTAAATAGTTTAGGTTGATTGTATTTTTTTTATTTAACTAATTTTAAATAGTTTTTTTAAAGTTAAATATTGAATTGATAAAAATTAATATATAGCCCTTGTTTGATTCCTATTATTTCAAAATTTATTTGTTCTCAAACTCATTTTTAATCTCACATTCTTACAATAAAATATTTTGTACGTAAATTCAAATTTATTTCTTACTTTTAACCACACATTCTCCAATTCATTATTATAAAACTCATTTTCATTAATAATGGATGTCAAAAATGGGATAATTTTCTACATAATGTGATGTGTCGTGTCGTGTCGTGTCGGCAATTTGTTTTCTGTGCAACTAGGGTAAGGATAATTGAACCAACATCTCGAGTTGGATTTCCAAAAAAAATTGAACTGATTGAGAGTCTAACCCTGACCGAACTAACCCAAATATGTCAGGGTTGGTTTGATTCGTTCCCGAATCATCGGACACAATTTTGGCCACTAAGAGTGTTTTTTATGCAAATTTTTTAGGAGAAAATGCATTTTTTTTTTTTGTGATGTGATGGTGAATATGTGATTGAAAAAGAATGAAAAATTATTGATGTGATGAAAAATATTATTTTATTAGAAAAAATGTGATTGAAAATGAGTAGAAGAATGAGAATTAAAATGAGAATGTGACTTAAACAGAGGCTAAAATCACCACAAATTCCAGCCCACCATATATATATATATATATATATATATATATATATATATATATATGTATGTATGTATGTACAATCAATCTTACAAAAAGAAAAAGGAAAATTCACCATAAAATCCAGAATTTACATGAGCTGTACCACATTTTCAATAAATGGTCTCAAATATTCTTCCTGTTTCCTCCCCTTTTTCTGGGTTTCACTTAGGCCCTGTTTGATGGGCCTTGTTTTCTATGGAAGTGGGAAAATGTTTTCCTTTTCCTTATGTCATGTTTGATACACTATCTTTTCCTTGGAATTGTTTTTCTAGGTTTTGTTCTCACGTGTGCCTTTTCCATAGTTTAAGGGAAAACCAATTCACACCATTCAGTTTCGTCCTTTTTTTTTGGCAATCGAAAAAGATTCTAGATGCAATGGTAAAAAGATTTATCATTTTCATTAATAATTCTCATATAAAATAAAGTCAAACGAATAGTATTCGGTATGATAATTTTTAAAAAAAAATTAATTTTTTTGGCAATTGAAACAAATTCTAAACCCAATGATGCAAAAAATTATCACTTTAATTAACAATTTTCATGAAAAATAAAGTCAAATGGACACTAAACTTTCAACATTTTCTAGGTGGAAAAATATACCATTCAAACACACTTAATTAACAATTCATACAAAACAATTTTTAGGCAATTATTTTCCCTTAAATTCATTTTCTTTCCACCCATTTTCCACACTTGCAATCAAACGAACCCTTAAATTTTCACTTCCCAACATGTGCAATATTCTTTCGATGGCTAAAGATGGAGAAAAAATAAAATTTCAGATATGATTTAAATTTTCTTTCAAAAGAAAAGGGTCGGGTTGCCATCCTTGATAGAAAAATTGAAAAGGAATAACGAACTTTATTCAAAACCTTTTCACATAAAACCCTAGATCCATATCCATATTGAAATTTGAAAAATGAACATAAACATAAAACATACCTGAATCCATGATAATTAGATTGTTAGCCTGAAAGGATCACGATCTTGATTGTTAGCCTGAAAGGATCACGATCTTCCAATTTGATTTGTGAACTTCACTTCAATCTTGATTTCTATGGATGGGGATGTAGAAACCTTGAAGAACACACTCAAATGGGGACCATAACCCATATATAAGATAATGACCATTCATTATCTTTCATTTGTTTTAAATCGGCCCCTCAACAATTTAGAACAAACTTCCGGTCTCTACACTTTAATTTCACGAAATTCAATACACATTAGTCAAACTTTATCTAGTGGATCACTCTAATGACTAATTTACTTTAGATAATAGCACACACATTTTTAATATGTTACATGTGGCCCCAAATTGCTAAAATATTCCAACAATCTCCCACTGGGCCATATGTGTAACCTTTCAAATGTGCACAACCTTTATGAGCTCAAAAATTTTTTTTTTTGCTATTATTATTATTATGGGTATTTCAAACAATCTCGTCCATTAGTCACATTGATGTAGGATCAAAGCGATTTTCGTCACATTTAACGTGACTAAATCCATCAATGGTCACGTACACCCATATAACCAAATGACATAGATCAATCATGGAGTGTAGCACGAAAATTACATGTTATGTGACCCAAACATGTCTATTTCCAACTGGTCCAACCTTATTTCTTAAGTGAGATCGATACTGAATATAATAACAGAGTGTAATAAACTGAAAACTTTATTTCTGTACAGAACAATATCCAAATACACAAATGTGTACAAAACATAAAGCAATGAAAATACAAACTCCCACTAAAACTTGATATCCTCATGATATACAACAACCATATGAGCAATGTGCTCATGAAAGACTTTGGGTGTCAATCCCTTAGTAAGCGGATCCGCAATCATGGAGTTTGTCCCAATATGCTCTATGGAAATCTGTCCACTCTGTACTCTTTCCTTCACAACCAGGAACTTGATGTCAATGTGTTTTGACTTAGAAGAACTCCTGTTGCTATTAGAATATAGAACTACAGAGTTATTGTCACAATATAACTTTAGCGGCCTTTCTACGCCATTCAGAATACGCAGCCTAGTGACAAAATTTCGCAGCCATATTCCATGATTAAATGCCTCATAGCAAGCTACAAATTCTGCTGCCATGGTAGAAGAAGCTATGAGTGTCTGCTTAGCACTCCTCCAGGAAATAGCTCCTCCAAATAACGTATAAATATAGCTCGATGTGGATCTCCTCTGTCTTGGTATCCGAGAAAATCGGGAATCGGAGTACCCTATGATCTCCAACTGATCCAATCTGATATAGGTGAGCATGTAATCCTTTGTTCTCTTCAAATAAATCATAACCCTTTTAGTTGCTTTCCAATAACCCATTCCAAGGTTGCTCAAATATCTGTCTAGCATTCCAACAATAAATGCTAAGTTTGGACGTGTACAAACTTGAGCATACATAAGACTCCCAACAGCTGATGCATAGGGAATCTTCTGCATTTCCTTAACTTCAAGGTTATTTTGCGGGCATTGTTTAAGACAAAATTTGTCTCCCTTAGCGACAGGGGTGTCACCTGATTTACAATCTAGCATGCTAAACCTCTTAAATACTTTATATATATAGCTCTTTTGTGATAATCCAAGAATACCTCGAGAGCGATCTCGATATACCTGAATCCCTAATACAAAAGAGTCGTCACCAAGATCTTTCATCTCAAAATTCCTTGATAAAAATCTCTTGATTTCGTGCAACATGCCTATATCATTAGTGGCAAGCAGTATGTCATCAACATACAAAACTAGGAAAATATGCTTACTCCCACTGAACTTGTGATACACACAATCATCAACAGCATTTATCTCAAAACTAAACGAGATAATTACTTGATGAAATTTGTAGTACCATTGACGAGAAGCTTTCTTGAGCCCATAGATGGATTTCTTTAATTTGTAAACAATATTCTTCGGGTCTCCTGACACAAAGTTTTCTGGTTGCACCATATAGATCGTCTCATCAATGTCGCAATTGAGAAACGCCGTCTTAACATCCATCTGATGTAACTCAAGGTCAAAGTGCGCAACAAGTGCCATAATTATCCTGAAAGAGTCTTTCGTTGAAACTGGAGAGAAAGTCTCTTTGAAGTCAATACCTTCCTTTTGGGTAAAGCCTTTAGCTACAAGACGAGCCTTATATCTTTCCACATTACCTTTCGAATCCCTCTTGGTTTTAAAAATCCATTTGCAACCAATAGGCTTCGCACCTTCTGGTAACGCGATAAGATCCCAAACTTTATTGTCTTGCATAGACTTATACTCATCATTCATGGCATCAATCCACTTTTGAGAGTCAGAACCCTGCATGGCCTGACGGAAGTTGATTGGATCATCTTCCATCAATCCATTATTTTCCTCATGTTCTTGGAGAAATACTATAAAATCGTCCGAAATAGCATTTTTCTTTTCTCTCGTGGATCTCCTTAAAGGTATTGGTTCTTGAGGTTGTTGAGTTTGAACTTCTGGAATATTTACCTCATTTTGAATGGGAGGTTCTTCAACATTATCTTGTTGAGGTTCTGGATATGCTTCTTGACTAATGACAGGTATATGGACTTGTTCATTGTCAAAAGTAATAGTATCCTCAACTTCTTCCTCAAAGACAATGTCTCTAACCTTATTTCTCCCCCCAAACTCAACATCCTCAAAAAATGTTGCAGTTCCCGTTTCAAAAATTGACTTAGTTGTGGGATCATAAAATTTATAGCCCCTTGATCGCTCAGAATAGCCAAGAAAGTAGCTGCTTACTGTTTTGGAGTCCAATTTCTTTTCATATGGCCTAGCCTCAGCTGGACATCCCCAAATATGAAAATGCTTTAGACTAGGCTTTTTACCTATCCAAAGTTCATATGGAGTTTTGGCAGCAGCCTTAGTTGGCACTCTATTCAGAATATAAGCTGCAGTCTAATGCTTCTCCCCAGAGTGATTTTGGTAAAGTAGAATGACTAATCATACTCCTTACCATATCCTTAAGAGTCCTGTTTCGTCTTTCAGCTACACCATTCATGCTAGGCATCCCTGGCATAGTGTATTGTGGGACGATTCAACATTCCTCTAGGTATTTAGCAAATGGTCATGGACATTGTTCACCTGAACCGTCATTTCTACCGTAGTACTCACCACCACGGTCAGACCTAACGCTTTTTATTCTTTTGTTGAGTTGATTCTCAACCTCTGTTTTAAACACTTTGAACATGTCCAGTGACTCAGACTTTTCATGAATAAGATATAGGTACCCATAACGTGAGTAATCGTCTATGAATGATATAAAATATTGTTGACCATTCCAAGAAGCCGTAGGGAATGGTCCACAAATATCTGTGTGTATCAATTCTAAGACATCTGAAGTTCTGTTAGCACCTAATCCTTTTGTTTTGGTTTGTTTTCCCTTGATACATTCAATACATACATCAAAATCTGTGAAGTCAATGGAGTCTAAAATACCATTTGACACAAGCCGTACAACTCTAGATTTAGAGATGTGACCTAAGCGCTTATGCCATAATTTTGCTTAATTTTCTTTATGTAATTTGCGTTTAGTACCACGTGTTTCCACATGCAGGTTTTCATTATATGATGTAACAGTATCAAGCAAGTATAGATTATCAAATGTAGATAATAAACCAGTACCAATAATATTAGAATTTAAAGAAAGACTAAACTGATTGTCTCCAAATGAACAATAATAACCAAATTTGTCCAACAAAGAAACAGAAACTAAATTCCGTCTAAAAGACGGTACAACTTTAGTGTCTTTCAAATCCAAATAATGACCAGTTCCCAACAATAACCTAAAAGTGCCTATTACATCAACTTCCACCGACTTACCATCACCAACATAGATGTATCTTTCACCATCACTTGGCTTTCGGTAGCTCAGGCAGCCCTGCATAGAAATACTTATATGAGTAGTAGCACCAGAATCTAACCACCAAGTATTTCTAGGTACTGAAGCTAAATTAACCTCAGAAAAGACCACAGTAATATTTGTACCTTTCTTTGCTCTCCTAGCGATATATTTAGTACAATTCTTCTTCACATGTCAAGTATTTTTGCAAAATTAACATTCTTCTTTGTTGTACTCTTCTTTGTTTCTTTTGTCTTTGGACCCTTAGGAGCAGCTTGAAATTCCTTCTTTCTTTTCTTGCCCTTATCTTTAGAAGTGCTTGCCAAGTGAACATTTTCAGTTCTATCTTGCTTCAACCTTTCTTCCTCTTGCACACAATATGAAATGAGCTCATTTAGAGACCATTTCTCCTTTTGGCAGTTATAACTGACCTTAAATTGACTGAACTGTGCAGGAAGCGATATCAATATCAAATGGACGAGCAAGTCATCAGACAGCTCGAGCTTTAGTGCCTTTAGTTTTGAAGCAATGTGAGACATCTCCATGATGTACTCCCTTATGTTTCCTTTACCTTTATACTTTATTGAAATCAAGCTTTGCAAAAGCGTGCTTGTTTCAGCCTTATCGTTTTTCGCAAAACGTTTCTCAATTTCGGTAAGGAAATCCTTAGCATTAGTCACTTCTTCAGATACTGCGCCTCGAAAGGCTTCCGGAATGCCGCGCTTAATGATCATCAGACTCATGCGATTAGAGCGTTCCCACTTCTCAAAGTTCCTCCTTTCATCAGGTGAACTTTCATCCGTCAGAGGAGTGGGTTGCTCAATTCGGAACGCAAGGTCTAGATCCATGCAGCCGAGAACAATTAATACGCTCTCTTTCCAATCCTTGAAGTTTGTCCCATTGAGCTTGGGAATATAGTTGATATTAGCAGATATGACAGTAGCAGATGAATTAGCTGTAGAGAGAAAATGGAAGAATTATGCTCACATCAATATTAAGATTCAATAATCAATTAATCAAATCATAGTAAATCCCATCTCAAGATACCTAGCACATCATTAATATCAAGTCTTTGGACAATAATATTAACTGTAAGTGGTACTCTTGGTGTAGTGATCAAACATTGACAATAAATCCTGTCAAATAATAAACCCATCTTTGGATTGATTTATTATTCACATGGAAACCTTATAATTGTCACACATTTACCACCACAAGTGTGCATACAATTCGGCCAAATATTAACCTTCCTTTGGGCCGGCTAATATCCGCATGAACAAGCATACACACGAATTCCTTCTAATATTCTAAGTTAATTAATTTCCACAAGAGAGGTTGCTTTGGCAACATATTGCTTCAATCAATGCACTTTTGAATATTATAAAACCAATTGAGTCCTTTATACCATAATTTGAAAATTAGAATGCTTAATTTTATTCATTATGAAACTTTAAGGGCCTAAGGGTTAATAATTCAATACTTTAGGGGTTGAAATTAATTAATTCAAAACTTTATGGGTCAAAAATTAATTATTGAAAACTTTAGAGACCCCAAAAATAATTAATTAAAACTTTAGGGGCTAAATGTTAATAATTAGAAAGTTTAGGATTCAAAAAATCAATTATGCGGAACTTTAGGGGCCAAACTAAACCAATTATGAACATTCAGGGACTTAATAATTAAATTCAGAACTTAAATGGCCCAAATTAATTAATTTCAGAACTTCAGGGGCTGAATTATAAAAACCCGTAACCTTAAGGCTCAATTAGGATTAACTTTAAACCTTAGGGACTGATATATAAATATTAACCCTAATTTTAAATTGCAAGCAGGGGCTTAAGAAACTATAATTTGCAACTCATGCCCCCGCCCCCAAATCTTCCATAACTCCAAAAACTTTCAAATTAATTCCCAAATTAATGCCTCTTTAAACTCCATAACCGAACATTAATTATGAATTAAATTTTCTCCCCTTCACCGGCGCCTCGAGAAGGCGCCGTGCTATATGGCGGGTCACAATAATAAGAAGACCCCGACGGCTTTGCCAAAACCGTCCATTCTTTATTCTGGCAATGGCTGTTTTCTCATCAGCTTGTCAGTTCTTTGCCAAACCATTGTTTAAAGAAATGACGCCTTTAAAAAAAAAAAAAATTTTTTTATCCCTTTTTTTTTTTATTCTGAATCCAAAAAAAAAAAAACCCAATTTCAAAATTCGAATTTTGAAGAAAAACATAGATCCTTATTATTTCATGCTATATCCATAAAATAAAATCCAAAAATCATATTATTACATGCTCAAAATCTAAATCCAATGCATAATATGAAAAATTGATAATATAACATGAAAATCAAATAACAATATTATAACATGCTCAAATTCTACATGTATAACATAAAATGTTAGAATTCTATAATATAACATGCTATAAATCTTGATAACATAGTGATCCAATAATTCATAGAATTTAGAATCTTAAAATTCCATTTCTCATGATTTCAATTATAGATGGCTCTGATACCACTTGATAGAAAAATTGAAAAGGAATAACGAACTTTATTCAAAACCTTTTCACATAAAACCCTAGATCCATATCCATATTGAAATCTGAAAAATGAACATAAACATAAAACATACCTGAATCCATGATAATTAGATTGTTAGCCTAAAAGGATCACGATCTTAATTGTTAGCCTGAAAGGATCACGATCTTCCAATTTGATTTGTGAACTTCACTTCAATCTTGATTTCTATGGATGGGGATGTAGAAACCTTGAAGAACACACTCAAATGGGGACTATAACCCATATATAAGATAATGACCATTCATTATCTTTCATTTGTTTTAAATCGGCCCCTCAACAATTTAGAACAAACTTCCGGTCTCTACACTTTAATTCCACGAAATTCAATACTCATTAGTCAAACTTTATCTTTAGTGGATCACTCTAATGACTAATTTACTTTAGATAATAGCACACACATTTTTAATATGTTACATGTGGCCCCAAATTGCTAAAATATTCCAACAATCCTCACCACCAAACCGCACCATGCACAACCCGAAAACCGGACCGAATGAGCTCCAAATGGACCCGAATCTGGTCGGTTTCATAGGTTTTTTGCCCAACCCCTACTTGCAACCTAGTGTAACCTCATGAAAAAGTACCAAATTTTCTATTAATGAACGGGTGAATTTTAGTTGAAAAAAAAAAAGGGCTATTAGGGTGGGAAACAAGAAATTGACAACAATAAGAAACATACTTAAAAAATACAGAGAAAAGAGACCTTTTATTCTCAACTATTAAAAAAAAATGTTTTTCAACTTTGGTCCAACGCTCCTGGAACAATTCCTCTACTTAGAAAAGAAAGAAAGAAATTACAAAACTTTGAGTTTTTTGATTGATTTGAAGCTTGTTAATCTCATTCTTAATGTGCATGGAAAATTAGAAATATATGAAGAGGGCAGAAGTCTGATGCATATTCGAACTAGATTTCGCATTTTTGAACCACAAAATGTTCGTGGCCGTTTTGGTTCTAGGTGTAACGACCCGCTCTTAAGGATATGCGCATGTATGGAGGATTCTATATGTAAGAAGTTCCACATTTAACCCTGTCCTTCTTTGATAAGAATAATACGATTTTTACAAGGCTCCTCCGAATCTGAAAAAGGTCCGAGGTAATTTTTTTCAACATGAAAAGACAGTGTCCTAACATCAGATGGAGGGGAACAAGATGTCATTCTTTATATACCTCAGGTTTGATGGAACAACGCTATACCACACACTATAATTAATGATTCAATTCACCCAACGCCTAGGATGAATCGAGTTGTCTATATTGTGCATCGATAAAACCACAGCTGATTTATTTACAAATTTCCTTTCTTGGCTTGGTATATCCTTGAAGAAACTTGGGATTAACATGCCCAAACACTAGAAGTGTTCTGTAATAGGAACTTTGTTCTTGGAATTGCAGAGGAAAGACACATAATTTATCATGTACAATTTTAAACCACCTCGGCTACAAGTTGTGTCAAAGTTATTAGTATTTCGTTTTTTAATTAGTTTACTTGTTATGTTTTGCTTTCTTTATCGTCAAGGGCTGTGTTGTTTTGATCTTTTTCTAGTTATTGACCACGTATTTAAAATTGTTATGCGTGGGCGCTTTCAGTTATTTTGTAATGCAATTTATAAGCCAATTTGTTCATTCAATCAAATAAGATCATTCTCCCAAATTTCTTGTTCTCTGCACAGTTCTTTTGACATTTGGTATCAGAGCCACGTTAACTAGGGATGAACGAAACATGAGAAGCAGTAGTCTTCTAAGCATGTAGCAGCAAGGAAATGGCAACTGAAAGTAATTTTGTCCAACCAGCAATTCCCAAGCTCAATGGACACTATGATCACGTGTATATGATTATGGAGAATTTTCTTTGCTCTAAGGAAATTGGGGTTTGATAGAACATGGGATTCCTACAGTTGGAGAAGCACAAACCACTGAAGAACATAGGAAGGCAGTTGAAGATGCTAAATTTAAAGATTTGTACGCCAATAATTATTTATTCCAAGCCATTGATAGATCAGTTCTGGAAACAATTTTGAACAATGATACACCAAAGAGCATTTGGGACTCCTTGAAGTAGAAGTATCAAGGAAAAGCAAGAGTTTAGCATGCACAGCTGCAAGCTCTTCGAAAGGAATTTGAGGTGCTTGACCCTTTGAAAACCCTCAAATGCATGTGATCGTGGTTAAATTAATTGCAATTTTAATCGAATAGCAAACGTTGTGATTTTTCTATACTAATTCTTAAATTATCAATTAAATTAGTAAAAGTAAGTAAATGTGTTATGTGAGATACATTGTTAAGATGTTGAATCCTCCTTATTATTCCATTTTTTAGTGTAACAATTAAAGTGACAATTTGAAATCATTCACGTTGATCAATGTTCCTAATTTAATTGAAAGCATATCTCGATTGCGATCAAATATATTCCTCTCATATGACCCTTCTATCTCTCGATGAAAGATGCAAATATGGTAAATGTATTAACAAGTGTTATAACACATATTGAAATCATATAAAATATAGAGGTATATTTTTATCCTTTATCAAACTTTACAATGTTCATTATTGTGGTTAAATCATGCTATCTTACTTGATAACAATAAAATCCACTAACAATTCAATTTATGATCAAGCAATTGAAAAAAAAAACGATAAAACCAATAATAAATATCCACAAATCAAACCAAATTAAAGTTAAAATAATTAATTAAAAACTAAAATATCATAACAAGAGTTCATCTCATTCTACCAATGCATAAAACTAGTCTAGCAAATTGGAATTATAAGAAATCATGTTAAATGTATAGAACGTCGCCCGAAATTGTGAATTATTGAATGAATGAAGATGGATATTGATGTTCTTGAATTTTTTCAAAATAATTTTGATAAATCTTCGATAATTCTTTTGCTTCTTTGCCCATAAATCCTAAGTTTAATCTCTATTAATTGATGAGTTCTTGAACTTCGTCTTTTGAATCTTCTCACAATAAATGATTTTGTTCATCTTTTATGATGAAAATTGATGGAATATTGTAGTATGAAATGTATATGAGAGGTGTCTAATACGTATTCTACTCTTAGGTATTTGTATGAAGAGAAAATTGGTTGAAATTGAAAAACTAACTCAAAAGAATACAACTTTAATAGAAATAAAAATTTTCCAATTCGAATATTTACTCAAAAATAGGTCTTAATATTCGGTTAAAAATCTAGAATATAACTTATGCAATTGAAAATTGATTTGTGATAATGTTTTGATAATATTTCATTTTTTAACTTCTAATTGCATCAAATTGTCTCTTAACAATTTTCAAAGTATCATTTTGTGGTCCGAATAGACTATTGGATATTTACAATTTCATCCACAAATTTTAGACTTCGTCATTTTTCACCAATTTCAACTTCTTTATTTCAATTCCTCGTTTAATGATTAAGTTTTGTTCCCATAAAACAAAAAATACAACAATTTAAAATATATTTTTATCAAAATAATTACTATTTTAGGCCCTGAAATACACTTATTAGTGCTTACACATGAAAGTAGTAGAATCTTTGAATGAATATTTTGCTAAAACTCTTACTATAGGAAACAAGACGAGGAATCGTGAAGAGAATATGACCGATGTTGTGGTCATTGAAAAGATTATAAGATCTATGACTCCAAAATTCGACTTTGTTGTATAATCTATTGAAGAGTCTAATGATCTAGACAACTTATCCATTAATGAGTTGCAGACCAATCTTTTTGTACATGAACATCGTATGAATAACCATGTTGTGGAAGAACAAGCTTTGAAAGTCACTTATGAAGATCAATCAAGAGGAAGAGGACAAGGTCATGGTGGAATTAGAGGATGAGGATGAGGTAGATAAGTCTACCATTGAGTACTATAATCGCCACAAGCTTGGACATTTTCAGTATGAATGTCCAAGTAAGGAAACATAGAATGCACACTATTCTGATGTCAGTGAAGAAAAGGTAATATACAGATGTTGGTTAATGGAATTATACAGACCATCACCGAGGTGTTCTATTAGGGCTGTCCGTGAGTCGGTTCGATTCGGTTCTGAAGAGATCCGAACTGACCCAAAATTTTCGGGTATTTAATAAATGGAACCGTCGGGTCCAAATATAATTATGGAACCGTTCGGGTTCAGTTCGGTTCGAGTCGGTTCGGTTCCGTACCATAATTAATTTTTTTAATATTTACAGCAACACTACATAAATACAACTAATGACATTTCATTCGTAATGTTTACAAATTAACGTAACCCAATTCAAAAATATATAAATAACTAGCCGTCCAATAAGATTAATTCCATACATACAAATACCAAAAAGTAAATATTAATATTACAGCAACACTACATAAAGTATATTCATTTGCTTCAAATTAAAATGGGCTTTAAAAATGATCTGGGCTTTAAAATTAAAATTATGAAATAATCTGATTTATTTAATTAATTTACTAATTTGTTTAGAAAAAAATAATTTAATTAATTCAATATAAAAAATAAAAAAATTATTTAGTTTTGGTTCTTCGGTTCTCGGTCTAGACCCGATACCCGACCCAAACCTATCTGTTCTCGATTCGGGTACCCGTTCGGGTATTTAATTTATGAAGAACCGCTCGGTTCGGTTCGGGTTCGGGTTCGGTTCGACACTTTTGAACACCCCTATGTTCTATGTCCATGGATTGAAGAATAATCTGCTTAGCATTGGACATCTACAAGAAAAGGGACTTACAATTCTCATACAACACGGGAAGTGTAAGATTTATCATCTTGAAAGAGGTTTAATTATGGTGTCTACAATGTCATCAAACAGAATGTTTGACTTGCTTTCTATAATACAACCAAAGGAAGAAGCGACGTGTTTGAATTCTCTTACAGAAGATCAAGCTCGAACTTGGCATTGTATATATGGACGTTTAAGCTTCACTCGCTTAAAAATTCTGGAACAAAAAAATTGATGAATGGACTTCCCCAGCTTATAGCTCCTTCGAAGGTGTGTGAAGACTTCTTAAAAGGAAAACAACAAAGAAATTCCTTTATGAAGAAGAGCATATGGAGGGATTTTGAAATCTTACAATTGGTCAATGCTGATATATGTGGACCAATTAACCCTACTTCAAACAGCAAGAAAATGTACCTAATTACTTTTATCGATGATTTTAGCCGTAAAGCATGAGTTTATTTCTTGGTAGAGTCAGAAGCTTTGAGACTTTCAAGAACTATAAAATTCGTGTTGAGAAAGAAACTGATTCCCATTAAAGATGTCTTCGTATTGATCGAGGAAGAGAATTCACATCACATGAATTCACTGATTTTTGTAAATCAAATGACATTCACATATATTCCTCAATAGAACAGTATTCCAGAGAGAAAAAAATCTGACCATTATGAATATGGTTCGAAGCGTAGTTTTTGAGAAACAAATTCCTAAAACTTTGTAGCCTGAAGTAGTCAATTGGACTATATATGTTCTGAATAGAAGTTCGACTCTTGTAGTAAAATATCAGACTCCAAAAGAAGAATGGAGCGGATCCAAACCAATAGTTGACCATTTCAAGGTATTTGGCTACATTTTACATGTTCAGATTCCTAATGCTAAGAGGAATAACCTTGATAATAAGAGCATAAGATTTATTTTACTTGAAGTTAATGAGGAGTCAAAGGCATACAGATTGTATGATCCAATCACACAGAAGATAATAGTAATCAGATATGTGATATTTGAAGAAAAAATGGTTGGGAATGGGACACGAGTCATGAAGGAGATATTATGGCTAATCTTGTCTTGGGTGAAAATGATGAAGAAGCAACCACATATGACAATAATAGAGAACATATCGAAGGAAACACTAAAATTGATCATCATAATAACACAACAGAAGATGTAGAGTGTGATTTGGATGAGTCAATTGAGAATCCACCTAGTTGTAGTGAAGGATGAGTTAGAAGGGCACCCGTGTGGATGAGAGAGACAATGGAAAATGTCTTTTTGAGGAAGAAGACATTACATATCTTGCTATGTTTACAGACAGTGATCCTATCTCATTTAAGGAGGCTATGAAGAGTCCAAAATGGAAAAAAGCAATGGATGTAGAGATGGAAGCTATAGAGGGGAATGATACAAGGAAATTGACAGATTTACCTGTCAAGCGAAAGAAGGTTAGAGTAAAATGGGTTTCCAAGACTATGCTTGATGAGAATGGAGAGGTGGATAAATACAAGACTCAATTGGTAGCAAACGGTATGCTCAAAAACATGGGTGGATTGTTTTTGCACCTGTAGCTCGATTGGATACAATTAGACTGATTATTTTTCTTGCAACTCTGAAACAGTGGACAATATATGAGTTAGATGCAAAATCATTCTTACATGATGAACTAAGCAAAGAAGTTTTTATGGAATAACCTCTTGGCTATGAACATAAAGGGAATGAATAGAAGGTGTACAAATTGAAGAAGGCTTTGCATGGACTTAAACAAGCCCCTCGAGCTTGGTATATTCATATAGAGTCCTACTTTGTGAAAAAAAAGTTTGGAAAAATGCAAACATGAACATACTTTATTCATCAAAGCTGAAAAAGGAGGTAAGCTCTTGATTGTGTGCATTTATGTTGATGATCTTATATTTACTAGAAATGACGAGTTTGTGATTGTTGAATTTAAGAAGTTCATGATGCTTGAGTATGATATGACTGATCTCAGAAAGAAGAGATATTTTCTTGACATTGAAGTAATGCAAAGAGTAGATGGTATATTTATCAGTCAAAAGAAATATGTACACTAGGTGTTGGAGAGGTTTCGTATGGACAAATGTAATTTAGTTCGAAATCCTATGATTCCTGGTTTCAAACTTATGAAAGACACAAGTTGAATGAGGATAGACAATACTTTCTATAAGTAAATTATGGGTAGTTTATGTACTTTGACTGCTACTTGACCAGACGTCATGTTTGCGGTAAGCATCATCAGTAGATTAATGGATTGCCCTATGGAACTTCATTTGCAAGCTGCAAAGATATTACTACGATATTTGAAGGGAACCATTGATTTTGGTGTATTCTACAAGAAGGGAGGAAATGAAAAACCGATTGCCCGCACGGATAGTGTTTATGCTAGGGACTTGGATGAGAGAAAAAGTACTTCGAGTTATGTATTTATGTTGGGCTTAGGAGCAGTGCCTTTGTCCTCAAAGAAGTAATCTATAGTCACCTTGTCCACTATCGAAGCTGAGTTCACCGCTTCAACTTCGTGTGCTTGTCAAGCAATATGGTTAAGAAGGATATTAGAAATTCTCAGCTATGCTCAACATGATTCCATAACAATTTTCTGTGATAACAGTTCTACAATTAAGTCCCTGTTTGGTACACATTAAAATTTTCATTTTCATTCTTCTACTCATTTTCAACCACACATTTTTCAATAAAATAATATTTTCCATCACATCTATAATTTTTCCTTCTTTTTCAATCACAAATTCTCCATCAATCTACTATTCCAGAGTACATTCTTCCAAAATAATGTGAATCAAACACACCTTAAATTGTCTAAGAATCTCGTAATGCATGGTCACAACAAATATATTGATGTTCGTTTTTTATTTTCTTCATGAGCTCACAAAAGATGGAGTTGTGGAGTTGGTTCATTGTCATACTCGAGAACAAGTTGCAGATATATGACTAAACCATTGACGCTTAATGCATTTCTGAAGATACTTGACTTATTGGGTTTTCGCTCATATGCATGTGTAGAGAGGATGTCAAAGTTATTAGTATTTTGTTTATTAATTAGTTTACTTGTTCTGTTTTTCTTTCACTACTGTCAAGGGATGTGCTATTTTGATCTTTTCCCAGTTATTGTAAGGCTATGTATAAGCTAGTTTGTTCATTCAATCAAATCAGATCATTCTCCGAAATTTCTTGTTTTCTGCACAGAGTTCTTTTGACAAGCTGAACATGTTAGAGACGGAGGGATCATGATCATTTCCTGAGTAAAGAGACAACCTCTCGAAATATTCATTTGGTGGTTGTACAATTCACAAACTCTTTGTCATAAAAAATAAGAACTCTTGTATTTTCTTTGCCACAATCTTTCTCAGTAGAGGTCCTCAATGGTTGCAAAATATGCAGGAATCTTAAAATAATTAAAATTTCATTAATCAACTACCCCAGTCTTTGTCTAAATATTTTTTGTATTTAGCTTGTCTTAATATTTTACCATGTTCAAAGGGTGTGACTTCAAGTGGTCAACAGAAGTTTGTACTTTTATCAGTCTATAGTTACTAAGATTACAAAATTGCATAATTAAGGTTTTTGATTATTTAATTTTACTTTCTTTGCAGTCCCATTTTAATGGTCAGTGACAGGAAAATTTTCTGTTTGTTTGAATTGGAACAACCTTTTTTATTTATTGCCTAATTTTCCTCAAGATTGCATGTCTCAAGCATATGGTCTTTGAACCAAAGTTTTTTTATTTTTCTTCTTTAATAATGTACAATCCCGAGTTTTTACACACGCAGTAGAGTTATCAAGAGTGATAGAAATGCCCGTTACAACTCTACTAGAAGATTCCTCTTTAGCTTAAAAGTACTATTCAGTGTTATTCCTATGATCCGTTGAATAGAATTTTTCTTTTACGATTCATATTTTGGATCGGATTCATCCATGTAGTAAGATGAATTATTATTGTTCGAATTCAACATGACAAGGCATGAACCCTCAACCCCTGAGAAATGAAAAGATCTGATCTTATATATCGACTAAAAGTTGTTTAAGCTACATTTTTAGTCAAAAATGCATTTTGGAATAGTGATTTAATAGAGAATGTGTGATTAAAAAGTAAAAAAAATATTTGCGTATAATATTATTTTATTGAAGAATTGCGGTTAGAAATAAGAGAGAAATATATTTTGAAAATAATGGGAAACAAATAAGGGCTAAAAGTAAAATTAAATTCGTATTTATATTGTAAAATATATATATGTTCTTAGTTATATATGTATATATAGAGAAAAGTATGCACAAAGAGTCGGTTTGTACAGTTGTAAATTAAAAGGCAATAGCATCTATGAAGAATAAACCAAAATAATAGAGTAAATATTTAAGTGAGGTTTAATGTGTTTTTTATTAATTAGTATCACTATGGAGCACGTCAGCTGTTGACCCCAACTTGAACCGACTGCCGGCTTCCCAAATAATAATCATAGTATTCAAATAATAAATGCTTGCGGACGTAAAATTTCATTTCATCTCGTTACAATGTTAAACATGTGATCTCGAGTTATCATGTACAATAAACTATCTTATCCATCTCTATTACAAGTGTTGAACTCTTATGCCTTCCATAATTCCCGACTTCCTTCGCCAATTAAGCGCAAGACATACTACTAATTGATTTCGAACCAATTTGATCAGGAAAGAATCTCAAAAGCATTCCAACCTCCTCCTCCTCCTTTTTCTTCTTCTTCATTTTTTTTTTGGAAAATATTTCTAAACACTGTTACTGGACGATAGAATGATATATAATTATGTACCTTTGAATTCCTTTGGACCAAAATGAGATGAATAAAAACTACGAGTAAAATCTCACTTAATAATAAATATCACGTTCTTGTAATTGCACCTTTTCAATATCTTTTGCATTCATTTTGTGGAGTCAAAATATGATTGAAATTGACACTAAATTAAACTATGCCCTTGTTTAACAGGATTAAAATAAGATTTTTAATTTATTTTGTTATGAAATAACCAAAATATCTCTTATTTGAAGAAGTATTAATATACTCGGATCGTTGTTAGCAATGTTGGAAATACAAGAATTGTATATTGTTTGAATACCACTTGATGAAACCAACCACCTTAATGAATTATTGAAGTTATATGGAAAATAATGAAGTATTAAATCAAGCAAAAAAATAATAAATATAAGAAATATGGCAGAGAAATTAAGATATTTTATTGACTTAAAAATAATGAAAAATAGAGAAAATTACAATTGATCTTATAATTCTAGTAATCTATTTTCTCACACTTTTAAACTTGTATAGAAGAGTCTAAATTTATAAGGAATATGTAGGTTTTGTCAAAATCCTTCTAATAGAATTGTTGATGAAATAAAATGTCAAAAAATCGAGTCCAAAACGAAAAATGAGAGAAAAACGCGAAAAATTCGAAACATGTTCGGTGGCATCGGGCTTTCTGCCCGATTTTTTTTTTTTTGTTCCAAGTTATTTTCTCCATTCCGAACTCTTCTTCAAATCTAATACCAATTTTCAACTCCTAATGGGATTCCAAAATAAAATTTCAACTTGACATAGGATTCCAATAGCATTCCAAATTGAATTCTTCTTAACGTGCACTTCAATTAGAATTCTTCAATTACTTCAACAAGGAATTCGGGTCACACCCAAATTCTAACAATCTCCACATTGACACGAATTTTACTAAAGAATGAACTGACTTTTTCAACAATAACCAAAAAATTCATTTATCCAACAAAACACAATACTCCACATTTTCTAATGAATCCAAGCATTACTCTTGTAAAATTATCTTAGATTCCTAAAAAATCATAATGATTTACCTCAGCATTTACAAACCCTTTTCCACTAAGTCTGTCCCTAACAATTAAATACAATGGCACCACAGGTGATGATAGCAAAGCTACATTATCCATATTTTCGGAATTCATTAAGCAATATTCTTCAAATTCGACCATTTTCGAGCTCCTAAAGGTATTGTACCAAACTAAATGTCCACCACGGTACTGAACCTGTGCTGATTGACTCTTCTAGATTCTGCACAATTCTACAATATGTATAATTGAGACATTTTCTGTACCTCCAATATAACTTGGGCACCCTTACAAACATTCAAAACTCCACCCCCACCAAAAACTCATAACTCTTTGAATCAAGGATAGACAACGAGATGTGATTCTTCTTCACATTCAGAACATGTCGAACCTGACCAAGTGTTCTAATTGTCTCATCCAATAATTTCAATCTGATCGTACCAATTCCAGCAACCCAACAAGGTGCGTTGTTTCCCATAACCACGACACTTTTGGAAACAACTTCACATGTAGTAAACAAGTTCATATTAGGACACATATAAAACACATAAGCTGAATCCAAAATTCAATTCTACTCTAGTTTTTTACTCGATGTCAGAAATAGCCAAGAGATTTCCCCCACTTACAATGTTCTCTGCGAGGTCTGCTTCACTTACAGTCTCGATTGCTTCCCATATCGACTTGCAGCCAACTTTTCTTTATTCTACAATTTGTAGCAATCTTTCTTCATGTGCCCCTTCTTCTTCCAGTAGTTACAAATATGATTACTGAACTTAGATTTCGATCTGCCTCTTCCAGAACCACCATGAGCAACTAGGCTTTCTCCATCTCTGGCCTCAAAAACCAGATGCTTCATCTTCTCTATTGAATACAAAGTATCATACACCTCTTCTATGGTGAGAGTATCACGATTATACAAGATCGTGTCTCTAAATGAAGAAAACAAAACAGGCAACAAACACAATAGGATCAAAGCCAAATCTTTTTCATCATACTCTACTTTCAAAGTTTTCAAATTAGCGTCAATCTCTTTAAATACAGTCTGGTGATCTTCTAACGATCATCTTTCTTTCATTCGATGAGAGTATAAATATTGCTTGGTGTTCAACTTTCTTGTTAGACTTTTAGTCATGCACAATTGTTCCAACTTCAACCATAGAGCATATGTAGAAACCTCCTTCAAAACATCATGAAGAATAGTATTCGATAGATTGAGATGAATGTGAGAAATTGCCTTATTCTCCTTCCATAATTTCTCATCCGCGGTCAAAGTTGTGGGCATCTTGTCAATTCCCAGCAACGCATCATCCAAATTCTGTTGTGCGAATACTGTACGCATATTAACATGTCATAACAAAAATCTAGTGCTCTGATCCAAAAACAAAATTATACTTCATGGAAGTAATCATGAACAAAAAACCTCGAATAAATCAAATCATGCACTCTTGCGGAACTGCTGAACCTGGAGCTCTGATATAGCTTGTTATGAAACAACCAAAATATCTCTTGTTACAAGAAATATCAATAAGCCCGGATCGCTTTTAGCAATATTGGAAATACAAAAATTATATATTGTTTGAATATCATTTGATGAAATCAACCACCGGAATGAATTGTTGAAATTATATGGCAAATAATAAAGTATTAGATCAAGAAAAAGCATAATAAAGACAAAAAATATGGTAGGGGAATTAAGAAATTTTATTGACTCAAAAATAATGAAGAAAAGAGAAAATTACAAGAGATCATATAATTCTAGTAATCTATTTTTTCACACTTATAAAAAATTTTCACACTTATAAAATTGTATAAAAGAACCTAATATTTATAGGGAATATGTAAGGGGACGTTCAAACCCTCCTTGTAGAGTTGTTGATGAAGTATGATGAAAAAAAAAATTGAGTCCAAAATGAAAAAGGAGAAAAAAATGCGGAAAACCTAAAACGGGTCAGGTGGCGCCACGGTGCCCACCTCCGAGCGCCCAGCGCTGAGCGTTCTACCCAGAATTTTTTTTTGTTCTAAGTCGTTTTCTCCATGCCAAACTCTTTTTCAAATTCAATACCAATTTTCAACTCCTAATAGGCTTCCAAAATAAATTTCAACTTGACATAGGATTCCCATAGCATTTAAAACTGAATTTTTCTGAACGTGCACTTCAATTAAAATTCTTCAATTACTTCAACAAGGAATTCGGGTCACGCCTAAATTTTAACAGATTTTAATAAAAATTGATGAAATGTATGATTGAAAAGTTACGTGTCCCTTGTAGATTGGTAAACTGTATCCATAGTCCATAACCATTTCGATTCATATAATCTCCATATCAAAATTGTTGGATTGTCTCTTTTTCTCACGTTCGAACAATGCGATTCCAACAATCTAACCACACAACTCCTTCAAGGGATTTCTTGACTATGCAAGCATACAAATTAATGTTAATGTAATATGATTCCATTTCCCAACTTTCTGTTTAACCCAACATTTCAGTAGTAATTTAATTATGCAGTTAAACCAAATCAAGTCAAACTTAGTTTTTATTTTAGTATTCCGCCCGACAAAAACAAATTGAAAGTCAAGAAAACAACATCATTAATTATTAATTTTGTGAAAACAAATATCAAACAGGTCATTTTCGTTGAACATCATTTTCTACGAGCAAATATCACGAAACCAAACGCTAAGCCTTGATCATTCTTTATCATCATACGTCCCTCTTCTTTAATTATGGGATTAGGTCTCAACTTCATGTCCATATCCTTTAGTAAAGATGGTGGAGTAGGTTTATCATTGTCATTTCTACCATATAATCAACTTATTTTGAATAATTTTAAATTGATTAAGGTGGGGAGCCAAATTTCTTGGATTTCAAACACTTTCTTAGGTAATAGTATACATTGGTTTTAATCCAACGAGAAAATATGTCGATTATGCTTGGACAAAAATCTTGATTAATCGATGTAATTAATACATGAATAACGCTTTGTAGCATCATTGGCGTTAGGCAATGTGTCTAGGTGACACTGAAATTCATGGTTTCATTGTAAAATGAAGTTGTGATGAGATGGTGGATCCCAGTGTCACCTAAACTGATACTTATATTACTGGACAATGAAACAATTAACCCACTATCATTTAGACTACATAGTATTAGTTTTAATAAATACGTGCACGACAGGAAACTAAATTGCAACAATTGCAAAGTACAATGACTAACTTGCAAATTGCCCGTAAAAAAAGAGAAGATTTTTAAATAATTCATTTGTTCTTCAATGCCATGCCTCTTTCACACTATGAAATATTTTCTATATAGTTTTCTTACCTTACATCACTCAATCTATAGATATAAACAAGAATTATGCTACATTTACATTCTAGTTTGACAATATTAATTGACTACTCACACTTGACAACATATTCATTCATTTCAAAAATTATTTTTTAAATCAATTGTTAGTATTTTGACAACACCAACATTGTCAGTCATTATTATTATCAAGTATGATTGTACAAAGGACTTTGCTAGGGGTACATAAATTTTTACATAATGGTTTACATAATCGGACCTCCTTCCCCCGCCCCCCCCCCACCAAATTTTTTTTTATTTATTTATTTCGCTTACTGTTTGTGGTGATTTTTTTAGAAAGTGATGGTGACGACAACAACGGCGACTAATAGATGGTAATGGATCGTGGTGGTGCATGAATTAATAAATTACAACTTTAAAAAAATCAATAACATATAGTGTTAGTTACAATCAAAGAAATTATTTGCACGGTAACATTATTTAAATTTAAATTAACATCTATAAGGCAAAGTTGAAAGAGACAAGATTTGATTCACATACCATAAAAATAAAGAAAATTTGATAACCTTTCATACTTTGTATTCTCTCTTTCATATTCGATTTCTTAACTCGTGTCGACGTGACTTTCTAGAACCGATCTAAGTAATTTGCGCAATACGAAGTTTATGATTCAGAACGCGTTTGACTCATCATATTGGTTTGGGAGGGTGGGTACAAATAGTGAGTACCACATCGTAAAGAGCGATAAGACATTTATGTTTCAGACCAGACGAGAATTAATTATCCAAGACTTCGTAGGAAAGAGGCCTTAGACAAGGCTTTTTTAGGATGGGCAAGAGAAAGGAGAGAGGTTTGACTATTATCCGCCGCTAGAAGCAATCGGTAATGGAATAAGAGAAGCAGCCAAAGGGGCACTTCTGATTCCAATTGTTATAACTAATTAGATGTAGGATTTTTGTTAAAAATATATATTCACACACACACATACACACACGTAAAAAAATTACATAAAATAACAGATTTGAAGGACACTTGATTTTTAAGAATAATTTCATCTTATTTTTATAATATTACAATATTTATTGATTTACCTTATTTTTGAAATTGAAGCCCCAAATATTCTATAATTGTGTAATTAACCATAAGACACCTTTTAAATTGCATATTGAGAACCCTTCACTCCATCTAAAGGTGTAAAGATGATCAATAAAAACCATTGCAAAATTCTATAGATACATTGAGCAATTTGCATGTGTTACAGCTTATAATGGTGAATGGAATAATTTTTACTTGTATATCACTCTAAAACTTAATTCTAGCCCCTCAGCATGGCATTTTCCACTGGTTTGACAATTTTCATTTCTCAGGAGGATACAGACAAATTTAGACGATTGGAATCTAAGGAAAGTTTCATTCTTTTGATTCCAACATTTATATTTGTTTATTATGCCCACTATATGTTTGTTAATTAAATTTTTTTCTTGCAAGTGAAAGCGACATATGCTAATATGTTATTCAAATAAGAAATATAAATCACAGTGCATATTCATGACAAGTTCAAAGTTGAAAGCTGCTTGCATTGCCGGGTCTGTTACTCTTTAGGCGCTGATTGATGAGAGAGTAATTAACTGAAATTTGAGCTCTTGGCATTGATTATTTCAGTTGTTTAGAAAGTATATGTAGGTTTTGTTGTCCCTCTTTAGAGTCAAGAAAAAGGAATTTTCTTCAACCCTTTCTTGTGTCAACGACGAATAATCCCTTGAAGAATCATTTGTTCCTGGCATTTATAAGTTCTTTTTGTTCCCCGGTTGATGAACTTCGGGTGAATGTTAATTTGGTTTCATGGGGTTCATAGTTTTGTTTGATGAGCAGGTTTTACACTGAGTTGTTTGTAAAACTCAGGTTTTAGACTTAGCTGCTTTCTAACAAGGCAGGTCATAAAATTAAATATTCTGATCGATCAAAAACAAGATTTCTGTGGACTAGCTATCTGTAAACTATCACTAGGCAGTAAAGAGCTTGTGAGTTCATTGTGAAGGAAACTCAGGGTGAAGAAGGGAAGAATTTCGTGGAGATGGAGGGAAGAGGCTACTCAGAATTTTACAGAAACACAAGTGAAGAAATGTTCATAAAAACCATGATGGAGAGCTCTATCGGGATGCCAGCTCCAACCATGGAGATGTTGGGATTCAAGAATTTTAGTCAGAACTTACGTACTGATAGCGAGGAACTTTTCAAAAGCTGGCTCACAAATGGAGAGGCAAGAAATTGTACTATTCTCCTATGTTGTCTTTGCATTTAGTCTAGAATGTATACACAGTTCTAAGGTTTGTTCGATGAAGTTCTAGAGACCGTCCACTTAATCTAACTAAATCTGAAAAAGAAAAAATTGTTTGGTTTTCGTTTTTGCCTTCATTTACAGCCTTATATCCTAGCTGTATACTAGGCTGGAAAGATGGGTATATCCATCAATTTTGAACCAAAATTAATCTTTGCTGGAGGGTTTTTCGACTGGATCTGGTGTTTATTCCATTTTACTTTTACTATTCCCCCTCCATTTTCTGTCACAACTAATACACTTTTAATATCAGAACAATGGTTGCCACTCAACAAGCATTATGCATCGTCCTCGACAAGCATCACGAAGGTTAGTCTGTTTAAATTGATAGCATTCACATTAAATTGTTACCCCCTGCATCTCATGTTGATAGAGAATGATGTAATATGCAGGATCTCAACTGAACTAGCAGGATTAACTAATCAACATGGAAGTGCAAACCACAAGAAACAAAATGACGACATTATATTGCCACAAACTAGTTCCATTGCTGCTGACTCCTCGAATGATCTCAACTCAACGAGGTAACTTTTTGATGTTCTGTGTCATCGATCCAGCTTGTTTACGTAATTGATGTTACTGTGTCATCATTCATTGAAATTGTAGTTAGATCCATTACGTTTAACTTCTGTTTTCTTTCCTTCGGTTACTATGTTATGCTTACTGCTTAAATGTAGTTGTTTCTAATTTAAAAATTCTACAAATCCATTGGTGTAAGTGTTCCTTTCATTGTCACTAGGAATGGAGTTGACAAAGGACTGCAGGCAAGTAATCTGTTCTTGGCAAAGGTATGAAAGATTAGCTTTTAAGATAATTCACATTATTAAACTTAAAAAGTGATTCTCACGTTTAACTTATACACAGGCATGGTTTCACAGTTCTCAACCAATGACTAGAAGTCGTTCGTCTGAATTAAGGTACCCTCTGAGTTCTAAAAGAATATTTTTTTGTAGATTTTGTGTAATACTTGGCCTGAAAATGATAACTTAAACGGGGCCTAATAATTTTCTGCTAATTATAAACATCTATGATGACGAAAGGCTAGAATGAACGATTCAGCGTTTGTTTCTTCCCAAAAGACCTTAAGTGAGATCTCTACTAGCCCCATAGTACAAAAATAGAACCTAAGTGAGAGCTCTACGTGACCCTTACGTCAAAAAAGGCCCTACATGAGAGCTTTTAGTTGATTTACCTATGGAATATATGATTGTATGCATTTTCTTGAAGGAGGAGGTATGTCGCCCTGCAAAACTCACAGACATCATTAGGCATGGAGGCCATGCGTGACATCTCTGCAAGTGGTGTCAGCAACTTAAATCAAGAACATACAGATGCAAACGGATTCACTAACATGCCAATGACCGAGATTCCTAACCAGATCAGTGCATTTATGTCTCCCTCCAATTCCTCGTCGTCTAATTTCAACAACCTTCAATTGGGGACTGCTGATAAGATTTCTTCTGTCGTGAGCATGTTAAAGGGCACGCTAGAGCGAAAGAAGTTCAGTAACCATGTCGAGAGAGAAACTGTTGAGGACAGTTCTTTTGGCTACTATGGTACCGAAGAAGTCTTAGGCAACATTAGTAATCAGGGGCAAGGAATTCAAATCTATGAAACTCAGGGAGCTTTCCATGATGTATCTACAGTTGAAGTAAAAGATAATGGTGTTTTACAAACGATTGATGAGTCATTTGGTATCAACCTGGAAAGTTTTATGGCTCCTTTGAACCCGGCGTTAATGAGCACAATATCTCGAGAACCATCTCAAAGCGAATCTTCAGCTGCAGCACCTGTAGTTTCAAATGGTTTTGACGTATGTGATGATCCTTGCATTACAGCTCAAGCTCCAAGTGTCAGCGAAAGCTCTATGAAACAACAATGGACAAATAAAAGGAGCCCAGAAGATTGTTCGAGAGTCAAAGGTACAGAGCACGATTTAATCGCCAATTTTCTTTTCATATTTATAGAAACGAACATCAAATTAATGTAGTTTCTATTTCTTTAATGATAGATATCAGAGAACGCATATACGACAACTTGAAATATGATCAAAAGGTACTTCTAAACTCTAATCAATTCGACTTCTCATCCCATGGCTGTGCTTAAATGTTCTGCAAAAACGTACCTCGTTCTAATTTTGTTTTTTCATTTTTTTCATTCTTTAGCAGAAAGGAGGTTTAATTCGATTTGGATCAGTAACATCAGCTGGTTCAGGTAATGAACTGTGTCTTCAAGCTAATGAGCGTTTCATATGCCAATTCTGCTTTCTTTGTGCTTTAAAGAATTTGAAGTCTGATTAGCTTTATTCATTTCATACAGTGGACAAAGGAGACCCAACCAAAAAACGGAGAGTGGAACGGTCACGGAAGTATGCATCTTCTTTTGCTCATCATGAAATATTAATTACTTGTTGACCCCTGCGAATTGCGTATATATAATTTGTTTTCAATTCTTTTGAACAATTTCTTGATGTTGAATTTTCCGAGTAATGCAGGATGGCCGAAGCAAAAGAAAGAAGTTCAACACCAGCAGTTCCTTCGGATATGCAATCCATTCTGAAGCGGTGTGAAAATCTTGAGAAGGAAGTGCGTTCGCTTAAACTCAATCTGTCCTTCATGAATAGGTAAGCATGAGAAGTTCGCGTTAAAAGTCGATTTTATCAACTTTTTATAAACTTTGAGGGTATAATACAAATCATTTCAAACCTCAACTTGTGTTTTTAACCAAATTGTTTTGTGATAAATTTGTAGAAAGGATTCAGAACAGACTAAGCAGATTGAAGAGCTTCAAAAGCAGAACCAAGACTTGGCCGTAGAAAAGGAACGCCTTCTTGAAGAGATCGAAAGGATCCTTTCAAATACGGGCAAGTTCTGATACCACGTTAAA
This sequence comes from Fraxinus americana, assembly GCA_035079005.1. Classification (NCBI taxonomy): domain Eukaryota; kingdom Viridiplantae; phylum Streptophyta; class Magnoliopsida; order Lamiales; family Oleaceae; genus Fraxinus; species Fraxinus americana. Next base: position 4,511,397 of record CM068722.1, on the reverse strand, counting down.
CAAAGATCAACATTTCTTCGAAAACATTCAATGCCTATGTATCAATTTGTGGTAGTGGGAAAACTTGAAAAACATTCGTGCATCGAAATTTATAAGATTCTGGTCGAAGCTTTTTTACTGTATATTGAGTGCATTTGACAGTTGCGTCGTCCAGAATTCAATCGAACAGTCTTCGGAATATTGTATCAAGCAGTTATATCTCGTCTTTGTTATATGTTAGAAAGCTTGGAATGGGAAAGACCAAGCTTTACTCTTGACAAAGTTTAGAAAATTGATTCTACAGTGTAAGAGGCTATCTATTTTCTTGGCAGGTTTGATACGAAGGATTGAATGGTAATATTAAAGAATGAAAATAAAATAAAATATTGTTCATTTATATTATTAGGTTGTTTTAGGGATAACAACGGGGCGGGTATGAAGGCTGGTCGGCCATTTCCTTCTCCCGTTTTGTCGAGCATTTTTGTTACCTTATCCCGCCCTTATACACGTTTAAAGCGGGACGGAGCATGTTCTAACCCCATTTTTTTTATTATTACTTTTTATATTTTTACTTAATGAATATTATTACTTTTTTTTTCAATTTGTTAAAAACAACACATTTTCTCTTTAAAATGATGATAACTTTTTTTATCTTTTAATTTGATAAAAAACTTAAATTTTAAATAAATTTTAAACGGGACATGGACCATGTTGCTCGTACTTGCCCCATACCTACTTCAAGGCAACAATAACCGCCGTTTACTTGATTAGGTGGGTAATTCTCGTTCCCATTTGAGGCAGGGCTGTAGGTAACGGTTGAACGAATTTTTTTTTTTCATCCTTTGTTTAACATGGCACATCAAATATGCATGAGAATAATGTTTTGCTTTATTTTACATAAAATAACTGCAAACAAGAATAATGTATTTATGCAATTATAAGCATGCAAATGAGGCAACTCTTCATTTTTAAATAAGAAAATTAAGTAAAATTATGGTTTTAAGATTTAATTATCATTAATCAGATCATTAAGAATTTTCCTCAAACAATCAAGTGTTAATTATATATATAATATATATTTGAATTTTTTAAAGTCAATAGTATAAAATAATATAAACTTAGTATGTAATCCCAAATTTGAAGGTTAATTACCATCTTAACGAATTTTAAAATCACAAAATCTCAATTTAGGTTACATTCTTAAATTGTATATGCATATTTGAAATCGTAGATTGTCGCGATTTTGTGATTGGAGTCACAGTCACACAATCTACAAGTCACGATCACATAATATATTAGGTCACACACACAATTTTCGAACAAAATGATCGAAAAATATTGTGATCGATATCTGTTATTGGAACAATTGTATACAAATGATTGCTTAATTTTGTGCTTCACCGATAGCAGTAAAAACGACGTAGGGCCAACTATTCTGGAAAAATAGTGGACAAGAAGGAAATTTATGCCCAATCTCTTTATCTATTCTGGATAATCATGCCATTGAGCTCCGGTATTCTATTTTTATTTTAGGACTTGTGAGAACGCAGAGAGGAAGATAACTTACAGCCTTTTAGGAAGTAATAAGATGAAATACAACAATAATCATAAATAATAATTTTCTAATCCTCAATTTATTCACATTATTCCATTATTTAATTTCATATATTTATAATTTTAAATAAGATAATATTGATTTGACATTATTTTCTATAGAATTCTACAAGTTCGATATTTTAAAATTTGGTTTCTTAAATTATGATCGTTTCATAGAAGCATAAACGGTTACAAGTTTTTTGTAAAAATGATTTAAAGATAAACGTTCAAAAAATTAAACACGGGATAAAGGATTATGTTATTTGTACCATATGGATTACACTCTTGTTAAACTCACCCCAGACATAAGGGTCGGGTCCCACGTCCAATAAATGTGTGGGACCGGACCCCCATGTGAGGAAGGGGATGGACCCAAGTAAACAAAAGTGTAATCCATATGGTTCATATAGCATAACCTCAGGATAAAACCCGGAAGAACACTCTTGGAGTTACAAAGCCCACGAGCTCTCGGGCCAAGCTCGCATAGACGAAATCCGAGATCAACTCAGCCCACGAGCTCGAGGGAAATCAAGCTCTCACGAGCTGGCAATAGCCCAAAGCGTTGAACGACATTTGCATAAATAGCACTAGAAATTAAATTAATTATTTGTAGCAGTATTCAAACTTTCAGTTCAGCACCAAATTTTTGGTTTTTTTTTTCCTTTATTATTATCACTTTAACTTGACAACCACTTGAACTTTTAAACCAGGCCATGAATAAAAAACAGAGAATTTCTGAATTTTTTATTCAAGAAGGGTAGCATTTACCAGCAGACTAGCAGAAAATTGGTGATTAAAATAAAAAATATCGAAGCCTTTAAATAAAAAGTGAGGGCTAAAAGGGGATAATAAAAGATCCACTTCTCCTAGTACATTCAGTCGTACCAAAATTTATGCAACTTTAGTAAATATATCATCACATAATAGTTACAGTTACCTACTCATATCGGTACAACATAGAGCACGGTTAGAAAAATGTGTGCTGCCTACTATGGTGAACTATATCATCCAGGGGAGGCCAAGTCGTTTCACGTATTGTACGGTGACCCAACTCATAAACGAGATGTATACTACTAACAAACAAGCTCGCTTTAATAGGATAGTATTAAAATGGAGAGGAAGATTTCTTACAGTGTGGATTCGACTTATAAAAGATTTCAACGGCCGTATAAGCCGAACCAAGGTGATGGATATCAAGGAAGTTGAAAAACCAGTAAGAAGTCCGGCTATTATATCCCATCTCCATATCCTTATGGATCCCTCACCAGCAAGCCATGACTTCAATATCCTCGTGAATCTGTCATGATAAAAGCATCTTATGTTGATAAAAGGAAAAATGACAGGAAAACACTAAAAATACACAATGAGAATATAGAGCAGACAGAATTTCAAGAGATGATCATTTCTTAATGATTTATGTATATCTGGGAAGATAATAAACGAAATTTATTTATCAATCATCAGTTCCAGCGATCACTCGCAGCATACTGGCATGCTGCATAAAAGAATTAGAAGCTTCAAAAGAATTATCTGATATGATGGCTAAGTACAACACCCCACAATGAGGCTGAGCTTAAAAGTTCTTTCTCTAGAACTATTCTAGAAAGTTAAGTTCTGTTAGTATAAAAATAACTTTATAAATCATGCTTGGTAAAATAAGTAACTTGTAAGCTTACCCAAACACGCAAAATTTATTTTTCAGAGTTCCTCTGAATACAAAACTACCTCTTCTGGGAAATATTCAACTATTGAATCAATGGCTAATAAAATAATAGGAGAGAGTAAACCCAAATTTAAAAGCAATTAGGAGTACCCAGCAGAAGTAATAAAAATGATACAGCATAACACCAAAAAGCAGAAGAAAACTAGTATGCAAACTTCCAAATGTACTCATGGCCATGAAGAGACCATAAAAAGAAGAAAATTGTTGGCATGATACTCACAGAATAGAATATCTTCTAAGCATTTCAATGGTTGATGGATCTTTTGCATGGCAATTAAATAAACCATCCTGGTCTATGTGCACCTTAGACATGCCCAACGTATACCAGCATCCATATGTTTCATTCACCTGAATAAGCCAAAAAAACATAGATACGTGCGGCTTATAAAAAAATTTAGAGAGTAATTTAGACTAGTGTATCATAGGCATCCTCTGGATCAAAACCGGTTAACAAAAGAATTTCAAAGATAAAATATTAACTCATACTGTTGGAAGTTTTACTTTCCTTGTTTACTAGCCTTTTTTCAGTAAAACCAGTGTAGAATATTTTCAGATTCTAGAAAGATTCGTGTTTTCTCATTTCCTTTTATTTGTATAGGTTTGATAGTGGTAGGTATTCACGAGGAGAATTATCTATCGTTATTTGTAACACTAAATATGGTATTTCACTTGGTAATGCAGAAGACACAAGAACAGTTGCACAAATTCTATATTCCTCACTGTATTTCTATTTCAATTATATTTACTCTATAATTTTCAACACATATAGTTGGTTCTTGAACATCATTACATCTAAGGCTTTAGGTTTCACTACCTACCTTGAATTTATTTTTGGTTAGCCAAGCAGCACCGAAATTGGGTCTACAGTAAGAGGGGAGAGCTTCCTTTGGAGCTTCAGCCAATGCAAGTCTTGCCTGACCTGAATGATCACTATATTCAACCTGTTATATTGAAAAACGAAAGTGATTTTGACAATGAAATCCAAATAGCTCAAAGGAGACTTATTTCCATATCCCAAACATAAAAAAATGAAGAACCCTATTGAAGGATTTTGATATTGTTTTTGAACCACACACTTCCCTTTCTTAAAAGAAAATTTTCAGAAGTTACTGAAATGAGAGGCAAACATGAATTTTTGGTTCTTCTCAAATAATAGAAATTGAGATACTACCACGAGAAAACAGAAGCGAAAATAGCACCGTGAATCGTAATTTGACTTAGAAAAGGTTATGTGACTAATTCGAGATAAATCTTAACATGATATTTTAAGTTTTCAATTGCAAATCTGAGGTAGATTTTGAAAGGTTGTAGTAGCAATGTGAATGTCCAGCAAGTAGTAGCAGGAAGTTACATTGTGAAAAACTATTAACCATTGATATCCTTCTAAAAACAGCATAGAAAATGCTAAAAACTTAACTGCACAGGGAACAAGTCCAGTTACGTACAATTAGATACTATTTATATTGCAAGCATATTCAATTACAGATAAGAGCGAAAATGTACGTTGCTACACATAACTTCAAGGATAGGCCAAACAGAAAGACAGATAGGCGTGTAAATTTGGCAGCTCAAATCTAGAAGCCCCTGTTTGGCACCCATTTTCATTCTCATTTTTTCACTTTCTTCATTTCAACCACACATTCTTCAAATAAAATAATATTACACACAAATTTAAAACTTTTCATAACATTTCCACCACACATTCTCCTATCAATCACTATTCCAAAAATTATATTCTCCAAAAAATGGGTGTCAAACACCCTCTAAGTTTTGAAAGTATCAATGTAGATTAAAAGGTCCACCAATTTGCTAGATTACCAAGCTGTCATATCAAACGCGTTTTCGAATTCTTAGTAGCACAATATCTTAGTGAGAAGGAAAAATAAAGCCCAATCTTTAGTTTCCATCACTGTTAAATCCTAATAAACTGAACCATCGAGTCCCCAAAACATCAAAGGTGTGCAGCAGTAAGCAGAACATATACTTACTAACCTCTTTCAGTAACATAAACATTTTGAAATTACCTCACAACATAGCATCTTAGACAAGTACTAGATTTTAGCAAAAAATTAGTTTGCACTAAGTTATCAGGTAATTATGAATCAAACAGATGATTTCAATGAATGAGGATCAAAGTTGCTGATTCATCCAACGGTATAAGAAACTTGTCTAGGAAATAAAGATCGTAACTTGAGCAAGAAGTAGCAATGATCACCTCAAATATAGAAGCCCAGTAGTAGTCATAATGACAACGATATTTCTTTCTCTCACGTGGGTGGAACACATGCTTGGCTTTATAATTTAACAATCCCAATTCACAGACCTTAGATGACCTAAGATCCACACCTGAAAAGATGTCTACATCAGTGTCCCTGTGCTGACATTAATAATAAAGCCTCCAATGGGCAGTTAAATGATATAGTACAAAATAACAACGCAAGTCTTTTACCCACTCTTGCTTTATTGACTCTCAGTTTTATAAAAGAAGAACATTAATAACTTGATAAAAGAAGACAAAAAAAAAAGGCACAAACGCTGAGGTAGAGTCCTAAGCGGAGGGAAATAATAAATTGCTAGTCATAATTACATGAAATTGAGATTGAAATAAATGTCCAGGTTCTAAGGAAACTTGCCGAGTTAATTAATCATTCATTAGAGAAAAGGATACATCAAACTATTCAAGTAACTGGTGAAGAATAAATGAGCAGCTGATTTTTCAAATCACAATACATGAGACATCTGCGGGGCAGAAATAGAAGGCAAGGTGACCTAAAATGTTTATTCCCAACAAACATGAATTAGCTTATGTTTGGCTGATGTTTATAGTCTACTTATAACGGTGAAATCACTTTTTATTCCTACATTTCATTAAAAAAAAAAAAAGGCAAAAATGGCTAGAGAAATTTTATGAGATTCAAAGTGCTCGAATTCGGCTAAGGCTAAGGTTCAATGCTTTATGATTGCTGCTTTGTCCCTCATCACCCTAAGAGAGGACAGAGTTTGCTTTCTTTCCTACACAAGTCTTGTTGTAAGGTGGAATGCTTTCCAACTTTTCAAAATGGGCTTTGCCTTGAGGACTTAGATTCCTTCTAGTAAGCCCGGTTAGCATATTGTTGTATGAAAAGGATTCGATTACCTATTTTCCCTAGTCCCTGAAATCCAACACGATCTTATGGTAGACTTAGGGGGCACTTGGCAACTAACTCGTGGGGTATGATATCCCACAAATCATCAAGTACTTGCTGCACTTTCTAAGAAAGAAGACGTTTTGGTATTGGATCCACTCTTTTGTTAGCATGAACATGAATTAGATTCTATTCGTCTTCTTTATTCTTAAGAGAACCCCCCCCCTCTCTTTATCATATCTGTCCATCAGCAGGCGGTACAGTAAATACACAGCATAAATACGCCTCGTATACCAAATCCATCTCTCTAACAAATCTCTAGGAGGAGGGGCCTCCTTACAACCCTGAAGAGCCTTTCCCAGAAATTGAAAGAGCCAGGGAATTCATTTCATTCTATATATGAATTTAGGAGTCAAAAGATGGCATTTTTACTTTATTCCACTTATCCACCACTCACTTCTATCCATTTATAAATTAAACTGCTTATAAACACTTCACATATATACTTTTATAGTAAAAAGCAACAGTCTCAAATGGTAATATTCTCCCCTGAGATAAGCCAGTGCAACTTTAACAAACAACCCATTCAAACCCAATTTCTTATAACGAGTTGCACTGCCAAAATCTACCAACATGGTGCAACAATGAATGACCAACACATTCTGCTTTCCTCTTATACATTACATGCGAAAGAGAAACAGATAATGAAGACATTTCTTTTTCATTAAATCATATATATTAATCCTCCATAAGAAAACAACCAAGCAAACACCTTACTCTGATAATGTTAAGATTTCCAAATAAAAGTGGACAATTCAGATAACTGAAAATTAGACAAGTTAATAAGAGCTTAGGTACAGGCTTCGCAAAAGTGGCTTGCATACCCAACTCCCATGACCTTCTACTCAAGAATGAAGCTTCACAAAAACACTCTCAATTATGGATATCAAGGAAGATAAATCAGATATATTTCCTTAAAATATTGAAAATGTTTTTAAAACTCCAAGAAATTGAATTACTTTTAGAAATCGAACAAATAGAATTAATGCGAACACTTTTCAACATTGAGATGATACTATCCTTAGCAAGTGTCAAGCCAAGAAGCACATTTACCTCTACATCTTGACATAAAATTTTATTCCTTCCTATAGCTACATTCTAGCTAACATTAAAACAGTGCCATGTTCGTATATTCGAGAAGACAGCCATCATGAAAGATAAATCATGAAGATTAAAATCCTCTTTAATTACCTCATCCCATTATCTTATGTCGACCTCGTCCATTATGATTTAATGTGAACACTAGCTAAAGCCACCTAATTTCTCATGAAAGCATTATGTATAATTTTTCCTGTAACTATTGTTTTATAGTTTACACACCAAAACTAAGAAGCATAAACACGGAATGGGGTCATGGATAGAACAGAATATGGACATGTGAACATGGTATTTTCCCGGGAAAAAAAATGGATAAGAGATGATAGGGAAACTTTCAATAAAACACTTCATTTTAATAAGCTGAGAATTAAATGTGATGGAAACAATATTCTAAGAACAAGAAACATAAGAACAGGTTACTTGTTATCCGATTCCTTTTAACCTGAAAGATTGTCATGTTATGGTTTAACCTATTTATTGTTTTAAAATCTTTCAATATTAAACCATCCTTCACGTGTCCTAGTTTGTTATCAACATGCCACTATGTGTCCCAGCATGTCTCTGACATGTCCTAGTGTGTTCAAAATTAATACAAGTTGTTTGAGGAAACATGAGGTCGAGTAAATGAATTTTTTTCACCACTCTGTTTGATCTAATACCACATCTACCAAAAGATCCAATATAATCAAATCTTTTACAATCATAGATCATTATGTTAATAATATTGTCTAAAAACTCAAGTTGTTATAGAGAAACCACATATATTCATTCAAATTCTATTTTCAACACGTCTCCTCATTTACATACCAATTAAGTTTTTAATAAAAAATATGATACATGCACAATTTTCTTAAATGGGTGGCAACAAGATTTGATGACTCTAATACCATGTTAATCGCCTCATCTAAAAATTTAAACTGTTACAAGGTGGCACCACACATTCATTGAATCTTTTCTTAATCGCATCGTATTAATATTGGTAAGTCTTTCTTTCCATGTACCATGGATCACACCGCGTTGTAAATGGAAGTTTCTTATACCTATGCAATGCATGTCCTAACATCTAAGTTGTGTGTTCCCAAAAAAAAAAATGATTATCTTGCATAGAAAACATAGATCTAGCCTAATAGACCAACTAATACTTGACTCATGGTAAAACAAAATGGTAATTATATTATTTCGGCAATATATAAGAGCAGGAACACTCTTAGAAGTTCATAAAAATTAAGTTCAAACTCAAGTTCTCACGTGCAAAGAACTTATCCTAAAATGCTTGTGTACAGTACAATGGCAGAAAAAGTCTTCTGCAAAGCTCAATCATGCATGCAAGAAATTTTTAGTTCTTTCAAAAGAGTAACTAAAATCAAAACGGTGTACAAAAGAATTCTCTAAATAACGTTTGGTAAAATTATAACAAAATTCAAAAGCACTTTTATTCGGACAATTCACTGCACCCACAAAAGAGAAAAAGAGCGTGACGAGGACAGACTAGCCCGGCTCATCCCCCTTCCTATTAGCATTATCCAAAGCTCGAATTCTTTCCGTTTTTCTACAAATTAATAACTAATAAGCAGGTCCCATAAATAAATTTCAGAAAAATTAAACTACTAAAGTAAATTGATCGAAGTGCGTAAAGAAGAATCGAGTAAACGACAATCACTTACTGCTGGATACAATTTTGCACCGGGAAGCCACGGAAACGGGATTCCATATAGACAAATTCCCGATCAATACAGCCAAATAAAGTAAGCAAAAGAATAGCAAAAATAAGGTTAAAATAGAAAAGGCAAGGGCAAAACAGGAACGGAAAACTGTGTAACCGAGACTATTTTTATTCATCTTGTCCAGCTCTTCCTCACGAATCTCTGGGGAATCCATGGTGTTACTGAAATTTCACCGGGTGAATCTCCGTTACCGGATTTTTACCCGGTGATCGGAGTTTTCGCTGAAACAAATCAATCGGACCAGATTGTTTCTTTTTTTTCCTTTCATATATATTTATGTTGTGCGTTTTGTCCATAATCTTGGGCTGTCATTTTGGAAGATATTTTTGGATTAAATTAAAAGTCAACATAAGAGTCCACGTGCTTGGTAGGTTCATAATATAACTTACAAATTTTGATACAAATTTACAAATTATAAAAATTGGATAATCGTAGTTTCAAATCTTTCAAAATTATGTAGATATTACCAAAAATTTTTTACTTGTAGCGGAATTGGTTCAAACCTTTCAAATGGTACGGTGAAAAGGACATAATGAAAGGAACAATTTCCATCTAAACATTCGTTAGTTGACCAAAAATCAGTATTCAATTATAATTTGACTAATTTTTAAAATGTGTAAAATTGTTTTTTAACCTTTTTATTAATCAAAAAGGATAATTTTGATCGGGAACGTCGAACCTTTTAGAGAAAATAAAGTATGTCGAATGGAATAAAATGAGATCGAAGAATTTTTTTTTTTTTTGAATTTGCTAATTCTGAAGTGAACATGATTTCCAATAGCTTCTTAAATTACTTTTTACACTTTCTAATTATTCATTTTTAACTAGTCCCGCTATTTTGATTGGACTAATCGAGTCCAATTTTGTTAACACTGATTCCGTCGTGTATATTTATTTTATATTAAATTGAGTAATTGGATACTTAAATTATTTAAATTTTGGAGAAATTCAACTTGTAACAAGAACAATGTGAGATGTTATGAGAATTTATATTTCGTACGTTTGAACTTAAAAGAGACAATAAACAAATGCATGATCAAGATTTATTTGCTAAATGGGAACCTCCAAAATTGGACAGATCAATTAATTGGAATCCTATAGTGGTTTTTACTTGCAATGATTACTTATAATCCATTTGGCAAAAATTACAGATTATTTATAAATCCTAAACTTTATTTTCAAGCAAATACTTGAGGCTTGATCAGTGTTATAAGACCCCAATCAGACCCACCCAATGCGGACCAGGTCCAATCCGGGTGACTCATTTATAGCAAGGGAAAATGACCTAAAACCTTGTAATAAAAAAATTAGTTTTCGTAAACAAAGGGATTAAGTTAAAAATTCAGATTTTAAGTGGTAAATAGGATTATTAATTGTAATTAATAAAAATTAATTAAATCCTAATATGCAGAATAACCCCCACCCCCACCTCGATTAATCCCAAACCCAGCCCTCCACTCTGCAACTCTCTCTTTACGGATCACTCATTTTCTCTCTCTAGTCCCTACCATCACTCCTCATTTTTTCTCTCTCTAATCTCTACCGCCACTCTACCCACCCCCTCATAACCCCTAGGGCGGAGTAGAACTGTCGAGAAAGTCGATGCGTGTAATGGTTTTCCACTACACGCGGTGGAGCAAAACCAAAGTCGGTGATATGTCACCACTGCCGATACAGCAGATAACAAGTCGACCATCGATGAGTTGATCTCGATTCGACCTACATTTAATGTCGAAAACGCAATGGCATAAGCAAATCGTGATTTGACTACAATGTCGATAAAGCATATCGTGAGCTGACCACCGATACGAGCGGCGCCTTGTTGAGGCGAATCAGAGTTGTTGGTTCTGATTTGTGACCAGATCTGATGGTTGGTGGGGTTGGTTATGCAGTCGACGCCATTATAGAGTAAGAAGGCTGCAACCGGATTTGGTGGGGCCGGCGAACATTTTGTAATTTGTGGGTGGTTCATCGGTGGTCGAGGTGGTGGCGACGGCCATTCGCAGTGCACGATGAGGTGTACCCTCCACTCACCAACCTTTGTGCATTCTAATGTGAATTTTCGGCTATTGGAGGATCTAGATCTGGTCTCGGAGCTGTTCGAAGCACCGATAGGAAATATGGAGGAGATGGGATCAGAGGACGATCTGTGTTTCTACTTATATTAATAACTCTGTTTTCGACTGGTGGTTATGGTAGTGGGGTGTCGGCAACGGCGATGACGAGAAAAGTGGTGATGTGTTGCTAGGCCAAGGCATAGGTATAGTAATTTGGTGGAGAGTTCGAGTCTTATGTTTTCTGAAATTGTTGGTGGTGGTGGTGGTGGTTGGTGTTTGTTGAAGGTATTGGTGAAAGTGATGGTGATGGTGATTGTTGTTGTAGATTTGAGGTAAAGGTAGACTTTAGTTGAAGGTGATAGTTGTAGTGGTGATGGTGGTGGATTGTGGTGTTGGTCTTCAGTGTGTGCAGATTTGTTTGTGGTGACCATTTGTGACCAAATATGTGTTTGTTGCGATTGTAACCAATTATGTCTTGTTTGTGACGAAATTAATAGTGAGTCACAAATTAGACACAAAGTCGCACTAAATACAAATTTGGTCACTATTAGTCACGGATAACACATGTCAGTAACTAGTTACATGCAATCACAAATTACAGATGATCTAGTCACGGTTAGTCACAAATAACACATGTATAATCACAAACAATAAATCTGATCACATATTACACAGTTAGTCACAAATCTTGTCAACCACAATGCAACACTACTGCCATCACACGCAGGGGCGGATCCAGTACCTGGCCAGCCCCCACGGCCGCCCGTGCTGGATCCGCCAGGAGTTTCAGTAGTAGCCGCCGTCCGCTGGAGTGAAGAAGATGACTGCTGGATCCGCCGGGAAGTGAAGAAGATGACTGAGAATCTCTAATTTTTTTTTTGTTTATTTTCCATTGTTTGGGCCTTTTTTTTTAAAGAAATAAGGCCCAATCCATGGCATCTGGACTGGAGAAGTCACTGGACCATGGAGTGTTGCTTGCAATTGGAAATTGCAAATCCATTATCCACCAAAACCAATTGCAAAATTGAAACCGGCAGGGGAGACGAGTGAGGCGTGACGAGCAGAATACGCCCATGTGCGGACCTGCGGTCTGTGAGTGACTTAGTGAGGTGAGGGTGAGTTTGTGACGCCGATCGACGAGACCGGTGGTGGACGCTGTGTGATTATAGTATTTGATTTCATAATTTTTGTTGAGGTTCTCCTTTTTCATCTGATATGCTCAAGCATAGTTTCTGTTTGTTTATTTATGCTGATTTCTGTATTGATGCCCGTGTGCTAGCGTCTTTAAGTTCTCAGAGTTGTATTTACTGCAGGGAATTAATGTTTGGCGAAGTTTTGTTATCTGTAGACTTGTTCATTTACTAATTCATTATGTTGTTGTGATTAGGGAATGATTTTGAAAAGTTTGTTGTGTGGTAATATAGTCTTGACTCTTGATGAAGTGGCAATTGTATGTTGGCCCCATAGGGAGCTAATGAGGACTGGTAGTCTGGTAGCATGGCTGTTGATGCTGAGAATAATTGGACTTGACGGAAACTGGTTTCAGTAATTGAAGCCTCTCTCACTGTGAGTGCTTCTCTCTCTCTCTCTCTCTCTCTCTCTTTTGTTTTTATCCTTTTAATTCATTGTTTAATTAACTTTAATTGCAACTGAATATTGGCATTTTGTTAATATATATTGCATGTTTAATTGAAAAATAAATTAGGGCATTTTGCATATTATGGAATGATTTTATTTTTTTTAATCCGAAATGAACGTTCGTACCTAGTTCTAGTTCTAATGATGCATCTTCTAGTCCATACAATTTTTTGTATATTATTTAATTAAATATTAATAAACGATCCCTCTATCACGGACGTTGACCGTTGATAATAAACGCTGGCGATCCGCCCTAGCTGAACTCGAATCCTAGATTCGCCCCTGATCACACGGTACTCAAAACGTTGTTGTTACCACCACCACCACCATCAAACAATCAACTGTAATGCACCTTCGTCACATGCAATATACCATCACAACCACCACCACGCATATCTATTTTCTAAACATGGTACCACCTCATCATCATCACCACCACCTATAAAGTTATTTGTGTCTGCAAATATATATATAGAGGGAGAGAAAGAGAAAAACTTCTTTAGAGAGAAAATATTTTTAACTTTTGAAGTTTTCTACGGTGCAGTAGGGTAGGGATTGGGTCTATCGGGGTGGGGTGTAAAGAAATTTAAGTTTCTAGGGATAGGATATAGTATATGTCAATTGGGTATATATATCTAAATTATATTTTATATATATATATATATATATATATATATATATATATATAGAGAGAGAGAGAGAGAGAGAGAGAGAGAGAGAGAAAAAAAAATATATATATATATATATATATACACACACACACACACTATTAATTGGAATTATCACTTGATTTTTGAAAAAAAATTAACAAGTTTGTAGTTTTAAAATGTGATTCCTATATGTAGGAGAGTTATGTATTGTTCTCTTATAGCAATGTGCAATTAATTCGTTGAACCATTCGATTATCAGTAAAATTGTTGGCCCAATTACAAGTGAATCGGCCTGGCCAAGGATCTTGCATACAAAATCTCACCATATCTCGCATTCCCTTTTCTTTTTACAAATTTGATTACATTTTTCACCACAATTACCTTTCTATGTTTTAATTATACTGGTCAAAGTGAATGTGTGCTGCACGTTATTTTGAAATATTTTATATGTGTCGTGAAAGTAATATTTGATCATTTATTTACTCTTTTGATATAAATATAAGAGAAATACAAGCCCCTAAAAATAAATGTTAATTATTATACACGTATATAAATAGTGAAATTCATACTTGAATGTAAGTATTAGAATTACAACTAAATGTATAAATGAAGATGAATAGCAAATACGATGCATGAATTAACGTGAATGTTAATTAATTTGGAATTAATATCAATGAATATATATGTGACAATGAATGTTAAATCATTTATATTAAATGAATATATTTTAATTTCTAATTATGTGAAATTTGATGCTAATTAATATATATGGACATGAATAATGAATTGCATCATTGAATTTGAAATTCTAATTAATATTAATGAAATGAATGTTAATGTTAATTAATTGAGGATTAATAACAGGGACATGGACGTATTAATTAAATGATTATGAATGTTAATTAATTAAGAATTAATTATAATATTTATTATAGTTTGTAAATTAAATATATATTGAAAAATGAAAAATAAGATATCATTAAAATAATTGATTATAGTAGGGGTCATAATCGTCCAAAAAATGATTCTCACTTGATGTGATATTTAATATATTATATATGTATGTTGTTTGTTGCTGCTATACACAATTTATTTGGAATCGATTTTTATTTTTATTTTTATTACATTTTTAAATGACGAAAGTTGTGGAAAAAAAATTATTTTTGAAGAAAGTTGTGAAAAACATGTAGTGTAGCCTACAATTAATTCATTTTTCAATCAATTTTTTTTTTTTTTTTGGTATCTGAAGACTGAAGGGCATTCTGGCGGGCCGCCTATTGCCTGGTCGTAATTTTTATGCAATTTGCAATTCCAGTCTTCAAATTATGATTCCTTTTTAAGTTGATCTCTAAATTTAATTATCTCGCCAATTTTATATTCATTCACTTATGTTTTAGTCGTTGTATTGCCCATGAAAAGTCGTCGAATTCACCAACAAATTTGTCGGCTAATTATTGACAATGAAAAATTTGTAAAAAAACAAAAAAATCGTTAATAAAATATCGAATGAGAAATTTGAGCACCATACAAATATTGCCTTATACGAACTGCATCGGTCATAATTTGACTAGAGGTCGAGTCGACTTTATTACTGGATTAATAATATTACATAAAGAAAAAAAAAATATTTAAAAAAAATATTAAAATAGCAGAAAAACAATACATAAATATAAATATAAATATAAATATAAATAAATCTTATATTTTACATTTATCTTTCATCGCCATTCCAACTACTCTTCATCTTGGGACCCAATGGACCTTTTACTTCATAAACTTCATTAGGCAGTAAATTCACCACCTTCTCAATTGAAGGTTTCAGGTCCCCACTCAGTAAATTTTCCAACCTATTCACTTCATCCCCAACTTTAGTCACAGTTACCGGACCCCATTCTCGATCATAATTCAACCACGGCGGCTCCATCACTGTCGGAACAAGATTCTCTGCCGACACTATTGAAAACCCACCTCCAGTATCCATAAAAATCTCACTTTTTGCACTGTAATTTCTTAATCCAATATCACCACCTCCCTGTAAAACAAGCCCAGGTTTGGAATAAAATGGATGGCCGCTTAATGCTGAATAAGCGACGATTTTATTGCCGGTGTGAAATTCCACCGTTGATGTGTCGATCCATGTGCCTGAACTGTGTTGTCCGAAGTAAACTTTGTACAAAACCCCATCAAAATTGCTTATTCGGAGAGTCAAATGCTCCCAGTCCCCCACATGTTGGCCGATATGCCCCAGTGAAATGTCCAACAATCCAAGTTTAGCTGTTGTATGCCCATTAAAGGGATAAAATATCCACATTGCTATGTCAGTAAAAGTTGAACCGAACATGGGTTTAACATGGAGATAAACCTCGGAGCTTGCTAAATCTCCTTTCCTTACTTTCTCCTTAGAATCTTCATCAACAGGAAGGTCCAGCCAGTATGAGCCACCTTGGGGGAGGTTGGAGCCATCGGGTTCAATCGGAACAGGGTTTGACTCTTCTCCTTTTGTATACAGTAAAGCACCATTATTGAAGTACCAGTTAACTGAGGAGGGAAGGTAAATTTCTTTGGGGTGAAAGTAAATAAATGGAGAATATGCTTCAAATAATGCTTCGATTTGTTTAAGATTTGGCATAGAAGATGAGGGGAAATTGTTGTTCTTTAAACACGATAAAGATAAAGAAGAGTCATGGTCTTGGATGATGAATGTCCCTACACTTACAGCTTGAGCTTGGGTTCCTCTACTCTGTGGTCTTAAACCATAGAAGTTGATTCCATTATCACTTCTCACCGTTCCTTGTGCCCAAATCCAGTTATCAGTCTCACATTCGTCGGAGAAGTCGGTCCTAACACACTGTATTTTATCGAGGGATGGCTTATCCGACGAGGTGGTGATGACGAGACCGACGGCTACATAACCATCTGGTGGTGTTGGGAGCCAAAAATAGGCTTGGGTTGTCTGGCTGATTTTCAAGGACTCACTAGTCCAAACTAGAGTATAATCAGTCGGCTTCTTCAAAATGTCACCTGAATCATCTTTTCCCACCAAAACCCAACCAAAAAGTGGTTGGTTATTCGGTTGGGCATAGCAACCAAACATGGAAAATCCATCTGGTACTTCGGATGGCTCGAAAACCGTTGCACCAAGGTTGTCTGGTCCACCTTCATATGTCGACCAAACTTTGTTGAAAGATGATACTTGGCGCACTCGGAGTCCTCCCAGGTCGATCTCACCACTAGCAAAGTCACCACCTGCATTATGCAAGGATCACTATACAATACTCATTAATCTGAATGTTAGAGAAGAAAAGAAGCTCGATATGAGAACCTGATGGCCAAGAGGGCAATGGAGAAGGTAGCTTGAAAATGGTGTCAATAGGCAAAGATATGGCTTCCTTGTTTGAGGTAGAGACAGAGCTGCTCCTAAGAGAATTTCCCATGACCAATAATCTTGTAAGAACAATCAAGAAAAATGTAATAAATTCGTTAGAACCTATTAATCATATATGCTCATAGAAGGATATTAGAATAGATGGCTAAGTCTAACAAGCATATTCCACGTACATAGGGGATGAGAAGAAACTTAAAGACAATAAATACAGGGTCCACCTTGAAGAAATAGAACCCAATCAAGTTGCCGTGCAAATTGTAATCACCCACCACAACATAGATGGTATCTATCTTGTTTCCTTTATTAATGATTCTTCAAAGAAAAAATATCCAACTCAAAAACCATTGAAAAATTATAATCATCACAAAATATTATTGGGTTCGAATTATTCGATTGGACTGGGAGATTAATCAAATTCTTTGGGTGGTTACAAGATGAAATTATTTTTAATGATTTTAATATTTAGAATCATTGGTTTTAATGATGGGTTCCATGGCCTAGAAGAGAAACGAATTTCGATGGAGAAAATAAGACAAATTAAAGAAAAGAAAAAATGATTATCGGGTTTTTCAATATAGTAAAATGAGTCCTTGTTTGAGCCCTGTTTTTTTTTTTTTTTTCAAACGCATTCTTGAACAATGATATGATCATATTACAATCACATTCAACAAAATAATATCATACGCAAATTTAAATATTTTTCTTATTTTTTAACAACACATTTTTCATTATAACACTGTTGTAAAATGCATTTTTTATTAAACAAAATAAGGCTCAAACAAGGTCTGAATTACTTTTGACATTTTTCACATGGCAAAATAATAAATTGTCGTGAAAATTATTGCGTGACTTTCATCGGTTAGTCATTATGAAAAAGTAAAACTACTACATAATTTTTTTTTGATGAGTCTGTTTTAAAAGTCCAAGGTAGCGCTCTAATAAGTAATAATTGGAAGAAAAATAGTGCTGCAACAACAAAATTTGACCCCAATCAATTTGTCGTACAATTATATTCACCATCACGTGTTCACATTTGCTTTGGACCCTCTTCTTATTTCGTTAATTGCCGATAAATTAAGAGAGTACCTGCACAGTCGAACTGAACATTACGAAGAAAAATATGTCATGTGTTGGTGTTTAATCTTAAGAAGTCACCTCAAACCAAGTGTGACTCCTCTCCAAAGTAAGTAAAACAGTTTAATTGTCAGAAAGCCATGAATTTGATGTTGAACTATATAGGACTTATCTCATCATCAAGACGTCCAAACTCGTCATCATTTAGAGACATCGTTTTGGGTAACCTGAATGAATGTTCCCTAATGACGTCAATACCATCCTTGACACCCAATCAAAGATAGGAAAGTGTCACACTTAACGTCAGCACCTTCATTTCCACCAATCAGAAGTAACAATTGTCTAGGTTGCAAAACAATGACAACCTAGATGTCAAAATGGTCTAACCTTGTCTAACTCAAATGAAACAATGGTACACATCTCGAGAACGACAATGTAACTTAACAAGACTCATGATGGTAAGCTCATGTCCTAAAGCCTACGTAACGAAGCAAAAATCTCCAAAAAAAAAAATTAAAATAAATAAATAAATAAAAATAAAAGGAGGTCAAGTTAAACATTTTCTCTGTAATACATTATCAAATATCACTTAATGAAAATAATATGTTCTCTACTATATTCCAATTATTAAAAACAATTTTTGCCCTTCGGGGTATAGTTCAGTGGTGCAAAGGACGGGAATAAGGTAGTCTTAGTTGAGCTGACAGTCGCAGTGTGAGGGTTCGATTTCTGCCTCATACAATGTATGGAATTGGACTTTTGTGGGTATCAGTACGACAGCTCTTGTACCCTGGTTTGCTGAAGCGCATCCCGCGATTTACCTCATCCACAATGCTCTAGGGGCAGGGCAGTGGGGGGGCCTTCAAAGTTAGGATTCAACCTTTTTTTAAAAAACAATTTTCTATCAAATCCGATCAGAAAGTATCACGTCAATTGTAGTCATCAACATCATGTAGCACTTATTTGGTACGGATTAAACAATAGTTTTTAACCCCATATTTTATAGATATCACAACTTTTCAATCACATATTTCATCATATTTTATTAAAATCTACTAAAAATCTGATTTTAACCCCACCAAATGAGGGCGTAATGTCAAATTTGCCTTTATAATGCAACTATAACAAGGATTAAAAAGGTTCGTTGAATGCCCCCCGGGGCACATCCAAGTTGGCAAAAGATGGGCACTGCTGGGTTTGCAAACTCAGGGTGGGGAGTTCAATTTCTGAATGGAGCAGCTGAGTGTTGTAATACTCAATTTGAGTGGAGCAGTTTGGTAATGTAATATCCATGGAGGAAGGCTCCCTTGGGGCCAGGAGTATAAAGGGTGCACAGACCCTGGTCAATTTGGGCATATCCCGCGATTAACCTCCACCCATCACTGAGGGGTTGGGGATGGGTGGTCCAGGACATAGTCTAGTGTAAGTTAGGATACCTGGATATTAAAAAAAAAAAAAAAAAAGTTCGTTGAATATAAAAAAACGTCTAGAAACTCTTCCCTATTGGCCGAAATTTTATTATATAACACATAAAACATATGGTACTAACACGTTTAATAATTAAAATATGTAAGACATGGTCTTCGATTTCATGCCAACTATACATGCATGTCGTTTGTGCAAGGTGGGGTGTATCACGTGATTAAATTAATTTCCTAATTTGTCAAAAAAACTTGCTTATTTCAAAATTTCATTAATAAAGTTTTATTTATCTAATTATGAGTAGATGTTTTAAGCTTATTTAATACGAAAAGTTAAACACGTCACAAACAGTGAATTATAAAGCAATATAAGCAAAAATCCATTTGCTAAACCTAATTGTATCACACATCGCTTATGGGAAGACTTGTCTTATGAGCATTTTGAGTGCCCTTCCTTTGCAATTCTTTTTCTTTTTGGCTTTTGACCCTCTTAATTTATTTCAATGTCAACTACAATGTAATTCACAATTTAAATTCAAACAATTTTTTTTTTTTTTTTGAACTATAAGTTCGATATTTCTCATCTTCAATCTACCGTGGTCGGTGGTAGGGTTTGATACTTGATGTCCGAAATAATAAATGTGACAAAAATTTTGAGTGAGCCTACCGCCTATAACCTAGGCTATTTAGCCCCTGTTTGACACCCATTTTTTTCACATTCTATTTCTCTTTCTGTATTTCAACTACACATTATATTAATAAAATAATATTACACATGAACCCAAAAATTCTTCTTACTTTTTAACCACACAATCTTACATAAATCACTATTTCAAAAATTATTTTTCAAACAAAATGAGCGTCAAACAAGGGTTTAATTATGTTTGAATTTTTTTCGATCTTCGCTGAATTTAAATCAACAAGCATTATAAAAGTAGTCAGATGAGATGCTAGAAACGAACTTTATACGTAATTGCTAGGTGAGGGTTAGATGAAATTGAAAATTGTCATGTTTTAAAATTGAACTAAATTCTCCAATGGTCACCCAACTTTATATTTAATATCACAATAGCCACCAAATTTGATTTTATTTCACCATAACCATCAAATTTTATATTACGTTTCATCAGGCAATCTCATATAACATTTCACTATGAACACTCAATTTCTTTTCACTAATTTTAAAAGGGGTAAAACGATAATTTTGTATTATATATAAAGCAAATTAAAAAATAAACAAAAATAAAAGTTTTTGTTTAAAATTTTTAAAACGTATATTTTAAAATAAGTTTTTATTTTACTTTAAAAAACATTTTTTTAATTAAGTTTTTTTTTTAAGGAATGTCTTTTTTGAAATGAATTTTTATTTTATTCTATTTTTCTAAGTAATTTTTTTTAAATATCTTTTTTATTTTATTTTATTTTTCTAAGTAACTTTTTTTAATAAGTTTTTATTTTATTTTATTTTTTTAAGTAACATTTTTAAAATAAGTTTTTATTTTAATTTTTTAAAATTTGTTTTATATATAATGCAAAATTACCATTTTACCCCTTTTAAAATTGGTGAAAAGAAGTTGGGTGACCATAGTGAAATATTATATGAAAATGAGTGGCTATGGTGAAAAGTTATATGAAATTGGATGGCCATAATAAAATAAAATCAAATTTGGCGGCTATAAAAACCTATAATAAAATCAAATTAATGTATCATTTATCTTCTCCAGGATCCATAAAAACATATAATAAAAATTAAAGTTATATATAAGCAGAAATGATCTAATGAGCACCGGTGCTCATCTTATCCTAAGCACCGATGAGTTGGCACATTAATTCATTGGTGGATTGGAACTCACAAAATCTTTATCCACCAATGAATTAATGTGTCAACTCATCGGTGCTTAGGATAAGATGAGCACCGGTGCTCATTAGATCATTTCTGTATATATAAGATGGTAACAAAATGGATTATACTCCATCTCTTTAAGAAATTTTGCCTTTTAACATTGTGCATCTTAGTGCCCCATCGATAGTTTTGGACCCGAAAATGGAATTATGTAAGAATTCTATGTTGTAATATATGGCTTGCTCACGGAACTCCACTTGATATTAACACATTTCATGGAAACTTTCGAGATTGGTGATTTCAAATGCATTCAAGTTTTGGCAAGCAAAAAAGTAGCTTTCGAAGACAATTATTTTTGGAATTCTCTCGTAATTTTTCTTTAAAAAATAATGATGAAACAAAAATCATATATGTATATTCCAAGTCATTAAATCGTTACGAATTTGTGTGGATAAGTAGAATGGCCAATTAAAAATTGAACGCCAAATCGAATAAATAATGAATTTCAACCCGAGACGTTGACCTAAATGAAACATTTTGTGACGTTCAATCATGATGATCAAACAAATTAAAATTCAGTAGTTAATACGAAAGTATAAAATAGAGTGGACATTAGTAAAATTAACCTTATTTATAGATGGCTTATAACATAAAACAAATTTAGTTATTTAGATTTTTAATTTATCGTACTTATTTAAATACACATAAAAAGTGCGGGATCCCAATCTCACAAGCCTCGGCTTTTGGAAAAGATGGTTGGGTCCCCACCAATTGATATCAGAGCCTGCCCCACGTCTTTGGTTCGAATCCCAGAAGGGGCTACCCAAGCGAAGTGTCGAATACTAGCACCCAAGGAAGGGCCGACGGGTAATGCGAAGGTCGTCTTGGAGTGGGCCACCGTGGACGTCGGACTTCATACGTATTCTAGAGGTTTTTTTACTTGTGAAAATGATTGGCAACAAAATAACAGTTTTCTATTTTACTTCTCAAGTAAGTTAGTGAAAAAGATGCTTGAAATAACATTCGTGCATTCATAAACATGATAATGACTTTAATAAAGTATATGGCCCATTAAATATCACGGTCATATAGATTGGTGCTAGGTACAACAAAGATCGAATAAATTTCTGCATTTGATTATTACAATTTTATAGAACATCACCTGCCAAATAGATTGATAATAATCTTTAATGGAAAACAAACATTATTTGTCCACAAAGGCACAAATTATAATTCCTAGAAGATTCATGTCACACAATTCCATTATTTGGGAAGTGATTGTACATATTTTAAATTATAAATAGATAAAAATGAATGGTAGATAAGCGATAGGGATGACAACGAGGTAGATATAAGGCAGGTCAGTCATTCTCATCCCTATCTCGTTGGGTATTTTCGTTACTTTATCCCGTCTCCATACCTGGTTAACGAGGGACGAGAGGGGGATCGAAGCGTGGCGGGGCGAGGCTAGGCGAGGTAGGGGACCTACCCCATTTATCAGGCCCGTTTCCTTTTTTTATTCATTTTATTTTTTGCTTTTTTTTTTATGTCTTTAATTAGTAAATATTATTTTTATTTTTTTTTCAATTTGTTAAGAACAATTTATATTCTCTTTAAAAATGATGATAAATATTTTATTTTTTGATAAAAAATTTGAATTTGAAATTGATTTTAAACAGGGTGAGTAGCTGGTCGGGGACTATATTTCTCATCCCCATCCTCGTTTCATTTACTCGGTTAGACAGGTAATTCCCTCCCATTTGGGACGGGGCCGCGAATATCGAGTTGAATGAATTTTTTTGACATTCCTAAAAAGCAAATAATATTTATAGATTCAAAAAAGAGAAAATAACCCCAAACCTTAACTTTTAACTTTCCATTTCAATAATCAGACATTTCAATAATCAGACAATAAAGTTATTCTTTCAAAAATTAGGTATACCCCACCACTCCACCCGATTCCACACCACAACCCACCAACCTAACCCGAATTCATTTCCCTAAACCCAAAGGTTCAATCTCCTGTGACTGCAACTTCATTCCACAAGTCAACTATGGTAGCACACTTGCGTATGCACACACACAGCAGTGACCATCACCACTGCGTTGTCGCTACAAGATTGGTGCCGCACTGTTGTTCGTTGTTGTGTGCACGGTGGTGTATGCGATGGTTAGATAGAGAAAGGATGTGAATCTACAGTGGTGGTAGATTGTGGATCTAAAACGACAATGCGTTTTGGGTGGTGCTGATGACAGACAAATTTGTCAAATTTAAGCGTATAGCTTTAAAGATTTGCAATCATGTATTTTTTTTCCCTTGAAAAAAGGCGTTTACATAAAAAAATTGACTATTTATAAATAGTTTACTTGTATATTTATACTAGTTTTTTCTTCTGCAATGCACAGGCATGTGTTGTATCGTTTGAAGGTAATATTAGCGTGTTAAATATTAAAGATTGAGAAAAGATATGGGCATTAAATGAGGTTAGTAAAATGAAGTTAACCTGATGAGGTAAATTTCCATATGATTTCTTTCATAAAATACAGTTATGAAGTGTCTTTAAAGCATAGTAAATCATTTTTGAGAAAGCATATTGATTGTAACATCTTATTCCTTAGGTTCTATCTGCTAGAAAATATTGAAGAGAGATAAGTTATTAGTATGTATATATGATGCAAAGCAGAGGTACAGTGGACTTGGATAATAGACGTTAGCTTTCCCAATTGGAAGATAAAAACTGTAATTAAGAGTTTACTATATCTGTGATACAAAGAGTTATTAATATAAACTGAGGGTGGTACTGAAAATTAAAAGCAGCGAATCAAATCTGAATACTCATAGCAATTCATTTTGATCTGGATCCCTTATAGCAGCTTTCAACCCGTTAATCCATGCTGCATGGCACTGCCAGAGAGAGAGACAAAAAAAAGAAGAGTGACATGGTAGGAAACATTGAATTGTGGGACAGCACTTGTGAATTTGCAAGCAGACAATGTCAAAAGATAGCCATAAGAATCAAAAATAGTCCACAAGGTGCACCACCATCTAATTTAGTAATTTTATTGTTTTGTGTTAATAGTCTTATCATATTTAAAAAACTGAGCTGATTTTTAAGAAAGAAAAGGAGAACTCTTCCTTGGATGTTAACAACAGATTATAGACTTCATCTGAAGCATGAAGCTTGATACTGTGCAAGAAAATAATGATGGACGAAATGAAACTCATACCCGGGAATGTCGAGCCCTAACACCAGCAGCAACACCATTTGGACCTTTGAAAACAATAGGTAGTGATATCTGACCGGCTGACATATATTTTGATTTTGCAGCAGAATTAATAATGATTGGTTAAAAAGTAAGGAAAAATTTTGGGTTTACGTGTAAAATTATTTTATTGAAAATTGTGTTGTTGAAAATGAGTTTTGAGAAAATGTATTTATAAAAAAATAGGGCTCAAACAAGTGGTAACATTCTTTGCTTTACAATTGGTTTAGCACTTCAGCTTGCATGTTGTTTGGCTAAGCCTGAAAAATGTAGTTGTTTAAGCTTAGTCACACGTATTCACAAGCTTAAAAATTACTTTTTAAGTAAAAAAAAAAAAAAATTCCAAATCCGTTTGAGTTTTTATTTACTTTTCATATCAAGCATATGTTGATTCCTCATTAGCAGCCTGACCATAACTATTGTAACCCCATCCATGAATTCTTCCATCTTTAGTAGAAATGAGTGTGACAATGTCCACAGGCAACCAGTCGCACACCAGTCAGGATCACCAAAACAGGTATATTGTGAAGCATCACTTCAGATTCGTTTGGAGTACAAGAAAAAATTCCAGTTTGGGGTTCAAGTCCTAGCTGCCCAGGATGGCCTCCACCCCAAGCATACAAGGCCCCTTTATTAGTCACGGCACACGTGTGCAACCCGCCACATGCAACAACCTTAATAAACATCTCCGTCAAGGGAAACTACACGCCTAGGCAACAGTTCCTTGTCACTGGATTGAAGTGAACAATGCCCAAGTTGGCCCATGCTTCCCAGTCCCCAAGTATGGCTGTGAAATAAATTAAAACAAAATCATTTCAAAAGATCAAGAGAGATTACCCAAGGCAAAAACTCTTAACCAAAGATTTATATTCACTTTGGCCATGTCTATCTACAATAATATTTAATGCTGCGTGAGAAGGGCACGTTTCAAGAGTATCCAACTTGTAACCTATACGATTGTGCTACAGTTCAAAGAAAATCAGGTTAGATATATCCACATTTATGCAACACTTTACTATATCACTTTTTTTCTTCAAATGCAACAAGGCAACTCAAGGTTGTGGAATTATAAATCCCGATTCCCAATGTAAATTCTATCCAACTTGTAATAACTTCCCTCACATCATGCCAATAATCACTATTCTCATGCTCAACAAAATGACTTGCGTTCAAAAAAGGTCCTCTCGAACACTATCACCTCGCCTTCCTCCAACATGCTGCTGAGTGGTCCTCTCCGCATGACACTTGGATAATCTTCACAAGCTCAGGGGCTTCATCAAGGAACCTAGCATACCCATTAATTACACGAGCCCACTGAAGGCCTTCACTGGTAATACAGAGACCAAGCTTGCCATACTAATAATATAGCTTGATTTAGCGAAGATTGACGAAATTCTAATTAATAAGATGTAAAACACCCAAATGTTGAACAATTACATTTTGATTCATACAGTTGTAGTTTTGGTAAGATACAGAAATTAACATTGTCAAAGATGAAAGGTACAAAACACTAGCATGCATTTATGCATACACGTACAAATCATTACCCCATGCTTGTAGCACCATGCTTGTAGCAATCAAGCGTCTAGAAACCATAGAAGATGTATACCTCAGATGTATAGAGCAATCAAGAATATTTAGCAAGGTAATCGTGTTTAAGAATCTAGAAAACGTTACCCCATGCTGGTAGCAAGCCGTCTTCTAACAGAGCAACCACATGAACACCCCCACAAGAAACTTGGACGAATAACCTGGAATATGAAATTTGAAAAAGAAAAATGAACAACACGTGAGATGATAACTGACTGTAGTGAGAAGAGCATGTTTCAAGGCAAAAATGCAAAGATTTACATTCACTTTGGCAATGTCTATCTACAATAATATTTAATGCTGCGTGAGAAGAGCATGTTTCAAGAGCATCTAACTTGTAACCTATACGATTGTGCTACAATTCAAAGAAAATCAGGCAAAATATATCCACATTTATGCAACACTTTCCTATATTTCTTTTTTCCTTCTAATGCAACAAGAAGGCAACTCAAGGTTGTGGAATTCTAAATTCCAATTCCCAACGTAAATTCTATCCAACCTATAATAACTTAACTCACATCATGCCAATAATCACTATTCTCATGCTCAACAAAATGACTTGCGTCCAAAAAAGGTCCTCTGGAACGCTTACATCTCGCATTCCTCCGACATGGCTGCTGAGTGGTCCTCTCCGCATGACACTTGGATAATCTTCACAAGCTCTGGGGCTTCAGGAACCTAGCATACCCATTAATTACACGAGCCCACCGAAGGCCTTCACTGGTAATACCTCTACCAAGCTGGCCATACTTATTATAGCCTGATTTAGCAAAGATAGACGAAATTCTAATTAAAAAAGAAAAATGAGCTACACGTTAGATGATAATTGACTGCAGGCAACCAACAATAATCTATATAATATTCCCAACAAAATCCTCCTCCTTTCACTGCCAATAACATCAGTTCTTCTCATCTGGGCACCACCCAATTACTTTCTTTACAGTATAATCGCCTCAAATTGACGTAATTCACCTGCCACATGAACGATTACTTCAAAACATAAAACTAAATAACTTTTTCCACAGTTTTGTACAACTACACAGAATTATCGAGTTTCTGATGAAATATTAGAGACCAGATAATTGGTAGCGTGCAATAGATATACAACCCAACATAATTATTATCAAAACAACTATGGAAAGTGCTAGTTCTACTTCATTCGCTTAGATTTTCTCCCCAAGATTATAACTTTAATTTAACATCACGTTAAGATCAATTGAACAGGCATTTCAAAAATAACATAGGAAAAAGAGGAAAATACTCTCAGATTCAACTAAAAAGATTGTTGTCCTTGGAAATTGACAGCAACAACCTTCCCTCCAAACACATGGAATGAAATTTTAAAGAATAAGCAACACTTTCAAATAAAATTCGCCATATATTCACAGTAACAGCCACTACAAAGTTGAAGAAGTCTTCACTATGAAACAAGTACGGAGCAATAGCAACACATACATGTGAATATAGTTCGCATTAATACATAGATGATGTACATAAAGAGATATATACAGAACGAGACACTAACAGAGATCTCCGGCGACAATTCACAAGAGACAGAAGCACAAATCAGAACATAATTAATGCTAACTGTTGTACCACATATGTGATAAAACAAATTGTTAGCTAGGCATATAGCTGAGGACTAAAGGTGAAACCTGAGCCTCGAAGCAATGGAGCAGTATATTTTGGAGCCATGTCAAAGCCAGTTGTCCGCTTACTGTGATTACCAGCCCAAAAAGAATTGCTAGGTATGTCAACTTCTATAATGTATTCTTTAGTAGAAACGAGCTGAAATGCACTAAGGAATTTTTTGACTTCACAGTGAGGAAATTTTTTTCTATAAAAGTTAGTATTTAGAAATTTTACCTGATTAGGTTGACCATTTTTACCACCAATAGAAGTCACAATGGTTCCATTTTGTCCGCTATCGATGCTTCCATTTCCTACGATAAATCAAATGCCCATAGGAAGATGGAAGGTAAAAGTTAAAAACAGGGGGGGGAAAAAAAGGTTCTTTGCAAGCTGAAGAATCAACCTTTTCCAACTCATCTTCTTTGATCTCTATCTTTCTCTCTCTAGATATCAAGAAGGAAAACCATTAACTTGTTGCAAAAATTAACAGAAGAAATTAAACCCACAAAATTTGTATGAATCTATACTATAATTAAGAACCCTTTTCTGCTTTCAGCACTTCCAAGCTTTACGGTTTCTTCAGCCGATTTCTTCAAGGGGGAGACAGCAGCTGTGGAACTCTATATACTATATCTACATGGATATTGCGTGCAACAAACACCCGCCGCCGCCGCGACCTCCGTCGATCCCGAAATCCTACCCCTGTAAATCCCGAAACCCAAGCTACTGCCTCAGCGCCGGCAGCCCACAATCCATCACTTTCATCACTCCCTCAGTCAACAATTGTAGCATGAGATAAATGTCCGTATAGCCCTCTTTGGTCCCCACACGACTTCACAAATGAAGAAAAAACCTCACAAATCAACGGTCGATGGATAAGGAAAGTCAAAACAAAAAAATTCAATTGTCCGTCCAGTCTAATTTGACTCTAGAACATCCATTTTGTTTTAGAAACTGTACTACATTCACAGCTCTACAGATACACAAATGGCAAGGCAAGGAAAAAATTCGAATAATTTTTTAATCAGGTTCTAGCTCGGGACCCACATCATCGTATGTTGAATACTTGACGGTAACTATCATATTTAAATAGAATATACAATTTTTATTCCGTAATCAAAACAAAACAACCAAAATCGAATAATCACTTTTGATATATTTTAAATATTACAAATAGAGAGATCTATTATTTAATAACAATCTGGGAATTTATTTCAATACTTGCCTCAGACCCTGCAAAATACAAAAACTATTAAAAATCAGTTTGTAATCAACAAAATTTGGTAATTTACAATATTAAAAACATTGAAAGTTGTATTAGCAAACAAATAATAATGAAATAAATTCATCTAACCCATTTAGTAAATATAAGATTTAATTCGTTAATATTGCACATGATACGGAAAAAAAAAAAAAAAGAGTAAAATTTTTATATCAATAAATTGGAAACGTCCGTCACCCCAATTCTCGCTCTTCACCTCCAGGTGCTGCTATCTCTTTATTAAAATAATTTTTTAATTAATAATTCGAGAAAAAAGATTTTAGTAGGCAATGAATAGATATATCTGCTTGTATCTAAATACTCACGGTTGAATGTCAATGATCATGAAGGTTGCAGGCGTGTTTGCGATGTTCCCAAAAGCGATCGTTGATAAAACTATGGCCACTCCTCCCCGTGCTGGCCGAGAAACAGAAGTTTGGGCTCGATCAACTATGGTGACTTGAATCGTCTGGCCCAGAATGCAAGTATTGGGAACGGCGGCACCGATACATTTCACCAAGTACTGTCGTCCGCAGGCTGCGCCGTTATCCCATATTCCCTCTCCGGCGGCTGCGAACAGGTCGTTCGTGGGAAACTTCCAGGCGTTGTCTCCATAACACAGAGTAGCTGCATATTTACACGGTATTAAGGCCCTGTTTGGGAAGAATTAAATTTTTCTACAGTAAATCAATTCTCATTTTCAACCACACATTTTTCAATAAAATAATATTTTCCATCACATCAATAATTTTTTCTTCTTTTTCAGCCACACATTTCCCATCATATCACTATTCAAAATCAATTCTTCCCCCAAAAATCTCTCTCAAACAAGCTCTAAATATATAACACAGAGTGGCTGCATAATTACTAGCTAGGTGGCCACCTCAGCATTGAAAAACTGAGGGACGAAGAGGAAGAAGAAGAAGAGAGATTGAAGTTTTAACATTTTGCTTTGAAGACGCTGGCGGTGTGTCACGGTACAAGAACGTTAGCTTGTCCGGCACTTAGTCGATTGGTTTCCCAAAATCCAACTAAGTCAGCCTTCCCACGAAATAGAAGCTTAGATAGGCACACTTTCTCACAATGCACAAGAGTTTTAGAATGCTCAAAGAGAGGCTTTTATTATGTACAAATGGTATGTACAAGTTAAGAGTACAAAGGAGCACAATAGAGCACTAGAGTACTTTTTTTATGTGTTTATGTATGTGCATTACAAATGGCCTAGGTGGGTTTTTATAGGCATCCCACCGCCTTAATATGTGGTGGAGATTTTAAAATTCTCCATACAATTCTCAATCATACAAATGTTTATTTTGATTCTGTTTATTTTTCCATTTGTTGGAAGTCGTAATTATTATTTGTTTTTTTAGTTTTAAGTATAGAATGAGAGTTTTCCTTTACTTTAAGCATGTTCACACAAAACAAATGAGTATCCCTGGGCAGGAGGACTTATGGGTAAAATAACACTTTTTATCTTTATTTCGAATTGTTAAATATTCGAAAATATGATTTTACAAATGATTGTAAACTATTGTCTATAATCTCTAACTCCAACATTCTTCACTCAGGAACATTCTTTACGAACTAGCTGTGGTTCTTTGTCCGTTATAGTTTATAGAGATCAAGACAAGCCAACTCCGGTCACTTATCCTAATTTAGCTTTAAATCGTGAGTAATGAATTCGCCTTAGTATACAAAGTTCTTTTTTTAATATATTACCATCTGTTAAATCTTTTGATTAAAGGATGTGCTCATTTGGTTAGCTTCTCTATATTTATTCTGGTTTAATAGAAGAGTATTCATGTTACCTCATCAGTAATATTTGAAATTGAATAGCTCATTTTTTCTCCTTAGTTAAACTGATGTTTAAATTTTTTTAAACTTTTTACTTTAGGGTTTCATATGTACTATTATCCCTACTCTATCAAAAGAGTGAATCTGCTAAGTACTGTTCATCCCGGACGTATTTTCGATCCCCCATTTTACCCTTCTCTCTACTCTACACTAATTCACAAACGGAAGGCTTTATTCACAGATTTCCCTTGCTCTCTTTCTCTCGCGATTGAACAAAGATCCTTACTCTCAAAAGCTCCTTAGATCTTCAAACCGGTGATTGAAAGGTGATGATGAAGAGTATGGAGGCAGCGGTGGTATGGTGGTAAGCGATGGAAGAATCGAGGGTTGTCAAAGTTCTTTCATCCGGAAGCACAGGTCGACGGTGACGAAGATGAGGAAGAACGATGTAGCTCGTAATTTTCTTTTTTATTTCAATTTTTGAAAGCCCTTTTAAGTTTTTGATGTGGATTTAATTCAGCTCTGTTCATTTGTTATGATGTTCTTAATCTTGATTGAAAGAATTGGATTTTTGATCTTTTTATTTTCTTTTACTAATAATCTGATTGGTACCCATTAATGTGTAAGCTAGATTCATTAAAATTTTTATTGGTTTGATTTTCAATTTCTGGGATTTTCCTTGGATTCATTCAAATTTTGATATAAAATCAGCCGCCCAATAGCAAATTGAAGTATATATGTCGCTGTTGAAAAGGTCAAAATCGATTATTTAATATAAAAGAAAAAGGGAGTTAGAATGATAATATATTAAGATTATCTCCTATTTATAGATTTTCATTCATATTTCATGAAAAGATCTTAATGATTATCTCCTATTTATAGAATAATTTTTGTATCAAAATTAGAATACTTTTCATAATATCGTGTCATTTTTATCATGAACCCTGCTACAAGTACAGACCCCTACCAGATTACACACATTTTTATCGTGTCATTTTCATGAGAAGATTTTGATAAAATTTGATGAAATTTATAGTTGAAAAGTTGTGGATCCCATTAAATGTGTGATTAAAATTAATTGTTGACTTTAACTTTAGATTTTAATTGAATTTTAATCCAAAACAAACCGACGCTAAGGATGTGCATGAACAAAAAATTTGAACCGCTCCATTCTCCAAAATATATTTTTTTGGACCGCATAAATTTAAAATGAATATATTTTTTTGTGGAGAATATATTTATCAAATATTGGAGGGAGGAAACATTCCAGCCCCTTATCATCCCTTTGATACTCAGAATATTTAAAATGAAATAAAACTTCATCTAGCATTAGCCAAAACTTGTCACTCTCTTCTAATCTAATATATAAAAGGACAAGTAATTGCAATAAAAAAAATAAAAGAATAAGTATTTTTTTCGAAGTTATTGAAATTAAGTATTTTTAGTCAAAAAAACTATTAAATAAAAATTATTTTTTGAGTCATTCCATGGAACAACATGTTACAGCTGAAACACAGAAGAATTAGAATCTTAGTTCAAAACACTATGTATGGATGATATGATCTGTCCAAATAAGAATTCTTGAATAGTGAAAAACTAGTTCAATTATTCACGATAAAAAAAGTATTGGATTCTCTTTCAAATACACCCTGAAAGGAGAAAAAAAAGTTGAGATGCCAACAAGTGTGTATTATACTATTATTGAATTCACCCAAACCAATAGTACCCATTGCAATGTATTCCATTTACTATTGAAGTTCCCAAGGAATTCATTAGATGAATATTTCCAATAAAATTTTTTTGTTCATGCACATCCTTCAAAATTTATGAAATTGAACCGCTCCATTCTCCAAAATATATTTTTTTCTCTTTCTTATTTTTTTATCACATATTTTTCAATAAAATAATATTACAAGCAAATTTAAAAAAATTTCTTATTTTTTAATCATGCATTCTTCAAAATATTATTATGCCCAAACAAGAGCTAAATTCCGATAGGTATTCATCTATTAACATTTGAGATTTTATTTTAAAATCTAAACTTATTAAGAGGAGTAGTTCAACCTTTTATAAATTATTAAAATAACGGGTGTGTCCTCAACTAAGATTTTGGTGGATTTCAAAATATTATAAATTCTAATGAATTTCGTGGATTTGAATATATTTTCACAAATTTCATAAAAATTTCATTAAATATGGTGAAATTTCAAAAGATTTGGTTGTATGTATTTTTAAATTTGAAATCCATCCAATTCTTTTGAAATCCATCAATTAATAAAATCTCTATAAATCTACCAGTTATCGAGGGTACCTAAATTTTGAAGAGTAGGGTAGGGTAGCTTTTTAATATAAATTTAAATTTCTTTGGCCTTCTATGAAAAATCTTTTACCGTCATGGCCTCAATTTCAATTCATGTTTTCACACACGATTCAACTGCACGTGGGGGCGTTCTGCCAGTTGCATGTAGAGCACTAATAATACAGGTGTAGCAATTTTTATTTTTTTTTTTCTGTTGCTTTAGTTGTATGTTCACAAACCTTCTAGAAAATGAACCTTAAATCCAAAAGTATTTATCCTATCATGTCATTTCATGGGATGGGTTTGGCTCTTCAAATTAAGAACTTATTTGATAGAAATTAAAATTGAAAAATTAGTCATTATTGTTGACTTTTATTAGACGAGTAGGACCCAATAACGACTATATTTTTAATTTTAATCGGATTTTAATTCCTCTCAAACAAGCTCTAAATGGATTCAAATTGTTTCAATTTTCAATATAGGAAAATAATAAAACAATCTAAAGAAAATGTAGTTAAAATAAAAGATAAATCCAAAAACATTTATCCTATCGTAATCTAGAAAATTTTCACAGGTTTCCTACAGGTGCTGCTGTGGCGGCATCCGGTCCATATATTTTTTCTTTTTTATTCCCATCTTTCATAATGTTTTGCCATGTGTTATCTGTGAAATAATTTTGTGAAAAAAATATGTACAGTTTCCTTTTCCAGCCCTCCAATTCACAGTGAAACGTGTTCTCGTATTGTTCATTAGAGTATATCCAAGAGACTCTTTAAACATGAGATACTCTCTATTTTAAATAATCAACATTTAAAATCATGATTCAAAAGACACTTTAAATTAACATTTTAATTTAGAGAGTGAGTTTAGCTAAAAACATTCATAGTGTTTCAATTTTCAATGTAGGAAAATAATAAAATAATCTAAAGAAAAAGTAGTTAAAATAAAAGATAAAGAAAAATAATAAATATTTTTTGGGAGTAGTAAAATTAAGTGTTAAATATAAAGAACTTGTTGGAGTATTTCAAAATTTTAACTCTTTAAATTTTTAGATACTCTTATTAGGTTATTTTAATGCAAGTATATAGAATAATATTTAGATATCATTGAGTAGAAACGACGTCGTATGATTAACTTTCATTGTTCATAAAAATATCTTATGTATAGGGATTAATCTATTTGTACATTCAAATATGTACATATTTTTCGATGCTCGTATGTGTCAAAAATTTAGCCACTGTTTGGTAGGGATTAAATTCATATTTTTAGTAGATTTTGATAAAGATTGATATAATGCGTGGTTGAAAAGTTGTGGTCACATAAAATATATGGTTAAAATTAATAATTGACTTTGATTTAAAATTTAAATTGAATTTTAATCCAAACCAAATAGTGGCTTAGAATTTGTTTGAAAAAAGTGCTATTAAAATCAATGTTCAGAAATCTGACAACTTACAGAAATGTCAAACTAAGTGTAAATAATGTTGTTTATGTAACAGGATTATCTGTGTAAATGGGTTTTGCCTATCTCGACGTCCAGCCAATATGGAGACGCCACGTGCATCCCTCCAAGGCCAACGAATAGCAAAACCGCATTTCGCTTTCTCTCTCTTCATTTGCACATTCTCTCGCTTTTTCACGAGTTCCTTTCTCAACAAACCAAAGAGGAAATAGAGGGAAATGACTTGTTGATTAGAACATATTTTTACAAGGGAAAAATTCATTTATCCTACTTTTACTTTACACTATTTCAAAAATAACAAAACAACTTTCACATTTCAAAAATCAGATATTTTGACCTATAGATACACATATATATAAATATTTATTTTTATATATAAAAAGAGATATATAAAAAGATATATATATATATATATATATAACCCACCCCCACCTCCTCCACCCCACCGTTCCGGTGACTGCTCCGATTCCGGCGACCGTGTCGGCGACTGCTCCGATTCCGACGACTATTCCGGTTACATGAATTTTTTTTGTACGGTCACAGCTCAGGTTACAAGTCACAACCCAGGTCACAGGTTACAACGCATGGTTTTTTGTTTATAATGATTGATAACACGATAAGGCTCATGTCTCACATTTTTATTAATAGTCACAGATTATTTTCAAATGGTCACAACACAAGTCACAGAATATATTGCACATGGCTCACGATTTTGTTCATAGTCCCATGTTATTTTCAAATGGCCACAGCACAGGTCACAATTTTGTTCATAGTCCCATGTTATTTTCGATGGTCACAGCATTGGTCACAACACATGGATCAAGTCACAGCATAGGTCACAGGACATGGCTCAAATCACAGCATTTGTCACATAGACTACACAGCACCACCTCACCACCACCACCACCGTCTTACATGCCCTAACCCTACTCCACCGCTGCTAACACAACCACCATCACATATTATTTCTTGGTCACAATTCCTCTTTCTCATTGGTCACATGTTGTCTATAGGTCACAAATTAAATCTTTTGTGACCGAAACCAACACCACCACTCTACCACTGCATCTGTGTCGCAACTGCCGCCGCCAAAACCACCACAACCGTCTCCCGGCAGCCCCGTCATCACAGACACCACAACTAGCACCACCTTACCACCAACAAACCAGATACAAAATAGCCAACACCCTCACAAAAGTCACCACCGTACTGCCGTCTCGCCACCCTACCACCTCACCACAGCCTCCACAGCACCGCCACCACCGTCGCCGCCAAAACTACCCACAACCAAAACATCACCAACAAATACAAAAATTACAAAACCACTATCACCACCGTTTAGAAAAAAAAACCACTAACAACCAGATCTGTGCTAAACCAACTACTATCGACGACCGTGCTAAAAAATCAAGTCAGATTTGCGCAAAAACCAACCACTGTCAACGATCCCGTGCAAAAATTAGATTAAATCTGTTGCGACTCCGGTGAAGAGAAGCTCAACTGTGCGTGGCGCTCCTAGTTGTTGGTCATCGCCGCTGGGGGAGAGAGAGAAATGGAGCAGAGAAGTGAGGAGGAGGGATCTCCATAGCAGCGGTGGTAGTGGCGTCACAGCGGCGCCGGAGGTGGTGGCATTTTCATGAGAGATGAGGAGATGAGGGATAGAGAGAGAAACGAGATGGGAGATGAAGGTTAAAGAGAGAGAAAGATATTGGATTAGCAAATTAGGGTTTTATGGTGGGGGTAGGGATGTATATAAATTAATTTTTATAATAATATTATTAATATTTAATTAAATTTAAAAAATATGTATCTATATATAAAATATCTGATTTTTGAACATTTAAAACTTGAAATCTGAATTTTGCATTTGAATCTTGAAAAATAGGGTTACTTGTAATTACCACTTTTTACAATGGCATTTGGCCCATTAATACAATAAAAAAAAACTAAAACATAACATTTACAAACAAAGAGTCAAAAACACCATTGCCGACTGTTAATAGTCACGGGCTGAGCTGATTGTTAACAGTCAGCCTGTGACTGTTAATGGGCCTATTATATACAGTTCGCCCAGTCCTTTTTTTTAACCTTTTTTAATAATTTAATTTTCCAATAATAAATAATATTTTTTTCTTTATTTAATTTTTTTGGTTAATTTAATTAAATAGTATTTATATTCTCTATTTAATTCAATAATATTTATATTTTTTAATTAATTTTAATAATTTCCTTTTGTTTGAATTTTTTATATATATAATTAAATAAAGAATTTGAAATTGATAATTACTAAAATGAAATATTCTTTTTTAACGAATTAGCAAATTCTTTTTGTCCTTTTAATTTTTTAATTTAAAATTCTTTAATTATACATTCATTGTAAACAAATCTTTACTTTTTTTCAAATTTAGTTAAATAATATTTATATTATTTATTTAATTTTGATAATGTCCATTTGTTTGAATTTTTTTATATATAATTGAATAAAGAATTTGAATTTTATAATTACTAAAATGAAATATATATTTTTTAACGAATTAGCCAATTCTTTTTTTTTTCCTTTAATTTTTTAATTTAAAATTCTTTAATTCAATATTCATTGTAAATAAATCGCTAATTTTTTTAAAATTTAATTAAATAATATTTATATTTTTTATTTAATTTTAATAATTTCTTTTTGTTTAAATTATTTATATATATAATTAAATAAAAAAATTTAAATTGATAATTACTAAAATTAAATATATATTTTTCTTTTTTTTTTTTCCCCTTTTTTTGTTTCCTTTAATTAAGCAATATTTATTTTTAATTTGACTTATTTAAATTTTAATTTAATAAACTTCATGGAAACTTTTTGTTCCATTTTTGTCTGTAATTTATTTAATTTTTTATTAGCATCGATGTAAAATAAATCTATCATTGAATTGAAATCTTAGTTGAATCACAAGTAACCTTCATATGTGGAATCAGAATATATTAATCATCATTAAGTCGAAATCTCAGTTCTATATCGTATTAAGAGGGGTCGACATTCAGTTTGTTTTGTAAATCATGGCACATTCTCGCATATATTGTACTCTTCGTTATGGAAATTAGAATACTACCACGTTTATCGTTTGTCCATATCCATACCAATTGATCATTCTCATCCAATTGGAAGTCACCAAAGAAACAAACTGTCATTAACCATATCTGTAAGACGAAACAGAATTTTTTAAAGAAAATACATAATCGAAAATTGGACTTTTGACAAACTTATATAAAAAAAAAGCCAAAACAGTCGGCTGTTAACAGCCGGCTATTTGCTAATTTCTAATATAGAATAAGATTTCTAATTTCCTACTTGTAATGGTTATTAATCTCATATTGAATAAATCAAAAGTCCCTCCTTTTGTACCATATAAATAAAGGATTCCCCTTAATGTCTTATATATCCTAAATGATAATTAACATATAACGTCCTTACCTTTCATTATTATTGTGAAGAAAGGTCTTACATTTCATTTTTTGACGTTTTACCTTTATTTTTACATTTCCTTGCACAAAATGTCATTTTCATCCATTTTCTCAATTAAAAACGGTGAAATGACGAATATAACATTCTGTTTAAACAAAACAAAAACAAAAACAAAAAGAAAGAACTAATTACAATCATAATCCTATATATTTTTTTAAAATGTGCAAACGAATCCCAAATAAATTATTAAAACTGTAATTAACACATAATGTTCATATATTTCACTATTATTGTAAAATAGTCCATACCTTTCAAATTTTTCGACATTTTCACCATTAATTACACATTTAATTGCGCAAACCATTATTTCTATCCATTTTCATCCAATTTCTCAATAAATAAAAAAATTGTGTAATAACGAATATATCCTCCTATTTAAATAAAAATAACTAAAGAACTAATTCCAACTGTAGTCTCTTTTTAAAAAAATTCAAAGTTCAAACAATTCTCAAATAAATTATTAAAACATTAAAAATTAATTTTTTTTAAAAAAAGTACACATCCCAAATAAATTATTAAAAAATTAGAAATTAAAAAAAAAATCTTTATTTTTCTTTATATTTATTTAAATAGAATAATATATTAATTATTTCACAGTTTTTCATTAAAAAATTGGAGGAAAATTGATGAAAATGAAAGTTTGCACAATCAAATGTGTAATTTATGGGTGAAATTACCAAAAAATAAGGCACGAATGTTAACATTTATATTCACAAAAATGAAGCAACATTATTTTTTTACGAGCAAGCACGCCAAAAAAAAATTCTATTTAATATAGAAGGAATTCATACACCTCTACCACACACAGCACGCGAACTCTCTTCACAAACTCAGCTTGAAATACAGCGGCTGTGCACAAATCAAAGCATTCGCTTCCAATCCATTGGCAAATGATATAATTTCCCAGATCAATTTGGATAAGAAAAGATGTTCAATTAAGGTAGTCTACCAGAACAAACAGATATCTAGCAACAACAAGAATCCATTTTAAAGTGACAATCACGACTGAAAAAATAATCAGGTACTCGGTAACTTGCAAACAACAGATCCCCGACCTTTCATTTTCCTTCGTCTTTCATCACGTGGAAGGACTGTGTAACTCGACAAAGAACAAAGAGACGGGTTTCTTACAGATCTGGCATTCCCATTCCAGTTTTAGCGTCATACGTCTTTTCCGAGACCAAATCCAATGGAGTATCCTTTGGACCAACTGCACAAAGAAATCAAATTAAACCAGCCAAATGTCTCTTCAAGCTAAATGGCTGAGGAAATTTACTTTCTATTGTCCAAGCAAAGAAAAGAAATTACAACACGGAATCTTCTCCACGCATGTAGAACAACATTAATTCTATTAGTTTTCTTATTCTAGTTTATTAGATTCCACATGTAGATTCTAAGTTTACGAATTAAAACAAAGCACTAAGAAGTGTAGGAACTCCCAAACAAAATAAATAAACTAAAAAGAAAAAAAAGAAGTGTAGGCATTCCTGCTAAACTTACCACTGAACATGCAAGTCACATCTAAGACCTAAAGTGACAGGGACTCATCTTCAAACAATCAAATATTCTGTTTTATTCTCAAAACGGAAACCTTAAAAATAGATCCATATGTATTATGCAACAGCTGGCTATGCACAATACACATGCACATGCAAATGCACAAACAATCAAGTGAATGTGGAGTATTTGAACGTTACCAACAGTTGGTCTTGGTGTCATCCTAATTTTCAAGATCTCTGGGCGAGGAATCATAGACCCCGAGGTGCCAATACCTCTTGAAACTCTTACTTTGGTACCATCTTCTAAGTATCTGTATCCAACCTTGCTGGGTTTCCTGTAAAACCAAATATGATCCACTATTTGACCAAGAAAAAACACTGGTACATCAGAACAATTAGAATCCAAAACCTTACCCTGTGACTGGATCTAAAACCTGAACATTTGAGACATGCAGTGGGGCTTCCACTGTAAAAATCCCACCTTCATGACCTTGCCCTTGCTTGATATGCTTCTTCACCTGCAGAGAGTAATTAAACAGTGACAGTGAGATAGACACATGAAGAGAAATACAAATTCGACGAACATTAAACAAGAACTGCCACAGACGACAAAACCTATTACAATACTAGAACTTTCCATGACTCTCCAGTGTTAAACTACTATTTCCACACAATATTAGTTAGCGTAGTGCCAAAAGATTTTACTAAACCAGAAGGAATGGTATTGAAAATCCTGCTTGAAAGCAAAAGTACTTTTGATTCCATTTTTCTGACAGAATTTTTCCCCGTGTGCGCGGTCTTTGGTGTAGCATGTCATAAATCTGCTAAACCATAAAACCAAAAACTAGCATCCCCACCTTCTCTCTACCCCACCAAGGGAAAAAGACTAAAGCAAAAAATTACACATGCCTTCTGTTACATTAGTTACACATTATAAGCAAAATTTGCAATGTAACCCGAGTCCTGGTGTAGGTGAACGGGATTGTGGTCTGGTACAAATGCTCTCGATGGATCAGATTGACAACGAACCAGTCAAAGAACGTTGAAACCAGTTTTGCTACAAAACCGGACCCATAGGCTAGTTGAACCAGCCGACCCATGGTCTTCTGTAAAAATAATTTGCCTGGCCCTGCAATAGTTGAACACGAAGACCCATGGGTTTCATGTCAACCAGCCGACCACTAGGTCAATGCACATTGTTGATTTTTAATTTTAATTTTTTTTTTCAGGCTATATATATATATATATATATTGCTTCAAATACCATTCAGTAACAAATAGAAAAGCTAACTATATTTTATAGTCTTTATATTAAACCGCATTAATAATTTGTCTACCTAAGCATTAAACAACTGACTTTTGAATCTTTCGATTAATAATAATAATAGATATAATATAGTATAATCATCATCCCGCCAGTTAAACTAATGATCCACCGGTTGAACTAGAGATGTCAAGACTGACGGGCCGACCAGACCCGTGAAAACCGGCCCGGATCAACCCGGGACTGCGGGCCGACCAATGACCCGAGCGGGCGGTTCACAGGTCAAGGAGGTGTGACCCGCGGGTTTCGCGGGTTGCACCTTCAAGGGCCGCGGTTAACCCGCTGGCCCGAGAAATTTTTTTTTTAAAATTTGAAAAAAAGGGGGGAAGTGCCAACCTAGTTGGGATGTACTTATGCTATAAATAGTTGATAATAGTAATTAGAATGCATTTAGTTGTTATTTGTTTAAATTAAATTTAACTTTGCAAAGTTATAAATAATTCATGTAACATTAAATTTGAATTTTATGTAAACATTTTTTGGTATAAATATAAATTTATCATTTTATTCAATTCTTAGTTTATATTTAACAAAAAAAATATTTTTTGCTATAAATATGAAGAATTCTATATTTTTATAATTTTATTTATACAATAATATGGGCCAAATTGGAACAAACCGCGACCCTTAACCTGCATGGGCTCGACTTGGATGGGTCAGCGGGTGGGCTTGGGTTGTAATCCAAAATTTGTGGGCCGACCCAGAACCGGCCCAAAACCCGTAGCGGGCAGGCTTTTTTCATGCGAGCCGTTACCGGACTCATATGTTGGCGGACAGACCCGAACCACCCGGATTGACACCTCTAGGCTGAACCAATAGCTCGGTGGCCAATTATCATAACCGGGTCAATATCTGGGCTGAGTCTGTAAACTATGATATATATTATCATCATAATAGGACAGATTTCATGTACAATAATTGGATTTGTAGATCTTATCCAAATAGGAAACAATTGTCATTTTATATCAAACCACACTAAAGCTGCATAATAACCCCACCCACCCACTCACTCAACAAAAGAAGGAAAACTACCAAAAAAATGTGAAGAAAAGAAAGGAAAAAGAAAATCGAAAGAAAAAAAAATTAGACAAAGGAGTTTTTAGGTTTGTGTTCCACTTGAACCGGAAAAGTTGTAACAAAAAAACTATGGTTATGTACTATGATGCACCGACACAGACACGTGTGTCCGACACGATACTTGTTGGATACGCTGACACGCGATTTTTAAAAAAAGTACAGATACGATACGTCATCGACACGTTGATTAAATTCTTAAAAATTCTTCATTTATATAGTATAAATTTAGTTTTATACTTGTTATTAATTTTTCTTGTTGAAATCTTTTAAACATGGGTACCTATTTGTTACTTGCTAATAATAATTTTGTATTAACAATATATAATATTTCTAATATAAAAAGAAAAATGATTACGGTAGTGTCCGAGAAGTGTCGGTATCAACTCGTGTCGGACACGGATACGCTACTCTAATTGAAGTATCCGTGCTACAGAGGTTATGTATATGCAAAATCTCGGGAGCATGGACAAATTAGAAAGAGAAAAGAGTCACTTACCAAATTCTTGCCCTCAACAATAACACGATTTTGAGTGCGTATAACACGCTTAATAATACCAGTCTCGCCTTTGTCCTTGCCCCGGATAATCATAACCTGCAAACAATAAGAGAAAATGAGTAGCCCTTTATTTGCAGCATGAGAAAAGATCTAAAACATTTGGAACCACGGATTCCATTTTCCTTACATTGTCGCCTCTAAGGATCTTCCAGTGATGTATGAGTTTTTGTGCTGCCTTCCAACCCATTCCAAAAAACCTATAAAATAAATTTTTTTCGTTAGCATTTTTAATGTCCAAAACCAAGAATATAACATGTGATTAATAGAAAAAAGTGACTAAATTCATCGTGAAATAATAGTATCACCTTTTTATCAAAATTTAGAATTTGAGAATAGAATTTCACATAGATGGTTTACATTTTTGTAATCATCACCGCACCGTAACTGACAATATCCAGACACCATACTTTGCCATTAAAAGTTCTAGTACTAATACTAAATGTACATAAGATAGTTCCAGACACTACATGATCTGCAGTGACCGCACCATTAATCCCAAAATCGAGCTTGAAACTGAATATATTTTTAGTGTTTATTTTGACTATTTATAGAGATAGATACAAATTCTAACATATACCTTCAAAAACTTTTTAAGTAATTTAGATTTCAGAGAGCAATTTGTACCATAAAAAGTTCCACACAGCAACTTATTTGCATTCTTTGTAGTTCCCAACTTTCATTTCAAGAAAAGGAAAACTAAATGCATAAACCCCCCTTCTTCCCAATTTATAATTATCCCTACTTCTCTAACAACGAGAACCCAGTTTGAAGCTCAATATATAAAAAAATAAACACCAAAAAATGGGGACGGAGCCACCTGGGTCTTGGTCCTGGGTATTTCACCGATTACACTTAAGGGGCAGCCGGTTCTAAAGGCAAGGAGAAAACCAAAAACAATCACGTCAACAATTTTGGAAAAAACATAACAATTAAGACTGGACAGATTCTTAGAACAATTCAGAACAATTAAATCGAATGCGAAATCAATATATTGAAGCCCGTTTTTACACAAATAAATTTGATTTTACCTTTCAAGTCTGGTGATCAAGAAGATAACTTATTCTTGTAGAAATGCAACACGAGATAAAATTGGTGCCAATAGACCCCTGTTCCCTCTTCTTCACGGTAAATTGTTTGCCATTTTTACTGCAATTCCAAGGAAAACCCCTTAGCCACTTGTCCCCTGCTTTCAAGTTTGTTCTTGCAAATCGTAGTCGATGCTTCTGTGCCTGTGGAACTTGGCCCAAATGGGCCCAAACCTAAACTAACTCTTGATAAAACAGTGATGCTTTCTGAATATATGAATTGGGCCCAGCATTTGTTGAACGATGGAGGTCCAACTAATTTGGGCCCATGACAGGCCGATATCTATCTATCTATCTCTCTCTCTCTCTCTCTCGAAAAACTTTAGTGGAAATCACACTTAACTTAATATTATTTGTAATATCAAAGCTGATGGACTATTTGGCAACACAGATTGTTTGAATACTAAGAGCATCTTCAGTATAATTGTGGGTTGCTAAAAAAAAGTTGTGTTAAACTAAGCAAAAATAAATGGTGTTTGAAAAATTCTTCTCCAATGTAAGTTAATAAGGACTTTGAAGCTAACGTGACAGAGAAAATTAGACAATATGAAAGGTCAAGTATTAATCAAATAGTTCAATTGTTGCGCCCTATATCCCAGTAAAGTTTGAAAC
Organism: Fraxinus americana; assembly: GCA_035079005.1. Classification (NCBI taxonomy): domain Eukaryota; kingdom Viridiplantae; phylum Streptophyta; class Magnoliopsida; order Lamiales; family Oleaceae; genus Fraxinus; species Fraxinus americana. Next base: position 4,467,055 of record CM068722.1, on the reverse strand, counting down.
GATATCTATTTAGATCCAGAAGTTATGTTAGATGGAGTGACTCAACAGAATTAGTATTTTCTTTTTCAGATTTAGATGTGATTTTTTTTTATTTTAAGAGATAAATGATACATAGATATGAATGCATTAGAGATTAATTTTAGATTTGATCATCCATGTACCCCCGTCTCCACTTAGTCCACTCCAATCTCCCATCTTCACTATCCAGTCTATCCCCCGTCTCCCCGTCTCTCTCCCGGCAGCTGAATCGACCACAACACCTCACACACAGTTTCGACTTTGAAGCTCTGCCCTTCCTCTCCGACTCTGCGTCCGCCCTTCCTCTGCCCAAGCAAGCAGCCCAACTCCAGTCTCCGTCTCCAAGTATAACTTCCAAGCTCCAAGGATCGAGGTAACTTATTGAGTTATTGTATTGACTGTTAATTTTGTAAATGAAATTTTTCGATTTTCCAATGTTTTACAATTTTTCCTCTGAAAATGAAATTAATGTGGGTTATAATATTGATTGTTAAGTGTTAATCTAATGTTTTGAACTGAATTTAGGGATTGATAATTAGGGTTTTTAGGGATTTTTGATGAGATTTGATTTCCCAATTGTATATTGTCACAAAGTAATGAAGGAATGTAGAAATTTCTGCCAATCCAAGCTCCTTTCCAGGACACTGCCTAGTCCCTCCTCCAAATATGAAGACATAGTTTTGGTACTCTGGGCTTTTGTCCTGCATTCGTTGATTTAGAACATTAATCACTTTGGGAAAAAGTTAAAAGACTTCCATTCCATGTTTATAAGCAGTAGTGGACTGAAAAAATTTCAGTTTTAGGATTTAGGATTACGAACCAGCCATCTCCATGGATTGAAAGTTAATGGATCAGGATAAAGGTGTGGATCATAGTTAATCTCTCTCGTGTAAACGTATATCCTCCATCATTCGAGAATAATAAATCCTGAAAGTTGAAAAAAGAAAGACGAGTTATTGTAGTTTAACTAGTTCATCAAATTTTTGGCAAAGCACGTACTGATTACAAGTAAAACTAGTAGAATTATCTGACTGTATTTTTCTGCTGATTACACTTAGAATAACTGAAGGATAATGGTTGAATGATAGTTTGATTGCATATATTGAGAAATATGTATTTGACAAGATTGAAAATGATGTAATTATGGAACGTTATCAAAATATGCGAACACGTAGAGAGTTTTCGTCACTTTTTGAAATTTTGATTGTGCCACCCCTGTTTAAGAAGTCTGCGTCCGCCTCTGTCAAGATGGAATCTTAAATTTTAATATGATCGTACTAAAGTCAATTAAGTTCAAACTAACAATTTGATCATACTAAAACTCAAAAATGAGTACACAAATTTTAATATTGGTATTGCTCAAATGATTCACCATCCTACGAGATATATTAAAAGATAAATCTCGCATCACTTGAATATAAGAGTTTTGACTGCTTCTTTTAATGAGATTGACCTTTTTAAAATACCTAATCTTAGTTGTTTAATCAAATCACGAATTTCATCACTTTTGTAACAATTGAAAGTACAAGTTCCGTTTCCACTTATCAAGTGATCGATTGATACAAAAGCACAAGTTCCGTCTTATACCATCAAAAAAGTTATATAGTATAGTTCGATTTTGCATACAACACGATGAACGAATCAAGATTTTTTACATCAAGAACCTAATTTCTTCGCATCACTTTCACAATAGTAACTCGATTTACCTATCTTATTTTTATGCATAGTGATAGTGTAACTCAACCGGCACCGCTCATGCCGTGCCGTGGTGAATACAACGTTTTGTTAGATAGTCAATGTACGCTCGCCATCCTCCCACTGTCCCGCATGGAGCGGCACATGCTATTGCATGCCTTATTGCCTTTTGGCATTATTTTGCTTAGGTTAGGGGTGGTGTTTAAATAAATAATTATATTTCACTGTATTAATGACGCGTTGATCTCAGCAAATTAAAGAATAAATCGACGGTTGTCATTTTCTCTTAATTATTACATTGTGGTGGGCCGTCAACGCGCCTCTATGATTTTATATCGACCGCCTACAATAGTGGAGGAGTTATATAATACAGTTGGACTATGTACACCACAGTTTAGAGCTTGTATGAATGTGAAAAATAATCATTTATATATTGTTTATAATAATTAATAATTGTAACTTTGTTATTATTCATCCAGAAAACCAAGAGTTGATATAAAAAATCTGTATCTAGAGTTTTCGAGCACGATAACGCATCAACTAAGACTCCGTTTGACCGGCTTTTTGGCCTGAAAAATAACGTTTTCTACAGTGAAGTGGGCGTTAAGTGATGAAATGCAGTTTTATCAACTTTTTTTTTAAGTTGTACAATTGACCCTCTCTTTTAATGCAAAATTATTTGTTTTCAAAATTATCCTCAAAATTATTTTGATCTGCCGACAAAAAAATTGTCTATGTGCCATTGAGAGTAATGTTGTAATTTGGAATTTTGTGATTGAGGGTATGAATGAAAAATCAATTTTCAACCGTTGTAAATTCAGTCCAAAAAAAAAAAATATATTTGTGGGTGTCGGGTGGATAGATACTTTTCAATTAATATGTCACCGTTGAAAAAATTGGGAAAACTTTATAATGCCAAATAAGTTCGATTTTAAGTAATCCTCGAAGTAACTTGGGATAAACTTGTTGGACCACGCTCACTTAGCTCATCTAACGTTTGATGGATATGCTAAGATTGATAGTGCAAGATGTGACTTGTAATCAATCAATAATGAATTATTGAATTCTATCTTATGCAGATTGACGTGGATTCATACTTGAATCTTATTGGGTTAGATTTCATCGGAACTAGAAGTTTGAAATTTTAAGGGCCAATTGAGTAACAATCCATGTAAGAATTGATTGTCAATAAACCATGGGACTTTTAGCATCTACATTCTATATATGAGTTTACATAATTCTAGAGTTCAATGTTTAGTTATCTCGAAAGCGGAGTCAAAAGATGAAAATTGACACGATTCGGATTCAATTATGTCGACTTATTCTGAGTTCGACATTAATGTATATCGAAATAAGCTCACAAGATAAAAAATGAGTTATCTCGAACTTAACGTACGAAGGGCATGTTCGATATAGATTTTTTGACATAATTTTTTTGAATTTTTTTTTTAGAGGATGTGATTAAAAAAGTATAGAAAAAATTATGGGTTTATGTGTAAATTTATTTTATTAAAAAATTATATAGTTAAAAAGGAGTTTACAAAAAATAAATTTTAAAAAACTTATACAAGTAAAGAACTATTCATGAAAATCACGAGGCCGTCCACAATAAAGTGATCAGTAGTGATAAAGTTTTGTACTGTAATGATAATGGCCAAGTAAAGAATAAAGTAGGAAAAGAAATTCAGACACAGAAACAGATGTGTCGGTGATGTGGGTTTCGTTATTATTTCAGAAAGCGACGTCGTGCGTGCTTGTCATTGTCCACTCTCTCGTATTTTTCGGTTTTATTTCTATTTTTATTTCCAGTTGGGGAGTATTTTTGAGTCTCATTTATTGGAAATAATTCATTTTGAAATAGTATTTTAATAAAGAATGTATGGTTAAAAAGTTTTGAAATAGTATTTTAATAAAGAATGTATGGTTAAAAAGTGTTGACATCCGACCTCCGAGGTCGCTAAGTACAATTTTTTGTATACATTAAGCTTGTGCTAATTTAAACTCAGATATTTGAGATCAGCTCGTATTTGTTATTGCTGAAGTTCAACGGGACATGATGATTGAATATTCCTTACACATTGTACAAAATAGTCAATCAACGAGTGACATTTGGAAGGTTTTACATTAGTGCCTACCAATTTCACCAATCAAATGTCTTAACTTCATTCCATAATTAGTTCATTAATTGTTGGGGACCACATGTAAAGTTAACTCATAATGACCGGATAGAGTCGAGCTAATAACCAATTCAAACGTGCAATGATATACTTTCTCAACTCGATACTTTAATTGATAAAATAAGGAAATAAAGAATGCATGCTAACACTTCCCTATAAAAGGAAGAATGAGAGTATTGGAGAGGAAAAGAAGAAAAAGTTCTAAATACTTCATATTTCAAATATCTCCTTGAGAAAAAGAGCAAACATTTGTAGTTACAATAGTAATTTGCGAATCATTATCAATAAAAAATTTTGTTTACATTTTAAGTTAGCTCGAGTCTTATCATACAATTTTCGACGTCAACAAAAGACAATAATTTTTTTTTGAATTTGGGTATAATATTATTTTATTGAAAAATATGTGGTTGAAAATAAGAAATAAAAAATGTATTTTGAAAATGATGTAGACCAAACAAGGGCTTAATTAGCGTCGAATAATAATTTTTTCAGCTATACAATGTTACTATAATTACGTTGTAAATATAATATATTTTATATTAGTAATTTAGGCTCCATTTGATCCCCATTTTTCCTTATTATAATGAAAAATATGATCTTTAGAGTTGCTTTCTGAATTGCAATGCTCATATTTCTCATTATAATGAGGAAAAAACAGGAATCAAACACACGCTTAATATTACTTTAATTTAATTCTCTCGATACATCTCAAGAAACGCATTTCGCTATTTTCAATTTTGCCTTACTTGAAAGAATGAATGATCATTTTAAATGTGAACATTGATCCGTTATAGATAATTCTACGGTTGAGATGAAAATTAGTTGATGCAATGAAAGTCAATAAGTCAAAAGTCTCATTATTTTTCGATAGATAAGACTTTAAATTATTCTTTATGAGGCCTACAAAGCTGGACAAAAAATCAATTTTCTTGAAAAAATCTACATCAAACGGGGCCAAAAATAATTGAGTCGACATTGTCTTAAATTTATATAGATATGCATTGTGTTTATAGAGATAAATAAGAGTAAAATTAAAAATATTAAAAAAAAAAAAACTATTTCACATGTAACTTCCTTAAATGCACATATCAAATCATGTACATGCCACGGCTGAATGTCAAAAGTATACATTTTTTTTACTTTTCTTTCTCCATCTACTTTAGGCTCGTGCGGAAGCGCACAATATGTCCTTGTTTTGTGTAGTTAAAAAATCGATGAAAAATTTAAATCAAGTCAATAATTAATTTTCGATACGAATTTACAATTTTTATCAAATTTTCAATCACATATTTCATAATTTTTTTTTTAAATTTACTAAAAATATAATTTTTAGTGAAACGCCAAAGATTCCAATGCCGCGTAACAAAAGCTCATGGACCACACATACCAGTTGATTTGTTTTCCACATGATGATGCAACAAAATTTAGTGATTGAAACGACATCGCAACTTGGTCCAGCTTCAAATGAAATCTCTATGTCGAGGCACAAACTTTTTATTTCTACTATTATTAAAGAAAAATGCTATTCATTCTCAGCGGGGATGCATTCCCAGTCTATGTGAATGTAAATGATTGGTTAAATAATAAGTGAAATTAAATGACTTATTTAATTTCACATATCATTTAATGCCACATTAACGCCACATAGACTGTGAATGCATCCTCAGTGATGATGAATAGCATTTCTCATTATTAAAGTTCAAATACGCATGATCTATCTTTAAGCATTAAGGTAAAGTAAGCAAAAAAGGGTAAATACGGTAATTAATAGTCACGAAGTTCTCGTCCTCGGTAATGTAGAATTGTGTACATATATGCCCCTGTTTGACACTAATTTCTTCTCATTCTCATTTTTTTTTCTCCTTTTTCATTTCAACTACATATTCTATTAATAAAATAATACTACACATAAATCCAAAAATTCTCAGCACTTTTTAACCACACATTTTTCTATCAATCACTATTTCAGAATTTATTTTTTCTCTAAAATGAGTGTCAAACAGGGGCATAATTGTTAATGAAAATGTGAATTCAAAGGTCAAATACATGTCAGGTTAGAGCATAATAGATATACTAGAAAAAATAAATGTTTTTGTATCGTACTTAAATTCCATTTTCTTTTCGATTCTCCTTTAAAGCGAAAGGTATTGCAACTTGGAGCTACGTGCGATGGACCTTTTGTAGATATTTTACCATGATAGGAATGTCTAATTTTACATTAAGGGCCCGTTCGATAACTATTATTTTCTAGAGAAGTTGGAAATTTTTTTCCTTTTTCCAACAAATGTGGTGTTTGATAGGTTTATTTTCTAGGAAATTGGTTTTCTTGGTTGAAGCCTCATGCGCCCATTTTCCACCTAATTATTGAATTGATTTTCTTGCCTTTGTTGTGGTAAAACTTTTTCCAGCTTTTTTTTTGACAATTGGAAAAAATTCTAAACACAATGGTAAAAAAATTTCGTTGTTATTGACAATTTTCATGGAAAAACAAAGCCAAACGAATAGTATTCGATATAATAATTTTTTTTCAATTTTTTTGACAGTTGAAACAAATTTTAGATCCAATGATATAAAAAAATTATCACTTTAATGGACCGTTTTCATAAAAAACGAAATTAAAAGGACACCAAACTTTCAACATTTTTCAAGTGGAAAATTATACCAATCAAACACAATTAATTACAATTCACAGTAAAATAATTTTTAGGCAATTCAATTTCCTGTAAAATATTTTATTTTCACCCATTTTTCACTTTTACAATCAAATGGACCCTAATTTCACCTGTTTATATTCTTTTACCAATAATTTGATAGTCATTTATGCATAAACAATGACTATTCATGTTCAATATGATCCTTAACCAATATTCATAAATCAAGAGGAGTCGTTTTTACTTATTTATTTATTTTTGTATTATTTTTTCCCTCTGAAAAGGAAAGCATAGTCACCGACAAGGTAGTGAGGTACTACGTAGAAAATAGAAAACAAGAGCCACGTTGACTGTCTAAACCATGGCCCATTAATCACTGATTCAAAAACCATGTGAATTGGGATTTATAAATTTTTATAATTCACGACGTCCCCATGTTGGAATGAAATTTTGATAAAAAAAATAATAAAAATAAAAATAAAAATTAATTTTAAATATATATTTTATTAAAAATTTTTTTTTATCAATTTTCCAATCACGTATTTCATCAAAATATATTAAAAATCTGATTTTTTTTAACTAAATCAAACACAAGCTAAATTATAAATTATCATAGCATTTTTTAATTTTCTAAAATCAATTCTATGATACTTGCATTTCTGTAAAATGTTTAAAAATTTAATTCTTAAAACAAGTTGAAATTGAATAATATTATTTTAAGAATTTTTTTAGTGAGAAACGGTGGTGAAGATCATGAAATTGTGGATTATGAATAGTAGTTTTGAATATAGAGTGAGAATTGAAATTTGATTTTGACTAGATCGTAGAAGCAAATTTTAAATTACTAATAATGTTACACATGGACGGATAGAGGGGGGAGGCTGTAGCCCCCAACTTTTTTTTATGTTAAAAAAAAAAAAAAATTCATGTGTAATTTTTTTTTTTTTTTTACATATTAGTTCGGTCCTGGACCAGTCCCTGATGTTACATGAACAAAGACTTAAAATCGCGTTGACTTATTTTAATTTCTACTTCCTGTGTGTACGAGTTTACATGACTTAAAATCGCGCATTTATGCATGATATTTATATATATGGAAAAGGAAAGGAAAATTGGAATATGGTTAAAGAAAGAAAAATGCCTCTATGTATGAATAAATTAATTTTGATAATATAGGTGATAATTATTTGAAGCCATACGTTAGTTGTGAGCCGGAGGTAACAATTATAGATCGGAGTGCAGACGATGGCTGCTTGATATTGGCAAGCGATGGGTTGTGTGACGTTGCGTCGAATGACACAGCGTGTGGGGTTCAAGGATGTGCTTAAAAGGGAAGGCGGTATCCACCAGTGAGCCGTCGATGGAAAGTAATGACAATGGTGCTGGGGAGAATTCCGACAAGGCTTGTACATCTGGCTTTGGCTAGGAGGAGTTCGGACAATGTTAGTGTGGTTGTGATTGATCTTAAGAAACTCTCTTGATCAAAATCTATTAAAAATCTGATTTTTTTTTTTTTTAACTAAATCAAACACAAGCTAAATTATAAATTATCATAGCATTTTTTTTTTTCTAAAATCAATTCTATGATACTTGCATTTCTGTAAAATGTTTAAAAATTTAATTATTAAAACAAGTTGAAATTGAATAATATTATTTTAAGAATTTTTTAATGAGAAATGGTGGTGAAGATCACGAAATTGTGGATCATGAATAGTAGTTTTGAATATACACTTAGGGTCCGTTTGATTGAAAGGGTGGAAAATGGTTAGAAAGAAAATGAATACCAGAGAATTGAATTGCTTAAAAATCGTTTTATTGAAAATTGTAATTAATTGTATTTGATTGATATAATTTTCCATCTGATCCGTTTGGCTTCGTTTTTATGAAAATTGTCAATTAAAAGGATAAATTTTTTTACAATTGGGGAAAAATTTGTTTAGACTGCTAAAAAATAAAAAAATAAAAATTGAAAAAAAATTGGTGTTCGTTTAGCTTTGTTTTACATGGAAATTGTCAATTTAAGGGATAATCTTTTTTATAAATGTGGATATATTTTGTATCCATTGCAAATAAAAAAAACATGGAAACCATTTTCCCACCAAATGGTGAGAAAAAGAATTCAAGGAAAAGCTAGAAAGTGTCACCGTGTGAAAGAAGGTGGCAATTTCAATTGCCAAGAAAAAGCATGCTATCAAACACCAAAAAATATGGTGGAAGATCAACAATATCAAACACACCCTTAGAATTGAAATTTGATTTTGACTAGATAGTCGAAGCAATTTTTAAATTACTAATAATGTTACATGAACAAAGACTTAAAATCGCGTTGACTTATTTTAATTTCTACTCCCCGTGTGTACGAGTTTACATGACTTAAAATTGTGCCTTTACGCATATCTACTTTATTTTATTTTTTTAAAATTCGTTTTTCTCATCAAATGATTCACACGAGAATTTTATAGTTGAGCAATGGGAGATTAGGACGGAAGACATTATCTATTTTAATACTTTATCGAATCACATCAACCAAAAAATAAACCTTTGAATTAGTTCCGAAATTCAATGATTTTCCTTGGACCTGCCCGTATTGAGAAATGTTATGTAGTACTATTATTTTCAGCCGTTTTATACTTAGCAATCACAACGCGACTCTTCTTCATTGGGCAACAAACATTGCACGTCGAGAAGAATAAGTGTACCATCGGTGAGACTAGACAATATTATTCTACTTTTTTAGGGTCTAATTTAGTAATCAATTTCCAAAAAATAAAAATAAAAGCCAAAATAATTTAAAAAGAAAAAGAAAAAAGAAAGAGGAAAAGGAGGAAAAAGAACCAAAAGCCTTACGCACAAATCACTCCCTTCCTCACCTTTCCCCTGCTATTATTACACACTCCAAATTCACCCCCACAATAAGAGAGATAAGTAAGAACACGGAAAGAGAAAATCTTTAAAATTGCAATAAAAAATAATCCAGAAAGAAGACAGCTAGCGAGGCACAAGGAATGAAAAGTGTCGTTCATTATCTATCACGTACAAGAGTTTCTCTCTCTATGTAATACACATGCATTTTAGCAGTTATATATGTGTAAGTAGGGGCTGTGAATCTGTATGGTAGCAGAGTGAAGTCCCTCTCTTTCATTCTCTCCTAAAATCGATTCTCTGTTTCAAGAGTGTGTGTGTAGGAATAGGAGGGATCCCTCCTTTTGCCACCCCAAATTTTGTTGGGTTCTTGGATTCTTCAAAGCAAAGAGTTGTTCTTCACATTTGTTTGATACTCTCTTAAGGGTGTAGGTACTTTCTGATTCCCTCATTATCCCCACATTTATATTTTAGTCCTGTTCTTGGCTATGATTCTCTTGTTTCTATGTCATTTGTGGGTCAGATCTTAATTCTGATTTACGTGATCAGTTGCATTCATATTTTGCTCTGTTTCTTGTTTGAAACTCTGATTTGCCGATTATCCTATCTTTTTGTTTTTCGTTATATTTTGGCCTACATTCTGAAAGGGTTTTCTTTGGTTTTGGCAATCAGATCTGATTTTGGACTAGGGAATTTCTCTTTGCCTTGAAGTTTGGGTAATTCTACAGTGAAAGATTTGATCATTAAGCAACATGAATATTGGATCTTTATTATTTTTTATGCATATCTTTTTTTCATTCTTTATTGCAAAAAATAAAAAATAAAAAATCATTTGATTGGATCATTTATTGCAACTTTTATTTATTGAAAGAAATGATAAAAAAAAATTTACAGCTGATTTTCCAATTGTATGCTTGTATGCATGTGTATAAATTTGTATGCAATGATGCTTTATCTTTCATGTGCTTTAGGTTGCTCTTTCCCAGTTTGAGTTATGTGATATTGATTGAATTGATTTCTTTTCCTTTTTTCTTTCTTTACCTGCCATCTTTTACTGATTTTGTGGCCAATGGGTCCTCGTTAAGACTGCTGAATTTCATAATGGTTTGGTCCAGTATTATCTAGTAAAAAGCTGAAAGCTTTAGTCGGTGTTCGTGGGTGCTATCAGATCTTATATTTCATAGTGGCCTCAGAGCCAGTTCTTATTGGCTCACACCTCCAGATCTGCTTAAAACCTTACGTTTTCTTTCTCTGTGGAATCCGTTCTAGTTCACGTGTAGCTTGAACTTTCCATTCAAGAATTGATATATCTCTTGAACTAAATCTTTCCCTCGACTAGCAATTATTGTTAGCGCTGCTGCAGAACCAGATTTGTATAATAAGTTCATTGCTGTTTTTTTTTTTTGGGGGAACAAGCTCGTTGTTTAGTTGTTAAGTCAGCCATTCGACCAGATTACTCTTCAAGCTTCACAATGAGCTGTCCTTTCCACCAATCATACATATCTTTTGCGAATTTGTGATTTTGCGAATAACTACATTACCTTTTGATGAGAGTAAATTTATTGATCTCAACTCCTGACTAATTTATAACTTGTATGTGAGTAGATAAATAAATTCTGAGATCATGAAGCACAAAGATGGAAAACCATTTCCACCCGATAAAAATTCCAGGACGGTCCCCATGGCAATAATGTTTTTGGTGCTATGTGGATTTTCATTCTATCTTGGTGGAATCTTTTGTTCGGAAAAGAACAAATATGTAACCGATGACACTGCTGAAGTGGTTGATACTACCCAGAAAATGGCCACCGGCACTCTCCAAACAAAATCTGTAACATTTTCCGTATGCAGCATAGAATATCAGGACTACACGCCATGCACAGATCCAAGAGTAATTTTTATTTTTTATTGATTTATCTCATGGTGTTTAGTCTCTCTTTTGATATAAGATTTTGTTTTAATGCATTTGACTTTTATACGGATTACTTGATGCAGAGATGGAAGAAGTACGGTCTTCATCGGCTCACTTTTCTAGAGCGTCATTGCCCTCCCATATTCGAAAGGAAGGAATGCTTAATTCCCCCACCTGATGGCTATAAGTTACCCATCAGATGGCCTAAGAGCAGAGATGAATGCTGGTACAGGTGATATTTTCCTGAACTTAATAAGGAAAATTACATCCAAAACCATTTTGGTGAATTTTATGTATGACAGTATTATCTTCCATAAAATCTTACGCAATTTATTATTGAATTGGTCTCAGAAATGTTCCATACGACTGGATTAACAAACAAAAGTCGAATCAACACTGGCTTAGGAAAGAAGGGGAAAAGTTCTTCTTCCCTGGTGGCGGCACCATGTTCCCCAATGGTGTTAGTGCCTATGTTGATTTGATGCAAGATCTGATACCGGGAATGAAAGATGGGACTATTCGGACTGCAATTGATACTGGTTGCGGAGTAAGTCCTCTTCTTTGTGTGCTTGTACTCTAATAAGATTTTTTCTTATTAATGTCAACACATTGGTTCTAAAAGACTATAATATTGTTAGTTCTACTATTTATATACCAACAACCTAAGAACAAGGCTCGAGGTTCACTGCTACCCTTGCAGTGAAAAGTGAATATTGTATGTAATATAAGAGAGGAAAATTTTAAGCTTCAGAAAACATGTAATTGTTAAATTTATCTTTGAGATTCATTTTTATATTCTCTTCACGTGTTTAGGTTGCTAGCTGGGGAGGTGATTTATTGGATCGTGGGATTCTAACAGTCTCGCTTGCCCCAAGAGATAATCATGAGGCTCAAGTTCAATTTGCTCTGGAACGTGGGATTCCAGCAATTCTGGGCATTATCTCGACACAGAGACTTCCTTTCCCTTCGAACTCTTTTGACATGGCGCATTGCTCAAGATGCCTTATTCCATGGACTGAATTTGGTAAATACCTTCGCGGAGCAAAGATTTTACAATCCAACATAAGTTAGTTGTTAGGAATGTTTTTTCTCCCCTGCCTCCAAACCTCATTCTTCTGTTCAGACTTCAACATGATAAGTTAAACATGAAATCTTGTCCAAGTATGTCGTCAATGCCTGTGAATCATAACAGGCTTGAGGTTCTCTTGATTACAAATTTACTTGTTGCTTTTTCCCTTGTATATTTCTCCATAAGATTGTCATCATGGTGGCTAGGATTAACGCTTGAACATTTAAGGGTTGTTGATTTACTCTTCATAAGTTGATGTTCATCTTGTATTCCAATTGTCTTTTCAGGTGGAATTTATCTTCTAGAAGTGCATCGTATACTTCGGCCAGGGGGTTTCTGGGTACTATCGGGTCCTCCAGTAAACTACGAGCACCGCTGGAGAGGATGGAACACAACTATTGAAGAACAGAGATCAGATTATGAAAAGTTGCAAGAATTGCTAACTTCAACGTGTTTCAAGTTATATAACAAAAAAGATGACATTGCTGTTTGGCAGAAGTCATCCGACAACAGTTGCTATAAAAAGCTCGAGAACCCTGACATTTACCCCCCGAAGTGTGATGATGGTACTGAACCAGATTCTGCATGGTACACTCCAATTCGGCCCTGTGTTGTTTCTCCGAACCCCAAGTACAAGAAAGTAGCTTTAAAGTCCCTCCCGAAATGGCCACAAAGACTTCATGCAGCTCCAGAGCGTGTTTCTGATGTTCGTGGTGGCAGCGATGGTGCTTTTAACCACGATGACAGCAAATGGAAAACACGGATGAAGCACTACAAGAAGTTGGTCCCTGCAATCGGGACGGATAAAATAAGAAATGTGATGGACATGAACACTCTGTACGGAGGTTTTGCTGCTGCTTTAAGTGACTATCCCTTGTGGGTCATGAATGTAGTTTCCTCCTACGCTGCAAACACACTTCCTGTCGTGTATGACAGGGGCCTCATAGGAACCTACCATGACTGGTAATTTTTGTGGAAATTGAAACATCGTATCTGCATAAACTTTCTCGTGTTACTTGTCTGAATTATTTTGACTTGCTCTATTATATTTTTCCAGGTGTGAGGCTTTCTCCACATATCCTCGAACATATGATCTCCTTCACCTAGACGGTTTTTTCACTGCTGAAAGTCACAGGTATAGCACCGTCACTATCTTTCCTTGACGAGTTCGTGTAGATTTATTTTCTTGGTCAATACCATACCCTACGAATTGTCAAATTCCTTTCCAATTTTAGAATTCTCAACAAAAAATCAGGCAAAGCATTAGGGTCAATGATAATGTCATGCAAATTCTTACAATTGCTAAGAAGAACGTGACCTCAAATTGTTCAGTTATTATTTTCATTTAGATGTCAGCACATCTGGTACCTTGTTAAAGTTTCTAACCAAACTGCATAATTTACAAAATTAAATCATTCTTAAATCTAGATTGCCTTGAAGACCTTGATCCAGTAGCACAATGAAATTACTTGTGGCCAAACCCTTGGGGTCAAAGGTCTTGTGGCTGCATCACGTTGTTGTCGATATTTTCACTTCATCAGCATTATCTCATGGCATTTTGGTAGGGAGGATTAGATAATACTGGAGATATTTCAAAAGAAAAATAAGTTAAAATCTTGTTTATTACCAAAAATTCACTTGCAAAATGATGCACTAACAGTGAAGGCATTACTTCGTTTGCTTTTTACTAGCAAGACTTGTTGTATTGACATATTTATCCATGGCCAGGTGCGAAGCGAAGTACGTTCTTCTTGAGATGGACCGAATCCTCCGGCCAAATGGGTACGTGATCATCCGGGAATCAAGCTATTTCGTGAATTCTGTTGCTACCATAGCCAAGGGGATGAGATGGGGATGTCGTAAAGAGGAAACCGAATATGATTCTGAAAAGGAGAAGATTTTAATTTGTCAGAAAAAACTATGGTATTACTCTAAGCAAAATTGAAGGGCATAAATCAAGAAATACAAGCTCTGCATATGTCTCTTGTAGAGATAAGGCATATTCATTATACATGCAATATAGGAAAGATTGAAACTTGTATACCACTCACAGGAAATGCTGTTAAGTTCTAGTTTTGAAATATAGAATTAGCCAGATAATAACAAGGTTTTATCTGATTTTTAGTTGTCATTTGACATGAAATATTCTTTGTAAGGCTTTTTGCTGATATTTTGTTGTCTTGTTTGGTATTATGATTAATCAATGAAATGCTGTAGATTTGTTCTTGTTGTCATTTTCTACCTTAGATCAAAACCTTTTTCTATTGCAGGACACTGAGTTTTTGACTAAGAGGATGTTTGGCCGTGCTTAACAGCCACGTTTTAAGCTGCTTTTCTCAATAGAATTTCCCTACATACTGTCAACAAAAGTAGCTAAAAGACCGTTATGTCGAGAATGCAGCTAAAAGGTTGTTTAATTGCCCAAATTTGATATGTCCCCATCAAGTTTAGCCTTACAATTTAGTCTACATACATGCACATTTTCCTACCCCCCCTCTTCATCTGGCTTAGAATAAATTTTGTCCAGATAGCGGATGTGGGATTTAAATGTTAATATGCTCCTACAAGATGGTAGCTAGTTTAAGAAGACCAATCTTCATTTGTGTGTTTGTTTTTGAATTTTAATTGGATCAAATTGTTCGTTTAAACTTAACGAGCTCTGATACCATATTAAGATTGGAGTTTCATCTTAAAAGGTCAAATCCTTATATATTGATCTATATTTCAATAATTAGAATGTGAGATTCATCTCTTAACATGTGGATTGTTTTTGCTAAAGAATATGTCGTCTGGAAAGTATGTAGTGTACTTACCATATCCCTCACCTTTCCTCAGGGCTTTGTTCTGCCTCATCTGCTGCAGCCCTTTTCTCCTCCTTTTTTGTTATTGTTATTGTTATTGTTATTGTTATCACCTTTACTGTCCATACTACTATGTATATACGTGTGCGTGTAGGGAAATCATTGCAGCTCTCGAAACTGCGCACCACATGTTTGATGAAATGTACAAACGGCAATGCACTCAGAGTTTCAATGTTTGGTAATGGCAAGCTCTAGCAGAAGTGAAGAAGGTCATTATGAACATCAAAGAGCAGCGGCATTTCTATTCTGCACTCGCGCTTACTTTGGGAATTTTTCGTATTGATGTCATGCTTACAAATAAAATTTTGATCCACATATATCTGCTCAATGGGTACAATTGGCTTATGAGAAAACCTTCGACTATTTCAACTACTCGTACATCTATGATCTCTCCCCTTCGCGTGCCTTTGGATTTGAAATTAGTGTCCATATATCCAGTATTAACCATAAATCACAAGAACGTTATTCAGTAGAGCCTTGCTATGGATACATCACCCATTACACAAGGGGTGATATAATGCACAAGTGGCGCCTCCTCATTGGAGGGGCGCCGAGGCCCCTCCAATGAGGAGACGTTATGTCACCCCTTGTATAATGAGTGATGTACAAGTAGCACAATTCTATTCAGTATTAGTAAGAGGGGGAAGGGTTAGATTAAGGTTCCTTCAATTGTGAGAGAAAATGAGAGAATTCATATTCATCTGAAATATAAGCTTTGAGGCACCGAAGTTGGTCAGGTAGTTGTGATCCTTGCAATGGGTACAATTGGCTTTGTTTGGGATGAACTCGCAAAAACTCGACCTAGGTTTCCTCGTAGAGTATTCCACCTTCTCGGCACAACTAGATCGACAATATATAAACCGATGTTCTCAAAATCGGGAACTAAACCAAAATCTGGTCCGATCATAATAGCACAACGGGTGCAAAACTCGAAATATCATCTGGTTTAACCAAAAAACCGGTGAACCGATCATGATTTTTGCGGGTTTCACGATATTTTTGCAAAAATTAAACTATGAAGAAGATAACATTTTACTCCATTTCTTCCATTGCTAATGGTCATCGGAGGTCCACTCTTTCTTTGGCCAGGTCATTGCTTACGGATAAAAGAAGCAGCCCTTGGAATAGAAAGAGGCACCCGTCTGGAACAAAAAGAGACGCTGCAAATGAATTGACGTATGACTTTTATTTATACTAATCAAAGTTGAACGTGCATTGCATGTTATTCTGAAATATTTTATAAGTAATGTAAAAATAATATTTAATACCAGTTTGTTTGAGGATTTGACTAGTGTCAAACGAACTAAAGAAAATCAAATTTAGAATGAAAATTTAAGAAAAGAAAATTGTATTCTTAATTTAAATTCTATGATTTAAATTTTTTGTGATGATGAAATACTACAGAGCAACATTTTTATATTACATTTGGTACATAAGAATTAATTGTTAGTACTTTAAACACCCATTAAAATTCATAAATAAATGAATATAAACAAATTCATTTATAATAACTTTAAATTCATGTAGATCAAGATCTATCAAGTCAAAATTTATTGAATCTAGATTAATGTTAATGTTAATTAACTGGTAATTAATAACACGAAATTCATGCATAATAAGGATTTTGTAATATTGATTATATATTGAAAAGTGAAAAGTAAGGTATTATTGAAATAATTGAATTGTAGTAAGATTAAAATCGTCCAAAAAATGATTGACTTGATATTTAATATATTATAGATATACATTATAGTTTTCAATGGGCTGTAAATATTATTTTGGCCTATTTAATGTCACCACTTGATATAATTGCTCAATAAGTAATAAAATGTTAAATAATTGATTTCAAAATGCTATTTTAATTAACAATTTTTTTTAATGTAATATGTAAAATAATTTATTTATTTATTATTTTTATTTTGGGACAACCCTGGTTTGACCCCGATTCGACTATATAACTCTTGAACCTTTAACTTTTTTCAAGTCAATGATCGGATCGATTTTCAAATATTGATATAAACAGAGAGGAACCCAAGGGAAACAAAGGGTTGAGAAGTACAACCCTTTCGAATTATTGTGATTGGGGATCATTAAGCCCCTGTTTAACAGCCTTTTTTTTTTTTTTTTGGAATGAACGAGTTTTTGAATTGTAATTTTTTGGAGAATGTGATTAGAAAGTGGGAACAAAATTTGAGTTTACGTGAAAAATATTTTTATTGTGCGAATATTTGGTTGAAAATGAGTACGAGAAAAAAAGATTTTTGAACCAAATAGGGATAAGTTTTTAAGAACATGTATATGTATCTTCTTCTTCCCCAAGAAATAAAAACTTTCAAAAAATACATGTGTTCAAGTTCGAGTCTTGAATTTTTCCTTTTACCTAGTACAAACTCATTAAAGGTTTATCATATCCGAAGAGCTATTGTTAGAGAGTTTCCGAATCAATCTCAAATCGAGAGGGCACAAATATTACTTCTAAAAAGCCGTAATCCTATGCGTTTCAAGCTCCAAGTTAAAAAATTTCCTGTATCTTCGAGTCAAGTTCTTGGTTCGAATCAATGGTTATTATTCTTCAATTTGGTGTCGAAAGTTACTGACTCCACATCCTCCCTCAAGTTTTCAAGTCTCAAAACCTGTTACGTTGGAAGTCCTTAGACCTTAATTATATATATTATATATATGTACAGTAAACATATCTTACTCATAGCTTTGAAAAATATTAAAATAATGAGAATTTATTGAAATAAACAACAAATTAAATATTATTTTCTGAAATGGATCAACGATATGAATCCTTCCTTGTTGCTGTTTGTAGACATAAAAAATAATAATAAAATAATAAATAATGGGTTGGGTCTATTTAAATAGGGAAAAATTCAGTTTTCAGATGTTTTCTTTGGTCTATTTCAAAAATGACAAAACATCTTTCACTTTTCTAAAATCAGAGAATTTGATATATATATACACATACATATAAATATATAAAAAGATATAAATAAATAAATAAATATATATAATTAATCCACCCACCCACTCCCACCTGCTCCGGCGACCGTTCCGGCGACTGCTCCGATTTCGACGACTCAGAACACAAGTCACAACCCAGGTCGCAGTCCAGGTCACAGCTCAGGTCACAACTCAGGTCACACCATTAAAATCACAAATTCGCATGGGGAAATCAAATTTACACTCAAAACCCGCCACTTGCGACCACCCTCACAGGATGGTCGACGACGCCACCACCACCACAAACACCATCATCCCCATCACCCGTCGACCACTACAACAACAGCACCACCGCCACAAACACCCCAACGTCGCCACCAACAAACCGCCACTAACAGAACCCGCCACCACTTCACCCAACAAAAACCCCCAAACACTCGACAAAAACCCCCAGATCCACCACCTCACACCACCACACCAAAATATGGAAACCACCACAAAAACCCCCAGATCCACCATCTCATAAGGGCAGCAGCGTCGACGTCACAGCGGTGTCGCGACGCTGCTGCGATTTACAAAATCGCCGGAGAAGAAGGGGAGGGGGAGGAGAGCATCACCGGCGTCGGCGCCGGCGCCGGCGCCACCGCTACCAGCCAGGCACCACAGAGAGAGACGGGGGAGAGAGCGGCGATAGAGGGGGAGAGAAATGACGAGAAGTTAGGTTTTATCATTTTAGGGGTGGGGTGTTTATAATTTAATTTTCAAAATATTTTTATTAATATTTAATTAAATATAAAAAATTCACAATTATTTAATTATAATCAATTCTAATTAAATTAATTGAATGATTATCAAAATTGGTCACGGATTTTTCCTATAAATAGGATCAAATCTCATAAGAAGAGGGAAAATCGAAGAAGAAAATCACGACGTGTTGAAAAAATCCCAAAACTGAAGGAAAAGAAGAAATATTCTCAACTCCAAGTCCAGTGAACACGAAGAAGATCAAAATCTTCTTCAAAATCAAGCAAACCCAAGAAGATCAAAATCTTCTTCGAATTAAATCAAGACCAAGCCCAAATTTCGAAGTGCAAATCCAAGCTCCGAAATTCAAGTGTCAAACAAGTCAAGTTCTCGACAAATCAAATCCTCAACAAGTCTCGAAGCCTAGGATTCAAGATACGTGACTCCTCGTCTTCAAACATTCAGATCATTAATCAGATGGTTTTGCAATTACAAGAAGATTCATATCCATTTGTATTTCTCAAAATACAATTTGTAACGATTTCTATATTTTAATACGCGAAATTCGTCGTACAAATTTCTTGACACGCCCGATGGAACCTTCTTGTCCTCCCATCTTTTGATTTCAGAATCCTCAATTTCCGACCACTACATCAACAATGGCAAATGAACAGACAAAGCAAACCATGACTCATCTTGAAGAGACACTTGCTGAACTGTTCCGTGCGACCAGAACTCAAACAAGAAGTGGGAAAACTCAACTGGTCCCACCACTAAAGAAGTTTTCCAACAAAGGCAGAATGAAAATTACTTCCATAAAGCCAATCTCTCGTTCAATAGAAAAGACCAAGAGTTCGGCGAAAAGCTCTCGTTCGGGCTCTGTCTCCAGTGGCAGATCCTTGTCTGGATCTCCTCATACCACTTCTCTGTAAAAGTGGGGAGACAATACTTCGTCTGAAGAATAACTTGAACCGGTGATGGTCACAGAAGCGATGTCAGGCTCGGATGATCGAATCCAACAAATGACTTTAGCTACTGAAAAATTAACAAAGTCACTAGAAGAGAAAGATGCACAGGTTGCTGCACTCATGCACATGCTAGAGCTGCAAAATCTGTCGACTAAAGATCAAGAAAATCCAAAATCTTCCAAAGCTAAGGATCTGGAAGTCTAAGAACGCCAACAGAAACAAGACATACATGATCGAATAGTTTTTCAGAGTAGACGGAGAAATTACCATCAATTACATCTATCCAGGGATAGAGGGACCACGTGCACCTAATCGTCCAACCTTTTATGAAATTATGACGGATGATTTAGATGTTTGGGATTCTGATTCGGAGTCTAAAGACGAAATCAACGATGGTTGGTCTACCTTCATAAGTAAGAAGAAGAAATACCGAATGTTAAACGAAACATGTAAAATACGGCCTTCTATACCATTTGCAACACCGAAATTGGGGACATTGGGTATGAAAGTTCAACCCAATAAAAAGTAACACTAGAAGAAAGCCAAGGAGGATGGACCCTTATAAAAAGACGTTATCGAAAGACTCCACAATTCTCAAGTTTTAGTATTTGTGACGAGAAATCGAGATCAAGAAACAATCAAATGAGAAAGGTCTAAAGCCAAGTCAAGAATGTCTACTAAATCAACGGGAGTAGAAACTGCTTCACGCGTTCCTTCTAGACTACCAACCTTGGGTGATTATTTTCCCAAGAGATTCTTCAACAATGAATGTTTTAACTCAAATGTTATCAACGTGGAGAATAAAAATGAAGCAAAGAACGTATCGAAAAAAAGTTCAAAACAGAAGAGAACTGTTTCACAACTCAATAATGTTCCTTCCAATACGAGTTTAGCAGAGTCTCTTAGTCTCCTTTTAGATGATCGAATGACATTAGTCGCAGCATTGATTGATCCGAAAGAATACAAAGATAAAGCTTTAAAACATGTTGGATCCACAACCCAACAAGATTGCATGGCCACCATTACATTTGATGATGAATATTTACAACTGGGTTCTTGTTTACATAATAGACCACTGTATGTTAGTGGTTATATTCGAGAATGTCGGATAAATCGCGCCATGATCGATTGTGGATCTGCTGTAAACATCATGCCAGCCAGAAAAATAAAGAAAATTGGAATTAATGTTGGTGATCTGTCCAGGAGCAAGATCACGATTCAAGGATTCAATCAGAAAGGTCAACGAGCCATTGACATGATTCGTTTGAAGTTGCAAATTGAGGAGTTAGTTTCCTCAGTTATCTTCCATTTCATTGATGCTAAAACATCATATGAATTACTTATCGAACGTGTTTGGCTACATGGAACTGGATTTGTACCTTCGACTTGGCACCAATGCTTCAAATACAGTCGAGATGGAGAAATCAAATGTGTGGTAGCTGAGTCTAAACCATTCCATGAGGAAGAATCTCATTTTGCTGATGCCAAATTTTACATGGAGGATGATGAGTGTAATTCTGTAGGGTTAACCATGGTCAGATTTAAAACTAAAGAAATTGCAGACGATGATAATATATCTGGTGTTGCTCAACCTCATCGACTTATTAAAGGTAAATCAAGACTTACATCTGAAGGGATCTCTAAATGTAAAAAACCTCAAATAGAATCGACCGATGTTGAAGTATTGAGAAAAGGGTTAACTCTTCCAATGCCTAATATTACAAAATTGTTTCCGCCTCATCAACTCAACATTGGAAGCTTCGACGTCTATTCCAAACATATCAAAGCTCAATATTTCTAGCTCGTCCAAACAAGACAAGCCAGGTACTAAAAGAGCCGATAAACCAAAGCAGACTTTCAAAGGGTCTTATAATCCTCAAGTTAAAAAGTTGTTTGAGAATGCCGAATTTGGGAAAGGAGAGCCTCGCAAATTAGGTGATCTTGATGTTGTCCTTTCGGGTGGGCGTATCCCTTCTAATTTTGACGGAACCCTTATGCCGCAACCCAAGTATGATTTGAGATATGATCCAAATCCACCAAAAAAGATTAAAGTCAAGAAGTTTTCCTCGAACCCTATCATGATTCAAATATATGAAGTTACATGAGAGAAGTCTGAAGAGTCGAGACCTTCAGTGTTCGATCGAATTGAAAATGAGAATGTCAGAGTTTCGGTGTTTAAAAGGTTAAAAGGGAAAACCTCCATAATGATTGACGTATAAGGTCAAACTTTCGTCTTCCAAAGATTAAGTGATGATCATTCTCCTTCTACCTAAATTGATAATAACGTACAAGCTCCCCGGAAGTCATCTCGAAGACAATCTGCATTTTCTTGACTTGGAATTAAAACTTTTGATCTAAGTCCAATGCCTCAACGATCAAGTAGAAGACGAAAATATCAAAAAGTTTACCCTTCTCTAAAGAATAATGAGGATGAAGAAGAAGTCTCCGTTAATCACATAGCTTTTGAAAAAGCTTCGAACTCAAAACTTGAGTATGAAAACTTTGCCACAACAGATGAATTTGAACCGGCCCCGCCTACATTTGAAGAAGAGGGATAAACTAATGTGGATGACTTGAAGCAATTAAACTTGGAGACTGAAGAAGACCCAAGACCAGTGTTTGTAAGTGCTCTCCTCGGTCAAAAAGAGGAATTAGAGTACATCCATTTGCTTCAAGAATACAAAGATGTATTTGCGTGGTCTTTTAAAGAAATGTCGGGGTTGGATCCGAGGGTTGTAGTACATCACCTTGCAGTAAGACAAAATTTCGGCCAAAATTGATTCCTCAAATTGAAATGGAAGTTAACAAACTTATTGAAGTTGGATTCATAAGTGAAGTTAAGTACCCAACTTGGATAGCGAATATTGTTCATGTCAAAAAGAAGAATGGACAATTACGAGTCCGTGTTAACTTTCGTGATCTAAATCAAGTATGTCTGAAAGATGATTTTTCGCTCCCAATAATAGAGTTAATGGTGGATGTAACAACCGGGTATAAAGTCTTATCTTTCATGGACAGATTTTATGGATACAACAAAATACGCATGATTCCGAAAGATGAGGAACTTATAGCATTCCGTACCCCCAAATGCATATTTTGTTATAAAGTTATGTTGTTTAGATTAAAAAATTCGGAGGCAACCTACCAACGGGTAATGTAAAAGATCTTCGATGACATGCTGCATAAGAACGTAGAATGCTACGTAGATGATCTTATCATAAAAACAAAGAAACATGACAATCACTTACAAGATTTACGGGATGTTTTCGAAAGACTTCGACGATATCAATTAAAGATGAATCCACTGAAGTGTGCATTTGGTGTTACATCTAGGAAATTTCTTGGCTTCATTATTTGATATAGGAGCATTGAAATAGATCAATCAAAAATTGACGCCATAATCAGCATGCCAGAACCAAGAAATGTGCATGAGTTGAAAAGTCTTCAAGAAAAACTCGCATACATTCAAAGATTAATTTCTAACCTTGCCGGACATTGCCATCCATTCAACAAATTGGTAAAGAAAAATGTACCATTTGAATGGGATGATGTTTGTCGAAGTGCATTTCAAAGCATCAAGCAATATTTATCTCATCCACCAGTACTCATAGCTCCGATCCAAGGGAAACTACTAATTCTTTATGTTGCAGCACAAGAATATTCTCTAGGAGCACTTCTCGTCTAAGTCAATGATGAAGGAAAAGAGAATGCGCTCTACTACTTGAGCCGAACACTGGTAGGCGCTGAAATGAAGTATTCGCCTATTGAGAAAATATGTCTTGCGTTAATTTTCGCGACTAAAAAGATTGATCCATTAAAGTACATAATGTCCAGATCGATTCTTTCCAAAATGATTGGAAAATGGGCGCTACTATTGTCCAAATTTGACATCAAATTCATTCCACAAAAAGCCATCAAAGGACAAATTTTGACATATTTCCTTGCCGACCACCCAGTCCGAGCGGAATGGTAACTATAGGAAGACCTTCCAGATGAAGAAGATCTATTTACGAAAGTCATACCATCATGGAGGCTGTATTTCGATGGGGCAGCCTGAAGTTATAGTGCTAGAGTAGGAGTCATCTTTGTCACTCCCCATGATCTTATTATGTCGTACTCTTTTGCCCTATCAGAGAAATGTTCAAACAACGTGGTGAAATATCAAACCTTTATCATTGGCTTGGAGGCAACATTGGACATGGACATTCATCAGCTGGAAGTCTTTGGAGATTCTAAATGAATAATCAACAAATTTCTGGTCGAGTACGAAGTCTGATAAGTGTGTTTTTACACACTTTTTAAGCACTTTTCGCATTTAATTAGAATTGAATTGGAGTTGTCTTCTACGCATAATTGTGTAATTTGTATGTTTGTAGGCTTGAAACCCGAATTCACGAAGAACGGAGCGAAGATGAGAAGAAAGGGACTAAAGGTGTATAAAATGGTGAAGTTAGGGACCAAATTGTACTAAATCAAAGTTGCGGTTTAGAATTTTTTGCTCGATTTCTTTTTTATTAATTTGGTATTTTCTTATGTTTTTAGCCACTTAGATATGTTTACTTCATAGCTAAGTCTTAGTTTTGCATTATATTTGGTTATTTTATTTTAGATATTTTAGTTATCCTACCTTAGCCTATATATACCTCCTATCACCTCTCACACTCATCTCTCTCTCTCTCCCTCTCTCCTCTCACACGTTTTTTTCTCTTTTCTTTCTCTCCATTTTTCATTTCTTTACTTAGTTAGTTCTTAGTTTATTTTGGGAAGAAATTTTCATAGCAACAATGAGATTTTATCAAAGGATGCTTGGAAACTCATTGGAAGGATCAAAGCTACACTAAAAAGGGTTGTATTTCTATATTTGCATTCCTTCAATTCATTTCCAATATTTGTAATGTATTGTAACATGAATATCCTTGTTGTTTATTATATAATGATAAACTAAGTTATTTTGTTGGAATTTATGGAGTAGTTTAACTTAATGCTTCGTTAATGTCATGATATGTTTGTTAGAATTTTATTATGCATTGATTATCAAAATAATAGTATATCGATCATCATGTTGAAAATTACTTCATTTATAAATGTGGTAATTAGGTATTTATGTGATTGTTGAAAAATGATTACATTTGCTAGACCGAAATGATTGATACCTCAGATTTGCATTAATATATCTTTTACGCGTTTAGGTGATATAGAAATATACACCTACTCTGAGTGACCCGTTGAGCATTTTCACAGATATTCATGCAATTGGTTAACTTTGTATCGATATAGAAATATGCGGTATGAATTGATTAATTAGGGTTAATATGCACTCGAAAGAGGGTATTGGTAAAACAGGAAAATCGGGTCTGACTACTTATTTTGATTATTAGCATTTGCACGTGATCGAATTGACATTAATGAAGTATAGGTTAAGCGAAAACATAAATTCCAACATCTTTTCAAAACCAAAACCTTTTTACTTTTTATCTGTTATTTTATCAGTTTTTAGACTAAATTGTAATTTTTAGGGATTTTAGATTATTTTTAAATCTGTGTGTGTACTTTCGTTAAATTGAGACGGAAAAACTTCAAATTGAATTCCACACTCTCTGAGGGATCGACTTGGACTCTAAAAGTCCACTTTTACTACTTGTTCTCGATCCGTGCGCTTGCGACATAGATTTTAGCGAACAAAGTCTGTAATTCAGATTTGAAACCATATCATCAATATGCATCAATGCTTATGAAACGATTTGATTCGTTAAGAATAAAATTCATACTTAGGAGTGAAAACATGGAAGTTGATGCCTTAGCTAATTTGGTTGCTGTTTTAGACAGGACGGATGAAGATTTTTCTCATTTCATTTCAATTGCTCAAAGATGGGTGCTTCCGCCATTACTACCAAGTGATATGGAAGAAAACAATAGCATCGAAGTAATCAAAGATGAGGAAAAAGAAGATTGGGGACAATCGATAATCGATTTCCTTCAACATCAAAAGCTATCGGACAATCCATGGCGAAAAACCGTGCATCCCGCTTTGTTTTTTATAAGGGAACACTTTATCGACAGTCATTTGACGGAGTTTTTCTTCGATGCTTAAGTAATGATGAAGTAACATGTGTCGTGGAAGAAGCACATTCTGTAATCTGTGGTGCTCATCAGTCCAAACCCAAACTCCGTTTTCGAATAAATAAGATGGGGTACTACTGACCGACTATGGTACAAGACTCCATGGATTATGCAAAGAAATGTGAAGTTTGCCAAGTTCACACAAATTTCATCCATCAATCTTCGGAACCATTACATTCGATAGTAGCTTCATGGTCATTGGATGCATGGGGTCTTGATGTAATTGGACCCATAACTCCAAAGTCTTTAGCTAGACATTCATATATCCTCGCCGAGACTGACTACTTCTCTAAGTGGGCTGAAGCCATACAATTAAAAGAAGTAAAGAAAGAAAAAGTTGTGGATTTCATTCGTATCCAGATCATTTATCAATATGGGGT
Organism: Fraxinus americana; assembly: GCA_035079005.1. NCBI lineage: Eukaryota > Viridiplantae > Streptophyta > Magnoliopsida > Lamiales > Oleaceae > Fraxinus > Fraxinus americana. The sequence goes on along the minus strand of CM068722.1, from coordinate 4,440,652 downwards.
CCCACGATACATCATTATTGAAAATGGAAAGCCCTTCTGCAATAGCCATATAAACAATTTATGTGTAAAATTTAGATTTAAACAATACAACTCATCCATGTACAATGCAGCATCTAATGGTTTAATAGAGACATTCAACAAAACTCTTTGCAGTTTACTAAAAAAAGTTATCTCCAAATCTAAAAGAAATTGGCATGAAAGAATTTGTGAAGTCTTATGGGCTTATCGGACTCTAACACAAGCTACTCCTTACGCATTAGTGTATGGAGTGGAAGCTGTACTTCCATTGGAGTGTCAGATCCTATCATTTTGAATTGCCATCCAAAAAGGTTTGACAACAGAGGAAAATGTCCGTCTTCGATTGGAGGAGCTAGAAGCTTTGGATGAGAAGATATTAGAGGCACAAATGCACCTGGAATATTATCAAGCTCGGATGGCAAGACCCTTCAAAAAGAAGGTACGACCAAAATCATTTCAAGTTGGAGATTTGGTATTTTCCATTCGCAGACCAATCATAATTACAAGAAAAATAGGGGGCAAGTTCCAACCTAAATGGAATGGTCCATTTGTTATGACTCATACATTCACAAACGGAGCATACAAAATCGTCGACAAAAATGGACTACAAATCAAACCTATCAACGGAAAATTTCTAAAGCTTTTTTTTATGCTTGAAGTGCTTTATTGTAATAAAATGTAGTACTCCTGGCCCCGCAAGATGATAAACTACGAACAACCCCCAAATAAATAAATAAATAATGTATTGTTGTAATGAACTACGTTCGACTTGATCCCGTTTGGGTACGTAGGCAGCTTGAATAAATTATAAATTCAAATTCAGTGTCAACTAATAAATTCATTCAATTCATTTACCATTTTCTACAGTAAAAAAAAAATAAAAGAAGCAAGAAAAAGAAATAGTTCATCGTAAAAAGAAAAAGAACGATGACAAATTAAAATTTATACAATGTGGTTTTAAAGAAAATCAAAAGGCTCGACTTTATCACTTGACATTGATCACTTGTAGGAAACTATCTTCTCTGGTTAGTGGATGCTGTACTAGAGACATCTCTAGTCTGTAATTCTTCTAATGTGGCCTTTGCAGTTCCAAGAATACTCTTTTGTTCCCGATGGGTTTGAAGTTCATCACAGAGTCTGTCCAGCTCAGAAGTTAGCTGACTAATTTTATCTTCCAATGAAGAACACATGGAATCGTCCACTTCCAGCTGAATATTCAAAATTTTCAATTGCTTAGCCTTTTCTTCGGTGGTTGGACACTCTAAGTGTTGCTTTCTTTCGGATAAATAAGTGTCAACTTCTTTAAGAAACACATCCATGCGTTTCATCAAAGGTGCTGGATCTACGTGGAATGAGCTAGTAATCACATTTTGAAGAATTGCATTATTTTCGTTCCACCAAGATCGGATGTTGGAAAACTCATGCTTCAGGACGTCCCTAAAACACTTCTAAAGATAATTAGTCATAATTTCTTGCAAAACAGCTTTCAGGTAAGGAAACTCTTAAGTTATCCTAGGCGGGGACCAACCATGGAAAAATAAATTGGAGCTGCCCTACGATTATTTGTTTCTCAAGGCGGAATGTTAACTAAAGCCAATGAAGGTGGAGCAGCTGGAACTTCTTGATTGATCTCTAAAATGTTAGCTTTCACAATCTCAGAATTCACTTCATCTTCATCTTGGAAATCATCTACATTGAACATCGAAATACCTTCATTAACAGAACTCGGGTATTTGCAAGGTGGGCCGTGAAAATCGTGAGTACCATCTATTCCTTGAAGTGCACCGATTCTCTCGTCATTCTAGCTAGTCTGATCTTGCAAAGAGTTTGGATTCATAGAGAAATTCAATCCTTTAGGAATGCTTGGAAAATCTACAAAAAATAGAGATATAAAAGAAAAGAGAAGAAAGGATAAAAAAAACTACCCGCGTTCCGTGTTATAGACGACATATCTAAAAATTCGCCATTTGATGGTGTATTTTGGAGACTAATGTTAATGTGAGAAACTTCCCCGTCACCTTTTGAAGGATTTAGGACAGCTTGAAGGGGCATTGGTTTTACCAACCGTTTAATCTTATTTATTCGGGAAAGAGGAGCCTGAAATTGAAGTTCGTTATATAAGTCCAAATACAGGTATTATGTTAAAATAAAAAAATTAAATTAATAATAATAACATACTTGATCTCTAGAGATTTCATCTTCCTGAGTTAGAGTCTTTCCAGGTGCGTGAGATGTTTGATCTCCAGGACTACTGTGGTCTGGAATCGAAACTACTTTAGGCATCTTATCAACAAGCTCAGAGGTAGAAGCAAACTTTGTTGAAGGGATTTTAATTTTTATCTTCTTAATACCTCTTTCATTTCGAATATCCAGTTTCCTCTCTTGAGAAATTTCTTCAAGAATGATATGTGGAGGACTTAACCCTTTGGCTATGATCCTGTTCGGAACCAGATTAAGAACAAAGTCACGGCTCTCACTAGAAGATAAAACATGTGCCTAAACCTTGGTTCAACTTTTCGATGTGTATCCTTCACATACTCTGGAATATGAAATGTAGATCCACTCATCGTTTGAGTCAAAGACAATCAGACGCGATACATATCGTCTGCACTGAGAGCAATATCCAACTTTCTTAGTGAACTGAGAAGTTTTTGTCTAAAGTCAAGTTGTCTCGCAAACCTGTGAGAATTATATGCCTCAAGAATGAAAGGGAAGTTTCCTCGACGATAAGAAACAAATCCAGATCGAACACTCATCATAAATTCTGAGGTATCTACAGACCTTGGTTGGTCATCCACTCGTACATCGGGATGGGACAATGAGGGAAATAGATTCCACCAAAAGTCATTGGCATCCATCATTCCACAAATAAGGTCCCAACAATCAACAATATTTTTCTCCCAAGATTGGAAAGCATTTAAGGTGCCATCGTATCTTCGGATTATAGGACGAGTATAACTCTTGTTTATATGAACATAAATATTTCGGACAAAATAAGTTGAAGTCCAAGCGTAAAGAAAATGTCCAGGAAATGAATGTGAAATCGAGCCAAGGTCCGGGTTTGACTGAAAGTTTGATGTCCGTGTAAGTCCTCTATAAATATTCGATAATATGGGAGGAACTAGGTTGTAAGTACACCCACCTGCCATTTTAGAAGACACTTTAAACGTCCTAACTCTTATACACTCATCCTCAGATAGAAGAACGAAACAACAAAGCCACAGAGAGAAATAAACTTCTATTTCTAATTCTTATTTTTCTTCTATAGACAAAGATACTGACAAATCGCTCTATCCGATCCCTACGAAAAATATCTCTCGGCTTGTCTACAACCATGGGCCTCCGTATTTCCTTTGAAAGTATTTGATGATGCATCTTGAATGGATTTAGACTTATAACATTCTTATAATTTTTGTGTTGTCGAGGATTCAGGGCACAACCATTCTTGCGAAACCAACAATTAATCGAATTGCAGGCTGCAACTCGCCTGCATGAAGCTAGAATCGCTAGTAATCTCCGGTCTCTTTGGCACGGGGTAGAGCAGTTTGGTAGCTTGCAAGGCTCATAACCTTGAGGTCACGGGTTCAAGGCGCTTTCCAGAGGTGGAATCTTCTAGTTATTCCTATTTGACCCGAAACCGATCGATCTAGTCACATTCATTCACATCCACAATCAGTGCGAAAACATTAAAGAAGTACATATAGGACTTGGAATGTTGATCTTACAGCTCTGAAAGGCTTGGGACTACTTCCTCATAGTATTGACCCCCAATCGAAAGTTCACTTATCTTGCGGATGTCCCAAAGAGAAATGTCAATTTCACCAAAGGTGGTAACAAAAGTGTTGGTCTCTGGACACCAAACCTCACGAATAGCTCTGTAGATAGAATTTGGGCGATGATAATCCCCCGTAGCAGAGTTGACCGCAGAAGCTAACTGGCGAAGATTCCTTTGAGCAGAAGTTTCTAGACCCATGAAGATCATTCCCAAAACTTTGGAATAAAAGAAATTTCACCACGACTGACAAGCTCACTTTTCCATCTTCTTTCTTTCTTATCAATCATCTCACAAATTACGGCCGTTGGGATGCATTCTATGTTTTGGAAATTGATAAGTGCAGTTTCTACCCTTAGTTGAGGTCCTAAATGATTATATTTTATTGTTTTTTGAATAAAATACTACTCAACTTGTGTTATATTTCATTTTGTAAGTAAAACTCAATGCTTGATAAAGAATTGGAGAAAATATGCAAAGATAGTGGAAAATGGCTCAATTGTATCAAATACAAAGTTTTAGGATGAAAATGCAAATACTCAAAAGTTACATCGAACCTCAAGATGAAGATTCGAGAGTATTAGGCATCAATTAGATGAGAAAAGAAGCCAAATGGATGAAATATAGTCCAATTATTATCAAATATCAACTTCCAGCCGAAAAAGTTATGCTTCCAATTTTCAAGCTCACATTGAGACCCAATTTTGGCATAACACATGTTCGAATTGGAAAAATTATATTTCTACAAGAGTTGTAGCCCTTCGAGTCAGCTTTCCAATTTATTTTGAATCACCTCAATTATATATTGAAAGAGAAAGTTATGACAAACATACTGAGAACTATTCAGATGCCGAAAATTAGCCAAGGCTCGCGCTCTCGCCTGCACGAGAGGCGCGCGCCTCATCCCCTAAAAGCCTTGACTGAGGCTTGACAAATGGCTAAGGTGCGCACCCTAGTTTCTACTAGGCGCGCATCTTAAGCCATAACGAAAAAAAATGGTTTGTTTCCTCATCTTTTTTTGGGGAGTTTCTAGGGTTGATGTATAAAGATATTTTTCGGGGTTTTGAAAGGAGGGCCATATTTTGAAGAAAAAAAAAGAAAAAACTTACATTGAAGAAGGAGGAATTCACCATTTGGATCCAATTTCGAAAGCTTGAAGTGAAGATTTCTAGATTTTTTTCATATTCACATGATTTAGGTGATGACTTCCTTTTATTTTTTGTGTAATTTTCATGTTAATATGCTAGGTTAAGTTTTTCATTGGATGAATGATGAACCCTATTGTTTGTTTATTTTAATTCAAGATAATTAGTTTAGTATTTCTTGACTTTTCTTGATTGATTTTGCATTCTCATTGAACTATTTGATTACTTGATCACCAATTAGATAGTAAGTTGCTTATTGTAGTGTAGGAATACTCACAATAAGTCTAGAACGCGGCAAAATTAATACATGGACAATAGGTATTAGGAATAATATCTATGACATGTGCAATCATGTGATTTAACACATGTTTTTCATATGAATTCGGACTAGGAATATGATCGGGTCATGTTAAACATATGTTTAAAAATATCTTGAAAAAGAATATTAAATAAAAGTAGATTATCGATTGTCTTGAATGCATGAATTTACTATATTACGAATTAAAAATTGAATTAAATGGCAATAGGGGGATTCACGATTCCAATACAAACATTTATATATTAGATAACACTTTATTTGCTTTGTTAGTTTAGGATTAGTATAGATTACACACAAATCATATCTTTTGATTTCATTACATTTCGAATTTAATAGTAGTTATTGAACTACAAATTAGACCTTATTTCTCATGGCAACGATACTCTTAACTCACAAATCTTATTACTTGTACAACGATCCCATACGCTTGCGGGTTTAACGCGAATAGGAATGATGAGGCGGAAGACACAAAAAGGGAAGATGACTGCTGGATCTGTTCGACGTGGCAGCTTCTAAATTCTCATGGCATTCACTAATAATGGGCGTATGCAACTCCGACAAAGGCTCTAAGAGCTCAGAAGAAGGATATGTAGTTGGCTTATGGATGCTGAGTTTAAGTTCACCTCGTTGCCAGGCTGGGCATGGTACTTCACATCAGTATCTTTGAAACGAAGTAACTGACTTTTGAGCTTGACGATTTCATGCATATCAGAATACACTCTATTATTAGAGTTTGTCTCAACCATTCTTAAAAAATGGGGGATGAAGAAAGTTAGAGAAAAAAAAAATTAATGGGCAGTAAATCTTTTAAATTCATTTATTGTCTAAATTATGAGCCTCCTAAATATGTAAATAGTCTCAACCCCAAATTGCTTTGGATGGTTGAAGGAGCGGTCATTGGTCCCAAACACAAAGTGCATTGGACGGTCGAAGGAGCAGGTCCTTGGTTCTAAACACAAAGTGTCTTAGACGATCGAAGAAATCGGCCCTTGGTTCCAAACACAAAGTGCCTCAGATGGCGAAAGGTGGGAGCCATTGGTCTTCAATGTGCATGAAAAAAAGAGTTTGCGATTTTGAGCAAATATTTTTCTGAACTCGTAAAGTAATCGCAGCACGAAATTTTACTCTACACCAAAAAAACCTCAAATCTCAAAATTTTTGACTTGTTCCAAAAGTTGAATCCCTGAAAATAAAAATGAAAAATGTTAGTTCCAATCTTATAACAACCATACTTTTAACAAAATGTTACTATTCATGTGAATAGTGTCATACACTATTCATGCAGTTTTCAACCAAAAAAACTGTCACTATTCACGCGAACAGTGTAAGTCAACGTTGTCTTGCAGTTTTCAAAATAAAAAGTGTGAAAAGTGGCAGAAAGAAAAAAAATAGGAGATAGAAAGAAAGAAAGAGAAAAAAAACGTGTGAAAAGTGGCAGAAAAGAGAAAAGAAAGAGAGAGAGAAGAAGAAAAATTTGAAAAGAAGAGAGAAAAGATCTTGTTTTACCTTTTGTTTGCAAGTTTAACATATTGGTCTCTAAATCTCATTATTCGTTCATATAAATATGTAGGTATCGGGTTTCACTTAAACTCAACTTATCATAAAACATAAAAGTTTTTTTAAAAAATAATAACATCAAGTAGTTAGAAAATTGTGTAAAATAAATGAATAATCGAATAAAGGTTACGTAAAAAAATCGAAAATCAAGATTTTTTTATTTATTTATTTCATAATAAATAAATAAATCTTAAGGGGGCATTTGTAGATATAAAATAATAATAAATAAATAAATAAAATAACAAATAATGGGTTGGGTCTATTTAAATAATTAGCCCAATTAAGTTTACTAAATTAAAGCCTATTAAGACCCAAAAATTTTTAAAGGTCCGTCTCACTCTTTCAAAATTCACAATTATTTAATTATAATCAATTCTAAGTAAATTAATTGAGTGGTTACCAATAATTATAAGAGCCGTGATTGGAGTACAGGAACTCCAATCACAGGGCTCTGCCCGGCCACACACAGCAGGTGGGGCCGGGCAATTTTTTTTTTTTTAAATCGCCCCCACATGTGAGAGGCATGTAAGGCCTCGGTAAGGATGAGCCCTGTACTCAGGGCTTATTCCTAATTATAATGCAAGAAGATCGATTGCATAGTTAACTGTTGTGGGCCCATAATTTGTCATGTATAAGTTGTAACCCACTTGAAATAGTGGTGCAACAGCCAACAAGTTTATTGCTGCAAGTATAGGATATGTACTATAAGCTTTTGACGCCAAGAAAAGTCAACATGCATTAAGTGGTAGTAAAAATATAGCGATACTGATCAATTAGTAGATAAAATCAGAAACCAATTAGAAAATCAAATGAATAAGAAAGATGTACGAAAATGCGCATAATTTTTAGTTATGTTGTTGAATTTTCGTTCGTGAGTATAATTCGAAAGCGTTTTTCGATATATATTTTTGTTGGATGACAATAATGGACTTCGCCAATGTTGTCAAAATTTTGGAATTAAATTCCATCGTTTAGGGGTTTATTTAAGCTTTTGCAAATTTTTTAGTATTATTTGAGCTTATCTCCAGAATTAGGATCTCAATATGCTTAAGATTTGTTTTGAGTTTATAAATACGTGTCAATAATGTAAAAACATTACATTCCTTTTTTTTATTAATAATATATTTCAATTTTTCTCATTAATTGATGGATTCCAACATTTTTCACATCACTTCGAGCGAAATTCAAGTAAATATCCGTTCGTGTGTTACGAACAAGACCATTTCATTATTTTATTCAAGTTTTTTGTACCGCGCCGGTCCCTGTTTGACTTTCATTTATTAAAACTCATTTTTTTTCAAACTTATTTTCAACAACACATTATATTGAACTCACAATTTTTATCAACTTTTTAATTACACATTTCATCAATTTTCATCAATTTTTTTTTTTTAGAAAATAATGATTTAAGGGCATATTTTCTCATTAATAATTTTAGCCTCTAGGGTTCAAAATCAAATTTTTAGTAAATTTTGATAAAATTTGATGCAATGTATGGTTGAAAAAATTGTTATCCATCAAATATATGGTTGACATTTATTGTTGACTTTAACTTACATCAGAATGCTTAACATTAGACAAAGTGTTTTAAACATGTACAGAGAGCATTATTCTTGTAACATAATTGTTCATTGCTGCATAAGAATGAAGACATGGACCACATATTTTTGCCAGTGATCTGCCAATTAACCCCTCAACAACACCCCCTTGGTTCTATATAATGCAAAGGCTGATAAGAATAAGAGCACACTAAACTAGAGTTAAATTTTACAGTGTAAAACCAAAAATATGGAGAATCAAGCTTCTGATCATGTAATTGTGTTCATGGATCATGAACAAAATTGCAGTAATGGCCAGTCCCTTGAATCACAGCCAGCAGTTGCTCCCTACACAGTAGCAGAAACCAAGCCACCCCAGCCCCCTACAAGAGTTCAGTCCCTACGCCGTCTGAGTTTCTCAAAACCCAAAGCTCGATTTCTTGAGTTTACACATCCAGTCAACCAGAAAATAATAGCTGAATCCAATGAATTCGAACCCTTGAAAGAAAACGAAAGTTTTCCAAGTGATAGTGATGAGGAAAGTGACGAAAATGATGAGGAATTTGATGAAGGAGAGGGAGGAACTGTGAAGAAAAAACTCCTGAAGAAGAAATTCAAGATCAACTGGAGGATTTTGATTGAGTGGATATTTTTTTGCATCATAACAACTTGTTTGATATGTTCCTTAACAATTTCCTCTCTCAGGAACCAGCTCAAATGTGGGCTTGAGCTATGGAGATGGTGCCTAATGATTCTTGTTATTTTCAGTGGCCGCCTTGTCTCTGGATGGATAATTCGAATCAGTGCTTTCCTCATCGAAAGAAACTTCATGCTTCGCGAAAAGGTTCTTTACTTTGTCTATGGACTCCGCAAGAGCATCCAGAATTGTGTTTGGTTAGGCCTTGTTCTCCTAGCGTGGACAATCATATTCAGTTACAAGCTCCACAAGAAGAACAAATTATTGCAGAAAGTTTTCGAAGCCCTGGTGGCAGGACTCATAGCTGCAACAATTTGGCTCATCAAAATAGTATTAGTGAAGAGTTTGGCCTCTTCGTTTCATGTCACTACATATTTTGATCGCATGAAGGAGAGTGTTTTTCATAACTATGTTCTGGACATACTTCTGGGGCCGCCCATGGATGAGGTGAAATATGAGGAAGAACACCACAAGGATTTGATGGTTTCGAAATCGCTCCCAGCAAAGATGAGGCCAGAATCTCGGGCTTTTTCAAAATCGAAGAGGGTGGGAACAAGGAGGATAGATATTGAGAAGTTGAGGAAGCTGAGCACCCAGAGAACGGCTTCTGCATGGAGTGTAAAGAGGTTGGCAAATTATATCAGGTCATTTGGGTTGTCTACTATTTCTAAAACTGTTGATGAGTTTGGAAGAGCCAAGGCCGAGAATATTACTAGTGAATTGGAGGCAAGGTACTGTGCTAATAAGATCTTCAAGAATGTAGCCAAACCAGGTGCCAAGTAAGTGTCTCTCTCTCACTCGCTATCTTTTTCTTCTGTGTTAATGATAAATATTATTATTGATTTGTCATATTGATCAAGTAAGGCCGAGAATTTTTACATATGCATGTAGAACTGATCAATTTTCCCTTGTCAAAGTAACTAAGAATTGGACTATGAATAGGCTCGAGTTGCTTATTAGAGTCCCTGATCAAACTAGAAGTTGGCAAAGGAGCTGTCACCCTATGTTATTACGGTGAATTCCTACCAGAGCTTTTATGAAAGCCTTTCATATGCTACTGTAGATGGAACCAACTATTACAACTTTTTCCCTTTCACATGTCCAAATCCATAATAGGAATTAGGATACCTGCCCTAGGGCACATTTCCAAGTGGTAAAAGGGGAGTGAAAAAAATCTAGCATTGCTTGAGGCTGTCGCGTCAAGGGTTCGAATCCTGAAATATGGATTTGGCCATTGAATTAGTGCAAGTGTACAAGCAGCCTTCCACCCAATACCATTGGAGGCATAACCTGTGATTTACCTTCTTTCATCAGGGCAAGGCAGGACAGGTAGGGGCCGTCAAGGAAGCGGCTCAACTTTTTTTAGGAATTAGGATACTTGGTATTAAGATTCCACAAATGGAGTACATTATTTCATATTGTTAGTGGAAAATTCACTTTGCTCCTTAGTGGCACAAATCCTTTTGTTTAGCACGCGGATATAAACTAGTCGCAGTGGGTGTGATTGAGTCTGCAACGAAGAATACGTCTGGCCTATTAATGACCACACGTGTTGGTTAATCTTTTCCCAATTTGTTATGTAACCTGTCACAGTCATGATTAGACTGCGTGACGCTGAAATATCACCACATGTTTAATTAGGACTACCGCAGGAGGAAGACCTCAGATAGTGCAGGTCAACATCAGATGCCAACTTCTGCACATAAACTATAATTTGATGATGAATTTGAGCTGAAAATTGTTACTTTTTATATAGGATAACAACCCTTTCAATTTTAAGGTCCTCTTGTTCCATATGGTGGCGTTCTGTTTGTCTTTGTGTCCCACATTTCTCATAATCAGGCTAGTCTATTATTCAATAACCAATGCTAGTGGAGGCTGCATATATGATATAAAGCTGCTAGCCGTTGACATAGTAAAATTTGGCCCACACACTACCTTTATAGTTAGAGACACATTGGATTCATTTATGGGTTCTAGCTAGATCGTAAAGTAAGCTAAACATGTTGTTCTGATGACGATATTTAGCCTTATTGGAATCTCGATTTTGAGTTATGGTAGCAAAAAGAAAAAAAAATGGTAATGCCCATTTAGAGATAGACAAGTGGAGAATGTGTAGATACAATATTTGAGACTCGTTCAATTAAATTCTCAAGTCTAGAGAAAATATACAGTGCGTGAAGATTCAAGAATTGAACTCGTAATTGTACTTTTTATTTAAATCCTAAATGCACCTCTTTAGTGTACTTCACTGAAGTTCTATGTTAAACACAGAACACGAATTTTACCCTTTTTTGAAGTTTAAAAGTTTTTAAGACTTGTAATGATGACTACAACTGTTATCTAAATGAGTGTCACGGTCGTGAACTTGTTGAACTTTCATTGATCTGGCAATTCCTTTTCTATTTAGCCTCTAAATATTTTGAATGTAAATTTCACCTTCTTTTCACTTGATTAGGTACATTGAAGAAGAAGATCTGATGAGGTTCTTGAAAAGAGTTGAAATCCACACTATATTGCCACTTTTTGAAGGTGCATTGGAGACAGGCAAGATCACTAAGTCTGCTTTCAGAAACTGGGTGGCAAGTCTTTCTATTTCCCACTTTCTTTCATTATAATTAACTCCTTATATCAACCATATTTTCTTGAACAGATTAAAATTAATTATGTGTTAATTATAAGTACTTCAGGTTCGTGCTTATCATGAACGAAAATCTCTTGCGTGTTCCCTGAATGACACAAAGACAGCAGTTCAACAGCTTCACAAACTAGCAAGTGCAGTTGTAAGTGTGATTATTGTGGTGGTATTCGTTTTGGAAATGGGTTTGGCCTCAACAAAAGTAGTAGCTTTCATTATAACACAACTACTACTTCTGGGATTTACTTTCCAAAACATGTGCAAGACTATTTTCGAGTCAATTGTCTTCGTCTTCGTCATGCATCCATTCGACATCGGAGATCGCTGTGTCATTGATGGTGTTCAGGTAACACTTCTCCTAATTAATTTATTGTTTCACCTCGTGGGGTCAAAGTGGGTTGAGCTGTCTAGTAGAGGGGTGGCCCATCGTGGGAAAAGACTGACACATCAGGCTCATAATGTGAGCGCAGGGCCCTCGTGGCCATGTCCAGGCCTCGTCTTTCAATAGACGGTCAGCCCGCCTTGAAAAAATGGGTTGCACAGGTCTTTGGATGGGCAGTGCCAACTTGACTCGACTGCACTGCATCCCTAGTTTCACCTTCATCATGTAAAGGGATTTTTTCTAAGTCGTGATTGGCATGACAGGAAAAATAATAAAGCAAGCCTGCTTGATACGTTGGATTTTACATGATCAAAGAGAAGAAGAACATGTTAAAATTTGACAGATAATTCTTTTGTGTCCTGTCAAGTACGTAAAAAGTATACAAGTCAATCATAAAATCAGTTGTGTCAAGTGCGACTAACATTGATAGAAATCATCTCATATGGATGTGTACTATTGATATGCAGCTGATTGTGGAAGAGATGAATATACTGACAACCGTATTCCTTCGATATGACAATGAGAAAATCTACTACCCTAATGCTATTCTGATTACAAAACCAATCAGCAACTTCTATAGAAGCCCGGAAATGTGCGATGCAATTGATTTCACCATCGATCTCTCCACATCGATGGAGACAATTATTGCACTCAAGAAAGCCATACAAATGTAAGATTCTCAAACTGAGTTGATGAATTCGTCGTTTTTGGTGATGGATAAAGTTCGATTGATTGAATTGATCATATGATGCAGGTACATTGAGAGCAAGCCTAACTACTGGAACCCTAAACATTCAGTGGTAGTGAAGGCAATTGAGAATGTGGATAAAATGAAAATGGCTGTTTCTGTTCAACACACCATTAACCATCAGAATTACGGTGATAGAAATGCCCGTATAACAGAGCTTCTCCTCGAGTTGAAGAAGATTTTCGAAAGTCTCAACATTAACTATCATCTTCTCCCTCAAGAGGTTCACCTTACACAATTCAACACGAACAATTCGAGGATGCCATTGCATTCATGAGCCACATGTTTGCCACTGTACGAGATTAGACATTATAATGACTTATTGTTTTTCTTGTACCGCTTGAGAAAATATATTTTCAACCAATAAAAGTTCAACAATAAAATTAAGTTAGTTAAACTGTTCTTAATTTCATTTAAGTTACTCTGAGTTGTAGAATTTGATCTTGTCGACTGAGATATAAATGATTCCATCAGATGAGGATCAGGAAAGGAAACAAGGACTAAAAAGAATTTTCATAATTATGGTATAGACTGTAATAAACTAATGATCAAGGAAAAAACAGCATATCAGAATGAAATCTCTGTCTGAATTCATTGTAACTTAAAAATCCTAGAGTCGGATAATTTTTGGCTTAGTCGTTTTAGCGTTATGCTGGTGAATTCACTGTGCCGAGTCTCCATTCTGCAAGCCCTGATGCAAAAAATGGAACACGGTTCCATGTCCGTGGAGTTCGAGCTTTCCATTACATAGTATCAGAGGTATTGAGTTTGTATTCTCTCCCGGTTAGTTTCCCACCAGAGCTTCGCATGCACTTCGCCAAATCTTTCACGGCTGCATCAAATAAGCACATTCATGGACAAGGGTTAGAAGCAAAAAACTTTCATCGAGTTCATTTGTGAAATTTTTACAGGAATGCAGAAGTTAATTACCTAAATCTGACACGCCGGAGCTCCCTAGATCCATCAGCCAGTTGTCTAATGGTAATAAATACCCCAGGTTCATCCTGTTCTATCCATTCTGATTCAATGTCACTTGCATTGCTTATAGAAACTGAAGCCTCGTCTCGGGAGGAAGTAGTTGTTCTTGATGCATCCATAGACGACATTTCACCCTTTGGGCCACCAGCCGTGTAAGCACTCGATCCAGGATTGTAATGTTGATTAGCCGCAACTTGAAGATGGTCAGGAGGTTTGTACCTTGGAGTTGGAGTCCATTCTCTGTTGAATGATGGAGTCATCCGAGGACTTTCCATGGCAGAACCGAGCTTTGAGTAAGTAGAATCTCTCTGAGCAATAGAAGTCGAGAGTTTTGATTAGTTTACATACAGATATGTACAACAAATTAAGCCTCGTTCTCAATTAAAAAAAGCAATGCAAGAATGTAAATGTAATTTACTCCGTCCTCAGATCTTCCGGGAGTGTTGAGAGCTTGCTGGTTAAATCTCTGAACATTGTAGAGCTCCATTATTCTATCATAATTCTCACCCCACCATCTCTGAGCTTGCCATTTATTGAACATCTCCCGGCTTCACATTTGAAATTGACATTAGCATGATATTGAATCAAACTTAATATGGATCCCAAGACAAATTATCAATATATATAGAACAATTCAGATACTGATATGACGATGAGAACTTATCAAGGACGATATGCTTTCCATAGTTACCTAAAGCGTATCCGTTTAAGGTCGTTCCCACCACGAGGGAGAGACGCAAAAGTAATTTGAACACCAGGCTCCACCTGTGCCATCCACTCTTTTGGTTCATCTTCATCTTGTACCAGCAATAAACCAGACTTGGCCGAAATAGGTTCTAGCTGACCAGGTCTCGAGTCCGGTCGAGCAGCATGATGTCCAATGCTCGTAAAGTCCCAAGCTGGAGTAGAACTTGAACTTCCTGGCTGCACAAGAGGGTATGGAACACCCTCAGAAATAGTGTCGAATTCAGGATATGATCTATGTGCTTTCTTGTAACTGCCATCTCCAGTCCCAGGCTTACATTGTAAAGCTCCTGAAACCTTCAATGCCATATCCTTGATCTGCTCCACAATGGGAAGACAATGAGAACATGCAACCATCCTTTAAAGTAGCAAAATTATACATAAATGTTTGAGCATGTTTTATATGAAGAACACGAATAGACCGTACAATGGACAAAAATTATTTTTTTCTTAATACCATCAAATACTGTAACATCTAACTTAGCAAACAAGTCATATATGCATAATATCGAAAAGGATCGATCTTGTAGTTCCTAATAGAATACGCACAAGTATGTCGATAAGGATTAGGACTATAGATTTCCTTTTCTACTTGTAGAAATTTGTGTGCGCGCATGCTCGTTGAGATAAAAAATGTCTATACTAGCAAGTGTCTGTATCTAACTTCCACAGTTCGATGGATTATTAAAAATTATACGGGAGTGGAAAATTTATGCATCATGTCCATCTTTTCTTTGCATCATATGTAATCATATACAAAAATGAGTAACTAATGATGTAGGAAAAAATTAAAAATCAACACGTTGAACCACTCGATCTAAAAGTTCGAGCTTTTAAATATGATCAAATGTATATCATTACTTCAACACGTCCCCCTGTAGGGAGGATTTATTTTTTCCAATCAAAGCTTAACATATGCACAATTAATTAAAAGGGTGGAGATGACGAGACTTGAACTCAGGACATTTGAATATTCTAATATCATGTTGAATCACTTTATCTAAAAGACAAATGTACATATTTGAATATTATCATCGATGCAACATGTTGGGACCAAGATTTTGACACATGATCCAAGATGTAGCATGACTATGTCTCCCCCACAGTTTTAAGTCCTTGTCTTTGCTAACAGTGTCCCAACTTAGAAGTTCCATTGGTTTTGCAACCATACCTTCTTTACATGTGGTCCTCTCCTCCCCATGAGCAAAAAAATTCATATTTAGGTCCCAAACAATTCTTTAGGGTGCGTTTGATTTCGTAAGAAAGAGGATAGAAAGAAAATGACAGATGATAATTCTTCATTTTCCATTGTTTTGTGAAAGAAGAGAGGCTCAAATTGATTGAAGAATATTTTCCATTGCTTGGGGAATGTACATCATCATAAATGACACATAAAATTTGCGAGAAATGAAATGTCGACTATTCGATAGATGGAACTCATTATAATTTCTTGTTCCAATATGGGACGTAAACAAAAACAAGGATAATTTGTATGTTGGTATTGGGAAAATAGGAGGGAATGTGCTTTTCCATCCCAAAACAAAGGGGAAATTCAAGTTACTTCTACCATGAAAAAGACCATTTCACCCATTTTTTAATCCCAGTCGACACAAAAGCCTAATGCAAAAACCACCTAGTCCAACCAAACAGTAAAAATAAGAATAACATTTACATGGGGCCCACAAAAGGAAACTAAAAATTGGACCCCACCATTGGAGATGGGAAAAGCAACACTAGTATTGATTAGAATAGATACTTTTATTTGTCTTCACGAAGAAGAAAAAAGAAACTGACAGAGAAAGAAAAGAAGCAAAGCAGAAATCCTATACTATCCTATGCATGTATAGATACAGCTGTACGTACGTATAGGTTTTCCAGGGGGTGGGGTAGCGTAGGGGGGTTAGATTTAGAACCTGTGTAGTCAGGCTTTTGACGGCGGGAGTCCCACGCGAGCCTTCATCTTCTCCTTCTTCGTTTCTTTGCTTTGAGCACGTAATACATGTCAACATCTTTATCACCTTCTTCTTCGACTGCTGCTACTTCTTTCTTTTTCTTTTTATCTTCTTCTGTGTACGGTGTACCTGCAAGAAAAAAAAATTTACTATCAAGATTCTTTAATATAATTTTAAACTCAGCAATCTGGGATAAGAATGAGAAACACAGTAGCTGTAGAAATGAATGAATGCAGAGAGTGTCGAGTTTTGAAAGCGGTTTATGAATGCAAATTCAGACAAAAAATGAAAGAGAAAATCCGTACTGTCTCTGTTCATAACAACTGATGATAGTGACTTACCTAATATTCCTCTCGACGCCTTCTTCAACTCATTTCTCTTTATTTATTTCTTCACAACCTTAGCATAAAAAAACTGAAGAACTTTATGCATAATCAATGAGTAAGAAAAAAAAAGTGATTACACACACGTGTTGATAGATATTTTCAACGAAAATAAGTGATTTTACCTCAATTTCAAAACCCCTTCAAGAATTACTCCAAACCCTTTTCAAGAACTGCTGCAAATGCCACTGATTTCTGGGATATTTTCAAATTCTTTGAATCTTCAAGAAATGTATAAATGATCGGGAAACATGCCCAGAAATGATCAAGTCGAATATCTATAAGCAGTGAAAATCTATGACTTGGGTGTAGCTGGAATGCCAGAAGTGAAATTTTTGTGGACAGAATATTCTACGTTGGCGAGGCTCCGGCGACGATCTGGGTTTTTTTCCGTTATTGAGGAGATTCAAAATGGAAATTTTCGAAATGTCAGCTGCGGGCTTCACGTTATAATTTATAAAGAAACGCCATGTCCACAGGTGGGGTGGGGTGTGAAAACTGCGTGTATATGGAAATATAGAGGCATAACGCCGTCAGATCTCTCGTCGTTATCTAACGGAAATTATACTATAGTGTACTGTATTACCTAAAAGAGTTGTACACTATGCTATAGAAGTCGTGCTAAATGCATCATTAGTTGCACCGTATGCTTACAAAATCTTGGTCTTAAGGACATGAGGGACCCAGCAATCCAGTGATGGAATGCGTATTGTGATACGACACGTGGCATGACATTTTTTGGATGGAGTATGAGGGTGATCTCAAACGAACCATGAACAATCAAATCATATTCTTTAGTGTAATACCACATTTTCACTAGTAACACCATTCTCAAACTTTGATGGGTGTCGATTGTCACAAGATATCTCTCTCTACATCTTAATTTGTATCCATTTTTGATGATATCATGCATGGATCAAATGGCAAATTCTTCAGGAAAAATTGTGTCTTCCGCAATGGAATCTAATAAGTGAGATTTCGAGTAAATATTTATATAATCTTCTTCCGTCCGTAGAAGTGACTCATCAAAATAATGAGTCATCATTGATATCGACAACTAACAATTGTTGTCAGATATGTATATATACGTGTATATGCTTTATGTAGATACGTATTTACAAATGTTGTAAAATTGACGAAATTCATTAGAGACTAAGTAATAAAATATTAGGAAATTATTGTTAGTCTCTCTATCCTTTCAATTAATATCATGTTGGGTCTTCAATTTTTAAAAGTGATTTTCTAAGTTTTCATGTAATAGAAATAGTTGCATGCGACATCTCGTGACCTAAAACTAGACGACAAAATCGTTAGACCACTTAACGTCAAGCTTTAAATAACGTCAAAATCACGTGCAATTTTATTTCATTGGAATTATCATTTACACCATGTTTGATATTCATTCTTCTAAAAATACATTTTTCTCTATCTTATTTTCAACCACATATTTTTCAATAAAAATGATATTACACGTAAATCCAAAACTTCTTTATTTTTTAACAACATATTTTTCATCAAATCATTATTTAAAATGCATTCTTGGGAGAATAGTGTGCATCAAACATGGTGTTAATGTCATATGCATGTCACATTGGGTAGCGTTTTAGTACCAGTAATGTTAATAACATTAATCTTTGCTGAAAAATAGACTTTCGGTGGATTTATATTAAAAAGTTAATAAGTTTTTTTAAAACTTTATCAACAATTTTAACTAAATCATACTAAGCTCTGTTTGATAAGGATTAAAATCTAAATTTTAATTTAAGTCAAAATAATAAATAATTTTAACCCATAAATTTTAATCCCCTATTATATTAATTTTTATCAAAATTTGATTTTAATTTTCAAGAAATAGGGGTTAAGTTTAGTTTTAACGGAAAAAAAGAAAAAAAAGAAAAATGGAGTGGTTAAAATTACTACAAGAATTGTCCAATCAAATATGAATTTGGTTGACCGTTGACCTCACTATTAGTGAATTGAAGTACACAAAAAATCCTAATTGGAATGTAGCAAAGATCTTTCAATCTCTGTCTAAAGTAAGATTCTAATTCTAACCCTAGTTTCCAACGTCTATTTTTGTCTCATCTAATATTTAAACGTGCACAAGCTCAACAAATGTTTTAACTGAGTACCGGCTGTGACCGTTCACTGCTTACAAATTCTTGGGCAGAGATCCTCCAATTTTCACCCTCAGGTGTTACCTGCACTTGTCGGTTGTCAGCCGGGGGGATGCCGTGTGTGTGAAAAAAATTGCACAGTTGGTTCTTAACATATTGCCTTAGTAGCAAGTTAGTCCTTAACATTTACGAAGGAGAGAGATTGGTTAACTTTCATTATAATTATACTATCGATCTTTATGGACATACCTATATCATTCAAATATTTGTTAAATTGTCATGTAATTCTTATAACAATTTGTATGACTTTGCAGGGGCTATGTATCGATTTAACAGAGATTGAAATAGTTTTTGCATTTAAAAGTTGATTGCGTAACTATGGCGTGATATTGGAGATTAGTTTGCTCATTTCAAAGGTTAGTATCAAACTTGCTCGTGCAGTAACAAATCGATTAACAATAGTGCGTTTATACATGTTACGCCTTTGAAGTCGATTTCAACAATATTTTGATACATTCATTTGCACTTGTACAAAATACATGTTTATCATCTCTCCTCGGGAAACAAGTGAGTTGTATCTTTGCAAAATTGTGCTCAATTTCATATGTGGCAATTCTGCCACGATCTCTTCATTAGTTGGGGAAAGAATCCGCACGAATCAAGTTTTTTGAGGAACATAGAGAACTTAATTTGGTTAGATAATGTGTGCTTTCTTCTTTTTCTTGATACATTTGACGGGTCAATTTAAAAAAAGAAAAGGACTTATCTTTGAGTTCCTTTAGTCAACAAATAAACATATGACGTGCCTCTTGCTAGCCGACTCAAATATGCTAGCAATAGGAACGGATGGACGGGGGTGGGGGGCCCTTCCCCAACTAATTTTTTTTCAGTTAGAAAAAAAAATTATGTTAAAAAAAAGTATGTGTAATTTTTTATTTTTTTTTACGTATTAGCTCGACGTGTAATCTGATCCTGGATCCGTCCTTGACTAGCATTATAATGCATTTGTGCCAAAGAGGAATTAGATTTGAGTAGCTTTTAATTTGTATGATCTGTCCCTAGCTTTATTCCTTTGGAGGCTAACCACTCTTTAAGCAAAGAAAAATGCTTGGAATAACGAGACAACTACACAAAATCCCCATACTCGTGCAAGTAAATTTTGTCTCTGTATTTCTCTCTTAAACAAAAGGGTTTTTAACACGTGGCAACCCACAAGAGCCTCAGCTTTTTCTCTTAACATTTTCTTAACCAAGAAAAGCATATGTAGTCAGAAAAATACAAAATGAAAATTGCATTGTTGGTCCTCAATCTATTGCATTAACAGAAAGTTGGTTCATTTCCAACGAAAATCGTCTCACGTCGTTCATGAAAGCATATCTTACTTCAATTTGGAAAGCGCCAAAATCTAGCTTTAAATTAGATGTTCGAGGGTTATACAATAAATTTGAACACGTGTGATCATTGGCGACTGATAGTGTGACGAAAATAAAAATTTGAGGACAAACTTAAATCTTTTTAAAGATGAAGACTAACTTATTATTTGCTCAATAGGTGGGATGGAAGTTAAAATGAACGTGGAGAACTTTTGCAATGGTGATATGCTTTTCTTTCTTGATCTGCTGTGTATGCAGCAGATTTGTTAAGTGGGCGTGGCCAATAATTTTAAGATGCAGAAAATTAATGTTGTATTATGGTACAAGGGCAAGAACAACTGCATGGGACCATGATGCTGTCTTGACTAGACGGAACAACTTTAATTCAAAGTAGATGGGTTAATAATTCTTATTTTTTTATCGGGAATTATACGCGTACATACTTTTATAAGTATAACGACATGTAGAATCCAACATTGATATATGATACGTCACCTCTCAAATTAGTCTATTATTAAATAGTTCAAACTTAGTTGTATATGAATTTCATGATCATTTTATAATTATTCGGTTTATTAAGTGGTAATATCCATCACATACGCCTTTCCATTTTTAGGAGTCGGATTTTATACCCTCCCTCATTTGAAACTCAATGCTTACATTTTTCATTATAATGAATTGGTACGATATATGTCCAACTAGCCTATCATTTAGATGGATTTTTAAAAAGAAGATAGCGTACAAAAGCACCTCATAATTCTTTCACTTAGAACCCGTTTGACATGATTTTTAAAAAGTAAAACAGTTGTTTTTGAACATATTTATATATTTTTTAAAAACCCTTTTGATTAAAAGAATTTTTAACGGAAGCTAACATAAGATAACTTCCTCAGAAAACGGAAGCTCTTCTACAAGAAAAGCAAAAGCAGAAATTCTGTAATATGAACCCTTATAAGCTAATAATAAGTTACCCCACCCCACCTAGTACCCAGACAGGCAAGACCCACAAAATCAATATATATAAATGAACTCAAAGTTTGAATGGAAGCATATGTTTTGTCCAGATTAGACTTCCCTTTAACGTTTGGAATGTTCACAAGTGTAAGCAAATACAACATGAAGAAGAAATGAAAAGTGATTGAAAAAGCCATTTAGTGATCATCAATCTGTAAAGTACTCTCAATCTCAATTCCCAACTCTTTTCCCTCTTCCCAAGTTTGATTACTTTGAATATATGCTCTCTTTTTTTTCCAGTTTCTTTGTAAGTAAGTTCAAAATTCTGATTTGTATTTTTTGTGTTAAAAGAAGAGATGAGAAGATGTTTATAACATGTACTTTTGTGTTTAGAGTTATTTTATTAGGTTTAGAATATGGAATGCTCTTTATGTTGCCTTGTACCTTTTCTGGTGTTTCAATTGGATTCTTTTGTCCATTTTAAAGTTGTATGTTATCCTCTTCCCATTTTCGAATATCGAAGAATTTGTTGTCCTTGGTACATGTCATGTCCACTCTACATGACATACTTATGTCCTTTTCGGTAACGATTAAAATTTTAATTTAAGTCGAAATCAATAATTAATTTTAACTTTACATTTTATAGGATCTACAACTTTTTCAATCACATATTTCATTAATTTTTATCGAAATCTGATTTTAATATATTCCAAACAGGGGCTTAGTATTGGAGCATGTGTACGATACATTTTGGATTCATGATTACTTTTAAAACCGTTCTTTGAGATCGAAAAATCCAATCCCTTCTTGGGGATTAAGTAATTGTTTGGCCCCCATTATGATGAGATTTTAGAAATAATGTATTTTGGAATGGTAATTTTTGGGAGAATGTGTGGTTATAAAAGAAGAAAAAGTTTTTTTTATTTACTTATAATATTATTTTATTGAAGGATATGTGGTTGAAAAGGAGATATAACATTATATTAAAAATTTAATGAGGGGCCAAACAAAGGCTAAAATCGGATTTTTAATAGATTTTAATAAAAGTTTTTGAAATATATTATTGAAAAATTGTGAGTCTATAAAATATATGATTAAAATTAATTGTTAACTTTGATTTTGATAAAAATCTAGATTTTAATTTCTATCAAACAAATGCCAAGTATATGTTGGCCTGATCAAAAAACGTATAAGAGCCTTAATATTATAGAAGTGTCATTGAATAACACTTCCCAAGAAGATTATCTGCAAAAAAAATAGCGATTAAACTATTTTTTAACAAGTATCTCCCACAATATTTGAAACAAGAACCAAGTCTAATTGCAAATGGAAGTTTAATTAGAAATGAAGGGTCTAAAAACCTTAAAATTTTGGGAGCCCAGCCTACTTAAGGCTAATCTTAAACCCTGCCTTGAGGGTTCGTGTTATTCAAGACTTTGAAATTTTGTAGTTCTAATTTAACAAACATATTGATTCACGATATACACGTACATGCATCACAATCGAAGATAGAACTTTCCATTTAGTTTTTAAGGTAATATTTATTTGCCCAAATTTTAATGTTTTGGAGGACACTCTTGAGTACGTTCGTGGAGATTGTGACAAATCTTTAAATTTTTCGAATTCAGAATACAATAATTTACAAAATCTCGTTCAAGTAGTGGGTCTAATCGTGATAAGAAGACAGAGAAATTTTGCAGTCGACGTATGATGATAAATAGTATGATTAGGATGAATTGATCACGAGAAATTTAATATCTATTTTTAATTCTATGATTCTTTAGAAACATACTCTTTAGAAAATAAGGGAAAATGACATAAAATCAGGGGTTTACTTTGACCTTTTTAAAAATCAGGTATAACTTTTAAAAAATCAGGTTTAAAGTTTATTTTTGCAAAAATCATGTGTTATATTAAAACCCTAATTTATCAATCCCCTCCCCTTCCTCATTTCCCCCAAACCCATTCTCTCTCTACCTCTCCTCCCTCTCTTTGATCTCCTCTCTCGTGTCGCCGTCACTACCCTATTACCAGCCTCGACCGGCGATTGTCACAAAGCAAGGTATCGCTGTTGCTGGCACCGTCGATAAAGCAAGGTGCTGCTGTTGCAGATGCGATTCGTCGCCTCCTCCATTCTCTCTCTCTACAGAAACCCATCCCCTCCGGCCAGAAGGAGCGTGAATCGTCGTCGGGGTTTTTGATGGATGATATGGACGAGGATGATGAGCCCTTAGTATTTAAACGGAGCAGCTCATCATCGAAGCAAAACCAATCAAACCCACAACTGCAAAATTAGGAAAGCTGATGCCTAATGGACGATCTCAAAATGGTCAAAGTTCCGAGATTCAAAAGGGTAAGATGGTTTTTGTGTGGCGGCGGTTTTATGTCGATAGATTTGGCGGTTGTGGTGGTGTTTGTGCATTGGTGATTCTGTGGTGGTGGCTGTGGTGCTTTGTATGGTTTTGTGTGGTGGTAGTGGTGAAAGTGTTTGTGTGGTGGCGATTTTGAGTGGCGGTTTTGGGTGGTGTTTTGTGTAGTGGTGGTTTTATGGTGGTGGTGATGTCGACGGTGAGTAGCAAGATGGGGCGTGGGTGATGGCAGCCGTCGCGAAGATGGGGTCTGGTTTTGGAAAATATCGTAGATCTGGGGATGTGTGGTTGTGGAGGTGGTGGATCTGTGGTGGTGGTCGTTTGGTTGTGATGGTGATCCGTGTGATGATGATCCTTTTTTGTTATTGTTGTGGCGAGGTCAACGGTGGTGGTGGTTCTTTTTTGTGTCTGTGATCTAGCTATTGAATTGTGACTTTAAAATTGATAATTTTTAACTAAAAAAAGAATCCGTAACCAATAAATTTGAAAATATGTGACTTTTTGATCTGTGACAAATAAAATAATCTGTGACCTATAAAATTTTAGATTTGTGACCTCAAAATAATCTGTGACCTACAAAATTTTTGATCTGTAACCGGAGAACAGTCGTCGGAGCAGTAGGGGAGGTGGAGGTGGAGGTGGGGTGTGGTGGGTTAATTATATTATATTACAGTTAAATATTTAATTTAATATAATAATTGTGAAATATAATTACTTAATTCATGAAAAACCTGATTTTTGCAATTCTAAACCTTGTGTCCTGATTTTTTATTTTGGGATAGATAAAGCCTACGTTGTGAATTTTTTCCCTTAGAAAATAATGTTCATCCTTGATTTCAGTGGATTGGACTCCTTCCCCTCCCCATTTTGGTTCTTTTACATATGTAACTGGGCTTCTTCAAACAGCCCATATATTGCCCAAACTGTTGAAAAACCCAACAATTATCCAAAAACATTTACGATGAAATAGGGACAAATAACATATTTATGGCCAAAATGGTCTTAAAAAACCCACAATTATCCAAAAATATTGTTGGGCCATGTTTGGACCGGATTAAAATCCAATTTTAATTTAAGTCAAAATCAAACTATCAATATTAATAGCATCTTCTCCCACTACTTTTCAACCACACATCTCATAAATCTTTATCACAGTCCGCCGAAAATTTAATTTTAATCACTGCCAAAACACCTGTTGACATGTAAGCCAGAGCTCCGGTTCAAATCGGAGCCCCGTTTCATTACAGATAATGATAAAATTCTATCCATTTAAAAAACTTGAGGTTGCACTCCAACTCTTCAAGCTTCAATACATGAAAACCCGGCCGTTCAATTCTAGGTACATCTTCCAAATGGAGATAAATGATTAATTTTTTTCTCCATGTTCTAACGTTCACATAAATGGATTGTTTTAATTTGTTTCTGTAGTTTTATGCTAGTAATTGTGTTTTTTCTTAATGGGATTCTGCAGAATATGAAATTTAACTCTTTGTATAATTTTGGGTTCTTACAAGGACTGTCTCCCAATCCAATATGTGTTTATTTTACATGTAGACACGTGTATGCATGTCATGGTGGTTGTATACTGTTTTGCAAAAGCTGTGTATGATTAGAAGAATTTCGAATTTTTCGACAAATTGAGTTTATGGGTGATTTTTATATGAAAATTTGACTTTTCTTGCTTTAATTTTTGATGCAGAATTTAGTTAGGCCAAATTTTTGTTTTTCATTTTTTGTATTGGATTATGGAAATTGAAATTTATAAGCAGATTTTCAGGTGAAATGATGGTAAACTCTGCTGTACATTCCCTTTTATTTTGTCAGTTTCTTAGAAAGTGCTACTCCTAACTTGTTTGTGGTGCGCGTGACTTTTCTATTTCTTCCCCTTTTAGTTAATTACAGGTAGAAATGGTCATAAAGAGTTTGGTCAGGAGATATGAAAGGTGGAATCCAGTACATCCAACATACGGGGCGTTTTGGGGTGTAGGAATAGGCATTGGTTGTGGAGTTGGATGGGGTCCTGGGTTTGGCCCCGAGGTGATTGGTTATGTTGGAGCTGGCTGTGGTGCTGGAGTTAGTGTTGGCGTCACTTTGCTTGGCGTTGGCATTGGTCTTCCTGCCAATTACCTCCTTACGGTCCCTTACAGTGGTAGATTTCAATTTCAGATCGATATTAATGTCGGATAACGTATCCTGCACTTAGCAACATTTGATGTAATACTAGTGCAGATCTTTATTCGTTTCACTTCTTCAATGTTCATATTAGCTTTTATGATTACAAGAAGAGGTGCATTGGAAGTTGCTCGGTCTAGAGGTCTACTTGGCATGATAAATGGCGCTGGGGATGGATGGGATAACATTGGATCACACATCTTCAGCTTGCGACAAAATTCAAGTACATCGTTTTCTAGCTTCAACGAAAATTCACGGGACGGGAAATCCATATTAATTTCCCCTGCTAAACCTGTCAAGGACTATTTAGAAAGAGTCAGCTGGTGCTTCTTTCATTCTGATAGAGGTATTCAAAGCTGTGGATTAGTTTACTCTTACTTGAGCATCGTGTCCTTTGTGCAGTAACTGTCACTTTTTTCATAGTTGCCTACGGTCATGCTATAATGCAACAATAATATATGCGTTGTGCGGTAGCTTTTTGAACCTGAGACTAGATGATGCCTTCTTTTAGTTCAAATTTATCAGCATCTCCGTGTGTGTATTCTTATTCTAATTGAAAGCTTGATATAATACTAGTTAACAGTTGCTGCCTATAAAGAGACTCCTTTGTGGACATGCATATATCTAAGAATATTTACAGAATAGGATGTGGATATGACAATGAGATTTTGGCGAGTTTCATGAATAGTTTGATTAATATGATTATAGAAGAGGCTTTCTCCCACTGAAAATTGGACTAGTGTACCTTTGTTGTCAAGATGTAGTAATGATATAAACAGCCCATCGGACAGTCTATTCATGGTTTAATATCAAAGTAAGCTCCGCCCACGTTTAGATTTAGATAATGAAATTCAACCCAGTTACCAAAAGCGGAAGAATCTTCGTTACATGCCTAGCATAGGACTATGGAAAAAGCTAAGGGACAGGTATGGGAACTTCAAACTTCTGTTATTTATATACCGAGTCTTTGAATCTTTTGAATCCAATATCACTTTACAGTTAGCATGATCAATTTTATATCAGTTAAGTTTCTATGGACAATGGTAATTATTTTGTTGACCTATTGTAAACAATTGAATCAAGTAACCGATGAATTTCAAAGTCGTGTTCAAATTATTTTGTCGATCTATCTTCTCTTCACCCTTAAATTCCGAAATAACAGGACATGCTTTGTCGTGCAGGTTCAAAAAAATGATGGCGTAAAAGACCACCCTTTCAGAGGGTGCCCTCGTGTCCAATTCAATGACCAACATCGGTTCCAAGGTAGCATCATACTGGAAAATCTTCTTGTAACTAGAACAGAGAGCTTTCTGTATTTTTGTAGTCTTATCACTTAAAGCCTCTGTATAACTGGATAGAAAACTTTTTGAAGATTCAATACTTACAATTGTGTAATTCACATCATGGCTTGTGAAATTTGAAAGAAAATTGTGGCATTGCAATCTTATTGCTTAGCAAAAGCATTACATATTCAACCAGTCAGGCTGGTTCAATTCAATGCCTGGATTTGATTTTGTTCACATTGGATCACATTGTTTATACTTTCGAACAATTTGCTTTATGTGGGGGAAAATGATGTACCAATCTAGACGGATAACGATGATTTATATGCATGTTTGCGTCGACATGACATATAACGTGTCATGTCATTTTTTCACGATTGTCAAACTATCACGACTTTGAGTGATTTTAGATTGGAGTGGCTGAGCACGAAGAGCCTCCAATCACCTTTTGATTTTGATCAAATGTAGTCGTTTTGTTGGATATTGTATCGTTGTGTCGAGTGGTGGGTTGTGATATGTGCGATTTTATTTTTGGAGCAAGCACTAAGGTGGCTCATGAACTTGCATCCTATGCTAGGATTCGGTTATGTGATTGCATTGTATTCCTTATTTTTTTTTCTACTGTATTTTATGGAGATAGTATTGAATGAAAGTCATTTTTAATTTCAAAAATTATAAAGGTTGTGATTTAATCAAATGTTTTACGTCCACATTGATCTCGATATACACCAAGAACAATTGATGCACGTCAAGTTCGAATATGAACAAGATCTCATAAATTGTTGTCTATAAAATTACAATATCGATACAATTTAAATTAAGCGAAAGCTTATTTTTTTTTTTCGAACTACATTTTTTAGGAGAAAAAAATAAAGTTTAAAATACGTATTTAGGAGGGAACATAGAGCTTTTCTTTTATTTTTATTGGATAACTTTTGGTTTTAAAGAGAGAAAATTTAATATTTGATTACTTGAGTTCCATTATAATCAGTGTTCGAGAAAAAAAAATGTATTTTATAACAGTGATTTTTTCAAAAATGTGTGGTTGAAAAAAAAGAAATTTTTTTGAGTTTATATGTAATTATTTGATTGAAAAATATGTGATCCAAAAGAAGAAAGTGAAAACTTCATTTTGAAATTAATGGAGTCCAAAAAAGTGTTAGAATTAGAAAATAATCTTGAAAAGTTTATGGGCTAGAAAGTAAACACACCAAGGTCCAAGGATGCATAGTTGAAAAAAAAGGAGTTTCAAAATTTAACCCCCGTTTGTTGTAGATTAAAATTAGATTTTTATTAAATTTTGATAAAAGTTGATAGAATGTATGATTAAAATTAATTGTCGACTTTCACTAAAAATTAAAATCAGATTTTAATTTGTACCAAATAGGGGTTAAATGTAGTATTCTTTCATCGGAGAACGTGTGATCGATAAAAAGAGAAAAAATGAATTGTAATTTAATGTGCCTTGTTTGGATCCCATTATTTATTTTTTGAAATAATTTTTTTTTTTTTTTTTGGAGAATGAATGAGCGAGAAAGAAATAAAAATTTTCATTTTACGTGTAATATTATTTTATTAAATAATATGTAATAAACGAATAGGAGAAAAATTCATTATTGCCCATTATGTACAAGGAGAATAATCCAATTTTAATAGCATCAAATGAGGCTAAGCAACGACCCGAAGTCGCCATTTCTCCCTTCCTTTATCCCCAATTCCAATTAAACACTCCAAGAACCCTAATTCTTATCCTTCTTCATCGAAATTCCTCTTTTCTCTACTCACTATCACACACAGTAACACACGCACACATATACAGAAGCGTGGCCAGGTACTGGGATAGTTACAGCCATGGCTTCATCAAGAGATTCCGACCCGACATTAGGGTACCTGACCCGAAAAGAAACGGAGGTGAAGCTCCCCCGACCCACCCGGGTGAAGAACAAGACCCCTGCCCAGATTCAAATCACCGCGGAGCAGATTCTACGTGAGGCCCGTGAGCGCCAGGAGGCTGAAATCCGGCCCCCTAAGCAGAAAATCACCGACTCCACTGAGCTCGGCGATTACCGGCTCCGTAAGCGCAAGGAAAATGAGGATCTAATACGAAGAGTTCGATGGAATAAAAGCGTTTGGGTGAAATATGCCAAGTGGGAGGAGTCCCAGAAAGATTTTACTCGAGCTAGGTCGGTATGGGAGCGTGCGCTTGAGGTGGATTATCGCGATCACACGATGTGGTTGAAGTATGCTGACTTTGAGATGAAGAACAAGTTTGTTAACCATGCACGTAATGTGTGGGATCGTGCCGTTATGTTGTTGCCTAGGGTGGATCAATTGTGGTACAAGTATATTCACATGGAGGAGATGCTGGGCAATGTTGCTGGTGCACGGCAAATTTTTGAGAGGTGGATGTCGTGGCAGCCTGATCAACAAGGCTGGCTTTCGTATATAAAGTTTGAGTTAAGGTACAATGAGGTGGAGAGGGCAAGAGGGATTTTTGAACGGTTTGTAGACTGTCATCCAAAGGTTGGCGCTTGGATAAGGTATGCAAAATTTGAGATGAAAAATGGAGAAATACCACGTGCAAGGGGTTGTTATGAGCGTGCAGTGGAAAAGTTGGGGGATGACGAAGAGGCAGAGGAGTTATTTGTGGCGTTTGCAGAGTTTGAAGAGAAATGTAAGGAAACAGAGAGGGCAAGGTGTATATATAAATATGCCTTGGATCATATTCCCAAGGGGCGGGCAGAGGAACTGTACAAAAAATTTGTTGCCTTTGAGAAGCAATACGGTGACAGGGAAGGAATTGAGGATGCTATTGTTGGGAAGAGGAGGTTTCAGTATGAAGATGAGGTTAGGAAGAACCCGCTTAATTACGATGCATGGTTTGATTACATTAGGTTAGAAGAGAGCGCCGGAAATAAAGAAAGGATTGAAGATGTTTATGAGAGGGCCATTGCGAATATTCCTCCTGCTCAAGAGAAGCGTTATTGGCAGCGGTATATATACATGTGGTAAGATCGACATTCATAATGGTAAATGTAAGAAAACCATTTTCTTTTAGTTTAAATTTTTCTGACTGGTTGAACTTGTATGCTCAGGATTAATTACGTTTTGTATGAAGAACTGGATGCCCAAGATGTAGACCGTACCAGAAACATTTACAAGTAAGCTGACATTGATCTTGTGAGATATTTTGATATGTGATGGTCTTTTATGATATGACTGATTCTATCTGCCATTTGCAAAAAAATAATTTTCATGAATCTGTGCTTTTTTATGTGGATCATCTAGGGCCCTTACCATAATGTCCTAGGGAAATTCTTTGCCTAGTAAATTATGGCCTGGGACATTTCACGCTAAAATGCGGCTACATTGCTTGTTATCACTTCTGCATTTCATCTGAGAGTGCCTTATGTCGTCAGATGGTACATTGCACACATGGTTATTTTCGTTTTAGCGAGTGATAAAAGTAGCTTCTTGTTAGAGTTCTTGCACTATTATCCTATTTGCTAAGTTCATAAATTGTAAGTTTGATGTAGCAATTTTTGCAAATTCTGTGAAATTTACTTTGTCAAATTTAATGCTCAAGTTACTCATGAATCTGAGTGAGGGCTGTTATTGCTCGCTAACTGCTAGGTGAATTATGTTAATATAACATTTGGTATAAAAGTTGCATCCTATGTATGGGTGCTAACATAACTTTCATTTTAAGACATAAATGACTATTTTTATTTGCTTTACTTCCTAGATCTCATGGAGAGATGGATTGGTGTTAACTCTTTTTAATGATGTTCATCGTGCGGAAGAAACTTGATTTGAACTACACTGTTAGGTTTCTGTACTTTTATAATTTCATAACTGTAGATATTATTCCTAATATGGCTAAAATATCCGAAAAAGTCATCAAGGAGTACATTCAAGATGGAATGTTTGCAAGCTACAGAACATGAAGCACAATGGAAAAGTAATCTCCACTCGTAACCCCTACATTCTCTCCCATAGTTTCATCTCAAAATAAGGGCTCACTGTCCAAGACTGCCCAATGATTTGCTCCTGCTCACTTGCCTCCCTATACCCATAAGGCATGGCCTTTGTTACTCCAAAAGGTATGTGACATGGACTGATTAGCTCCTTATTGAAGGTTGTAGTTGATGATTTGGAGTGTTAGGAATGAATGTAACTTGTTTTAAAGGGATGGCTGGAAGCACAGGTTTTTGTAATTTAAAAATGAAGGAAGAGACCGAGAAGTTGAAAATCAGGAATGATGTCTATCGTCCAATAGGTATCATAGTGAGGGTTACGGTACAGAACGTGAAGAAAGCTCAATAGTAACGGATGTAAATACTAAAATAGTTACTATTCCAGTGTACTTTTCACAAATGCATTGCCCAATTATTGGAGTTGTGATGATTTGAGGAAAATGAAAGTCATTACTCCACTTCCTAGTTCAATCACAGAAAAATATGATCTATAGAAGTAATTACTTATACTTTTCACGAGTGTAAATTTTAACAAACAACCAATAGCAGGCATGATTTGTAAACCGTCCCAGATTTCACAAGTGGTTGGTCTCGAGAACGTGATGTAGCTGTTTAGTTTGTAGGTGAACCAGTGTGCTGGGTCAATTGAGCAGTCCATAGTGGGTTTCTTCACAAGCATTTAGAAAAGTTCCAATTCACCGGCTATTTCCCCTAGCATGAGGTTAGGTGGTTTGAAAGTTCAAAATGAGACACAAGGCAGTCTTTGCAACTTAAAAGTGCACCTAGTTGCAAAGAACGGGAAGGCAATCCCTAGGGTAAGCAATTTTAGGCTCAATGTACTTTGTGCACTTAAGCCTCAAGTTTGTGGTGGCGATATCTTTCAGTTAGCTTGGTAGCAAGTTACCTATTTGGTGATAACTTGAACATGCAACACGTTAAACAAAATAAAGCCCTACATGTATACAATTCTCTTTCTGTACACTTTGTTGGTGGTCATGCTTGAATTCTTATGATTTTTTCATAATTGCATATCAACTTTGCTGCAAGTTCATTTAATAATAACTATTCTTAATCTTGTTGAATGGATATAATGAATATAATGTGCTTTATATACGAGTGCTTTTCTTTGATGAAACATATGCTTGGTTTCCTTTTCTGGTTTAACCTCTGGTGGCTTTGTTTTGATGTACTTTTACACAGTTGACAGCTATTTGTTGGGTAAATTTCAGTTAATTTTAGAAATTATGAAATTTTGAAGAAATTATAGAAGTTTCCCTGATCTTAAAGGATAAATGGGTATGCCTAAATAGATGAGCTTTGAACTTTTAACCCGCCTAGAGGTAAGATTAGACCGATAAGTGAATCTTGCTTGAAAAGCTATGCCAAAAGAATTAACTTGAAGCTGAGAAGGGTCTCCAATAATTTTGCTTTTTCTTGGGTTTCATACAAGTATCATTTGAGATCATAAAAGTTTTCACATTTCAAATTGATGTTTCATATTTTCCTTACTAATGAAATGCAGTTGCATAATGAATAAGTTAGGTAATATACTTTATTATGATGACCAATTTTAGTCAAGAAACAGTTCAGTTTTCCTACAGTTGCCATCCAAAAAACTAAAACAATAATATCAAAAGAGTGATTTTTTTGTTAGTTAAAAAGTGCAGTCTATTCACACCCTCAAACATAATGCAAGCACATCTTCCAAATTTTGCACGTCTTCATAAGAATTGATCTGGATTCTGAGTTCCTGATTTTCTTTGAAATTTGACCAGCTTGTGTCTCAATATCATTCCTCATGACAAATTTTCATTTGCGAAGATTTGGTTGATGGCTGCCCAGTTTGAAATACGACAGTTAGATCTTGATCGAGCACGACTAATTCTTGGATCGGCAATTGGCAAAGCTCCAAAAGATAAGGTACCACAGTTGTTTGATTACATAATACTTTTTCCTCTCTCTTCTTGTGTCTTCACATTGAGGTTGTTTTATTGCTATTTTTTCTTCTGTATAATGTTGTCCTTTTTGCATTTACGAACAGATATTTAAGAAATACATTGAGATAGAGCTGCAACTTGGTAACATTGATCGTTGCCGGAAACTGTATCAGAAGTATTTGGAATGGTCACCAGAACACTGTTATGCTTGGAGCAAGTTTGCCGAGTTGGAAAGATCCCTGGCTGAAACTGAGAGAGCTAGATCTATTTTTGAGCTTTCAATTGACCAACCCGCTTTAGACATGCCAGAGTTGTTGTGGAAGGTACGAACACCATTGGTCTTCCATTGTTTTGATACGTTGAAAAGATTTTGTATTGCTATTGTGTCTCCATGCTTTTGTTCAGAAAATTATTGTTAGCGGCATGCATTTTGGTCTTTTGGCTGGCATCTGTCGATTTGTTATTGCATTATAGAGCACAATAATTTTTAGGGTCTACTATTGAGGCATCTCATTAAAGAAGTAGTCGTATTTGTCATTTCAAATGTCTGTACCGCAAGATTGAGAATGAATTATTTTTTAATTTTAAAGAAACTCTGGTCCGCTCTCTACTAGTTTTGCTGCTGCATTTTCAAGCCTCCCATGAAGTTGAAAATATTGAGGGCATGTTCGGTAGAGATTAAAAATTGGATTAAAATTGAAAAATTAGCCGTTATTGTTGACTTTTATTAGATAAGTGGGACCCAATAACGGCTATATTTTCAATTTTAATTGGATTTTAAGCTTAGTCAAACATGCTCTGAATTTAAATATCGAAAATCTGGCTTGTTTTGATCGGTCTACCTCTTTATTATTGCTGGAGGCTGTTGGTCAGTTACAACATATAAACTCAGTATTTATTTCATACAGGCGTACATTGACTTTGAGATATCAGAGGGTGAATATGAAAGGACTAGAGCTCTTTATGAGAGGCTTTTAAACCGAACAAAACACTTGAAGGTGTGGATTAGTTATGCCAAATTTGAGGCATCTGCTATGGAAGAGGGTGGCTTCCAGGATTCAGATGCGCAAGAAAGTGATTATGAACAGAAGAGAAAATGCCTTCAACGTGCTAGAGGTAAGATAATTTGATCCTAATAAATCCTATTACTAGTAACTTATTATTTTCATTTTAGTAAAATACTCTCTCTCTGTCCCTCCTCATCAGGGGTGTTTGAAAGAGCCCTTAGCTATTTCAGAACTTCTGCACCTGAATTGAAGGAGGAAAGGGCAATGCTTTTGGAAGAGTGGTTGAATATGGAAAGTAGCTTTGGTGAGCTTGGTGATGTTGATTTGGTCCGCGTTAAGCTTCCAAAGAAACTCAAAAAGAGGAGGCATATCGAAACTGAGGATGGTCCTGCTGGGTATGCTCTCAACTTCCTTTGTCTATTCCTTAATTGTCTACTGTGAACTTTACTTGATGTCACGTTGTCATCATTTCATTTAGTAGTTTTTACTCTTTTGGTTTGTTCGTGGACCATGGGAAATACATGTGGGTGCCATTGCATGTTTCTGCTTTTCTTTAGTTTAGTTTCTGTTAACTTTCACAGTTTTGTCACCTTTGAGTTGAAGTTAGTGGTTACCAACTTACCATAAATGGTAAAAGCCCACTTCTTGCTTAGGTTGTTGTATTGATTCCTCAAATATTTTAGAGGTGCTAGCCAATGACTTGTTAACGCAAACCTTTTGTAATATAAGAGCATCTTCAAGAGGCTCTCTATTTATAAAGAACATCTTATGTATAATAGAAAACGTCTTTAAATTTAAAGGGTATGATAGAGAGCATCTTTAAATTTAGAAGTAACTTTTTTTACACTCTCCAACAATAACTCTATTTTGATCCTTCATTTTGCTTTCTTCTAGAAATATTTATTGATTTCTCCTCTTTTTCTATTTAACATATTTTTTTATGTCAATAGCCAATTGATTCAAATATGATTCGCATAATTTAAGAAATAGAGTATTGAAATTTGTAATTTTTTCTATACAATCATTGTAAAATAAGAATAAAGTGGGTTCGGTTCTCGAAATTAGAGAGCCAAATCCATTCTCTATTTTAAAAAGTTAAATAGCTTATAATCTCTCTACAATAGAGAGCATATTATATTTAGAGAGTTTGTTGGAGATCCTCTGATGAGAAATTTGTTGACTTAAGTTGAAAACGAACATATAAGCAAGTTTTTGGGAAGATGGGTTGCAAACTCTTCACAATATAGGCATATCGTGTTTTTTGCACATAGTCAAGAATTAACTTCCACTTTAATAGTGTCCTGAACTGGATAATCCACCTTACAAAAAAGCCGACTAGATTTATGCTTGCTAGGCAGCTCATATGTAACACATGATGAACCCTACCCGGTTTAAATACCATGAAATGCCAATCAAAATTGATCCGCTGAGGGCAATCCGTACTAATAATTTTGAAATCTGCAGGTATGAGGAGTATATTGATTATCTTTTCCCTGAAGAAACACAAACGACAAATCTCAAAATTTTGGAAGCAGCATATAAGTGGAAGAAGCAGAAGATAGTTTCTGATGAGGATTAGTTAGGTGAGTTGTGATACAATTTCCTCTTCATCTCAAGTTTTGATTTGTAGCAGGGTGTCAAACAATGGCTTCCTTTTTTTTTTTTTTTTGGTACGTGTATGTTAGTGCTCCCAATTTACTCTCCTGTATGTTGAAAATGCAGAAGCATCTGTGATCGAATAGAATGTTCTGTGTAACGTAGAATGCGGGCTGTATGACCTTTTGATCATGAAAAAATATGGAAAAAAAAAAAAATATGGTGATTTTTTGGGATGTATAGTTTTTGAATGTACTTCATACTGAACATGATTGGACTGCGTAGCAGTGAACAATAAGCAAGTAAATTTATTTCATCTAGAACACAGTTTGTATTATCCATAACCTTCTTCTGGATGAGACCTAATCAACAGATGACAATCGTCGCCGTCTCCTTTCGAGGCATGTCTTTTGTGCTAGAATTTGTTGAAAAGTTGTCATTTGTGTCTTCGAATCCAATTAACATATGTTCCGAACATTAGTACAATATTAGTAATTCTTCAACTCGTGACATCACGTTCACTAGTAACACCTCATTTAGAGTTATGCTACATGTACACTCTATTGTTTACATAATCTTTTATCTACACTCACAATAGAGTGTGGGGACCATACATTTGTGAGTTTTTTATTCACGCGGGCACTGCGCGCATGTGAGAGGGTGGCACATTTTCGGTAACCCACATTCGGTACAAATAGAATTATCCCCTCATTTAACTATTAAGGTCTGTTTGATTGGCAAATCTGAAAAGACTTTCCAATTTTATATAAGTTGAAAAATAAAAATTTAGGTACCCCATATTAATGCATTTTTCATGAAACAAAAAAAGGTTTAAAGTAGTTGTACTTGAGAATTCGAACTCAATTTTCACTTTCGTATTAAACAACCAAAGTAGAAATTGAATTTTTCGGATGTGACATTTTTCATGAAATTTAAACCAATCAAACGGACCCTTGTCTAGGTTAAAACCTTCGTGATTCTCCTTTAAATTTTGGTTCCTAATGAATCAGTTATCAATGTTGTTGAAGAAGCAATATATGTCTGCAAATAGATTCAATTCGCAAAGACGTAAACTATGCTACCCAGACAAAAGAGTTAGATGAACTCCAGAAAATTTTAATTGAGCGCGAGCATAACATATGATGATGATTAAAATTGACGTGGCAATTTTAAATCAACTAAAGAGAGATTGTGAAGAGTGACCGTGTTTAATTGTTGGAATTTGCAAGGAAGAATAAGAACTTTTTCGTGTTTGATAGTGCATTACTGAGGATTTGCTTAGTACAGTCATTCTCGTTGGATCTTTGCTTTATTATATAAGCAACAAGACAAGAGCTTGTCATGCTCAATCTCGTCAAGCTGTAGTGTCCGTTCTCAAGATTTGTGCTACTATCATGTTTGGATAAATTTAATTGGTAATTTCACGATTCCCAGAATGTAATATGTGATTTAGGCCATTATCATTGTCCGATATCCAATCAATCATTGCTTTTTGTTTTTTTCATTGATGGGCATGAAGGTGTTGAAGTCAAGGGTGACACTTTCTCATCTCTAATTGGTTGCTGGGGTGACGCTAAAATCACTAGAGAACATTCCCCCAATTTACTCATGATAATATCTCCAAATGACGGTGGCTTTGACCGTCCTAATGAGGTAAGCCATATGGTCCAACCGGAATGCTTGACTTTTGTATCAAATTAGCCTCTTTGGTTATCTCGATATGGACCCCATTTGATGATTGATCCGAGGTAATGTCTTACGATCGGCCACCAATAACATGAAAGTGAATATAGAAAAACTTGAAGCGGATCATGGCTTGATGAAAAATGAGCTTGATTCAATGGAGAAAGCAAGTGTCCTAGACTGCATCAAGTGGCTGTAAGAAAAATGACGAGGGAGCAGTCTCTTGATATTGATGATAACTACTCTTAAAAGGCAAACGATACGACAGTGGGGGAACTGAAGCTGAAAAAATTGGAGGTTGATCAGTATCCGTTGAACTGAGTCAAATTGCAGCAGAATGACCTGAAATTTCGATATGTGCTTTTCTCCTATCTTCTATTTAAAGAGATGCAACCACCTTGCTGGCTTGCTCCAAGACCCTCGTGTCTTCCTCGGCATTCTTCAAAGGAGAACTATACTGATGCGTAGACTCCATATGTATTCGAGCACTTAAAACTACAAGAAACTAACTGAGGGAAGAGAACAAGAAGAGTGAAAAGAAGAAACTATTAGTAGGGGTGGCTGGTTCTTCTAAAAGGGCCACAGATTTATGCCACTCTCTTTCTTGGAGATAAAAAAAGATATACCATAGCAAATCAGTATTGCAATAAACCGACCTTGTTGATTGAACCAAAGTGTTGATAATATTCTTCTCAAACGGAAAGACTAGAACTTAAAATTATTCGGATGAAATTTTATTTCTAAAAATAATTCGGATGAAATTTTATTTCAACAAAATAAAAGGACCATAATTTTTAAAGATATGAGAGAATTAGATATCAATTAAAGTGTAAGAAATATGGTATCAGTGATCCATATATATAGATTTTCAAATGGTCCAAGTGAATTGATGCACCATTTGACCGAATCAGTCTGAATCTTTAGTCACAATACTTTAGATTGTGCGATCTAGATTGCGTCTCTACACGTCACGAATGAACGAATGTGTCAAGTCATCACACATCTAGCCATGCAGACGTCATGCACTACACCGTTACTACTACCACGTCATTGAACCACGGCTCAAATTTCGAAAACTTTAAGGCCCATTGCAACGATGCGTGCGTGCACCTTTAAAGCATTCAATGTGGCTTTTGCGATGTGCGAGAGCCGAGGTCATGGTCCCCAGTCCTGAACGTGGTCGGCTAGCCACTAGTGCCAAGCCATGGTGTAGGTGGATTAGTATTATCAAAAAAACTCTAAGGTGTTCCAAGATATAAACAAGTACAAATTTTTGTAATTGTTTTGTGATATTCAATACCATCATTTTTCACTTAAAAATAAATGAACTTAAACATTTAATGAGCTTTTTATTCGAGACCTTTTCAATTCACCCAATTAATTTTAATAGCCCTAGCCCTCTACATAATAATTTAAATTTAAATAATTGACCGAATTAAGACGTATTCAAATAAAAGGTGTTTCTCTATCTACGCCATGCCCCCCCCAACCCATTGGCTGGGGTTCTGCCCACACATGCGCCCCTTGGATGTGGCCCTGTCACAGTAGCTTCATTCTTCTTATTTCCCTTTCTGTCCGTCCATTGTAGGGAGTTTAGTATCTTACCCATAACAACGTTGCAAGTACAATGTTTTTTGATTGAATTTGTTCGTTCAACCATTAGAAAGTGGAAAAAAATAATAATAATAAAAATAAAAATAATAAAAATTAAAAAGACTACGGTACTTACTTTTATTTGAATAAATAATAGCCCCTGTTTAAGTTCCATTAGTTGAAAAAATTTGATTTCAGAGTAATATTTTTTTGAAGAATTTGTGATTAAAATTAAGGAGAATTTTTGAATTTATGTGTAATATTATTTTATAGAGAATATCTGGTTGATAAGAGGGGAGAGGGAAATGAATTAAAATTTAATGAGGACCAAACATGGCCTAAAATAAAAGAAGACAAAAAAAAAAAAATGTTTAGGTTAGTCTATTCTTAAAAATGGACCCCACACAATACCCAATACCAAAAGAGTTATGCTACAGATAACTTTATTGATACCGAGTTATGCTACATGTAAAAACTTGGGTTATAAAGTTGGTTGACAAAATAACATCTATATCAATCATTTTAAAAACAGATTTTTAAATCATTTGAAATCAACGGTCTGAATTTTGCCAACACACTTTGTAACCCAACTTTTGTAACTTAATGGGTTTTAACTTAGTTAAACCACTTTGTCGCGAGAATAATATCAAAAGCAAGTGGTGTTGGAAAAATTGGATAAGTGGTTGACTTTGGCACTAATTTTGAGCGGGACCCGCTTGACTATTTTGAAAGATGAAAGTTGATTTGTATTCTCCTCCGTGAGTACATCGAAATCATATACTTACTTGTCAAAAATGATGCTCGGGTGAATGAGCAATTGAAGCTCAAAGTATGCCATGTGAAAGGAGTTTGTTGGTGGGAATATAAATTTTTTAAGCTTTGTCCCACATAGGAAGTGGATGAAAGTTAAAACCACTTTATAAAGGATTACACTTTAGAATGGTGTAATCATGTGTAGCATAGAGGCTCTCTCCACGTGCGCGCGCAGGGGGGTGCAAATCTTGGACCGAAATTGGCGTCCGACCTTGAACTTGTGTGCGAGCGCGACCTGCGTACACGAATGTCGGATTGAAAGGAGCAAAATTGACCCCTTAGGAGTGTCCACGTTTCGCTACATTTTTTAATTTTTTCAATAGACTTTTGGTTTTCCAAAACTGTTGAAACTCCAAAACTCCTATTGTAATTGCTATGAAATGAAAGAGCATGTTACAAGATCCCAAGCCTATATATATCTCGTTTTTCCAGTCTTCAGTACACGAAAAAATTCATCTGCATTTTCATCTGGTCACAGTTGAAGTCTGCTCTCGTTTTTACTTTCTGTTTCTTTGTCTTGTTTGGTGATATTGTTCGAGCACTGGTTCAGTTCGCCGGAGTACAATCTGTGGTGCTCAGATTATACTATTTCGCCGTTGTATCCTGGGAAACGGACGCTCTGTTAAACCTCAAACACAGACGGTGAGGGAGCGAATCAGTTTTAAGGAAACTGTGTAGAACACAGGCCTCGGGTTAAAAGTTTGCTGTCATTTAACTTCTACGATTATTTGTTAGTCACTCGTTTATGCAAATTTGTTTTTGTAGTTCTGCTTAAATCAACTTTTAAACTTTACTGCAATTTAACATATATTGTTGAATCTTCTACCATATTAAATCTGTTGTGTATATTTGAATCCATTGTATTCAAAGTTATTGAATCTGCTACTGCGAATCCGGTATCCAATATTGAAACAATTTTCCTACAAGCTTAAAACAAATTCGTTGTTTCATTTGATTAATATTAGTTTATTGGAAACTAATATTTTTTGTTTCATTTTCAGAAGTGGCAACCGAACAAACTAACATGGATGTAACTCAAGTTGTGGCTACTGGAAATCAGGCTGCGGGCTCTAGTTCTGTTGGAGCTAGATTGCCAAGTCATGTTGTGAGCCAACACGTGGCTACTGTTCCGGTTAATCATAATGAAAAATCGGAAAAATTCAATGGCTTGAATTTCAAGAGGTGGCAGCAGAAAATGTTATTTTATCTGACCACCTTGAATCTTGCGAAGTTTTTGACTAAAACTGCTCCAAAACTCAATGAGGGTGAGGGAGATGTTCAAGCGATCAGTGCACTTGATGCTTGGAACTATTCGAATTTTCTATGCCTAAACTATATTATGAACAGCTTAGCAGACGCGCTATACAACGTGTATAGCACTATGAAAACTGCTAAGGAGTTATGGGAGT
Source organism: Fraxinus americana (assembly GCA_035079005.1). NCBI lineage: Eukaryota > Viridiplantae > Streptophyta > Magnoliopsida > Lamiales > Oleaceae > Fraxinus > Fraxinus americana. The sequence goes on along the minus strand of CM068722.1, from coordinate 4,399,498 downwards.
CTTTGGACCGAAAATATAAAACTGAAGATGTCGGGGCTAAAAAGTTCATTGTCGGCAAATTCTTAGATTATAAAATGGTGGACTCCAAAACTATAATCAGTCAAGTGCAGGAACTCCAAGTAATTTTTCACAAAATTCATGTCGAAGATATGGTGTTGAGTGAAACTTTCCAAGTGGCTGCAATTATTGAAAAATTGCCCCTACATGGAAAGATTTCAAGAATTACCTAAAGCACAAACGAAAGGAAATGAACGTCGAAGAACTAATTGTTAGACTTCGAATTGAAGAAGACAACAAGAGTTTCGAGAAGAAGTTGTTCAATCCTAGTGTTGCTAAAGCCAACGTTGTGGAGCATGGTCAAAGCAGTAAGGCCTACAAAAATAAGGCTGGGTCATCCGGTGGTAAAGGGACCAAATTAGGACCCAAAGGTGGAATTTCTAAAAGGACGTTTCAAGGAAAATGCTTCAATTGTGACAAGGTGGGTCACAAGTCTTCGGAGTGCAGATTGCCAAAGAAGAAGAAAGAAGCAAATGTAGTTGACTATATGGCGCATGATGTGGCGGAGATGAATCTATCAACTGTCATTTCTGAAGTGAACATGGTGAGCTCTAACCCAAAAGAATGGTGGATTGACACTGGAGCTACGAGGCATGTGTGTTCTGATAAAGAACTATTTGCTGCTTTCGAAGCAATTGAAAATGGAGAAAAGTTGTTCATGGGAAATTCAGCAACTTCTGAAATCAAGGGACAAGGCAAGGTGGTTCTGAAGATGACTTCGGGAAAAGAGCTGACCCTTAACAATGTGCTGTATGTGCCGAAAATTCGCAAGAACCTTGTGTCCGGATCGATTTTTTATAAGCATGGTTTTCGTATTGTATTTGAGTCGGACAAAGTCATTTTGTCAAAAAGTGGAATGTTTGTCGGAAAATGCTATGTTTCCGATAGTATGTTTAAGTTGAATGTAATGGTTGTTAAACCAAAAATGAATAAAGTGAACTCTTCCGTTTATTTGCTTGAGTCTTCCAATGTGTGACATGTAGATTAGGACATGTTAACTATGATTCTTTACGTAGACTAGTTAACTTGAATTGCATACCCGCGTTCCATATTGATTCAAAACATAAGTACGAAACTTGTGTTGAGGCAAAATTGACAAGGTCATCATTTAAATCAATTGAACGGAATACAGAACCACTTGATTTAATTCACAGTGATATATGTGATTTAAAATTTGTACAAACAAGAGGTGGCAACAAGTATTTTATTACTTTTGTCGACGATAGCACAAAATATTGCTATGTATACTTGCTAAAAAGTAAGGATGAAGCGATAGAGAAATTTATTCTCTACAAGAATGAAGTTGAGAACCAACTTAATAAGAAAATTAAGGTGATAAGAAGCGATCGAGGGGGTGAGTATGAAGCACCTTTCGCTGAATTCTGTGCACAACACGGAATCATACATGAAACCACCGCACCTTATTCACCACAACAAAATGGTGTTGCTGAAAGGAAAAATCGCACCTTAAAAGAAATGATGAATGCCATGTTGGTAAGTTCTGGGTTACCTCAGAACATGTGGGGGGAGGCTGTGTTATCAGCAAATTACCTTTTAAATAAAGTACCCCGAAAGAAAATGGAAAAGACCCCTTATGAGTTATGGAAAGGAAGAAGGTCTTCCTATAAATACTTAAGAGTGTGGGGGTGTCTTGCTAAAGTGGCTGTCCCAACACCAAAGAAGGTGAAGATAGGCCCGAAAACTGTAGATTGTATCTTCATTGGATATGCTCAAAACAGTAGTGCTTATCGATTTCTTGTATATGAATATAAGATTTCAGATATACACAAAAACATGATAATGGAATCGAGAAATGCTTCGTTCTTTGAACATGTATTTCCATATAGGTCCAAAGAAGAAGCAAGCTCTTCTAAACGGTCATTTGAGACTATGACTGAAAATAGTCAGGACCAAGCATTAGAAGAGGAGGTTGAAGTTGAACCAAGACGTAGCAAAAGGAAAATGACAGAAAATCTTATGGTCCAGATTTTCTGACCTATATGCTAGAAAGTGAACCTCAAAACTATCAAGAAGCTGTGAACTCATCAGAAGGACCTCAGTGGAAAGAGGCTATTCAAAGTGAAATAGATTCTATTTTGCAAAATCATACATGGGAGCTAGTGGATCTTCCTCCAGGAAGTAAACCACTAGGCTATAGATGGATTTTCAAACGAAAAATGAAAGCAGATGGATTTATTGAAAAGTATAAGGCCAGATTAGTAATAAAAGGTTACAGACAACGAGAAGGTCTTGATTACTTTGATACATATTCTCCAATAACAAGAATAACATCTATTAGGATGATACTGACGATTGCTGCGCTACGAAATTTTGAAGTACATCAAATGGATGTTAAGACTGCATTCTTGAATGGAGATTTAGATGAAGAAATCTATATGGAACAACCCGAGGGGTTTTCATCTCCAGGGCAAGGAAAAAATGTTTGTAAATTGGTGAAGTCATTATATGGACTGAAACAAGCACCGAAACAATGTCATGAAAAATTTGACAGTGTCATGATGGAGAGTGGATTTAAAATCAATGAGTGTGATAAATGTGTTTACGTTAAAGACACTGGAAATGGTTATGTCATTTTATGTCTTTACGTTGATAACATGCTTATTGTTGGTAGTGACAATAAGATGATTAAATCCACTAAAGATATGTTAAATTCGAGATTTGACATGAAAGATATGGGTTTAGCTGATGTTATGCTTGGAATCAAAATTTCAAGAACATCAGATAGGCTTGCTCTAAGTCAGTCACATTATGTGGATAAAATTCTGGAGAAGTTCAGTAAGGATGATACTGAAATGGCTAGAACACCGATAGATACAAGTCATCATCTATCCAATAACAAAGGTGAAAGTGTATCTCAAGTAGAATACTCGAGAGTTATTGGAAGTCTGATGTACTTGATGAGTTGTACAAGACCAGACATAGCATACACAGTGAGTAAACTGAGTAGATATACGAGTAATCCAGGAGCTGATCACTGGAAAGGAATAGTAAGAGTACTTAGGTACTTGAGATATACTCATAATTTTGGACTGCACTATACAAGGTATCCATCGATCATTGAAGGATATACTGATGCTAATTGGATATCTGATATAAAAGACTCAAAGTCCACGAGTGGATTTGTGTTCACATTGGCAGGTGCAGCTATATCCTGGAAATCCTCTAAACAAACAGTGATAGCCAGATCCACTATAGAATCTGTGTTTATAGCTTTAGATAAAAGTGGTGAAGAGGCTGGGTGGTTGCGCAACTTCTTAGAGGATATTCCAAGATGGTCAAAACCTGTGCCAGCAATTTGCATATATTGTGATAGTCAATCGGCAATTGGAAGGGCACATAGTAACATGTATAATGGTAAGTCCAGACATATACGTCGTAGACATAATACCATAAGGCAACTACTCTCAACTGGAGTTATCACCGTTGATTATGTAAAATCAAAGGATGACATTGCGGATCCGCTAACCAAAGGGTTAAATAGAGAGTTAGTTGAAAAATCATCGAGGGGAATGGGACTTAAGCCCTTGAATGAATAAGTTAATACAACGGAAAACCCAACCTAGTTGACTGGAGATCCCAAGATCTAGGTTCAAAGGGACAACCTAAGTGTAAAAACTTGATAGAACCACTGTGGGGGATATTACCTCCTATCCATTCCTATGATATAACAGTGATGCCCGTAAAGATGAAGGATAAGCAATAGGCTTTTAATGATTTTTATGCATCGAAAATCGAGCCAAGTAATGCGGGTTACTTGTAGTAAGAAATCACCTATGTGAGAGAGAAGTGGGGCCGCTTCTAAGGGAATTGTGTGGGGTAAAATTCTTGTGAACTCTCACAGAACCAGGCGTATGTTCATGGCCAAAACGAACATAATAATGAGAACTGAAATGTGTTAGGAAGAATCCTGTGTGGAGTATATCATCGTTTACATAAACGGCAGAACAGTTCAAGGACATCGCGTCTACTGGTCAGCTAGTAAAGTAAATATACTTTTACAAGGGAAGATTCAAAGGGTAACACCTATCTATCCTATACAGGTTTCAACCGTTGAACTATTTCACCTAGTCGTCTTGTGTCACATTCATGTGTCGCTCCCAATTTTCATTTATGTGGGGATTGTTGGAAAAACTGGATAAGTGGCTGACTTTGGCACTAATTTTGAGCGGGACCCGCTTGGCTATTCTGAAAGATGAAAGTTGATTTGTGTTCTTCTCCGTGAGTACATCGAAATCATATACTTACTTGTCAAAAATGATGCTCGGGTGAATGAGAAATTGAAACTCAAAGTATGCCATGTAAAAGGAGTTTGTTGGTGGGAATATAAATTTTTTAAGCTTTGTCCCACATAGGAAGTGGATGAAAGTTAAAACCACTTTATAAAGGATTGCACTTTAGAATGGTGTAATCATGTGTAGCATAGAGGCTCTCTCCACGTGCGCGCGCAGGGGGGGTTCAAATCTTGGACCGAAATTGGCGTCCGACCTTGAACTTGTGTGCGAGCGCGACCTGCGTACACGAATGTCGGACCGAAAGGAGCAAAATTGGCCCCTTATGAGTGTCCACGTTTTGCTACATTTTTTAATTTTTTCAATAGACTTTTGATTTTCCAAAACTGTTGAAACTCCAAAACTCCTATTGTAATTGCTATGAAATGAAAGAGCAGGTTACAAGATCCTAAGCTTATATATATCTCGTTTTTCCAGTCTTCAGTACACGAAAAAATTCATCTGCATTTTCATCTGGTCACAGTTGGAGTCTGCTCTCGTTTTTACTTTCTGTTTCTTTGTCTTGTTTGGTGATATTGTTCGGGCACTGGTTCAGTTCGCCGGAGTACAATCTGTGGTGTTCAGATTATACTATTTCGCCGTTGTATCCTGGGAAACAGACGCTCTGTTAAACCTCAAGCACAGACGGTGAGTGAGCGAATCTGTTTTAAGGAAACTGTGTGGAACACAGGCCTCGGGTTAAAAGTTTGCTGTCATTTAACTTCTACGATTATTTGTTAGTCACTCGTTTATGCAAATTTTTTTTGTAGTTCTGCTTAAATCAACTTTTAAACTTTACTGCAATTTAACATATATTGTTGAATCTTCTACTATATTAAATCTGTTGTGTATATTTGAATCCATTGTATTCAAAGTTATTGAATCTGCTACTGCGAATCCGGTATCCAATATTGAAACAATTTTCCTACAAGTGGCGGGATGTGATTTAATGGAAATGATGACTGCATTTTAAATAGTTCAATGATAAAGTGTAATGTAACATTATGTTAATTATTCTAATATTGTATCATGGTTCTTTTAACTTTTCTCTTTCTTTGCTATAAAATTGGAAAAAAAGTAAAGGGTCAACCGTCAAGTTTGGAGAAAAAATGGGTTGGATTGCTGATTCTAACAAAAATGGTAAGCAAATAGCTGCTATATCTTTTCTTTTGGAAAAGTGTGGGAGTATAGGCGTTGGATAGGGTCCATTTTGGGGAATGGTTTAATTTTTTAATTTTTAATTTATTTATTTAAGTAAAAATAAAGGCACCACAATCTTTGATAAAAACAAAGATGTAAAAATTGTGCGATTTTGACGTCCAAATTCCCGATTTGGGTCACATGAGGACTTATATTCATAGATTAAAATATGTTGGAGACCTATAACTCATTTTAAAGGTTAGGGATCCATAATCACACTTAGTAGTGGCAAATGAGCCGAGCGGCTCGTCGGCTCGCCCGCTCGGCCCGTACTGTTCCCGCCCACGAGCCGCTCGGGCTCTTAAAAAAAGAGCCCGAGCACGAGCCGAGCGGGCTCATGGGCTAGACGAGCCGAGCCCGCTCGACTCGTCACTGTTCACGAGCGGCTCGCCGAGCCGCTCGTGAGACGAGCCCACGAGCCAGACCAGAACGGTCACTGGTTCAGTGACCATTTGGTCACTTTTTTTGAAAAAATTTTTTTTTTTTTTTTTTCTACTTTTCTCCAATTCTTCTCCTATAAATACCCAACCCATTACAACATTTTTTTCCCACCAAACTTTCATTCTATACTCTCTACTCTACAATTTACAATTTACAAATCATTATCAACAATTCTATAATTCTCTTCTACATTTTTTTACATTATTATCTTCATTTTACAAATTCACATTTCTACATTTCTACATTTCTACATTCTATTTCAACAATTCACAAATGGATCCACGAGCATTTGTTGAAAACTTGTTCGGTATGGAAGGTGAAACACCTGCCCAAAATCAATTTGGGAATGAATTTGCCGGTCTCAACCAACTACCAATTCCAGAAGACATTGACGATTTCGACGTTCGTAAAGGCGATGCCGATCCGATTGATTTGGATGACGTTGATGTTGATCCCAGTGTTCCTATTGATTTGGAACAAGATGAAGAACCTGTACTAAATATTCCCGATGCAAGAGGGAAGAGAAAGGGGAAGAAGCAGGCAAAATGTTGGGACCATTTCAAATTGGTTAACACTGGTCGTGTGATCGATGGAGTTCCAGAAAATAAAGCAGTATGTAAATACTGTCAACAACGACTGGCATGGCAAAAAAAAATTGGAACCACTCACCTCAACCGTCATTACAAAGCATGTGCGGCCAAACATGGGCTTCTTGAACGTGGACAAACGCAACTACGCTTGGTACTAGTAGAGACGGTGCTACTACTTCGCCAATTTCTACGTGGATGTATTCGGAGGAGGAAGCACGAAAGGGAATGGTGAAGTTCGTTGCCGCGGCGGAGCTGCCACTAGCAATAGTGGACAACGAATATTTCGTAAACTACGTCAAACAATATCTTCAACCAAGGTACGTTGGGGTAAGTCGAAATACTCTTCGTTCTAATACAATTGAATATTTTCTTAATGCAAAGCGATTATTGATTGGGGATTTAGAAAAATACGGGGGTGTCATATCTTTAACTTCGGATTTATGGGAAGAGATTAATAAGAGAGGTTATATAGCTGCAATCGCACACTATATAGACCCACTTTGGGTTATGCATAAAAAAATTATTGCTTTTAAAATAGTTGAGTATCCTCATAATGCTAACACTATATTTAATGCAATTATGTTAATAATTAAAGAATATAAATGCGAGAGTAAAATTCGTTCTTTTACTTTTGACAATGCTTCTGTAAATAAAGTAGTTATCGATAAATTGCATAGAGTACTTCAACCCGATTTTGGTGGTTATTTATTCCATATTCGATGTGTGTGCCATATTTTTAATTTAATTGTACAAGACGGTTTAAAACATGTGAAGGACGAAATTAGTCGAATTAGGAATGCACTTACGTATATCACGATTACACCTAGTAGAAAACAATCATTTGAAGAATTTTGTGAACAAGCTAGGAACTCTAATACAAAAACTTTTATTACTGACGTAGGTCATAGGTGGAATTCAACTTACTTATTATTAAAATCATGTGAAGGTTTTGAACCGTTTATCACTGAATTTTATAACAATAGGCATATTAGAGACGACGACGATGATATCTTAAATGAATCCGATTGGAATACGGTTTTTAAAATTAAGAAATTTTTGGAAAGTTTTTATACGTCTACGAATATATTGTCCGGTGTTTATTATCCAACTAGTTGCACGGTTCTTGAACGTCTTTATATAACTGTTAGGGCTTTTAATAGATATCAAAATGACCCTGATTTGCATGCGGTTATATATGCTATGGAATTAAAATTTAGAAAATATTGGGAAGAATTACCTATGTTATTTCCTTTAGCATGCGTCATGGACTCGCGATATAATTTATCGGGTACTAAATTTATAATTGACCAAATTTCAAATGCTTTAACTTTTAATATGCCTATTACTTATAGGAATTTGGAACAAACGTTAATTGAGATGTATGAATTATATGCTTCAAAAATAGGTACACAAGTTACTCGTGTACCTACTCCTCCTCCCACTAATATAAACGATGACGACGCTGAAGTAATTAATTTATTAGAAAACATAGACTCAATTAGATATGATTCAACTGCATATGCATATGGTTCCTCTAGTAGTAGTAGTATGTCTTCCACTGCATGTACTCAAACTTCGAGTAGTAGTCCAAATGCGTTGCCATCTGAATTAATTGATTACTTTCGTTATACTATGCCTAGTAACAAATCAGTTAAGAAAAGTTCGGAAGATGTAATCGAATTCTGGCGAAATAATGAACGTCGATGGCCAATTGTTTCTGCAATTGCAAAAGATCTACTAACACCTCCGGTTAGCACTGTAGTTTCGGAGTCTGCTTTTAGTGCAGGGAAGAGGGTTCTCTCTGAAATTCGAAGTCGACTAAAAGAAGATATTTTGGAAGCGTTAATGTGCGTGAAGGATTGTGAAGACGCTAATTATCGAATTCAACATAAATATGCCGAAATTGCATGTAATCAAGTAAGTGATATTTAATTTCAATACATTCATTACAAAATTTTATTTTCATACATTTATAATTTTTTAAAAAAAATTGTACACGTAAAAAGTTTCTCGTGTACAATTTTAACTCCGCCTACACGAAATTGAAGTAGCCGGTCCCAAGCCCGGATAAAGGAGGAGGGTTTATCTTTTTTTTTTTTAAATAAATGTATATTTACTATTTTAAAAATTATAAATGTTTTGACGAGCCCCGATAAATGTTTTGGAAAATATATATTTAAAAAAAATAGAAAAAATAGGCTTGTAGTAGTAGCGTTATTTATTTATTAAAAAAAAAAAAGCGAGCCGGCGAGCCGAGCTTAAGCTCGGCTCGCCGAGCCGCCCGCTTTGGGCGAGCTCGAGCTCGGGCGCGAGCCGAGCTCGCCCAAACGGCAACGAGCCGAGCTCGCGCTCGGCTCGTTGCCGACGAGCCACGGGCTCGGCTCGTGCGAACACGAGCCGAGCTCGTTCGTCAATGGGCCGAGCCGGCTCGGCTCGGCCCATTGCCACCACTAATCACACTACACGAAAGGTTGGAAAACACGTTTCAAACTTTTTGAAAAAATTAACTTTTTAATTGTAAAACGGATGAAATCTGTCAAAAAAGACAATTTGCACATGAAAATCATAGGTTGAGAACGTTGTCACCAAGAAATAAATAATAGGGACCAAAATTTCACAAAGGCCATAGATTAGGGATCATTTGTCCCAAATTCCGTTTAATGAATGCGTAAGTCGAAATTAATAGATTAGAAAAATCGGCGCGAATGGAACAAAATCTTTGTCCATCATGCATTTTTTATCCAAACCCTTAAATATTGGCACAAATGGTCCAATACCTTACATTCTTGGCATATTTGGTCCTTTTGAATGAACTCTTTCCAAAATTGCATCTAGTTTCACGAGTAAAATACAATTTTCTTTCTTTTTATTTCAAGGGCAAAATTTACCAGATCAAAATAAAATATTAATAAAATGCAATTATCATCTTCTTCTCCCATTTCCCCTCCCCTAATACCCAAAGTGCCATCACCATGCTACCACTGCAATCTCTACCCAACAACCCAATTTGGTTAGTATTGAAAGGAATGGGGAAGAATGTGGCTACTGGTGGAGATGAGTTGCAAGTTAATGATGGCTTGGGAGAGGTGACCGAGCTAGGTAGTTTGGCCAAAGATAGCGATGGTAGCCTAGCATTAGATGGTGTTGGCAGTCACACTTCGGTAGGAGGTGGTGGCATTCGTGGGATAATAATGGAGAATCAAATCAAACTGAAGGCCCGTGTTTACACGATTTCCTTAAATCTAATTCGTCGCCTCACCGGAGTGCAAGAAGTTTTGATCGGTGTTCGATTCCCAGGATACAATTGATTGTCGGATCAGGCTACTCTACGTTAACCACCTACGAACTAGTTGTGTTTATCTATTAAAGAACTTTAGCAAATGAAGGAAGGAACAAAACCGGAAAGAGAAATTTGATGCTAGAAGCTTAGAAGGAAAGCTCGTATTTTTTTTTCTCTTGAGAGCTCTTCTATTTATACTCATAGAAGATGAGCCATCTCTTTAATGCATTGAGTGAGGAGTTACTTGAATGAGGAGTTAAGCATTGAAGAGAGGAGTTACTTGAATGATGAGTTAAGCATTGAAGAGATATTTGCAACAGATAGGAACTGATATTTTCATTCAATATTTCCAACAATCCCCCACATGAATGAAAATTTTGGATAACAAAGACTAAAGAGAGAAAGAGAGAGTAAAACGAATCAATCCTGTATAGGATAGGTAGCATTTAACTTTGAACCTTCCCTTGTGGAAATCTATCGAGTATTACTAGTAACCAGAGCCCAGAGGGGTTTTTGACTTCAGGTCAGAAAAGGAAAGTGTAACGACCCGGGTCCCACTTAACGGGCTGTCCTGGCCGTTAGATCGACGACGTACTGTCCTCACTGTACCAACATGGGTCTTTTCAGCATGCTTTGTCCTCACTCGCACGCTTCCCGAGAAAACTTCCTAGGGGGGTCACCCATCATAGAATTGCTCCAAGCCAAGCACGCTTAACTGTGGAGTTTCCAACGATGGACTTCCGGAAAAGAAGGTGCACCTTGTAATATGAGTAGTACCTATCAAATCTCTTAAACTTTCTTGGTCTGGGGTATTACAATCACTCCCCGTTAGACTCGCGACGTCCTTGTCGCGCTTGATCCATCTGAGGATCTGTTGTCAGGCGTTGGGATTCTAGAGGTGGCTCCTGCGAGTTCAAGAGGTGGCTCCCGTCCTATGGCGTAGCACTTTGTCCCGCATAGCACCTAGTTCCCGATTTTCGACTGGTAAACGGCTCTGATACCATTTGTAACGACCCGGGTCCCACTTAACGGGCTGTCCTGGCCGTTAGATCGACGACGTACTGTCCTTACTGTACCAACATGGGTCTTTTCAGCATGCTTTGTCCTCACTCGCACGCTCCCCGAGAAAACTTCCCAGGGGGGTCACCCATCATAGAATTGCTCCAAGTCAAGCACGCTTAACTGTGGAGTTTCCAACGATGGACTTCCGAAAAAGAAGGTGCACCTTGTGATATGAGTAGTACCTGTCAAATCTCTTAAACTTTCTTGGTCTGGGGTATTACAGAAAGTCTGTAAGCTGGTTAAATCAATTTATGGTTTAAAGCAAGCACCGAAGTAATGGCATGAGAAATTTGATAATGCTATACTTTCTAGTGGTTTTAGAATCAACGAGTGCGACAAGTGTGTATATATCAAGGACTCTAATGATGGATATGTCATATTATGTTTGTACGTCAATGACATGCTCATTGTCGGCAACTCTGATAAGATTATCAAAGTCACTAAGAATATGTTAAACTCAAAGTTTGACATGAAAGGTATGGGTATCGCGGATGTCATTTTGGGAGTAAAAATCACTCGAACATCGAATGGACTTATGTTATCTCAATCTCATTACATTGATAAGATACTAGACAAGTTCAACAAGTCAGATACCACTGTGGCCAGGACTCCCAGTGGATTTGAATCTTCACTTATCCAAGAACACTGGTGATGGTGTGTCACAGTTAGAATATTCTCGGATAATTGGGAGTTTAATGTATTTAATGACTTGTACGAGACCGGATATAGCATACTCAGTTAGCAGATTAAGTCGCTACACGAGTAACCCAGGTATTATCCATTGGAGAGCCATTTTCAGGGTGTTACATTATTTGAGGTATACTCGTGATGTTGGACTACATTATTCTAGATACCCTGCAGTAATCGAAGGGTATGTTGATGCAAATTGGATATCAGATATGTAAGATTCAAATCTACTAATGGATATATCTTCACTTTTGGTGGTGTAGCTGTCTATTGAAAATAGTCAAAACAAACTTGCATTACAAGATCTACAATGGAATCAGAGTTCATCGCTTTGGACAAATCAACAAAAGAAGCAGAGTGGCTTCGCCAGTTTGTTGAGAATATTCCAAGATGGTCAAAGACTGTGCCTGCAGTTTGTGCTTATTGTGATAATCAATCAGCAATTGGTAGGGCACAGAGCAATATGTATAATGGTAAGTCTCGACATATTTGAAGACGATATAATACCATTTGACAACTACTCTCACAAGGTATTGTCACTCTGGACTACGTGAAGTCAAAAGATAATATTGCGGATCTGCTAACCAAAAGGTTAACTCAAGAGCTAATTGAAAAAACATCGAGGGGAATGGGCTTGCAGCCTATGACGTTGAAAGGTATCATGGTGGAAACCCAACCTAATTGAATGGAGATCCCAGAATCTAGGTTCAAAGGGACAACTAAACCATGTATATCTATGTAAATCATTGAGACGGTTCTCCTTCTGCTCATTCCTATGGTGCTTATAGTGATTGGAAGATACAGGTTAAGCTACGCTTTTAATGACCCTTAAGCGAGTGCAAGAAGTTTTAATCGATGTTCGATTCCAGGATACAATGGTTGTCGGTTCACGCTGCACTAGTTAACCGCCTACAAACAAGTTGTGTTTATCTCTCAAAGAACTTTAGCAAATGAAGGAAAGGAATAAAACCGGAAAGAAGAAATTTGATGCTAGAATCTTAGAAGAAAAGATCGTATTTTTTTTTCTCTTGTTATGTTTTTTTCTCTATCCACTCCAACTGAGAGTTCTTCTATTTATACTCATAGAAAAGGAGCCATCTCTTTAATACATTGAGTGATGAGTTACTTGAATGAGGAGTTAAGCATTGAAGAGAGGAGTTACTTGAATGAGGAGTTAAGCATTGAAGAGATATTTGTAACTGATAGGAACTGATATTTTCATTCAATATTTCCAACAGCATTGAGAGTCTTCATTGGAGGGGAGGGTATCTTTTATTTTATTTTTGATTTGACAAAATTTTCCAATCAAATAAAAACAATTGCATTTTGCATGCATAACTAACCGCAGTTTATGATGGAATATATTCAAATGAACCAATAATGACAAGATTGCAAATGTTTGTGACCATTTGGTGAAAGACTTAAAAGTTTGGACCAAAAATACAAGGTGAGCAAAGGTTTTGGACCATTTGAACCAATTTTCATTTAAAAAAAAAAACATTTTGCAGTGTTTTAACCTTTTAAGCACAATATGCATTGTTTGGTACCACTAAAAATATAATTAAAATTTAAGTCAAAATTAATAATTAATTTTAATAACACATTTCATAGGATTCACATCTTTTGAACTACAAATTCCATCAATTTTTACCAAATTTGGTAAAAAATTAATTTTAATTTCTACCAAATAGGGGGTCCGTGTATGTTTAGTATTTTTTTTAAAAGAAATAAAATTAAGTTATAAATTTTATGAAATGTATAAATAGAAATGACGTTTAACTAATTTTTAAGCTTAAAGGATTTACTAAGCATATTTCTAATTTCTGAAATACAATTATACATATAAAGTAGAGCGAATCAAGTTCACTTATTTTTAGAGAGGGTTATCAAGTCTACTAGAGGTTGCAAAATGCTCGAGTAGCTATCGTAGAGGCTCAAACCATGGACGACTCAAACTCGTTTCGAGACGAGACTAAGCACAAGCCAAGGGCTCGTCAAAGAAGTGAAATTTTTTCGAAAAATTGATGGTTTGATCACTTTTAAAAAAAATTGGGATCGTGGGCCGAACTCGACTCAACTCGGCCCTTGGCACGAGCTTGGTTTGTGCTTGAACGAGTTTGGGCTCGGCTCGTCTCTTGGATCAGTCAGGCCATCAATACAACTGTCTTAAGCTGCAACAAAATCGTGATTTAATGACTTAATTGAGCCAATTTGTCAAAAAAATAATGCTTGACATAAATTACCTTTGTCTGAGCAGAATATCGATAAGACTACACTCGAAATGTATGTCATGCTTTAACTTAGGTTAGGAGTAAAATTTGTAAATGGATAAAGAATGAGGAAAACCATTGCAATCTATGTACTATAAGTCTATACGAAACAAACTTTAAGCCACGTGTAGTTGAATGTTTTTTTTGAATAAATTTTTATATAAACGTGATTATTTTGGAAAAAGCATGATTGAAAAAGGTCAAAAGATTATAAAATCAATGAATTTAAGCAAAATAAGGGACCAAACGGCCCTGTAGTACCTTACTAGTTACCACCTGTATTTGAACTGTGTCTTGCAGAGTGCCAGGCTCTGCAACTGTCCATCTTCTTCGTTCGCATCTCTCTCACTCTCTCACACACACACTCACACTCACACTCCGTCATCTCCATCGCACCAACAACGAATATATTTGGAAAGATCCTTTTTGTGTGGCTTGAACTGCGATCGACATATCTATAGTTGGTATCAAATTTTGGGTTTCTTCAAGAATCGTAAGTACTTTGCATCTATTTTACAGTCTCTGTTTTTCTTCTTTCTACGGTCAAAATGATAGCAAAATGGGTATCGTCCTACGTAACATGAATATGAAGGATTACTGGATTAGTCGAATTACACTAATCTCTGTTTTTTTCCCCTAGCCTTTGATGAACTGTGTGAATAGCTGAGATTTGGGACGTGAATTTTCTGAAGAGAAATGGAAAAAATGAGTTTAACAGAGCTTGAGGGGTTATTTCCCAAAATTAGTTCAAGCTCATCGATTCAGGAATTAATCAAATTCCTTGAGTACTCGTTTTTGAAAAGCGAGTTTGATGAGGTCCAAAACATTTTGACTGAGCGCGAGAATAACATGAAAGTGGAGAGAGAGAGTTTTGAAAGGGATCGACGTACAATCAAAAAAGAATTTGATTTATTGGAGCAGGATAAGTTAGTGCTAGAGGGCAAGTTGAAGGAAAAGAGTAAAATGATTCTTCAGTTGAATCAGAAGATTAAGGAATTGGAGAATCAAAAATTGGAAAGTGAGAAAACTGCAGTGAAGTACGAGGAGAAAATTAAGTCCATGAACGACGAGGTAGAGAAGTTGAAGTGTGAAAAGTTAGAGACTGATCAGACTGTAGAAGTGTATAAGAAGAGATTTGAAGATCTTAGTGCGAGGTTTAGGAAAGCAGAACAGATTCTTGCAAATATTTTCAAAGTGGGCATAAATGATCTATCGAATCTGGCAAATAACATGGAGAAGGATGTTGTTAATTTCTCTAATTCTTATGGCGAAAAGGAGAGTTCAAGTAATGGTGGTAAATGGAGTGAAGGGAATGCTGATTTTGGAAAAGCTGATTTGGAGCATTTTCGAAATGAAAGGAGTCTAAACAGTGGGGGTGATGTGGGTGACACATTGCCTATGGTTCACCCTGCTTGTAAATCTGGTGAAACTGGAATTCATGGTTTGCAAGGAAGAGGTACTGTAAAATATATGTCAAAATTATGAATTTTCTGAGCTTATATATTTGTTTCTAGAAGAAAGTCATTATTTTTGTACTCCAATCAGGCTATTAAATGAAGTGTTTGTACATCGCATTTTTTGTTCATTGCCGTGCCCTTATCAGCTATGTGGCAATTCTAGATTGCTACGTTTCCCTTTTCTACTTTCAAAAGCTGTGTGTTTTCTGATTTGTTTTTTTGGATAGGGGAAGACCAGTTAGTAAGACTTGACCTGTCTTGTTAAGATGTTAAATTTGCAATTGCTTTGATATGATTTGTATAAAATTTGTTGGCACGCTGGAAGTATGAAAGGAATGACGTGTGACAATTGACATGATGGTGGCCACAGGTGGCGGGAACTTGGTTCTGTCTTCTCAGACAAAAGAGGCTGGAGCAAATGGCTACGATGCTTCTCAAGGTTTTCCTGGAAAGCAATCTGCTGGGAATCGTGCTCAAACTGAAAGTAATGATTCTGATCAAGAAAAAGAAAAAGTGTACTTTTCTAAAGCAAATTTGTCTGAGTAAATTATGTATGCATGTGTTGCAGGTGGACAAGCTATTATCGTGGCCTTAGATCATGGAGAACAAGGCATAAATAACTTGATGTTGGCTAGAAGTTCTAGTAAAATGGCACAATCACAAAAATCTGGAGACATCATTGAAATCAGTGACAGTGACGATGAAGCAACCCCTGAGAAATTTGTTCAAAGTCCAACATTAAGTCAAACCAACAGGAAAAACAGAGCAGACTGCAAAGATGGTTCACTTGTGAGTTCGAAGCCAACAAGGAAAAGAAGCACATATGGAAGTGACAATGATGAAAACTTTCCAATTGGTGCACAGAAGGAGAAACGAACACGAGAAGTAAATTATGATGGATCTGGGTCCCTCATCAATAACTTGGTAAATCCTAAATCAGTGGATGCGAATCTTGCACATACTGTTTTGCCTTCCATGCACAATCCGGTAAACTTCAGAAGATGTGAAGAAAAAGCTGAGGCCAAGAGAGATTCTCAAACTCCTTCGCAAGCATCTGATGGCATTAATGTCAATGATTCTACAGATTCAGAAGATGAATCATTTTCAAGCTTCTGCATCAATAATATGGTTGGTTCACTCCAAGTTAAAAAAAAATCTAAAGCATGGATGTTTGGAGCTGACATGATCCAGGATTTTGAGGAGGATCCAAAACTTTGCCTGAATGCTGTCTGTGCACTTCATCGACAGCAAATTTCTGCTGCAAAATCCAACGTTGGTTCCCAGAGTGGAGTATTAGGCCACCGAGATGTATTGAGGTATAGCTAGCATGGCAGACATGCCAACCTTCCTTTTCTTTATTAATTGTTTGCATTGTTGTCAAACTAGTTTGCTATTTATACTTTAAACTTTCTAAATCTGTGTCTTATGAATGATAGTTTTAGATGTATCTGATATAATATATCTTATATTCTAATTCAGCTGTTATATTTCATGTCTGAGATGTGGTCGTGTGTGTTTCCTTCTTATGAAGTACAAGTTGTTCCAAATTAGTCATTGAGCTTACATCTTCGTTTCTGTTTAAGCACTTTGTCTATCAGTCTGCTGCTAACATAACGGAAATTTGGTTGTAGTGATGACAATTAGGGTGGGGGGAGGGGGCTGCAGGGGTTCGGTAAAAAAGATGAAGCCCATGTTTGATCCCATTCTTTAAAAATTCATTTCTAGCCACACATTTTCCCAATGAAATAATTTTACACGTAAATCCAAAACTCTTCCTTACTTTTTAATTACACATTCTAAAAAAACCATTATTACAAAATCTATTCTCCCAAAAATAGGCTCGAACGAACCCTAAAATTTTTCTTTTATATAATATATGTTGTTTACTTTTCTCTTTCATTATTTATTTTTTTGTTTAGTTGGACATAAACAATGACTGACGGATTTTTTTATGCCAGTCATTTTGAATTCCAGTTCAAAAGTTGCATTCTTGATCGTATAGAGTAGTAGTTGAATCTTTGGATTGAATTGTTAGCCATGATTTTCTTCAGTATAGGGGCTTTGGGCGAGTATCTTACGGAAGGGGATCCACATCATAGACTGAGGAAATCAGTATCTGAAGTGGAACAACAACGCCCAGATGTTCTCAGTCAATGTCTAAAACTTGCTATTAATCACTATGAGAGGCTATTCGAGATATATTGCAAGGAAAAGGATCCATTCTTTGGCCCACAATAGCCTATCAAGTGTACTGCATCTGTTGTATGCTTTAACAGTTATCATGCCATTTACTTAAATTAGTTTTTCACTGGCTGTCAACTTACTGCAACCGTTGTTTTTCTTGGCTTCGAACTGATATGTATTAACTATTCGCGACACTTCATTCAATTTTTGCTTTGCAGGATTCTGAGCCCACTACTCTAGTCTCCTTTCTGGATTAATATTTAGTATTTTAATTATTTGCATTAACACTATATATACGTATTGATGATTGGTAAGTATAAGATCCTAAATTGTTCTGAATTCAAACCATGACGCATGTTAGTTTTGGTTGGTAAAATTCTAAGAATGACAGTTTGTTTGCTTTCTTTCTGAATTCAGTCTTATTTACTTCCTAAATTTATGTTGTCTTATTAACTGTTGGCGATTATGCGGGTAAATATGATGCTTAGATTCTTTATACTATTTGATCGTATTTAAAACTAATTACTCGTTTACTATGATTTCTAGTTCGATCTCTTGGTGGTTTTTGTTCTCTCCATGGGAAGCAAATGCAAGATGTCTAAAACTGAAAGGTAAATCCTTTAGAGCTCCATTATACTTCTCGGTTATTAACTTCAGTTCTGTATTTTGTTGAATTATACAGTCTAGACATGGAAGATATATCTGTGCTTGTGGTTTCTGGGCTCTCTCAGTGTAATGGTTTGTCAATAAAAGTTTTTGTTTTTGGAATATTTTCATGTGAAGATTAACCCATGTTTTCGCGAAGTCTTCTCTATTTATGTGGGTTTTAGGTATTTTTTCAATATTGAAATCCAAAACAAAGAAATGTTTCTATATGCTTTGCTCTATCTATCAATTATCACAATTTGCACGTCCATATTCTTCTGAGAAAACACAGTGTTTGACATATGGGATCTCAATGTAATGGCCACTCGACACCAAAGTTGAGATCGTACAAATAGACTCTCAATGCTACATTCTTTTGTTGTGCTCAAGTAAATCCTACATTAACTGATTATAGTGAGAAAGTTCTTTCGACTCTTGAGGTATTCTCGAGATGGTCACTCCAATACCCGAGCCAAGTGTTTGCTAGCAAGAAAATACATATGAGCTTCTTGTTGGAGAAACCACGGTATATACGATAGGATTTGACATTGAGCAATGAGTTAGACTTAAAAGAGTACTCCATGTATGCAAAACAGACGGTGTTTAAAACTCTCTCTCTAATGTCAAATAGATCTATTGAATGCACTGGAGATGTTCTTACAAGGACATTTTTGTGTGTTAAAAATGAATATCCTCGGTCCACGCAAAATGTGATGAAAGAATAAAAAACTACTAAATTTTAGGAAGCTCAATTAAACTAAGGACGCTTGATAGAGGAAAGATTGTGATCGAGCTTGGTTCTTCAGATTTGGAGAATCAAACCCACTTCATATTTTTAAAAGTAAAATAGTATTTTAAAATTTATTTTTAAACGTTGATTTTCTAAAGTAGAGAGCATTATGTATTTAGAGAGTCTCTCGAAAATATTCATATAATTTAAATGTTAAAATTAAATTTTAATTTTAATCATATATTTCGTAGGAAATATGCGTTGGGTTCTAAATAATCTTAAAGAAAATTTAGTGACCTCAGTTTCTAACCGATAATGTGGCCAAGAAATCTTGGCTCTACTTATGTCCACGCGTGAAGTTTCACATACTTGAATAAATCATTAAAAGCACCTAGCCTTCTTTGACGTGGGGAGAGGCAACCGCAAATATTTTGATGGTCAAGTCAGTCAATTTGTCTGTGTATATTTGGGTGTGATAAATGGAAGATGTGAGCCATAAAAGTGTGTACAGGCACCGAGGGGAGGTTGCCGTGACCAGTTCGACAATTTGTTTAAGTGTGCAAGAGCCTTACTCATGGATATGAATGAAATCGGAATCTACTGATTGCGTCAACAGTTAGAAACCGAGGTGAACAAAATTATTAGTTTATATTAATTTTATAAACTGGCCAAATCAACATATAATAATTTTATTATTTATGCAAAATTATTAATTTCTTTAACATTCATGGTGAAGTTTTTCTATATGGCAGCAAATTTAAATTTGAAATAAGAAGCCGTTATCCACCGCATTTTATTGAGCATGACATGGCAGGAAACAGACCAATAGCAGAATATTCGGTACCCATAAAAAATAGACACGTGTTAGACTATGATTTGCACAATTGGGTTCTCTTAGGAGGATTTGATGCCACATGTGCAGGCGCCAATTTCACAATTTGTATATGCCACTATATCGTTTGAACTACATTATTTTGGAAAGATGTATTTTAGAATAGTAGATTGATGGAGAATGTGTGGTTGAAAAAGAAGGAAAAATTATTGATGCGATGAAAAATATTATTTTATTAAAGAATATGTGTTTGGCACTCATTATTTTTAAAATATATTTTTATCTATTTTATTTTCAATTAAATAATATTACACGCAAATTCTAAATTTTTCCTTATTTACTAATCAAGCGTTCTCCTTCAGTGATGAAGTGTTTAAGGGAACGAGTCAAGCCAATTCGATTCGATAGTGAGACGAGCCTACAAACTACTCGCTTCACTTAACACTCCCAATATCATGGTAGCTTAGAGTGGAAGAATCTTCATGCATTTCAAAGTGAAAGCCCAAGTTTACCCCTGACTTAAAATAAACGTTTAATTAGGCGCTGTAATTACACAGTAATTAAAATATGGATAAATAGTAAGTACAGTGTACACGAAGATATTTTTTCCATTTCAGGCAAGTCCCGTGAATCTCTCTCTCCTCATCTCATCTCCATCACTCAACTCTGATTATTAGGATTTTTTTCAATTCCATGGACTCGGAGATCCCTCCAACTCTATTCCATATTTTACTTTGTTGGTTCTTGACTCCTTTATATGTCTCGCAATTTCTTCACTCGCAATTCGGTTTCGGTAATCTTGAATTCCCACATTAGCTTCAATTTCCTTGATTATTGTAATGTAATTATTTTTGATGCAGGGTCCGTTAAAAATGGGATTATATTTCAGGATTTCAGTTCTAGTTAGGAATTAGGAAAAAAAACTTAGCTTGATATGGATAGTGGTGAAAGTTCTGTTTCATTATTTCTCCAAAACATTTTCTCATTTTGTAGTTACACTGAGCATCTATATTGTGCATTCTAATAAGGTATTAGTGTCGGTAACAATTTATGAATATTTCAGGTGTTATGTCTTTGATTAAAAGATGAATTAGCTCTTCACACAAGGCCTTGAACGTAAAATGTAAATAAATACATCCTCCACTGTGTAACTTAAGCAGATGAGATGGTTCAATTGAATATTACAATGTAATGTTCTTTTACTGCATGTTCAGTTCTTTTAAGGAGACATAGGCAAGTGGAAAAGTATGCACACATTAATCTTTATGTCCAGTCAAATAAACCTTTGCCAAGCAGAGTCTCACAAAATCTTCCCTCTTTGTCTTGAATTACATCTGAAAATGACTTGTTTATTCCCGACAACTTCGGACCAGATTAACCCCTTTGATTAGCCGTCCTTACAAGATTGATTGGGCGGGCTGGTTGGGAAGGGGTAACTAGCAAAGAAAAGAATTGCTGAAAGATATATTCTACTAGTTGGTTAGGATGAATGAGTGGCACTCTTCTTTTCCTTCGCTTCTTGAATGAAGGAATAAAGCATGATTGTGAACTACACTAACTCGATCCAGGAATTTCATTAGACCTCGAATGCACTCCCTATCGGAAATAGATTGATTAGCGACACTCTAGAGCCATGTTTTTGTCGCCCTAGGCTTACCATTATTTCATTTCATTCTGTTGGATGGGATCATGTCGAATAATCTGATACGTGAGATAGATGCAGAGCTTAAGAGGTACATTTTAGTTCTCCAGGTTTGAGGGTTTTGATTGTAATCTTAAGCAAATTTATAGGTTCATGTAATTTATTGTTGTTGGTTTATGCAATTTAGTCTAAATATACTTTGTGTTATTCTTTAATGCGAGTTTGTTTTGCAGTGCAAATCATTCTCTTGATTGAATGAGAGTATCTTAGTCGCCATGGATGAAACAGTAAGTGATGAGCTGACTGAAGTGGGTGTGGAGGACGTTACACATGTTCGAAGTAAAGGTTGTGAATTATCATTGAAGCCTGGCAGCTCTAGCATGCTGGAACATAATGAAATGTTCATGCCTTGTGAGGATGATTATCATGAAAAATTGAACTACTTAGTTTCAGATACTTTGGATGTAAAGAACCTAGAAAGAATTGGTTCTTCTGAACATGCTAGTACCAGTCCACGTTGCATGGATGGTGCTGGGATCGTGGTTGAAGAGTTGACTTTGAGAAATTATGACTGTAAAAAGTCGGCTGTTGTAGGCATTTCGAACAATAGAGATAGAAAGCAAACGATGCAGAACCAGTGGGAGCACTTGTATCAGATGACAGGTGAATCAGGAATTAACTGCTTGCAAGGACAAACAGGGTACAATGAAAAATGTCGAGCAAAATCAAGTATCTTGGACGATGGGGGTAACACTTCCTGTCCCAGGTTTCAAGATCAGCAACCACTATATTTCAATTTTAACCCAATGATGAGCAATTTATTAAATAATTCTGATATAGGTACATCATATGATCTGTTTTTGTAGAATTTCTGAGATTTGATTCTCGAAAATTAAGGAAAAATTTCCTCTTGTAATTTGCTGTTTTGTAGGCTGTAAATATGTGATTAAATTAGTTACCTAGAATTAAGTTTCCTTTTTCTATTTTGGCTAATTGTAGGAGGTATATTAGCTAAATTACCTAGATTAGTGGACTGATTTTCTGACTCCTAGTCCTATATATACTGCTGTAGATTCGTTTGGAATGATAAGAGAAAAACTTCAGTTTCTCTTCTAATTCTTCATCTATTTCATCTAAAATCTTCAGTTTTACCCATCTGAAACCACTAGTCCAAAAATTTTATCAAAATTTGGATTCTCAGAGTACTCCATAAAAGGTACATTGAGAAAAGAGGGATTAATACATCAAAACTCTGTTCGCATAGGATCTGGTAGTGAGTCTGTGGACCATACACGCACTAAATCTGTGACGGCTGACCGTACATGCTTTAAACTTGAGACCGCCGGCTTGGCTGATTCTGTTGCACCTTTAGGTTTTACTTCCGCTACTTTTTTCACCTCCTGTCAGTGTTTCTGAACCATGGACTAATTGTAATTCTCATTTTGTGGGCGACGGAATCAGTTTGAGAGAATGGCTGGAAGCAGGTCGAAATAAGTCAAATAGAGTTGAGAGCTTGAGTATATTTAGACAGATTGTGGCTCTTGTGGATTTTAAGCATTCTCAAGGAGTTGTGCTGCAAGACTTGAGGCCTTCCTGCTTCAAGTTGTTGGGATCATACGAGGTGTTGTACCTTGGATCTTCTGTACACACTGGGGTCACCATAAGTTTTACAGATCAAGTTAATTCCCATTCAGGTCGTAGTCCAAATGAAAAAAGACAAATGCATGCTAGCATGCTTCCTTTGGGCTGCCATTCCACGAAGAAGTGGAAATTAGGTGGGAACATGAACTGCGTGCCAAGGTGGCCACAATTTCCTTCCAGGTCAGGTGTTAGATCTGCATCTGAAAATGTTACTAAAGCAGATATTGATGGGCCACAAGATTCTTGGAATGATTCTGATGAGGAAGAACACCCTAAAACGGAGTGTAAGAACCAAAGCAAATTCTACAACAGTGATGTATTTAGTAAATTGCAGCCATCGCAGGCTTTTGTAAGCTGTATGTCAGAAGAGAAGTGGTATACGAGTCCAGAGCTGTCCACTGGAAGGGGCTGCACGTTTGCATCAAATATATTTTGTCTAGGGGTTCTTCTGTTTGAGGTTTGTAAATGACTTCTACTGAAGTAATTTTGCTTGCAGTCTTATATTATGAACTTATCTGAATGAAAAGCAAATGTCAGATGTGATAGTAGTAAAAGTATAAATCCTCATACATGAAACTGATGGTATACTTTTATAACTGTTTAAAAAGATGATAATAATTCAGGACATCAAAATGATGTCCATGAATATTGTAGTCTGATTTAGATAACATTTACCCTATAGAAGTGCATATGTTCTTATTTCCCCTTTGTCATTTGGTCATTTTGAGTTTTTTCCTATGATGCCAAATATTAGCGTGAAAATGTGGAGGATAGCGAGGAAAATATTACCTTTTTGTTGGATGGAGTTGTCAGTTATGAAACGTTTATAATGCTAGTTTGGGGGAAAGAAAATAGAGACCCTGATATTTGCCAGAATGGTGGGTTAGAGAGGTGAATTTGGTAGAAAGGCTTGGGAGAAAGAAGTGATAGTCTGTTCTCTTTAAGAATCAGAATCTGTTTTTGCCTATGTTCGAATGTGGTTAGTTTGCAACCTACGGTTTAGCCTTTCTTATGAATGTGGGAAGGTTAGTTTTAGCATACCCAAGAAAAAGCAAGCACCATTGTTTGTTTCAATTTTGTGTCCTTCATGAAGGCTTGAACTGGCAGCATAAATGTTTGATACTAATAAAATGTGGTTTCTCTCAGTTACTTGGCTTATATGATTCTGGAAGATCTCGTGCTGCTGCAATGCTTGATTTACGCCATAGGATTCTTCCTTCTGGCTTTCTTTCAGAGAATCCCGAGGAAGCTGGATACTGTCTTTGGCTTCTTCACCCTGAACCTGCATCACGCCCAACAATCAGGTAGATTTTTTATTTTATTATTATTATTTTTTTAATTTATGGTTTCAATTTTAAAAATTTCCCCCTCTTTTAATCTTCTTGATTGAAACTCTAATAATGCTGGTTTAAGCCGTAAAAATCTCTTGAACATGGCGTCTCAGTGAAATCACAATTAGCTACATGTCAAATTTATCATCTAAGTCTTCTGTTTAATTCCGTAAGTGTCAGTTTGGAAAACAAAGAGGTGAATACAACTAGTATTAAACTGGCTTGATAATGCAAGTATCAAAGCAATAAACATATAGAGCACCATTTATAATTGTAAAATTAGTACTATTTTCGAGGTTTTGGAGATCATGTCGCCGACAAATATTTGTAAAAATATTTTCACAAATTGACAGTCTCTGTCGTATGTAAAATTTGTTTTTGAGTCATGTTAGTTTCAATGTGTAATGTCTGTTGCTACTGTTTCATGACAGGGAAATTCTACAACCTGGATTTGTAAGTGGAACTCAAGGCCTCTCTGGACACCAGTTATTGTCATCAATTGATGAAGAAGATGGAGAATCAGAATTGTTATTGTATTTTCTCGTGTCACTGAAAGAGCAAAAACAAAAGGATGTATCCAAGATAGTGGAACAAATCCAGTGCATAGAAGCAGACATCAAAGCGGTTGAGAAAAGGCAGCCTAACAAATCATTGGTTTTATCTTCCATACCTCAGGAGCTTCTCACTGCAAGTGGACAGTCAACTTTGGATGTGCCTTCAAAGATGTCCCCTGTGTGTGATAACAAAATAAATTCGAAGAGGAATGTTAGGATGCTTGAAAGTGCTTACTTTTCCTTGAGACCCAATATCCAGCTTCCAGATACTGATGTTGCGACTCATAGAGATGGAGAGCTGTTGAAAAGTCGAGAAAACTGGTGCATCAGTGCTAAGGACAGACAAAAATACAAAATTGCAGATCGCTTAGGGGGTTTCTTAGATGGTTTGTGCAAATATGCTCACTATAATAAATTCAAATTACGAGGGATATCAAGGAATGCAGATTTCAGTAATTCAGCAAATGTAATATGGTCATTGGGTTTTGACCGGGATGAGGACTATCTAGCTGCTGCTGGAGTGTCGAAGAAGATACAAATATTTGAATTTCAAGCTCTCTCTACTGATTTCGTTGACCTTCATTATCCAGTTACTGAGATGGCAAACAGGTCAAAACTCAGCTGCATTTGCTGGAATAGCTACATCAGGAATTACCTTGCTTCATCTGATTATGATGGCATAGTTAAGGCGTATATTCTGGCTCATTGTTCTAATAATATTCAATGTTGTTAAAGAATTGGGGGTCCATCTTAAAATGTCAACCTTATTAAGAGGAGTAGCCCAAGATCTTTATTAATTGGTCTATGTCAACATCTTTATTCGATGTGGGATTATATCCCTTAACACGCCCCCGCAAGATGGTGGCTCATTTGAGCAGACCAATCTTGAAATCCACGTGCTCACTTTTGGAGTCTTAACGGGATTGAATCGCTCGTTGGAGTATAATGGGCTCTGATACCATGAAAATAGTTTATCGAATGATATATTGATTTCATGTTTCTTACAAAGTACAATACCCTATTTATAGGGTTATAACTAAACCAAAAAAGGAAAGATTATACAATCAACTATCTTAGGAAAGTATAACCAATTACAATCTTTGACACTCCCCCTCAAGTTGGAGCATAGATATTAATCATGCCCAACTTGTTACAAAGATAATCCACCCGAACCCCATTTAAAGCTTTCGTGAAGATATCTCCTAATTGTTCTCCAGTCCGCACATACTCGGTAGAAATCAAACCTTCTTGAATTTTCTCACGAACAAAGTGACAATCGATCTCAATATGCTTAGTTCGCTCATGAAACACAGGATTAGATGCAATATGAAGGGCAGCTTGATTATCACACCATAATTTTGCTGGTACTGAAATTTTAAGGCCGATTTCAGTCAATAGTTGATATATCCACATTATCTCACACACTGACTGTGCCATAGCCCTATATTCTGCCTCTGCACTTGATCGTGACACAACGTTCTGCTTTTTACTTTTCCATGAGACCAAATTTCCTCCAACGAAAATACAGTAACCTGATGTGGATCTTCTATCCACTTTGGAACCTGCCCAATCTGCATCTGAAAAACATTCAATACGAGTGTGCCCATGATTTGCATACAAGATACCTCGTCCGGGTGCTCCTTTCAAGTAACACAAAATCTGTTCTAGCGCTGCCCAATGATGAACTGTTGGGGATGACATAAACTGACTAACCACACTGACAGAATATGCGATATCTGGACGAGTCACCGTAAGATAATTCAACTTTCCAACTAATCGTCTATATCTCTCAGGATCTTCAATTCGTTCTCCATCTCCTGTAAGGTGCATGGTTGGGGTCATTGGAGTACTACAAGGCTTCGCCCCCAATTTTCCCGTTTCAGTCAATAAGTCCAGGACATATTTTCTCTGAGATAAGAAGATCCATTTCTTACTCCTTGAGACTTCAACACCCAAGAAATACTTTAGCACCCCTAAATCCTTTGTGTGAAACTGAGTATGGAGAAAAGACTTAAGAGATGAGATTCCCGTAGTATCACTTCCAGTAATGACAATGTCATCCACATACACAACTAAAAGAATGATACCAGATGCAGAATGTCTGTAGAACACAGAATGGTCAGACTTGCTTTTCATCAAACCAAACTTTTCAACAGCTTGACTAAATTTTCCAAACCAAGCACGAGGACTCTGTTTCAAACCATACAGAGATTTTCGAAGACGACAAACTCGCCCAGACTCCCCCTGAGCAACAAAACCAGGAGGTTGCTCCATATACACTTCCTCTTGAAGATCACCATGAAGAAAAGCATTCTTGATATCAAGTTGATGCAAAGGCCAATGGTGAGTAGCCGCTGTGGAAATAAACAACCGAACAGAAGTCAATTTAGCCACTGGAGAAAAAGTGTCAGAATAGTCCACTCCATACGTTTGAGCATACCCTTTAGCGACAAGACGGGCTTTTAGTCGAGCAACAGACCCATCTGGATTGACCTTAACTGTGAACACCCATTTGCACCCTATAGCCCGTTTCCCTGAAGGTAAGTCAACCAAATTCCAAGTACCATTGTCATCCAAAGCATTCATTTCCTCTATCATTGCATGATGCCAACCGGGATGAGATATAGCGTCATGAACGGTTTTAGGAATAGAGATAGAATCAAGGGATGCAATAAAAGAAGAAGATGAAGGCGACAAACAATTATAAGAAACAACAGACGAAATAGGATAAGTACATTGGCGTTTACCTTTGCGTAACGCGATAGGGAGATCATCGTTTGAGACTGGATCTGATGACGAAGGAGCAGGTGCAGGACATGAATCAGGGAGGGTGCGCCTGGAGTAAACTTGACTAATAGGGGGCCTGACAGGAGCTGGTTCCGGGACAGGTGCAGAGGATGTGATAGAATATACCAACAAATCATCGTCGTCCGCCCCCTGATGTGCGAGAGGAGGAGAAGACGGGAAATAAGGTGTGTCTTCCATAAAGGTAACATCAATGGAGACAAGATATCTGTGAAGACTAGGACAATAACATCTATAACCTTTTTGAAGACGAGAATAACCAAGAAAGATACACCTCAAAGACTTGGGATCTAATTTGGTGACATGCGGACGAACATCACGAACAAAACATGTGCTCCCAAATATCCGAGGTTCAACAGGAAACAGCGACTTACTGGGAAAAAGAATTTTGTAAGGGATCTCACCACAAATAACAGATGAGGGCATGCGATTAATCAGAAAACATGCGGTAGAGACTGCATCGGCCCAAAAAGGCTTAGGGACATTCATTTGAAATAATAGGGCGCGTGCAGTTTCAAGAAGATGTCTGTTCTTCCTTTCGGCCACTCCATTTTGAGATGGAGTATCAACACAAGATGTTTCGTGGAGTATACCATTCTGAACCATATAAGACTGAAACAAAACGGACGTATACTCTTTGGCATTATCACTTCGCAAAGTACGGATCGAAACATTAAATTGAGTTTTGATCTCAACAGAAAACGCACAAAAAATAGAGAACAACTCGGAACGACTCTTCATTAAATATAACCAGGTTACACGAGAATAATCATCCACAAAAGTAACAAAATACTTGAATCCCGGTTTAGACAAAACAGGACAAGGACCCCAAACATCAGAATGAACTAATTCGAAAGGAACACTAGCACGTTTATTGACTCTTGGACTTGAACTAAGACGATGATGTTTTGCAAACTGACACGACTCACAATCTAATGAAGACATCTTACTAAACTGTGGACAAAGCTTCTTGAGCAAAGGGAGAGATGGATGACCCAACCTACAATGTGCCTCGAAGGGAGACGTAACACTAGAGCAAGCAACAGATTTAGCGATTGGTGTGTCCAAAATGTAGAGGCCTCCAGACTCATGTCCTTTACCAACAGTCTTCTTCGTCATAAGATCCTGAAATAAGCAATGATCAGGAAAAAAAAGAGATGCAACAATTAAGAGTACGAGTAAGCTGGCTTACAGAGAGCAAATTAAAGGATAAGTTAGGTAAATGTAAGACAGACGACAAAGGAAGTAGAGGGGTAGGATTAATTGTACCAGACCCACGGACACAAGATGGTGACCCATCGGCTAAAGTAACGGTAGAGGGGGAAGTGTGTGATTTAAAAGTAGAAAATAGACCAGAATTACCTGTCATATGATCTGTGGCACCAGAATCAATGACCCATGTGGAGGATGAGGAAATAAGACACGCATTTGGATTACCTGAATCAGCAACAGCGGTGACAGAGGAAGAAGAAGACTTTAGTGACTCTCGATACTGTGAGAACTTGGCAAATTCATCTGCAGAGACAATAAATGATTTTTCAGGATCCGCATTAGTGGTTGCAACATGGGCCGAGTGAGCTCTTTGATTCCTGTGCTGGAGCTTTCTACACTCACGCTTCGTATGTCCTGGCTTGTGACAATAGTAGCACACAATTCCTTCAGAAGTTTGTGTTCGAGCTTCAAACACTTGTGAACCCCCTCCTTTATTCCCACTCTGAATGGTTGATCTCCCAGACTCATAATTATTATTCCGACTGACCAAAGCACCACAGATTTGAGCAGGTGGAGTACTTTCAGTGCGGAGTACTCGACTAAATACTTCTTGTAACGATGAGATCTCAGAACCAGAAAGAACCTGTGACTTAGCAGTCTCAAATTCGGAGGAAAGACCAGCAAGAAAACTCATGACAGCCATTTGTTCCCGTTGGCTTTGTTGAACCTTTACATCAGGGCTAAAAGGCAGTAATATATTTAGCTCCTCATAAATCTTCTTAAATTCCATAAAATAAGTTGTAAGAGACTTATCTTGCTTTTCTGCACGGTAAAATGCTTTGCACACCTCAAACATGCGAGAAAGGTTCCCTTTACCAGAATACAAGAAATCCAAATAATCCATCAACTCTTTGACAAACTCACAGTGATTGATTAAGCCAATTACCTCGCCATCAATAGAATTTCGAATTTGCAAAAATAAGCGAGCATCCTCCCGAAGCCACGTCTGCTTTGAATCATCTTTGGGGGGATCTTCAGTTAAATGAGTATCTTTGTCGATACTCCGTAGATAAAGTCGAACGGTCTTGCTCCAATCCAAAAAATTCGAGCCATTAAGTTTATGGTCCGTGATTTTTGACATTATAGGTACCATATCTGACGCGACAACGGATTTCTTCTCATCCATAACCACGAAGTAGCGATGCAAGACGACCCAACAAGCCCAATAACCAAAAAATTAATTCAGGCTTAATAAGGCCCAATAAACTATCTAATGACCCAAAATAAACACCAAACCTTCAATTAATTAACCAATGGCCCAAATTAAACACTGGCCCAAATTTTCTCAGACCCAATTAAACTAACCAATGGTCCAATAAGTCCACAAATCAGCCCACTGTAGCCCAAATAAAACCACTGCAGCCCAATCCTTGCTCCCTGCTCCAAATCGACCAACCCAGACGACGGGATACCTCCAATAGCGCCGACCAAGCTCACCGGATGCGGCGAATTGACATATTCAAACCACAATTGCTCGACAGACACCAGAGTCGAGCTCACCAGATGCGGCGACCTCTTAGGACCAAACGGCGACGTGCGAGCTTCAGACGGGAACCCACTATGCTACTGCCCAAATTCCAAAGGCGACGGGAACCTGACGAACGGCGACTCGGAACCCTCGATGTGACTGCCAAAATCCGAAACAGCGACGGGAACCCAAGTTTATGACCACAGGTTTGAAGAATCGAACCCTAATGCTCTGATACCATGAAAAGAATTGGGGGTTCATCTTAAAAGGTCAACCTTATTAAGAGGAGTAGCCCAAGATCTTTATTAATTGGTCTATGTCAACATCTTAATTCGATGTGGGATTATGATGGCATAGTTAAGGCGTATATTCTGGCTCATTGTTCTAATAATATTCAATGTGAATAATATTAACTACTATAATTTGTCAGAAGATTAACATGCATCAATGGATTAACATAAATCTTAATGAAAGACTTAGGAAAAGAGAGCATTTTTTTTTTTGGCGCTGAAATGTGATCTGAACTTCAAAAGAACCAAAATAAGCTAAATCACATAATCTAAGTAGGTTGCTTAAACGGGCTGGATCACGATCATTGCCACCAAGGACCTTCACTTTTCTATCTTGTAAGCTGCCACACCTGTTAGTTATATATTGTTACTGTTATGCACCTAAATTTTTGTTAGAAATAAAGCATGTTTGGGAAGTGTTTATAAACGGTTAAAAAATTATAAATAGATAGAAAAGAGTGGTATTAAGTAGGGCAGTGCTTGTGGGTAACTCGAATTGTGTAGATAAAAAATGGCACGAGTGTTTATATACTGTTTATAAACATGAGCCAAACAAAGGCTAAGACTGAGAAAATGGAGAGCTTAATGGCGTTCTTCAATATATGTGTTGAATGGCTGTATTATTTGATGGACACTTAAGGATTTGGCTTTGCATAGAAATAGCCTTCCATGTATTTATATGAAGTGCAGTGTTGACTTCTATCTGTGAAGTACATGATTTCCTTTTGATGTTATAGCAACATTTTTCCCGAAGGATGTAGCTTCCCATACTATTGGCATCATGACCATAAAATTGATTGTTCTCGTGGAGCCCTAGGTCTCATGTTCATCTCTTATGTAGAAAAATCCGCAAGACCAGCTACCAAGTGAACTTGAATAGTTGCACTTACCAGGACAACAATTATTTCTGCATGGATTTTTGTCATTTTCTATGCCTTCTTGTTTGCTCGTATACCTTTGCCTCCTGAACTGAGCTTTGCTAATTTATTTTGGGAAAGAATTCTCTGTTATTGTGTCTGAGGAAATAAAAGAGGGATCAAGACTTTCAAGCCTTCAATAATAGGAGAGAACAAGATGTTGTAATTGACTTGGGAAGGGAAAGAAGAAAAATTAGTACTGTTACACTTGAGGAATGTTTAGATTCTTTTATAGCATTTTATAACTGATACTACCGGAATCCATAGTCAATAGGCGTGTTCAAATTCGCACCCTGAGTTCCAACAGAGTGTTCTTGCAATGAGAGTGGTAGCTAGAGCAAAAGCATGTGTGCATAGTTTCCCAGAATTATCACATTCAAATTTCCCTAAAAAAGCTTGCACGTGTGTATATTACTATTGCAAAAATAGTGTATGCTCCTCAGGTATATTACTTTATATTTTTGTATAGGTGCATCCATACTTTCTAACTTTATTTTCTTTTTCAATATCTATCTCTTGTTACTGACATGTAAATATTTATATTGTCATTTAGTAGTTTCTTTTTGCATTGGTCTTGACGTAACTGACTTGAATCGTCGTAGTTATGGGATGCGTCAACAGGGCAAGAGTTTTCTCATTTCATTGAGCACAGTGAAAGGGCATGGTCTGTTGATTTCTCTCGTGTGGATCCCTCAAAACTAGCCAGTGGAAGTGATGACCATCTGGTAAAACTTTGGAGCATCAACGAGGCACGGTCTAAATTTTTGCTTTTAGTTTATCTGTCTCATGCTTTTAATTTTCTGAGAGGCCATGCCATGATTTTTAAAACTCCCATCTTTTGGGTTACAGTTCTTTCTTCTTGCATTAGAAGTATTCTAAATTAAGGTTAAAGTGGACTCATAACCACACCATTTTTGTACAAAATACGGATTGAACATGATTGTTGATTATGACATTAGTGGTTCAGTAGGCAGTACATATAATAATCCTTTCTTTTGCTTAGTAACCGATCCTTTGAAAACCCGCAAGCAATTGGGATCGTGAACAAGTAAAAAGTAGTGAATAGAGTGTCGAACCCAAAAGGACTATGTGTTTAATCGTGTTAAAATTAATTGCAACTTTAATCGAATAACAAACAAATTTTGTGATTTTTTTATACCAATCCCTAAATTATCAATTAAACTAATGAAAGTAAGTAAATGTGTTTTTCAAATATGTGAGATGCATTGCTATGATGTCGAATCCCCCTTATTATTCCATTTCAAGTGTAACAATTAAAGTGACAATGTGAAATCATTTATGTTGGTTAATGTTCTTAATTTAATTGAAAGTCTCTTTCGATAGCGATCAAATCTATTCCTCTCATGTGACCCTTCTATCTTTCGATGAAAGATGCAAACATGATAAATGCATTAACAAGTACTAGGACGCCTATTAAAACCATATAAAGTATAGATGTATATCTCTGTCCTCTATCGAACCTTACAGTGTTTATTATAATGTGCTTCAATCCTATTATCTCTCTCGATAACAATAAAATATACTAACAATTCAATTGGTGATCAAGCAATTGAAAAGAACGATAAAAATAACAATAAACATCCACAATAAAATCAAATTAAAATCAAAATAATTAATTAAAAACAAAAAATATCATAACAAGGGTTCATCTTATCCTAGCAATGTATAATATTAGCCCAACATATCAAAATTACAAGAAATCATATTTAAGTGAAAACACATCTCAATTTTTTGATAAATTGAGAAGATTAATCTTGAAATTTTGAATTTCTTCAATGGTTTCTTAATGAATCTCTACTTGTGTCTTCTCTTCTTTGCCCAAAAATTAGGTTTGAATCTTCACTTGATTGAATTCTTGCAAATCCCCTTCAATTCTCTCACAAAAACTATGAATTCTCCTCATTTGATGGTAATAATTGATGAATACTGAAATATAATATGTATATGAGAGGTCCCCCATACATATTATGCTTTTAATTATTTTTAAGAATCGAAAATTGGTTGAAAATTACGTCTAAATTGACTTCCAAAAGAGTTCCAATCGAATAAGGAATGTTATCTCCGCGCGCGGTTTTTTGTCTCTACAGAGTAGTCAGTATTTTGACCATAACTTTCTCTCCTATCCAATTGAAGAAATTCAAATTGTGTTGGAAAGCTAACTCAAAGGGCTACAATGTTTCTACAATAGAGTTTTCCGAATTCGGACGTTTACTATGCTAAAAATGGGTCTCAATCCTCGAATAAAAATCTGGAATACAACTTGTTCGGTTGGAAATTTATTTTAATCATATTTCATTCCTTTTTGAGTTCTAATTCCATCCAATTATCTCTTATCAATCTTCAAAGTATCATCTTGTGGTCCGAATCAACTATTGAATTTTTAATTTGGTCATCAAACTTTGGATTTTGCCATTTTTTACCAATTTTAGCTTCTTTCTTTCCATTCCTTGTTCAACCATTGAGTTTTACCTATTAACATAAAATACAGCAAGATATATTTTGTCAAAAGAACTATCAAATATCGCTATTTTAGATCCCGAATAAGTGTATAAAATACACTTATCAAATACCCCCAGATTTAAATATTTGTTTGTTCTCAAACAAAATTATAACCTAAATAACAACAAACACACAAGAATGCAAAAATATTTGGTTAAACAATCTAACTTTTTATTTTAGTATTTGAAATTACAGTACTAAATCTACAAACTGTTTCAAAGTCACAATTCCAAACTAATATCCACTATTCTAATGCAAAACGGACATGTGTATGTGAAGGATTAAATAGACAATCATGAATTTACAAATTGTTTCAATTCTCGACCCTCTATGGTCAAATATATCCTTTCACCTTTCTTATGATTCGCACACCCCCCAAACTTGTTCTTTTTTCACTCTTTTTCCAGTGTGTAATCTAAGGTTGAATTTTTCATTACTATCATCACTCTCTATAGTTCAGGTGGATTCTACTAATTGTAAGTCAAAACATCAATAAACAAGAATTCTCCAATTCTTTGATTTTTTCGACTTTCAAGACTCGATTTAGGCTAATTATCCTTCATCAAAAGTCAAATTCCCTCAAACAAGTGTTTGGAGCTCAACCAAGGCATTTAGTGTTTTTTTTCATGCACTTGCTTTTTTTTTTCAAAAGTATTTTTCTTTTTGCACTCTCCCTTGAGCTTTCTAAATGACCCATGTAACAGACTTTAAGCCGATGACTCCTAAGTTAGATGAGAGCACCATGTTTTTGTTGGGAATTTACTTAACATGCACAGCGGAAATTAAACAATTTTCAATTCCCAAACGAGGATCTGCAATGTGTTTAGATAGAAACTGTGATGAGAATGATACCTTTGATGAATTCCACAAACTCTTTTGCTTTTTCTTGAACTCCAATGATCACGATCTGCAATCCAAGCTGTCCAATTGTCCAGCCTCCAATGGTGATCCACACAGAGAATAAGAATGACGGCTAGGGTTTTCTTTTCTTGTGCTAGCAAGAATAATGAAATTCTCTACCGTTTTTCAAACCCTAACAGCTTATTAATATAAGTCCAGATGGGCTCGGCCCATCTATTAAACTTAACCCGGTCCAAGATTTAATTAATCAAATTAATTAAATCTGGTCCATGAATTAATTAATCCAATTAATTAATTCGGGCCTATTAATAAACAACCCAATTAATTAATTATCCAACACTTGTCAATTAATTAATTGGTAAATCTCATTCTTCTGATTCTCTTTTGTGTGTGACCCATTAGGTTCCCGATCACGATACCGAACGACGTGAATTATTATTTTGATATAATCAAAATCAATAAATTAAAACGCCCCTTTTAATTTATCACTAATTCATTTTCGTTGTCCCAGATTGACATCTAGCAATGTATCAGGGCAATACATGTGACGGGAAATATCACGTAGCATGACAAAACCAAACTTGTTCATTTACCGTGAAACTATAATCCTTTCGTCAATATGATCCGATCAATTATGAGATATGGATATGTGTCAATCTCAATTATCGATCATATCTTTTATCCCACTGTTAAGTCAATGTACGTCGAAAACTCTTTTCCGACTTATGAGTTCACCTTGGCCAAGGATTTCATTATCAACTTAACTGGATAAAATGTAGATCATAATCTCTTACTATCTAAGAGTGACGAATCTTCTATTGATCATTCACAACCTTCATATAATTCTTGACATACCCGAACGATGCTGTATTAGCGACCCTTGACAGAGCAACATCCAACATCACCGAAGTATGACTGCCCTCATATAAGGTACTATGATGACCTCAAGTCAAAGGACCAATTCCACTACCGAACGTTAGAGATTAACCACTAACACTTAGATAGTTATCCATGTGGAATCTCTCAGCGGGTCTCCAATGTTTTGTTCTATAACAAAACATCCACGTGTTCATTCAAGTGTCACCACACTTTAGCTTGTGAGATCAGCTACTTACTTTACAAGTAAGAATACCACACGCGATAGTCTATCCGTAATAACGATATCCGTATCTCGTTATTACCTCGACCACGGACGATTTAAGATTCACTCATATGTAATTTGTATCTCACAATCACAACTCCTTGTGATTAACAAATCACCAAGACTTGAATCTACGGATTCTATCATTTAATTTATTAGAATATTAATTCAATTAAAAAATAGATATTGCCATATATATGCATTGATTATATATATTCAAAGTGTTTATGTCCAAAGTTGATTGGACCTAGGGCATAACACTTACAAACTCCCACTTGCACTAGATCCAATCATTTATGTATCTTATACCATAAGAGTCTACATGACGATCATGTTTATACTGCGACAACTCTTTGTCAGTGGATCTGCAATTTAATAACTTGTGGGAATTCGTTCTTTATTTACGTCATTTCTTTGTATTATCTTTTCAATGAGATAACATTGCCTTAACATATGTTTAGATCATTGATGAGACCTTAGTTCCTTCGCTTGCACGATGGCTCCATTGTATCACAATGCATAAGCGTGTGATCAACAATGTTAGGAACTACTCTAAGTTCAGTAATGAACTCCCTGATCTAGACCACAACTTTTGTTGCTTTGTAAAGCAATGATGTATAAGGCTTCCATTATTGAATCAATGGTTATTTGGAACATTTCCAACACACCGTTTAAGAGTAAACCAATATCCTATTTGAGATGTGCTATTATTCCAGTCTGACTAGAAGTTAGCATCATTCTATCCATGAACTCTCAGTTCATTTTCTCCATATAAAATCTTCTCGAGATTTTATCTGTATAGATTGTGATGAGTTAAGCAATCTTCTAGATCTATCTCTATAGATCAACTTGCTTCTCCCACATCCATCACGGAGAAATTATTTGACAACCATAATTTCAGCAATTGAAATATAGAGACGACGTTTCCTATAATATGTCTCATACATATAATATCAGGAATGCGACAATGCTCCCACTATCTTCTTGTAAACGCACATTTCGTCTTCAATTTTTGATAAAATCAAACATTTTGACTTTTTGCATCAAATCGAAAATTCCAGCTCCAAGAGGCTTGTTTCAATCCATATTGACATTTTCTTGTAAACTCATTTACAACCTATGGGTTCTAATCCATTAGGCAAGTCGACCAAGGTCAAACCTCGGTTACATACAACAAGTCCATCTCTTTAAGTCAACACTTGACTTTATTTCGTAGGTTCATTATCCTTGATTAGTAATCATGGATTCGTACCTTCTAGGAGGTCAAATGATCCTACAAGATTTACACTGAGCTAATGTGTTCTCAGAAGTCTCCACTTGTTGATCAAGAGTATGTCCCTCAGCTGGTGTGGGATAAGACTCAGGTTCATCTATTCGGTCAATTATATCCGTGGACTCTTGAACTCTTTCAAAATTTATTCTACTCCCACTGTCTCTCTTAGAGTAAACACTTTCTCTAAGAGTACGACATGTATTGAGATGAACATCTTCTTCTCAACGGGATTATAGAATTGATATCCAATTGTCTATTGAATATCCACAAATATGTATTTAACGGATCTAGTTTCAAACTTATCTGATCCAATATGCTTCACATAAGCATCACAGCCCAAACTTTCATATGAGATAAGTTGGGCATTTCCATAACTCGTATGAAGTTTTGTCAACCGATTTAGATAAGACACGATTTAGTACGCAGCACGTATCAATCAGTGCAAGACTTCAAAACGACTTTTGAATGTTTGCATGGCTGGTTCTCTATTGCACTATATCTAATAGTGCACGATTCCTCATTTCAGATGCACCATTATGTTGCAATGTATGTGGAGGAATCCACTGCATGAGAATCTAATTCTCTTTTAGATAATCTAAAATTCTCCATTTTAGATATTCTTTACCTCGAACAAGTCTTAGTGTAAGAATATATTTACCTATTTGTTTATCAACTTTTAGTTTGAATCCTTTGAACATTTCAAGAGATTCATGCTTGAATTTCATCAAATATAAATGATCATTTCTGAAATGATCATTAGTAAATGTGATGAGATAAGATAAACTTTACCTGACATTAATTGATATGGATCTACATACATCACTATATATTAGACCTAATAATTGTGCAGATCATTTTCCTTTTCAAGTAAAAGGAGATTTGGTCACAGTGTCTTACAGACATGATTCGCATTTGTCAAATGATTCAAAATTATTTGACCCAAATATACATCTCCATGTAAGTTTGGAATTGCATTCTCATTTATGTGACCAAATCTGCAATGCCAGATATAGGTGTTATTCAAATTATCATTTTTATGCCTTTCAATTTCTATACTCATTATAGAACACTCAACATTTAGAATATAAATGTCATTTTGTAATTTACCATAACCATTAAGATCTTATCAAGATAAAAAGGAACAACAATTGTCCTTAACATTAAAATAATTCATGTCAAAACATGAAATTTATTTAATGCTCTTGGTAATGGTGAGAACAAAATTAACATTTCTCTAATTCTAATATCGAGCCTAAAGGCAATGGCGAGAAATATGCTTCTACAGGCAATGCAGCAACTTTTGCTCAATTTCAACGTGTAGGTCAACTTCTCTCTTCTGCAGCGATCTACTTTTATTTAGTTTCTGCATATTTATACAAATATGAGATCTATATCTAGTATCTAATACCCATGAAACTAATGAAGTAGATTTAAGCCTTGCAATTTCATTTCTAATGACCCATCATTCCAAAATGATAATAAGGATCATCAGATTTGGTATTGTCCTTATTCGCTTTAACTGTCTTAGTCATTTTGGTTGCTTTCCTAAAACATCCTTTAGACTTCCTTAGAGGAATCTATGACTAAGATTTGTCCACTACAAACACAGATGTTGGACTTAACAGTTTTAAGCATGTTCAGCATCTCAATGAGCGTGCTTCGAGTTTATTCATGTTAAATTCATAATTAGTTATGAATAACTCTCTGACAGAGATTGCAGAATCAAGTATATACTTAGTTCATTGTTCATGACTGAACGCAATCAAGACAACTTCTCAAAGTAGTCTGCATCTTCAGTACACAAGCACCGACTGAAGATTCTTCTGTCATTAAGCACTGGTATAGTTGCTGGGAAATATCATATATTTCCTCGTATGATTGTTCATCATTCAACATATTGAGATGAAAAATCATATGTTAGCATCTATACTCTTATGTTGCTTTGTAACTCAGGTGACATAGTTACAAACATCACATATGTTGTAGTACTATCGTCATCACTGTGTTTATTATAGCAGCCACCTCTTCTTTTATCGAGTCATCAACAGATGTCTCTAGAAAGGACTACTCAATGACATAACCAATTTTTCATGCCTGAGAACAATTCTCAGATTGCGGCGTCAATCAAGAAAATTTGCTTTGGTTGTTGGCATACAATATGCCTCTTAAATACATATGGTTACTCATGATTCAATAAATGTAAACGACGAAAAGTAAAAGAGATAATATATATATAATGCATGAATTAATTTAACATGGTCTTTTATTAAATTAATTTCGCTCCCACTGTTTAACTCAAATTTATAACCCTCTTACATAAATTTATGGAATCCGTACTTGATTCCCAGTGGGCTGGGATCCCATTTGTTATATTAAAACCTTGAGTGTACTCAACAAGCCCTAATAAAACATTTGGGTAGATACTATTATCAATTGTATCTCCATACAACTCCCAGATCATTAAACTGACAACTCTTTATCTTCACACATCTTATGTGTTAGCTTAACATGCCTCTAAGATTTATCTCCTTGAGTGTACTCAACAAGAGATAAATATTAGTTAAGTCAAACCCATCATTCAGAAATATCTAATATTTCATAGTATCAAACATATCCCTAATAGACCAGCCTTGAGTGTACTCAACAAGCTAAGATCGATTTAGGACTCTCGTTTTTCACTATAATGGTGGAAGGCGAATATAAATATGACTTAATATTTTAACATGCCTCTAAAATTTATCTTCTTGAGTGTACTCAACAAAAGATAAATATTAGTTAAGTCAAACCCATCATTCAGAAATATCTAATATTTCATAGTGTCAAACATATCCCTAATGGACCAGCCTTGAGTGTACTCAACAAGCTAAGATCGATTTAGGACTCTCGTTTTTCACTATAATGATGGAAGGCAAATAACAAATTGACTTAATATTTTTAACGAGGGTTTTCCATGCAAAATGTCTCATCGTGATAATTATATATATTTTATTATACATCTAACATGCAAATAAACATATATATAATAGTGTGGACGATTATGGACTTATACTATCTAGTCTTCCCGAGCCATAAGGAAGACTAGTCGGTCAGTTCCTATGGGGTATAGCATTGATTCATACAATGCTCCATCTCTATGGTCTCCTCCTCTTCTTGTATCTCCAATTAGTCCAGCTGCAACTTGTATCCTATACTAGTTGGCACGCAGGCCTAAATAATATTGGACACGCAGGCCCATAATAATAACAACGGACTCGCAGGTCCAAAATAAATAAGAGCTCACAGGCTCATAAAACAACAAGAATAAAACTAACCATTCAACACATCCACATGGTCGAGTCCATAATCATCCACTAATAAAACAGTCATCATATAAATGCATTCATATAATATCTAATATTATATGCAAACATGTTTCAAGTTTCTAGCAATTAAAGTCGTCTAAACTAATTTAGACAAATGGATCGGAACAATTAAATAATTAATTAATCAAATTAATTAATTAATTTAATTAGCGGACTTATTTAATTAAAATCAAATTTCAATTAAATATCAAATTAGAGTCCAACTCTAATTCTACAATTATATAGGGCGGGACTATTTAATTAAAATCAAATTTTAATTAAATACCAAATTAGAGTCCAACTCTAATTCCAATAAAATTTTAGGGTAAGACAATTTAATTAAAATCAAATTTTAATTAAATGTCAAATTAAAGTTCAACTCTAATTATAATCAAATTAATATTGTTGAATTTAATTAAAATCAAATTTTAATTAAATACAAAATAAGAGTCAAACTCTAATTCCAAGATATTAGGGCGAACTTATTTAATTAAAATCAAATCTTAATTAAATACCAAATTAGAGTCAAACTCTAATTTCAAGGAAAATTTATTGTAAGACAATTTAATTAAAATCAAATTTCAATTAAATGTCAAATTAGAGTCCAACTCTAATTTCAACAATATACTAGGGTGGATAATTTAATTAAAA
Source organism: Fraxinus americana (assembly GCA_035079005.1). Classification (NCBI taxonomy): domain Eukaryota; kingdom Viridiplantae; phylum Streptophyta; class Magnoliopsida; order Lamiales; family Oleaceae; genus Fraxinus; species Fraxinus americana. Next base: position 4,358,067 of record CM068722.1, on the reverse strand, counting down.
TCAAATTTCAATTAAATATTAAATTAAAGTCCAACTCTAATTTAAAATGAATTAACATTTTAATTTAGGATAAAACTCCTAAATAAAATAAAAATTCAATTTAGGGTCAAAGTTTAATATTTAAGTTAAAATCCAATTTTAACGAAAATATAAAAGTCGTTAATTTTTAAATAAAATTTTAAACGGGTCAATTTTGAAATTTTAGATCAAACCCATTTGAAATATAAGTTTAAAACCATTTTAATATTTAAATTCAAAACCCTTTTGAAAATTGCAAACTGACCCAAAATTTAAAATTAATAGCGAGCCCTTCAATTAACTAAATTGCATGACAGACCCCTTATCTAATAATTGCACATTGACCCCTTTTTCCATTATTGCGGACGGGTCCCCAAAATTTCGGAAATTGCAGAGGAGGCCCCCGTCCCCAATCGAACCACCGTTTTCAAAAACTGTTGAAAAACCCTAACCAAAAAATCGCCCCCTTTCCCTTTTCGGCGCCGGCGACTGGAGGAGACGGTCACGCCGCTTCAAGCGGCGGTGACTACAGCGGCAGGCTCGTTGAGCTGTCGCAAATTTCAAATGGCGACCGCCGCTGCGATTTCAAGCAGCGGCTGTCGCTGCTGCCTCTTCCCATGGCGGCGCGCCTGCTGCCGTGTGTGGCAGCAGGCTTTGCCGCCATGCCCGGCGGCGCGGCGGCCCTTTTTTCCAGATCCAAATTTTTTTTCTTTTTTTTTTTTTGACGAAAAAATTATTTTCATTTTCAAAACAGATTTTTGAAGATGAAAATTAATTTTCTAAATTGCTAGATTCAAGAAACAAGAATAAACAATTAACTTTTAATTGTTCAAACATGTAAAACAACTTCTAACAAACACAAAGTAGGCTCTGATACCACTGTTGGGAATTTACTTAACATGTACAGCGGAAATTAAACAATTTTCAATTCCCAAACGAGGATCTGCAATGTGTTTAGATAGAAACTGTGATGAGAATGATACCTTTGATGAATTCCACAAACTCTTTTGCTTTTTCTTGAACTCCAATGATCACGATCTGCAATCCAAACTGTCCAATTGTCCAGCCTCCAATGGTGATCCACACAGAGAATAAGAATAACGGCTAGGGTTTTCTTTTCTTGTGCTAGCAAGAATAATGAAATTCTCTACCGTTTTTCAAACCCTAACAGCTTATTAATATAAGTCCAGATGGGCTCGGCCCATCTATTAAACTTAACCCGGTCCAAGATTTAATTAATCAAATTAATTAAATCTGGTCCATGAATTAATTAACCCAATTAATTAATTCGGGCCTATTAATAAACAACCCAATTAATTAATTATCCAACACTTGTCAATTAATTAATTGGTAAATCTCATTCTTCTGATTCTCTTTTGTGTGTGACCCATTAGGTTCCCGATCACGATACCGAACGACGTGAATTATTATTTTGATCTAATCAAAATCAATAAATTAAAACGCCCCTTTTAATTTATCACTAATTCATTTTCGTTGTCCCAGATTGACATCTAGCAATGTATCAGGGCAATACATGTGACGGGAAATATCACGTAGCATGACAAAACCAAACTTGTTCGTTTATCGTGAAACTATAATCCTTTCGTCAATATGATCCGATCAATTATGAGATATGGATATGTGTCAATCTCAATTATCGATCATATCTTTTATCCCACTGTTAAGTCAATGTACGTCGAAAACTCTTTTCCGACTTATGAGTTCACCTTGGCCAAGGATTTCATTATCAACTTTATGGATAAAATGTAGATCATAATCTCTTACTATCTAAGAGTGACGAATCCTCTATTGATCATTCACAACCTTCATATGATTCTTGACATACCCGAACGATCTTTGTATTAGCGACCATGACAGAAAGCATTCAACATCACCAAAGTATGACTGCCCTCATATAAGGTACTATGATGACCTCAAGTCAAAGGACCAATTCCACTACCGAACGTTAGAGATTAACCACTAACACTTAGATAGTTATCCATGTGGAATCTCTCAGCAAGTCTCCAATGTTTTGTTCTATAACAAAACATCCACGTGTTCATTCAAGTGTCACCACACTTTAGCTTGTGAGATCAGCTACTTACTTTACAAGTAAGAATACCACACGCGATAGTCTATCCGTAATAACGATATCCGTATCTCGTTATTACCTCGACCACGGACGATTTAAGATTCACTCATATGTAATTTGTATCTCACAATCACAACTCCTTGTGATTAACAAATCACCAAGACTTGAATCTACGGATTCTATCATTTAATTTATTAGAATATTAATTCAATTAAATAATAGATATTGCCATATATATGCATTGATTATATATATTCAAAGTGTTTATGTCCAAAGTTGATTGGACCTAGGGCATAACACTTACAGTTTTAAATGCTCTTACAAACTTAATAACCCAAGTAAAAAATGCTTCAAAAAGAATTTTCACATTTAAAAATTTATGCCTTGATCAGTGATATGCCTCTTATCAAACACATATTCAAACAAACCGACCTCCAACTTAAGATTTTCGTCAAATTTTATCCCGTTAATCTAAGACAATCCACATAAAAAAATTTCACACATGGAAACCCTGTCCACATTCGTATCTTCCTACAATAGCAAAATCACCCCCAAACTGTTCTAAATTTGGTTTAAGGATAAGTAATTTAGTATGCTTTTGGGTAAAGCGTCTATGTCCAACTATGTCAATATATCAATTATATGAATCAACTTATAGAATCACAATGTCCAATTTAATTCTAGTGCAAGTATAATATCAAGTTTTGCAATGTTAAGTTTCAATCAGTCTGGCATGCATCCTATCCATAGTTTATAAATCAACACCAAATTTCAAATTTAATCATCATTGCCAGCCAAACTATTTAACCCACACAAGCACACAACCTAAAATAAGAAAATATATATTTTTGTTGAAATTTTTCAATTTTTTTAATTATATATTAAAGCAATAACAAGAACAAACACACAAATACTCGAAAAGTAAAAATTCAAAGTTTTTTCCCCCCAAACTAAAAATCGACAGAAATTTTTTTTTTATTATATATTAAAGCAATAACAAAAAACAAACACACAAATACTCGAAGAGTAAAAACTCAAAGTTTTTTCCCTCCCAAACTAAAAATCGACATTATCCTCAATGTCATAAAACATAAATAAGAATATAAGGGGATGGGGAAGAAAAGGAAGAAGGTACTCCTCGAATTTTTCTGTTGAATGTGCAAGGCACTGTGTGATGGCTAGACAATCTTTTTCATCATGCTTCCCCCAGTCTGTGTTGGTTTGAGTATTCTGCGACGACATGTTCCTGCACATAGCGGTTAAATCAAACATTAAAGATCAAATAACCTAGAAAATGTGTTACTTAGCCCAAACAAGGATGGTGATATCCTGTAAATTGAAACATGTCTAAATCTAATGCAAACTAATAATCAAAATAAATCTATGTGCAATGAGGAATAGAAAGTGGAATAAATAAAAGGGTTAGAAAATTGAGTTGCCTCCCAATAAGCGCTTAATTTATAGTCTTTAGCTAAAATTTGGCAATTGAATCATGGGCACCTAAAGAAGGCTTTGGATGCCTTGCCCATTTTCCTTCGTTTGGTTTTGATCCAATTTTCATTTAGTCTCCCGACTTCTTCCTGCCCTTTTCGATGTAATAAGACTTTTTTATTTTATCCGATTCAATTTCAACTATGTAGACTTTTACTCCTACATTGTGCTTATTCACAAAATCAATTTTTTGGACAATCAATAAAGTAGGAAAAATGTCACTTGATTTCATCATCATTGATTGCCACATCCTCATTTGACTCCGTTGTGATCAACTCGTCATTTTCTTTAATCCCTTCTTCCATAGTCGATATATCTTCGGGTTGAATGATTGGTCCACAATCTAGATCCATGGACAATGAGAAGTCGGTTCTGTTGACTCCTTCGAGTGGATTGTACCCTCATTGTTGAAATCATTCCCAGTACATGCAATCTCCCATAAGCATATCGTTTTCATCCAACTTGGAAAGTTCTTAAAAGTACTTTGCAAATAGTTTTTCGTTCAATAGGGGAGGACCATCTCCCACAAGTTTGATGTCCTCATCCCAATCATCAGGTACAAAATCTCCCACGAGCATGTACTCGTCAGATTTTTCAATTGCTTGTTTTCTACAACAAATATTTTCGAAATCTCAGAAATTTCGGTGTGTGTAAACTAGTGTAAAAGAACAAGCATTTCCCAGTACAATGTACCGTGTAACAATTTCACAACTTGGATACCCTCCAAGCATATCTTGACAATCCATGTAGAGATTTATTATTGCAACAATTTTGTTACTTTACCAATGTCAGGATCATGCATAAATATATGAAAAGTACAAAGAGAGAATACCAACACAAGATATATTAAAACTGTAAGAGGTTAGTTAAACGATATAAAAAGAAAAACAAAAAAAAGTAAATAACAAAAAAAAATTTGTTAAAATTAAAAGTAATTAAAGTAGCAATCAAATTAAAAATAAATAAGCAATAAAAATTCAAATTAAAGCAAAAATTAATTTAAACTAATTAAATACAATAGTCTCCGACAACGGCGCCAAAAATATGATCATTTGAAAACCTTCAAGTGAACGGGATCGTGAACAAGTAATAAAGTAGTGAATAGAGTGTTGAACCTACAAGGACTACGTGTTTGATCGATCTAAAATTAATTACAACTTTAATCGAATAGCAAACAAATTTTATAATTTTTTTTATACAAATCCCTAAATTATCAATTAAACTAATGAAAGTAAATAAATGTGTTTTTCAAATATGTAAGATGCATTGTTATGATGTCGAATCCCCCTTATTATTTCATTTCTAGTGTAACAATTAAAGTGACAATTTGAAATCATTTATGTTGGTTCATGTTCATAATTTAATTGAAAGCTTCCCTCGATAGCGATCAAATCTATTTCCTTCATGTGACCCTTCTATCTTTCGATGAAATATGCAAACATGATAAATGCATTAACAAGTACTAGGACACCTATTAAAATCATATAAAGCATAGATGTATATCTTTATCCTCTATCGAACCTTACAATGTTTATTATAATGTGCTTCAACCCTATTGTCTCTCTCGATCACAATAAAATTCACTAACAATTCAATTGGCGATCAATCAATTGAAAAGAACGATAAACAATAATAAACATTCACAAATAAAATCAAATTAAAGTCAAAATAATTAATTAAAAACTAAAAATATCAAAACAATGGTTCATCTCTTCCTAGCAATGTATAATATTAGCCTAACATATCGAAATTGTAAGAAATCATATCTAAGTGAAAAGACATAACTCGAATTTTTGATAAATTGAGAAGATGAAATTGAATCTTGAAATTTTGAATTTCTTCAATGGTTTCTTGATGAATCTCTACTTGCGTATTCTCTTCTTTGCCCAAAAGTCAGGTTTGACTCTTCACTTGATTGAATTCTTGCAAATTCCCTTCAATTATCTCACAAAAACTATGAATTCTCCTCCTTGATGATAATAATTGATGAATACTGGAATATAATATGTATATGAGAGGTCCCCCATACATATTATGTTGCTAAGTATTTGTAGGGGTCGAAAATTGGTTAAAAATCACGTCCAAATTGACTTCCAAAAGAGTTTCAATTGAATAAGGAAAGTTATCTTCGCGCGCGGTTTTTTTGTCTCTACAGAGTAGTCAGTATTTTGACCATAACTTTCTCTCCTGATAGCCGATTGAAGAAATTCAAAGTGTGTTGGAAAGCTAACTCAAAGGGTTACAATGTTTCTACAATAGAGTTTTCCGGATTCGGACGTTTACTATGCCAAAAATGGATCTCAATCCTCGACAGAAAATCGGGAATATAACTTGTTCGATTGGAAATTGATTTTAATCATATTCCATTCCTATTTGAGTTCAAATTCCATCCAATTATCTCCTAACAATTTTCAAAGTATCATCTTGTGGTCCGAATCAACTATTGAATTTTTAATTTGGTCTTCAAACTTTGGATTTTGCCATTTTTTACCAATTTTCGCTTCTTTCTTTCCATTCATTGTTCAACCATTGAGTTTTACGTATATAACGTGAAATATAACACTTTAGGATATATTTTGCAGAAGAACTATCAAATATCGCTATTTTAGACCCCGAATAAGTGTATAAAATACACTTATCAGTAACTTGCATGCCTTTTAGAAAGAATGAAAGTGAGACAGTTCAATGGACAATTAACTTTCCCAGCTGGTATCATTTTGTACTGTTCACCTGCAGCCTGATGCCTGACCTTCTGCATGGTTTGGTTGGGCATGCATTGGTCATCAAGCCTTCTACATTCGAGAAACTGCTTCCAGCACTTACATCACTGTGGGATGGAATAGTATAGTGCTTATTAAACTGATCTTTCTTCTTTGGTGCAGAAAAACAGTATATGCACTGTTAAGAATATTGGGCCTAACTCCACCTAATAAAACCGGCTTATTAGGGGAGGATTGCTCTCACCTTATAAAGTGGATCATTTATATTTTCCCAAGCAATGTGGGATTCTAATACGCCCCCTCACGCATAGCGTGGACCATGCCAAACAACTGTGAACAAATCGATATTGGGTGGCACCCAACATTGCATAATTGGGCCTAGCTCTGATACCATATTAAGAGTTGGGGGTCCATCTTAAAAGGTCAACCTTCTAAGAGGAGTAGTCTAAAATCTTTATTAATTGGTCTGTGTCAACATCTTTATTCGATGTGGGATTATATCCCTTAACACACCCCCGCAAGATGGTGGCTCATTTGAGCAGACCAATCTTGAAATCCACGTGTTCACTTTTTGAAGTCTTACCGGGATCGAATCGCTCGTTGGAGCATAATGGGCTCTGATACCATATCAAAGAATTGGGGGTCCATCTTAAAAGGTCAACCTTGTTAAGAGGAGTAGCTCAAAATCTTTATTAATTGGTCTGTGTCAACATCTTTATTCGATGTGGGATTATATCCCTTAACAACGCAAATATCTGCTGCGTTCAGTTTTCCACTGACTCCGCTCATTTGTTGGCTTTTAGTGCTGCCGATTATAAGACCTATTGCTTCGATCTTCGCTAAGTTTCAACTCCTTGGTGCATATTGGCTGGCCATGAGAAAGCTGTTAGCTATGTAAAATTCTTGGATGCGGGAACTATTGTTTCTGCATCCACTGACAACACACTGAAGATTTGGGATCTCAGTAAAACGAGTTCCAATTGTTTATCAAGGGATGCTTGCATGTTAACTCTTAGAGGACATACTAATGAGAAGGTTAGTCACTTGTGACCCAACCTATGAAGCATGGAGACTACCAATACTGGGGTGGCGTGACTGACATAGTGGCACGTATCAGGCGACAATGTCTGACACGCCTGGGCAGGTGTTTGACATGCCACGTGGCATGTCCTATTTTTTATGTACTTGTAGATTTCTGACACTCAATGGACACTTCCCGAACACCTCTGAAAGACGTAGCACAAGGCATATTTTGTATTATTCATATTCTTTAGAGTTCTAACATGTGAGGAACATGTTCTTGACACATCAAGGACACGAAAAGCCTACTTTGTAAATTTTTGAAATTATAAAAATGTTTGATTATTAAGACATTTGTATAGAAAAGCCAAATATCGTGACAAAAATTATTTGACCTTATGGTCAAATTTGTTTTATATCTATTATATGCATTGCTTCTTCTCTAGCAGTACTAATATATAGTCCCAAAGATATCTTAGTACAATGTACTCCCTTATTCAAAAGATTTTACCTGCAATATTTCAAAAGCTAAAAAAGTATTGATGTTATTGAAAATGTAAAAGTATTGATGGAATGCAATAATACAATTTTAAAAAAATTAAATCGGTGTTGTTGCTACTGCAACGTGTCTCTGTCCTTTTTCTGATCATGCTTCTTAAGAACCATCCTGTGGTCATTTTCTTCAAAATAATTTTCAGAGTACTTCTTGCCTTAACTCGAGCTTTTGTTACCTTTAATATTATAGAAATATCTTGTCTGCTTAACTTGGCATTCTCACTCCTGCAGAACTTCGTTGGTCTATCAGTTGCTGATGGTTACATAGCCTGTGGTTCGGAGACAAATGAGGTGATCTTCACTTTTAACTTGCATTTTTCATGTTGTTGATGCAGATCCCATTGTTAAACATTTCCTGTTTCTTGATAGGCTCTGTGATAGAAACTAATAGTTTATGGATAAGAAATTACAGTTGAAGCATCACTTTGGGGAAGTCAAGCAATAGTGCTAAGTCATTGATAATCACATTTTGAGGTTGCAAAAGATTTAGTGAAATGTTTACAGGCCAGAGAACCTAGTAAATCCATCAGTTTGGGGAAGATTGTGTCAAGTCATTGATAGTCCTATTTTTAGTTTACTTACTGTTTAATGAAACTCCACGTGTTCATGTGCGCAGGTCTGAAACCTAGTATTTATATAGCAAATCAGTGGACCTGATAGTTTTTAATTTTTGCTTTGCTGAAGTATGTTCTTAAATGCCATAGTACGGAATTTATATATTGTTGGAATTGCTTCTATTTCTCATGGCTGTAGAATATGATGTTATGATATCAGGATTGCTGTTCTATTGTAACCCTGAGTACTTATTCTTGTTGATTTTGCTGAGTCCCCAAGTTTTCCTATCATGCACTTCTATACATATGATTGATTATATATTTGTTAAGGATGTGAGAATCAGAATATCTAATGAATTAATCTCTGTTCTGGTGCTTTTTTTTCCTGATTGCACTATTAAGGTTTTTCATTATGAACTTCTTGCTGAAGCCTCTTAGTTTCAGCTATTCACATTTGTTATATTGGTTTTCAGGTGTTCGCCTATTATAAATCTCTGCCGATGCCAATTACTTCCCACAAGTTCGGCTCCATTGATTCCATTTCTGGTAAGGAGACTGAAGATGATAATGGACAGTTTGTTTCTAGTGTTTGCTGGAGACAGAAATCAAATATGGTGGTTGCTGCCAATTCCACTGGTTGTATAAAACTTCTTGAGATGGTTTAGAATTAAATTTTTTCCCATGTTCAGTTGTGATATTTCAGTGTCATGGCTGCTTAGAGCTGGAGCCTCGTAAGCATCTTCTGATGGTTTGTCATTTTATTGCTGCCATATAACTTGGAAAGCAACTCTTTGACGTCTGTTGTCTGGTTTTTTCAAAGTTGGAAACTTGAAATTGTTTCTTCAAAGTTGCCTAATGCCTGAAGATTCTTTGACATGGGATTGTCCATTTTGTTTCTATACAGTTTCATACAATCGCCTATGGTGACGACAGATATTGAAATAAACTAAAACGTGCAGAGAGATGGAGGCTGCCTGAAAATCATTTCATTACAGAAGTTACAGAAACTGATATGGAAGAGCTCTGTTACCCTACCCATTTGAAATGAATGCTCAAATTTGAACTGGATTCGATTGCTTTCATTGTGTATTTGTATCCAAGATGTTACTTTGGTTGACATTGTCATGTAGATTGTTCTGCAGAATTCATTGTATGTACTATGTACACAGTTGCAGCAAATTTTTGATTAGCTGTAAACTCAGTTTCACCTCTAGATATGAAAAGTGAAATAAAATTGTAAACATATGGCAGATGCCAGATTTTATTATTATTATTTTTTTAATTTTTTTCATATTTTTGGTGTAATGTTCGTTTTATTGCATTGGTGCTTTAGTGTCTCTTGTTTACCTACCAAGATCGATGTAAATTCTAGTATTCTAAAAGGCGTAAAGCGTGGCGAAGCAGGGAGGCCAATCTTCAGCCTAGGTGAGCATAGGCGTAAAAAGTTTTTTCTTATTTTAATATTAGTTTAAATTCTTAAATCAATTTAAAAATTATTTAATAATTAAAGAAAAAATCGTTACAAAGCGTAAAAGAACACCTAGGTGCGGGGAAAAAAAAAAAGAGCCAAGTGAGGCGTTTTGAGGGTGCGAACCTAGAACACTGGTAAATTCTAGCTTTCTTATCCTGCTATTTCTGCCTAAAGAAATAGAGCAAGGGGCTTACCTTTTTGCTATGAGAATGTAGAAAGCTAAACCAACCCAAATATTGGGTAAGATGAAATATGCAAAAAGAACATGCACAATCAAGAACCTGAGAGATTGCACCATTTTCCAGCTGAGTTTGGTGCAAACCATGTAACAACCTCAGAACAAAAATTGAAAAAAAAAAAAAAAAGAAACAGATTAACAAAATTTAACAATATCCCAAACACTGTAAGCTCAAGTAAACAAGGTTTAACGAAGTGAAAAAAAGAAAAGAAAAATGTAAATCATTGATTTTTTTTTTTTTTTTTTTTAACATTACAAAATGAGTGAGAATCCATACTATGTGCGGAAAGTCTCATTATATAAGATTATGCCACTCCTGAGTTGGATACATTATTTGTTCTAGGTCTTCGAGGACTCATGCATGATGGTACTCGGTTCTCTCGACTAATTTGAGCACTTGGATGTAACGGTGATGATCTTGGTGATGAATAATCTCTTGAGTAGTACGCAGGTAACCATTTTGGCGATGAACGCGTTCTGGACACACGCCCTGGTGAGGAAGCAGGAGAGGGACGAGGATTCGTTTTCTTTATTCTTGATGGTGAAGATGTAGGGGAGTTACTATTCAATGTCTCTGCATCAATTCAGCATATTCAAATTATTGATATTGTGGTATTCTTGAAATATTTAACACGAGGTTTAAGAAAGAAAACTAACCCGGAGAATTTTTAGTCTTTACATCTTTCCTATTCTTGACAACCAAATCTTTCTTCTCTGAGTTTGTAGTATTGCTCGACTTGCCAATGTGTTTTGTTTCTGACCCGCTTTTCTTTTCAGAAATCTTAGAAGAACCTGAAACTGTCTTCGGAATGGATTCTGGCTTCAGTATTTTCTTTTCCGGAATCTCAACTAATTTTACTGTTGACAGTGATGATATTTTCCCTCCTGAACCATCGGAATAAACTGATTTTTGCTCGACTGTCGGCCTTGGTGATAAAAGTTTTTTCTCTACAATCTCGGCACTTACTAACTTCTGCTCACTGGCTTTGATTAGTGAAAGTACAGGTTCTGGAGTACTGCAATTCGCTGCTTTAATCTCTGCATCTTTTGATGCCTTATCTGGAACCTCGACTTTTAGCTTCGTACTAACCACCTTCTGCAGAAATTTGTTCTCGGGACTCTGAGCATGAGACGAGCTTTGATCAGCTCTGAGTATGAATGAAGGTTTCCTATCTAGAGTTTCAGCACCAACTGACCTTTGATCGGCTGAGGGTCCCATATATTTTCTCCCCGGACTTTCAGAGCCAAATGACCTTTGGTCGAATGAGAAAAACTGGCGATGAGGTATCTCTGAGATGACCGACCTCTGATCAACCACTAATGTTGAATATTTCCTCTCAATGATTTCAGAACAAACTGACCTTCGATCACTTGGTGCAAGGAAAAAATCATCCATGACACCAAAATGCTCTTCGTCAAACATTGATGCTGCACGGTGAACTACAGATCCATCACTTGTCAAATCCCAATTCTTTCCGGAGATTTTTTCTTTCTCGATAAGCTTATAACCGAACATTTGGAAAGGAATTTGAGACACCAGTGCCAAATCCTCGCCCCTATCCCCAGTCAATTTCTTCAAATAGCCAGCCTCCATGTCACAATAATCAACAAGTGGTGGAGCAGAATCTGGCTGGCCATGGTCAGGATTTATAACAAGGGTCTTCTTAATATAGCGTAATATCCTACACAATGATGAGAAAGTCGGGCGAAGATTCGGGTTCATTTGCCAGCATTTTTTAGTCAAATTTGAAAGGTATTTTGGTGAAGGATATGGGAAAAGTGGCCTCTCCCCGGCTCTAATATTTCGAGCCATCTTTTCTCCTTGAAGGCGTCCATCTCCAAACGGGACTTTCCCGGTTAGAAGTTCAAAGCAAAGCATCCCAAAACTGTAAACATCAGCTTTTTCTGAATACTTCGTAGTGCATTTACCCCCGGGCTGCTCTTGTTCGGCCAGCACTTCTGGGGCTAACCAAATATCTGGATCGATTCCTGTTGGTTTTGGGCTCCGTGCAGAATAACTCTTGATCGAGGTCAAACCAAAACCAGTGATTTTTGCTTGAAAATAATTCTCTATGGAACCATTTCTTGCTTTGAGAAGGATATTGGAAGGATTCAAATCTCCATGATAGATCTTTCTAGAATGTAGATATTCCATGCCTCTTGCAATCTGAAGCATTATATCAACTGAAACCGGCGTTGAGAATGGGAGTCTCTTTCTTTGGCCATAATTCTCTTTTATGTAAGTGTTTAGATCCTTATTCATAAGCTCCATTACAAGCAAACCCTCTTTCCTTTCTTCGTCGAAAAAGGCACAATGGTTTTGCAACACATTCGGGTGGGAAAGTGAAAGGATTAAAGAAATCTCGGGATTTAGTAGTTCAATCTCCCCATAGAACGTCCTCAAAGCAAAACTTTCCCCCAACCATTGGATCTCCTTAAAATGCCCTGCACTTCCAGCTGAGTCTAAACGCCGCTTCACGTAATAATCAGCTGCAGCAACTAAGACATTGTTCGGCAAAAGCTTTGTCTTGGATTGTTCTGCATCACTTAGTTTCTTAATCAAAAACTCTCCAAGCCTCTGCTCGTGCTTTGTTGACAAACTTTTTTTCTCTTTAATCTTTTCGAGAAGTAACCACCCATCTTCCTTCCAAGCTGTATCCAAACGGCTGCATATTTCTCGAGGGACTAAATACTGTTTCCCGAACTTCCACTGGAAAATTTTTGGTTCATTCCATTCTTCATCGTACTTTTTCATCAGGGCAAGTCGTCTCTTCTGCATTTCTTCCTGATCCACCCCCGAGATTTCTGCAGCAGTCTCGATGGCCTCAATTACAACAGGAAAACAACATAATAAATTATGAATGTGGAATTCAACACAATCCCTATTGAGATGTAGACTAATCACTTTACCCCACCAATCCTTAACATCCACACAGTATCTTATATAAAGATCGGCTTCCTTAAATATCCGGTAAAGCTCTTTCATTGGAAGCTCTAGAGCCTTCCATTTCGTATTCCTTTCTTCAAACCTCAAATGCTGTCTGATTTCTTCCGAAATCGTATCAAACGCCAAAACTAACATATCATAAAGTAAACAGCATTGCCTCTGGTTAATTGGAATGTCGTGTTTCAATACCATTACAGCCTTCAAACTTCCTAAAACCTCCCCAATCTGCCTGAATTGATCCATCCCGGGTTTCAATGCAATGTATTTATACAATTGGCAATGCAGAATCCTCACACAACTGACTGTGTTAAATGTTGATGATGCTACAGAGCAATAAAATTCTGAGAGAACAAAAATTAACATAATAACAAATTCATGATAAGATTAAAATTCTGCATCAGGCAAGGTACATACATGCACATTCATGAACCCAATATGATTTAATTAATAAATTCTTTGAATAATTCAAGGAAAAAGTGGGATAACAGAATAAGAACATACCTCCAAGAAAATTTTAAATCTAGAGGGAATTCAATAGGTCACCAACAGGCAAATTCTGCAAAAGGGGTACTGAATTTTCAAGGGTTTCTATGAACCCATGAAAATTCAGTAAAAACCAATTTGAATCACCCAAGAAATAGTCTTTCTGGATTCAGAAAACCAAAGGAAAAAAAACCCAAGAAAATGGTTTGGAATATAAACCAAGAAACTGATGCCTGTCTGATTATCCGGAAATTCTATCAATCAAAATCTGAATAGAAATTAACGGGTTTGACAATTTTAACAAAGATTTTATCTTTTTGTTTCTTTTCCACCTGAAGAAATATGGGTTTTTTGGAATTCCAAGTCTTAGCCGTTGGAATATCCGTGTCTTTTGGGCTGCTTTTTATAAATATGTTCCCGCGAATTCCGAGCTCTTCTATTTTTCTTTTTCTTGCCTACTTTGTCGGAAATGAAGGTGTTCTTTTTCCCAGTCAAGGTCTAAGTTTGAAAAGTCAAAATGGAGAAAAGAAAAATTTGAACGTCCTCCATTTTCAAGCAATCAGCTTGACACGACAAAGTAAACATCTGTCCCAGTGGCGCCCACTCTCTTTCACCATCAGCGCAAAAGAGGCTATCATGGTTTTCATTACCATGTATAAGACTTGGATCATACGAAGAAAGTACGAGATTTCTGTACGTGATTAATATAGGCCTCCAACTATTTTTATTTTTTTAAAGGAAAATCTTCAAGTCATCTTTAATGTGCACTCTTATACATCAAATATTATCTTTCACTTGATCGAGATACAATTTCACACATATATCATGATGGAAATCAAGTTGCTAAATCACTTGCCACTCTTGGTTGGGAGCAATGCCATTACCAGGAGTATGGTCCCTGGACCTTTCACGTCGATTAAGCACTCTAATGCAGATAACAATTATGGTAGCCCTAGCGTTATAAGTTTCTAGTCTACTTTTGTTATTCTTCTTTTGTATGGGAGGTAGTAACTCATCATTTACTGTTTTCTCCAACTAAACTTTTGAGGTATAACTTTCCCAAAATTTATAATAATCGTATCAGAGCAGGCACTACGTCTCGCAAATGTAATCGAGCATGGATGGTGATGTGGCAATCCAATGAAATCGCAGGAATCACGAAGTATTGTAGTTTGTCAGGTTCTCATTACGAGGCATGAGAATTGGATCTCAAATTGAGATTATGGAATTTGGTGTATAATTTATATATATTTGAAGTTTTGAACTCTCCAACTTAAATAACTAACTTTTGAGGTACGACTCTCTCAAGGTCTATAACAAAGGCCTGTCAATTTTGTGGCCTAACCAACCATATTGCTATGGATTTTTTCCATAGGCTTAACCTCTCATATCAACCAAATTCTCAAGGTCCAATGTCTTTCAATCTGGTAGCCCAACCATCTTCATTTTCTTAGGCAGAGTATTATGCAACTCCAGGGACAGTTACTGGTAACATGTGGTAGGATATTTAGAATAACTCTTAATCTTAACCCAACTGTCCTTGAGTGCAAGAAAGAGCTTTTGGTATTCGTGCTCTTTTACTGGTACTGATCAGGCCATGGCTGGAAATGGCAAGAAATTACCTACATCTCATCATTTTGGAAAGCGCTACCCTCCAATCATGCTCGCTTGTTTTTTAAATTTTTTATTGGAAGTTTTATATTGCACGTGAAATTTTCACTAATCTGCTTAGTGTCAAAAGATTGTGTGTCGATAATAGAGCTTATGTCGAATTTTACCCTAACTTTTTCCTTGTGAAAGATCAGGTTTCAAAGAAAATTCTACTTCAAGGTCAACTTGAACAAAGGCCTTCCCTAAGTCCATCAGCTATTCTCTTCAGTTGATTCACATGCTTCCTCACCTTCAACAAGTACTGCTTTTGCTTTACAATCCTGCATCTATCCCTTCACATTCCAGCCCATTATTTCCCTGATCTTCTACTTCTACACCTACAACTTTTTCTGCTCCATTGACACATCCTTCATCGGAGCCACTACTCAGTTCACTATCTTCTAATTATTATTCTCCATCTGATTCTACACCATAACCTTCTCATTCATCAGTTCAATTAGTTGATGACCTGAGGTTTCTCTTACCCTTGCTGCTAATGCTCATAAGAAACCTTCTACATTTAAGCAGGCCATAGATTGAGCATGCAGCTCTTGTTAAGAAATCCACTTGGAAACTGATTCCCAAACCTTCAAGCCAGTCATAGGCTGCAAGTGGTAGAAAAGTTAAACTGAAACACGATGTCACAATTGAAAGGTATAAAGCTCGCTGTGTAGCTTAGGGATATGATCAAATACATGGTAGGGATTACTTTTGAGACTTTTAGTACAACTTTGGAATCTATTGCAATTAGGATTGTGCTCTTTTTAGCTATTTCAAATGGTTGGCCCATTCAACAATTGTATGTTCATAATTCTTCCTTGAATGGGGACCTTCAAGAGGTTGTCTTTATGGATCAAACTCCAGGGTTTGTGGACACTCATCAGCCTGGTTTTGTGTGTAAGTTAAACAAAGCAATTTATGACTTTAAAACAAATTACGGACTTAGTGCTACCCTTTTTCAATGGGGCTTTGTGTCTTCTAAAGTTGATCCATCTCTATTATCTTCCATTCTTCCTCTGCTATAATAATGGTGCTTTGGATGACATAGTCATCACAGGTAGTAACTTTTCTCAGATTTCAACCTCATCTACTTCCTTGTATTCTGAGTTTGCTTTGAAGGATTTCGGCCAAATCCATTACTTTTTAGCCATGTTCTAAAATGCACGCAAATGCGCCGCCTAGGCGCAACGCGCGGAGAAAACGCGTCAAATTCGGGGTATGTGCGGAAAATTCGTTTTTGTTCTAAAAGGCGGCGCATTATGCCGCCGAATTTATTTATTTATTTATTTTTTTGGTAAAAAATCTTTATTTTTTTATATAAAAATATATTTAATGCCTTAAAAATACGAAATGTATTATGGCGCTTATTTTTCGCATTGACACGTCTAAACTTGTGATTCTTGATTCTCGGTCTTGACGCATCGCAACGCATTACACATTTCAGAACATTATTTTTTAGGTATTGAAGAACATAGAACTAATTCTTCTCTTCATCTCTGTCAGTCCAAATATATTTGGGATATTTTGGTTAAAGCTGATATGTTAGAATGCAAGTCTTCTAAAACCCCATGACATACAGTAATATCCTTTCTATTCGATATGGCACTCCATTATGTGACCAGTGTTTTGTGACAATTGCAAGTATATGATGTCAATCAAAAAGGTAGTAGATAAAACCTAAAGAGTCTGGATAATCGTTTCTTTATCTCAATATCAATCTAAGCTCCTGTTTGAGCCGTATTATTTTTTTCATTCTCATTCTTCTACTCCTTTTTAACCACAAATTTTTCAATAAAAATAATATTTTCCATCACATCAATAATTTTTCCTTCTTTTTCAATCACATATTTCTCATCACATCAACAGTAAAAATGCATTTTTTTTTCCCAAAAATGTGCACCAAATGCGGGCTAAATAACAATATCTCTTATTTGATGAAAGGATTTTGATGAAAACAAAATATGAAGCGTAGTTTTAGGCCCCGTTCGGAAGGGATTAAAAGCCAATTAAAATTGAAAATATGGCCGTTATTGGGTCCCACTCATCTAATAAAAGTCAACAATAATGACTATATTTTCAATTTTAATCTGATTTTAATCCCTCCCATACAAGGCCTTAGATTATAACTCAAATTAACTAAGAAAAATAAAAGCACATAACCGCATGTTTGATCGCCATTTTTTGCCCAAAGAATTAATTTTTTTACCGTTGAAATGGTCCCACTCTCTGCCAAAAACAAAGGGCGCCCACAACATTTGACTATTTTCATGTGATTTGATTTTGTCAATTACTTGTGTGAGTATAAAAACATAGAGGGACAACTACGTCATTTTACACGCCAAGTAATTCACTGACAACTGTTAATGACAGTGAAATATTTATTAATAATAATATAAAAAAGAGAGGAAATTGCACTAAATGTCATTTTTTGGCTTTTCATTTTCAAAAATGACACTTTTTAAAAGCATTTGCAAGATTGTCATTTTTTGACAATTTTACCCCTCTAGAAAATTTAAATAACCAATATGTTCTTGAGTTGACAACTCAAAAAAGTTGTACCCAGTACATTCTTGAGTTGACATAATTTTCAGGGGCCATTTCTTTTGTTTTTTTTTTAAATTAACCTAAAACTTCCCACTTCAACTCTTCAGTCTTCACTTTCGACTCCCGAGTTTCCTCCATGCCTTTAGCCCTTCAACCCTTCACGCCAGACGAAAGTCCAGAGACTAGATGGCAGACGCCTTCAGCCCAAAACTAGAAGCTGTAGCCGTGCGCCTGTCCGACCGTGACTCCGCCCGTCCGTCGTGGGCCCGTGAGGGAGAAACAATCGAACAAATTGGTCAGTTTTTTCCTATAGCAGTTCTCCTTTTAACGTGTTTAATTTATTCTAAATCTTCCACTGCTTCCATAACAATTACTCCAGAAATTAGTTTAGGAATAAAGAATGAATTATTGAAAAGTTGTGATTATGAAGAAAGGATTTGATGATCTTCAACGGAAATTAAAAGCAAAAATGAAGATTAAAACACTTGTGCAGATTTGGGAATACGAGTGTTAGAAGAAGGGAGATTTTGTGAGATTGGTGAGAGGGTGGAAGGGAGGGGAAGAGTTGGTGATGGGAGAAAGTAATTTACGGTGTTAGAACACTAGACAGGAATTAATTCCCTCTAATTTCTTTTTTTCCCACTTGGACCGTTGCATGCAAAATTTGTTCCCTTTAATTTTGAGATTCCCAAATGAAATGGTGGTAGTTCTGATGCTCTGGTGCATTGATGAGTGTTTATTAAATCAATATTTTTTTCATTTTTTAAGCAAGTATATTGATGCCAGAAAACGTTTGTTAATCAATGTTACACAATAAATTCTGCATTTGTTTTGCAGTGTCATAAACGATGGCAATTTCATTAACAATGAATACAATGATGTGTATCTCGTTACGACACTAGATCCAATTCCTTTGGAGGCCTTCACTCTTCAGGTTTGAAGGTTTATATTTTCCATTAGACAGTTTTCCATTGTTGGCTGTTATTTATATAATTACTCATTTCTTGTAGATAAATGTTTCTCAATCATTCATTATTTCTGTTTACGCCTGTCTGAAAGCAGATTCAACAACATAATAATTTTGTTAATTTTTACCATCATCTCTCGTTATTCTCGATGACCTCATTATTTCTAAAATAATCATTTCATGAGTTTATATCAAATCTATGACCAACCCACCATGGAGCTCTCCATCACATGCTCATTAGGATTAGGGCACTCAGAATGTCAAGTCTAAGTGATTTAGCAGGTTTTCTGTTTAGTTGATTGAGCTATCCTTGCTTGCCATTTCACAATCAACATTCAATGTTTTATATTCCTACATTTCTCATTCTTTGGCTTGTATGTGCAATAAAGTACACACATTGGCCTCCGTACGAAGTGAACAAATATGCACATAATTTCAAGTTCTCATATATTAAGTAGTTCACACATCCGATAGAGTACGCATATCAGCCTCATATTCAAGCATGGCCCAATATATATATATATATATATATATATATATATATATATATATATATATATATATAATCAAGATTATTGTTTTGCTCAAGAGGCACAAAAATTGTTGCTAGCTTTGCTGTATTTTATAGGTTTCTTGATGAATAATGAAATGTTGAGATTTTTATTTAGTATTAAATTTCTTATGCAACTTAAAATGGGGCAATGGGGCGATCGAACACTGTTGCTCTGGATTCATACATTTGAGTTCATAATATGATTGGAAAAACTAGTTCACCTCTTGAGTTCTAGTTGGTGGAATTTGGGATTTAGCATCTGCCTTGTAGTTGGCGATGTTTAGAATGCACACAAATCATGGTTAAATTTGTAAAAACTATTGAACCTTGATTCCTTTTAGTGCGGAAACGGAACTAAAATTGTTAGATTACTCTAAGTTTATATAAGGATATTTTGTTTCTGAATGCAAAATGGAAGCTAAATCTAGGTAAGTTAAATCCATGTAAGTTAAACTTAGAGTAATCGGTGGTGGTTAGTGGCCTAACCTCATTAATAACTTTTGCCTAAATTTAAAAAGGGTAAATTTCATAGCTTAAGAAATAGTGATGGTGTCGTGGTTAATGTGAACTTTTGATTTCAAGCTTGTGAGACGTGACGGTGGCATTTTGAGCACTAGAAATCTCTAATAGAAACTGCACAAGTTCGAAAATATGGCAGGCGTGTACGAGACAAATAATTCAATGCCCTGCAATAAATGATCATTGATGTTTTACTTGTTTTACGTTATGTTTTAATGTTGTCCATCGATTGTCATGCTTTGTTCATATAATTTTTTTTTTATCGCCTTGTCGGCATTATGAATTAGTTTTGTTGCCTTGTCAGCACAAAAATTGACTCGATTGTCTTGTCGGCATCATATATTGATGATGAATGTTATTGCCTTGCCGGCATCATGAATTATTTTGTTGTTATTGCCTTGCCGGTATCATGAATTATTTTTGTTGCTTTGTCGGCACAATGATTGAATCGATTGCCTTGCCGGCATCATGAATTATTTTTATTGTTCTTGCCTTTTTTTCCGTTGTTATTCCCTAGCCGGTATCATGAATTATTTGTGTTGTTATTGACTTGCCGGCATCATGAGTTATTTTTCCATTGCTTTGTTGGCTTACGAAATTATATACATAAATGTCAAAATTACATTTCCCGACAGTTCACTTCAGCGGAGAAATCGTGAAGTATTGAACTGTCGTTCCCGACAGTTGGCCTCAGTAGTTCTGAGTGAACTGTCGTTCCCGACAGTTCTCGACATGGGCAACTGTGGAGACCTGGTAGTTGATATCCATTAGAATCTATTTATTGTGCACCACAATTCTGTCATTTGTTTTTGTGCATTTATAATATATTGTTTATGTGTTATGAATTCCGTACTACGTACTATATTTGTTTTATTTTTTTGTCGTGTCGCTTGCGCTCATTATCTGCGAAAACACTGACCATTATCTTTATTTTTTATGCACTACAGGCTGTATGGATTTCAACTATCTGGTTCCCGAAGACACACGGTTGTCTGCTAGGATTTTCCAACGCAGCAACCTAAAGTACATGGGGAAGGTAATGGCCATTTTCGATGAGCGCCAGCGAAACAATTTGAGCATCATAAATGATGTATCACCCAAACAAGTATAAATAACAAGTCCATTTCTCATGCAATTTGAGCACTGAAATCTCATTCATGCCAGGAAACCAATACTACACTAAGAAGTGAGAAATACCTTTCAAGTCTTTGGAACCTATGGCTTCCTCTACAGCGAGCAATGATACCGAGCTATTGAACATACCGACGTCGACGCCCGGATCGTCTCCGGATTACCCCATCGTCATTTCATCAGACGATGTACGTACAAATGGTTGGAGAGTCCTATCCCCTGTTCCGTTTCCCGACCTCGACGCATTCACAAGCATGGAATCACAATCACCTAACACCGTGCTGTAAAATGTTTTCGATGTCCCCGTTGAGATATCCGATGATGAAGATGTGGGCCCCATCGCTCCAGCTCCTGAAATAATTATCATATCGTCGGACGACTTTGATGACGACAGTGGTGCCGATATCAGATCCGTGTGCAATGAATAGGACACCGGTGATGGTATCCCGTGGGCGGTAATAAGTGATGGCCATGTGTGTATAACTTTTGCTGTGTGTATAACTTTTGCTGTGGGATGAACATGCACTTTCATGGGGAAGGAACCACGTTGTGATAGTTGTGGTAGGATGTGTTACAAATACCGTCTTATGGAACGGGCTCTCATTTTGTACGTTTTGTTCGGGAAGCCGTAATATATGTTAACAATGTGTTCATCCTTTTATTTTGCGCATATTTAGTAATGATCATTAATCAATTCGTAGGGCAATATTGTCCCTTTCGCACTGTCCGTACCAATGTAGTTGCTGTTCTGTTCCAACTGCAGAGAACTACAGAGAACATCTGCCGGGAACGACAGATGAAGTGTCAGGATGTGTTGCAAAATCGCCTTGGAATGATTACATAATCTGACCCGTACATTAGGGTATCCACCCCCTCTCATTAGGGAATCCACCCCGTCGCCTTTGCTATTACTTACGGCAAACGATAATGGAATAGAATGAGAATGTAAGGTCGAAATAGCAATGCAAGTTGAAAACGATAACATCACATAAAAGGTTATGACGCAATTGGGGAACAGAACTTCATGTACTAATGCGACATGATTTATGTCTTCAGTGAATGAAGTAAAATTCCATCGGTTGTGTTACAGCGGGGCTTGAACATGTTGTCCGGTTATGACCAAGTCTACCACAACGAGTGCATTTCCTTGGACGTGTGGTGGACTCATATCTAGATCGCTTGCGTCGTGTGGGTGGTCTACCTGAAGGACGACGCATGAAGGGTGGCAAAATAGGGGTACTTGTAATTTCGTTCGGAACAACCCAGTCCACTTCCCGCGAGACGGGATATATTGTTTCGCTGTACGCACCCATCCAATATACCGATGTGTAGTAAGGGGAGCAAAAATCATATAATGAAGTACATCTCAAGAAAGCAGCACAAGTTGCATGAACACAAGGCATACGATTTAGCTGGAACTCACGACATGTACAACTGTTTTCAAAAAAGTCTACCATTTCCGTGTCATTGGATAGTCCAACCTGTGTTAAGTTGTCTGTCAATGCATGAGCTCGAAGCCTGGAACCGGCTTCGAACGTTGTCCGTAACTCGCTCTCCATCCTCGACGACAGTACAGTAGTACATGCTGTTGCGTCGGTTCGACGTTCATAAAACCACCTCTGCATAGTACTCCGAATTTGTTCGACCAAGCACGTGATCGGTAACGACCGGGCATGTCTTAACAATGAGTTTAGAGATTCAGCGTTATTGTTTGTCATGATGTTGTACCGCTGGCCAACGAATTTTTGCCTTTTTGCAAGATCGGATGTATTCACTCTTGTAATCCAATCGTATCTGTTCAAAGTCCTCGAATGTGAGGACATTTGCTCATCAACGTCATCAATATTAGTAGCCTCTGTACCATGCAATGGGTTGTCCAAGTTCTCATCTGAAGGTGCAGTCCCAATTAGAGTTTCGAATGCATTATTGTTGGATACTCTATGCTGATGATTGAGCTCCTCATGTTGTAAATTTTGGTGAACATCCGCCACGGCAAACGAACGATCTGCACAATTTATATCCCTCCCCATGCCAACACTTGGGAGCTCGGCTTCCGAAATAGTAACGCATATGGCAGTTTCATTGTGAACTGATATGTACCATTTGAAGTCTTCTTCTTCACGTATTTCGGCCGGAAGTATATTCAAGTTCGGGATTTTGAACTTCAATTCAATTTTAGTCCACGGATCAAGAATACCAAGTTTGTCCTTCAATTGTAGCACGAGTGCGGTTAGGGTAATACTTGTCGGCACTAAAATGGAAGTGGTTTTGTATCCTCTCCACTTCCATTCGTCATCCACATGAACAAACTGTCCCCCATACGACACTATAAATCTCAAATGATTACTCATACCTGAAACGTTGAGATTGCAACGGTAAGAATTATTCACAATAAATATGTCTACATTTAATAATATGAATGTCGAACTTTCGAATATTGAAATCCATGGAATAGCAGAAGGTGAAATCAACAGTGTGTTAACAAATTTCAACTGTCGAATTCGACAGTTCATAAATGTCGGGTTCGACAGTTTCAGAACTATGCGACAGATGACATGTAGGAACTGCCGGGAAACTTAAAATCATGTATCTTTAAAGAAATTATTGAAAACATTAATGGTGATAATCAATTTTCAACTACCACATGAAAGCATCTTCTCATTAATAAACAGTTCAATGCTTCATTAAATATGGAATCCTTCATTTATAAATAATTTGTAATGACTTACATCGAAATATTGATGATGAATAATGTCTTCTTGAGCAAGGAATGAAGAAGATGAAGAAAATGTTAGGGTTTGATAATGGAGAAGAAGAATGTATGATTATGTTAATATTTCTAATTATTCTCTCTCTTTTTTTTTTTTTTTTAAGAAAACTCATATTACTCAATATAATATACTATAAACAATTTTTATAATATTTAAACTAAATTATCACATCACAACATTAATTACATTCAAATCAAACATTTAATGCTCCTAAAAAGGTGGTAACAAGGATATTTTGGACATTTTGCACCAAAAAAGTGACATTTTTGCTAACAAAAAGTGAAAGTGACAATTTTTTTTTGATTTTCAAATTTAGTGACATTTTTGAAAATTCCCCTTATTTATTATAATGGGGACAAGAATGCCTCCCAAACAGGGCTAAACAATCAAATATGATGGTTAAAGAGTCGTGATCCACGATGTCATTGTATTTGTCACATTTATCTTGCCTCTCAAGTTCAATTCTCAAAATTGTACTTGGCCGAATTCACTAATAAAATCGATTTACTTCTTTTGAATTCAGATATATCATGTGTATTTGAGTCTACTTACTATGCCTCTGTTTGGGCTCCATTAAAATTAATTTTTTTTTTTTTGGAGAAATTGTGTTTTGAAATAACAATTTTTTAGAGAATGCGTGATTAAAAAATAAGGAAAAGTTCTGAATTTACATATAATATTATTTTATTGAAAATAAATTTTGAAAAAAAATGATTTTTTTGAAAATGGAGCCCAATCAATATCTTTGAAAAAATATAGAATTATCATTTTGCCATTTTTAAAATTGTTCAAATTAAAGCCACAAGTTTGACTTTTGGTCAACCAACGATTTTTTTGGACGAAAATCGTCCTGAGGTCCTTATCACAATTTTGAAAGGTTTGTGAACTATCTACTACAAATTAAAAATTTAAGGGCTTGTTTGGTAACACTAAAAATTCAATTAAAATTGAAAATATAACTGTTATTGGGTCTCACCTGTCTAATAAAAGTCAACAATAACGACTAATTTTTCAATTTTAATTCGATTTTAATCTCTACCAAACACACTCTAAATATTTCTACATTGTTTTAAAAAGTTTGAACCCTATGTTACAAATTTCACTTATTTTTATTTGTTGGTTACTTTGTAAACAATTTGATGTGGTGCCTGCAGCTAAGTCAAATAAGATCTCGCCACGTGGAAGTATCAAGACCGTGGCATGTGGCGCCAGCTAATATGTTCATATTCTAGCCAGATGCCCACGTGGAATCTCACTCCTATGGTTGGAGTCTACAGGCGCCAAGACAAGCGGTTGGACCCCACATTTTTTAGCACCGACGACCGGTTCTCTTGGTTTTCCTTCGGATTAAACTGAATAGGAAAAAGATTTTACTACCTTATTTATTGAGAGCAAAAATAAATCAACAACTATGTTAATTGGAATTGGATATCCTTTCAAAAAAGAAAAAAGTGAATCGGATATGTTTAGTAATTAAATTTGATATTTTTTTCCATACTTAAAGGTGGTGAGAAATGGTATCATTTTATTAGATAATATGCATATTTTCTAATAAAATTCTTTAAATGTTACGAGATCGTGCTTAAAAATAAATAGATTTACTTTATATTTAAAAATGAATTAAAATTAAATATATAAAATAAAATAAGTTGATAAAAATATTTAAAATAAAGTTATTTCGAATTTTACTTATCACAAGTTTACAACTAGATAGAAGGATGATAGACAAAGGGCAAATATAATGGACAAAGCCAAAGAGAATGGAAAAATGAAATGGAATTTGTATAGGTACGAAGGTTTGTGAGAAGAGTTTCGAGAGATAAAACATAGGATTTTTTTTTTTTCAATTCCTTGAATGTTTCTAATCATTTTGTATGTCTACATTCGAGCGTAGTGGATAATATTCAAATCAATCAAGTTATGTAGTGGTGTTACAGCTACAATACTTAACCACCCTGTCTAATAATGTTTTTACTCCATAGATGGTGGAAGGGGCTATGAGATTTGAAGATTCATCCAAAAATTCATATATTTGTATTCCATAAAAAACTTTTAATAGGTGAAATGCTAAAACATAATTCACATAAATAAAAGGCACGATCCCTTGATTTCAGTTGAGAAGGGAATAAATTATATGGTAAAGTTCTATGAAGATCAAACAGCTATCGTTTCTAATATGGAATAGTTATCAAGAAAAGACCTTCCCAAATCTTGAAGTTTAAAACTCAATATGGATGTCATTCAAGATAAGAGTTGGTGGAGTGATCATAGATGTAGTGAGAATGGTTCATAATTATAATGTTGGGCTACCAAGCATTGGTAAAATCTATTGATTTTGAACTTGGAGTTGATGGCGATGCAGAAATGTTTGAAAGAGTTAGCAACTAGGGAGTGAAATGAGAAGTTTTGAGCTGGAGTATTGTTCTCCTATGGCATCAGCGAAAATTTACTTGTTCTCCACCTTAATTCTACTTGTATCGCATATCATTTTTCTTCTTCAGTTAACTAAGTGTAAATCTTACCATTTCATCCTTTTGAGAGGAAAATGAAGTAGCCCACACTTTGGCTTCTTCTAGTACTATTCTAAGTCATGTGGTGGTGGATGATTGGTCTTCAATGAATGAAGTCTTTGACCAAAAAGTAAATAAAATTTCTAACTTATATTAAATAATGTTTTGAATAATAATTTTTTGGAGAATGTATGGTTAAAAAATAAAAATATTGAATTTACATGTAAAATATTTTATTATGTAAATGTGATTGAAAATAAGCATAAAAAGTAAAAAGTTTTATTTTAACGGGACACAAACATACGCTTAATAATTATGAAAAATAAATTATATTAGGAAAAAGCAAATAAATGCTTGATTTCTTTGTCCTACAAATTTTGCCCACATTGTTTTTACCGGCAACCTGCTCTTCCCGTTCTCTTTGATTGAAAGGAAAGGAATCCGAAGAAACACAAACACGCGGAATAATAAAAGCTGCAAAAAAACATGCTTTCCATTTTCTCTTCCGCCATTAATGTCAAGAGAATATTAGCATTTTTCTCTCTGCGAGGCTCTAAGCATATATTTGGAACCCATTCTCTTTAAAAGCGCAATCGCGGAGAGAAAAGGAAAAGAAAAAAAAAAAGCAAAGAAAATGGCAGAGATTCGTAAGGTTTCGTTTGGTGTCATTGCAAGTTTTGTTCTTGTTTTTGCAATCTTTTTGCCCGCTGTTCATGGCCATGGCCATGAGGGCTTGGCCCCCGCTCCAGCTCCAACAAGTGATGGTGAGATTTTTTTTAGAAATCTTGAATTGAATGTTCGTGTATTTAATTTCATGTTTTTCTTCTTTTTGTTAAAATGCTGGAAATGTATGATTTGTTTGGATGGGTTAAGAAATAGAAATCTTAAGAACTCGAAAACTTCAATTTAATTTATTCTATGAAGAAGGAGAATGTATTTAAATTTGCTTAATTGAAAACCATAATCTTACTTTTACAGCAACGATATTTGGGTAATTTTTCATGGAGATCTGGTAATTTGTGCACATTGATGTGTATATTTAGGCTGGCATTTTTGCATAATTGACTATTGGTATAATGAAATTGAATTATCTGCTTAGGAATTGGAATAATAATTTCTAAAAACAGGGAAGGATTGAATTGTGTTACAAGCACTTGGGTGGAACTGGCTTGTAAGAGAGGGTGCCCGATTTCAGGGTCGATATTAGACTTATAAGTAGTCCATAACTTATTATCTTTTTGCTTTTGGAATCTTGTGACATATTTCTTAGTGTATAACCTAGATTTAAGATATCTATATTGTCGATGATGCATAGTTTCATTCATGAGTCGCCCGCGTTCTCATTTTCAGTGCAAAGTATACATACACGCATTTATTACATATTGTAAATATGTCTTTTCCTATGAAATATCGATGATTTGCTTATGTTAAAACCTATTCTAGCCTCAGTTACAACGTGGGGAATTTCTTTTCGTTTCTATTTTTTGACATTAGACATCCAAGGTACAAATAGGAGTCTTTATATATCAGAAACGTTTACATATTCGATTTCCCCTTTGTTCTCTTGAAGAGTATGGCGCTAGACTAGTAGTTCTTACGTTTAAGTGTTAATACTTAATTGGATTGAAACATTTTGTTTTGCACCAAGGTTTAGGGCAATGTTTTCTTTCTTCTATGTCTCAAGTTAATCGTAAATATGGTTTGGCTGCCTTTAGATGTTTGATTTAATGAAAATGAGGTAACTTCCAGACTAATTATAAATTGATTTCCTTGTTGCAAGCAATGCTTGGGGAGTATGGTTTAAAAATGCGGTAGTGAGGCACGCCTTGAAGCCCGCCTCACCGTGAGGCGCATGTATTTCGCCTCGAGGCGGTATATTTGAGGCTAAAAATATGAGGCAGACGCCTCTAAATCTGAGACGCACGCCTCAAGGCACGCACCTCATGGAGCATGAGGCACACGCCTCCCTTAAAATTTGATTTTTCAACTTTATTAATACAAATCAGAAAGTGCCCTTTTTAAAAAAGAAAATGACTCATTTAAAAAGGCATTTGGGCCCAAACAAAACAACAAAATACCTAGAAAACTAAACATCTGCTTTCTTTTGTAATGCCTTTTTTTTTTTTGCTAAACATCTTCTTTCTTTAGGTAGACTATATCTCTATATGCTAATTGCTATTTATCTTATTTACTATATACTCCAACTTTTATTTTTTGTATTATTTTATAATTATTTTACTTAGATTTTTTGTTTTTTGTGAGGCTTACGCCTCAATCCGCGTCGAGACTTACGCCTCGCCTCATAAAGAAAAACCGCCTTAGTACTTAGTCTCGCCTTTTTAAATCTTGAGTATAATACTCATATTTCCCATGCAATGCCCCCAACATTTTTGACTCAGAAGAAACCAAAATTTGCTCGTGGGTATCATGGTTGCTTCCCGTGTTCTATTAGGGTATGCTTGGTACACAACTATGGACAATGATGGGTGGTATAATAAACGAGATTTTAACTTTTCATTCTTTAATACTGTTCATTATTGTCTGTTCAACAAACGAGTCATAAATGTCCTCGAAAAGTAGTTGCAAGCTACCCTGAATTGAAATATTTGGCTTCCTTTTCTGTTTCTGATTTGAGTAAATCTCTATTTTCCCGAAACCACTGATCAAACTAACTTTCTTGATGACTCTAACTGATACATTTTGTATGGGATTCATTTAACCTAATTTAAGCTTGAAGAAATGAAGTGGGATTTTTCTTCTGTCTCTTGAATTGTTTTCCAGGTACTACAATTGACCAGGGGATTGCATGTGGTCTGATGTTGTTGGCATTGGTGCTCACATACCTCATCCACACATTTGATGCTCCATTGAACATCTGAGACGATCAACGACGAGTTAGTAAAGTTATGCTTAGGTTTTGAAAAATGAGTTATCGAAAGACTATCTTAATGTGTGGTGTGCTAAGGATGAGTTTTTAATTATCTACCTAGAGTTGTATTTTGAACATATTGTTTCATTGCTAGCATTGCTTATGTTATAACATATCTGGCTTCATAATTCTCAGATTTTTTGCTCTTTGATATTCATAAAGGCTTCATAAATGGATGCCAACGGGGCTTGGGACATATGTCGGGGGTTCAACAAGTTTCAACCACAATGGTAAATAGTCTAAAAGCGATAGAATTGATTTCTTGCCCATCGTGGACACAAGTTATGTTGCCCATCCGCTGATGTGGCTGAAAAAGAAAATTGAGTATGCTCAACGAAAAATAACCAAGAATATAGAAGCAAACTGGTTGCTCAATGTACATACAAGACGAAAGAAAATAAACTGATCGATAGTGACAGATTAATCATCGATGCATAACCTAATCCAACTCTTCCTTAAATTAGAATCAGGTCGAGGTACACTTGTTCACCGAGATGGTGAAGTGATGACGATAATATTCAGTACTTGCTGTCGGAAAGAGAGATTTGTCTCAAACACCTGGTGATGGAGGTATAGGCGTTGAATTATCAGATGATGGCCTATTCTCAGAATCTCTCTGTCGAACATTTTCAATCATTTTGAGCACTTCAGAAATTTTAGGTCTCTGGTCGGGCACTCTTACCACACATGCCATAGCTATCTGTAACATCTCAACCAATTCTTCCTCTATATTTGGATACCTAAGCAGCTCCACATCGAAAACTTCAGCAGTCCATTCTTCTCGAACGACTGAATGGACCCATCTTACCAAGTGTACAATCTCATCACCATTAGTAATATGGACAGGGGACTTGCCGGTGAGGAGCTCAAGTAACATCACACCGAAGCTGTAGATATCAGATGGTTGTGTTGCTTTACGTGTGTCTGTAAGTTCTGGTGCGCGATAACCTGCAGCACGAGCAATAGGTGGAGCCAATGCACTTGTAATTGTTGATAGGCCAAGATCGGATACACAACCGTACTGTCGAAGATTCAGAAATATGTTCGCCGATTTGATGTTTCCATGAACTAGCTTCCCACCATTTTCTGCATGGATTCGAGCAATACCCCTTGCAGCACCAATGGCTATCTTTAGTCTCGTTTCCCAATCCAAATGAGTCCTATTTTCCCCTCCTTTTCCTGAAAGTTAGACACAAATCAAAAGAGAAAACAACAAAAACATACTTCATAGACTAGAGGAAAACATGGAATTTGAAAAAAAATCAAACAAACCATACCATGTAACATCGAAGCAACACTGCCTTGACTGTAATAATCATAAACCATAAGCTTTTCGTCTTTCGAATAATAATAAGCTCTCAGTTCAATGACATTCTCGTGTTTTATGCTTCCGACCACCTCCATTTGCTGTTCGAACTCCCTCTTTCCAACGCTCACATCCTTCAACCTCTTCACCACCACTGTGGTTGCATCCTCGAGTATCGCCTTATAAGCCATCCCAAAAGTGCCCTTCCCCAAAACTTCAGCAGAAGCCCTTAACAAATCCTCCAAATCAAATGCATAATTGCATCCCTCGAAGAATACCAATCTATTACTCGCATCTTGGCTCCGAGAAATTGCTTTCTCCGGCGACATGAGTCCTTTTTCCAATTTACCAGGAAAACCATCCCCTTTCTTTCTTTTAAGAAGGCACACAAACAGTAGAAAACCAAAACCAAGAATCCCGATAACCGAACTAGCTACAACAATTCCGAGCAAAGCCTTTTCACTCAATTTTTGTGTACTCTTACTTTTTGGGTTTTCATCACGAGGAGCCAAAACAACAGGATAACTGGAAACAGTATACTCCAGTAAAGAATCATTATTACCCAAAAAAACTGATTTTGGAAACCTTTGAAATGATTTTGGCACAGTACCATTAAGATTGTTGTATGATAAATTAAGAAACTGCAAATTTGGCAAATTAACATCTGGAATCTCACCAGAAAGTGAGTTGTTAGCAAGATCCAAAATAGTGAGCTGATTCAAATGCATAATCGAATACGGAATGCTGCTATTGAATCCATTATTAGACAAATTAGCAGCAGTCAAGTTCTTCCACACAGAGAAATCCGAAGGCAAAGGACCGTTAAAATTATTGTACTGAAGATAAAGATAAGAAAGGTTTTTAAGGTTACCAAAATCCAAAGGAAAACTCCCATTAATACGATTGGATCTGAGGCTTAAGATCTGCAATGCTGATAAGCGGCTCAATGTATGCTCTGGTATAGGTCCATGAAAACCAACCCCAGGTAATCTTAGAGAAATTACCCTTGAGCCATCTTCACTACATACAACTCCAGTCCAATTCTTGCACACTGGAAACTGCTCATTCCAGTTCAAAGTCCTCATATGAGGAAGCCTTTCAGCAAAATCCAGCAATGCCTGCTTGTCATTTTCAAGAACAGTTGCAGCAGCACTGCAATGAATTTGAAACAATAATAACAAGAATCCCTCCAAGAAAAACCGGGTAAAAAATTGAAGCATCTTCATTTCAAGAATTTGTTTTTCTCAGCTCCAAAATCTCACTAGTTTGAACTAAACAAGAAGCTGGAACTCTGAATAAAAAAGGAGCAAATTCCAAGAATGGCGTCTGAAAGGTAGAGTGGAATTCTCGGAAAAGGGTATAAAAAATGGAGGTCACAAGGTTTGAAATAAGGGGATTTGAGTCAAAAGTGTTTATTTTAAACAAGAGTTTAGCTTGTTTAGGCTTAGAAACAGAAGCTACAGCTTTTCTTTTTGTTCTATGCACTTTTTCTTTAGGGCTGAGTGCCAAAAAAGATCCAATGAATTCTCGACAGAAGTAGACGAAATCAAGAATTTTTTGTTGTGACTGGTAGTTTTCTAGAGACATGAGCAGACTTGAAATAATCTACCTATAGGTCTCTTGTAATTTGATTTAGCCCATGTTTTAAGAGAAAGAAACGTGTTTTTGAACAGTGATTTTTGGAGAATACGTAGTTAAAAATTAAGATTTTTTTTTCTATTTACATATAATATTATTTTATTAAAAAATATGTAAATAAAAATAAATTTTCAAAAAAAATGACAACTCAGTAGTTTAAGCATTGAAGTGCCCAACCAGCAAAGTATATGATTTTGAAATAAAGTAGACTTATCTGCGAAGTGCCAACATGTACCAGAAAAGGCGACTCTCTCATGCAGTAAATGTCATTTACTCCTCTGAATCTGTTTCTTCCTGTCTTGTTCAACGGTTTTATTTTTAACATTTGTACCATCAACATTCATTCGGGTCGCACATGCTATATGGGTTGTAGCGACGAATCCATGATCCGTCCAATTTATTGTTACGAATGTCACAAAAATTGAAAATTTAATCGAGACTCAAGTGTCCATTCGAATTTATGGATAAAAAAAGTTGGGACTTGAATTTAGCCCATGTTCGACAATTATACTTTTCAAACTTTTTTTTTTTATTTACGTACTCATTTTCAAACACTCATTCACAAAATAAAATAATATGTACGTAAACTCGAAACTTTTCACTGCTTTTTAACAATACACTCTTAAAAATTATTATTTAAAACTCTATTTTTGAAAAGTATGGTTGTCAAATAGAGCTTAGGTTTTTCGTATGTTAGGAATTATTGAG
The DNA here is from genome assembly GCA_035079005.1 of Fraxinus americana. NCBI lineage: Eukaryota > Viridiplantae > Streptophyta > Magnoliopsida > Lamiales > Oleaceae > Fraxinus > Fraxinus americana. Next base: position 4,325,252 of record CM068722.1, on the reverse strand, counting down.
AGCAATTACTCAAGGCCCAAACCCACACCGCCAGGCCCAAGTAAGGTTCCATCCCAAAATCAATTGGTAATGGATAGAGTAGCCCACTTGGGTTATATAGTGGATTTATTTTCTTTCCACAATCGATGTGGAACTTGTTTGCCCCAACATCGTATCATTGTGGTAGGAAAGCTACAAAATACTAAGTGGGAAGTACATGATATTCTGCTAAGAATTTCCCAATAGAATAGAAGTTTTATTGATAATGTTCATTTTGGTTGTTTCCATTGGAAGCTAGACCTAGACTACAACTTTTTGCCCAATTTTGGCGTTTCTTTCACATGGGATGATGAAGTTTAGTAAAAATATGTACTGATAGTAACAAATATGTTGTTGTTCTTATTTATTCCGACCTAAGTTCAAATTCAGAGACCATTAGATTAACTACCCCGCTTTTTCCATACAGACATTGAATTGAAAGGAGCATTTCGTTAGTCACGTTAAGAATTTAAATTTTATCACACGTGTCAAAGGAGGATTATAGAAGGTAGGATGCCATGTATATGGAACTCTATCATTTTTATTATCATTTCGATGGTCTGGGTTGAGAACCTATAGTATTGTTCTAAAGAATTAATGGTGATTACGAGGAATGATAAATAAGATTTTAACTCTTACATATCATTAACACTGTCGAATTATAGTAATTAAGAATACTATTTATTTACTTGAAGGCTAGTGGGTTGAATCATTATCCTATTTTTAACATGTTGGTTAGTACATATACTTTATTATGATAGAATTTCAAAAAGCATGCACAATATATTATTATCAAGAAAAGCTTTTAAATCATGACAAGTTGACAATTCATACTCAAACCACTACCTTTGTTGGTGTCCAATACTAAGTTGTGTTTGGCACTTTGCATTTTTTCTTACATAAAAACTCATTACATTCTCTTGTAGTATTAAGGCAAAAAAATGTATTCATTAGTTCAAATTCCTTTTGCTTTTGGGAGAATGTAGTTTAGTTGAAGAAGATGAAGATTGAGTTGAATTATATGGATACAAGCCATGTGTGATTGTCTAATAAGTGTTTGTATGTTGAATTATGTGATTTGACAAATTTGGCTGTTTAGTTTCGAAGAATATTACCAATTCTATGAGGTTGTGTACTATGTAAAAGAAATTTAAGTGGACAGTGGAATAAAAATAACTCTTGTTTGGGAGTGATTAAAATCGAATTAAAATTGAAAAATTAGTCGTTATTGTTGACTTTTATTAGACGGATGAGACCCAATAACAGCTATATTTTCAATTTTAATTGGATTACAATCTCCCACAAACAAGCCCTAAATAAGATAAAGAAGATGTGTCTAATATACATCAAAATGTCCAGAGCATGTTTAGCTTTGCTTAAAGTCAAGAAACAATTTTGCTAAACTTTTCTCTATAGGATAAAGAGTCATATTGAAAATTGACAAAAAAAAATTCACTTTCTTTCTTTTAGCACTTCTAACCAAGCCAAACATTTACAATACTAGCATTACGGATGTTAAAATGGCTCGTCGAATCGTACTGTCCATGGCTTGGCATGGGAAAAGCTCGAGCCGCTCTTGGCTCGGAACCACCGAGCCCCATTTTGGGGCAAAGGCTCAAGCCCGAGCCACACGGGCCATTTTCGGCTCTAACAAACCGAGCCAACTCAGCCAAGTTTTAAAAAAAAAGTAAAAAAATAATAATAATCGAATTGCCTGCAAACGTAGGTAGCTGTGAATATATAATAATAATAATAGAGCCAGCTCGGGTTGTAAAAGTCCTAGCCGAAAGCTCGGGTGGAGCCTAAAATTTTTGGCTGAACAAAAGCTCGACTAGGACAAAAAAAAAAAAAAAAAGCTTGAACCATTTTTACTTGAGTCGAGCCCGAGCTTCGAGTTTCAGCTTGGCTCGTTGACCCCTTTAACTAGCACGAAAAGAGAGGACAATGCTTTTGATATAGGAAGAGAACACAGACAGAATTACAATATATTGACATTATATACCAAATATGTTCAATAAATCAGAGTGGCGCAGCGGAAGCGTGGTGGGCCCATAACCCACAGGTCCCAGGATCGAAACCTGGCTCTGATATTAGAGTAGCTTCCGAAGTGTCTTCCTCGCTTTTTTTAAATCTCTATTTCAGCATTTTCGCCCAGATTTTTTTTTTCTTAATACATTCTCACTTGTTGACAATATAAATTAGCCCAGAGTACCAATATTTCCACAAATTTATTAAATTCGAGTGTGTTATACAAAATTTTTGTTGGAAAATAGTTACTTTCGAACAAGAGAGGTATATTTTACCTTTTGTTGTAACTTCATACGATTTGACTCTAACCATTTTGCGCAAGAAAATGACATTGTGACGCGTCTGGAAATTTAAATATTCAGTTTTCTCCCAAATAATTATACAAACGGTACAATTTTCCTTTCATGTTCATGCAATATATTCATGAACCCACACTTAGAAAATCATTGATGTATTATTCAGTACGTTAGATTAAACGTGACTACACTTAAAAGTATGTCACATGACTCACATCTGATCGAGCGTACCAAACATGCTCCGGTGGAAATTATATGTTGAAGGCGCAACTGATAAGTCGAGCCGTCCTATTTATATTGATATTCAAGTCTCTATACCCTTTAGTTTTACATCAATAGCATTACGATAGATCTAAAGCCAAATTGTACGAATTTTACCACAAAGAAAAACAAATAGACGAAAAATAGTAGAAGTACTTTGAGCTACTAATCAAATTCTACGAGCTCTATCTTAAATATTTGAGAGAACTATGGTATTAATGATTTGTATCAAGGTTAGATGTCCATCGACAGCCAAAGCCACCCTAAGACCGAAATCAAAATTCATTGAAAGAAAGATCTTAAAATCCATACATTTTCTACTGCTTTAACTTATTTTCCAAGGGAATTCGAAAAATAAGAATCCATACTGAAATAGATTTGAATCAACTGGCTGGGGGATATCTGCAAATTGAACTTCGATGGTAGGCACCTTCTACGAATCGCTTAAATCGAAGAGGTTCTTCCGTGATTTACAAGTTGGATGATCAAAGTTTACTAAGATTCAGCTATATCTGGACTATTTTCTAATGGATCGTTTTGACAAGATTTGCTCGGAGGTTTTTTTATCCCTGTGGAGAGTTCTTTAACGGGTTTTCCTTTGTTAATAAATATTGGCGTTCTTTATTTTTACTGCTTGGATCTGAATGCTAGATTGATTAATTAGGGCTTAATTTGATTAAACTTGTTCTATGGATCGGTTAACACTGAAATCATTCGAGTTGGGGATGCATTTTTCCAAACTAGTGCTGTTATTAGGGATCGTACCGGGTAAGTAGCAGCAGCACAACACAAACGAAGAGTGGGATGGATATACCATGGTTGAAGATGCTGAGGCTGGTGCATTGCCGGATGGTCTACTTTCTGTCAAACAAAATGGTTTCAAGTTGAAGGTGACTGAACTTGATTCGATGTGTCGTCCAGAGTCTCAAATCAGATTTTCGCCGTCCTCCAAATGAAGAATTATTGTCTGATATCGTAGCTTTATTAGTTGACGTCAACTGAGCTTTTGCTGTTTTATTTCTCGTGAGGGGAATAAAGTAGTACAAGCGCTAGCATCCTTTGTTTTTTTAGCGTCTATCTAGGTATTGTTCAGTTCAATGTCCAACTTACCAAAACACATGCGATGCCCAAAAAGAGTTATCTTTAATGATCATTCTATTACAGACCCATTTAAAGTACATGACAGAATAGACTCTCCCCATACATATCTGTGAAAACGAAGTTGTAAGCAGACATAGCTCACCACCTCCCTATCTTAGCAGTCATTTGCATAAAACATCTTGGATCATCATGACTAAGCAACTGATTCGGCAAATAAATTGACAAAACCAGCTGCCAAATGTAGGTCGTGAAAAGCCAAACTGCCATATTTTCTTTTGATTCTTTCGTTACAGTATAATCACGCAGCTGCACAAACGGCCCCTGTAAACAGAATGGAAGCAAATAGCAATTGGTGTAAGTATTGTATTCATATATAACTTTTTCTTCTTGCTATGAGATAGGTATGTCAACGCGTAAAAGCACTACATCCATGGATAGTTTGAAGTTGCTTAAATAGAATTCGGCCAAACAAAATATAGTTTTGATTTTCCCCATGAAAAGAAATAGTAAAACCGCCTTCAGTGGGACCCTTCGACTCATGCCATTTCCACATCCATGCAGAATGGGTAGGTGGGGAGAATCAATCTCATATAGTTAGGACCTCGACATGGTTTTATTCTCTTTATTACTAACCAGTACAAGGACCTTGTTCTTTCAAGCGTCATTTAGGCGAGCAAATTCAATGCAAGACCAGGAGGACTTCTACATGCAATTATAATGAGAAATTTTGTCATTTCGCAAGACACGGGACATCTACCTACACAGGCTCCATTTACTTATTTGAAGTGCAGATCTAAAATGAGTGAGGATAGGAAAGAACCTGATGACCAGGAAGAACAGCAAAACTTCCCTTCATCGACATGCTTCACATCAAGTCCAATGAACCAGGACCCAGCACTAACATCATCATGGGAAAACGTACGAAGAAATAATCTGCAAAACCAAAACCACCACCAATATCATCACTCCATTGCATAACAATATAAATTACGAGAAGATAAAGGAGTAACAATGCTGAAAGAATAGACCTGTTAATAGAAATAAACTGAGCCAATGCTTGTGATATGGCAAATATTTCACCAGAGGCATGTCGAAAGTAACTGTTCGTAGAGAAGAGAAGAGTTAATTTTGCAGTGCAGTACAGCGAGCTAAGAATTTAAAACAATAAAGGAAAACACAGTACTAATAGTGGTTAAAATATATAGGTTACTTGTCATTTTAATCCGCTACCAGAATGCATTACTAGACATTGTTATGCGGCAGAATATTTAGCAAATGATTCAGAGGAATAGCGGATAAGAGTCAATGATAGTTCTACTATAACTATTTTATTTCTTGACGACACGACAATTTTTCCCAGCATAGCCTTCTTGGCACACAGTGAAATGACCTCACCAAAATCATTTTTTTTTGATAGGTAATCACGTAAATTTTATAAATCAAAAATAAAAAATAATACACAAGGAGTGCATTATCATGTTAAACAAGATACAAACGATAAGAAATTCGGCAACCCTTCTATCGGACTAACGGTTGCAGCCTTAAACCAACTATACAAAGTCAAGTAAAACAATTCTCTAAATTGCTCTGTCGTCCGTATTTGGTCTTCAAAGCATCTGCCATTTCTTTCTCTCCACACACACCAAGCGATGCATCCTGGAATGAGATCCCAAACAAGCCTGCTATTCTTATCTCGAAACTTTCTCTTCCATGCCCACACCACGTCCTTCATACGCCTTGGGAACACCCAACTCATGTGTTGCGAGGCCAGAATATCATTCCACATCCAACGAACACCATCACAATGAATGAACAAATGATCAATCGTTTCTCCATCCTTCTTACACAAGTAGCACCACTCCGTTATACAATAGCCCTTTCTTCGAAGATTATCCGCCGTTAACACCTGTCCCCTCACAACCGTCCACAATAAGAAAGCCACCCTTGGAGGTAATTTACTTTACCAGGCCCTTTGCCAGGCGAATGGACTCTCAACAGGTTCCAATAAGGATCTGAAATAAGTACGAACAGAGAACAAACCATTCTGTGCCGCCCTCCACCTACTATAGTCGTCTTCTCCAACCTGAATGTGCACCTCATACAGAGAAGCCAAAAACAATGCGTAATCATCCAGCTCCCAATCATGTAAGCCCCTCCCGAAAGCGATGTTTCAGCAAGGGTTCCCATTAGATATAGTCATAACATCACTCACCATAGCGGAGAACTCCAGGGCAATGCGATGTAAAGAAGGAAAACGCACTTTTAATATCTGATCTCCGCACCAACAAACCTCACCAAAATCTCAATTCCAGGAAACAGAAAAGTCTGTCATATGATGTCAAGTTCCCAGAAATATCGGGATATTTTAGCGCACAAAAAATTTCTTCTGAAAATCATACGAACTTCATTGTAACTAAGCAATATAGCAGATACCTCACTGATTGTTTTCAATTTGACACAAAAATAAGAAAAAAAATAGTAAAGAGAAAGAAAAGGTCTACAAATCAAATGTTGCTGCACAGTTACTTCTCTGATATTTGCCTTTGTCAACTGGAACCCCGTTACAACAAATTAATGTGCCAATTTTCTAAGGTTCTTCACATATCAAACACTTTCCATCTTCTGGAATTATTTGCCTGTTGCTCATCTTATTGAATAAGATCTGCCATCATACTTTTTAAGACTAAGTTACTAACCTATTATCCCCACTCACAAGACAAAAGATATAAGCCATATAGTTCACTTTCGATCAAAAAACACATTACCAATAGTCCAACTCATTAGTTATATATCTAGAAATTTTAGAAGTAGAAACATCATGCAGACTGGACTATGGGAGCTGACAGAATATTCCACTCAGATGTTAGAAAACTCAAACTGAGATGGCAGAATCAGTAGGCAGAATCATGAAGAAAGGCTAGTCGTTACGCATTCTATGATTGAAGCAAGGCAAAAATGCTAAGAGACTGACAGCCACAAAAATCTCAAAGTTATCTATTTCAAAAAGCCATGCAAGGCAGGAATTACAAACAATTAATTTATTTTGAAGGACGGGAAACTACTGTTAATACTCAGGTTACAACCAATGCAGCTCGTTTGGATGGAAAATGTCATTTAGTTATATAAAAATAATCAACAGAGTGAACAAACAACTTATTACTCACGATTTTCCATCCCCGAATTTCCACCAGTCTGGTTCATACCATTTGTGGGACCTGTGAATTCAAAACAAAATACATATAAAGAATAAAGTCATAAACCAATCTATATCTTCCATTTTATAGCACAGTACCAAAACAAAGATTTCAGTTAACTCACGGCTGAGAGAAAACTTCTCCTGACTTCATACACCCAATGTAAGCACGATTCTGATCCAAATGACTGGAAAGCACAGCCCCAAGAGCATCTGCATGACCAAATAATGAAAAAATTTGAGAAGGAATAACGTCAAATTCCTAAATATTAAGCATACACGTAGTTCTTATAGCATCAAGAAACTATGAGTGGCACATGAAGATTGCAAGAGTTGTTTCTGTTGCTTTTGTGCTCCACATGTCCCATGAAATGAATCAGATGTCCTTGATAGTGGATAAACTTTGTGTCAATTGGTCTGAATGCCCTTTCAATAGGGTTTTACTCATTATATAGAAAGAATAAAGATGCTATACAAGGTAAGTATTTACAGCCGAATTGTTATTCCAAAAATAGATAAATCAAATCCCTAAATCAATCCCTAAATCATCTCTGTAACATCCCCCCTCAAATTGATGCTGGTAGATCAAGAAGCATCAATTTGTCAACCAAGAATTGATGCCGATGCCGAGAAAGAGCTTTAGTGAAGATGTCTGCAGTTTGATGTTCTGTGGAAATGTGAGGGAGAGTAATCACATGTCTGTCAAAGGATTCACGTATGGAATGACAATCAACTTCAATATGTTTTGTACGCTCATGAAAGACAGGATTAGTGGCGATACGAATAGCACTGGTATTATCAGCATGAAGAGGAGTGGAATGAAGTTGAGGAAAACCAAGTTCACCCAATAAACCACGAAGCCATGTGATCTCAGAGCAGGCGGAAGACATAGCACGATATTCAGACTCAGTGGATGACTTGGAAACTCTGTCTTGCTTCTTACTCTTCCAAGAAATGAGTGCATTGCCCAAAAACATGCACCAGCCTGTAACAGAGCAACGAGTATCCGCACATCCGGCCCAGTCAGCGTCACTGTACCCCACCAACTGTAAGGAAGATTCCTTAGGAAAGAACAACCCTCGTGTAGAGGTACCTTTCAGATATCGGATAATACGGCGGACAGCGGCTAGGTGAAGGTGTCGAGGGGCCTGCATAAATTGACTGACTTGTTGCACAGCAAAAGAAATATCAGGGCGAGTAATAGTCAAGTAGTTCAAACTTCCAACGAGTTGCCGATATAAGGATGGATCGGAAAGAAGCTCGCCATCCTCCTGTCGCAGCTTAAGATTGACCTCCAAGGGAGTAAGAACAGAATTACCCAACTGAAGGCCAGCTAATGAAATAACTTCCTCTGTGTATTTGTGCTGATGTAACAATGTACCAGTCGGAGTAACCTGTATCTCAAGGCCAAGAAAGTATTGTAAGGGACCAAGATCTTTCATGTGAAAAGAGGTCTTCAGATGCTGTTGTAATTGCTTAATCAACTTAATATCAGAGCCAGTAATCACAATATCGTCAACATAGACTAGAAGCAACACAATTCCTGTAGAAGTCTTGCGAAGAAACAGAGAGGAATCAAACTGACTCTGAGTAAAGTGAAAAGCTAGCAGAGTAGAGCGAAATTTATCAAACCATGCACGCGGTGCCTGTTTTAGCCCATACAAGGATCGACGTAGCCGACAAACCTCGGGAGAAGGTGTAGTAAACATGCCAGGAGGTGGAGACATATAGATTTCTTCCTTCAAATCCCCATGTAGAAAAGCATTCTTTACGTCCATCTGTCGGGGGGACCACCCCTGAGACGCAGCGAGTGCCAAAATAGTCCGCACAGTAGTCATTTTAGCAACAGGTGCAAATGTCTCTGCATAATCAATACCATACTCCTGCCGGTTTCCAAGGGCCACGAGACGGGCCTTATATCGATCCAGTGAGCCGTCAGATCGAAACTTGATGGAGTATACCCATTTACAACCAAGAGGTTTTATACCAGGTGGACATGTCACAAGATCCCAAGTGTGATTCTCTTGAAGAGCATGTATTTCTTCTTGCATGGCCTGTTGCCAACATGCTTGGGAGGCTGCCTGAGTATAAGAGCGAGGAACAGAAAGAGTGTCGAGAGTGGCAGTGAAGGAGGTATGAGAAAAACCATACTTATCTGGCGGATGTGTAACTCGGGCGGAGCGCCTAGGTATAGGTGGCGTAGGATCAGATGACGGATCAGTGTCTGAAGGAGGCGTTGAAGGAGGACGTCTATGATACACCACACCAGGTCTAAATCGCTCAATAGAAGAAGACACAGAAGCAGACATATCATCAAAAGCAGGGAGAAGAGTAATAGGAGGATCAGAAGAAACTTGAGACTGAAAGAAATATTGATTTTCAAAGAAAATCACATTCCGGGAGATTCGAAATTTGTTCGCATGAGCGTCATAACAAATAAACCCTTTGTGAGTAGGGTTATATCCCATAAAAGCGCATGTGACAGACTGAGCAGCAAGCTTGTGCCGATCAACAGGTGGTAAATGAACAAAACAAATACACCCAAAAGTATGTAAGGAATGATACTCAGGAGATATGCCAAATAATCGAAAATATGGAGAATCAAAATTTAGAGTGGCAGTAGGCAAGCGATTGATCAAGTAAACAGCAGTAGATAACGCTTCTACCCAGAACTTAGAAGGTACAGACGATTCAATCAGTAAGGTACGAACGACATCTAAGAGATGACGATTCTTACGCTCGGCGACTCCATTTTGTTGAGGGGTATAAGGACAAGAACGCTGGGAAATGATCCCTTTTTGCTGAAGATAAGTTTGAAAGGAATGAGACATGTATTCCCCCCCGGAGTCGGAGCGTAAGATTTTGATACAAGTATTGAATTGTGTTTCTACAAGCGCAACAAAGGTTTGAAAAACAGAGAACACGTCAGCTTTAGAACGAAGAAAATAAATCCAAGTAAATCGACTATAATCATCGATAAATGTCACAAAATAACGAAACTGACCATGAGAAATAACAGGACTAACACCCCAAACATCAGTATGCACAATCTCAAAGCAAGTAGAAGCACGTCTACCATGCGTAGGAAAAGGTAATGTTTTACTTTTACCAAGACGACAAGTAGCACAATCAAAAGATACAGAAGATGAAGAAAACGAATCTTTATTGCCCAAGAAACCATGTTTCAAGAGATGAGTCAAGACAATAGAATTAGGATGACCTAATTTCCTATGCCATACTTCATTATTATTGGCAGTAGCCGTACAAGCAAAAGAAACAACATTAGGAATAGAAAACTGTAAAGGAAATAGACGCCCCACTTTAGGCCCCTTCGCGATCACCGTCCCCGACACCTGATCCTGCACAAGACAACCACCACGAGAGAAATGAACATCACAGTTATTATCCACCAATTGTCCAACAGAAATTAAATTTGTAGATAAGCCAGGAGAGACAAAAACATTTCGAAATGAAGAACCCAAAGAACCAACAGCAGTAATCGGAAGTGTATTGCCATCAGCAATTTGAATAGATTGTGTGCCTTGATAATTACGAACACCATGGAGACCCGTTGTACTACCAGTCATATGATTAGAGGCACCCGAATCAACAAGCCAAGAAGAAGTGGAGGTAGAAGCAGTACCTTGTAGGCCTAAAGCCGTAAAAGCAGACACAATCATTTGTTGGACCATGGCAGGTGTGAGAACAGAGGACTCAGAGCTTACAGTGTGGGGAGCGGAAGAAGACGAGGGTTGAACAGCAGCTTGAAAGGCTTGGGATTGGCGATTAGGAGGCCGCACACGACAGTCTTTGATGAGATGACCCTCTTTCTTGCAGTAGTTACAGACTCTCTTCGGACAATTGCGAGCAATGTGACCAAACTCCTTGCAACTAAAACACTGCACCTTGTTCCTCCCTCGCCCTTGTGCCGCATAGGCTACATTCACAGCCTCAGAAAAGACCTTCTCAGAAGTCATACCCATCTGAGTGGATAACCGCTGTTCTTCACGTAATAAATCACCCAAGCAAATATCCAAAGAAGGAACCGGATTACGGTTCAATAAACCAGCTCGAACAGGCTCAAATTCAGGTCGAAGCTTCATCAAAAACTGATCTCGTTGACTCTCAGTATGAACGGCTTGAAGAGCCGCGAGTGCCGCGTTGGGAACCTTCGCATGAACAATAGCAGAATACTCGCTCCAAAGGTTAATAAAGCCAGAATAAAATTGCTCAATAGTCAAATTACCCTGATTGGAATTGCTAATTTCCAATTCCAATTGGAATTTTCGAGCGTTGTGATCTTGGTGATAAATACGATGCAAGTAGTCCCACATAGCCTGAGCCGTAGTAAAACACCGAAGATTGGTGACAAGATGAGGCTCCAGTGTTCCCAATAGCCAGGAGATCACTTGAGCATCCTTGACTTCCCATTGAGCACGTTCTTTTTCATCAGTAGGAACTTGAACAGACTTATCAATATGTTTGGATAAGTCTTTCCCTTTCAAGAACATTTTAAATTGAAACTCCCATGTAGGAAAATTCTTTCCAGTGAAGCGAACAATTGTATTTTCCACAGACATGATGAAAGGCACAAAGGAAATAACACAAAAAAAAATCCAATTAAATAAGATCACCTGGCACAGCAAGAAACCCGTCTGTTTGTGATAGATTATCCAGCAATTAAAAAAAAATCACTTGAGGCCCACAACGAGGAAGCCCACAAGCACAGGCCCAAATAAAAGGAAACAGGGAACCTATTGGCCCAGCACACCCCGAACGCACGCCCAACTCAACAGTGAAGAGCTCCCAACGTCGACTGCCGTCTGTCGACCACCTCGCCACCACCACAGAAAATCGGGAACCACTACAGAAGGTTCCGACGACCAGCAGCCACACCAGAATAAGAGACCCGCAACCCGAAGCAGGACTCCCACGCACCGACAGAGCTCCGACAGCCAATAAAGTGCCAACCGAGAAGGAAAACCAACAGAGAGAGCTCCGATTCTTCCTCAAAGACCCAGAAAATGTGCGAAAAATTGAGGGGAGAAAAAAATTTCCCACCGTCAACGCACAAAATTGCGATAAAGATGACCCAGATTAAGACCGCAGAAACGAGATGCAGAGTAGGGGCTCTGATACCATGTCAATTGGTCTGAATGCCCTTTCAATAGGGTTTTACTCATTATATAGAAAGAATAAAGATGCTATACAAGGTAAGTATTTACAGCCGAATTGTTATTCCAAAAATAGATAAATCAAATCCCTAAATCAATCCCTAAATCATCTCTGTAACACTTTGGAGGTATCTTCCCTTAGTGACATTATAAAAAATGAGAAGGGAAAAAAGATCATCAATTGCCTTTTTTACATGAACAAACAAGCAATAAATTAAACAATTTTACAAATTTCAAAAATAATGATCCTTCAAAAAGACAGCTTGAAGGGGCTAATGGGATGGTTGGGTTAGATATAGAAGGTAAGAAAAGGTTTAGAAATAGATCTGGATCCAACTTGCCCTTTGATATTACAGGTTGAAAATGGGTTGGGCTGAATCTAGATCCACTCCACTCAAAAGATCCATGTTGTAACTTTGAATGGGATCATTGACAGAGGGAAAGAGCTCGATGTCAGGCATTTACTATGTCAGAATTGGTGACAGAGGTGAGCGAGTACAAAACTACAAATCAAAATAATGATTTAGTAGTAGAAAAAGATTCATGGACGCTTACATCATTAACTGAAGAATCAAAATTAAACAAAATATACTAACATGGTTTTAAAGTTGGAAGGTTTTCTTAGGTCCCAGTATCGAAGGTGATTCAACGGACTCTTCTAGTCTCCCGTGTCACCGATGGTGGCAGTCTGCGCAATGAGCCCTTTTTGTTCATCTAGAGGGCCTTTTTCCTGTCTTCCAGACTGCGGATGCGGTCCCATATTGGTGCATCTCTTTTCCTACGGCCTCCGGATCGAGAGAAGGCATAGTGATTCTTTCGTGTTACAAAGTATTGCACTAAATATCAGAAAACTGCAACACAAGCTGCTCTATCAATTTTCAGTTTATCCCATTATTCTTAAACTGACTTCTGAACCCAGTGTGATTTTCCATAAAATTAGTGGTACTAGCACCTGCAATCTACACAAACCAACCTGTTCATACACCGAGTACCCAGCCTATTGTCAACCCACAATTCAGATCACTCGCCCACTAATTATTTTGCACGAAGATCCAGGCAGATTCCTTATTCCAGTTTCATTGGCCACCCCAAAAGACCCTCCCCTGGTAATAAGCCACATATGAGAAATGGGCAATCTGTAAGAAGTGCACATAAGAGTTTACTCTAGCTCTAGAGTGATCGACACTTGTGTCTCAACCATGAATCCATGATGTCAAACTCATCATGTACATAAGCCGGTCATTTGAAATGTTCTCTCTCTTTTTTCTAAGTCCAATGCTCCACGCAAGCATATCAATCAAAAAAACAAAGAAACCTCTTTACAAACCAACCTAATAAGGAAGACATACCAATATTAATATAGATATCATCATTGACCTTAGCATAGAATTCAGCATCCCAGTGATCCACAGCATGACTGAAGAATAACTTTATCTTCTTTGCTTGCTCCTCAGGAGCCTCCACGCGATCATTCTAACCGAAAAAAGGATTCAAACATTTGATTGCTTTATATTGCAAAAATTCAAATCAAATCAATTTTGAACTGAATGAAAGTACGGGCCAATAAGGCATTTGCACTGCACACTTACATGTGCATATGTATTAAATTCATGTGGCTCAAGGATTTGCTCAAGACATAAAATAGTGTGAGTGGCAGAGGAAATAGAGGGAGAGAGAGCAGAACTGGAATAGTATAGTCGAGGTCCCAATTTCAAACCTTCAAGACACGACTAAAAAATTCTACATGCAATATAAAATGACTAGCCAAAATGTTTGAAACAGAATGAACCTAGGCCAAAGGCAGGGAACTGATACGTTCAAAGCAAACTCCCTGAAACTGTCGTCTTATAGAATTTACAAAAGTATGTCCAGAACAAAAAAATGCTCACCTGTGAGCAATGGAGCTTCACATTCAGTCATTCTTCCATTGCATATACGGGAGTGGTGGACCACATCCTGTGAGTAGTGCATAAAAGGTTGGACAGGTGAATGGTGAAGCTCCATCACTGACAAGTCAAAGCAGCATAATTTTTTCGGAAAAAGAGAATTCTGAAGGTTAGTCAGTAAAAGTAAGCAGTTTGTTATTCAGGTGATGTAAAGGATTTTATAACCCCGTTAAAATTTGGCACGCAAGAGTGAAACATACAAGAATTATGAAGTCCTTAGTCTGCTCATTTTCACCATCAATCTCCCTGTCCAAACTGACTCCTTGATTTGCGCTGCATGACATTTGAAATCAATCAAACACAGCTTTCTTAGGAATTATTTTATTTACTTTTGAATCAACAAAGCAAGACCTTCTTCCTATTACAAATCGTATGACAATGCCTTTTTCTTCCTCCAGTTTTTGAAGAGCAGCACCTGCATTGAACAAATTATGGATTAGCAGTTCTCAGGCAGCAGATTTTGCAAAAAAAAAATAAAAATCCGAGATGCATGATTGTTTGGAGAAGTTTCAAGAGAGTGAGAAGAAATAAACTCTGGTGCTGGAGTTTCTTGGTTGTCGTAGAGACTTCATCACAGTGCTCTGATAGACCAAGTGCACTTTACGTACAGCAGGTGTAAAAAGGTAGGGAGGAAGGATATCAAGGGCCCATAAAAGAATCTAGCCATACAGAAGAGAGAAATGCACATCGTGACATGGACTCACTTTACAGAATTAAGAAATGCACGTGGACTCACATTATAATTTGTCAGTATTCACTGCACATAGGAGATGTATCTAGGAAGCATCTTAATTATGTTGAGGACAAACAGAATAAATAGGGTAGAAAGGGGTGTTAAATTCATTCAGTAATTTTTGTACTCAAATCTAAGGGTGGAGAGACACTTGCCTCTTGAAAAGTCTGTAAATCCTATTTGCATTCAATTGCTTGTAATCGTTCTCAGTTTAACACATAAATATACACAGATACACATAATCTATTTCCTTTATTAGATCTCATCAGTAACATGGTTTAATTTTCTGCCCTTCACGATTTATCTTCAAACCTGCGAGGGAACCACAACTTTCTGCAAAACATGGATCAGAACCTATCATTCTCTTATGAAAACTTATCTGTCCTTGGTCTTAATTTACCGCTGTCAATTACTAATCATGGATTTATGATTGATTGCAACCAATCAAGATGATATGGTGCAACCAAGAGAAATATAGTTTTGCCATAACATGTGGTGGCGTAGTTCTGTATGTGCGTTAATCATGCCAGAGAAAAGGGACAAAATTCAAAATAGGAGAGAAATTGTACCAGTAGACATCCAGGCCTTACGAATTGCATTTCTGTTATTCTTGTGCCCAAAACTCGTAACTATTCCTATGACAGCCAAAAGCTTTTTCTTTGATAGTGTTTCACTATTTTCTGTGAGATGCTTAGGTACAAAGCCTTCCTGCCTAACTTTTTCTAGTTCCACATAAAGAGAAGCTAATTTCTTTTGCCGTTCTCTAACAACAAAACATTGCTCATTAAAATTGTATTGAAGGGGAATAGAATCCCAAACTAGAAACAAGAAAGTTGAGTAGATAAGAGAATCATTCACCTGCAAGATATAATTTTTAATGTGTCATCAACTGAAACAGCAGATTTTCCCTGGGATAGAGAGGCAATATAACACATCAGTTTCACATCTCACAAAATTTCCTGAAAATTAACAACCCCAACAGAGGTTTCTACAACAATGGAAAGGCAAGGCTATCAATTGGCCACAACCCACTGTATTGGTACAGTAGAATTTAGTAACACACACCATAATTGAATCCCCCTTGTGTTTTGGCAGTACAACTATAGTTAGTAATATAATTATATAACCAAATTAATAAATGATTTCACTGATTAGACTTTTAGCATGCTATTCCAAGACAAGCCAGACTCATATCAACATCAATAACCTCATTTACCATAACTATAATGATTCCATAAACCTAAGTTGGTTTTACCTAATACCTCTGAATAAGAATCAAAAAGCGGCCCATCAAAATTTAGATCGGTTATAGAAAATTTCCATTTCCACGACCCAAATTTCATGTCAGCAGAGAAAGCACCAGCATCGAGTGAAAACAATCACAACAATACTAATTTACATGACAAAGGTCGATTCTTTAGCTCCTGCTCTTCTTCCTTTTACATCCCAAAAATCGCGTTCCACTTATGAAATAAGTATTACGTAAAATTTCTAAACAAATTAATATTAAATACCTGGCCAATTCTCTTATCAAGCTCGTTAATCAAATAAACTCTGTTCTCCGCATCCTGCCACAATCTAATAAAAAAATCAATACATTTTTTACCACATAATAAAATACAAAATAACAAAATGCATATATACACACACCGGCCGGCGACGTAAAAGGAAGCCATGGTGGCGAACATGGATAACATTAAAAAAGAAATTCGATTCCGAAATCTCGACGCCGATGATGACAGCCGATGACTAGATCCCCGGCTATTCATTTCGCATCCACGGCGTCGTTACTGATGAATAATTACCAAATTCGATTGGATCAAATGTAAAAACCACTGCATTTTAGAGGTTTCATTGATACGGAAACTGGAAGCAAAAGCAGCTTTTTTTTTTTGGCTGTTTGCTATTGTATGACCAAAATGCCCCCGGTGCGCTCTCAAAGAGAAGACAGTTTGGCGCGTATGACAGGTGGTTTCTTTTAATTGGTTGGCAATAGCAATATTTCCATTTAGCCCCTGTTTGATCTACATTATTATCTCATTAAAATGAAAAATATGACCGTTATCCATTATATCAACATTTAAATTCAAATTTTCTATCTCTTATATGGACCCCAATAACGACTATATTTTTCATTCTCATTCTACAATAATTTGGCTCAAACAGGGCCTTAATTACAATAAATCCCCTCAACATTTGCACTTGCTATACTCCAGCCCTCCATTTTTCTCTATGTTAATTCTTGTTCTTCCTCTATTTTTTTCTTTGCAGAAATTGAAGTCTAGGGGTGGGCGCGGGTCGATTCGGTTCGGTTCGGTTTTTTTCGGTTCCAAAAATTTTCGGTTCTTTAGTAAATGGAACCGTTGGTTCCAAATATAATTTTGAAACCGTTCGGGTTCGGTTCTGTTCGGTTCCGTTCGGTTCCGTACTATAATTAAATTTTTTAATATTTAAAATAATACTATATAAATACACCTGAAAGTAGATACTAATATTAGCCCCTGTTTGGAGGGCATTTTTTTCCCATTTCTAGAAATTTTCTTACCGTTAGACATGGGGTCAGCCGAAATATTTGACCAACTTGTGAGAGGGAGGGGCCCACTAATTTGAAAAAAATGGTCAAATTCTTCATTTTTTCTTCACAAGAATGCTGGCCAAACAGGGGCTTAATAACAAGTAGTAGATACAAATACGAAGTTCGATCTTAGCAACTAAACCCTAAACCCAACCATGAATGGCTAAAATATCAACTAAAGCCTAACCCAAGATTGAAATCAAATCCAATCTAAACTAAGTCCAATAGGAAATAAAAACAAAATTACAAACTAGTCCAAAATTAAACCCGTGTTAGGTTAAGGAATATATATATATATATCAAATAGTTAAAACAAAAAAATTTGTTTAGAAAAAATAAAATAAATTGATTTATCAAAAAAAATTCGGTTCTTATTCGGTTCTTCGGTTCTAGGTCTAGAACCGAGAACCGAACCAAAATTTTTCGGTTCTTCGGTTCTCGGTTCTTCGGGTTTTTAAGTTAAGAAAATCCGCTCGATTCGGTTCGGTTCGGTTCGGTTCGGTTCGATTTCGGTTCGGACATTTTACCCAGCCCTATTGAAGTCTATTCATATTGTCCATGCTACACAAATGAAGAAACTCTCGACCCATTTTATTTTTATTAGAAATCAACAACAAAATTAACGATGAATTGTTGATTGTAATGAATTTGATTAATGCCCTGTATAATAATTGGAAGGTTATTAAAGTTAAAAAGCCTTTCATTAAACAATTGAGAAATTAACAAAAATAGGCTAAGAATACATGACAATGAAGTAAAGGGACATAATGTTGATCAAAAGAAAAATTACAAGCTTCTTCTGTGATTATACAAAACCTTTAAGACTAGTAAGCAATTTCTCAGATGTTAAAAGTGCAATTATCCTATGTATGCATACATGTCTCCTTCTCGTTCGCTGGCCAAATTATAGATCGAAGGCTCCAATCAGTTTGCAGAGAGGAAAATCTATTTCCATCTTGTCGAGCCTCCACGTATAAGATTGGTCATTGACAATAAGTATTTATTGTCCAATCAACACTAGCTTGAAGCTGCTGTAAATTTTTATCTCAAATTTGTACCGTAAAGTGTAGGATGCTCAGACTCTTGTTTGTTGGAACGAGATAAGATATCAGACTGGTGAAATATTTTTATCAATGGTATTTTTGTTAAAACTAGTTTTTGGTTGAGTTATTTTTAAGGTAATATTAGCGTCTTGAATATTAAGATTAGATGAGAGATTACATTACAAAATTTTCACACACATTGTATAAAAAAAATAAATTAACGAACGGAAAGTCTAAATTTGTCTGATTTAATTCAGCACCACATAATATATTCAAAGATCATTTTAATTTGTAGGCGTGCTTTATAATTTAACGCAAAATAGATACTTATAAATGTTGGATCATAATAGCACTAAAGCATACGCTAATCCTTCCAACTGAAAAAATAAATGGCAAAAAACAAATTAATGAAAAGAAAGACTACAACTTATTCGATTTAATTCAGTAGCACATAATACAACTAAGAATTTCTCTGTGGTTCCAAGTTGTTATTTGAAGACTTTAGTAACTGGTTCTCCTAGCTAGAGACAACCCAAATCACTTTTGCTAGTTTAGAAGAAGAAAGACAAATATTATGATGGAAATCATAAATGTGGAGATCGAGGTTTTCCCAAAATAAGGAAAGATGAAGATCAAACAACGTATCCAAACTTAGGAATAGTGCATAACACGACATTTAATGACTTATTTTGCCTGATCGAAATGATTGTATAGCATTATCAGCTATGAGCTTTTGAAAACCAGATGTTTCTAATAAAGCTGGAATTATAGCATGCAAAGACATTCATAGACATTAATATCATGCATGCTACAATAGGGGGCCATGAAGCACAAGTACGAGGGGCACATGACCAAAAAAATGGGGATTTATAAATAAAATCCCAAATATTAATAATAGCCTCAATATATATTCAATTTTACTTGCAAAAATATTCAAAAATAGCTCCAATAGTACCATAGCAAGCGATGTTCTATCATCTATGCTTGTGAATTAACATAGAGATTAAATATAATGTTAATTGACAATAGAATTGTAAACGCTTGAATCTTTGTTGAAGTGCACATTAGGCTATCAGTCAATTGTAGTAAGTTTCTCTTCATCTACCTCGAAAGTTTTTCTTGCTTGTTTCAGTTCTTCATTCATGGACAACAATTTCCGTGCATCGATTAAGTTTTGGCACATCCTACAAGATCCATTATCGCAATTTCAATTTGTCAAACTTTCACTTGACTAGCTAGCTAAAAGTTCAAAGTACTTGAAAATGGCAATTGCCAAGAAGAGAATGACATGCAGATGTCCATGATTCCTAAAAAAAATATGTCAAAATTGAGAAATATTTATTATTTTTTAGCTCTATCTTATGTAAAATTCCATCATATATTGCCTACCACCCTATCCAAGCATTTCGGTCATAATTTTATATGCTTGAGGCATATGCCACAATTTTTATGTTGCGAATTAAGAATGGTTTAGTAATACAAAAACACCAACAGTATTTATTGAGAAAATTGTTCGCTCTACCTATCCAGGAAAATGGTCTTCTTAACAAAAGCTCATCGCATTCACCAATAAATACATATAATAATGTAATTTTAACATCTGACGACAAGAGATGTGAACAGAAGCAGGTACAAGAGATATGAACAAAAGCAGGCTAGCCATTGGATGGCTAATTGCTCAATTTCTTTTAGTGATCAAGCTTATGACCAACTTTAGTTTATTACTAGTCTTAAGAAATCATCCCAGAATATGCCTGGAAGCAAAAGATAAATATGGAAGGACTTACCTGTTTGTAGCTTCCACCATTACCAACGATAAAAAGAACATGAATGCCATTAAACTTCTTAAGATGCACATTAAAACCAATCTTTCTCCATCCGTCATGGTATAGATATAAATTATATTTGGCGGATGACATGTCTGCTGGTGTGGAGATGGGAATGTATGTAGGCAATCACCTGTTGTTGCAGGCAAAAGTTTCCATCCTTAAGTAAACAATCAGAAAAAAGCATATAAGTAGTCGAAACTCTAGTTAAAACTGATAGAGAAACGAAAAAAGAAGCATAAAAGTGAAGCGTATCAAATGATAGTTATATGTATAAATCACGCTAAAAGTTCGATTAACCCTCTTGAACTCCATGTTCCAAATCAATTAACAAAAGGTGCAGAATTGTAATATAGGAATTATCAAATGTCACAAAAACATTTAATTGAACCTCATAACTGAACGATTAGCTCAAGCTAATTTAGATATGCATGCACTCTACAACCTTCCTAATCAATTCAGACTTCCAATCAAGGTCGACTTTGAAAGTATCTAAATACATCTCCCCTATGTACTTTGGAGTACTATGCCTATTTGTTCCATTTCTTAGAACAAGATATAAAAAAGTGGGTTTTCATTTTTTCTTTACCTGTTTGACTTCATTTCATTGGATAAGTCTGAAGCATATGGGAAGCAAGAATGAGAGAACTTGAGTCTCTCGTGTTGTCCAACATGCATGTGACCATGAGCATTGTTATTGTTGTGATCATGTGAAAGAGGGTGCTCACCACTTGCATGAATAAAATAGGATCAATTACAATTGTGAAAAGAAAAAATATTACATAGATCAATAACAGAATAATTACTATAACGAATAACATTAAATTGTCAGAAAATTTTGAAAGAAAATGGAGAAAAACTAAAACCTCAAATTTTGAATAATTTTAACAGCAGCTTCGTGTCCTTTTCGATTTCCTTCTTCAACTTAGCCCTACAAGTATACCCAAATGGCCTTTTCCATTTTCTGTTCGAGCTCCTACAAGTATATCAAAAAAAAAAAAACTCAATTTCCACCTCATTCCCCTTCTTACAGGCTCTGTTCTGACTTATCAAGTGCTTCATCAAAAGTATAGTATATATAAATTTCACTAGGAATTTATTCAAGTAAAATTCTGTTAATATGATCAACACATTCATTTGTAGGTGTAAGAATAATTCGGCTTGCCATCACGTGGAGATTGTCAGCATATGCTTCTATATCTGGAAAACATGATGTATCAAGTTTTTTTAAGGATGTAATTTCATCGACAAATGGTAAAACTTTATTCTCTGGAAGTTTAATGCATTTGCAAGTATGTTCTTCCTTTATTCCATATCCAATTCTCATCAAGTAACTAAAGAATGTGGGATCCAATTTAGCCCTCATATTTTCGATTAATGGTAGATGCAAAAAGGAAGGTCATAAGTCTGGGAAAACTAAGCTAACTTTCATTATATCGCATTTTTTCCCTTTTCGCACAACTGGTAAAATTTGTCGAAAATCTCCCCCAAGAACTACTACTTTCCCACCAAAGAGCAAATTACAATCAGTAATATCTCTAAACATTTTATCTACTGCAGAACGATTAACCATAGGTGCTTCATCTCAAATGATTAATTTAGACAATTTTAACAAAGTTCCTAAAGCTGATTGCTTGCTAACAGATCAACTTATTTCACCAAAAGTTTCCAAAGAATTTTGAATCTTGAATGAGTTGTTCGAGCTCCAGGTAAAAGAGACACAGATACTCCAGATGATGCTATTGCCAAAGCAATTAAATTTTATGACCTTACACCACTTAGAAGTGCTTTATATAAAAAAGTTTTACATGTTCCACCTGGACCATCTATGAAGAAAGCATCGTTTGATTCTAATTTAACTTTTTCCATGATTGTATCATATGCAAATTGTTATTCTTTATTTAATGTTGTTGTACAAGTAAGCCCCCTTTGAGTATCAAAATTAGTTGTCTACTCTTCAATCATTCTTCTCAACCTTTTAGTTTCATCTACGAACGACACTATTGCATAATCATTTATGTTCTGACCTAATGATTCCAAAATAGAATTGATGTCTTCTAAAACTCGTAATTCAGCAACCCTTACAGATATATTTTGATGTACATAATCATCAATCATATAAACCTTAAACTTATCCCACAAAAGCTTTGGATGATTAAGATTGCAAAGTATAAGAAGTGTAGCAAAAAGACATCTTAAAGTAGTAGGCATCTCGTACAAAATAGCTTCAGATATACATTCTTCACAATAATTGTCTCCACTTAATAAACCATATAGAAGTGCTGCATCACGATATGTAGGAGCAGTTACACGATTCAAAGTTTTTAAATGATTGAAGGATACTTGTCCTCTAATATGATTAAGAAAAATACGAAGAAAATACCGTTCTCCTTCAGATGGGTAAGCTGTGACAATTCGTCCTATAACAACATGTTTTTTTCTAGGAGTTCAAACTTTATTATTTACATTCCAAACAAATTTTTTGGGAAATCTCGATACGATAATGTACGAGCAAATTCATTTGTTTCATTCATTTGAAAAAATTCAGTTAGCATAGTTCTCCTTGTATTCTTCTTTTTAATAACAATAAATAAATCATCATCATTGATGTATGTTGCTTGTTGATGATTCTCAATATGAAGCTGTAAAGAATAAACAAATGGATACATATCGGATAAATTGAAAGAAAAAATCCTTGACGTAGCCACATGTGGAGATATCCATCTAGCAGATTGATAAACTGAAATTTCATCAATTTTTTTTATTTGTTTCATTGGTATCAACAAAGAAATTAATACGATCTTGACCTTTGTACACATACTTGTAGAGATATTTAACAGCCTTGATAGAAGAACATACTTCAACATTAATATGACAATCAAAATTAGCATTTAAATAAGGATTATATGGTACAACTCAACGATTGTCTAACATCAGACATCTAACTTCAACAAAAATACCATTATTACGCCGCCTATATAATGGGTATGAGTTATCACCAAATTTAGTATTATTGCAATAATCATTCGGATATTTATTTTTACAACCTTTATTTGGGTCCAAACATACATTCTTAGGATTTAGGTTTTCACAAGGGTCGTGCATATTATGAGCTTGTTTGGGAGAGATTTTTGGGGGAAAAATTGATTTTGAATAGTGATATGATGGGAAATGTGTGGTTGAAAAAGAAGAAAAAATTATTGATGTGATGGAAAATATTATTTTATTGAAAAATGTGTGGTTGAAAATGAGAATTGATTTACTGTAGAAAAATCCAATCCCTCCCAAACAGGGCCTATGTTTAACAATAACAGAATGAAAATAAGAGTATTTCTTTTTGTCAGGAATTTCATAGGAAACTATCTTATTAACCTCTTTAGCACAACAAATTTTGTGGTCACAGTTGAAAATAACAATAGATGTGCTTGAGGAAGCTCTCTTTTTTGGAACTCAATCATATATATATGAACAATAACAGGGCCTAGTATATTTTTCTTATATAAATCATTTTTTAACTCCTTTAATTTTGCTCGAAAGATACGCGCAATTAGATTTGGTCGATTTTGAACATCATCATTATGTCTTAGTTCTTGCTTAATTTCTGGCTAATTGGGATTGTATGTTACAGTTAAAAATACATCTTATTTTCCACAACGTTGTACATTAGCCATGACATCCATATATCTCCTTAGCAAATCTCTAGGACCACATGTAAAAGATTGTGGTAAAACAAATTTCCTTCCTATTTTGTATCCCCTTGTCTATCCATTTCAACATTATCTACAATGTCTTGATAAAGTTCAGCACAGATTTGTTTATGGTTGTTACGAAAATAATCTAATCTAGTAGTTTCAATCTTAACATACATATCTACAACATATTATTGGAATAGTCTACCAGTATGAAGCAACACAAACTTACCGGGAGACCTGATTTGTAATTTGTATGAATAGTATTCTTGACAAGAGACTTGAGATCGTATCTTCATTCCATTAAGCACTGCACCAAATAACCATAACACAATCTGAGTATTCATATTCATTTTAACCAGTAAAATTGTAAATATTCATTAAATTTATTACAAAATCCATCTACTAACCCCCATCTTTTTTTTCAAGAAGTTCAGTTGCAGAATTCATTGTGTTAGGAAGAGCGATAGGGTCGGGCAAATACGTAGGTGAGGAGCATGTGTTTTTATACCTCTCAATACCTTCATGCCAACTAGATTCTCCGTATGGAAATATCAAAGGATATTGAAAAGGATAATAACAACCATAATAATAGTGAACTTTGTGCGATTCACCAGAGTGACCATATATAGTAATATCACGAGCACGAACATTTGCATTTTCATCATCTTCGACTCATACAACAGCTACTTGAGAAGTTGTAGGAGTATTAAAAACTCTTTGATCAACTCCTGAATTGTATCTTATTTGTATCCGATGGTGTTGCAAGTTAGGTATATTACTTAAAGACCTGAAGAATCTACTATATGGATTTACGTTTAGAATTTGTATTAAAACAATCAAATTAGATTCAACAAAGTTCTCTGAAATTTTCATACGATTTTGAAGCTCATTATCTGTATCATAAAAATATAACTGCATATAAGAAGTTATATTATTTTCCGGCATAAGTTGGTTTACATAATGATACACTTGTCCCTGCACCCCAAATGTGTAAATACCTCTGTATGTTTTAAAAAGTTCTTTATCATATTTTATATCAAACGAAGTGAATGCAAAGTGGTTATTATATCTCCTGACGATTTTTTTAAATTTCATACATATAGATTCTTCAGAAGTAAACAAGACATATAGTTCAATTTGTGATTTGGGTATAAAAAGCTTAACTTTTTCTTCAAAACAACAGAAGCCTTTACTTTGCTTAAAAAAAATATTCATGCACTACAATATTTATAATCAATACATGTTGGCAATACATATGAAGTACTTGGTACATTCAGTAGGTTCGAACTTTCTTCTAATTCAGAATTGAGACCATCAACTTTTTGGTTTGACGTTGAAGCTTCAGAATCATGATGTATGGTAGATTCATACATTTCAACAAGACGTAAGCTATTCTCTCCATATGAAATACGGTTATTTATCTTCTTTCGAAGATCATTGCGCTCAATCGATTGTACCGATCCCTTTCTCTTTGATTATGTTATTGACGAATAAAGGCATGATATGATTCATTGGTAGTTTGAGAGGTAGATAGAAGGCTAGTTAAATCAACATCTCCATCACCAAATGGTACAAAAATATCCATCACAATACTTACAAATTTTGTAGAATAGTTGAACCATAACTATAATTGTAGAAAACAAAAGTTTTAGAAAAAAATAATCTTACATATGTTAAGTTAAAACATACATAAGTAGTATGACTCTAACAACTTATTACAAATTTTACAAGTTATTATAAATAAATAACCAAAATAAACGTACTACAAAAACCTATAAATAAAAACCTGAATAGTTCAATTGGAGGAACTTACCCAAGATAGAGTGTAACACTGTAGTCAATTACAACCACCGAAAAATACAATTGGATACTATATACAAGAACCATAAATACAAATTGGAGTCTACAATTTGTCAATAATAGTTGAATGATAAATACTATAATAGAAACTTTAGAAAAAAAAATATAAAGACTAACTAAAAATTAAATTCTACAAAATCTAAAAAAGAAAAACAAAAATATCATACCTGAAGATAGATGGCACAGTTCAATTGATGTTGAAAATTTTAATATTTTTACTTTGAAAATGATATCTTGCAACCTAAAAAAAAATTGAAAACAAATTCAATATTGACAGAAACAGGAAATCACTAAAATTATGACAAACTAAAGAATATCATAATAAAATAAAAAATCAAAGTATGTGAAGTAAATGAAGAATAGCATCTGCTACACAAAAATAAAGTAGAAGGATATATTGGAAAACTGAGAGAGAAGTAATATTGCAAACTTGTTAGATGTGAACACGAAGTAACACAAATGTATTTAGCCCAAGTGCTTCTTTAATGTTGACTTTCATTTTCATTATTTTCGTATCCTATATATGCAATTATGATTTTATTGAGACAAACTGATGTAGATTGAATCTACAAACACGTTAACAAACGGATTGCACTTTAAGAAAACAAACGCTTTTCTTATTTTATGAACAACCAAAAACTCTTAAAATACTAAAAGAACAGATAACCAGTGGGCTAGCAGTCTTTTAATGGGGCTGGGCTGCGCTACAAAACAAAATAAATAAATACTGAAAATAATGAAGTAAGAAACATTAAGTGCCGTTTTGATTTAACAAACGAACTCAAATGTCCAAAATCCCTCATACGTCACCGTATGCAAAAGTTACGTCGCAAGCTTTCCGGAATGGGATCATGGGCCCAAAACGAACACCGTATGCAAAAGTTACGTCATTTTCTTCCAACGCGGACCGACCATTTTTGACTAGTGAAAATGTTATTGTTCCAGACAATTTTAAGCTAGTGAACATGTTATTGTTAGCACTGTAGTTAAAAAAAAAAAATTTGTCTCTGTGTGCGCATATGGACTGTCTCTATGTGCACACGCAGACACCAAGTTGTGATAGCGCATGGAGAAAGACAGTCGTGTCACAGAGACACCATCTCTGTGCCCGCATGGAGACACGGCTTGGTGTCTCCATGCTGCACACGGAGACACCCCCGAAACCTTTTTTTCCCCCTCTAGAGCCAAGTTTTTTTCTCTTTTATAAATTACTTTAGATTATATTATTCAAAGAGCAAAGATAAAATGGTTCGAATCTTCAAGATTGCTAGTTTTTTATTTTCCTTCATCGTCATCTTATTTTCTTCCTCCTCCTTATTCTTGTCTTTTATTTTATTTTTCACGATTTCTCTGTCTCTCGATCCTTCTTTTTCTTTCTTCTTCTCTCAATTTTCCTACTCTCTATACATTTTTTATCTTGTGTACCTTTTTTCTTTTGCATACGTCACCATATGCAAGAGCTACGTCGCGAGCTTTCCGGAATGGGGTCATGGGCCAAAAACGGACACCGTATGCAAAAGTTACGTCATTTTCTTCTAACGCCAACCGACCATTTTAGGCTAGTGAAAATGTTATCGTTAGCACTGTAGTTTTAAAAAAAAATTGTCTCCGTACGCACATGCATACACCAAGCTGTGATAGACGTGTCTCCATGTGGGCATGGAGACAGACAGTCGTGTCTCCGTGCAGGACTTGGTGTCTCCATGCTGCACATGGAGACACCCCCGTAACCTTTTTTTTTTTCCCTCTAGAGCCAAGTTTTTGTCTCTTTTATAAATTACTTTAGATTTTATTATTCTAAGAGCAAAGATAAAATGGTTCGAATCTTCAAGATTGCTAGTTTTTATTTTCCTTCATTTGTCATCTTCTTTTCTTCCTCCTCCTTATTCTTGTCTTTTATTTTATTTTTCATGATTTCTCTTTGTCTCTCAACCCTTCTTTTTCTTTCTTCTTCTCTCGTCTCTCGATTTCCCTACTCTTTATACAGTTTTTATCTTGTGTATAAAATTTTAATGCTTACCTTTTAACAATACCATAGACAATACATAACAAAATCCTCCTGGAAGATTTGTATATGCCTAACGGAAGACAGGGAACAAAGAAAACAATGAGTAGGAATCTGCCTTCAATGTCAATCACGATAATCAGCAAAATAAGAATTAATGATTACCATCAACAGTCGAAGACAAAGGAGAAAATATTTCTACCGCTTGCATATATATTTTAGGGGTATGAGGTTTTGGAGATATATACTGATATGTTGGAGATTTTTTTCCATACGACGTCGTTTCCAACCATAGATATTTTATATGGACAGTTAACAATTGGTTAATGAACAGTAACAATTCGGGTTGGGTGTGAACACGAAGCCATAAGGAGATCATTGGAACATAGAGTAAGGACCGTTTGCCATTGCTTTTGAGAAGTGAGTAGTTGCTTTTTTTATTGGACTCGTTTATTTAGCCCATGTTTGGTTGGTATTAAAGTCAGATTTTTAATAAATTTTGATAAAAGTTGACTTTGACTTAGATTAGAATCTATATTTTAATCGGTACCAAACATGAGCTTAATTACATGGAAGCGGTTGTTTTTAGTTGGAATTTTTGTAGAAAGTTTATTTAATGTGATTTCCTCTAAAAGCTTTTTTAGATGTGAAAACTTTTTGATAAGAAGCAAAAACAAAAAATATGCCAAACTGACCCTAAATTTGTGTGGAAAGTGATATGAAATGTATTTGGAAAACATCTTGACTAATGACAACTTCAACTCAAGCAAAATCTCTGTAAATTAATGTTAAAAGAGTTTTTAGTCCCTAGTTGTAACAAATCTCATTTTTTAAAAACTCATTTTCAACATCACATTCACATAATAAAACATCTTGCATGTAAATTAAAAAAAAATTCTTACTTTTTAATCACATATTCTCTAAAAAAAATTACTATTTCAAAACTTAATTTTTCTAAAAAAAAACTATTAAAATGATCGTCAAATAGGGGTTAATTGAATTGAAATCATTGTTCTAAAAAACTCGCTTAGGCATCTTGAAATCAGTGTTCTAAAAAACTCGCTTAGGCGATGCCTAAACGAATAATGACAACTTCAACTCAAGCAAAATCTCTATAAATTAATGTTAAAGAATTTTTCGTCCCTATTTGTAACAAATCTCATTTTCAACCGCACATTCACATACTAAAATATTTTGCATGTAAACTCATAATTTTTTCTTAATTTTTAATCACATATTCTCAAATAAATTACTATTCCAAAAACTTATTTTTTCTAAAAAAAAAATAATTATTAAAATGATTGTTAGATAGGTGTTTATTAAATTGAAATCAGTGTTCTAAAAAATTCGTTTATGCATGACAACTTCAACACAAGCAAAATCTCTATAAATTAATGTTAAAAAGAATTTTTAGTCCCTATTTGTAACAAATCTCATTTTTTTAAAACTAATTTTCAACGGCACATTCACATAATAAAATATTTTGCACGTAAACTTAAATTTTTTTCTGACCTTTTAATCACATATTCTCCAAAAAAATTATTATTTCAAAACTTAATTTTTCTAAAAAAAAATTATTAAAATGATTGTCAGATAGAGGTTAATTAAATTGAAATCAGTGTTCTAAAAGTTTAGGCTCGAAATTTGGGCAAAACGCCTTGCTTCTCGTCTCTAGACTTTTTTTCCTATTTCTAAATGGTTGAATTTTTTCCTTCCTCTCTTTCGTCTTCTCTAAACGCATCTTATTAGTTTTTTTTTTGTTTTTTTCCTTTTATAAAAGTCTTTTATTTGACTTTAACTTATTAAATTTTTTATTTTTAAAAAAACTTTTCATTTGACTTTAATTTCAAGTTTTTTTAAAAAAATTATTTCCACAAAAGTTAAAAATGACTTTATCTTAATAATTAAATAAGATTTAAATTTAGGTGTATGATCTTGAAACTCGTTATTTTGTTGTAAACTCCAAAAACATCTATGAGTTCCTATAAATCTATTTAGTAGGATTTGTCTAGTTGAAAATTGAAATTATGAAAAATATTATAATTTTGCAATTCGAAAATTTGAAACTTGTATAATTGACTTATGATATGAATTATTAAGTAAACATAGTATTTATAATTTTAAATATTTGATATGTATTATTTTAACGATTAAGTGATTTTTAAAATGATTAAAAATAAAAAAAATGTTTTTTTACACTTAGTCTTGCTTAATGATGCAGGAGGATCCGAGTCAAAGGAGGTCGAACTGTCCGATAGTACATTAATGGCGCTGAGATACCATGAGTTGGCGGATCAGCGCAAAATTGACAAATAATCATCGACATTTCCTAATTGAGGCCTTTTGGACACGTTTCGGTATTTTGATTATAACTCTGTCTACGGTCGTCAGAATCACACCTATGACCCCAATTCGGAAAGCTCTTTTCGGCGTGCACGTCGTGGTCGGTGTGCATCGTTTTTGAGACAAAATTCAGCTATTTTCCATTCCGAATTATCAATTTAAGTTTTTTTTTTTTTTGTCATTTTTAGTAATATTTCAATTTCCCTTTTGACATAAATTACGATCTCAAATTAAGCCAAATTTTTGGAATCTTATTTATGTCATTATGTATTTCATTTGGTATGAATAATATGATTTTGCCATTTTTGGTAAAATTTCGATAATTATATTTTCTACCTATTTAACCCGACTTATGGGTTATTTTCGTTCAGTTGTTGAATAATAAAGATTTTCTCATTTTTTTTGGTGTTATTCTCTTATGTTCTTTTCTGTTATTCTCTATTGGTTTCAACCTACAGAATAATCACTATTCTGCCCGGCGTCACTTAAACTCATAAAATTTGAAACTTTGCCTCCACGATTAACAAGATTTACGTTTTTTAGAACACTTGAAATACAAACAATGGCGTAAATTAAATTTAGCCTCTCGGGAATAATTTATAAATAATAAAAATGAGTGGTTGATAAGTACATAATTTATAAATTTTGTGAAATAGATAGTAATTGAATAGGTAAAATAAAATTCATGGACCAATAATGCAATTTTAAATAACTCAAGTGACTAGCCTATTTGAGTCCCATTTTTATTTTTTTTTTGATGAAAATGCATTTTGAAATAGTATTTTGAAAGAGAATTTGTGGTTAAAAGGAAAAGATTTGAATTTACGTATAATATTATTTTATTGAAAAACGTATGGTTAAAAATACGAAAAATAAATGTATTTTGGAAAAAATGTTATAATTTTATAATGTGAAATTTTGTAAAAACCTCTGATCATTTTTCAAATTGACTTAATAATAATAATAATAATTATTATTATTATAAGCAAGGGTTTTACAATTTCACCTCTATTTTATAACTCGAAGGTCCCATACTAGTACTGCGCGACGTGAACAAATCTCTCCTCTTAACAGTTTCTTAGGCCCCTTACAGCCTCACCCTTGAATCCAGTTCAGACTCTTTTCTGTAAGTCCTTTTCTTTCTCTCTGAATATTTAGGGAAAAAGATTATATTTTTCCTGTTAAATTTTGGTATTGGCATGATTTGAAGACACGGGTCTTGTTCTTTTTGACATATTTCGATTGTTGATTAATTTTCGCAATAAATTGATGTGGTTTTGTGGATGGAAAATTAGTATGTTATTGAGGTCTGTGATTGCAGAATTTCATGGCAAATGCGAAATTTATATTACTAACTCTTTATTTTTGTGTTTATATTGTCCAGTTATTAACAAAGTGTTGCTTCCATTTTTCTTCAAATGGGTTTTCTTTATCTTCCCATCAAAAGTTTCTCTTTCAGATAGCTGTCTTTGACATTCTAAAACATGGCCTCTGTTTTTTCGAAATGAGAAATCTTACAATTGTTTAAGCGATAAAACTGAAAAGTTAGAGCTTACAATATTCGATTTCGGTCTTTCACCGCTTCACGGCTTCACCTTCAATGTTCTTCAGCAACAGGCCAACAGCTTCAGCCTTCAGACTTCAGTGCTCCGCCCCTTCCACAGCCTTCACTGTTCTTCTTCTTCAGCAAGTACTACAGTTCTTCTTCTTCAG
This sequence comes from Fraxinus americana, assembly GCA_035079005.1. NCBI lineage: Eukaryota > Viridiplantae > Streptophyta > Magnoliopsida > Lamiales > Oleaceae > Fraxinus > Fraxinus americana. The sequence continues at coordinate 4,293,445 of CM068722.1, read as the reverse complement.
TGCCTTTTCACAAGTACTACAGTTTTATTTTATGATTTTCATTTATGAATGATTTTCTTGGGCTATTTTTGAAATTGTTTTGGATTCTAATTGCTTGTTCAATTTGTTTATTTTTGCAAACTTATACTCAATTTGATGTATTTTAATGATTTTTATTTAACTGTGATTGAATGAAAATTGGGGATAAAAGTTGTGATTTAGTCAGTTACTCATTTAGCTGTGATTTTTATTTGTTCACATGTGATGCTTTGATGATAGACATTTGGAATTGTGAATTGTCAATAGGCCATAATTTTTATTGGAGAATTGTCAATGCTTGACAAAATTGGGTGTTGATGGATTATGTATATCTTTGCATGTAGAAGCAGAGATAATCGTGCTAAATTTTCTAGTTTTGTCTCGGTGAAGATGCTTGAAGGGCGTATTAAATATTGTACTAAATTAGGAATTTATTTAGGAAATGTTAGTTTGGGAATTTAGCCATGTTAAATTTTTCTTGTTATAATCGTGCTAAATTTTTCATATATAAATTTTATTCGTATATTAAATTTAAAAAAATTTTGCCCCCCGTACCATTCATTCCTGGCTCCGCCCCTGCTTGCAAAGTTGACTTTTTAGGAGGGAAACCCAAGTCTTTATTACTGTTACATACTTTTTAAAATGGAAACCCAAGTCTTAATAAAGGCTACCCTCGTTAAATACATTCATTTTATTGGTTTTGGAGAATTATGAATTTATATGTTTTATAGCCTTTTGATCTTGGCTCAAAAGATTGGTTGATTTTTATGTACATGTCTGTTCTCTAATGTCAGGTTTAGTTTTTAGTTTTTATTATATTACTCGGCATCGTGCTATCCTCTCTCTCTTGTCTCGTGGGAATAGTAATTATTGAGCTATGAAGAATCAAATTCTACAATTTGCTGACAACTAGTGTTTAAATGGTTATTGCATTCTGTTCCCAATCACTGTTCCTACGGTGGAATTCAGCTACATTGATCTGATATATTATATAATTTCTGAGACTGAAGGAGTTGAGATTGGCATCCTTATGAATGGCTTGGAGAGCAGTAGGAAAAAAGGTGTGCATTGATATCATTTCCTTTTACCCCTCCAGTTAGTATACTTTTATTGCTCGTTTGTTTCTTTTTTTCTGTTCTTTATTTACTCTTCGTTGTTCTCTCTCTTTATGGAAAATAGGCAAAAAAAAGGATTTTTCTATTTAGCTGCACACACTGAATGCTCTGTTACACAGCATATAGCAGCCACACACAATAGTTGGTTCGTTTGGGATGGCATGTACCTAGAACTTTATTGAAACCAGCACTTGCACCCCCTGGATTATTTTGTTCTCTAGCCCATTTTTTGTTTAGTAGATTATGTTGAATAATTTTTAAAAATTATTATTTGATGATTTTGAAGCTGCTTATCTTCACTTCACGATAAATGGCCATGACGTAGATTGTGTTTTGCCTGGGATGTTTTATTTGGAGTATTATGCATTAGATTGATATGCATCATGATTCATGCAGCACATTTGAATTTTTTAGATCACCAACCTCAGTGATTGTAGTCGTTGACTCCCAAGATCGTCTTCATTAAATTTATCTCCAGATTTTGTGAAGATGGTTTTATTTTTATTTCGATCTCCATTTAGTTTCCATGAGTAGTGGCAAGATATATTGTAGGAAACCATTTATTTAACTGGATTTTCCTGCAGGGCATCCATGCTAGTCTTACGCAAGCACTTACAGTAGTGTCTAAAGATACATTGTTATCAACATCAAAATGTAGCTCTAAATCGACCAAAGAACTATCTACTTCATTCAGACGCTTGCAAGGTAAATGAGTTCATTTGCATCTCTCAGTTAAAAACATCTTGGGCAATTGATTATGGTTTACTAGTTTTTTCCAGCGAAAATCCTTTATTCTAGTTAAATTCTTCTCTACTATATTTTGGCATTTCTATATTTTATGGTTCATGTTTTGAATGCTCAAAGCTTATTGTTTGAGTACCCTTAGTCAAGGTTTATGTCTTGACGTACTGAGCTCATGTCTCGTGGCATTAGCCTCTAGGTGGCTGAGGTGTGTGCTCCTTAGCCTTGCTCTTTCTCAGCTGTATTTTTACTAGCCTTAACCTTTTGGGCTAGTTTTATAATCCATGTAATTCACTGTTGTTATCATTGTTATATATTTTTTCTTGCCATTTCTGTGTTTTGTGTTTCTTTCCTCTGTGTTTATATTTCTTTTTCAATTCAAAGTAAACACAAATCTTAAATTGCTGACCAATTGTTTTCATTTGGTTTAGACTTTCAGTTCTGGTTTCAGATTAGTGGTCTTTAAATGTGATAACTACTTGTAATATATTGTTGCTACTTTGTTAATTTATTTATGTTTTTAGAGTTTTATTGTTGACTAAAAGATGGTGTACAGTTTATTTAAGTATAGTTTCGTATTTTTATCTTATAGATCACGTGTTTCATTTTCAAAATTTTCCAACGATCGTATATCCTCCTTATATTGTTGATTTGGTGGCCATACAATTAAGAGTGACGCTTGTATGGTTGGAGAACCCACGAAAAGTTGGAAGTATTTAAGGACAACATTCTTCTGAAGAAAGAATTACTGATCAGGGTTAACAAGTTCTTTGCTTATGGACTCTTTCATGATGAATTATATTTCAGGGTTTCGCATCAGTTATGTGATTTGTGGTGCTAATGAAGATATCCATTTTTTGGACAACAGATGTTTGATAAGGTAATTTAGCTTACAATGAAATTTATTTCCTTCTCCACATTTTGTGTAATTGTGTTATCAGATAGATGCTTAACTTATAAGTTATCTAGTTTTTGAAGGGTTTTTATTTTATGTCCGTGCGTAAATCGTGTAATCGCTACAGCGCAGACTGGATAATTAATGTTTTTGTCATTTGATGTGAAAAATGGAAAACATTTAATTATTTGGAAACAAGAAGTCGTGACCTATCATTCATGATTTTCCTTTTATATACTAATGAATCAATGATGGTTTGAATTTCATTTGATGAAATTGCATATGCTTATTGGATTTAACAGTTTAATTCCTAAACTACACCTGTTTATTATTAGGGTTTTCAAAACTGGACTTCAACATATAATTGAAGTTATATAAAAGGCACAAGAATCTATCTATAGCATGACAAGGCAACTACTACATATCACAAATTCATTTTTCAAAGGGTTCTGTAGAACTCCTTAAATCCTGGATGTTTTTAGTCCATTGCCTAAGTAACTTGATTCTAGAATTTCAGTGAGATCTTGATATCAGTTTCATTGTATGTTTTTCATAGTTTCTGTGAAAGTTGGTGTTCCCCAGTTTAAACCTTGCTGTTTTCCTAGAAAGCTAAAATTATCCTTGAAATTTCATAAAAGTTCAGATATTGACATGCTATTTTATGGGACTTCTGATTTTGCTGTAATTCTATTACTTAGAAATACCTGATAGCTCTGCATACATTTTTGTTTAGGAGTTTCCATGCAAGTCCAGTACAGCTGGCTAAAAGAAAAGAGGATGCATCATTGGGCCTAAAGATTGCTGGGAGAGGGAAGGTTCTAAATAAAGGGAAGTTCTCAAAAAGAAAGAAAGAGGCCAAACCGCCAGTCGAGACCCCATATTTGCCTCCTAAACTAAAAAGAGGTGCAAAGTCCTCATCAGATAAAACAATTGAAATATTTGAAGGCATGACTGTTGTAGAGCTTGCGAAGCGTTGCGGAGAATCTATAGCTACAGTGCAGCATATCATTGTAAATGTCGGGGAGAAAATTGACTCAGAATTCGACCCTCTCAGCATCGATATAGCAGAGCTGGTTGCTATGGTATTCAGTTTTTTGAAGACAAAATTTATATAAATAAATGTGCCTTTTAGGTTGGGTGGTTTTGTATGGTATCATAGCAAGCAAAAGTCCCGACTTGAAGTCTCATTGCCACCCATTTATGAAAATTATAGATGTTTAAGGATTTTGATGAAAATTAATTTATCCTGCATGCGAGAAGGCACATTGTCTAAATTTAAATAAATAAATGTGTTCCTTTGTAATAGCTTAAGCTCTTAGATGGTGTGGTTCATTTGGATGTGCTGTCCCGGTCTCTAATTTTTTGTTATCTTGATGAGTAAAACTTTCTTGATGATGCATCTACGATGGAATATCAAGTTATAAATTCTCCACCAAAAATCCCTCCAAAAGAACCTGGTATAAAAAGATTGGACTAGCCATCTTATTTATGTCAACACTAGGATTGTACATGTGGAGCAGGTCATTTAGTTAAAATATTGAAAGCCTGGTTGTCATGTTCCTTTAAGAAGAAAAAAACATAAAGAATAACATGGAACACATGAAAGAATGGAACCACCAAAATATGAATCAAATCCAATTTTGCATGGGATTCATGTGCTTAATCTCGTTTCTTTGTCTACTCCAGTGTTTTAAAAACTTAATTTTTGCAACTATGGATTTTTTTCTTGGTTGCCTACATGTTAACAATTACGGTTGTCTGTATTCTTTCAGGAAATTGGTGTCAATGTTTGTAGGCTGCACTCTGATGATGGTGCTCATGTATTAGGACGTTCCCCAGTCGTCACAGTGATGGGACATGTTGACCATGGTAAAACGTCTCTATTGGATGCTCTGCGACAAACCTCTTTGGCAGCAAAAGAAGCTGGAGGCATAACGCAGCATCTGGGTGCATTTATTGTTGGCATGCAATCCGGAGCGTCGATCACATTCCTGGACACTCCTGGCCATGCTGCCTTTAGTGCGATGCGAGCCAGAGGTGCAGCAGTTACAGATATCGTTGTACTTGTGGTTGCTGCAGATGATGGTGTGATGCCTCAAACTCTTGAAGCAATGTCTCATGCAAAGGCAGCAAATGTGCCAATTGTTGTTGCAATTAATAAATGCGACAAACCTGATGCAAACCCAGAAAGAGTAAAAGTCCAGCTGGCGGCGGAGGGGTTGCTGCTTGAGGAGATGGGTGGAGATGTCCAGGTTGTTGAAGTTTCTGCGGTAAACAAAGTTGGACTCGATAAGTTGGAGGACGCATTGCTGCTTCAGGCTGAGTTGATGGATCTTAAAGCACGCGTTGATGGACCTGCCCAAGCCTATGTAGTCGAGGCAAGGCTCGACAAGGGACGTGGTCCATTGGCTACTGCTATAATGAAGGCAGGGACCTTAGTTTGTGGGCAGCATGTTGTCGTCGGTGCTGAGTGGGGAAGAATTAGGTCTATTAGGGATATGGCGAGGAAAGTGATTGCACAGGCTAGACCAGCTATGCCAGTTGAGATTGAAGGGTTAAAGGGACTTCCAATGGCAGGTGATGACATTGTTGTTGTGGAGTCTGAGGAAAGAGCTAGGATGCTTAGTGAAGGAAGGAAAAAGAAATTTGAGAAGGATAGACTAACGAAACTGGAAGAGGAGAGGCCAAAAACTTCAGAAGAGGAAGAGGAAGAGGAAGAAGAGACTAAACCCGAACGGGTTGAAGTGCCAATGATAGTCAAAGCAGATGTTCAAGGCACTGTCCAAGCAGTTACAGATGCGGTGAAGAATTTGAACAGTTCGCAGGTATGACAATAGTTAAGAACTTTGACCGTACACCCCGAAATGATAATAAAGACAAAAATATCAAATTTATTGACAATGATTATTTTCTTTAATGCCTTTTCTTATTTTCTAAGCACTGGGTAATGTTATTGCTCTATGTTCATTCTTAGCAAGTAAGATTTATATTCTTCAGATATGCAGCTTCCTGATGCTTAGCTAATTTAATTGATCGTTTTCCTAGGTTTTTTTGAAGGTTATTCATGCTGGAGTTGGGCCTATCTCTCAGTCTGATATTGATATGGCACAAGCCTGTGGTGCATGTATTGTTGGATTTAATGTGCGGGATCCTCCTAGTTCTATTGCTCTGGCTGCTACACAAGCCAAAGTGAAGGTACAAGGTTTTGCTGAAACTTAGAGCGTGTTCGGATGAGAAAAAGGAGAAGTTTGTTCGCAATCATTTTTGGGGGACTTAGGGGCTATTCTCTTTGTATTTCAGTTTTGTGTTTTGTGTTTTGCGTGTTTATTTTGATATTGTTGAAAATGTGTTCTTTTTGGCATTTTGAAAAATTGTTTTGAAAACACTCAAAACGCGTTTTGAAAATTTTGACTTGATTATAACTGAAAACACCCAAAACGACAAATTTGTCGTTTTGAGTTTTCTTTGTAAATTTTTAACTTGTTTTCAAAAACGAGTTTTCGAAAATAGGAAAGAGAACGCGTTTTCAATGTTTTGGAAAATCGAAAACAGAAAACGACTTGAAAACGGTAAAGAGAACAGACCCTTACTTTTTCTTAATTTAAGTAAAAATGGTTCCTTATTTTTCAAAGTAACGCTCATTCTACTCTCGAAATAAGGAAATTTTTTTCAACAAAACCAATAAAAGAATTTTTATTTCAAAACTTTATTTAGGTACAAGTAAACTTTATAAGCTTAGCCAACCAGGCTGACATTTTTAAAATTTGAGTTTTGACTTGCAATTTAATAATCTTGGTGTGTTACATTGATGAGATGGTGGCATGACAAGAAGAAATATAGATAAAATAAGCTAGTAGTTTACTTACTCTCTATAATCACTGATTGCAGATAAAATTGCATCGCGTGATCTACCATCTTCTGGAGGACATTGGTAATTTCATTGTTGAAAAGGCTCCGGGAACCCTTGAGACTCAGGTTGCGGGAGAAGCCCAGGTGCTGAATATCTTCGAGCTGAAAGGGAGGAGCAAAGCCAAGGGAGATGATGTGAAGATTGCGGGTTGCAGAGTGATAGATGGCCGTGTCACTAAATCGTCAACACTGAGACTTCTTAGAAGTGGGGAAGTGGTTTTTGAAGGATCATGTGCATCTTTGAAACGTGAGAAACAGGACGTGGAGGCCGTTGGCAAGGGGAACGATTGTGGGCTCGTGATCAAAGATTGTTTTGATTTCCAGGTTGGAGATGTTATTCAATGCTTGGTGCAAGTGAACAGAAAACCAAAGTTTGTTTCATCAGAGAGTGGAGCAGTCCGAATTGAATGCTGATAATATTATAATTTGGGTCCTCGATCAACCGATGTTGTCAGCCTATAATTTTTGTCGAGTAGGTAAAGGAATTTTGTTATAGGTTTAATTAACATTATTTTTTTGCCTGGAAATCGAATTTTTATGATTTGAACTGAGACCCTTGAAGCACTGTTGCGGCATTCTCAATAATACAGTACAAGAGACGATTTTCATAGTGTAGTTTAATACGAAACAAGTCATATATTGTATGATGGAAGAAGAAACTGTACATTATGATAGATAATGTAGAATGTTATCAGTTTCTGTGTATTCTTCTTGTTAGGCTTGTTAATGTGCTATATCGTCCATTCCTCCTCTTTCATTTGTTCTATGGACGAGCTCGTTGGTGCTTAATCTTTGAACCAGGTTACGAATGAGGTTACCTGTGTCGGGTGCATCTTTGAAGTCTTGGCCTGCTGCAAATTCGAGTCTCTACCCCTGGTGGCTGAATAACTTTTGGCCGGAACTGGTGGCTGCCACCACCGGCAACTGAGGATTTTAGTTTTCGATATCCATCTGAAGGGACTTTAACCTGTGGATTGTTTTTTTTACCTCTGAATTGCATGACTGCAAATGATTTTCTGTTCTTTATTTGCTGGAATTTGCAATATTTATTGCAGTAATTCTTCATGAACTGAATTATGGACAAAATTAGTGATGCATTATAGCTTTAGATGTTTAGATGTCGTGTCTTGAATTTAAACGGGGACGCTAATCTGGCATTGAAGTGTAGTGCTAGTATTTCTAAGCTAACATTTGTACTCGTAAATGACAATAAAATAGGATTTGGATGTGGGAAAAACTTTACAACACGAGACAAAAATATTCGGGTTCCAACGAAATGTATGAGATAAATTACGCGATAATGAATGACCACTTTGGAGCCAAACTCAAAATCTAGGTCACTAAAAACCCAAGATTAAATAGTAAGAGAGAATGTACGACTTGTAGTCAATATTTTTGCATTACCCCTAAATTACACAAATTGATGATATTTATAATGTTACATGTGAAATAGTAACCATTAGATGAGATGACACGTGATTTCATCTTTTTATCGAAGCATCACATCCTAGGTATCAATTTTAACCCCATTAGCCCATAGCACATTAAATGTCCCAAAAAGGAGGCGGTCACCCATGACATATACTGACAGATTGACCTTTTTACTCATTACAATAGTCTAATCAATCATTCTAAAAGAATTTCATAAATTCAAAATTTTCAAACTTGGATCGTCACTAGCCTAGATTCTACTTTATTGAACATTGCCACTTCAGCAAAGAAGGTTTGTTTGGACCTCAAGTTTGTCTTTAGTATAGGGGCTTTGGAAGGTGTCATTTCAACAGAAGGTGTTTCTGTGAGTCGGCTGAGCCACGTAACAACCTACTTGGTCAAGCATAACAGGTCTAATGAAATATGTGAATAATAATTAAAAATGTGTAATTCAAATTATCGTTCGAGATTTCTAAATTTATAAGTGATTTTATAAAAATTGGTTGCCAAAAGGTGACCAAACAAACGATAACATAGATAGCGACAGAAATTTTTGAAGCCTTAAGTTTGGGTGTAAGCCATGGATTCCGCAAACTCGACCAGCCTCAGCTCCACTGCATACGACATCGTTTCCATTGTAATGCTCTCTTTTCGAATTCGATTTTTTTTTTTGGCATTTTTGATGGATCTAGAATTGTAATAGGATTGTATTTGAATGTCTAGATGATTGATCCCGGAAAATTTTACCTGAATTTTGTAGGAGATATTACACCGATAAGGTGCATATTATATTCATCAAGAGCATGCCGTTAATATGCGTGAAATCGAAATATCAATCGACTTACCGAAATCTGATTTGAGAAAAATAGCGATTTACCGACTTCGAATATAATAATATGAATTCTTCACTTCCCAATATGAGTGAACGCATGTTATTCTTCAATTCAAACCCTTCAATAAAACACATAAATAAATTAACCATATTCTGAAATCAAGCATAAATAAAATCAGAAATGAGAAAGATGAAATGCAAGTGATGCGATCGGTCGAGGCAAGTGTTTGACACTTTTTCTTTAAGATGAATTTGCCCCGCATCGGTGCTAACGATTTCTCGGCAATCATCTCCCAAGATACAACGACCACGTCAAGCCATAGGAGCACTCCAAATGACTTAGACCAACGAACTCGAACAGAGTTACCTCTCTACCATAACCATGATTTTGATGCAAGAGAAAATCACTTCTATAAAGTGTTTTATGCAAAACTAAAGTAACCATGATATGAAACTATCAAATGAATTGTTTGTTGTGTAGTTAATCCAAACACATAGGGAATCCATATATATAGTAGTTGGAACATCCATACCAAGAGACACATCTCTTGAATAATCATAATTATTGGAAGTTACTCATACCAAAAGTCATGCTCTCCAAGAGTCATGATCCATATGAAAAGACACATCTTTTCATCTACATTCTCTAGAATATTCCACAATATTTTACACAATTCCAATAATTTCAAGTATTAAGTGGTTTAAGTTTGGCTTAATTTCTCATTCACCAAACAAGGAATTTTCACTTAAATCATTTCAATTGGTCACAACCAATTTCCAATACAAAATTCCAACAATCCCCCGCATGAATGAAAATTAATGCAAATGACTATGCAGACACTAGTAGAGAGAGGGCGGAAAAAAACACTGTATCGGAGAAGGTAACTTCTGGCCTTGAACCTCCTTTAGTGAAATACTATCGGACTTACTGGCTAATTGGTGAACGTGATGTTTTGAACCATTCAGCCGTTGGTATAAGCCGAGACAACAGTACTCACACAATGTCTTCCCTAAACCGTTCATGGTTCTCACGATTGTGTCCATTTTGGCTATGGATCACTCTTGGTTTCATAAGTGTTTAGAGAATTTTAGCTTCGAACAATTCTCATTGAAGCGGCCCCACTTCACACTTACATAGGTGATCTCCTATTAAGAGTATTCTGCCATACTTCACTTGACTGAATCAAGCTATAGGAATCATTAAAAGAGTATCTTAACCTTCAATCATTCAGCAGAAAGCACTTTAATTATCATAGGAATGAGTAGGAATAATTTCCTAAGTGCTTCATGGGATCTTCATAACATAGTTGTCCCTTTGAACCAAGATCTTGGGATCTCCAGTCAACAAGGTAGGGTTACCATTACAAAGACTCTTACGTCGTAGGCTTTAATCTCATTCCACTCGATATGCAGTATTCTTGATCTCTCGGTAAATCTCTAAAGGTACCATGAATTTACACCGTTGAGATCGACTGCTTAACGGTATTATGTCTACGTCTAGACTTATCATTACATGTAACTTAGTATCTCATCAAATATAGTTAGCCAACAATTAACTGATTTAATAGATACAACATGTCACCACCAAGAAATCCTCTCATGAAGCTACATGCTTCTAACTAGCTTTATCTAAAACTTTATAAATTCCAAACAACAATGTTAGAGGATTTCTATCACACACTACACTAGCCAATCACTTTTACTAGTGGATTTCAAAAACATAAGTATTCAATATCATTATTGAAATATTATAATGCATTTCAACTTTATGAATATTCTTCAAATATTCTAATTGATCTTGCATATCCAAACAAACGCCGTAATTGGATTTTATCCCATTTCATCCACTTTAGACTTAGTGTATATCATCCTTAATTAATATAAGGATTTTCTACCTTTTCCACATTCATAGACATATTTCTATGATTATAAAGTATAGAAAATTGTAACTTTTAAATATAAGTTACCCCCACAAGTCCTTAATCAGGAATGCATGTGCAACTAGTAATGTTGCATCCACAAATCTTGAACTTTTCATATAAGTTCGCAAGCATTGATGTTAACCCCCACATTTTTGGGTTACACTTGAACTTAGAGTTCATCAACTCTTTCGTAGTTCAACTCATTTATCGAATAGATAATGTCCATATCGAATGTTTCGTGAAAGTTTAAGTACTTTCAAAATAGTGGCCGTCAACCCACAATTATATTATACTTCAATCCAACTTTCTTTTAATTTGATCATCCAAATTAAATTAAGGTCATTACATAGACCAATAATGCTCTCAAATATATACCAATTTAATTGGTTCCACGATTGAAATCGAATTAAACAATGAAGAAGACTAAGCATCTTGATTCACAAGATTTGCAACTTCTCCAAACATATCACATTTGTGACATTTCACAAGATAATATTATTCCATGTTAAATAATATTTATTCACCATATTCAAATTGAATGAATGAATCATCCATCGGTTCGATAGTTATGTTCTCAAAAGACACAACCCAACGAGAGGACACGCCTCTTCGAAACAAGAGGACACACCTCTTCGAATCAATCTCTATGAAGAGATACTTCATTCGGAAAATAATTATTTTCAAGAGTCTTGATTTCTCATATGAAATGATCCTAAATTATTCCATAAATTTTCCACCACGTGATTAGGCGGCTTAATACCCATTGTGACAAGAGCATATATTGTCACGCTAGAATGCAACCATAATTTGCATAAGTCATCTCAATTAATTTCATCAAATTATTGAGGCTATCATCAACAACCAAAGTTAGTCAATTTCCAACATGAAAGCATGCATCCTCAAGTGAGCAACCGTGAGTAATATATATTAGATATTCTCCAACCCAAGGAACATAGATATCCTCCATGCATATAAATTATTGATCATCATCAATTTTAATGAAAACAAATAATTGTCATTCTTTCATTTGTTATCCGACTTCAACAATATCCAGATATGTCTCCAAATGATGCAAAGTTAATAACGTGATAATATAATATTATCTTCACTTTGCACAAATCATTTCACTTACTTTCATCAAATTAATGGAGATATCATCATTAAGCAGGAACTATATCAAGTTATCAACCAAAGTTAGTATAACATTCAATAAGATAAATGGGCATACATTTTCATGAAAATAACCAACTTATTTAAAATGAATGGATATTTCCGTTGGTAATTACCGTGAAGAGGAAACGACAAAATTAATATATCCCCTCTATTTCAACAACAATATATATATATATATATATATATATATATATATATATATATATATATATATATATATATCATGTGCAAGTTCCTGCCTCAATACTGTACCGTGCACTTCCAAAACCAACTCCATCCAAATGAATGCAATAAAGGTTCTTGTGCCATTGAAAACTGTTCCTCAATTATATAAGCAATTTATATGCACACGCTATCAAGAATACATATAATAATAGCGGTTGGATATCAAAAATACAAAACATATAAATTGTCTAACATGAAGGCAACTCACGCCTTTTCATAAAATAAACAGACATGAAAATGAAATTGGTATTGATTTAGAGTTCCAAAGCCATTTCTTTAATCTTGGAAAGCCACTGAGATTATCTTGCATAATATCTCGTAGACTCACTAATAACAGCATGTATTATATATTCTTGGTTTCTATTTTCACAAACTAGAATAAGCAAATTGGAATAAAAAATCATTCGTATGCATTAATTATATTTTCAGCCACCATTTGCCATTAAAATATAATTCACACCACACAGATTAATGTCCATAATCATGGCTATGGTAACTTTCAACAGTAAATTCAATAGAATGAATTTGAAACATAGATTTCCCACTTTCAAAACCGAAGTCACGCATGCATATAAAACATATTTTATATGCTATCAAAACCCACGTAAGTTGTCTATCTAACATGCACAATTAAACCCAAAATTCATCTTAAGATTGTAGGAGATATTACACCGATAATGTGCATATTATATTCATCAAGAGCATGCCGTTAATATGCGTGAAATCGAAATATCATTCGACTTACCGAAATCTGATTTGAGAAAAATAGCGATTTACCGACTTCGAATATAATAATATGAATTCTTCACTTCCCAATATGAGTGAACGCATGTTGTTCTTCAATTCAAACCCTTCAATAAAACACATAAATAAATTAACCATATTCTGAAATCAAGCATAAATAAAATCAGAAATGAGAAAGATGAAATGCAAGTGATGCGATTGGTCGAGGCAGGTGTTTGACACTTTTTCCTTAAGATGAATTTGCCACGCATCGGTGCTAACGATTTCTCGGCAATCATCTCCCAAGATACAACGACCACGTCAAGCCATAGGAGTACTCCAAATGACTTAGACCAACGAACTCGAACGGAGTTCCCTCTCTACCATAACCATGATTTTGATACAAGAGAAAATCACTTCTATAAAGTGTTTTATGCAAAACTAAAGTAACCATAATATGAAACTATCAAATGAATTGTTTGTTGTGTAGTTAATCCAAACACATAGGGAATCCATATATATAGTAGTTGGAACATCCATACCAAGAGACACATCTCTTGAATAATCATAATTATTGGAAGTTACTCATACCAAAAGTCATGCTCTCCAAGAGTCATGATCCATATGAAAAGACACATCTTTTCATCTACATTCTCTAGAATATTCCACAATATTATACACAATTCCAATAATTTCAAGTATTAAGTGGTTTAAGTTTGACTTAATTTCTCATTCACCAAACAAGGAATTTTCACTTAAATCATTTCAATTGGTCACAACCAATTTCCAATACAAAATTCCAACAAATTTCACCTGGTTTTCAGGCTTTTTGCAACTATATTTGATTTGCTATTTTGTGGAAATCTGATCCAAAAAGTTTGCATTTTTTAACTTGGAAAATCGGTCGAAGGATAATTTCAAAACTATAGGATTTTCGGTAAAATCAAATTTTATTTTTAGAACAAATGGTAGTAAAAGGACATTTATATTTTGCTATATGTGATTATTGTATGATGATTTAGGGCAAAAACCTGTTCATATGAAAAATTCACATACTTTCCATTGCACTGTCCTATCGACTTCAGAAACTTATGCCTTATTGCTTTTTTTTTTTTTTAATGTATTTCCATTTCAAGACTCCGAAATTCTATTGATATCAACGGCTGATTTTAATATTTTTTTTTTGATAACCGTGGATGTCCGGGCCAGCTTGCGCGCACCTCGACTAATTCAACGGGGCCCTGAAGTTTACGGCCGGGTACTCACCTCAATGGCCCTGAGGGGACTCGAAGTTTACCGATAGGACAATCGCTTTTGGGTAATATTAGAAGATAAATATTTAAAAAATGTAATTTCCCAAAAGAATTCTATCAGTAAATGAAGTTGTACCAATAAAAAAATTAAATATTAGCGAAAATACTTTGTCAATCTTTAAAAAAAAAAAATAATGTCTTAAGTTTCTGATGGAACATTGTGAAGAAATAATTCTTGTTATTACGTTTTAGATTTCACCATGTGACAGTTATAAAGTTGTTTAACAGATTAGATATTTTACTCCAGCTGTAATTAGTTGAGAGTGAGAGCTACTCTTGTATAAATAACTTTCATTTACATTCAATAAAGATAAGAAATTCTTTTCTTCATAAAACCATTTTTAGCTCTGCTATACTCTCGGCTATACCCAGCATTTTGCTTTGATTTCTTCATGGTATCAGAGCAGGCTTCTCTGATATCGCTTCTGCTCATCTGATATCTGCTACACAGTAATTGAGGTCACGATCTTCCTTGAGCTGGGAAGATGGCAAGCAATACAAGATCTATTGGATCTAATCCAACCGAAAATGTGCCTGATGAAGAAACCGCGGAACCTCGAACGTACAACAATGGCGATCCACTGTATTTGCAGGGATCAGACCACCCAGGGATGATGCTTGTATCGACGCCACTAACAGGTAACAATTACCTGTCATGGAGTCGTTCTGTGAAGATAGCCCTAGGTGCGAAGGTTAAATTGGGTTTTATTGACGGAAAATGCAAGATGCCTGAAGAAGATTCCACCAAATTTGATCAATGGAAAAGAGTAGATTGTATGGTTACCTCTTGGTTGTTGAATTCCATTTCCAAGGACATCGTAGATGCCTTCCTATATACTGCCTCTGCAGTGGAATTATGGAACGAATTGAAAGAGAGATTTGGAGAATCAAATGGTCCTTTACTATATCAATTGCAAAGGGAAATTAGTTCCATCTCTCAAGGTACATTGTCTGTGATTCAGTATTTCACTAGACTCAAGAGATTATGGGATGAATTAGCATGTTTGATGCCAATTCCTCAATGCACATGTGGAGCAGCTAAATGTGTCTCAGAAATCACTATAGCAAATCATCTGATGCAGTTCCTCATGGGTTTAAATGACTCTTTTGACAATATTCGTAACCAAATATTGGTGATGGACCCTCTACCTAGTGTAAATAAAGCTTACTCTATGGTTTTGAGGGTGGAGAAACAAAGAGAAGTACACACATCTTATGTAGAGATTGCTGGACAAAATGCCATGTTTGCTAAATCACAAAATTTCAGAAAGGATGGGATGGTGAAGAATCACTTTAACAGTTTTAAAAGGAAGGATGCAAAGAAATCTGATAGGCATTGTGACTACTGTGATGCTAATGGACATACTGCAGATACATGCTTCAAGCTACATGGATACCCTGATTGGTTTAAGAAACTACCAGAAACGAAAGGAAAATTGCTAAGCAAGAATATGGCACATATGGTTGAAACTCCTATAGATTTATCTGATGAACATGTTCAAACAAAGACTAATGATTTATCATCCTCCATTGCGACCTTGATTCAGCAAGAGATTACAAAATATATGAAGGGAAACTCTGCTACAGAAGGAAATTTCACCAACTTGGTACAATTAGCAGATTCAGCAGGTTCTACTCCTCACTATGCCTTGAATTACATCTTGAATGCTCTTGATTTTATTGAACCTGGTACTTGGATTATAGACACTGGTGCATCAAATCATATGTGTGTGGATTCAAATTTAGTTGATACACTAATACGATTGCAAAAACCTGCCCCTGTAGTTTTACCAGATGGCTCAGTTAAAAATGTCCACCATATCGGAAATGTTACCTTAACCTCAAACATTGTTCTCACAGATACACTCTATTTGCCTAGTTTTAAATTCAACTTGTTATCTGTGAATAAACTTGCCAAAACTTCACACATCAAATTGATCTTTTTCCCCACCTATTGTGTCTTACAGGACCTGAAGACTGAAGACATTTTAGCGATAGGCAAAGTGATAGGAAGCTTATACATTTTAGACAATTCTTGCTTCTCTCCTGAGGTTTTAAATTCTTTCAAACGGCCAGACAGAACCTTGCAAGTTAATTCTTCTTTTAATTCCTCCTGTACTGATTTTACCTTTGCTAATAAAGTAACGTTTTTAAGGAAGTCACATTCCACTTGGCATAAGAGACTTGGTCATGCTTCTCAAAATGTATTACAACATATTCCATTGCTTCGATTTACTGATAATGAAACACATGAATCTTGTGATGTTTGTCATATGTCAAAACAACAGAGATTACCATTTCCCAAAAGTCGAACATGTTCAGACCACATTTTTGAACTAATTCATTTGGACTTATGGGGACCTTACAAACAGCCTTCATTGTCAGGAGCACACTATTTTCTAACCATTGTCGATGACTTCAGTCGTGCAACTTGGATTTTCTTACTTCAATCTAAACACCAGACTTTAAACACTTTGGATTCCTTTTTCAAAATGGTCCAAACTCAGTTTCAGGTTAGAGTAAAAAAAAATAAGATCAGATAATGGAACTGAATTCGTCAATTTGGAATGCCAACAGCTATTCACTAATCTTGGTATCTTACACCAAAAGTCATGTACCTACACACCGCAACAAAATGGTGTAGTAGAACGTAAACATAAACATTTGTTACAGATTGCACGTTCACTCATGTTGCAATCCTGTTTACCAAACCAATTCTGGGGTGACGCCGTGTTAACAGCTGCATACATCATAAATAGATTGCCTACTCCAGTTTTAAATTGGAAAACACCCTATGAGCTTTTATACAACAAGACACCAGATTATGAAATATTAAAATCATTTGGTTGTCTTTGTTATGTTACAAACACACAGCCCCATAAAGACAAGTTCCATTCTAGGGCCTACAAATGCATTTTTCTTGGCTATGCTCCTGGTCAGAAAGCTTATAAGACATATGACATTAATTCACACAAGGTGTACATTTCAAGGGATATCATTTTTTATGAGGAATTTTTCCCTTATGTTAAAATTTCACAAATGGATGATTCTTCAACACCTTTACCTGTCATTCCTCTCACTCTAGACACAAATAATTCACTTGTCTCCAATTCTGATATACCAAATTTCTCATCACCTATCTCATCCTCTATCAATACTCCTCCTGTAAACTCATCCTCTGTCAATGTTCCTCCTATAAACTCATCCTCTGTCAATGTTCCAAGGCAAAGTGCTAGGATTAAGAAAACCCCAGGTTGGCTTAATGATTTTGTTTCAAATGTATTGCTTCCTGTTAACGAGTCAATTGCTTCTACTTCTTCAGTCTTAAGCACTACTGAAATACATGATTACCCATCTATGCATTCCTTCTCCACATCATATATGTCTTTTATTGCTAATGTGTCTCATATCCAAGAACCATCTTCATATAAACAAGCATGCATTCATGAGGAATGGGTTCAGGCTATGAACAAGGAACTTACAGCTTTGGAGAATAATCGTACTTGGGAACTCACATGCTTACCTGAAGGAAAGCAAGCTATTGGTTCAAAATGGGTTTATAAGGTCAAGCTTAATTCTGATGGTAGCATTGATCGATTTAAGGCCCGACTTGTGGCCAAGGGATATAATCAAGTAGCAGGTGTTGATTATTTTGAAAGTTTTTCTCCTGTTGCAAAAACTGTTACAGTGAGGTTATTTTTAGCAATTGCAGCAGCAAAATCATGGCCAATACACCAACTGGACATTAATAATGCTTTCCTCCATGGCTTTTTGGATGAAGAGGTATATATGTACCCTCCAGAAGGCTATTCTCAGGCTAAACCAGGTCAGGTTTGCAAATTGAAACGTTCCCTTTATGGTCTCAAGCAAGCCTCGAGACAATGGAATCATGAATTTACTACACAATTGCAAAATTTTGGGTTCAAACAGTCAGCTCATGATAATTGCTTGTTTATCAAGAAGTCAGCTGCTGGTTTTCTTGCCCTCATTGTTTATGTGGATGATGTGCTTATTACGGGTATAAATGAGGATGATATTGTTGTTGCAAAACAGTTCTTGGATTCTCAATTTTCAATCAAAGATCTTGGTTATGTGAAATACTTTCTTGGATTGGAAATAGCAAGGTCGGTTACTGGCACTTACATTCATCAGAGGAAATATGTTCTCGATATTCTTGAAGACACTGGTCTTTCGAATGCTAAAGCTGCTCTTACTCCTTTACCAACGGGTTACAAGTTTTCAGTTACAATGGGTGAATTATTTCCTCACCCGGATAGGTATAGAAGACTCATTGGTAGGCTACTCTATCTGGGCTTTACGAGACCTGACATTACTTATGCAACCCAGCAACTTAGTCAGTTTGTTCACACCCCATGTCAATCTCATTGGGATGCCGCGATTCATGTGCTTCGTTATTTAAAGGGTTGTCCTGCAAGAGGTCTGTTCTTCCCTACAGACAATTCTCTCCAGCTTACAGCATATTGTGATGCTGATTGGGCTTCCTGCATTGATACTCGCAAGTCACTCACTGGATATTGCATCTTCTTGGGGTCTGCTTTGATATCATGGAAGACCAAGAAGCAAGCTACTGTGTCCAGGTCTTCTGCTGAAGCAGAGTACCGTAGCATGGGATCTACTGTGTGCGAGTTACAATGGATTTCATATATGCTGAATGATTTCTGTCTTCCACCCTTACTCCCTATTCCTTTGTTGTGTGATAATCAAGCAGCCCTACATATCACGGCCAACCCAGTATTCCACGAACGAACGAAACATTTGGAGATTGACTGCCATCTCGTGCGGGATAAATTCAAGCAAGGTTTCATTCTTCCTCAACATGTTTCTACTAAACAACAGCTTGCAGACATATTTACAAAGGCTCTCCCTGCTCCTACTTTCTGTACTTTCTCGTCCAAGTTGGGCTTGTGTGATTTTCACCAAGCTCCAACTTGAGGGGGGGATGAAGAAATAATTCTTGTTATTACGTTTTAGATTTCACCATGTGACAGTTATAAAGTTGTTTAACAGATTAGATATTTTACTCCAGCTGTAATTAGTTGAGAGTGAGAGCTACTCTTGTATAAATAACTTTCATTTACATTCAATAAAGATAAGAAATTCTTTTCTTCATAAAACCATTTTTAGCTCTGCTATACTCTCGGCTATACCCAGCATTTTGCTTTGATTTCTTCACATTGTTTTAGTAACTTATTAAAAAATAAAACTATATTAAGTAAAAGTAAACTTTTGTTGATGATGCCTACAGTTTGATTAACAATCAAATCATGGTCATTGTTGATGGTATAATCAATAACCTTACTCAGTAATTGCCAATGGAAATGTCATAAGTAATCTCGAAGGTAATACCGTTTGACATTCACAAATGAAATTTGTATTTGTAATGGCACTCAGATTTTATTATTATTAGTCTTAAAAAGGTCACTTCGAAGACTTCCTTTTGATTTTCTTTATCAGGTAATCATCTGCTTTGAGTTTATTCTTCTTGTTTCTGGAAGTTTAGATGCTATAACATAATAATATTGTGCTGTCCTTTTCTTCCCTTCCCCCATCCCGCACCCGCTATAAACACGCAGTCTTCCAATCAAGCCTAGTGACGTACATACTTATATGGTCTGGTTGTTTGACATGCTGATTCACAGGAGGAGGATTGTTCAACTTCTGTGGATGTGGATCATGAGACAAGATGCTGGGGTTGTGGGCTCCGAGTTCTTGTTTCTCCATATGCATCATCTGTTTTCAAATGTGGCTGGTGTGGAGCTATAACAAAGCAAAATGCATTGAAATGTGAAAACCAGTGCTTCAAGTGGAGACGCTTACGAGACCTGTGTTTTGTCAGTGTTGTCCTTCTATTTATGCTATTCTTTATATGTAAGCATCAAATACTTCAATCTACATAGTTGAAGATTCCGTTTCTCCCTCCCAAAGTTGTTGCACATGGAATTCATTTTGATTAATCTGTTTGATGAGAAAAATGGAATTATACACATTACCTTATTGATATGCTTCAGTAATGTCGCTAGTTTAAATCTTGACTAGACTCGATAGTTAGAGCCGTTTTTCTAATTCAAGAAAATAGATGTTTATAGAAATAAAATTTGGTCAAGTTCTAAACGCAGTTAATATATGAAGAATAATGGGTGGTGCTCAGATAAAGATAAAAGAGACAGTTTTAGGTCGGCAATATAAACACAAGACTTTTAACATAAGCATCAATGGTGTCAAATACAACGATGAAATTGTCCTCAATTCTTGTATTGATGATTAGCTTTTACGACATTGTGTTAAAAACGGCTTGTTTTGTTTTTTGGAGTTTATCTTCCACAGTCGGAAAGAAGAAAATTTAATAAGCCAGCTTTGAGGTCCTGCAGTCGGATATGGAATTCATCATCTTTCTTCTATTGACCAAACGAACGCAATTCTTTTATTTTCTTAATTTACAGGGTTTTTGCTTCTTTTTTTTTTTGTGTTCTGGGGATATAAATATTCACTATAATCTTCTTGTTGTACAGGTGGTGGCATTTGGGCAATTTATCCTATCGCCTTTTCCATCAGTTTCTTTGGTGGTGTTTTTCACTTAATAGTTGCAGTAATCTTGTCTCTATCTACTTTATCTACATTTTGCTTAGCTGCATTTCGACCTGCTGGTGCTCCACCAACTATACTGTGGGGTAGCTACCCCACTGTGGGGAAAGGTGGACTGGAAAACTACACGTTCTGTCACTATTGTTCAAGGCCAAAATCACCAAGGACACACCATTGCCGTTCATGCAGAATGTGTATATTGGACATGGATCATCACTGCCCATTTGTAAGTATTCAACACCGTTTCCCAGCTTAAGAAAAATGTTGCGCTTTTAGTAATATTGTGTCCTTAAATTAGAATACGAAAAGCAATGTTTGTAATCTGTAATGAAGTTTTTCAGGCACATTCAATCTTATTTATTTACAATGACGAATTGAAGATAATGAGATATTTCTGATGAGAAGAGCGCATGCATATCCATACACTGCTGATAGCACCAAATTGCCTCCACTTTGAATTGTATGACATGGTTCTAAGTTGATTGATCGGTGTGTTGACTATTTCTTTGTGAAATTTCACCTTTGATGACTGAATAATTTTGAAATTATGGAATCACTTTCTTTTGCATTGTTGCATTCTTTTGGTGAGATTGACCTTGATTTAAATTAAATGCATATTAGCAATGACATCAACCGTGCAAAAAACTCAGTTTGTCTGGAGAAATTAACCCCTTGGACCATCTACATAGCAAAAAATCAGTTTATATCAGGATATTCTGTTTCTTAATGCAAAATGGAAGCTAAATCTAGGTAAGTTAGAGAAGATTGGACAATGCTGACCTCAAACCCAAATGAATCAATAAACAACTGAAGAGGAGAAATAGAGGAATCAAAGAGGTACCAGGATGTAATTGATAAGCCCCCGATAATATACACGTATTCTAGAAGGAATAAGAAGAATGGAGAGAGGGAAGGCAGTAACAAATTCTGTTAGAGAGGCAGACAAGTGGTTACAAGCAAGTTAAATAGACGTGGAATGGAGAAGGGAGATAGCAATTAAGAAGTAAAACAGAAAACACACTGTGGAGAGAACAGCCCTCTCGAAAGGCTGATATCATTTCCTATTTTGTAATTCCTTCTTTCAATCAATACAGAGACTTACCCTTTGTTAATTGTTCTTTCTTAAACTTTTGCATTGTGATCCTATCAATTTGGTATCAGAGCACCATGACCCTTTCGGACCGAGTGGGCGATTTGGAGCAAAGAATGGAATTCCGACACCAGGCGCTTCATTCTGGGCTGGAATCACTAAAATCAGAATTCAGATTATTGCAGGCGGGAATGATGGAAAAACTCGATTCGTTGTTAAGTTCTCGGAACAGTCAAGAAAGTGAACGGAAGGAGAAGGACCTCACAACACCAGTTGGTTCTGCAGACACAGGGACAACCCAACTAAAGTCCAGTGGTAGTCACGACCCTGGAGGAATTTTGGGCGGAGATTGGCGAGGGGATACTAGAATACGGAGGCTAGAGATGCCCGTGTTCGAAGGCACTGACCCAGATAGCTGGGTATTTCGAGTAGAGAGGTATTTCAGCATTAATCGACTTACGGAGGAAGAGAAGGTGGAGGCTGCCACCGTGTGCCTTGACGGCGAAGCATTGGCGTGGTTTAAATGGGAGGAACGGCGCCGTCCCATGAAGAGTTGGGAGGAACTTAGAGTCCAACTACTACGAAGGTTCCGTTCATCGCAGGAAGGATCCCTCTATGCCCAATTTTTGTCGATCCGACAGAGCTCCACCGTACGGGAGTACCGCCAGCAGTTTGAAACCTTGGCATCGCCACTGACGGAGCTACCTGAGGAAGTGATGGAGTGCAATTTTCTGAATGGTCTTAAGCCCGAAATCAGGGCTGAGGTCCAATTGTTGAGACCAGTGGGCCTAGAGCAAATTATGGATGTGGCCCAGAGAGTGGAGGACCGGAATTCAATTACCCATGGAGGCCCTGGTAACATTAGCCCAATTAAACCCAAAAGCATTCCCTACCATAACCCAAACCCACCCCAAAATACCTATACTCCAAACAGAAACACCATTCCCGTTAAATTCAACAGCCCACGCCCTAGCTTCTTCCCTAAAAATCCCACAACCTTTAAGAGACTCACAGACAGTGAAATTCAAGCTAAGAGGGAAAAGGGGCTTTGCTACAAGTGTGATGAGAAGTTCACCCTGGGACACAAGTGAAAAAATAAGGAGTTGCAGGTGTTGGTAATCCTCGAAATGGAGGAAAGCGAGGCACGACCAGAAGGTAGCCCGACCGAATGGAGCTCTGACATCGAGGTGGTGGACGGAGAAACAAATATCGGTGAGGAAAGGGACAGTGGGCCGGGTCAGTCAGTAGAGTTGTCCATTAATTCTGTAGTAGGTCTGACAACTCCAGGAACCATGAAATTAAAGGGAATGCTCGGCCAGAAGGAAGTTGTGGTACTTATCGACAGTGGGGCCTCACACAATTTTATCTCGGCAGATTTGGTGCAGCAATTGGGTTTTCCACTGTCAGGCACGACTAGCTATGGGGTGATAATGGGTACAGGCTTAACGGTGAAAGGGGAAGGCGTGTGTCGGCGGGTGTCTCTGAAGCTGCCTGGGTTGACAATAGTAGAGGATTTCTTACCCCTGGAGCTGGGCAGTTCGGATGTGATTCTAGGGATGCAGTGGTTACAGAGATTGGGGAAAACACAGGTAGATTGGAGGACGTTAATAATGTCCTTTGACGTTGCGGAAACAAAAGTGACCATACAGGGGGACCCAAGTCTCAGTAAAACGCCTGTTTCCTTGAAAACAATGTGGAAGGCATTTAGGGAGCAGGGTGAAGGGCTTTTATTGGAGTTGGGGAGTATCACCGTCGACTCCAACCTCTCCCCACCCCAAGCTTCTGCGTTCATTACGAAAGTTCTGGAAGAGTTCGATTCAGTCTTTCAAGACCGTAATCAGCTACCCCCTCAGAGGAGTCAGAATCATGCGATTACCCTAAAAACCGGAGCTGAGCCAGTTAGTGTCCGACCATACCGGTACCCACATTTTCAGAAAAACGAGATTGAGCAATTGGTGCGTGAGATGTTGGCTGCAGGAATCATTCAACGTAGTACAAGTCCCTTCTCAAGTCCTGTGCTCCTAGTAAAAAAAAAAGGATGGTAGTTGGAGGTTTTGCGTGGATTATAGGGCTTTAAATAAGGTCACCGTTCTGGACAGGTTTCCAATCCCAGTCATTGACGAGTTACT
Source organism: Fraxinus americana (assembly GCA_035079005.1). Classification (NCBI taxonomy): domain Eukaryota; kingdom Viridiplantae; phylum Streptophyta; class Magnoliopsida; order Lamiales; family Oleaceae; genus Fraxinus; species Fraxinus americana. Next base: position 4,269,326 of record CM068722.1, on the reverse strand, counting down.
TGATGAGTTGAATGGGGCGACTATATTCTCGAAGATTGACCTTAAGTCTGGGTATCATCAAATTCAAGTAAAAGCAGAGGACATCCCAAAAACTGCCTTCCGAACCCACGAGGGACATTATGAGTTTCTTGTCATGCCCTTCGGCTTAACTAATGCACCAGCTACCTTTCAGGCATTGATGAATACCATTTTTAGAGAGCAGCTCAGAAAATATGTCTTAGTCTTCTTTGATGACATCCTTGTTTACAGTCGCATAGAGGTGGAACATCGTGAACATTTGCGGAAGGTCCTAAGGATTCGGCGGATAACCAGTTGCATGCCAACTGGAAGAAGTGCTCCTTCGGGCAGAAAAGGATAGAGTACCTCGGACACATAATATCAGATACAGGGGTCGCAGCCGATGAATCCAAGGTAGTTGCCATGTTAGATTGGCCGAGGCCGAAATCATTGAAAGAGCTGAGAGGGTTCCTGGGGTTGACAGGGTATTATCGGCGTTTTGTGGAAGCCTACGGGAAGATAGACTGGCCGCTAACCCAACAGCTAAAGAAGGATAGTTTCGGGTGGAATGAAGATGCAGAAGCTGCCTTCACTAAACTAAAGATGGCCTTAACCATAATGCCAGTTCTGGCTCTTCCAAACTTTTCACAACCCTTTGTGATCGAGACTGATGCATCAGGACAAGGGATATGGGCTGTACTAATGCAGAATCAGAGGCCTATTGCTTATTTCAGTCAGGTTCTTCCACCGAGAAGCCAGAGTAAATCCATATACGAAAGCGAACTCATGGCTATTGTGTTGGCAGTACAGAAATGGAGGCATTATCTACTGGGGAGGCGTTTTGTGGTGCGAACTGACCAGAAGAGCCTTAAGTTTCTCCTCGAGCAGAGGTTAGTTAACATGGAATATCAAAAATGGCTGGCTAAATTATTGGGATTTGACTTTGACATAGAATACAAGCCGGGGGTTGAGAATAAAGCCGCCGATGCATTATCACGGAAGGGGTCAGCCACAACCTTAATGGTCCTCAGCGTTCCATGCACCGTACAGTTGGAGGAGGTGATAAAATCAGTAGAGGAAGACCCGGAATTAGGCCACATTGTGACTGCCCTAAAGAATGATCCCTCTTCCTACCCGGGTTATGCTCTAGTTGGGAGAACCTTGCTATATAAGGATCGAATTTCCTTACCCAAGGGTTCCCCGTCCATCCTGTTAGCATTACAAGAGGGGCACGACAACAAGGTGGGCGGACACGGAGGTTTCCTCAAGACCTACAAAAGATTGGCTGAGACATTCCATTGGAAGGGCATGAAGAAGGATATTAGAGCATATGTGGCAGCCTGCGACATCTGTCAACAACACAAGTACTCAACACTAGCACCAGCCGGGCTTTTACAACCACTTCCGATACCGGAAAAGATATGGGAGGACATCTCTATGGATTTTATAGAAGGGTTACCAAAATCAGAAGGGTTCGATTCAATCCTGGTGGTGGTTGACCGTTTGAGTAAGTATACCCATTTCATTGGCCTCAAGCACCCCTTTACAGCACCATCAGTAGCTGCAGCCTTCGTAAAAGAAGTGGTTAGGTTGCACGGAATACCGCGGTCAATCATATCAGATAGGGATAAGGTGTTTTTGAGCAAATTTTGGTGTGAGATGTTTCGCTTACAGGGAACCAAACTGAAACACAGTTCGGCTTATCACCCGCAAACCGACGGCCAGACAGAAGTAGTGAATCGAGGGGTGGAAACCTACTTGCGCTGCTTTACATCAACACGTCCAAAAGAATGGTTCTGATTCCTAAACTGGGCAGAATTTTCCTACAATACCTCCTACCATGTGTCGGCACACCTCACTCCTTTTCGCATAGTGTATGGGCTGGATCCTCCACCCCTGCTGCAATTTGAAAAAGGGACAACGGTCGTATCATCCTTGGACCAACAGATGGCTGAAAGGGATAGAGTATTGGAGGAGCTTAAGCTACACTTACATCGGGCCCAACAGCTAATGAAGGACAGGGCTGACAAACACCGAAGGGCTGAGGAATACTCAATAGGAGACATGATTTATTTGAAGATGAGACCTTACCGCCGCAAGTCTCTGGCACAGCGCATTAATGAAAAGCTTGCCCCCCGTTATTATGGGCCCTATAAGGTTTTAGCTAAGGTGGGGAAGGTTGCCTATCGACTGGAGCTGCCATCAAAGACTCAAATTCATCCAGTATTCCACGTCTCGCAATTACGCAGGGCTGTGGGAAGACATCACTTACCTTCCCAGTTACCTATCAACCTTGGAGCTGACTGGGAATTATTGGTCGAGCCAGAGGCATTGATGGGAGTTAGAGCTGCTCCACAGGGATCACCAGCTGGTTTGGAGGTGCTGATTCATTGGAAAGGTTTACCACCATTGGAAGCTACGTGGGAACCGTTTCACTTCATTGCTAATCAATTTCCGACTTTTCACCTTGAGAACAAGGTGACTGAATTGGGGGGGGGGGGGTAATTGATAAGCCCCCGATAATATACACGTATTCTAGAAGGAATAAGAAGAATGGAGAGAGGGAAGGCAGTAACAAATTCTGTTAGAGAGGCAGACAAGTGGTTACAAGCAAGTTAAATAGACGTGGAATGGAGAAGGGAGATAGCAATTAAGAAGTAAAACAGAAAACACACTGTGGAGAGAACAGCCCTCTCGAAAGGCTGATATCATTTCCTATTTTGTAATTCCTTCTTTCAATCAATACAGAGACTTACCCTCTGTTAATTGTTCTTTCTTAAACTTTTGCATTGTGATCCTATCAATGTACTGTGCTGTATATCTCATACATACATTCCTAGCCAAGAATTTTAACTTGTTGAGCTCTCTCAACTAAAACTTGGGGCAATTGCTTTTGTGGTTGATTAATATGTTCTGTAGCTACTGTTATGGACTTTGTTAAATTAAGTCCTCATTTGGAACCCATTCTCTTTTTCATTTTTTTTTCTCTTTCTTCATTTCAACCACACATTCTCCAAATAAAATAATATTACACACAAATCTAAAATTTTTCATCACTTTTCCACGACACATTTTCCCATCAATCACTATTCCAAAAATTTTCAACCCATTAAAGTGGGTGTCAAACACTCACTAACTGTGAGTTGTTTGTGAATTATTACCAACCTATTAATTACTTCACATTGCTGCTAATTTTCATTAACGAACATGAAATTGGAAGATCTTGGCATGAATACTATTACTGTTATATTTATTGAGGTAATTCCAGAGCTTGTTTGGTAGAGATTAAAATCGGATTAAAATTGAAAAATTAACCGTTATTGTTGACTTTTATTAGACGAGTGAGACCCAATAACGGTTATATTTTCAATTTTAATTCCTCCCAAACAAGCTCCCAATATAATAGTTAGCTTTTTTTGTCATAAGCAGATCGGGAACTGTGTTGGCGCAACAAATCACCAGGGTTTCATTCTCTTCCTTATGTCTGCAGTCATCAGTATGATTTATGTCATTATCATGTCATCATACTCGGCACTTCATATCTCACCACCATTAAACCATAGGTCGGTTAGCTTATTGAATAGCTTTGCTAACATTGAGTTGGTTTTCAAAGCCTTAAAAGAAATCATCCTTGCTTTCCTGACATCAGCGGTGTTTCTATCAGCAAGAGGACTCCTACTTGTTTACCTGTTTATTGCTAGTGTTTCAGTGGAGATTGGTTTGAGCCTGCTCTTGTGGCAACAGCTCTATTACATATACGAGGGAAAAACCTACTTGAGTCATCTAAGTGCAACGGATAGTGAAGAATCGGCAGAAAAAGATTGCCAAAACCTTGTTCGGTTTTTTGGTTGCCCATATGTTGCAGCAATGTATTTGCCGAGTATTTGGAAATCTGGGAAAAGTCACAAGAAGTGAAGCTCTAGAGGTATGTCAACTTGCTTCTTTTACATCAATTTTCTTGAGATTGAACCTCCAGGTTTCTATAAATCCATTTTGTTATATAATCCAAGTCCGAGGCAAACAGAGATTGAAGATATGGATGTTGTGTCCTTTCTTAAACTCGTTTCACGCTGTTGGATTGGAACTAAGTGGACACTCATATGCGTTCAAAACACTTATTATGACTATTTCCAAAACAAAAGGAACAGAAGTCAAATTTCAACTACATTCAGGACACGCTTGAGCAATATTAAACAATTTTTCACCACACATATAATTACATGTGAGAGTATTATAATTTTCTTCCAAAGGGATCAAAGATTTAATATTTATTTGATTGTGATTTTATTTGAAGTAATTAAAGATAAGAACAATACTTTTAACTACTATTGTATTGAGCCATACTTGTTCAACTTGAAAAATCCAATTTTTGTGGCGAAAGATGCATGAAGTGTATTATGTAACTTGAAACGTAGATGCAAGAGTAGTATCAAAAAAGAAGCAATATATTATACATAAATACACACATTTAGATTATGTTTGGAAAGTGTTTATAAATAGATAGAAATTAGTGGTGGTAAAGTGGGTAATACTTGTGAATTCTATGAAATGGTGGGTAAAAAGTGTTTTGATCTAGAGTGTGGTGTTTATAAACACTTACAGAACATAGGCTTAGATGCATTAATATCTATATTTTATTCACAAATGCGTTTCGACATGTTGTGTTCTACTATCTGAAAGAATCCCTGTGACATGCTTCTTAGAATGAAAAAAGGGCTGAGGCCTGAGAATGATGGCTAACTAATTTGACTGATTTTAAAGCCGTTTGATATTCCAAGTTTATAATGTTGAGTTAGCAAACTTGTTACAAAAGTAGTGGTATTCCCAATCTTGTATGCTATTAACTTAGTATTTACTATTTAGTTCATCAGGGTATACAACTGTTCTGATAACAAGCTTTCTTGGTTCTTTTTCACAGGTTTTCTGGAGAGGTCTACTCGTCAAAAGATAGCTAGCATCTATTCGAGTAAAGTTGTACGACGATGAAGATAGTTTAGGGAGGCCGGCCGGAGTTATTCCCTTTCTTGTTCCTGAAAGGACCTTCTGAATATTTTTCCTCGGGAGGTGGTGTGGGGCTCAAAAGCTTTGAAGGAAATGTCTATTTTGGACACGGCCGCTACCGCGAGAAGCTATCCCAACTATCTACTACTCAAAAGACCGCGTGGGAGGATCACTGTTGGCTTGTGTTACGTGTAGGGATGCTGGAAGATGTTTATTTTTTTGTTTTTGTGCTGCAAGTGGTGAATGAGTCATGGAGCCCGGTGTCTCTATAGTTTAGACAAAATTACGGGTCTGGTTTGTCTTCATCGTAGTGTCCCATCATCTTTATGGTGGCGTGAAAGGAAGTGCATCTCTTTCGTTTATGTTGAAGCTTCTTTTGTAGTGTACCAACTCGTTATAGATTCATGGATGAGACTCAAGGAGAGTTTTGTGGTTCTTCGTTTTCTTCTTTTCGTTTGGTGAGTATGTCTCTTGCATTTAGGATTTACTTGATTGATTGTTATCAACGAGATGTGAGACTCAAATGTAATCGTTACAATCCACTGCCTCATTTTTTCCAATTAGTGACTAGGAACCAAATTATATTGGAAGTAGCCTTGTGAACACGAGGATCTTTCAAAAAAATGGCGGGTTCTTGATATCGATATTTCAAGTGGAATTTAGTTGGCTCGTAAAGAATGATACCAATATTTATGAAACAAAATTTACGTGGCACTCCATAGTAGTCGTTACATTTGATCTTTGATTTCGAATGAGGAAAATTCAATCTATGTTTGGCCCTTATTTTATAAAACTAATTTACTTTAAATTTATGTTCAATCACACATTTAATGAGACATGCGACTTTTGTTAAACTCTTGTTTGATAATCATTATTTTAAAACTCTTTAATTATCATACTCATTTTCAACTTCACATTTAAACAATAAAATGTTTTGTACGTAATTTTAAAATTTTCCATTACTTTTTAATCGTACATTCTTTAAAAAATCACTATTCAAAATTAGGCATGTGCATGGTTCGGTAGGGTTGATTTTAAGTTCGACCCGAAACCGAAACCTTCTCGATCGATTTTGATAAATTCCAGCCCAAACTGACACAATTCATCTCTTTGAATTGAATCAAATTGAACCAAGTCGGTTTAGTTCGATTAATCGGTTTGGACATTATTTAGAGTTAAACAAATTTAATACATATATATATATATATATATATATATATATATATATATATATATATATATATATATAATGCAAATAGTAAAGAATCGATTTTACCAAAATCATCCATGCCTTTTTTTTCTTTTTAAATTTGAAGTTTTGGTAAAAGAAGTGTAAACAAGAAACAAATTACCTGAGAAATAATTATATTTGTGCTTTTATTATATTTTTTTAAAGTTTAAAAATATAAATTTAAAATAAATCTATTAGCGAGTTGAATTGGTTAATTGATGGGTAGGTTGCCAACCCGACCCGACTTTTTATTGGTTTAAATTAATCGAATCAAATTTTTTGTTCAAACCAACTCAAACCGACCATACGCAGTTTGATTTGGTCGATTTTTCGATTTTTTTATCCACCCCTATTCAAAGCTCTATTTTCTATAAATGGTAATTAGCACATAACGTCCATACCTTTCATTGTTATTGTGAAAAACATCCATACCTTTCATTTTTTTGGCATTTTCACATTTCATTGCGCAAAATATCATTTTCACTTATTTTTTCAATTAAAAATTATGAAATGATGAATATACCCATCTCTTTAAATAAAACAAAAAGAAAAAATTTAATTGCAACTACAGTCCCATTTTTTTTAAAAAGCGCAAACAAGTCACAAATAATTATTAAAAGAGAAATTAGTACATAATGTCTCTATCTTTCACCGTTATTGGGAAAAACGTCAATACCTTTCATTTTTTTAACATTTTCACCCTTAACCCCCGTTTGGTGCACATTTTGAAGGTAAGAATACATTTTTACTGTTGATGTGATGAAGAATATGTGATTGAAAAAGAAAGAAAAATTATTGATGTGATGAAAGATATTATTTTATTGAAAATGTGTGGTTGAAAATGAGTAGAAGAATGAGAATGAAAAAAATAATGTGGACCAAATAGGGCCTTAATTACACATTTCATTATGCAAACCATCCATTTCCATCCAATTTTTCAATAAAAGGTGTGAAATCATGAATATACCATCCTACTTAAATAAAAAAATTTTTTTTTTATTTTTTAATTCTTTAATAATTTATTTGGGACTCGTTTGTATTTTTTTAATTTTTAAATAAATTTAATTGGAACTCGTTTGCATTTTTTTAAAAAAAGGACTATGATTGCAATTAATTCTTTAGCTTTTTATTTAATGTGTAATTAAGGGTGAAAATGTCAAAAAAATAAAAGATATGGACGTTTTTCGCAATAACGGTGAAAGATAGAGATAGTATATACTAATTACATTTTTAATAATTTATTTGTGACTTATTTGTTTTATTTACAGAAAGGGGCATATTCGTCATTTCATAATTTTTAATTGAGAAAATAAGTGAAAATAATCTTTTGCGCAATGAAATGTGAAAGTAAGGGTGAAAATGCCAAAAAAATGAAAGGTATAAATATTTTTCACAATAATAATGAAAAGTGGGGACGTTATGTGCTAATTACCCTTTCTTTAAATAATGGCCAAGTTGAGTTTAATTTTTATCAAAATTTACTATAGTAAATTTTTAACTAAATCATCAAACAAGAAATTTGATTTTCTCTCCTCCCTACCAAACACGTCATAATGGTCATTCACCAACCCCCTTTCCTCCTATGACGGCGTTTCGTAGCACCTAGAAGTCATCGCACTCTTTCGTACTTTTCACCCCCTCGACGAGTCCGCTCATTCTAAAATTTTATAATAACATTTAATTTACCAAAATACCCATGTCGTTGAAAACAAAATTACTAAAAAATGCCATTTCTGATTGAACGGAATTCAAATTTAAAAAGTCATAGAGGACAATTTCGTCATTTTAAATACCAGATATCATCTCTTTGATCTTATATATTTCACTCTCTCACTCTCTCCCCATTTCACAATAGCTTCAGTTGTCAACGACAATGGAGTCAGCTACGCTTTCGCAGATTGGACTGGCGGGCCTGGCAGTGATGGGTCAGAACCTGGCCCTCAACATCGCCGAGAAGGGCTTCCCCATCTCAGTCTACAACCGGACCACCTCTAAGGTCGACGAGACTGTGGATCGAGCCCAACGGGAAGGTGGGCTCCCGCTTTACGGCCAGTACAGCCCTAAAGAATTCGTTTTATCCATCAAAAAGCCCAGGTCTATAATCATCCTAGTCAAAGCTGGAGCTCCGGTTGATCAGACAATCGCCGCTTTGTCGGCTCTCATGGACCCCGGAGACGCGATTGTCGACGGAGGTAACGAGTGGTACGAGAATACAGAGAGGCGTATGTCAGAAGCCTCTACAAAAGGGCTTCTGTATTTAGGAATGGGTGTTTCGGGTGGTGAGGATGGGGCCCGGAATGGGCCCTCGTTGATGCCTGGAGGATCACATACGGCTTATTTGAATATACATCATATTTTGGACAAGGTAGCGGCGCAGGTGGATGACGGGCCTTGTGTTTAGGTGAAGGGGGGTCCGGGAATTTTGTGAAAATGGTGCATAATGGGATTGAGTATGGTGATATGCAGCTGATTTCTGAGGCGTATGATGTTTTGAAGAATATTGGTGGTTTGAGTGATGATGATGTTAAACAATCCAAAGGAGAAAAAGAAAAAGAGGCTAGGGTTTTATTGATTCTGCATAATATAATTGAATGAATAAAACCTAGATACAAAGAGACTATATATAGTCTAAAATAAAGAAAACTTAAAAGACTATTCTACCCTTAATAAATAATGTTAACAAAATAATTATATATTTCTTAACATCTCCCCTCAAACTCACGATGCAGCAGCTACAAGCATCGAGAGTTTGCCAACTAGAAAACGAAAACGAGAAATAGAATGCGCCTTGGTAAAGAAATCTGCAAGCTGCAAAGAAGAAGAAACAAATGGCAAAGTAATTGTGCCATGCTTGAGATGATGACGAGTAAGGTGACAATCGATCTCAATGTGCTTAGTTCGTTCATGAAAAACCGAGTTGTGAGCAATCTGAATGGAACTCTGATTATCACAATACATAGGAGTGGGATGTGAAAGGAAAACTCTCATATCTGCAAGTAACCAACGTAACCAAACAATCTCTTTGGTAGTGGATGCCATAGCACGATATTCTGCTTCGGTTGAAGATTGAGACACAATAGATTGCTTCTTGCTCTTCCAAGAAATAAGAGAATCACCCAAAAAGATACAGAAGCCGCAATGCACTTACGATCCGTAGGATCACCGCCATGATCGGCATCGTAGTATGCACGCAGCCTCCAAGGAAGATGTGGATGGAAGTAAAAGACTCGAAAGATCAGACCCGAAGATATCGCAAAATACGAAGAACACCGCCCAATGAATCGTAGTAGGAGAAGCAACAAACCGACTAACAACATGAACAAAGATATGCAATATCTCGGACGAGTAATAGTGAGATATACCAAGCTCCCAACAATAGTACGGTATAAAGTAGGATCTGGTAAAGGTAAGCCATCAGAAGAAGAATACTTTGCGTTAACCTCAATGGGAGTATCAACAGTCTTATTATCAGTAAGTCGAGCCCGTTCAAGAATATCTGCAACATATTTCGACTGAGAAAGAAGATAACCTCTAGGTGAGCAGGCTACCTCAATACCCAAGAAATATCGTAGAGAACCCAAATCCTTCATTTCAAACTGTCTAGCCAACTCTGTCTTCAAAACTGAAATACCATCAATATCATCACCAGTAATAATCATGTCATCAACATATAAAGATAGAATGATACGACCTGCATCAGTGCACTTAACAAAAAGAGCAGAATCATGACTACTGGAAGCAAATCCAAGAGAAGAAATCACAACAGAAAATTTCTCAAACCAAGCACGAGGTGCTTGTTTGAGACCATACAACGCCTTCTTGAGCTTGCAAACATACCCAGAATCATGTGGAACACCAGGAGGGGGAGCCATATAAACTTCTTCTTGAAGATCTCCATTCAAGAAGGCATTTTTAACATCAAGTTGAGAGATACGCCACTGACGAATCGAAGCTATTGCAATAAGAGTACGAATAGTAGTCATTTTTGCAACAGGAGCAAATGTCTCCTCATAATCCATACCATACTGTTGAGAGTACCCTTTTGCAACCAACCTAGCTTTGTATCGCTCAATTGATCCATCAGAATTAGTCTTGATCTTATACACCCAACGACAACCAACAACACTCTTACCAGGAGGTAGAGGAACCAAATCCCAAGTACCAGTCTTATGCAAAGCAGAGAGTTCCTCATCCATAGCTTGCTGCCAAAGAGGATCAAGAATTGCCTCTTTATAGGAAGAGGGCTCAGAGAGACAATGAATAGAAGCTAAAAAGGAAGTAAAAGATGAAGAATAACAAGAATAAGCAAAATCTGGTAACTTTGTAGACTTACGAATGCGTATGGATTGACGTAGAGGTTGATCCACAGTCTCAGACGAAGTTTGAGGGACCATAGGAGAAGAGGAAGCTTCAGGTGTGCCGGAGAGTAAAGTGTCAGTACATGCAGAATGATCAGTATTTGAAGTGATATGAACTTGAGATGACAAACTATCAGAATCAGTAGAAAAAGGATCTATACGAATAAGATCAGATGTAGTCAAACTATGAGTAGTTGATGGAATAAAAAAGAAATGTATATGCTCGATAAACACAACATGACGAGACACATAAAGTTTCTGAGTTATTGGATCAAAACAACGATACCCCTTTTTACATTCACCATAACCAAGGAAGACACAAATAGTAGATCGAGATGACAACTTGCTGTGTTTTACATGAGGACGAAGAACGAAACAAGTACAACCAAAAACTCTAAAGAAAGAATAATCAGGGCATACCCATACAACTTTTTGAAAGGAGCAAAACCTGAAATATGAGAAGATGGAATTGTATTAATCAAACTTACAAAGAAGAAGAACAGCCTTCACCCCAATACACACTAGGAACTGAAGTCGACAACAAGAGAGAGCGAGCAGCTTCAACAATGTGCCTATGTTTTCTTTCAAAGAACACCATTTTGCTCAGAGTATCTCGTACACGAAGTTTGGTGAATAGTTCCATCTAAGGCAAGCAAGCTCACAAAATTTTTTAGAAGTGTATTCCCCACCCAAATCACACCTAAAACATTTGATAACAGCAGAATGTTGAGTTTTGACAAGAGCACGAAATGTTGTGTATATCTCAAAGAATTCAGAACGATGTTTCATTAAATAAACCCAACAATAACGAGTATGATCATCAATAAAAGAAACATAATACCGGGACCCTCCTTTTGTGGCAACAGGAGAAGGCCCCCATACATCAGAATGAATCAAATCAAATGGAGAGGAAGAAACAGAAATACTTCGATTAAAAGGTAAAGCTGAAAATTTTGCCAGTTTACATCCACTACAATCTGAAATATCATAAGGTTGCAAATTTCCTAATGCCCCTGTAGAAGCCAAATATCTCAAACGAGAAGACGAAACATGACCTAGGCGAGAATGCCATAAATAAAAACTAGAAGAAGAAGGACTCAAACGAAAAGAAGATAAATCAACACTAGAAGCAGCAGCAGCAACTGGTACTTTTAACTCATCCAAAACATATAGTCCCCCCTTCCTATGGCCTGTCCCAATCAGCTTCTGAGACTGGAGATCCTGCACATAACAAGAAGAAGAGGAAAATGTGACTAAATTACCAGAATCACATAACTGACCAACAGAAGCAAGATTTAATTTGAGTTTCGGAATATGATAAACATTAGGGAGAGACAAGTGAGGTGTGACAACAGAACCAACACCTGCTAAAGGCATAGGAGTGCCATCAGCAGTCATGACAGGAATACAAGACGAATGAGACACGGAAGCAAAAGATGAAGAATCTGGAGACATATGATGTGAAGCACCAGAATCCAAGACCCAAACAGAATGTGACATACCTGAAGAACTATGAGGCAACTGACCTACAGAAGCAGACATAGCTTGTGGCTGTAAGGAGAGAAACTTCTGAAATTGCTCAGCCAGAGTACCAGGATCTGTGAAAGGACCCGATGAAGCTACCGCTGCAGTATTGAATTGTGGTGGTCTATAACCCTGAGGTGGTCTACGATCATTCGATTGTGATTGATTGCCAAGCTTCCAAGCTTGGAATTGCTGCATGGTTCGATTCTGCTGTCTCAACTTAGGACACTGAGCCTTCCAATGACCTTTCTCCTTACAGAAACTGCACTCATCACGGGCAGCCCTTGCGTGAAACATATTATGATTATTAGTCAGTGACTTAGAAGGCATTGCTAACACAGAAGGATTAGGAGTAGAAAGAATTCCCTTTTCAGAATAAGACTTAAGACGTATTTCTTCAGCCAATAACTCACTGACAACTGAATCAACAGAAGGAAGTGGAGAACGATGCAAAATTGAACCTCTAAGTCCTTCAAAATCACTGCGAAGTGCCGTTAGAAACTGTACCAACCGTTGCTGCTCTCTATGAATAATAAAGGCATTGCACGCCTTTAATTCTGCCGATTCTGTAAGAGCCAATTGATCCCAAAGATCTGTTATAGCAGAATAAAACTCCTGAACACTCATATTGTTCTGCTGAAGAGCTCGTATGTCATTCTCTAATTGATACCGTTTTGCAAAATTTGACTGAGTGAATAACCTTTGTAGATGTTCCCAAACCTCCTTTGCTGTATCATACTTTGCCAACTCTCTACCTATGGAATGCTCAACAGAATTGTTAATCCAAGTAATAATTTTTGAATTGTTTGCTTCCCAAATATCTATTGAAGCAGCATAACCCTCATCAATATCCGTAGGTTTTACAGAAATTCCACTAATATATCCCCACATCTTTTTACCCTTAAGAAAATTTCTCATCACATAACTCCAATACGAATAATTCTTTCCATCCAACCTCACACTCACAGATTGAAGCGAATCGTCTCTTTCAGTAGCCATAATAAAAGAAAAGAAGAAGGAAACCCAAATAGCAAAAGTAAGGGAAACGAAATACCAGATTGCAGAAACTGAATGAAAACCCTAACGAAATACCAATTGCAGAAACTGAATAAAAAATCCTCCCAAAATCGTCTCTTCTCAAAAAAAAAAAAAAAAAATTTGGATCCGCGGAAGCTGTGTTTGAGATTATGTCAAATCCCATGAAACTTATCTCTGATACCATGTTAAACAATCCAAAGGAGAAAAAGAAAAAGAGGCTAGGGTTTTATTGATTCTGCATAATATAATTGAATGAATAAAACCTAGATACAAAGAGACTATATATAGTCTAAAATAAAGAAAACTTAAAAGACTATTCTACCCTTAATAAATAATGTTAACAAAATAATTATATATTTCTTAACAGATGAATTGGCAGAGATTTTTACTGAGTGGAATCGTGGGGAGTTGGAGAGTTTCTTGATCGAGATTACTTCAGATATTTTCCGGGTCGAGGATGAACAGACTGGAAATGGCCATTTGGTGGATAAGATTTTGGATAAAACTGGAATGAAAGGTACTGGGAAATGGACTGTTCAGCAGGCTGCTGAGTTGTCCATTGCAGCACCCACTATTGCAGCTTCGCTAGATTCTAGGTACATGAGTGGGTTGAAGGAAGAGAGGAAGGAGGCATCGGAAATTTTTAATAAGGAAGGGCTGAAGGAGGACATTAACAATGTGGGCAAGGTGGATAAGAAGAGGTTGATTGATGATGTTAGGCAAGCACTTTATGCGTCCAAGATTTGTAGTTATGCACAAGGGATGAATTTGTTGAGAGCGAAGAGTTTTGAGAAGGGGTGGAATTTGAATTTGGGGGAGCTTGCAAGGATTTGGAAGGGTGGGTGCATTATAAGGGCTGTGTTCTTGGATAGGATCAAGCAAGCGTACCAGAGGAATCCAGGGCTTGCGAATTTGTTGGTGGATCCAGAGTTTGCTAGGGAGATGGTGCAGAGGCAGGGAGCATGGAGGAGAGTCGTAGGTTTGGCAATTCAGAAGGGAGTTAGTGTCCCAGGGATGTCAGCTAGCTTGCAGTATTTTGATACCTACAGGCGTGGGAGGCTTCCTGCGAACCTTGTGCAAGCTCAGAGGGACTACTTTGGGGCGCATACCTATGAAAGGATTGATCATCCAGGAGCATTCCACACTGAGTGGTCGAAGCTTGCTCGAGACGCTAGAGTGTAACACTGATGGGCAGGTTGAGGTTTGCTTGGTATAATTTGGGTACTGAAATTGCTCTAGGATGGGTGTTCTTGTGGCATTTGATTGAATTTTAGTTTGTATCAATTGATAAGGATTTCTTGCTCGATCATAGCATACATGTTTTGTAGCCTCTGCATTGTTAATTCTCAAGTTATTAAGGGGAGCATGCCTTTTCGAATGTTTTATTGTTGTTTCAAACAATTACATCTATTGCAATTGATATGTTTAACTATCTTCATGGCCTTTTTGTATCTTGTGTGAAAATGATCTTTTCTTGCTATATTCCTTTATACTTGTATCTTGGGAAAATATACTGATGATCATGTTTATGTCAGTTACTTTTCTGTTGAAGTATTATCTATACATGTATGAGAATACAGAAGTACTACCATATTGGACTTGGATATGAAGAGGAAGCACTGAAGAATAACTGAGACTTCTGCATTTTATTTCTATATACGTTCTATACTTCTAACATCATGCACAAGGGATTTGCTTAACAAAATGTAAATGGTTCTTTCAGGTTTTCGTACGTTCTATTTTGCTGCTAGAATATCTATTCAGTCATTCACGTTAGCTCGCCCCATAAAACCCTTGCGTCGTAGTTTATTTAGTCATCCTCTTCTGATTTATACTTGTTGGAGATGTTACTAGTTTTTGGAAGTTTTCTTTACTACTTTTTGTAGTATCATTCATTTGGCTGGTAATTATTTGTAGTTATGCCCAGATGTGCATATTCAAGTATACGCTTATTCTATGAACACGCTTATTCTATGAACAAGTTCATATCGTGGTGATATTTGGAGTTCAGCTGCTTGCATCCTTCTAATTTATTTATTTTTCTCATATTAGGATGAGAAAAGACAGTATTTATGCATTCATCATGGATATAATAAAATTGGCGTGCCAAATCATTTCCGTGTCATATTGTTTGAGATCTATCAACGTCCCATGCGTTCCCTTAATTTGTTAGCGGATGTAAACTCTCCTTCATATAGAGGTGTCAATCCGAGTGGTCCGGGCCGGGTCGGCCCGCCAACATATGAGCCGGTAATGGCCCGCGTGAAAAAAGCCCGCCCGCTACGGGTTTCGAGCCGGTTTGGATCGGCCCACAAATTTTGAACTACAACCCAGGCCCGCCCGCTGATCCATCCGGGTCAAGCCCATGCGGGTCACAGTTTGTTCCGATTTGGCCCGTATTATTATATAAATAAATTTATAAAAATATAGAATTTTTCATATTTATATTAAAAAATATTTTTTTTTAAATGTAAACTAAGAATTGAACAAAATGATAAATTTATATTTATACCAAGAAATGTTTATATAGAATTCAAATTTAATGTTACATGAATTATTTATAACTTTGCAAAGTTAAATTTAATTTAAACAAATAACAACTAAATGTATTTCTAATTACTATTATCAAATATTTATAGCATAAGTACATCTCAACTAGGTTGGCACCTACTTTTATTATAATTTATAGTTTAAGTACATCCCAACTAGGTTGATTCTCTCCCTTTTTTTTTTTTCAAATTCTTTAAAAAAAAAAATTTCACGGGCCAGCGGGTTAACCGCGGCCCGTGAAGGTGCAACCCGCGAAACCCGCGGGTCACACCTCATTGACCTGTGAACCGCTCGCTCGGGTCACGGGTCGGCCCACGGTCCCGGGTCGATCTGGGCCGATTTTTACGGGTCTGGCCGATCCGTCCGTCTCGACCTTCATACTTGTACGTCTATCGTGTTTTCATGTGTATTTTGGGCTAAAATTGCACGATGCTGTTTATTCCCATTTTACTGTCATCTAGTTTGTGTCAATCAATTTCGTACTATCAAGCCTGCACTTCTATTCACAAGCTAATATGTGCTATGATGTTCCGACTCGAGTACAGGTATCGGGTACTAGTATATATCTAAGTGTCGAATATTTTATTTTCTAAAATGTAGGATACTGGGACATTACTCAAAAGAGTCCAAATTTCGGATACTAGTATGTGGGTACGTCTTTCAAACTTCAATTTTTTTTTACTAATCCAGGATGTCATTTTGAAAAGACCAAAATCAATCGTTCACATAGAAGGACATAAGTATTGAAAAAGAAGTTAAGACGAATAAAATTGAATTTTGAAGTTTAGTTTTCAATTATGAGAAGTTAATTACTAATGCCATGTTTGATTCACATTCTTAAAAAATGCATGCATTCAATACTCATTTTCAATTATACAATTTTCAAAAAAATAATATTACACGCAAATTCAAAAATTTTCCTTCTTTTTTAACCACATTTTCTATCACATCACTATTTAAAATACGTTATTTACTCAAGAATATGCATCAAATAGGGGCTAAATGTTATATAAAATAGAAAATAAGTAATTGCAAATTGAAATTAGTGAAGCACTAAGTAGCACTATATGAAATCTATTTTCATTTTATACAAACAAAATCATAAACTATCTATACAGAGAGGGAAAAAAGGAAAAGAAAAAAGGGAAAGAAAAAAGGAAGAAGAAGGGAAAACCTAGTGCCATTGCCTTTCTTCACCCTTTTGGCGGCAGTGCTAGATTTATAGAGAGCAGAAATGAAAAAGAAAAGAAAAAAAGGGAGAGGGAAAAGAAAAGAAAAAAGAAGCAAAATAACCAAGTGTCCGGTTCAAACTTGAAAGATCTCATACATATTCCATAACCATACCCAAGTCGTGTTGTATTCGACACGGGTACCCCGACAATTTCGAAGAGCCCGAGCATCACAGAATCTGTGTCAAGAGTAGAGATACTTTTGTCACTCTTTTCCAATATTTTTTAGCCTGAGTATTAAACAATCCCTGATTCCCACTGGGAAGTTGTTTCTCTCGGTAAACTCGATCCTTGTTAAGCATATGCTAAAAGAAACCCGAAAAGAAAAAGAAAAATTCTCTACTTCTTCATGCTGTTGGGATTTAGTAGGGCTTTAAGCAGGGAGGCCATAGAGGTGCAACTGGCCTACTCTCTACTCTGTGTTAGTGGTCTTGAGGTGCTATTAAGCTAGGGATGGCAAAACCCATTCAACCC
This sequence comes from Fraxinus americana, assembly GCA_035079005.1. NCBI lineage: Eukaryota > Viridiplantae > Streptophyta > Magnoliopsida > Lamiales > Oleaceae > Fraxinus > Fraxinus americana. Next base: position 4,251,924 of record CM068722.1, on the reverse strand, counting down.
GATATCCGTGGGGGGCGGAGATTGCCCACCTAATCAGGTAAATGGGACGAGGATCGCTGTCCCAAAGCGGGTACGGGGAACATGGTTCAGCCGCTACTCGTCCCGTTTAGAGTTAATTTCAAATTTAAGTTTTTCATCATCATTTTTAAAGGAAACGTGAATCGTTCTTAACAAATTGGAAAGAAGAAGTAAAATATTCACTAATTAAAGATATAAAAAAATAAAAGCAAAAACTGAAAAAAAAAAGAAAAAAAAAAGGCACCGAATCCGTCCCGTCCCGCTTTAACCGGGTATGGAGGTGGACAAGGTGACAAAATATGTGACGGAGGGGAACGGGAATGATCGAGAATTAATTTGCTGTAACTAAGGAGATGTAGCCTAATTGAATGGCTGCATAATGATCCACTGTATCTTGGAAGTGTATATGCATAATGTTTAAGAAAAAGGACACAATAACGTTCTTTGAACACACAAATCAATAAATTTCAATCAAAGTAAGTGAAGAAATTCAAACAAAATATTTAACCATACCAAGACCATCTTGGAAGAATTGTACTCTCAAGTACTGGACTAGTTCTTGTTACTGCTGCACGAGGCATTTTGCTGCTATCAATCCAATATGTATCAAGAAACTCTCCATCATCAGCTTCCTTTTCCATTTCTTGAGTTCTTTTATCTGCTACAGATTTTGCAACCAGAGTTGCAGCCAATCCCACTAAGATCAACCCCAACAACCCGAACAAAAACCCAATAACCCACAAAACCCACACCTTCTGCTTATTCTTGTTAGGAATGACTATCAAAAAATGGCCTTGAGTTTTACTGTAACACATATTAGGCAAGTTCATTTCACTGAGAAACACCTTCCCATAAGCATCAAATGCAGCACATTTTACTCTTTCTTGAGTGCCTTTGTCTACCATTGAAGAGTGAAATTCAATTGATATAGATTTCCCCCTAGTGTTGAGCTCGAGTTTCGATATATTTTTGTTTCTGTTGCTCAAATGGGACTCATCATAAACCATGAAACCAACAACTGGGCTTATCAGAGAATAACCTGATAAGTTATAATATAGAGAAGACCAGTTGCCAAGATTATGGTACACAATGAGAATTCTTCTCACATATGGCACTGGTAGAGATTTTGGAGGAATATGAAAACCTGTGAAATTTGCACCTTTTCTCCAAAGGGTTTTGCTCCTAAGCCCGACAGCCGAAACCTTAATGCCTGCAAAATTTGCTGGGAGACTGGCATTGTGGAGTGCTCCGGTATGTGGACGTTCATTGATTAGAGCTTTATAAACATGATCGTGAAGAATGGCAGCCAAATCATCGTCAAAAGTGCTTTTATAGCAATGGATGGAAGAACAGAATTGGAGGAAGATGAACAAGGTCAAGTGAAAACTCTTGTTTTGTCCCATGTAGTACAATCTGAAGAATCTGATGATCATTACATAAGCATTCATAAAGGGAAAATCTAATGTCTACAATTCACAAGTCTCATTCCAACGGTCAGTGTTTGAATTTGACAGAAATTTACATTTGCTATGATGATGTAAAATGCCTTTCTAAAAAGAGTTTTCTAAAGGTAGAGCTTAGTTGATACATCCTTTATACTAGTACTTTTATTCTCCAACACTGTTACAATTTGGAATTGCTTAATGTGCTATACACATTTCACAAACTATGTAGGATTCAAAAGTAAGCTTATAGTCCATCCTCATCCCGAACCTGATCCAGTAACCCGAGGCAAAAGAATCCCACCCCGTTTATTTTTCCATCCCGAGATATCTACCCTGATACAAACGTTATAAACTCACAAAGTAGTTTCACCAGACAACGTAGTCTCTACAACTTTCTCTCTTGAATTACAGTTCAGGATAAGAATTTGCCCTTTCCACACGGTCTATGCTTTTGTGATGCAATCATAACTTGGGGTCCCAAATTAATCATTTAGGCTTCCTCCAAAGGGTAGACAAAAAATGAAACTTTGCCCCATAAAAATGCGGTGTCAAGGCACGCCATACTTAAGTTATTTCTTTCCTTTTGGAGCCAGTTTAGCACTAAAATTATGGAGATAATCAATATAATAATAATAATAATGGTAATGAATCATTCTCCTTTATTTACTTTTAAAAAGAATGTCAAAAGTCAAAAATTTGCTCCCCCTCTTTTAGGTTTTCACTTCCGTTTCTCATCAAGTAATATCGACCCCACTTATTTATAAAGCTTTTGGATAGTACGTGATCGCAAACATAGGATGGTCAAGCCCGATTCCTATAGTTAGGGCATTCCCTACTATGAGCATATTCACAGCAGAACTAAATTAGTTGAATTTTTTGTGTCTATCGTCCAGTCGATGTCAACCATCTTCCTTCAGTAAAGGCTTGGAGTAATTCGTGTTGGATTTATTAATTTGTCATGCGAACCCACGTAAGTAATTAATTGTGTATAAGATTGTTTTAAAATTGAGCACAATTAAAGTGATATAATAAATAATTAAATTGTTGGATTTATGATATCTAAATAAAATGTGGCCATATTATATGTGTAGAAATCGGATCCAATAGGGTTGTATTTGACAATGGGAAAAGTTCATGCATCAGGGATTAACTTTGACATTTGCAAAAATCAGGTGCTAAAGTTTTAAAATTGCAAAAATCAGGTTTTTACTTTTTATTAATTAATTAAATATTTAATTGTGTAATTTGATCACAAATATCTTATTAATTAGTTAAAAATTAATTTTAGGTCACAGTTTATCAAATTAATTGGTCACAGATTATTTCGAGGTCACAATTGACTTCGTTGGTCACCGATCAAAAAATTTATAGGTCACAATTGACTTCGTTGGTCACAAATCAAGAATTTTATGGTCACAGATTATTTCTCCACCACGAATTAAAATTTTTTATAGGTCACAGATAGAAAAAAAACAAAATTTTTACTGGTCACAGTTTTATTACAGTGCGTCACAGTCACAATTTTTAGGTTACAGACACACACCCTCAACTCATCTCATCCCACCCACTACCTCCACCAGGAATTAAATTTTTTTATAGGTCACAGATTGAAAAAAAAAAAAAACAAAGTTTTTGCTGGTCACAACTCTATTACAGCAAGTCACAATCACAATTCTAGGTCACAGACACCCACCCTCAACTCAACCCAACTCATCCCACCCCACCCACGACCGCCACCACGACCACCCCACAGCCACAGCCACAGCCACACAGCCATTGCACACAACCAATAACAAAATCACTGTCACCAAATTATCTACAGGCCCGCATCAGCACCACCGTCCCCACCACCTCAATGACAACACCACTACCACATGCAAAATCCATCCACAACCCCATCCCAAATCACTTCTGCCGGTGTTAGCTTAGATTGCAGCTTCGTGGCACCACAAACCGCCACCACTACCACCCAAATCACACCACAAACCGCTACGACAACGTAAACACCACCAAAAAATTGAATCGAAAAATACCATAACCACCGCCACAGCCACACCAACACTACTGTTGAGAAGGAGATGAGAGGAAGAGGGGGGAAAGGAAGAGGGAGAGAAAACGGCGGGGCTGTAAAATTATTATCCCCAAATTTAGGCAAGAATCGTGGCTAAGACCCTAACCCTAATTTTTGTTTACGAGCACTCAAAATTATAATGAAGCAGGAATTTTATAGTGAATTAGAACACCTATCAGCACGAGAATTGCGTCTCTTCTTTAGAGAGCTTGATAGGCATTCTAAAGCGCTCGGCTCTCTTCACCTTCTTCTGAACATCAGTAGCCGCTGCAGCGCCGTCAACATCATCAGCTTTCCCAGCCTCCGTGGTCGGCACAACTTATGGGGAAGATTACTTATTCAGTTGGTGAGACGGGAGGGAGGGGGAGAGGAGGGAGAAGGGGAAGCGACGGGAATGGTGGAGAGGGAATTGAAAAATTAGGTTAAGAATGAGGTTTTAACATACTACCTGATTTTTGCAAAAATAAACTTAAAACCTGATTTTTAAAACGTTAAACCTGATTTTTAAAAACGTCAAACTAAACCTCTGATTTTATGTAATTTTCCCTTTGACGATAGGCCAAAACATAATGGAAATATAAATAGGGTTATGATCTCCAATTCATGTATGATTCTCATTCTTTGTGTCATCCTATCAATATAAGAGTACAAGAGAAATCAAATTGAAGATAAAGATAAAAAATCGACAATTAAGAAGAGGGATTGGAGCAATCAAAATGAAGAACATGACAATAAAGATTATGGAGTAAGAAACCAAATCAAGATCAAGAATTCAAGAACCAAAAGAGCCCAAAATTGAGATTCAAAATCCGGTATTAAAGAATCATTCTCAAAGAATTAAGGTATGCTCTGCATTTAATAGTTCTCTTGGCGATTTGACATGAAGGATCTTGAAAATTAAGCAATTAAATTTTCTAGTTTTATAAAGTTTAAAGTTTCAACAAGTGATATTAGAGTCAACTCCATGTTAAACTATTAATACTTAAGGACGAATTTTATGGTTGAAATTCACACATTAAATTTTATGATCTTTTTGATTTGGAATGTGAATTTTAGCCATAAATTTCGCAATTCAGGATTTTTCAAGGAAGATTTTTAGGGCTGCAATTCATACTTTGGTTATATAAAATTTGGGATGAGAATTTCAAACTCTAAATTTTAGTTTCTTGGAATTTTTCAAAAAATTCTAGTTTAAAACGGTAGCTGAGGTGCTTCGATGCCCGACGGCTACGACGTTGTGAGACTAGTGCCACACCACCCAAGCTCACTGCCCAGGCAACGCTGATTTTCTGTTCGGTTTTATTTATCAAAACAAAATAAAAATAACATATAAGGATTAAAGGGCTATCAAATTCAAATCTTGGTACGAATATTTATTTCTGATTACTAATTTTAAAAAATAGATTAGTTGAAGCAACAAGTTACCAAAGTAACATATCTTGCCTAAATTGATTTATTTGGAATATTAGGAAGGCCGTGTGTATATAATTCATGCGGATATTGACTGGCCCAAAGGAATGTTAATATTTGACCGAATTATTTACACAATCGTGATAATAAATATGTAACAATTGTAAAAATTTTCATGATGTGAACATTGAGTCGGTCCAAAGATAGATTTGATATATGACCAAATTTATTGTCATTATTTGATTACGACATCAAGAGTGCCACTTACAAGTTGGTATTTCTGTTCAAAGACTAAATATCAATATTGTGATCGGTCTTTTGTGATGGGGCGTACCATTATTTGAAATTATTGATTGTCCAATACGGATTTTCATGTGAACATATTATTTAGTTAAGTTCTCTATTATGTTAATCCATTAACTTCTACAATATTCGTCTACATCAATTCAATTCATGTGTTTGAACCAAAGTTTAAGAGCTGGAAAGAGAACGTTTTTATCGAGCTCTGGCGGCATAAATCTAGACATTGCGTTAAGGACTGAACAACCCACTACTTTTACGGATAATTTTTTGCTAATAAAAAATGGGACTCAGATAAGTGGGATCGTTCAAACCGCATAAGTTTTATTATCATGAAGCGTAGAATTCCAACAGCATTTAGGGGCGCTATGTCCGATAAGGTAACTACTGTCAAAGAATTTCTTAAAGAAATTGAAAAGTGCTTTTCAAGAAGTGATAAGATCGAAACTAGTACGCTTCCGGCGAACTTGATTTCCCTAAAGTATAAGGGTAAAGAAAATAAAAGGGAGTACATCATGTAGATGTCTCACCTTGCTTTAAAACTAAAAGCATTAAAGCTTGAGTTGTTTGATAACTTGCTCGTACATTTAGTTTTGATTTCTAGTCTTGACGAGCTCATTTCATATTGTGTGCAAAAAGAAGAAAGTCTAAAGTAAGAGAGAACTGAAAGTACTCACTTGACAAGTACATCTAAGGACAAGTTAAATAATGAAGAATTTGCATCTAGTTTAGTTCAAAAGAAATAGCAAAAACTTGAAATAGATTAATCAACTGGCTGTTACTTTTGTCAAAACCTAGGACACATAAAGAGAGATTGTACTAAATGCCACGCTTGGCGTGTAAAGAAAACTACACTTTTCACTTCGGTTTGTTTTGATGATAATTTAATGTCAATTCCTAGACACACTTAGTGGATAAATTTCGGTGTCACTATTTAAATAAACATGTCCATGCTGGGTTGCCTGAACAACCTAAAACCAATTAATGCTAAAAGATTCATCTATGTGGGGACAATGACAAATCAGTTAAGGTTGAGGATATATGGGCTTTTAGGTTATTATTAAAGATTGGTTATCATTTAATTATGAAAGAGATATTTGTGGTATCATTTTTTAGACGAAATTTGGTTTTTGTTTCTACATTGCACAAATTTAGTTACTCTTGTTCTATTGGAAATAGTCAGTCTAATCTTTTTCTTAAATTAAATATTGTGGGTGTTCTTTATTCGATTATGATAACCTATATTTGCTTATGGGGTGTTTGGGAGAGATTCTCAAATTCTACAGTAAATCAATTCTCATTTTCAACCACACATTTTTCAATAAAATAATATTTTTCATCACATCAATAATTTTTTTTTCTTTTTCAACCACACATTTCACATCATATCACTATTCAAAAATCAATTCTTCCCCCAAAAATTCCTCCCAAACAAGCTATTAATATGATTGCCATTTATAGAGAAACCTTACATGTGAATTCAAGTGGTATTAAATATAAATTAACCAGTAAGAATTTAGCTTCATTATAGCAAAAACTATCAGATCATATCTCTCAAAAGAGAAACGAATAACTTGTGTTAGAAGGAAATCTTGATTCCCCTGATTATATGGACTTTAATGTTTGTATTAATTACATTAAGGGGAAACAAATAAATATAAGAAGATTAGATGTTAATAGAACTTCGACCGTCTTAGAACTAATTCATACAGATATATGTAGGTCATTCCATTCGGTTTCTTAGAATGGTCAATAATCATTTATTACATTTATAGACAATTTTTTCTCATTATTGATACCTGTATCTCAATCATAAGGAATCATAATCACTGGACAAGTTCAAGGCTTATAAGACTGATGTTGAAAATCAACTCAGTTTAAGAATTAAACAAGTCAAATTTTACCATGGAAGTGAATACTATGACTGATATGACGGATCAGGAGATCAACGTCCATGACCTTTTGCTGAAATTCCTAGAGTAGTGCGGAATTGTCCCATGGCACACCAAGTGAGGAACCTTTGGCATGAATGGTGTTATTGAGAGAGGAAACAGAACAATTAAGGACACGGTAAAGGGTTTAATTAGTTATTTCACTTTGCCAAAATCTCTCTATGAAGATGCACTAAAAACTGTAGTTTAAATTCTCAATAAAATTTTAAGTAAAGCAATTGTTAAATGGTTACAAATTTTTCTAAAGATTCCACTATTAGGTCAATTTTTCGAAATGAGAAATATCTGATTCCTTGAACATATAGAGTTTATTGGGGGGGGGGGGGGGGGGATACGGTTTTAAGGATAAGGATTTTGTCTTTGAAGAATGATATGTATATATCTCTCCTGTTTCAATTAACAATGCTTGCTCCAGATCTTGTCCAAGAAGCAATTTCGGATCAAGACAATATTACAAAATCCTCTATGTACAATCGAAAGATTGTTCCAAAAAAATAAACTCAATAACCTCAAGACTAAATGCAATTAAGGAAATCTACTGTAACGCCCCAATTTTCAATAAACACAAGGCGCTACTTAAGTCGGAATATCCTATAAATAAGTATTCTCAATAAATACCAAAATACGTAAATACTTTTTTTTTTTTAACTATAGTAGATTAGAAATAAATGCGGAAACTTCATTTGAATAATTTGCTCACATTCAGTGTCAATACCAAATAAAATAAGCAAAGTGTCAAAATTTGCTAAAATATTAAAACTTGAGATTAAATTGACAAAATGGAAACCAACTATTAAAATACTTATTTCAAAAATTTATGAATTAAATGGTCTATTATTTAATCAAGGTTGCCCCACTCATTGCCGGCCTTGCCGAACTCCTTAACCTGAAAGGGTGAAAAATAATGGGGTGAGCATAACGAACTATACTCAGTGGGGAAATAGCAATCAGTCCAAATTAAATCTAAACATGAAATTAAATTATGAATATAATACCAATACAAAATACTTTAGAAATATGTACTGTGGGACATCCCCAAGGACCCAATTTCGATCCCGAACCTATTTACGGTCCCTGACAACATGTTATAAGCGTATAACAATTTTGCACTGTGGGACACCCCCAAGGACCCACTTTCGACCCGGACCTATTTACGGTCCCTGGCAACCTTTTCATATATATAAACATTTTATCACAATCAAAATCACACATCAAGAATTAACATGGACAAAAATAATCACAATTGCTTAAATGTAAACCCCACCTCAAAATCTTGAAACTTTTCTTGAAATTGAATGGATGTGATGTTACCGTGCTTTAAGCTTTTCCCGCGACCTCGTCTAGCAAGAACATAATCAATATAATTTAGGATACTAAGTTCTAATTAATGCTTTAAACCTTTTAGGGACTTGATTGAACTTTTTGAACATAAAGAAAATGAGTAATTTGATAATTTTTTAAATATTTGGGGTCTAATTATCAAAATTAGAATGTTTATGGTCAAATATGATAAAATTAGAAAATATTATATATTTACTTTGAAGAATACATAAACTTTAGGGATTGGAAAAGAATAAAAATCAAATAGGGAACTAACTTAAATGTTTGGCCAAACTTGAGGATTTAAAAATGAAATTTCTATATTTAAACCAAAGCCCCCCATTCCCAAACCATTTCTCACGTAACAGAGGCTTCCATTTTCGAAAAAGAGAGAAATTCCAAATGGGTTTTCACATTTTAATGATTTTCCAACAAAATTGAGGCTGGGGGAAAGAAGCCCAATGGCAATGGTGGTTCGTGAAGGCGAGAGAAAGAGAATGAATGTTGGGCTATGTCTCGTTTGGCATAAAGAGCTGCTGGTAATTTTTCCATTTATGAATATATTGAGAAGAACACAAATTTTAGAATTCCTGAAACTGAAAATTAATTTTGAAATGGTTACCTGCACCGATTTGTCGAGAATGAATTAATGGTTCGAAATTGCAGCTCGAATTTTGAATATCTGGTGCAAGGTTAATGTCGATTAGAAGATGATGATGATGATGATGAAATCGAAGTAAGATAATTGTTCCAATGTTTAGAGATTTACCTTGAAAAGTCTAGATGCTTGTGAATATTTTTTTTTTTGTAGTCGTGAGAGAGTTTCAGCCGAGATATTGAATTTTGGAGGTGGAATGAATGTTTTTAGATTTGACAGTAGTGAGCCCTACAAACATATACTCCAGAATTTGGACAATCGATTGGGCTGATAATGGACTTAAACTTGGGTCAAAAAGAATATTGGATAAAGAGTAATTTAAAATAGAAAAATTTGACCTAATAAGGAAATATTGAATTTTTAAGATTAAAAATCGTTTTGAATTCTTATATTAAATGTTTTGCTAGACAACTCGACGGAACGTAAAAATAAATTCTAAATTTTGACGGAAATGTTGTAGCGACATAATTTAAGTTATAAAATTTGCATTTTAGTATTCGGGTCGCTACATCTACTGGGGAAAAAAAAAAAGGCTACTCTGGATGACTTTATAGTGTTTCTCCAAGAAAATAAGGATGACATTTGATTAATGGAAGAAGATCTGATCAATCAACTTTTATCAAGCCATGCAAAAGAATAATTCTTAATAGTGGATTGATATCATGAATAAAGAGATAAAGTTTATGAAAGACAATAACGTTTGAGAACTCATCCCATTGCCTAAAGGTGCGAAATCCATTGATTGTAAATGAATATTTAAAATCAAGAGGGATTCGAAGGGTAACGTGGAGAGATAAAATTCGTCTTGTTGCATATAGCTTTATTCAAAAGGAAGACATCAACATTAAAGAGACACTCTCTCCAATTTCTATGAAACTTTTAGGACTATTATGACATATTTTGATCTTAAATTACGTTAAATGGTTTACAAATTAAAAAAATCTATCTAAGAGCTTAAGCATGTTTCCCGTCAATGGTATCATAAATTTCATCAAATAATTATCTTGTTTTATTTTTAGATGAATTTAGTTGATGATTGTGTACACAAGTTCAGTGGGAGTAAAAATATTTTTTGGTATTACATGTCAATAACATATTACTTGCCTACAATGATAGAGGCTTATAGCACGAAATCAAGAAATTTCTGTCATGAAATTTTGAAATGAAAGATCTTGATGACACATTTTTGTGTCAAGGATATAGATACACTGGAATCGTTCACGAAGTATTTTTGGATTATCACAAAATAGTTATATCGATAATGTTCTTAAGAGATTTATGGTGCATTAATGTAAGGTGATACCCCTATTGCTAAAGGAGACAACTTTAGTCTTAATCAATGCTCTAAGGATAACCTTAAAGAAAATGAATACAGAAAATTATCTGTATTTCAGCAATTGGGAGTTTAATGTATGATAAGGTTTACATAGGTTTGGATATGACATTTATTGTTTGAATGCTAGGCATATATTTAAGTAACTTTGAAATGAATATATGGAAAACAGCCAATTGGGTTATTCGAAATTTATAGAGAACTAAGGATTAAATGATCACATACAAAAAATCAGACAAATTGGAGATCATTAGATATTCTGATTCTGATCATGGAATTTCAATGCAGAATTTTATTATTAGGATGCACATTTTGAATTGAAAGACCACTTAAATTATTCTATGACAATAACAGTTTTGTATTCTAATATGAGTTTGACGATGTCAAAGTTTATAGACATCAAGTTTCTAGTTATTAAAGAAAGAATTCAGAGTGGTCAAGTTTCTATAAAACATATTAAGATAAACTTCATAATTGTGGATCCATTTACTAAATGGTTGTCACCCAAAGTCTTTCATGAGCATACTGCTCACATGTGTATTGCATCTTTTGATGATATGCTAATTTAATGGGAGTTTGTATTCGAATGTTGTCTGTTTTAGACACATTTTTTTTTTATATATGGATATTCAATTTATTTCAGAAATAAAGTATTTAATTCAATTATACTCTAATTAAAGTTTATGGTTGATCTTATTAAAGAATAAGATAAGACTAGTTGGAAATAAACATTTTTGGATCACATTGCATGTAATTTTCATACTACACATCCACACTTGATCTATATCATTTGATTGTGTTGATATATGTGACCATTGTGGGTTTAGTTATGATATTTGTAACGAAAGTTGCTTTGATCATATATAGATATAATCAATGGACGAGATTGTTTGAAAATGCTTCTGGTTATGATAGCAAAAGTTTTGACGTCATAAAGTTATACATATTTACCAGGTAACATATGTGGTCCAAGTGAGAAATTGTTGGATTTATTAATTTGTCATGTGGGCTTATTATGTAATTAATTATGTATAAGGTTATTTTAAAGTTGAGCTCAATTAAAGTAATCTAATAAAGAATTAAATTGTTGAGCTTAAGACATTTAAATAAAGTGTGAGCCGGAGAAACCAGATTCATTAGGATTGTATTTGACGATGAGCCAAATACACATGTAAATATAAATAAGGTTATGATCTCCAATTCATATGTGATTATCATTTTTTGTGTAATCTCATCAATATAAAAATATAAGAGAACATATTTAAGTAAGAGATCCAAAACCCACAATTAAGAATTACATTCAAGAATCAAGAAGAAGTATTGAAACACTTAAATTGAAAAATAAGACAATCAAAATTATGGAACAAAAAGCCAAAATCAAGATCAAGAATTCAAGAACCAAAAAGCTAATAATCAAGATTAAAGATCCGGAATCAAGATTCGGTATTAAAGAATCAATTTCAAATAATTAAGGTATGTTCTGCATTTAATAATTCTCTTGGTAATTTGGCATGTAGAATTTTAACAATTAAGTAATTAGGCGTTCTAATTTTATAAAGTTTAAAGTTTCAACAATTCAATCTTAACACACCTTTAAATATGCTAGTACGCGTAAAAAATAAAGTTTTCATATATATATATATATATATATATATATATATATATATATATATATATATAATTTTCCCCCCCCTTTTTTTTTTTGAAAAATCTATTTTGCCCATCGCAAAGATGCCCAAAACAACGAAAGGATCATATATCCCTTTCGAGGGAGAATAAATATGGGAGAAGTCGGTATAACCAACAATATTTCAACTTCATTTCTTTCTTTAAAACTTTAGTAATGAATTAATAGACTTGATACTTTTCCTATAACTTCTCAAAGATGGAGGAAATTCGGAAGTTAATGAAAGAGAACTTATATACAATAATATCCTACAACAGTAGAACCATTTCAAAAACACTTTGTCGGATTACATTAAACATTTTGGATTGAACTTACATATGTAAAGTATCAGTTGATCTACTTTCTTACATGTCCTATTGCCAATTCATTGCTTAATCGTAAGCTCGGCCCTGAGATGGAGAATCCCATTGATGAAGTAAGGGCTGTCGTCGTCCATAAATGCAGACCATGGGACACTAAACAGGTTCCTGTAGCCAACCGCCTTTCCTCCGGTGAAGGTGTAGTTTCCTTTGTACTTGCTCACAAACTCCTCGGATGGTTTTGCTCTTGATGCAAACTCGTAGTCAACAGCAAATGCTACTGACCCCTTCTCTTGCATCCCTAAGAACAGCCCAAAACAATGGAAAGAACTCTGTTGGTCCATATTGCAATGGGCTGATAGGAAAAATCCTTGCCCGCCCAAGTGAAAAGCCTGCGAATAGACTCGACCAGCTGGGAAGAGTTGCGCGCACTCGCCCTGCGTCAGATCCAGATAAACAATGCACTGCAGACGAGGCGATTCAAATTCGACGACCTTGACTGGTCGATATTTGTATGCACGCTCCACAAAACGACGGGAGGAAGTGTTGGCCTCCTCTGCCACGAGAGAACGCTGTCGATATGGTGCTTCAGCCTTGAAAAAGAGAGCATCAAGTACAACCTTGGAGGCGATTTCAGGATCAAAGTCATTGCATCCCAAGACTTTCTTCAACTTTCTGCAACTCATGCATGGGAAACGGATAAAGCGAACGAGATGTGTGCTTAATATTTCTCGACGTTCCTCCAACTTTGAGTAATGCATTCGGGCCCACTTCAGCACAAAATCATAAACAGCATCCTCTGACGCTACCTGAAGATTGTCGCTGGACAAAACAGCAGTAATGCCAGCTAAAGGCAAGTTAAGTACCTCTTCTTGGAACCTGGTAAAGAAGAAAACAGTTTATAGCAGTCAAAATAATGGATTGCAAATTAAATGGCGAGTCAAATATAAATGCATAGAATTTTTCTAGAAATATGGGTGAAATAGTCTGTAATCCTTACTTGCTTATATCCTTGAAACGTGTGGCAAGGAACTTCTTGGCTGCATCTGTAAGTGGCTGAACCGTATCACCCATTGAAATGGTAGAAGGTAGATCCAAGTAGAGCAAGGCTGATTCACAAGTCATTGGTAAGTTCCGTAATAACCGGCTGCAGTATCTCATACATGAAGCAACTTCAAATTTGTCGGCAGCCATTAAAACATCCAGCAAATCTGAAGGTGTGGTTCTTGGTAGAGAATTACTGTACATAAAGTTCAGTAGATCCATGAGGGCAGCTTCTTCTGCACACAATAGTGGAGACACAAGCCATGGTGAGTTCAATTAATCCATTTGAACAGGTATCTAAAAACAGATTAATGACAAGAAACTGACAAAAACTATCTTTTCATTTCAAGATAAAAGAGAGATTTTAACAGAGCAATTGAGGCTTGCCTCATGTACACAGACCCTATACAAAGATCAGATTCTACAAGTGTTTCATAGCTTATAAAAGACAACCAAAAGAAAACCTATTTCATCCAAAAAGATAATTTTCAGTTTCAACACCTCTACCGAAAGATCATATTAATAGGCAAGTATAATCTGCAATTAATCCTAATAACAATCTAATCATTTTTGAACAGCAAATAAGCAGCAAGTATATGTATCTACATTGAGTTATGCTACATGTACAAAGTTATGTTACAAAGTTGGTTGACAAAATAACATCCACACCAATCATTTTAGAAAATAGATTTTTATATCATTTGAAATCAACTGTCTGGATTTTGCCAACACACTTTGTAACCCAACTTTTGTAACTCAAATTTGTACAAATAGCTTTATTGTATCTACATTTACCTGTGGCATGGATTTGTATGGTTACAAGTCGCTGATCTGACTCATTCATGCCATTGGAGAACAACTATAGAAGAGAAGAGAAAAAACATTGGAAAATACACCAGAGAAGTAGAAACAGAGAAGGACAACCATATTAAACATTACTTACCTTATAAAAGAAGGGACTCTTTGCTGCTAGAATTGGAGAACTAATGTGTATCGTCTTCACTTGAACAGGTGAACAGTCCATACTAGAGGACGTTTCATTGGGCCGAGTTACTTCATCGTCTGCACAAATATCCCATTAGTTTCTTTTAAGATGTAGAACAAGACCTTCTAAATGGATTATCATGGTTTCCAAAATTCAGGTCAGATTTAGTGAAATATGGAGGCCGAGGAGTTATAGACATCAACTAAACAGATGTGCGATACTTTAGAGAGGCATTTATAGATTCTTGAAAAATAATGGAAATTTTCAAAATTGATGATCAATCAAATTCTTTAAGAGGATTAGAGATAGAATATATTGGTGTTCATACCAACTTGATTTGTAGCTATTTCCAAAACTGCAGGTGTTTCTTCAATCGTTGCCACAATCTCCTCTTCTTGATTTCCATAACCATCTTCCATATCAGGCATACTACAATTTAAAATCTGCTCTTCTCGTTGCATGGTCACATCTGCAGCTCATTTCAATAAAGCAATGGATAAACTCAGCAACTTCATATTTTGTACAAAAGGAAAGAGTTCCAATCATCCATGCCACTTCGTAAGAATTGTTAAAAGATATGGGCGGCCTCTAAACAAAGAAGCAATTGGCATAATTGTGTATGCGTGAAGCAGGCATAAGAAATTCCCACTACCAGACATAGAAGACCTAAAATAAATCGATTAGGTTTACTATAAACCTGTATTTGGCCCCCTACCTCTGTTGTTATAACTTAGCAACTATACATAACCCGGTCACATGAGCTAAAGAAATCAGAATTCCTCTCAGTCCTTGGGAAATGGGATAAATTAAATCCATTTGGAACGAAGAGAATTGAAGTCAATAGATTTTATGAAGAAAAATAAATCAAGACCTGTTATTAAGCGACATGGGATTGAGGAGAAAGAAAATAAAAAAAATAGCAACACTTGATAACATGATCCGTGCATCAATGATCCATTTTAAGCAATCCATTCCATATCCCCATGTTAATCTTAAACTCTGTTTCCATAAGCTTGACAACTGTCAGTTCAACTTTGTATAAGACATCATCAAAATGTAGCATCTTAACCATGGATTGCTGTGAAAATGAAAAGGGGAACCTAGCAACATGTGGGAATAAGTACAAACAGGGAGTCATATGTAGAACGATACGGAACTAGTAGTGATAAAAACTTAAAAGGAAAGGGGAATCCAATATATGGAGCTAAATACATGCTTGCAATCCTTGTAAGAAAACCAGAGGGGCCTGGATGCTGGAATCAATACAAAAAGGAGTTACGAAGATGTTCGAAGACAACCAACTTTAGAAGTGATTCAGAAGCATAATGCTCCTCTTTCAGCCCAATAACTGTTAATTTTTAGTTGCCAGGCCACACAAAAAATTTCCGATCAACGTGAGACAATGGAAATTTCCAATTTTGGTACACAGCCACCTCCATTCCCATAGTGCTGGAAAACAACAAATTTGACATGCCATTTGCATATGTAACTTGCAGGCCAAGCCCTAATTCTAAATCTTGAATTCTTCATGAGAAACAATTAACATCAATTCACAAAAAAAAAAGGCATTAAGTTCCAAGGCTTACAAACAAAATCTCCTCAAAACAAAATCTTGTTCACACAACATTTCTTCCAAGAAGAACAAATACAATTATAATTAAATCAATGATTTCCAAAAAATCTTTTCTATGAAGAAATTCAGAAAACTCCCAATCCACAACCTTAAAACAAAAACCCCCAAAACCTATAAACACTAAAGACCCTCAACACCATTTCCAAAGATTCACAACCAAAATTGAACACCATAAAAATCTCCCTCGCTAAAAAAATTAAACGCAAAAATAATTAAACTATACATATAACAACGTAAATAAAATTTTGTACCATTAGCTGTATTAAGATGTTCATTCCGTCGGCGCTTGCGGTTTCGTGCCCAACCGGAGAGGCTGACATCCGGGTCGGGCTTTGAACCGGGCGAGTCAGGTAGCATCTCGATCCGGAGAATTCGATCCGAAAAGTTGACATCATTGAACGCGAATGCAAAGTCCAAGGCCGAGTCCGACGACCCACCGCCGGACGAGCAGACGGATTCCATTAATTTTATGTTAAACAGTTCAACTTTTTCCAATTCTTGTATATATCCCTATAATTTAAATGGCTCCCCTTTATTTTCAATTCTTGGTTGCATATGTGAATGTATGTGTATGTATACGGACATGCTAGATAGTCGAAGAAGAAAGCTGTTTTAGAGAGAGACGTGACGATGGATTTTTTTATTATTATTATTATTTTCCTAGAGAGAGGAATGAAAATTGGTTTTCATTTATTTTGGGAAAATTGCATTATTGGTGTCCAAACTATTGTTTATTATCAAATTGGTCTTTGACCTTTAAAAAAGAGAAAGTTGCTCACAAATGTTTAGGAGCAATCTACAAAGACAAAAAGTGTCCAATTTCTATTAAATCGTCATGTAATCTTCACATGTTTAACTTTAAAAAACTAAGTTTTATTTCTTATTTTAGAGTATTTCTGTTTGGTTGTTTAAATTTAAATTTAAGTGACTTGAAACTGTAAGTCCTATAAAATAGATAAATAATAAGTTGATAATAATTGTGAATCCTATAAAATGTATATATAAAAAGTGTATTTGATCAACTTAGATTACGATCTAAACTTTGCCAAACATGTACTTAAGCTAATGTCAAGACCTAATAAAATGTTGAGATCTGGTCGAGCTATGATTGCAATTTGGTTAAATTTTATTTTTTAAAATATCAAAATGGTGTTCACCAGCTAGACATTTAGGGTAATGAATTACTTTTGCTCAAGATGAGAGAGCGATACCAAATCTAGGCAAATTCTAAATTCTAGATATAACTTCAAAATAACGGAGTTTATGAATCCAAAAATAATAAAAGGTTGAGGATTCAGTTGCTCTTTCTTAAAGGTCTAAGATTGACTGGAGACTGCTAATAAGTTGAGGACTAATAGTAAAAATCTTTTATTATTACTTTCTTTGATGAAAACTCACCCTTCATCCTCAACTTATACGAAATGTAATAAATCTCTCTTCAATCTTTTCTTCTTAGCATAAATCATTCCCAAACTTTCTAGTAAAACTCATCGTTCCCTCCATTTTGGCTATTAAAAGACAAATTTGCCCTACTCTACTAATAAGTGCATGTTTGACATCCATTAATTTATTTTATGATTTGCTACAAAATTATTTTCAACCACACATTCACGCAATATAATATTCAACCTATTTGTAACGTCTCAACTGATCTCACACCGAACTATAAATAAATATGTGAGTGGCTCTATATAGAGACTTAGGCCAATGGCATTTCAGGAACAAATCTAGTTCTGTTTCCATGTTCTTTTGTATTTTTTTTTTTACCAAAATGTATTAAATCGAAATGGAAATCATTATCCCAACAATTAGATCTTTCTTTGATATAGATCAAAACAGCTAGTTATTAATGAATTCCTTGTCGGCTCATTGTAAAATATAAGTTTAGTTGACCGAATCTATTCGATTTCTAACAAAATCACTAATCCTTAACTTTTAAGGAATCTTTCATCAATGGTTATGAATGATTGATTTTTTCAATCTTTTCGACCTTGGATTGTGTCGACCGTTTATTTACGTATTGTTCGCTTTGGAAAAGTCTGAGCCCACCTTAACCCCTTATAGATTTTTATCGCGTCTTCAAAATTCGAACCTTTGGCATTTCTTTTAAGAATGACTTAAATTGAATTTTGAGGATGTCGTAGAAATCTGTGAGGAATAAGATGAGTTCAAACTCTCTCAAAGCAGACAATAGGTAAATTAATGGTTAGGCACGAGACTTGGTCGTTACAAAAATCTGCATTTTTTGTAGCGACCCACCCAATCTCTGTGCCCAAATCGAGAGAGTTTGAACCCGTCTTACAAATCATGGATTTCTGTCACATAAAGGGGGATTCGAACCATGACCTTTCCTTAAGAGATACTTAAATTGAATTCTAATATCGATTGGATAAGTTGTCCAATTGGTATTAGGATTCAACTAAATTTCTTTTAAGCGGAGGTCATGTGTTCGAATTTTAGGGACGTGGCATAAAATTGTAAGAGGTAAGATGGACTTAGACTCCCTCATAGAAAACAACACGTAAGTTAATGGCTTGAACATAAATGTCAGATCGTTACAAAAAATGAGCGTTTTTTATAACGAACTAGACATCGTGGTCGACTGTTTTCTTACGTACTGTGTGATTACGTCCAAAGAATAACGCGGTAGTTATAGCACAGTTTTGTGATGTCGTATCCACAGGGAGATAAAAGAATATTTAAAGGATAAAAAATGCTGAATTGTTCTCTCAAATGTATAATAAAATTCAATGTTGAAAGGTGAAATTAAAATAAATAATTTGAAGCAGTGAAGCGTCGTAATTCCCTCAATTGGATTGGATCAATCATATCAATTATTCATTTTTATAACACAATTAGAGACTTTCATCTCGACACTCTAATCGAAAGATATATCGTGAAAATCAATTTAATTTACAAATATAATTCTAAAATTTAGACTTAAGATATATTCCCACAATTTTATTGGAATAAGATCAAAGATCAACCATATACATTAAGCATAAAACGTTAATCAATCCGCCAATAAAGTGAAATTGAGATTAAAATTCAACAACTAGTTTAATCTAACGATAGAAGAAGCATGGCTAGATCTATGAAGGATATAATAATTGTTAAACCAATCTCAATAACAAATAATTGAAATTGAAATTCAGTAAATAGTTTGATTGAATAATGGAAAAAGTATGACTGAATTCATAAAAATCTTGTAAATATTAAACCGATTTCAATATAAATTCAAGAGAATGAAAATCTAAATTACAGGATTGTTTGACAATGAAAATATCAAATTAAATGAATAAAAGACATGAAATCACCAATTCCAACTGAGTTCCTTTGTAGCTTCACCAAGGGTTTTAGTTCTCCATGAGTTTCTTGAACCAAAAAGGAGAAGAATGGTGTTTGTGGGCCTTCTCCATATGTATTCTGCTGCTAAGTATTTGAAGGAGTCGGAACTTGGATGAAAATCACGTCCAAATTGATTTTCAAAAGAGTTCTAATCGAATAAGGAAAATTGCCTTCGCGCGCGAATTTTTTGTCTCTACACAGCAGTCAGTAATTTGGTTATAACTTTCTCTTCCGATATCCGATTTAGAAGATTCAAAATGGGTTGAAAATATAACTCAAAGAGCTACAACTCTGTTAGAAATATATCTTTTCTAATTCGGACTTTTACTATGCTAAATATGAGTTTCAATTTTCGACAAAAAATCTGGAATATATTTTGTGCGAATTGGAAATTGATTTTGATAATATTTTGATCATATTCCATTCCTTTTTGACTTCTAATTGCTTCCAATCAACCCTTAGTATTCTCGAACCTTCATCGTGAGCCCCGACACAATTTTTGAGTATTTGCACTTTAGTCCCTGAACGTTCACTTTCTTCCATTTTGATCATTTCACTTGTTTCTTCTTATTTCCGCTGCATTCATCACTCGTCCTGCAAAACATAAATTACACAGAATTAAGTTATATTCCAACAATCCAACATATTAATCAACAATTGCTCATGTTTTGACAGTAAAATAAGTATGTAAAAACGCACTTACCACTGTGTGATCTAGAAGAGCCTAAACTCATCTTACCCGTTACGAATTTTGTCAATTTTCCGATATTTGAATACATAACCTCCCCTTAAAAGAGACGTAAGTTGAATCCGGTACCAATTGAACAACTTACATAATTGGTAGCATGATTCAACTTAAATCTCTTTTAAGGGAAAGTCATGTGTTCGAATTTTGGGAACGCAAAAGATATTTGTGAGGGGTAAGATATGCTTAAACTCTCTCAAAGCGGACATTATGTAAGTTAACGAGATGGGCATAGAGGTCAGATCGTTACACCTTCAACGATCACTTTACCAAAAATAAAAATACGCAAAAGAAACTCATAAAAAATGGATAAAAGTGAAAAGAACAATATTTTACCTAAATCGAACCCATCATCTTTAGAAGAAGAAGAATAATCTGAATAGAGCACGAAAGAAAGAATTTTCGAACACCGAAAGCATTTAAACATGCAGAGGTATAATTACACCAAAAAACCAATTAGCACTTATGGCAAGATTAAGAGACGACGACGGTGGATGGTCGTAGGATGTGACAGCGATCAGCTTCTTTAGATGATTGGTTACTATTTTTCCACTACGTTGTATTGGGATTTCGACATGGATGCCATAGGGAATTGGGAGAAATAAAATTTAGAAGAAAATGGAAATTATTTAAGATTGTTGTATTTTCGAGGAAATTTCGAGGCATCGTGAGTTTTATATGGGATGGGTGGGGAGCTTGGCAGGGGAAGATGGATTTTTTTTTTTTTTTTGGTGTGTGTGTTAATATATATTAAATTGTTGAAGTGTGATTATTTATACTTTTGAAAAGTTATGAGACTCCATTTGTAATTTTCTTATTTTTTGTCGTTTTACTATTTTCTTTTGTGTTTATTAGAGGTCAAAATCGTCATCTATTAGCCAAAAAGAAGGAAAATGTGATTTTTGTTATATATTGAAAGGTTTGGAATGAATTACGATAAAAATATTGAGGATAGATTTGTTAAAATTCGTAAATAGTGGGGACAGAAAGTACAAATTTTCATCTCCTTTTTCACACTATCTTGTTAGGTTGGTTATTTTTTTCACACCTAGCTATTTTGTAGTAATTTTCATGTACAGCCCTTAAATCTCATAAATGATTTTATAAAAGTTACTTCCTCGATATATTCTAGCATAATTTATTTTGAGAAAATTGCAACCATGTTACTTTTTGGGTTATCGAAAATGTCACCTTTTAATAATTTTGACAAAATTGTCACTTTAGGATTTTATCGCCCTTCTAAAAAATTTAAAAACATTGAGTCTCCTTAATTAAAATTAATTTCACTAGATGAAAAATAGTACAAAAAAGTGAAAAAAGAAAAAAAAAAAAAAACATCACACCAAATCCACCCACCCTCACCCCACTCCCCACTTTCTAAATCCAAAGCAAACCTACCTTGCTACTAGACTTTCTCTATCTCATTTCTTGATTCTTGAATTATTTTCTTAATTCCCACAAAAAAAAAAAAAAATTCCAAAATTCCATCTAAGAATTCTTAAATTTTTGTGGGATTTAAGAAATGGAAAAATCTCGGACAATAAAATTCTCCGCTCTTACTGTTTTTATGATATTATTATTTTAAAAAATGAGTTCTTGGTAGCTGCAAATTCTACGTGATTGAAGAAGAAGGACCGAGCACTTTTACAGGCGTCGACGAATCAAACCTTTTATTTCTCTTTGAGTTTTAAATGTTTGGAATAATTTATTTATGTTATGGTTGGTTGTGATTTGTGTTGGGAATTTACTTATCATGCACAGCGAAAATTAAACAATTTTCAATTCCCAAACGAGGATCTGCAATGTGTTTAGATAGAAACTGTGATTAGGATTAATACCTTTGATGAATTCCACAAACTCTTTTGCTTTTCTTGAACTCCAATGATCACGATCTGCAATCCAAGCTGTCCAATTGTCCAGCCTCCAATGGTGATCCACACAGAGAATAAGAATGACGGCTAGGGTTTTTCTTTTCTCGTGCTAGCAAGAATAATGAAATTCTCTCTAGTTTTTCAAACCCTAACAGCTTATTAATATAAGTCCAGATGGGCTCGGCCCATCTATTAAACTTAACCCGGTCCAAGATTTAATTAATCAAATTAATTAAATTGGTCCATGAATTAATTAATCCAATTAATTAATTGAGGCCTATTAATAAACAACCCAATTAATTAATTATCCAACACTTGTCAATTAATTAATTGGTAAATCTCATTCTTGATTCTCTTTTGTGTGTGACCCATTAGTTCCCGATCACGATGCGAACGGCGTGAATTATTATTTTGATCTAATCAAAATCAATAAATTAAAAGCGCCCCTTTTAATTTATCACTAATTCATTTTCGTTGTCCCAGTTGACATCTAGCAATGTATCGAGGCAATACATGTGACGGGAAATATCACGTAGCATGACAAAACCAAACTTGTTCGTTTAGTGAAACTATAATCCCTTCGTCAATATGATCCGATCAATTATGAGATATGGATATGTGTCAATCTCAATTATCGATCATATCTTTTATCCTACTTGTTAAGTCGATATACGTCGAAAACTCTTTTCCGACTTATGAGTTCACCTTGGCCAAGGATTTCATTATCAACTTAACTTGGATAAAATGTAGATCATAATCTCTTACTATCTAAGAGTAGCCGAATCCTCTATTGATCGTTCACAACGCTTCATATGATTCTTGACATACCCGAACGATGCTTTGTATTAGCGACCCTTAGAGCAACATCCAACATCACCAAAGTATGGCTGCCCTCATATAAGGTACTATGATGACCTCAAGTCAAAGGACCAATCCCACTACCGAGCGTTAGAGATTAACCACTAACACTTAGATAGTTATCCATGTGGAATCTCTCGAAGCGGGTCTCCAATGTTTTGTTCTATAACAAAACATCCACGTGTTCATTCAAGTGTCACCACACTTTAGCTTGTGAGATCGACTACTTACTTTACAAGTAAGAATGCCACACGCGATAGTCTATCCGTAATAACGATATCCGTATCTCGTTATTACCTCGACCTAAGACGATTTAAGATTCGGATCATATGTAATTTGTATCTCACAATCACAACTCCTTGTGATTAACAAATCACCAAGACTTGAATTTACGGATTCTATTATTTAACTTATTAGAATATTAATTCAATTAAATAATAGATATTGCCATACATATGCATTGATTATATATATTCAAAGTGTTTATGTCCAAAGTTGATTGGACCTAGGGCATAACACTTACAAACTCCCACTTGCACTAGATCCAATCACTTATGTATCTTATACCATAAGAGTCTACATGTGATCATGTTTATACTCCGACAACTCTTTGTCAGTGGATCTGCAATTTAATAACTTGTGGGAATTCGTTCTTTATTTACGTCATTTCTTTGTATTATCTTTTCAATGAGATAACACTGCCTTAACATGTGTTTAGATCATTGATGAGACCTTAGTTCCTTCGCTTGCACGATGGCTCCATTGTATCACAATGCATAAGCGTGTGATCAACAATGTTAGGAACTATTCTAAGTTCAGTAATGAACTCCACGATCAGAACCACAACTTTTGTTGCTTTGTAAAGCAATGATGTATAAGGCTTCCATTATTGAATCAACGGTTATTTGGAACATTTCCAACACACCACTTAAGAGTAAACCAATATCCTTTTTGAGATGTGCTATTATTCTAGTCTGACTAGAAGTTAGCATCATTCTATCCATGAACTCTCGGGTTCATTTTCTCCATATAAAATCTTCTCGAGATTTTATCTGTATAGATTGGGATGAGTTAAGTAATCTTCTAGATCTATCTCTATAGATCAACTTGCTTCTCTCACATCCATCACGGAGAAATTATCTGACAACCATAATTTCAACAATTGAAATATAGAGACGTCGTTTCCTATAATATGTCTCATACATATAATATCAGGAATGCGACAATGCTCCCACTATCTTCTTGTAAACGCACATTTCATCTTCATTTTTTGATAAAATCAAACATTTTGACTTTTGTATCAAATCGAAGATTCTAGCTCCAAGAGGCTTGCTTCAATCCATATTGACATTTTCTTGTAAACTCATTTACAACCTATGGGTTCTAATCCATTAGGCAAGTCGACCAAGGTCAAACCTCGGTTACATACAACAAGTCCATCTCTTTAAGTCAACACTTGACTTTATTTCTATGTAATTAGTAGGTTCATTATCCTTGATTAGTAATCATGGATTCGTACCTTTTAGGAGGTCAAATGATCCTACAAGATTTACAGCGAGCTAACGTGTTCTCGAAGTCTCCACTTCTTGATCAAGAGTATGTCCCTCGAATTTGGTGTGGGATAAGACTCGGGTTCATCTATTCGGTTAATTATATCCGTGGACTCTTGAACTCTTTCAAGATTTATTTACTCTACCTTGTCTCTCTTAGAGTAAACACTTTCTCTAAGATACGACATGTATTGAGATGAACATCTTCTTCTCAACGGGATTATAGAATTGATATCCAATTGTCTATTGGATATCCACAAATATGTATTTAACGGATCTAGTTTCAAACTTATACGATCGATATGCTTCACATAAGCATCACAAAAAACTTTCATATGAGATAAGTTGGGCATTTTCATAACTTTCGTATGAAGTTGTGTCAACCGATTTAGATGAGACACGATTTAGTACGCAACACGTATCAATCAGTGCATGACTTCAAAACGACTTTTGAATGTTTGCATGGCTGGTTCTCTATTGCACTATGTCTAATAGTGCACGATTCCTCATTTCAGATGCATCATTATGTTGCAATGTATGTGGAGGAATCCACTGCATGAGAATCTAATTCTCTTTTAGATAATCTAAAATTCTCCATTTTAGATATTCTTTACCTCGAACAAGTCTTAATGTAAGAATATGTTTACCTATTTGTTTATCTATTCCTAGCTTGAATCCCCACAGACATTTCAAGAGATTCATGCTTGAATTTCATCAAATATATATGATCATTTCTGAAATGATCATTAGTAAATGTGATGAGATAAGATAAACTTCACCTGACATTAATTGATATGGATCTACATACATCACTATGTATTAGACCTAATAATTGTGCAGATCATTTTCCTTTTCAAGTAAAAAGGAGATTTGGTCACCAAATGTCTTTACAGGGCATGATTCGCATTTGTCAAATGATTCAAAATTATTTGACCCAAATATACATCTCCATGTAAGTTTGGAATTGCATTCTCATTTATGTGACCAAATGCAATGCAGGATATATGTGTTATTCGGATTATCATTTTTATGCCTTTCAATTTCTATACTCATTATAGAATACTCAACATTTAGAATATAAATGTCATTTTGTAATTTACCATAACCATTAAGATCTTATCAAGATAAAAAGGAACAACAATTGTCCTTAACATTAAAATAATTCATGTCAAAACATGAAATTTATTTAATGCTCTTGGTAATGGTGAGAACAAAATTAACATTTCTCTAATTCTAATATCGAGCCTAAAGGCAATGGCGGGGAAATATGCTTCTACGAGGCAATGCAACAACTTTTGCTCATTTTCAACGTGTAGGTCAACTTCTCCATTCTCAGAGATCTACTTTTATTTAGTTTCTGCATATTTATATAAATATGAGATCTATATCTAGTATCTAATACCCATGAAACTAACGAAGTAGATTTAAGCCTTAATTTCATTTCTAATGACCCATCATTCCAAAATGATAATAAGGATCATCGGTTGGTATTGTCCTTATTCGCTTTAAGCTTGTCTTAGTCATCTTGGTTGCTTTCCTAAAGCATCCTTTAGACTTCCTTAGAGGAATCTATGACTAAGATTTGTCCACTACAAACACGGATGTTGGACTTAACGATTTTAAACATGTTCGGCAACTCAATGTAGGCGTGCTTCGAGTTTATTCATATTAAATTCATAATTAGTTATTAATAACTCTTTGACGAGAGATTACGAGAACCAAGTCTATACTTAGTTCATTGTTCATGACTGAACGCACTTAATCAAGACAACTTCTCAAAGTATTCTGCATCTTCAGTACACAAGCACAGACTGAAGATTCTTCTGTCATTAAGCACTGGTATAGTTGCTGGGAAATATCATACATTTCCTCGTATGATTGTTCATCATTCAACATATTGAGATGAAAAATCATGTGTTAGCATCTATACTCTTATGTCGCTTTGTAACTCAGGTGACATAGTTACAAACATCACATATGTTGTAGTACTATCGTCATCTTTGTGTTTATTATAAGCCACCTCTTCTTTTATCGAGTCATCAACAGTGTCTCTAGAAAGGACTACTCAAGGACACAACCAATTTTTCATGCCTGAGAACAATTCTCAGATTGCGGCGTCAATCAAGAAAATTTGCTTTGGTTGTTGGCATACAATATGCCTCTTACATATGGTTACTCATGATTCAATAAATGTAAACGACGAAAAATAAAAGAAATAATATATATAATGCATGAATTAATTTAACATGGCCTTTTATTAAATTAATTTCGCTCCCATTTTATTTAACTCAAATTTATGACCCTCTCACATAAATTTATGGAATCCCATACTTGATTCCCAGTGGGCTGGGATCCCATTTGTTGTATTAAAACCTTGAGTGTACTCAACAAGCCCTAATAAAACATTTGGGTAGATACTATTATCAATTGTATCTTCATACAACTCCCAGATCATTAAGCCGACAACTCTTTGTCTTCACACATCTTATGTGTTAGCTTAACATGCCTCTAAGATTTATCTCCTTGAGTGTACTCAACAAGAGATAAATATTAGTTAAAGTCAAACCCATCATTCGAAATATTTAATATTTCATAGTGTCAAACATATCCACTAATGGACCCGTAGCCTTGAGTGTACTCGACAAGCTAAGATCGATTTAGGACTCTCGTTTTTCACTATAATGATGGAAGAGCAAATATAAATATGATTTAATATTTTAACATGCCTCTAAAATTTATCTTCTTGAGTGTACTCAACAAAAGATAAATATTAGTTAAGTCAAACCCATCATTAGGAAATATCTAATATTTCATAGTGTCAAACATATCCCTAATCGACCAGCCTGAGTGTACTCAACAAGCTTAGATCGATTGAGGACTCTCGTTTTTCACTATAATGATGGAAGGCAAATAACAAATTGACTTAATACTTTTAACGAGGGTTTTGCATGCAAAAGGTCTCATCGTAATAATTATATATATTTTATTATACATCTAACATGCAAATAAACATTTACATATAATAGTGTGGACGATTATGGACTTATACTATCTAGTCTTCCCGAGCCATAAGGAAGACTAGTCGGTCGATTCCTAGGGGTATAGCATTGATTCATACAATACTCCATCTCTATGGTCTCCTCCTCTTCTTGTATCTCCAATTAGTCCGGTACAACTTGTATCCTATACTAGTTGGCACAGCCTAAATAATATTGGACACGCAGACCCATAATAATAATAACGGACTCGCCAGGTCCAAAATAAATAAGAGCTCGCGGGGCTCATAAAACAACAAGAATAAAACTAACCATTCAACACATCCACATGGTCGAGTCCATAATCATCCACTAATTAAACATTCATCAAATAAATGCTTCCTATATAATATCTAATATTATATGCAAACATGTTTCAAGTTTCTAGCAATTAAAGTCGTCTAAACTAATTTAGACAAATGGATCGGAATAATTAAATAATTAATTAATCAAATTAATTAATTAATTTAATTAGCGGACTTATTTAATTAAAATCAAATTTCAATTAAATATCAAATTAGAGTCCAACTCTAATTCTTCAGATATAAGGCGGGACTATTTAATTAAAATCAAATTTTAATTAAATACCAAATTAGAGTCAAACTCTAATTCCAATAAAATTTTAGGGCAAAACAATTTAATTAAAATCAAATTTTAATTAAATGTCAAATTAAAGTTCAACTCTAATTATAATCAAATTAATACGATTGAATTTAATTAAAATCAAATTTTAATTAAATACAAAATAAGAGTCAAACTCTAATTCCAAGATATTAGGGCGAACATATTTAATTAAAATCAAATCTTAATTAAATACTAAATTAGAGTCTAACTCTAATTTTAAGAAGCATTAGGGCAAGACAATTTAATTAAAATCAATTTTCAATTAAATGTCAAATTAGAGTCCAACTCTAATTTCAACAATATACTAGGGTGGATAATTTAATTAAAATCAAATTTTAATTAAATATTAAATTAGAGTCCAACTCTAATTTAATTGAATTAAAATTTTAATTTAGGATAAAACTCCTAAATAAAATAAAATTCAATTTAGGGTCAAAGTTTAATATTTAAGTTAAAATCCAATTTTAACGAAAATATAAATGTTCGTCAATTTTAAATAAAATTTCAAATGGGTCAAATTCGAAATTTTTTAAGTCAAACCATTTTAAAATCCAATTTAAAACCATTTTAACACATAAATTCAAAAATCCATTTTCGAAAATTGCAACTTGACCCTTTTTCCATAATTGCAGGAGGGGGGCCTGCAATTTCGGAAATTGCATCATGGCCCCCGTCTCCACCCCAATCTGAAACCCTAAGAAATCCACCTCCTTGCCGGCGCCGCCTCACCGGCGAGTCCCGGACTCGCCGCCCTGTGCTGTAACAGCTTCTGCCCAGCTTGGCCTTCGCGGCTGCTGACCTCCAGCCGACGCCCTCCGCGGCTCGTGTCTACGCCTGTAACAGCGCATTGTCTTGCTTAAACTCATTCTTGCTGGCTGTGACTTAATGTGAAATGGCACGTGCTATGGTCGCACGGGCAGACTGCCCAGAAGCTGCTAACGCGCCGTGTGGGCGAAGCGCCCGCTTCGCCACTGCCAGCTTCGTCACGGCGATTTCGCCCTGTTCGCCGGCGGCGTTGGTTGCTGCCGGCGATTTCAGATCCAAATATTTTTTTTTTTTTTTTAAATCAAAATTAATTTTCGTTTCCAAATCAAATTTAGAATCAGAAATCAATTTTCTTTAAAAACTAGAAACAAGAAAAATAGTAACAATCAACTTTTGATTGTTATATGATGCAAAACAATTTCTAACAAACACAAAGTAGGCTCTGATACCACTGTTGGGAATTTACTTAACATGCACGTGGAAATTAAACAATTTTCAATTCCCAAACGAGGATCTGCAATGTGTTTAGATAGAAAGCGTGATTAGGATTAATACCTTTGATGAATTCCACAAACTCTTTTTGCTTTTTCTTGAACTCCAATGATCACGATCTGTGCAATCCAAGTTGTCCAATTGTCCACCCTCCAATGGTGATCCACACGAGAGAATAAGAATAGCGGCTAGGGTTTTTCTTTTCTCGTGCTAGCAAGAATAATGAAATTCTCTCTAGTTTTTCAAACCCTAACAGCTTATTAATATAAGTCCAGATGGGCTCGGCCCATCTATTAAACTTAACCCGGTCCAAGATTTAATTAATCAAATTAATTAAATGTTGGTCCATGAATTAATTAATCCAATTAATTAATTCGGGCCTATTAATAAACAACCCAATTAATTAATTATCCAACACTTGTCAATTAATTAATTGGTAAATCTCATTCTTCTGATTCTCTTTTGTGTGTGACCCATTAGGTTCCCGATCACGATGCCGAACGACGTGAATTATTATTTTGATCTAATCAAAATCAATAAATTAAAACGCCCTTTTAATTTATCACTAATTCATTTTCGTTGTCCAGTTGACATCTAGCAATGTATCAGGGCAATACATGTGACGGGAAATATCACGTAGCATGACAAAACCAAACTTGTTCGTTTTACCGTGAAACTATAATCCCTTCATCAATATGATCCGATCAATTATGAGATATGGATATGTGTCAATCTCAATTATCGATCATATCTTTTATCCCTCTTGTTAAGTCAATGTACGTCGAAAACTCTTTTCCGACTTATGAGTTCACCTTGGTCAAGGATTTCATTATCAACTTAAGCTGGATAAAATGTAGATCATAATCTCTTACTATCTAAGAGTGACGAATCCTCTATTGATCATTCACAACCTTCATATGATTCTTGACATACCCGAGCGATCTTTGTATTAGCGACCCTTGACAGAGCAACATCCAACATCACCAAAGTATGATTTGCCCTCATATAAGGTACTATGATGACCTCAAGTCAAAGGACCAATCCCACTACGAGCGTTAGAGATTAACCACTAACACTTAGATAGTTATCCATGTGGAATCTCTCAGCGGGTCTCCAATGTTTTGTTCTATAACAAAACATCCACGTGTTCATTCAAGTGTCACCACACTTTAGCTTGTGAGATCAGCTACTTACTTTACAAGTAAGAATGCCACACGCGATAGTCTATCCGTAATAACGATATCCGTATCTCGTTATTACCTCGACCACGGACGATTTAAGATTCAGTCATATGTAATTTGTATCTCACAATCACAACTCCTTGTGATTAACAAATTACCAAGACTTGAATCTACGGATTCTATTATTTAACTTATTAGAATATTAATTCAATTAAATAATAGATATTGCCATACATATGCATTGATTATATATATTCAAAGTATTTATGTCCAAAGTTGATTGGACCTAGGGCATAACACTTACAATTTGAAGTTGAAGAAAAAATCATATCTAAGGTTTCGATTGCATGAGTGACCATATTCTTTTTTTTTTTTTTTTAAATGAGATTTTCAAGTATTTTTCATGTAATATTGGGTAAAAAAATTTAGTTTGTTCGATTTTTTTGTTTTTTGAAAATCTATAATTGTTCCTTTATTTTTGCCCTTTTTTGTTTGGTGTTCCTATTTTTTTGAATTAGATTTGTTCATTTAGATTTGTAACTTGGATTACTTAATGTTTAATCGCCTTTGTGCTTTACTAATAAAAAAGTGAAAATAGGTGAAAAAATTCGTGCGTTCTTGTTTAGTAAAGTACATATAGGCTGCACTTGAAAGCATGAATGTAAGAAAATCTAGTGTACTCTTGTTTAGTGTTGGTTGTATGGTTTTGACAATTTTGCTTGATTTTAAAGTTTTATAGAGGATTAATTTTTAAATATGTTATTGTTTTTTATGTTATCTTTAAGCTAAATTCTTGTTATGTTGTGTTGTAATTATGGTTTTGAGTTTGTATCAAGTTAGTCTCATTTTTTGATGCAACATGATTCAATTTGAGGATTCAAACATCTTATTCAAATTAGCATATAGAGAGTTTACATGTAGTTTTTATAGAACCCATCGTGTCGAGATAAATTGTCAATCTTGACAGTCATGTTCTGAAATTCTTGACAATTGGTTTTTGTTTGTCGATAATTATGATACAATGCTAAACTTGTTTCAGTCGGGTCTGTAGCTCGATTATGTAGTTTTTATTATTTTGTGTATTGTAATGATGGTCGAGTTTAGCTATATTCAACAAAGTATACAAAGTGACTCCGGTTACATTTTTGTAATTAATTCAAATGTCGTGCATGAATTGCATCTATGCTGTCCCACATCCACTAATAATGAAATTGATGGTTGAGTTTCCTATATTGCGTAACTGTTAAAAAAAATTTGAATTAAATCCAATGAATAAAATTGAATGAAGTTGATGATTCATACACGTTAATTGATTACAACTACAAATGATCAATAACTAATGGAAGAATAATACAACCAATTGAAGATTAAATCACGAACAGAAAAGTATTACACATATAATGAATGTTATCATTGTAATTTTATAAAAAAATCACGTAAATCATTAAAACGAACTTGAACATTACGTGACAGGCATTCGAAGTTTCTCCATTAATCGTAGGACAAGTCCCGCTAAAGTAATATTATTTAGAACTACGATTGAAGTGGTTGAGTTCCCTCTCCACTTTCATTCATTATCTATGTGCACAAACTGTCTCCTATACGTCACGATAAATCTAAAAGTATCACTCATACATGAAATTAAGCAAACGAAATCATAAGCATTCTGCACAAAATTTAATATATCGGACTTTACATGCATACTCGATGCACCTACAAACAAATTCTACCGAGCATACTGGTTAGACGAAAAGATACAATATCTATCTTGACAGTTACGAAACGTCGAGATTGATATTTGAACTGTCGATCTTGATAGTTAGCAACTGGAGAGAACGCATTTATGGTGCATGGTGGGATACTAAATAAATTTTTTTTATTAACAATTCTATTATCCATTGTATAATAGGTAGATTCATTGTATAATAGGTAGATTCATGAGTATTTTCATCAACAAGCTAAACATCAAATCTAAGCGTTAATTGAGCAATGAATGCATGCAAAAAGGTATCTAGAAGGTAATTAGGACAATTTGCACCCAAAAAAGACATTTTTGAGCATCTTTTCAAGAAGGGACAAATTTTGTGTCAATTGATATGGTAGGGACATCTATACAAAATCTCCATTTATTTTTTTACCCTTAAATTACTATTACTTATTTGCATAATGCCTCATTGGCTTATTAATTACACCACTAAGATTCTAAAATTATAATATCTCAAAAATTGATTATAAAATTAGATAATTTTTTTTTTTCTGAAGATGTTAATTGATAACGTAATATCGTAAATGAATCCATTATCGATAATAAAACTTTTGAGATGTAAATAAAGAAGAAATTTTTATATTTTTTATTTTGTATCTCTTGTTTTATGGTCATTATCGTTTTATTTTAGAAATGTTCCGTCCTAAGGGGTAAATGATCTTTAAATAATAATCACTAAAGTTTGAGGTGCAGCGTGTAAATTCACTATAGTTTGGGGGGCAAAGTTGAATTTTTCCTAAAAAATAAATTATAGTTGAAGGACACGTCACGTGGCAAGCATGCAGCAAACCTTTGAGGCTTGCGGGACCTACAGCGATGCTCTTTCATTTGTTTTTACTTTTTTATTTAATAAATAAATAAATAAAACATGATATTATATTCTCTTTATTTCAAAACTTATTATTTTTCATAATTAATTTTAACTACTTATTTACATAATAAAATATTTTGCACTTAAATTCATTTTTTTCTACTTTTTAAGTACACACTCTCCAAAAAATCAGTAATTAAAACATCATTTTATATAATGGCCATCAAATAGAGGTTTAGAATTATTTTCAACTAAATATTTTGTATTAGATTCATAGTTTTTTTATTTTTATTTTTTAGTAATACATTCTCCAAAAAACTATTTTCTTTCTAAAATTCCCTCAAGACAAACTCTTAAATTGATGCAAAATTTGATGTAAAGACATATTTATGTCCAATCTTATCCACTTAACCAAGCCGCTATATATATAAACACACATTAAAAGTTCCCATTTGGTCCTTATTTTTTTAATTTTAATTTTCAATCACATGTTTTATACGATTTACAAATTTTATTAAGTTCTATTACAAATCTAATTTTTAATTTTAGCAAAATAAAAAAATGGCTAAATATCAATTGCACCATTTGATACTTAACTCCCATTTGTTTGGAGTCAATAATTAATTTTAGTCACATATTTCATGAAATCGATAATTTTCCAACCACACGTTTTATCAAGTGTTATCAGAATTTAAACGGGTGAATGTACCATTTTCTATTTCAAATTTGGTAAATGTTTCAATCAATTCGATTGACATGTTTAACATTCTTTCCTTTAATAAAAATCAAAATTGGACTTTTGGAGCCTCATCACTTTCTTTAGAACTCCAGTCTTGTACCTGTGCAGTGCACAAGATTCGTTATTTTGAAAATAATGTTAGCGTGTTCAGAGACGGATTTAGGACAGGATTACAGGTTAGGCTAAAATGTAGAAAAAAATAAATTTACGCATAATTTTTTTTTACACTAAAAAAAGGGCCAGGGACTGGGCCGGGCTGTCCCCCTAAATCCGTCTCTGAGCGTGTTGAATGTTAATGAGTGATGGGGAGATGTGTATTACAAAATTTCCAGATACTGACTTGTGTAAAAAGAAATTATGTTTTATATAGATGTAAGAGTGAATTCAAAATGTGAGTAAAGAAGGAGCAGCAAGTAAGATATAGCTGGTTCCATATTTTA
The DNA here is from genome assembly GCA_035079005.1 of Fraxinus americana. Taxonomy (NCBI): domain Eukaryota; kingdom Viridiplantae; phylum Streptophyta; class Magnoliopsida; order Lamiales; family Oleaceae; genus Fraxinus; species Fraxinus americana. The sequence goes on along the minus strand of CM068722.1, from coordinate 4,217,545 downwards.
AATCTTCTTTCATATGCAAATACTAAATAGAGTTCACGAAGAAAATTATTATGAATGTATAAGTTTTTTTCATGTCCATACAATTAGATAGAAACTAGGATTCTAGTGAAATTAATATTCACTTTTATTTCGTCGAGATTCGAGCCAGTTAATATGTAATCAAATCAATGTGGCATATTTTTGTTGTGAATTCTGAAGATAATACCTTGTGTTGATGATGCAAATCACTTTCCCGACTGTTACTCTTGGCTCTTGCAGTAGGAAATGGTAAATGTTAGTGCCAGTGACTAAGGAAATTGTAAAAAATCATTTTAGGACCAATCTAGTCTAGTACGAAATGAAAGAAAGAAAGTGGTAAAACGAAACAATTCTTTAAAAACCAATATATGAAACATAAAAAACAAACGTTTTTAAAAGGAACAACAAAGACAACATGTACACAATTAAGATTCCATTGAAAAATCAGAAGAGCTAAATGTGGAAGTTTTGACAATTCCAACAGTTGTAATTATATAATTTTTGACAACCTTGTACATCGACTAAATGGGGTCATAATCACATGAAAGATCCGTTACACAATTTGTAGATGTCTTGAAGAAGTCAGGGACAAATGCCAGCAGTTTCTTGAAGCAATTCCTCGTCGCAATTTATGTTGACTAAAATACTTGCTAGAAGTGCCCCGAGCTTGGTTTCGAAGTCACCCCAAGGTATAGCAATGGATGCATTTTAGTAGATTGTGATAAAAGTTTTTAAAATGTGTGGTTGAAAAGTTGTGAGATCCATGAAATATGTGGTTAATATTGATTGTTTGACTTTAACTTAGATTAAATTCAGATTTTAATCTGACCAAACAGTGGCTTAAATCTCAAATATGGGCCAACGCAGAACTAAGCCGGTGAATCAACATGGATGATCCATGCCCTAGAAATCTCGTCACATCTAAATGGAAGGCTGAGATTTGACTCATTAAAATCCAACGGCTTACAGCAGTGAGCTATATCATATATAAAACTGCAAAAACCCTAGAACTCCAGTTACACCCTTGCATCGGCGCTTGATCAATCTCTCTCTTCTGTTCAAGACTTTCTGCATCTGCTCGCTTCTCATCAATTCCAAGATGGTGGGTTTATATGGAGATGTGATTACTTTAAAACAAAATTTGGTTTGATTCTATGTGTAATTAACTGTAAATTAATTTGTGGTTAAAGGTTCTTCCAAACGATGTTAAAGCTAGCTTCTCGCTCTTTGAACGTCTCATTGGTCCTTGCACTGTAATGATCAGCCACGTAAGAGTCAAATTTTTGAACGAAGGACTGAATGATGAAGTAAAAAAGAAGACTTGAGAAGTGTTAATAATTTACCTTTCAATTGACCTCTTATACAATTTCAATATCAAAGAGGTAGACCACTACATTTGATGGGAAAAAATAGCTACGAATTTGTATGGAGCTAATCTAGGCTCTAATTATGCATGATGAAAGTAAACCATAGGATGAGAAGTTTATTCAGCTCTAGAATGACATCTTCCACATGAAACATTTAAGTAGCACTCAGTTCATGGTGAAAGATAAGTACCAAATTCATCGGGAAATAAAAATCGCTAACTAATTATATATCATGCAAATTCTGATAGCTATGAACTCAAGTTTCATGAGGGAAAAATATGTGTAAACATCAATGACAACTTTTCATATGATGTAACTTTGAGTTTCCTTTTTTAAAAATGTTGTTTTAAGAAAATCAGAATAAACTTTGATCAAGAATACCTTCTGCTAATATTTGGGGACACGGAAAGAGCAATAAAATTCACCTGCACTGTGTTAGTTGCTGGGATACTATCACCCTAAATAGGGAAACATAATAAATCATATCCCTTTGACTCGAGCTGATTTGTCCTTGGCAAAGAGCAATATCGGGCATGTGGAGCAGGTAGGGCCCAAAGGGATGCATATTGTTGCACTAAGCTCCATGAGAGCTATCAGACATGTGGAGCAGGTAGGGTCCAAAGGGATGCATACTATTGCACCAAGCTCTAAGAGAGCCTGATAAAAATCACCCGGTCTAAAAGAATCAACCAATCGACTAGCTAGTTTCCTATCAAATAGAAATGTAAAGCATGATAAAGAAAAACGCCGAGAGTGGCTTGCTCATCGCAAAAGTTACAAATATCCAAAGCATAAAAGTTCTTAGCCATGAGGCCAACACTTTGGTTCTTCTTCGCCTGGTTTGAGTAACAAGTCAACGAAGGATTTACCATAGATATCATTAGGGCATGTTTGGTAGGAATTAAAATAGCTAAAAAAATTGCTTTTCCTACCGTTAACTATGAATTCAGCCGCAGAGTTTGACTTAACATCTCACAAGTGGGTCCCACTGACCAAACCAAACGGTCATAATTTTGATTAGAATTCAGCCAAAATGAATACCAAACAGGCCTAATTTAGGAAATGTGGAAAATCATCCTCAATCTTCAGAACTTTGTTCCTAGCAAAACCTTGTTCAAGTGAACTGCAATTTCCAAACTGAAGTATCATTTAGATACATGAATCGAGGATTTTAATCTTAAAATTATGTGAAATATATACAAGAAGCCGCAGTTTACCCGGAGGAAGCAAATAGAGATTCCTCCACACATTGTTTTTAGGAACTTGAAGATGGCCTATAAAAGCCTATAAAAGATTTAAAGCTTTATATACCGGGAATCCTTCAAAATTAACCAAAGAAGAAGGAAAATTGAACAAAAAATCAATCAGCATACATTAAACCTTTAAGAAGAGACCTCTCTCAATTATATTGTAAACAAAGATATGTCGATAAGAAAGTCAATAAAGAACCGATTTCTTTTCTAGCACAAGCCTCATGGAAATCTTCCATAGGTTAGAAGTCGTCAAAAGTCTGTTATCTTTTATGGAAGACAATCAATATTCCGTAAGTACTTAATTATCTTGGCCATAGTAAATTTAATGTTCGCTCGATGCCACGAAATTCTTAATGAAAGTCCAACTTTCCAAACATCACATCCTACCGAGATATTATGTTTGTCAACTTTTTATCGTCAGTTGTTAAAATACACCAAATAGCACATACGGATTCTTTCCAAAACTTCAGTATTTTCTATGGTGAATATCTAAAGATTAAAATAATTATATATTTTAGTCAAATTGAACCTTGTAAGGATGTCGAAACTTCAATTATTAGCACAAGAAATTAACTACTTAAATTAGACTAACTAAAATTTTAATGACCCACCTTAGTGCTGGTGAATAGAAGTTCTTCACCTAGATCATTCCGCCAATAGATCACCTGTCCTCCGCGCAAACTAAAGCAAATATGAAATCGACATACATGAGCTCGTTACTCTTCAATTTTTGCACCAATCTTCCTTTTTTTTCTCCAAAGTTTAACAAAACTTCAAAGAAAAACATCAAGAAAGACAATTGAAGAAAATGGAAACTGTAGAAGAATATGAGAAGAACATAGTTTACGTCGTGCAACTCTAATTTCTGTTGAACCTTTATAGTATTTTGGAAACCATCTATTAGAAGCTCAAAGGAGAAAAAAGAAACTTCAAAACTAAAGGAAAAAAAATAACTAAACCACCCAATAAAGGAAAAACATTTACATAAAATACCTAATAATCTGGGAAGCCAAACCCTAGACAACAAGTGCCAGCCTTTCTCCAACGCCGTCGTCCACCGAAGACGGAAACTTTGACAATGTATGGTCTGTTGGAATTTTAGGGTACTGTAAGAATTAAAATGTGTGAATTGGAAAAATCTTTGATATGTGCAATTCTTCAATGCAAATGGTGCATATCAAAAAGTTGTTTCGAATGGGTGTGATTCCTTTTGATAATGTGCAATCGAAGCCATCAATTTTGAAATGGTGTCGTTGAATTGTTGGAATTAATTTGGCCATAAAATGTAACCCTTCGAAGATAAACATACAAATTTATAAATATGACCCTCTTAATTCCATTTTCAGTACTCCAAACCAATTCCTAATAATTGATTTCCAATTCTTCATTTCTCTTAATTTTGTCAAAATAATTTTCATATTATTTTGAGTTTCGTATTCGATATTTACTATTCGATATCTTTCATTTTAGAATAGTACAGTCAAGCGTTAGCTCGCCCGACAAACTTGATAGTGTTCTATATTATTTTTGGAAGAATCGTTGTATTTAGGGAGACAGACGTCCATTTAATCATGTTAGCACCTGTGCAAGAGGTGAAATCCGTCTTAAGGAGATTGAAATTCGCATACTTCACTTCATTTTATCTCCTTTGATTTCTGCATTTTCTACGTTTGAGTAAGTAGTGATTTGCTCATTATTACGTACGTACTATGATTTCGGTAAGTTGTTGCTTTATTTTATTTGAGTGCTCGTTTTTTTTTTACTAGCGGAATATAAATTATGCACCAATTTATCCAACAATCTTAAGAGGGATTTCTTGTGTATCTTATATTCTGTTACTAGTCTGCCATTTGTGCCTTTCTTGAAATCTGCATGCATACTTTCTGCTTAAATAGGAAAGTGTTACGATATGATTAATGTTCTGCATTTTCATTCCGTTTAGACAGTGAGTATGACATCATGAGGGTTTATGAAAATTTATTCTTATTCCTTAAAACGGTGGATTTACTTATGTGAAAGTGTGTCTATTCAATTCAAAAGGTACATTTGTTATGTAAAAACTATTTGCATGTGCATCTTTAATCTTTGATTACATGATCAATACGATATTATTTGCGTAAAAGAATTGAGAAAAATAACGCGTACATTCTTTCTCAATTTTATTGATTTTACGCTAATATCGAAGATTTATTAAGAAGATAGCATCATGTGTATAACTATAACTATTTTTCAAATAGCATCTGGAAATTAGTAGTAAATGTTGTTCTATTTCATTGTTATTTAGCAATATGCCTTTCTCGAATGGGAGACTAATATTAAATGCATCTCAATTAGTCTAATTTATGTGAATCTATTGCACTTTGGTTATCTTAAGAGTCCATCACCATATATTTCGGTTGTACCCCAAGGTTACAGGAATAAATATGGAAAGTTCACCCGTATGGACTTTAAGAAATGGGAAATGATGTTCCTTCTCAAAATTATGGATAATTTAAAAATTTATTTGATTTCCAAAAGAACAATAGTAACTTTGAGAAAAGAATTTCGGTTCATATTTACATTAAACAAAAGATATGTTGGTCTCTATAGAATTCGATTATTTTGAATGGATAGCGCGCCTAGAGAAGACGGAAGAGATGAAGGAAAAAATTCAACCATTTAGGATTTGGAAAAATAAAAGTATCTAGACGCCAAGCGAGACGTTTTGACCGAACTTCAAGCTTAGGCGGTGCTTAAACGTCACATAAGCTAGCTTTTTAGAACACTAATTTTCGTTCCAGAATCAGGTGTACTTCCCTCCCCCACCCTATTCCAGACCCACTCACTTTATGTAAAAAATGTAATCGTAACCTCATTTCCACCACTTCATCCACCACCATCATTGTTGACAGAAACATTCACCGTTGTTGCAAAACTCTGCTTCTAATGTATCTGCTTTCCACCATCACGATCGCTACAAGCACATTACCGGACTCTAGCTCCCTTCTCGTGTCTTCACTAGCTGCTTCGGCTCATTTTCCCTCTTTTGTGGCCGCTTTTGCTTATTCTTTTGCCACTGCGGTGGTGGAGATGTAACCATTAATTGGATAATGGTGACCAGTTAATTGGATAATTTGTGACTAATAAATAATAAGTGGTTTATTAAGGGTGTGTTTGGTACCCATTAAAATTTTCATTCTCATTCTTCTACTCATTTTCAACCACACATTCTTCATTAAAATAATATTTTCCATCACATCAATAACTTTTCCTTCTTTTTTAACCACACATTTTCCATCAATTTACTATTCCAAAATACATTCTTCCAAAATAATATCCATCAAACAGACCCTAAATGTGTGATTTTTTTTTGACTAAATTACATAATTGTAACCTATATATTGTATTTTTGTGACCATTACCTTGGATAATTTATGACTAATAAATAATATGTGACCTATTAAATTTATGATTTGTGACTAAAATATGTAATTATGACCTACAAATTGTGTCATTGTGATCATGACTTTGTGTGATTTGTGACTAATATGTGACCATGACCATAAATTGTGTTATTTTGATCATAATCTGATTAATTAAATTATAGGTTACAAAATGTGACCACCTGATTTTAAAAAAAAAATCTATAAGTGTGTTAATTTGGAAAATATATCTTGGAACCTTTGTAGTTATGTAATTTTCTCTTTATTACTTGATTAATCGAAGAAATTAGGTCAAGTGTTGCTATTCCCTACTCTCTTAAAAGAGGGTATTCTCCCTCTACTGTTCATTTAGGAAGTATTTTCCTAGAACCTTGCTACTTGTACAAAAGAATTTGTACAAAAATGTTGACAAACCCTCACATGTGGGGGGGTCCACTTTTTATTTTCAATTTTTTATTCATGTGGGGCCGGCAATCATGTGAGTGTTTGTCAACATTTTTGTCAAATTCTTTTTGTACAAATAGCTTTATTCATTTTCCTATTCCTATCTTATTCTCAAACCGCTAACAAAGTACTCCTCACACTAAAGAATGTATTGGTATTTTGGCATCTATACAAAATATCTTTCTCCTATTGCCAAAACCGTTACTACCAAAAGGTTTCTTTCTCCCAAAAATGGTCAATTTTCAAACATCAGGCCAAATTATAAACACGGTGTAAAAAATGTCATACAAAATAATAATGATAATAAAGGGGATAACATCAAGTGGAAACAAAGTCACGCGATGGTGGCTAACTGGCTATAGGAATAAAACAAATCCTTCATTAAAAATGTTGAACCCCAACTTTGAGGGTCTTCCACCATCTCGTCCCTAGAACATTGTGTAGGAGGTAAATCGTGAGCATATTTGACAAATCGAGAGCCTGTTTGACAATTATTAGAGTAGAAAAAAAAAAAGAATTAGTGATTTTTGAAAAAATGTGTGGTTAAAAAATAAGAATATTTTTTGATATATTTGTGAAATATTTTATTATATAAATGTATAGTTAAAAATGATCTCATAACAAATTATAAAATAAATTAAAGTGTGTCTAACAACACTCAATCTACTTCAAACCTTACAGAGAGGGAATAGGCAGAAACGAGAAGCTCAAGGGGAAAAAGAAAAGAAGAGAGGAGAAAAAGGAGAAGGGACATGACCAACATTAAGCTGGGACACATTTCATTTCTTGTTGGAAATTAAATCTGTGTTTGCTACAGCATCGGGTAAGACAAGAAACTGACTTCCTGAATTAATTGTGGGTCTGTTTACTGTGAATTATGAACCAGTAATTCAATCTTTGGCTTAAATTTTGGGGCTTTATCAAAATGTTACCGATTATTTCCTAATATGAAAGATATGGGTTAGCTTTCAGGAAATCGTATATGTATTTTGGTTAATTGAAGTTGGAAATATAAATAAAGAACATGAAATTGAAGAGGAAAGATGGGAATTAAACATCAGTACCTGTTTGTGCTTTTGTTGTAGAGAAATCAATTAGGAAAGGGGTTAATATAATCTTCTTATATGCACTTACCATTTGATTACATGGATTTGTAATATGGTTAAAGGACAGAACTGAAATGGGAAATTGGACATTAATATATGAGTAATGTTATTCATCCACTGGGATGAAAACACAGTTTAGGTGGCTTTAAATAATAGGTTAAATGAAAGGTGAAATTAAATGACTTATTTTATTTCACCTATCATTTAATGCCACATTAACGCCACGTAGACTGTGTTTTCATCTCCAGTGGGGATGAATAGCATTACTCTTAATATATAGAGTAGCAGAATTATATGTGAGCCACAAGCAACGAAAATTGAATTGGTAAATGGAATCGACCCCGCTGGAATTAATGGTACAATGCTTATTTGGGAAGAGAATGGTTAAGTAGAAAAAGATAAGAAAGAATCAAAGCTTTAGAAACATACGTTTACCCAAGCGTTAAACAGAACAGAACAAAAACTACATCTCAGAGCCTAACTCTAAGGTTGTTTCTCACAACCTTATTCATCAAAATCTTTGGTTCATCACAAGTGTCAGCAAGGGCAATGTATACTGTGTCGTTTCTTTTATTACCCTACACACAAAATCAGAATTAAATATCTAATGTATTCATATGCTTAATGATGGTTAACTGTAGGATTTACATGTCCTGTTTGATTTTATTTTTTTTAATATGCAAGTTCCGATATCTATAGTATTCTGATCATCAAAGCATAGAGAAGAATCAAAACCTTAAACATAATGTGAATAGAACAAATAGTAGTCATATGCTATGTCTCTATTGATATACTTAAATCTCACTTGATGAAAATTCCTATACTGTCGTTCATCATCTAAAAGTGTAACAAAAAACAACCATCAAAATCCCTTGAATTGAAAATCCTTTCATCAATTAGTGATTAAAAAACACGGAGAATTCATCTTCTAAATGATGGGCACTAAATTTTTAAATGTGGAAACATTAAGAAGCATTGAGAGATGACCATTTTAACAAACTCTAAAATAGGTGAAAACACAATCACCAGAACAACCAAAGAAGAAATTATCCTGGCTAAACGAATTTGTTTCAAAAATCTTAACAGAGATTGCGTCAGTACCGTCGTTGATTCCACCAACTAAAAAATAGAATGGAACCTTAGGCATGGAGTCAGGTGCTGGTTTAAAGGTTTTTAAACTTTCAACAAAAAGTTCACATGCAAATGAAATTATTATGTTCTTTGTGACCTTGAGTATTGATTTACTGAGTTGTATTTCAAAACTCTTTCAAATCACAGTTTCACATTGGCCAATGAGTACTTGTAGTATCAATACTCAAGTCGTGAACATTAAGATATAATCTCTTACCATCGTAGAGTTATGGATCCCTTCTTGATCATCCATCAATCCTCAATCCATTCTTGTTTACTCAATTAGTACTGTATTAGCAATAGAGCTACATCCAACACCATCAAAGTATGATGGTTCACACATAGGATTATCTCAAGTCGAAGCAAAAATATCACAACCGTCATTAAGAAATAATCTATTAACGTTGACATAAGATTCCATGATGATTTCATATGGAATCTAAATATCAAGTGTTTCATACTCTAGTTCGCGATATCAATTACTCTCTTTAAAAGAAATATAATATCCTATTCGGGCTAATGATATATGTTCTCATTAGTCCATACAACTAGAGATAATTCAAGATTAAATCAACATGATTTGTATATCACAATTGCAACTATCTGTGATTAATATATCACTCACATTTATTATTTGGATTCCATTATACACAAGTTTTTATGTAAATAAACAAGATAATATATATGCTAATAAATAGAATTTCAATTGCATTGATAATAAAATGATGTCTTTACACCCTATCTAACTACTGGAACTAAGACATAATACTAAAATACTTCAAAGGATTCTTTTTAATCTAAAAGCAATAATAAACATTAGAGATAATATTTTAGACATTCAACTAACTGAAAATACCAGAGACATGACTCTATGTGGTTTTAAAAATGGTAATTATATTATCACCACATTTTTTACATATCACATTTTATTTACATTTATGCCCCTGTTTGAGCCTCATTATTCAATAACTCATTTTTTTCATTCATTTTCAACTTCACATTTTATCAATAAAATAATTTCCACATAAATTCAACATTTTCCTTACTTTTTAACCTGATATTCTAAAAAAAAATCATTATTACAAAACTCATTTTAACATAAAAATGGGACTGAAACAAGGAATAAATATCTTTAATTATTATCTCCACATTTTTTACATTAATATCATATTTTAATAACATTAAAGATCATAAATCTTTACTTTACGTTTATATTCCCATCTTTTTTCGTTATATTTTAACTCTAAACCTTCTATTAATTAGCACATATTGTATGTGATTACGGTTTTCATCCAAATAGTTTGTTAATGTACTTCAAAATAAGTAGGCAAATATTTAATTTTCTTGCTTGTTTAAAAATAAGAAGGACAAATAAGGCCCTGTTCTCTTTGCCCTTTTTAACCCGTTTTCTGTTTTCAATTTTCAAAAACAGTGAAAACGCGTTCTCTTTTCCATTTCTGAAAACAAGTTTTTGAAAATGGCAAATTTTTTTTCAAACAAAATGGAAAACGTGGTTTTCCACGTTTTCAGATTTTCCAACCAAAACAAGCCAAAAAATCCAAAACCCGCTACTGTTCAAAAACAATCGAAATCTGTTGGAAGCCCTATTCCTCTTTCCCATCTCTTCCTCTTTCCCCTTTCTTCCTCTCGCCGTTTCAAAACCGACCAGCTCCCACTGCCAACTCTCCGGGTTCGCGTGCTAAATCAGGTTTCCCATCTAGTTCTTTGCTGGCTATATTTTTGCTGTATGTTATAGATGTTCAATTCTATTTTCCTTGGGTCGATTTCGCACCGCACACTCTGTGTGTTCAATGCTTTCTAGTCTCATATTTATCTATAATAGATGATGGAATTCAGTTTGTTTCATTTCTCTGATATCATTGATGAATTCTTGTGATTTCAGTTCAAGTCATAGTTCTTGTATTCTTGCGCATGAATAGTAGGTTTTATTTTTGGATTTTTATTTTCAGATCCATTTATATGAGATTGCCCTTATGAGTTGCTTGAGTTTTTGCACATTGCTGCCTATGAGAATTTTATTGGTCGGTTGGTGTCGTTCTCATGCTCAATCAAGTACTGATTAGGAAAATCCTTGATCAATTCGACAAATCTAGACAGGAATTTATCAATTTGAAAATTAATTGAGTTCACTCATCCTGGCTGGGTATTTTTTCACCTGATCTAAGCAATGCTACAATTTACTACAGTTGATTTCCTAATGCTGTACAGAAAATCGTATTTTTTTTCATAGTTTCGGGTACAATCGCTGTTTTTTGCTATTATTTAATCAAACAAGTAAACCACATTGAATTTGTTTTTGCCTAATCCTCCCTTGCTGCTTGTCTCCAGTAGATGCATGTGCTTAGATTCTCTACTGCTGGATCTTTTGTTTGACTATATAGGCATTACCTACTTGTTTTTAAGACTTGGTCATATATCCAAGTTATTATTTATCTGGGGAAGGAATTCATTGACCTGGATTTGTAATCAAAAGTGCTTCTTATTATGTTAATACTCATTTCTATTTTCTGACCATATGCTCTTTATTGACTTCACTTTGCCAACTGGAGTATACAATTGAATGTTTTGACTTATATTTTATTCGAATATTTACCTCATGGAGGATAATATTGTCCACGTGTACTCTTCTGCTTTGATTTATGTTGTCTAGATATTACTATCTAAATTTTGTTCATTGTCATTAGGACAGTTTGTGGCAATAATAGGCGTTCAAACTCAGATGTTGTTCTTTACTTTGTGCGCATAAGTTGATCCTTTTAGCATGTGTACCTATTTGATAATAATTTATTTTATCCTTTCAAAAATTCTCGTGCATTTTGTTTCAAGGTTCTGTAATAACTAATTTTGCACCGTAGGGATTTACTGATATGAAACATTCCTGTAGAGTCAATCTGACTTGTAGCAAACTCAATACCTAAATATTGAGCTTGTTCAACACTCCAAATTCATCCCTTCCGCTGAACTCATCTCTTTCCTCATTAACAACTTGCAACAGAGAATTGCATATCTACTCCTCAACATTCTACTACCTTAACATTACCCAAAAATGTAAAAGAGAGCCTTCAGTACACTTGACATTAGCTGGTGACATGAAAATGCAATTAGGTGTGCCTCTGCTACTTCTCTTCACTATGAAAAAAATAATCTATCTCTTCTTCATCCTTGATGCCCACGTCACCAATCTATCTGGAATTGGTGCCTCCCACTTGTTAAATTTTGGAAATCTTTTAACTACGGAAAATGGTCAAATTTCTCTAATTTTTTTTTTTTTTTGGTTGAAAATCTGGTTACATTGTGTATGTATGCAGAGTGAATTATATGATGAATAATAAGAGATAATGTGTTTTCTTTCTCCATTCATTCTATAGCGTACAAAAATGATCCCAAAATATGATAAAAGAAAGCAGTTACATAAACATATTGAAATAAGCTTCCCGTGTCTTACAGGCATAATATAAATGATAATCATGTTTTGAAAAGGTTTAGCATATTGACATCAAAATGGACATGCATATGTTTCTCTTTTTATCGCCCATTTTATTTTTTCCTAATATAAATGATAATCATGTTTCATAATATCTTGTAACAGTTGCAAAGTCTCTTTATCTGTGCGTCCGTGTTTGCCTCTTCACTGCTCGTCTGAAGAATCTCTATATTTACCTTGCACATAACATCTTGCACCTTGTAACATGTCACGCTGCAGAAAAATGAAAAACATTAATGTAAAATTCAGCAGTTAACCACAATTTTATGCTCTCAAATTAATATATTAACATAATAATTTTATTTGGTCGGATGAAATAGAACATGGGTGGTCACAGAGGTAGGAATAACTTTCCAATGTCATGGTCGGATGAGAATGAACACACTTTTATTGAAATTCTGTACGAGAAAGTGAAATCAAACGTATTGCAATGTTCTATATTCACGAAAGACGAATGGGGCAGAATCAATGAAACCATGGTAGCTTCAACAAAAATGAATTACGGCATAGATAGATTGAAGGGAAAGTGGAACAGCTTACGTAAGATTCACCGCATGTTCTCCGAACTTTTGGCACATACAGGTGTTACATGGGACCCAAATACCAACCAAGTTAATGCTGCAGAGGAAGTTTGGCAACACTTTTATACGGTATATATATTTCTTAAAGAATATTTTCGTCTTTAGTTTTTTATCTTATCAATTGTACCCCTTCTCTAATGTGGCTTCTTTTTGTAATGTAGATTAACAAATCGGATTACAAACTGTTTAAAAAAGAAGGATGTAAGCACTACCACATTTTGGGGGAGATATTTAGCGGGACTACAGCTACTGGGGGATTAGCTAATGCCTCTACTCAGCTTCCAAACACATCAGAGGAAGAAAGGCAGCTCGAAGATGACTTCTTGAATAAGGGAGTGCATGTACATGTGGAAAATGATGATGAAATCGATGAGGTCTCAAATACTCGTCGGCGTGAGGAAATTGGTACGTCGGGTGAACGCCGACGTAAGGAACGGAAGATCAGTAAAATTGATAAACTCGAGGCCTGCATGACACAGTGGTCATCTTCAATGAGTATGAGGAATGAAGAAACTGAAATTAGAACACTTTACTTCAAAGAAAAGCTTGCAAAGATCCAAGGAAAATCATGTCATCAATCGGATCCCGAAATTACTAGTCAGGATCCTTATTCAAGCGTGATATGTATGGACATTTTAAACAATATGGAAGGGGTGTCAAATGAAGTTTATATGAAAGCAATAAAGGCTTTTAAGGATCCCGATTTCAGGGTGTCATTTGTGAAGATGCCAGAAGCAAGGAGAGGACCTATCTTGGACCTACTTTGATATGATTGATGTTTTCATTTATCTAGTATGTTGTTTTCATTTGTGAAGTGCAAGACCATGGTGACGTAATGTTGTGTACGTTATTGGACCTTCTTGGTGGTGTAAGGTTTAATGTATGAACTTATTGATGATGTTTTATTTGAATGAATGATGGTTGTTATGACTTGTGATGATTAATGTGGGTATATTTTGTTTACAGTATGGATGATAATGTGAATACTGATGATTCGATTGTTGAAGATTCGAGTGATGATGATTTGTCATTGATGGATGAGTTCGACACAAATGTTGATGATTTAATGATGCTTAATATGATTGGTCTTCACGGACGAAGTACCGTTGACAGGATACCTTGCAGGACATCGCTGCTAACGGGAAAAATGTACATGCGAGAAATTCTAAATGGACATCCGGACGTATGCTATCATAATTTTCGTATGCAGAAACACGTTTTCATGAACTTTTGTGATATTTTGAAAGAGAGAGAGTTGTTGAAAGATGGAAATAAAGTCAGTGTCGAGGAGGGTGTTGCTATGTTTCTGATGATTATAGGGCACACTACACGATTTAGTATTATTGGTGATAGGTTCCAACATTCCAACAGTACGATACACAAATGGTTTAAACGAGTGCTGAGGGCTGTTTGTTCATTTGGCATCGAGATAATCCGTCCCACAAATCAAAGATGTTGTGCATGAGTGTATTTTGCGCAAATATCCGTTCTTTAAAGATTGTATAGGCGCTATAGATGGTACACATGTTGCAGCTTAGGCACCTACATCGAGACAAACATCGTTTCGTGGAAGGAAAACTAATGTAACACAAAATGTGATGTTGACATGTGATTTCGATATGAAATTCACGTTCGTGTACTCTGGCTGGGAAGGCACTGCGAATGATTCACGAGTATTCGTTGATGCAGTCACAAGAAGATCTAACAACTTTCCAATGCCAAGGTATATTCGTATACTTCAAATAATAATAATAATAATAATAATAATAATAATAATAATAATAATAATAATAATAATTATTATTATTATTATTATTATTATTATTATATTTTGTAGATCAATTTTTAATTATTATTATTATTATTATTATTATTATTATTATATTTTGTAGATCAATTTTATCTTGTTGATTCTAGCTATTCAAACATGCCTGGATTTCTTGCCCCTTATCGAGGTCAAAGATATCATCTTCGTGACTATGTTGGACGGGGAAGACTACGTGGGAAGGAAGAATTGTTCAACTATCGTCACTCCTCGTGCCGTAACATTATTGAACGTAGTATTGGAGTTTTAAAGGCAAGATTTCCTATTTTGAAATTGATTACCAATTATCCTCTTAGCAGACAAAGAAAAATTCCTACTGCATGTTGCGCAATACACAACTTTATTTGCCAGGAGCACACTTTAGATAGATTGTTTGTTGAATATTCAGAGGAGAATATGGTGTTTCAAGATATACCGGAGTCTAGTCAATATCAAGAAGCCATACATTTTGATGCTAGTCAAACAGCTCAAATGGGACAAGTCAGGAATCAAATTGCTACAGACATGTGGCATGACTACTCAAGACGTCGTACATGACTCCGTAAATGTATTTTATATTTTGTTCAGTATACATGTATTTTGTTATGACACGTAAACTTTTAATCATATATATTGAAATGTGTTGACAAGTTTAATTAAAGTTGTGTTTTTTATATTTGGAAAAAAAAAAAAAACACTTTCAAATTCATCAACTTCAAAATTTATATGCTATGTAATAATATATTAACATTAGACCAATACAATTTTATAATTTATTGAATAATCAGATTTTTTGAATAAAATATTATTCAAAATTATTTTAAAAATTTCAAAGTAAACGCATTGTGCATTTTATGTTTTCAGAAAAAAAAAAAAAGAAAACATTTTCAAATTCATCTACTTCAAAATGTATATGCTATGTAATAATATATTAACATTAGACCAATACAATTTTATGATTTATTGAATAATCAGATTTTTTAAATAAAATATTATTCAAAATTATTTTCAAAATTTCAAAGGAAACGCATTTTCCATTTTTATGTTTTCAGAAACAATTTTTCAGAATTACAAAAAGAACGCATTTTCAGAAATTTCAAAACAAATACTCAAAACACAAAACGTTTTCAAAACACAAAATAATAAACTGAAATACAAAGAGAACAGCCCATAAGTGTTTCTATGCTCTCTTAATATTTTTTTTTCTGTAGAAAATCATCATAAGAGACAGGATGTGCTAATTAATGAAAGGTTGATGATACAAGTGTGATAAAAAATTCAAGGACACAAATATGACAATAAGTAAAAATTAGAAATTTCTAATACAATTAAAATGCAGTGTAATTGTAAGAAATTGTGGTGTTACCCTTTCAAAAAGAGGAAATTACACCCACACCTGAAAATAGGTTTTCAATTTCAAAAATCCAATAACAAGTTCAACATTTCAAAAATCAGGTTTTATTTAATAATTTAAAAATATTTTTTATTTTTATTCTTATATTTTTAATTTTTATTTTGAAATATATATATATAATAAAAGGAAGAAACCCTAGACATTTCACCCATTTCTTCCCCTCCAACCTCTCTCTTCCCACCCACCGCCGCCCGCTCCGGCCAGATCCGCCGCCTCTCCCCCTCCCCCTTCTCCCTCCCCCCTTCCCCTCATTCTTCTCTCTCGCTTCCTTCTCCCCGTCCCCCCTATTTTTGGCAGCCGCGATTCAGCAGCCACGACACTGTTGAATCGCGGCACAGCGCAGCAGACGACGCCGCGAATCTCAGCAGCGTCGTCGGCGTATGCTGCCGAGACGTGACGCCGTTCATCGTGGACGCGGGCCGAACGGTCTCCACGCTGGCCGAACGGCCGACCGGGCCGCGATTTAGCAGTCGTCGCTGCTTCACACCGCTCGAACGGCAGATTTGTGTTTTTTTTTGTTTTTTGTTTTGTTTTTTTTTTTTTTTTGAGTAGTAGAATGGCAGTGCAGTGGGTGTGCGAGATCTCTGGGTGTGGTGGCGGATCTGTGTGTGGGTGAGCGGTGGTGGTGGATCTGTGGACGGTTGTTGATTTTTTTTTTTTGGTCCGTGACCTAGGTATCCGTGGTGTTTTTTTTTTTTTGTTATGGTGGATCGGCGGCGAATCTAGTGGCGGTTTTGTTGTTGGCAGTGGCGTCAGTGGTCCATCTTGTGTTGTTTGGTTACTCGGACCGTCGGGCGGCAACGGTGGTGGAGCCGCTGATAGGGGAAAGTGTCAAGTCGTGGTCACAAATGATCTGGGGGTGGTCACAAATGATTAGGTTGTTTGTGACCAATGAATTGTGACCAATAAATTCTTTGTGACCTAAAAATAATTAAATTGTGACCAATAATTTGTTAAATTGTGACCTAAAATATGAGGTATGTTCAATGAATTGGATGTTTGTGACCGTAAATAAGTATTGTGACTTACAAATTTGTGATTTGTGACCCATGAAAAAATTGTGACTTTTAAATTTTTAAGTTGTGATCGATAAATAAATTGTGACCTACGAAATTTTTGAATTGTGACCTAAAAAATTTTGAATTGTGACCAAATTATACAGATTTGTGACCTTAACATATTCGAATCGGATCGATCGGAAAAGTCGTCTAACGATCGCCGGAGAAGAGTGGTGGCCGGAACGGTCGCCGGAATACCACCGGAGTTGTAGGGGTGGTGGAAGTGAGGGTGGGTTAATTATTTTATAGTAGAATTAAATATTAATAATAAATTAATTTAATAATTATTATTTCATAATTAAAAATTTAAAAGAAACCTGAATTTTGAAATTTGAAACATGTTTTGGTATTTTTGAAATGTGTATAAGTAAAAACATGATTTATGTATTCTTCCCTTTCAAAAATTACATAAACTTTCTTTATAGGCAAAATAAAATAATTTTCCAGTTCTACCCTTATCATTATATTAGACTCGGAACAATTTTTTCATATTTTTAGCTTGTAAGTATCATACTTTAATATTACATTTTTAAAAATATCAAAATTTCAGACACTTTTCATAATTCAAGATTATTTTATGAAAATGGATAATAATTGATTTACATAAGATAGAATGTGACTTGAATTGATGGTTATTAAATGATAATTGATTTTTTTTTTTTTCCTTTTATTATACCTAAAAATTTGCATGCAGTTACTGTCTCTCCTATTTTAGAAAATAAGAAAATTATAAATCGTGGCTCCTTGGATTCATAATTTCCTCCCCATATTTTTCGATTACAATCATCATTCTACATGTCATAATAGGTCACCACCACCATTATGCGTGTTAAAGTATGGAGGCATTTGGAATTCATTAAGGTATGTTTATATTGTTTAATCATTCGTAACTACAATTTTGTGATTGAATGTGTTGTTCCTTATATACAGTTAGAGATTCATATTAAAAGTTATATGCGATCTTTGACATTTAAGCACGTGTGTAAAGTTAATACGTGACAAGTGATTTACACAATAAAATTATTGCACCGTTTATATTATTCACAAAACTCGATTGATTGTGATCTACGTGACATGTGAAATTGTGATCTCTGTATTAATGTTATTGCATTCATGTGCCATGTAAAATTGTAGTTTGATAACATGTGTGACGTAAAATGAAATACAGCAATTGTGACTTATATAGTTTATGCGTAGATCTCTCAGGGGAAGAAGGAAAAGAAAAGTGTTTTTCTATTTAAATAATATTGAAATGGTGAAAACACCAATTTTTTTTTTTTTTAATTTGAAATTTTAAAAATTAAAAATGAGATAAAGGAAGTATTAGAACTCATGGTAACGGCCCTTTCAGCTCCTTCACCTCGTTGGTCAAACAAGTAGTATGAAGTAGGGTTTCATAAAAAAAACTGTGAAACCGCAAACCGAACGGATACCGTTGGTTCGAGTCCACGTGGATCCACAATTTTTTTTTTCTCAAACCAAACTAAATCGTTTCAAAATGGTTTGGTTTAAATTTTAATTTTCCAAAATCACAAAAGACCAAATCGAACCGAACTTTTTTTAAATTTTTAATCAAAATTAATTTAATTAAATTATAAATTTTATTAAAGTACAAATGTATCTAAAGTTTTCAGAATTGAATATGCATACAAATTACAAAATTAAATACAAAATTAGGCCCAAGTAGTGTGTTTATTAAAATATATGTACAACCCATTCTACGTCGATTAATATGTACAGCCCATCGATTAAAATCAACCAAGAAAACCAATTAGAATGATTTTCCCATCCATCATTGTCGATATATGAACTAGAAGGGAAAAAAAAAATCAGTCCTAAACCAAACCCTAAATCTCATATTATCTTCTGAAATCCGAGAAATACATAGTAAAATTTGCAGCCCAGATCTTGCCTTGGAGTTCTTGGATTATCTGGTACAATATATATTATAGAATATAGAAGTATATTTTTGGTGTTGAATCTGTTGATATTTACTTGCGTGTGAAATCTGTGAGAAAGAATCAAAATATTAATGTCTAGAAAAACCTAATGCAGAAGTTGAATCAAAGTATTGGCATTTGATAATTTTGTATTATATTTTGAGGATTTTTTTAAAATTGAATTGTAATTCGGTTCCCCTTCCATGGCCTTTTAGTAGTTTGTTCTTATCCTCTAGTTCCCTATCTAGTATTGGGACTTCATCCTCGATGTCACCTTAAGGATAATCAGCAACTGCACCTCCAAGAACTTCACCTAAAGATGAGAATTACGATTTCTGTTTTCAAGCGTATGTTGTACTCGAGAGAGAATTTGATTGGGTTAGACGATGTGTGGTTAGTAAACAAATTCTACTACTTCTGGTTATGGGGTTTCCACGCTTTAAAAACAAAACCTGGGTTGGGTCCACTTTTTCTTTTGTTTATTTCGAATCTTTCCAATGGATTTGATTGACCTTGTCAATATCTCAAATCAATGTATGGGCACCAAAATCGTTATACATTACGACAATTAACATGATTGGGGGATAAAATAAAAATATTTAAAAAAAAAAACTTATTCATTAATAAAAAAATAATACTGGATTAGATAATGAAAACTTAAAAGCATGATTTCCTCTAATTTTGCCGTGCATTATTTTAATTAGATTAGATTCTCAATTAATAAAACAAAGCCATAATAATATTCTGTCTGAAAACTATACAAAGCAAGCCTTTTCTAACTCAGAAAATATTAATTTAACATAAAAAGAAACAAGAATTCTCTCAAATTGCACTAAAATCAAATCAATAAAGTGCATTTTCTTGGAATAATCCACGCATGTTCAAGTGATTCTTGATTCGAATTAAGCAAAATGGAATTAATTAAGTAGAGGGAGAAGAATATTAAGCTCCATGAAAAGACTAGTGATATGTTAGATCGAACCATTTAATCGGTTCAAGTACAAGTTTGATATATACTCATCGACTTTCTTAAATATTTGCCAAAAGTTGGGATGGTATTAAACTTTACACTTTGAGCATTTCATATAATTTTATCATCATTTGTCGCGTTCTTGATTCTTAAAGAGTTGCGAGGTCTATTCGAGCTTGTGTAGTACACTACGCCTATATTCTTGTTCATGAAAGAGTTACGAGGTCTCTTGAGCATATTCAATTATAGTAATGAACATGACTATGCTGACGCAATTTTTCATTATTTTCTTCTTAAATTCTTGTTCATGAAACAATTGCGAGGTCTATCTGAGTATGTTCAGTACATAGTAATAAACATGACTATATTTAATGATAGACAGAATTTTCAATTTTTTTCCTTCTTTAATATTTGTCTAACGTTTTGCACTCATGTAACTAATAAAACAAGTCATTTGGCAATTTCCGACAGGGGGAATTTAATGATGCATTATAAATATAGTATGATGCCTACCACTTTAGAGCTTAGGCAATGAGGTTGAGGTATATCTCCTGATTCTACTTAATTGTTTATACTAAATTGAGCATTAACTTATTTTATTAGAAAGGATATGGAAATCTAATTCTAAATGTTTGGACTCAAAAAATCATATCAATAATGGCATCTTAAAAACAAAGGTATCAAGAAAACCCCATCTTGGAGAGGGCCACATACACCTTTAACTCAACATTTTCATACATTTCATTATACTATAATGAATTTGTTTATTCCTTCAAATTCATCTCCAATTTAGATATTTTTTTTTTCAAAATATATTTTATTTAGTGGACATATAAGACAATTTCTAATATTGTTGGGTACAATTTTTGATGAATCAATCATCCCAAAATTATTTGAAAGAAACTCGAGCACAAAAGTGGATTCGAAACATTCCCAACTGAGAATTCTTTAAATGTTATATTCTAGTGACATCGATGAAATGGTAAGAGCTTGTAAAAAACACTTACTTTCTATATTAAGAGGGTGTTTGATGGATATTATTGAGAAAAGAATTTTTTGAATAGTGATAAGATGAGAAATATGTGGTTAAAAAGTCAGTAAAAGTTATTGATGTGATAAAAAAATATTATTTTATTGAAAAGTGTATGGTTAAAATAAGTTTTGAAAAAATGTATTTTGAGATAATGTGTGTCAAACATGGCTAAGAGATTTGCCGATATTTCTTAGAAAACAAATGATCTCTTTGGAAGTTTTAGAAGGAAAAGAAAAATATTTTTGCAGAATAATAAAAACTTTGTAAAAAGAAAACAATAAGGGTCCGTTTGATTGTAAGGGTGGAAAATGGGTGGAAAGAAAATGTTTTACAGGGAATTGATTTTCCTAGAAAATATTTTAATGGGAATTGTAATTAATTGTGTTTGATTGGTATAATTTTCTATGGAAAATGTTGAAAGTTTGGTGTCCATTTGGCTTCGTTTTTTTATGGAATTTCTCTATTAAAGTGATAATTTTTTCTACCATTGGGTCTAAAATTTGTTCCAATTGTAAAAAAAAAAAAAAAAAAAAAAATTTGAAAAAAAAAAATTTATCATACCGAATATTTTTCGTTTGACTTTGTTTTGCATGGAAGTTGTCAATAAAAGTGAAATTTTTTTTAACCATTGTATGTAGAATTTGTTCCCATTGCAAACAACAAAAAAAAAGGTGGAAATTTTTTTCCCACCAAATAGGTGGGAAAACAAAATCAATTTTTTGTGCATCAAATGATTGTACATAGAAAAAGGTGGAAAATGTTTTCCTAGGAAAATTTATACTATCAAACACCACAATTTGGGGAAAATGGAAAACGTTTTCCTACTTCCATGAAATTCTTTGGCTATCAAACATAGCCTAAGGGAATAATTTACAGTGTTATTCAAAAAATTATTTCATGAAATAGGCACGGGAGCCCATCATGCATCAAACGACCAAAAAATTCAATTATTTCATCGCAGAAATTCTTTCTCTGAGTGCAAGAGAATATTTTACCATCACTCAGGTGCAGACTACAACCTTTTTCATTTAAATATATAATTAATCTATAGACTAGATACATGTACTGTCATAAAAAAAATAAAAGGATAATGTATGTTTCTTTAATTTGCATCTGCACTCTTTTGAACTTTAATCTTTACACCAAAATTGCACTCTAAAGTTAAATTGAAACTTTTTGTAATCTAACCACGCAACTCGGACAAATTAAAAACATTTTTAGACAAGATAATCTAACTTTCAACCGTTGAGCAAAATAAAAATTAAATAACCATCTGTTCAATTGGCAGAAAAGTTCGGCATAATTTTTGAAAAGTCAAAATGAGTTTTTTGAGACCGAAATGCTTTTAAAAATTAGTTTTCAAACAGGAATTACTGTAACTTCCTTTAAAAACTTTTCTACAGAAAGTAAAGTAAAAGTAAAAGTCATGCCAAACGGACCCAATATTTGACACGTAGTTGAATTGAATTAAGCATATGGATTATAATTCTTTTTGGATATATATTCTACTACATATTATTAAAAGTATCATTATTTCTTCAAAAAGGTAAATGAAAATTTTAAGTAACCTTTTATTTTTAAAAAAATTGTTTAAATAACTATATTTACTTTTTATGCTTAACCAAGTAAAGGCCTTCAACCAGTCATTGACATGCTGCACAGAAGCCATGTAACCTTGTGACTTATCACAACTCGCATCACAGGTCACAAGAGGACATGTAAAGACTTGTAAATCAACAATTTTAATTGCATAGAAAGATGGAACAGACCGGACCAGAGAGAAGAAAGACTTCCATTTTATGAGCTGTAACTGAGACTGAAAACTTCAGGCTGTAAGAAATGAGAATGAAAAAGGAAAAGAGCAGAGGCAAACCCCTCCAAGAAAAGAAGCAAAGAAGCATCAAGCATGTGGCAGGCAGCTGTGGTATTTAATTAATTGAAAGACAGTCTACCAAAAATTATCAGAAACTTACAGGGATAATATCGAGAGAGAGAGACATTTAGCAGAAAAAAATAAAAAATAAAAAACAATAGTTGCAGACTACAGGTCATTTCATGGGACAACCCCATTTGTCCACTGAGTCATACAATGTCTTTCGATTATAAATGCATGTCTGTATGAGGTTGTGCATTGGTACTTGTTCCAGCTGACGCCGCTGTCTGAATCTATCTGTCTCTTTCCTTTTCCATTTTCGCCCGTTTATAAAGGGAGGTATATAATTTCTTGATGAACATTGATTAGTAGCATGTTAGCCTGCAGTTTTAATAAATTTTGAGAATAATTCTTCTTGTAGTTTATTCTAAAATTTACTTAATTACGTAAAAGCAACCTTTTAAAACTTAACCAAACATGTAAAAGTAAAGGGAAATTACACAATTTTGCACTATGTTGTTGGTTTTAATGGATATTTATTGAATGCAATAGTTTAAACCAAATTGTCATAGCCAACAGGTTATATATCCAATAGCTGAGCTGCAGAATTGTTAAAGAAATCATAATGGTAAGAAAGTAAATCTTACGTTAATTCACTAGAAAAGAAAAGGGCGAATAAAGAAATTGTCTTCATTCTTGAAAAAAAAAGAAAAGAAAAGAGAAATCACAATTTAATTTATAATATTATGAAATTATTGTCATTTAATTTAAATGACTATATGTCTTTTGAAAATGATTGTCGTTTTATTTGAAAATAATTATGATCAAGAGTATTCCTTATTTTGAAGTGTTGCGCCCTTTCATCTCTCGTGTCTTTTCATCAGACAACTCTTAACTATTTCATGAAAAAATTTAACTCCTTGAAGAGCTAGGACATTTTAATGATTAACCACGTCTTGAAGGCAATTGTTTGAAGACCTTCGACATTAGATTTTGGCTAGCTCAAATTATTATAAATGTAAGTAATATTTTGAAAGGCAATTTCACGAAGACTTTCGACACTGTAGAGCGTCTCAAATAATTGTTAGATTGCTTATAAAGGTAAGTTCTAACTTAAATTTATTCTTTTTTTTTTTGTATCATGTGAACTATAATATTTTAGTAAACATCGAACGAAACTCTAGAGGATAATATTATGTAATTCATCGTGTCAACCAAGAAAAACTAGGTGCTCTTGTATCAACATTTTATTTTATTTAAATAATTTAAAACCAGCACACCAAATTGAGAAATATGCTCAAATTTTATTTTTTTTAGAAAGTAGAAATGTACCTACCTAGATTGCTTAAAGACTTTATTTGAGTTTTAATCACAAGTTTATTTACCCAAGATATATATATATATATATATATATATATATCTTGCTTGTTTCTGATTAAAATCAGATTTTAGATTTTATTCTAAGTCAAATTCAAACAATCAATATTAATCACATCTTTCATGAGTCTCACAACTTTTCAACCACACATTTCAAAAACTTCTATCTCAATTTACTAAAAATCAAATTTTAATCCCCACCAAACACCCACATAGACCATGTTTGATTCCAATTTCTTTCTAAATACATTGTTTTCTCTCTTCTTTTCGATCACGCATTGTTCAATAAAATAATATTACACACATTTCAAATACTTTTCTTTCATTTTTAACCATACATTCTCTATCAATTTGCTATTTCAAAATGCATTATATACAAAAAAAAAAAAAAAAAAATAATAATAATAATAATAATAATAAAATAAAAATAAAAATTATATATATATATATATATATATATATACAGAAATGATCTAATGAGCACCGGTGCTCATCTTATCCTAAGCACCGATGAGTTGGCACATTAATTCATTGGTGGATAAAGATTTTGTGAGTTCCAATCCACCAATGAATTAATGTGCCAACTCATCGGTGTTTAGGATAAGATGAGCACCGGTACTCATTAGATCATTTCTATATATATATGTGAGTTCCAATTCACCAATGAATTAATGTGCCAACTCATCGATACTTAGGATAAGATGAGCACCGGTGCTCATTAGATCATTTCTGTATATATATATATAAATATATATATATATGGGGCTCAAATGAAAAAAGCTATTTGTACAAAAAGAATTTGACAAAAATGTTGACAAACACTCACATGATTGCCGGCCCCACATGAATAAAAAATTGAAAATAAAAAGTGGGCCCCCCCACATGTGAGTGTTTGTCAACATTTTTATACAAATTCTTTTGTACAAGTAGCAAGGTCCGTGCTCAAATAGTGATGTGAATGAAAATTGAGTCAAGTAAATGTCAAACTTCCAATCTCATGCGAGAATCTTTTGGGCGAATGGTTTGTGAAGTATGAAATCTCACTCATAACGAGATTGAAAATTGGTAAGAGTCCCAAAATTTATCATTACAGTCTACTAGTGTTCACTCACTCTTATTTGAATTCAAAGCCAGCTGTACTGTGTTCAAGAAAAACACACACTGGTACGTGAATATTCAAGAAAAGAGAGACATGCACGCATAATAGTACTTCACTAGTCCGAAGATTCTTGAAAGCAGAAGAAAATTGTGTGAATGGAATCGATGGATGGATGGACAGATGAGAAAGAAAAAGAAAATTTGATTGGACAAATAAATGGCATGAAATGAGAGTGTATAGAAAATAGGTAACCGTAGCATTTAGGAGACATGCTTTTGGTTTGACAAGACACTCATTTTTGGAGAATCTGATGTGATCTTCCATACACAACTATACAGAGTCCTGTTTGGTTAAGATTTTAAGAATTTTGTGTGGGTGTGCGCGCACTTTTTATTTTTTAAGGAATATGCGAGGTTTAAAAGTAATAAAAAATTATGAATTCATATGTATAATTATTTTATTGAAATAATGTATGATTAAAAAAAGATTGGAGAAAAATAAATGCTAAAATATTAGGACCAAATGAGGGAAAAATATATCAATTATTAGAGTTATTCCCCTTTGGCCGTGCCAAAAAATAGTTTTTAGCACAGTCAATTACAGAGAGACAACTGCCTCCCTATACGTGTATAGGGCACTTTTGCCTGTACATGAAACGAAGTTCCAATTAGCTAAATTCTTCATTCTCATTATTCATTAATAAGTCCCATCCCCTAACTACTTTTTTCCACCATTGGATTGTTCATTTTTCTAAATTGTTCATTTTGGGCACCATGTCTAATAGGTGGGGGTTTGCCCTTTTTATTTTTTCCCTATTTATTGAAATTTAATGGTAGAACTGAAGGAACGAGACGGGCTATTCACAATATATATATATATATATATATATATATATTAGACATGGTGGCCAAAACTCCCCACACCAATTGAAATTGGTAGAAAAGGTTAATGCCATCTATTTTCTAAATAAAAAGATTGAAAATAACGAATATATTCTCATATTTAAATAAAACAAAAATATGAGAAGAAAAAAATAAAAGATGAATTATTTGGACAATAGATGGAAGAAAGGGGCCAATAAACGGGTGTGGGGGAATGAGAACTGGTGTCAGGCTATGGACGGGGCTTCGAATTTGGTGGCGTTGAGTGGCGATCAGCGATTTTGGCAATATAGTGACAACGACTTGTAGTGTTGGTTAGTGGAGTGGCTACGGCTCTCGGTAGGGGGGTTGGGTGGGGTGAGATGGGAGGGGATAAAGGTTGATGAAGTTGAACAAAATAGCATTCTGCTATAGTGTAATTTATTTAGGACTTATTGTACTTAATTTGAAAAAAATTGGAATTATATTTGAAATTAGTTTTTATTTTCTTTTTGTTTTATTTAAATAGGAAGATATATTTGTTATTTTCAATATTTTATATTGAGAAAATAGATGCACAAACGTTTTCCCCTTATTCCAATAGGTTGGGGGTGTGGGGGTTTGCATATCATGTTTAGTAGGTGGGGGGTTTTGTTTGTAAAAGTGATATTTGAATATACAGAATGTTAATTAATTTAGAATTAATATCAGAGAATATATACGTGATAATGAATGTTAAATCATTTATTTAATTTTCAATTAAGTAAAATTTGATGTTTATTAGCATACATGTATGTGAATAATAGAATGGATTAATGTGAAATTCTAATTAACTTATAATTAGAAATAATAACATTGAAATATATAAATGAAGATGAATAGCAATTAAATGAATATGAATATTAAATAATTGATAATTAATAATATAGAATTCATACATTAATGAAAGCACACATGTGAAATAAATCTGTCAAATGTACATGTACATCGATGATAATTAAATGGTTAAATAAATTAAATACATATTAATTGTAATAAGACTAGAATTGTCCAAAATATATTCTCACTTGATGTGATATTTAATATATTATAAATTCTATGACAAAACTAACGGAACATGACAATCGACAACAGGGTACGAGTGTATTTCACACAAAGTTTCAAACATGGACCTTTTGTGCTATATTCGAGTGGTAGAAGGGTTTTCGACAGCATGTCTTATTGAGAGTTTTGTGTTGTTTAGCCTTGATTCAATTAAGAATGATCGAAATAGAAAAGTCACTTTTATACGGGAGTAGACTAAAAACATGTTCATCATACTAAAAAATTTACTGCATTCATTCAGGCACTTTTAGTTGTGTTTAGTCATTCGTCCATTAAGTTGACAAAACATGGATTTAATTATTATTATTATTTGGCCAAAATGGAGCTAAAACTTTTTTTTTTTTGAAGCCATAATCCAACTCATTTTATGGCATTAATGCCTATCATTTGTTTTGCTTTTATAATATTAGTTCTATTTAGAAAAATTTCTTAACATAAAGTAATAATCTCAAGGAATTTGATGCAATTGAAATATTAAATTCTGTCAATGTTTTTATGTCCAAGTTAATTATTAAAACAAGAATTAGCGATTTTACGTACAAAGTAAAAAATAAAAAGATTCTGTTTAAAATAAATTTTCGGTATTCTATGCAAGAAGTTTTTTCAAAATATATTTAGTGGAAGAAACTGTTCCCAGTTAAGCTTCTCCCAGTTTGATTAGAAAAACAATCAATTAATCAACAAAAATAGGTAGTACCAAATGCAATCTGAATGGTTGTTTCCAATTATGGTAAGGTACAGTAAGCTACAGAACATACTTCGAGTTTGCTCCAATTTAAAACATGAACACTGTTGTACTTTACTTCTTGATTGACACAATGCTGAACTGTGCTTAAACTTGTGTTTAGTGCATGTAATTATATGATTAAGAATTTCTGACACACGTGTCATATGATAATTTATTTCTGTTACATATTCTCAGAAACTATATATAAAATATTGAACTTTCCAGTAGCTTAAGCAAGAACATATAAAAGTATCATTGACAGAGAAAGTCTATATGGAATTCTTAGAGCAGCATTTTTAGCCCCATTTTTTTTGCCCAAAATGCACTTTGCAATAGTATTTTGATGGAAAATGTATAGTTTAAAAATAAGGAAAATTTTTGGATTTGCGTATAATATTAATTTATTAAAGAATATGTTGTTGAAAATGAGAGAGCGGAAAATATATTTTTTAAAAATAATAGAGACCAAACAAGGGTTTAGGTTTCTATCGATCTAGGAAAATGTCACTTGTACACTATTTCTTGACATGATGGTTGACATTGTGTGCGTTGGCAAGTGTTGATTGGAAGGAAAAAATGTCAAAAATTTGAACAGTCCAATCGCATATTGTCACGTGGTGCGATATAAAGAAACATGTAGAAAATAATGTACATATAGCATGATTGTTCTATCTAAAGAGTGGTTCTTAGCCTAAGCAGGAGCCCTAAAAAAGGTTGAGGAATTTTATATATATAAAGTAGGGTTTCTGTGTGGCACCTTTTGTAATCAAGAATAGGAATTTTCAGCCAACAGCATTGCTTAACTCAGGGATCAAGTGGAAGTGGGATGATGATATATAGGAAATCAATTAATTAATTGTCTTGATTAAAATAAGAAATAAATATTCTTAATGCTTCACTATTCATATGATAAGGTCTTGCGTTTGTTTGTTTGTTAATCATATTAATTTTTGCTTGTAATGAAATTAATTAGCCTTGTGTTTTGTGAATCAATCAATCATACTGTGATTACATATATGGTGAAGATAAATATGGACTTAAATCAATGCAATATTGTAGGAGAGTCTCAGCATATTACATGCTAATTATTGTCGAACCATCTTAGATAAACTCTTCATGTACGGACCGTATTTATCAGTTTATCGAAGGTGCTCGCTCCGTATATAATTTTTATAAATATGTCAGAAATTATTGATCTAAAAATTTAAACTATTAAAAATCTGCAGGATAAATAAATGCTTTCCAGGGTGCAGTAAAATAGGAGGGAGGGTACAAGAAAGAATATGCATCTCTTTCTGTCATATTCTATTGCAATATATTATTTATTTATTTATTATATAACCAGAATATTGTCTAATCCTTGCCTTCCTCTAAGGCTATATAAAGCCATTGTTCTACCAAAAAAATACTCAAGAGATGAAGTGAATTTCCAAGCCCTTTAGGCTTTAGTCCCCTCTCGGCACCCCACCCCCACCACCACCACAAAAAAAAAAAAAAAAAAAAAGAAGCCCTAGCCTTCCTCTTTCTCCCCTCCTTACCACTCTTTCATATAGACAAGTTTTAATATATATTAAGCTAAAAAGCAAAAGGGAGCTCCAAAATATGGTCCTCGGGAATTTTTTGTGGGTTGTTGACTGTGGCAGATTCTCAATTTTTATTCTATGGATAGATGCTTGATATTGTTTTACTTTCATTTTTATTGAATATTGATGATGCAACTTTAGAAGAGAGCTTTCTTCAGTCCAGCTATGGAGGGCAATAGGATTTAATTTGCTGTCGACTCATTCATCCAAATACTGTGCAGTTGATTAGTTATGCACCTTAACTGAATGAATGATGCGAGAGACTAGTTGAATCTTAAGCTTTCTGTACTTGGACTGAAGGGAGCTCCCTTCCACTGTTTTCTTATCCAGTACAGCTTATATATGCAGTAAAAGATTTGATTTTCATTTTAGATTTTAATTCTGTTTAGCAATCAATCTAATTTCATTATGCTCTATTTCTATTATAATCTGTTAATTTTGTGCTCTTTAAAATATATTTTCACCTTCAACAGCATCAGCAAAGGTATGCCTCATTCTGCTCCTGGAAAACTGCAGTCTAACAAATTCCATAACTAGGGTTTTACAGTTTAAGGAAGCACTTTTGGTGCTGATTTTGTGCCTTAAATATGATTAGATTTGTTCTTACTCACAAATATTATTAAGGTTGTTTATTTCTTGTTAAGGATCTTAATCCATCTTTATATTTTGTTTTGCAAAAACTAATGGGAAATTTTCTTATTGTAATCAGCAGGTTTAGGGTTTTTGTCAAGCTCAAGAACACGCGGTGAACGACAGTTGTTTCTTGGGCCTTGCTTGTTGCAACAAGTTCCCAGACACGTCTTCAGTTCTGTGCAATTACCAACATATCCTTCTCATGTTGATCTTGAGCCCTACTGTTGGATGCCCTCGGATGCAATATTCAATGAAGATTCCATTTCCTTTTTTTTTTTTTTGGTTTTTCTTCACATTTCCTTTGCAAAATTAGATTTCTAGAATTGGCTTTTAATTAAATGTACCAACAGCATATGCTTGTAGAAGACAGCAATTTTCCAAAACACTGTATTTAGTAAGATAGATTTGCAATGACATTAAAGTTTTATCGTGTAATTCTTTGGAACTCGGTATGCGAAACATAGAATTGCTAGTAATCGTGGATCAGATCGACACAACTGGTGCTCTTTTATTATGAGTTTTATTTGTATGTATTCAATCTAAAAACTTAAAGGGAGAAGTGGTACTCCCTTCCCCACCTCAATGGGACCCCAACCCTAGTTTTCCTTTTCTTTACAAGTCCATGGCAGAAAATCTCTTGTATCTTTCAGTAATTACAGTTCTACTGTAAATCTGTAATTACACTCTTCTGTACATGATAATCTTCAGCTTTGCGCTTATGTTCACTTATTTTTTGTGGTCAGACATGCATCATATACATAAAAGTTCAAAATCCATATAATTAATTTTTCAGAATCTTTGAATGAAATGAAACCCTAGAAAGCTAAATGCTCAAGGGAGGGAGGGAGGGAGGGAGGGAGAGAGAGAGAGAGTAAACAAAAAAAAAAAAACCTAGTGGGCTCATAAACAAAAAAAAAAAAGGCTGAATTTCACCATTGGTGCTCTCTCTTCTCATCTGCAAATGACAGGTGCCTCAACTGGTCATCTAGTTTCTCCTTTCCATAAACCGAATCTTTCAAAGCAAATCAAACAACTCATATTTTTGTTTTCTTTATTCAAGTAATAAATTCCTTGCTCTCTATTCATTTTGTTTTTAGGTAATTTTTCTTTTCAAAAGTTATTTTTTAATAGTCACAGTAAAGGAAGGATACATTCTAATTTTTTTGTACAGAAGATTCATTTTTAAGAGTCGTAAGTTTACAATAATCTTATTAAAAGGGCATCAAACAGCCCTTCATCTTCTTAGTCTGATCCTTGGGAGGGAGCTGCTAACGAGGTTCACAGTAAATTCAAATGTTTTTTGAGCCTCTATTTGTTTCTGATTAAAATTTGATTTTAATCTCAAGTTAAAGTCAACAATTAATTTTAACCATACATTTCATCGGGTTCACAACTTTTCAACCACACATTTAATCTTTTTCTTATCAAAATCTACTAAAAATTTGATTTTAATCACGGCAGTAAGATTGCATTACAATTGTAATTCGTTTAGTTTTTGTAATTTTATTGAGCACAAAATCACAGCAGTAAGATTGCATTACAATTGTTATTGCATTGTTCATAAAATGCAAGCATGATTAATGAATTTATCAGTCATATCATCACAATAGAGAGCTAAATTGAAAATAACTTTTGAAGTGAAATAAATGAAGCGTGTTAGGTAGAGATTAAAATTGAAAAATTAGTCGTTATTATTGACTTTTATCAGACGAATGAGACCCAATAACGACTATATTTTCAATTTTAATTGGATCTTAAATTTAGCCAAACATTTTAGTGTCATTATTTTTGAAAATTGACAAAAATACAATTCTAGTATTATTGTTTTCAAAAAATAACGAGATATAAAATACACTTCTATTATGAGAAGAAGAAAAAAAGGAATAAAATTTCGGGATATTTAAATCTTTGACAGTGTTGTTCTACTTGGGATTTTTTTTCTTCACCAGTTTTTACCCATTTTTTATGACACCGTTTATAAGGAGTTAGAAAAATCTACGCTTACTAATATTTTTTGGACACCGATTTTAGATAATTTAGAAATCACCTAAAATCATCGTAGTATAATTTTGATTGATTCTTTCAACCCACCAAATCGACAAATTTTGGTTGTTTCTCATATTCTCTTCTAATTTTATCATTTATAAAATAATTATTTTCAACGAATATGTTTTCTTCAATACTAACTTGTAATTAAAAATATATTAACTAAAGAAAAAATTATATTATAATTAAAAAATACTTAAGATAAGAAAAATTGCATTAATTAAAAATTACCTATAAGTAAAAAAAATCACTTTTATGTAAAATAAAAGTACTTCTAATAAGACAAAAATTCACTTATAAAATATAAAAGTTATTTATAAGTAAAAAATTCACTTAAAACTATTTAAAAGTATAATATTAAATTATAATTGTAAAATATACTACTATAAACTGAATATTTTGCTAAGAGACATATATGTAATTTTATTCTTTTTAAAAAATCTCAGACCCGATAAATAATGAACTCTAAAATATAGATTGGACAATTTTAAAAATCACTGCTAAAACCATTCAAAACTAATTCACTCGTAAACGCTCGAAATTAGTATACCCTAAGGTAAAATTGTCAAATAAGTCTAGATGTGTGTTTATTCAACTGGACATTTCTTTATACGGACTCAAATTGGAGCTTTGGGTTGGTAGATAATATTAGAAAAGAAATCTGTGATTTCGATTTAGACGATATTCGATAACTATTCGATAACTATTAGATAATGAAGCGCGTTTTTTACTTTGGTAAAGTTGTGCTTTTCTAAAGAGATTTTACATCTCTATATATTTCCTTTTGTCACTATTATGAGATCTTGCACTTTCTTTTGCACGATTCATCTCCTTTTTACTTTATTTTTACAAATTCATTAGTTGCTAAATATGGACAAATTCTTCATTTTACAGAGAGAGAGAGAGAGAGAGAGACTAAATCTTTTAACTATTTCTATAATCTTCCAAATTTTCTCGTGGCAATGCACTATCTTTAACAAACATATGTACCACGACATTTTGTCGCTTCCATCTTCAATTATTTATGAAGTTTTGTTTATTTTTCAATAAATTTTAGGGTAATTGGCGCAAAACATCCCACCTTTGACGATTTTTGTGGAAAACGTCACTACCTCTGATTTTTTTGGCGCATAACGTCCATACCTTTCAAATTTTTTGCGCTGAACATTCTTTTCACCTATTTTTAACATAAAATGACCAATATACCCTTCTAATTAAATAAAACAAAAGAAAAATAAAGAATGAATTGTAACTATATGCCCAAGCTTTTTAAAAAGTGCAAATAACCCACCAAATTTCATATTCTTTAAAAAATTATAACTTTACCCTAAACCCATAATTGCATGAGGGTTCCCACAATTTAATAAATAGCAGGGGAAGCCCCCGTCCCCAAATTTGACCAGCCTGTGAAGAAACGTGGCAGCTTATGGAGCCGGCTGATTCTACTCCAAATTCGACCACCATACCGCCGGACAAACAATCGAATTTCCACACCACCAACATCTCCTCATTCCACTCTACAATCTCATACTAAAAACCAGCTATAATAAATCCATAATTAGATGAAATCCCACTCTACAATCCCACCGGTTCACTAATTGGTTGTTTCGGGACAAATTCATGAAGACTCATATGTACATTTTGTTCGCCATGATGGGTAGAAGATAATGGTGGTGGTGTGCAACCGTGAATCTCAACACCGGCGTCGGAATTCGAGGTGTAAACTGTGTGGTTTGCTGCCTTCAAATTGGGATGAGATCGAATCTGAATTAAACAGTTTGTTGGTGATATGGGACCATAAACTGCTCACCTTAAGTAGTACTAGAATCCTGTAATGGAGTTTGGTCATGGGTGTTGAAGTGTTGGCCAGAATTGATGTTTAAATAGTGCACGAGGACGTGATTTTGAGCCTGGATTTCATCTGATTATGGATCTATCATGCAATTATGGGTTTAGGGTAAAGTTATAATTTTTTAAAGAATGTGAAGTTTGGTGGGTTATTTGCACTTTTTAAAAAGTTTGGGCCTATAGTTACAATTCATTCTTTATTTTTCTTTTCTTTTGTTTTATTTAAATAGAAGGGTATATTGGTTATTTTATATTAAAAATTGGTGAAATGGATGTTCAGCACAAAGAATGTGAAAGTTAGGGATGTTATGCGCTAAAAAATCAAAGGTATAGATGTTTTTCACAAAAATCGTCAAATGTAGGGACGTTTTGCGCCAATTACCCTAAATCTTAGGTGTCAAAAGGATAAGAGGAATCTATATTTTGCTTGTATTTTGAATTGGGCTTGCTTTCCAGTATTTCTTTTCTTCTCTCCTTTCCTTTTCTTTCACTTCGTTTCATATTTAAAAAAAAAATAAAAATTGTCTTCTCATTTCACTCTTCAAAATGTGAGTCGATTGAGTTCATAGCATCTTGACATTAATAGATAGAAACAAGTCATTAAGGATCCACTTCTTACATAATTGAAAGATTGAGAATTCAACCATTGAAAATTCAAGACTAGTGACGTACTTGTTACATTTTGTTAGAGTATTGATGATGATTGTGTGACTAATTCCACGTCAATACATATAATATGTCATAATCATAGAAGATAATACAATGGAGCTTCATTAGTGACAAAGAAAGGAAGAATTTTGCCAAATTTCTTGCGCGTGAATGGTGATTTTAACATAGTTTCTAGTAGTTTTCTACTTTTAAAAGACACTATAGTTGTTGATTGGAGGTCTTGTAGATCATCATGTCCCATGTTTCACGGTGCCATGTCCAAATCATTGTCACGAGTCACGTGTTAAATCATTAGGAATGGCCCTCATGCTTCTATTGATGAGTAGTCGATCTGATTAGAAGCATTTGGAGTTTACAATGCTAGTATTGAACAAAGGAGCGGCCCCATGGAATTGGGATATTAACTTTGTAGGCCGATGACCTAATCTCTCTAAGTAGGCTGTGCAGTACTTTGTTAGGGGTGAAACTACTATCTCTTTGGACAAGAATCCTCGTTGTAGCTCGGTGCATAGTTGGGGATAGTGGCCGAGGAGTTGTAGATGAAGTTGAATCATGTGTGTCCTTGACTACAATGGAATATTGGTAACATCATCTCTTCTAAAGAGGAATTAGAGGAGATGAATGTTTTCAAATGATCAGACGGATTCGTGGTAGAAGGGTTTACTAATAGAAGTGAGAATTTCACTTTTACGGGCCCAACTTTGGCACGAGACATGTACCTTGGCAGCGGAGCTGGGTGTCTACTATAGCTATTTGAGTTTTGACTCGGCGATTTTTTGTTAGCGATTTTTTGAAATTTATTTTCAGTCCCATCTTTTTTTAATAAAATAATTTTATACATGAACGTATAATTTTTTCATTCTTTTTAATATTTATTATTTATTTGGTGTGATTTGACTAATAAATTTACATAGACATAAAAATCCAAATGGGGTTGCATGTTGATTTTTCTTTATTCTATGGGACCAGATGTTCCAACCGATTTGGAAAGATTTAGAACGATTTGATTTGATTTGATTGAATTGGAGATAAGTTTCTTAACCACACCATTTCAACTGTCATTTTAAAATCTTAAACATTTTACTAATTAAGTGTAATTTAAGGTGAATCTTGGAAAGATGAAGCAGCAAATTTCATCCATGCACGTGTGTATGCACAAACATTTCACGTTGTTCCATGTAGATCACTTTGCTTTATCTTATTTTTTTAATTTCAGAATAGCAACTTTTTTAAAAAAAAATATTTTTATTTTTCGTTTATTTTAACTCAAACTGCAAAATTATCTTTTTGGTCAAATCTAATGTCTATTATGGACTGAATTTTTTTTTTTTTTTAATTAAGAACAATTATATTGATATCGTATAGTTTTTTGTTAGTTACATTTGCACTATAATCGAAGTGAAAAGTCAACGATCTTTGTTCATTGTAACATATGTCTACGGCTTTTTTTTTTTTTTTTTTTCATTGTATCCTTGTGTTCACATTTCATCAATTATCAAATCTCGTCTTTAAAATTGGTTTTGTCCAAAAAAATATGTTACAATGGCATAAAAAGACTTGTGCACCGTTTAGAATTGTTTTTAGAGCCTCAACTTTTACTTATCGAATAAGCAAATTTATTTAAGCGTTAGTAAACTTAAAACAAGTGTTTAATAAAGAAGCAATAATATCGAACAACAAAATCTGAAAAATAGCAAAATAGTAGCTTTTTGAATTTTGTTTTTAACTTTTTCAATTAAAATATGATTTTAATCCTCCTTTAGAACGTGAAAGGTTCATTTTTCCCACCCCGCTTAAATTTCTCTCTCCTAATTACCCCCTGCGAAGTCACGATATTTATCTTCCGTGATTGCATGATTCTTCATTCTTCCCATCGATGAGTAATTAAACTTTATTTGATATATGATGTAGATCGAATCTAAAAACACACTAACAAACGGATTGCACCTTAAGAAAACAAACGATTTTCTTATTTTATGAACGACCAAAAACCCTACAAGACCTTTTAGAGTATTAAATACTAAAGAACAGATAACCTACTGGCCAACAATCCCTTAATGGGCTGGACTACAAAATAAAATAAATAAATAATGAAATAATGAACAAAAAAACATTAAGCGCTGTTTTGACTTAGCAAACGAATTCAAACGTCCAAAATTCATCATACATCACGGCAAAGCCGTGAGTTCAATGGAAATCGTCGCGACCTTTCTGGAATGGGGTCATGTGCTCAAAACGAACACTGTATGCAAAAGTTACGACATTTTCTTCGAACGTCGATCATCTAAACGTTCCAAATACACAAGTAGATATTCCTTCATACTAACATCATCAATATACTTTTTCTATTACATAAAGGAAAATGCTACTTGTATATTAGGGGGTACATAAGAGTGTCCATAATGGACACCCGGCACCTCCCCATTGGATGAAGTGCCGACCCCACCTGCACTTCATCCAATGAGGAGGTGTCGGGTGTCCATTATGGACACCCTTATGTACACCTCGATGTACTTGTAGCACCTCCCTTATATAAAAATGGTCAAATGGAAAAATAAAAATTGATGCAAATCTAATGTATAAGAAAGATAAATTTAATTTAATTGATTTTTTTGTAAATCCTTTTATTTTTTTTATTTTATATATTTTGAGATTTAATAGATATTATTAATTTATTTTTTTAAAATGGTATATTATCTTAAACAAAAACTTAATTATAATGTACGTTATACAAATAAAAGTATACATCATTTTAATCCTTTTTCAATGTAATAATTGTATACACGCCTGACAATAAAGTTCTTTTGTTTACTAAACATTCAAATATAGTTTTTGAGACATACGCTAATGATGAAACAAATCTTTACCGAACATTTAACCAATTCTTCTCAAAGACAACTCATTGTTCAACACAGCTAATAATGATTCTCTTAAAAGCACATAAATTCGAAACTAAGCCTCCAAGCACTTTCAATTTGATCAGTTTTAGCAACCTCTATAATCACATCTTTGTAGTAGAGTAGAGCTTTCATTTTCTGCCTCCAAAGACTAAAATTCCTTTTTCCATTTCAAATCTCAACACCAAACTTAATACTTCCCATTGTTATATTGAAAAATTATTTGCAGTAAAGAAAAACCTCAATTTTCTTATCCTCCTTGGAAAAACTTTTTAAATATTTGACCAGTTCTTCAAAAAGCAAAGATTTTCGCACAAAAAACATGTAGAGATTTTTGAAAACTTGTTAGGCAAATTGTTGTCAAACGAAGACAATGATGTAAGTATTGTTTATTTCAGTCGACATCGACCAAATGACTGAAAGTATATCGACACCTCAATTTGGTAAATCAATCACACAATCCACTTCGGTCATTTGAAACAACCAAATTTAATTAGTGCTATTCATGACCTAACCCAAACTTGGATGACTTTTATTTGTTGACAGCCCACTTATTATTTCTTATTTGGCCTAACCCTAAAAGCCTATATCCAACCTTTATATATGCTTGTGCCCGTTACTGTTGAAGAGTGAAAAAATACTAATAGCCTTTGTTTTGAGAGAAAAGCGGCGTGATTGGCTTTGTGCTTTCTGCCTTCATTGTCGTTTTGTGCTACTGTCACTTCTCCATTCTTAGGTCTTTGTGACTGATCTGTGGCTATAGTATTCTTCATCCCAATGTTCCTTTGTGGGCAGTTTCTTTGAGCAACTGGTTTGGGGTGGTGTTTGGTTTGTGATTGGTTGTGACAATTGTGGTGATCGATCCAATACTAAGCCCGGTCTTGGTGGAAACTTGGAGCACCCTTCTTCTACATTTGGTATCAGAGTTGGAGTTGGTGTGAATCCCGATAAAAAAACGACGGAGAAGAAGAGGCAAACTCGTGAGTTTTCTAAAAATCCGAACCTATTTTCCTCGATTCTGGCCAAACCAGTTACTGGCCGAAAAATCTGAGACCATACCCATACTCTGCTGGCTGAGGCGCATCTAGGGTGGTGCGGGTGCAGAGAAGACTATCGGCGGCAGCGAGTGGGCGGCGCGTGGAAGCTGTTTCCAGCGAGCTCTCTTTAGGTAGTTTGCTTATTTTAATTTCCTAAACGTACTCATATTATTGTTACTACGTGATTGAAATTTGTTCATTTGATAAATTGCAGCATATTATCTTTTATAATATATCGTGAGTGAAACTGTTTAGTTGACATATATCTTGTTGCACTGTTAAGTTATTAGAATACTTAGACCTTACCCGTTTGAAAATTCCTTTGATCTAAGATCGTAAATCTTACGAAACCCTGTGAATCTAAAACGGTGTATATTTGTAAATCTAGGTCTATTTTGTGTGGCTTAATTGTGATCTTGTATTTTTTTGATTGATTATTAAAAATGACAACGCACAATTTTGATTTGGAACTTTTAACGGAAAATGTGATTTTTCTATTGGACAACAAAAAATGAGGTATTTTGGTTCAACAAAAGGTTTTAGAAGCCACTGATGACAACTTTCCCGCTGATTTTTTAAAAGAACAAAAAGGAGAAGTTGATGAGTTTGCTTACACCTCAATTATTTTACACTTGGTTGACTCAGTTTTGAGAAAAGCGGGTAAACTGAAAACCACTAAAGAGCTTTGAAAAAAATTGAAAGACTTATATTTGCTCAAATTTACTCCAAACAAGTTTTACTGACTTGAGTGTTTTTTTTTTTTTTGTTTCAAAATTGATTCTTCAAAAGATCTTGATGATAATTTAGACATGTTTAACAAACTTGTTCATGTTATTGTTAATTGTGGAGAGTCGGTGTCTGAAATTTACAAGGCAATTATTTTGCTGAATGATATATCTAATACTTATAGGGAAGTAAAAAATGTTATTAAGTATGGTGAGACACTTTGATGTCCGAAATTGTCATTGACTCCCTTAGAAGTAAGAAAATGGAAATTAGAGCTGAAAAATATGATAGGAAAAGCGGTGAGATTCACATGATGAGGGGTAGAACCCAATTTAGGCAAAACACTCATGATGGTTACCAAAGTAGTGGCGAGTCTAGTAGTAATTGAGGTAGAAGGAAGAGCAAGGGTAGGCTTAGATCCAAATTTAGGATTAAGGTTAAGAAATGCTATGATTGTGGGAACACTGGGCATTTTATAAAAAATTGTTATAAAGAGAAGAATAAGCAAAAGGAAAGATAGAGATGAGGTAAATGTTTTGTCGTCTATTTCCGATAGTGATGATGGTGAAGTCTATATGATTACAAGTCATGTTGCTTGTCCAGCTGAATTAAATTTAACTACCAACTCTCGTTTACATGAATGGATACTTGATTTTGGTGCATCTTTGTATCTTTTCACGTGACATCAAAAAAAGATTTGTTTGAAAATTTGTATGAATCTAACGATGGACATGTTGTGTTGTGTAACAATTTTGCTTATAACGTCGTTGGCATTGGTAATATTACTTTAAAGTTTGATATTGGCTTTGTGCATACTTTAAAAGATGTTAGGTATATTCCTGAATTGTTTAGAAATTTAATTTCAGTAGGAAGACTTGAGAAAACTGATTTCACCGGTAAAATTGGAAATGAAATTTTGAAATTGATTAAGGGTGCATTTGTTTCTATTAAGGGAATTAGAAAAAATGATATTTACATAACTACTGGCGAAGTGATGAGAGGTTTAAACTCTTTTATATATTCCACTAAGGCTGATCACACACAAAAACGTCACAATAGACTAGCACATGTGAGTATTAAGGGGATTAAGCTTCTCAATGATAAAGGTGCTTTTGGTGATAAATGTGTGTTTGA
Organism: Fraxinus americana; assembly: GCA_035079005.1. Lineage (NCBI taxonomy): Eukaryota > Viridiplantae > Streptophyta > Magnoliopsida > Lamiales > Oleaceae > Fraxinus > Fraxinus americana. The sequence goes on along the minus strand of CM068722.1, from coordinate 4,176,886 downwards.
TTTATTTTTCTGTGACCATTGTGTGCTTGGTAAATATCGTAGAACTACTTTCTCCACGAGTGTTTGTAAAACTAAAGTCATGCTTGAATATGTGTATTCGAACTTGTGGGGTCCATCTAGCAGTCCCATCTTGGGTGGAAATAGGTATTTCTTATTTATTATTGATGACTACACTAGAAAAGTGTGTGTTTATCTTTTAAAGGATAAATTCGACACTTTTCATAACTTTAATAATTGGAAAAGACAAGTTGAAAATCAAACTAATAAGAAGATCAAGTTTTTGAGAACTGATAATGGTCTAGAGTTTTGTAACACTCAATTTGATAATATGTGCAATGAAAAAGGAATAACAAGATATAAAACGGTTCCTTACACTCTCCAACAAAACGGGGTAGTGGAAATGATGAATATAACTATATTTGATAAAGTGCGTTGCATGATGTTAAGTTCTGGAATCCTAAAATCCTTTTGGGGCGAAGTTGTTATAACTGCTTGTTATTTGATTAATTTGACTCTATCTGCTGCATTGAATGGTGATACTCCGCATGAAAAATAGTCTTGTAAACTAAGTGATTATTCTATTTTTAGAACTTTTAGCTGCACTGCATTTTCTCATCAGAGTGAGGAAAAGTTTGAATCTAGAGTTAGAAAATGTGTTTTTCTAGGTTACCCCGAGGGTGTCAAGGTGTACAGGTTGTGGGATAGGAACCAAAAGGGTGTTAAGATCATTATGAGTAGAGATGTTACATTCAATGAGAGCGAAACGTCATGTCTTAAAGCTGAATCTGAACCCATGAGTGAGGAAAAACAAGGCGAAGAAAGTAATCAGTTGAAAGTGGAGTTAGGGAAACTTAGCACATCCATTCCTATTATACGGAGTGAGGTGGAGACTTAGGAACAACAACCTGATATGGAGAATAGAGTAAAGTAGTAATAGAAGAATACCCTGAAGAAGAGAATCATCTAACTGATTATAATTTATCTAGGGATAGAGAGAGGAGACAATCTAGAGCACCCATAAGATTTGGTTATGAATCTGAGCTAGCTTTTGCTCATTCGAGTTATGAGGAGTTAGCTGATAGGGAGTCAAAGACCTTTGAGGAGGCGATGAAAAGTGAACAATCTGAAAAGTGGTTTAAGGCTATGAAAGATGAGATGAGTTCTTTAAAAAAAATAAAACTTGGAAGATAGTACCTAAACCTAAGAATAAATCTATTGTTGACTGTAAGTGGGTATTTAAGGTTAAGGAGGGTACTAGCACATCTGAACCCTTGAGGTTTAAGGTTAGGTTAGTGGCCAATGAGTACACTCAGAAGGAAGGGGTTGATTAAAACGAGATTTTTTTACTTGTTGTTAAGTACACTATTATTAGGGTCATACTTGCATTTGTTGCATATTTTGACTGGGAACTTGAACAACTTGATGTAAAAACTGCTTTTTTACATGGTGAACTTGATGAACAAATCTTTATGAATCAATCAACAGGTTTTAAAGACAAATTAAAACATAATTATGTGTGCTTCTTGAAAAGATCTTTATATAGCATAAAACAATCATTTAGACAGTGATATAAAAGATTTGATTCTTTTGTACTATCAATAGGGTTTTATCGTAGTAAGTTTGATCATTACCTTTACGTCCAACATAATGAAGCTAATAATGACTATGTGTTCTTATTACTATATATGAATGATATGCTCTTAGTTGGTTCATCACCTAAATGGATAAGTGACATAAAAACAATTTTGAATGGTGAATTTGTCATAAAAGACTTAAGAAAGACTAAAAGAATCATAAGTATGGAAATTGAAAGAGATAGGTCAAATTCTATCTTGTTTTTCATCAGTTCTCATATGTTTAAAAAGTGTTAAAGAAATTTGGCATGCATGATTGCAAACCTGTTACATTACCTTTAGCTAATCATTTTGTATTAACTAAAGATCAGACTCCATGTAATGAAAAAGAGATAGAATACATGAGTAGAATTCCATATTCCAATGTGATTGGTTCTGTTATGTATTTGATGGTTTGCATTTGACTTGATTTAGCTTTCGCTATTAGCACTCTTAGTATATACATGTCTAATCCTGGTCCTGAGCACTTGGAAGCCTTGAAATGGTTGTTAAGGTACTTAAAGGGAACTTGTAATGTAGGTCTAAGGTTTAGTGTCAATAATGACGGTGTTAAACTGAAGGGTTTTGTAGTTGCTGACTATGCTGGGGATAGAGATAATAGAAAATCCACTTCTTTTTATGTGTTTACTTTATCTAACTCTTGTGTTAGTGGAAAATCACAATTACAACACATAGTTGCACTATCCATGACAGAATCTGAATACATCGCTACTATTGAAGCTATTAAGGAAGTTTTATGGCTTAGAGGCCTTCTACATGAACTTGTGTTTTAAATGATTATGTGGTAGTATATTCTGATAGTCATCATCTATACACTTATGCAAGAATCTTGTTTTTCACAAACGCGCCAAACATATTAATATTAGATTACATTTCATTGGAGACATTGTGTCACAGACTCACAAGAAGTTGTAAGATTTGAGAAAATACACACACGATATAATCTCTCAGACATGGGCACTAAGGTGCTACCATTTGTGAAGTTTAGAAGTTGCAAAGATCTTCTAAACATCAGTGGAGGTAAATAATTTCCAATTTTATTGGTTTTCCCTTTCTAGATTATTACTAATACATAATAATTTTCTTTGCAGGTCCTTTGACACCAATGTGGTGGTTTGTTAGGCAAATTGTTGTCAAACGACCTTTTTGGACAATGATGTAATTATTGTTTATTTCAGTCGGCATCGACCAAATGAATGAAAGTATATCGACACCACAATTTGTTAAATCAATCACATAATCCACTTGGGCTAATACTGAGCCCGGTCTTGGTGAAAGCTTGGAGCACCCTTCTTCTACAAAACTTATGTGCAGATTAGTAAGTATCCACAAAATTTATATTACATAAATTTTGCAAAGTCAACAGAATATTCACGAACGATGATTCTATACACGAAGTATAATATCAATAGGCACTATAATAAAAATGGCATTCTACAACACTCAAAATGCAACATTCATTAACTAAGTATTGTTAAATGGGTCTATTGCAACATTTTAATAAGTATATGTTGTCATTGGTTAACATAATTGAGATTTAATAACATTTTTTAAGTACGTGTTGCTAATGACTTCTTTTACAATGTTCCTTGACCGTTGCAATTTTTTTTCTCTATTTTTCATTTTTTACAACATTCAATGAACGTTGTTAGCAACATTTCTTACATGTTGATGAACAATTAATATGTGGCTCTTTTTCAACATTCGTTGCTTGTTGCGGAAATATACTATTTAGCAACATTTGCTGTTTGTTATTAAAACCTTTTGCAATGATCATATTTAGCAACATTCACTGCCATTGCTGAAACTATAAATATGACTTTTTGCAGCATTCATTTATTGTTGTATAAACATTCTCTATCACAATGTTCGTTGTATGTTGTAAAATCTCCTAGTGAAAATTTTCTTTCACAACTTATTAAGTGGGTCACATCCTACCCAATTAATTAAGCCCACCAGTTTTCCCAACCCACCTTAATTTAGCCCAAGTCGAACCGACCCTACCCAAAAGAAAACCTCATCAAAATCTGGTTTAACACATTAGCCCTTTTCCTTCTTCTCTGCATTGTATGGACAATGTTTGATTGAGTAGTGGCGACAACAGTACGTGGATGAGTCAGCGATTTTTAATAACTGCCACCGTCTCCGCCTCTCTCATCACTTCCTCTATTACAATACTCCATTCCATATGCTTCCCTTTCACTTCTACTTTAAAGCCACCACCACGACTCACTCTCTTTTCCAATTCCCATGACGGTTTCAATTTGTGAAATTTTATGCTCAATTGATATTGTCAAAATGGTAAACCCCTTTGCTTTTCCACTCTACCCAATGTGAATAATGTTATTCATCCCCAGTGAGGTTGTAATCTCAGTCTATGTGGCGTTAAATAATAGGTTAAGTGACATGTGAAATTAAATGACTTATTTAATTTCACCTATCATTTAATATCATATTAAAACCATCTAGATTGGAGTTGTAACCCCAGTGGGGCTTGACCCAATTTTTTAACAACTTTTTATTTTTTCTTTGTTTTGAAAATTGTAGATCTGGTTCATACTATTACAAAACATTTCAAAATTTCACGTTCTTCCATGTAGATCACTTTGCTTTTTGTTATTTTTTAATTTCAGAATGGCAACAACTTTTTTTAAAAAAATATTTTTATTTTTCGTTGATTTTAACTCAAAGTGCAAAATTATCTTTTTGGTCAAATCTAATGTGTATTATGGACTGAAAGTGAGAATGATTAAGGACGAATTACAGATAGTTATTATATTCACACCAATTTTTTTTTAAATTAAGAACAATTATATTGATATCATATAGTTTTTTTGTTAGTTAGATTTGCACTACAATCGAAGTGAAATGTCTACAATCTTTGTTCATTGTTACACATGTCCACGACTTTTTTTTTTTCTTTTTTCATTGTATCATTGTGTTCACATTTCATCAATTATCAAATCTTGTCTTTAAAATTGGTTTCGTCCAAAATAAAAAAAAAAAGTTACAAATCGACCTATAAAAAGGCTTATGCACAGTTTGGAATCGTTTTTGGAGCCTTGACTTTTACTTATCAAATAGCAAATTTATTAAGCCCCCGTTTGTTTTTCATTTTTCATCCATAAAAATGAAAAATATGATCGTTATCCATCACATCAAGTCATCAATTTTGAATTTCTATCTCTTGTGTGGTGTCCAATAACATTTATATTTTTCATTCTCATTGTACAATAATGAGAATCAAATGAACACTGTTGGCAAACTTAAAACTAGTGTTTAATAAAGAAGCAATAACATCTAACAGAATCTGAGAAATAGCAAAATTGTAGCTTTTCGAATTTTGTTTCTAGCTTTTTCAATTAAAATATTGATTTTAATCCTCCTTTAGAATGTGAAAGGTCAATGTTTCCCACCCCGCTTAAATTTCTCTCTCGTAATTACCCCTCACGAAGTCACGATATTTATCTTTCGCAATTGCACGATTATTCATTCTTCCCATCGATGAGTAATTAAACTTTATTTGATATACATTTTCTATTATATGAAAATGGTGAAATGGAAAAATCAAAATTGATGCAAATCTAATGTATGAGAAAGATAAATTAAATTTAATTGATTTTTTTTTGTGAATCCTTTTATTTTTTTATTTTATATATTTTGAGATTTAATAGATATTATTAATTTTTTTTAAATGGTATATTGTCTTAAACAAAAAGTATACATCATTTTAATCCTTTTTCAATTTAATAATTGTATACACGCTCGACAATAAAGTTCTTTTTTGTTTACTAAACATTCAAATATAGTTTTTGAGACATACAATAATTATGAAATAAATCTTTACCAAACATTTAGCCGATTCTTCTCAAAGACGACTCATTGTTCAACACAGCTAATAATGATTCTCTTAAAAGCATATCAATTCCAAACTAAGCCTTCAAGCAGTTTCAATTTGATTAGTTTTAACCGCCTCTATAATCACATCTTTGTAGTAAAAGTAGAGCTTTCATTCATTAACTAAGTATTGTTAAAAGGATCTATCGCAACATTTTAATAAGCATATGTAGTCATTAGTTAACATAATTGAGATTTGACAATATTTATTAAATGCGTGTTGCTAATGTCTTCTTTTACAAAGTTTCTTGACTGTTAAATTTTTTTTATCTATTTCGCATTTTTTTGCATCATTCGATGAACTTTGTTAACAACGTTTCTTACATGTTCTGAACAATTAGGCCCCGTTTGATAGTACACATTTTTCATGAAAAATTTTCGTTTTTCAACTTTTGTAGTGTTTGATAGGCAAATTTTTTTAGGGAAAATATTTTCCAACTTTCCAAATTCCAAAATTTCCAAATTTTTGAGGAAAATAAATTTTTGATGTTTTAGTGGGTAAATATTTTCCAGTTTTTTCTTTTTTTTTTTTGGCAATTGAAAAAAATTCTAGACACAATGGTAAAAACAAAGTTCACTTTTATTGACAATTTCCATGCAAAACAAAGCCAAACGAATGGTATTCGGTATGATTTTTTTTTTTTTTTTTTGGCAATTGGAACAAATTCTGACCTAATGGTAGAAAACATTATCACTTTAATGGACAATTTTCATAAAAAACGAAAATAAGCGGACACCAAACTTTCAACATTTTCCATGAAAAATTATACTAATCAAACACAATTAATTACAATTCTCAGTAAAACAATTTCTAGGCAAATCGATTTCCTGTAAAACATTTTCCTTCCACCCATTTTTCACATTTCCAATCAAACGGACCCTTAATATATGGCTCTTTTTCAACATTCGTTGCTTGTTGCGGAAATATACTATTGAGCAACGTTTGCTGTATGTTAATAAAACCTTTCGCAATGATCATATTTAGCGACATTCATTGTCATTGTTGAAACTATTAATATGACTTTTTGCAACTGATAAGTACGTTTTACGTACTTATTTTACTGTCAAACATGAGCAATTGTTGATTAATATGTTGGAATATAGCTAATTCTATGCAATTCATGTTTTGCAAGATAAGTGATGAATATAGCGGAAATAAGGAGAAACAATTGCTAAATGACCAGAATGGAAGAAAGTGAAAGTTCAGGGACTAAAGTGTAAATACTCAAAAATTATGTAGGGGCTCACGATGAAGGTTCGAGAGTGCTAAGGGTCGATTGGAAGCAATTAGAAGTCAAAAAAGAATGGAATATTGTCAAAATCAATTTCCAACTCGCACAAGATATATTCCATATTTTTAGCCAAAAATTGAGACCCATTGTTGGCATAGTAAAAATCCGAATTGGAAAATATCTATTTCTAACAAAGTTGTAGCTCTTCGAATTATCTTTCCAACGCATCTTGAATCATCTAAATCGAATATCGGAAGAGAAAGGTATAACCAAATTACTAACTGTTGTGTAGAGACAAAAAATTCGCCCGCGAAAGGAACTTTCCTTATTCGATAAGAATTCTTTTGGAAACCAATTTTAAAGTGATTTTCATCTAATTTCCGACTCTTACAAATACTTAACAGCAGAATACATATGGAGAAGGCCCCCATACACCATTCTTCTCCTTTTTGATTCAAGAAACTCATGAACAACTAAAACCCTTGGTGAATCTACGAAGGAACTCGATTGAAATTGGTGATTTCATGTCTTTTATTCATTTAATTTGATCTTTTCATTGTCAAACAATGCTAGAATTTAGATTTTCATCCTCTTGAATTTATATTGAAATCGGTTTAATATTTACAATATTTTTCATGGATTCAGTCATTATTTTTCCATTGTTCAATCAAACTATTTATTGAGTTTCAATTTCAATTATTTATTGTAGAGATTGGTTTAACAATTATTATATCTTTCATAGATCCAGTCATGCTTCTTCTATCGTTAGATTAAACTAGTTGTTGAATTTTAATCTCAATTTTACTTTATTGGCGGACTGATTACTGCTTTATACTTAATGTATATGGTCGATCTTTGATCTTGTTCCAATAACATTGTGCGAATATGTGTTAAGTCTAAATTCTAGGATTACATTTGTAAATTAAATTGATTTTCACGATATATCTTCCGATTAGAGTGTCGGGATGAAAGCCTCTAATTGTGTTATAACAATGAATAATTGATACGATTGATCCAATCCAATTGAGGGAATTCCGACGCTTCACCGCTTCGAATTATTGATTTTAATTTCACGTTTCAATATTGAATTTTATTAAACATTTGAGAGAACAATTCACCCTTTTTAATCCTTTAAATATTTTTCCATCTTCCTGTAGATACGACACTCCCAAAACTGTGCTACAACTACCGCGTTATTCTTTGGGCGTAATCAAATTTTGGCACCGTTGCCGGGAGACGGTACAAAATACGCAAGGATCGACTATAAAAGGGTGACATCGTTCCTTTTATTTTGTTTTTAGTTCGTTTAATTTTCTTTACTGTATTTTTCCTATTTTCACTTTATTTTCTTTTACTTTTTCTATGAGCAGCTATCGAGGAGAACGATGAAGATCTGCCGACAGACCCGACACATAGTTTAAACATCTTTTTAACCCTATTTTTGATTCTATATCAGTTAAAACTGACACTTTATCACATAACACAATGTCTGGCAATGAGCATAATGTACCATATAGAACTTTGTATGATTATTTACACCCCACGCGTACATCTATACCTTCATGTATTATGTTTCTACCCAACATGCCACGTGTAGATTTTAAATAGGGAATGATTCAACTTCTTCCCACTTTTCATGGACTTGAAAATGAAAACCTATACGTGCATATTAGGGAATTTGAGGAGGTAATTGCAACCTTCCACAATTAACATTGTACAGTAGATGCATTAAAACTTAAATTTTTCTCCTTTTCGGTTAAAGATAGAGCAAAAAGCTGGATGTACTGGCTGAGACCACATTCGATTGGAACATGGGGTGAAATGACTCAAACTTTTTTCAGCAAATATTTTCTTCATCATAAAACTAGTGCTCTGAAGAAACAAATTTCTTCATTCACTCAAAAAGACAACGAAACCTTATACCAAGCATGGGAGCGATACAAAGAGTTGCAAGCTTTTTGCCCCCTTCATAGTTATGAGAGTTGGCGTATAGTGAGTTATTTTTATGAGGGACTAACACCTAGGGAGCGTCAATTTATTGAGATGATGTGTAACGGTAAATTTTTACAAAAAGATCCTGATGATGCTATAGGATATTTAGATGACTTAGCTGAGAAAGCTCACACCTGGACTGGCCCTAGTGTCATAGGAAATATTTCTAGTGTAGACATTTATCATCTTAGAGAAGAAGATAGTCTTAGAGATAAAGTAGAAGCCTTAACTAGAGAAATGGAAACCCTGCGTACTAAGAACTCAAAGCTTATACCTACTGTTGCCCGTATTGAGTCTCCTGGACTATGTGGTGTGTGTGGTGGAACTGATCACCCGGTACATGAGTGTTCTACTCTAACTAAGATAAGGGGGTTTATGAGGAACACTGCAACACCTTAGACACGTATAACAAGCCTTATGCTCCATTTTCTAATACCTATAATGAGGGGTGGCGGAATCATCCTAACTTCAGCTGGAAATTTGAAAACCAACAACCTACCCAACCGCCTAGAGTCTTTAATACACCCTCATACCAACCCACGTCATCTAGAAATTCCTTACAAGATACCTTACATGCTTTCATGGAGGCACAGGAGAAGACAAATCAAAAATTCGAGACTATGATTACCCAAATTATTGAGGATCATAAAGAAATCAAGAATCATATCTCTAAACTAACTAGTACCTTAGCTGTAGAGGAACGTGGAAAATTTTCAGCTCAACCTCAACCTAACCCTAAGGGGCAATACATGGCACAAACCTCAGGATCTAATGTAAACAATCTTAGGGAGGTAAATGCCATAAGGAAAGTCATAGAACCAACCCCTAGACCTATGGAAATTGAGAAAGAGTCTAGTAAGCCTGAAAATAGTAGCCTTAGGGAGGAAGTGATGACAAATTCAGTTAGAGCATCTTTCCCACTAGCTCTTAAGTCCACCTCAAAACCTGCTAGTCAATATAGTAAAGTCTTAGAGTATCTAAAGCAGGTAAAAATCAATTTGCCCTTTGTGCATGTAATTTCACTGATTTCTACGTATGTTAAAGTCTTTAAGGATTTATGCACTATCAAAAGGAAATACAATGTCAAGAAAACTGCTTTCTTGACCGAGCAAGTGAGTACAGTGATTGAACAAAGAGTCCCACCTAAGTATAAAGACCCTGGTTGTCCTACTGTGTCTTGTATCATTGGGAGTCATGAGTTTGGATAAGTTCTTCTAGATTTAGGGGCTAGTGTCAATCTCATGCCTTATGCTATTTAACTGTCATTAGGTTTGGGTGAGGTGAAGCCTACATCTGTGGTTTTACGATTAGCTGATAGGTCCACTGTTAAATCTAGGGGAGTAGTCGAGTATGTCTTGATTCAAATTGATAAATTTTACTATCCCGTGGATTTCTTGGTGTTGGATGTAAAAGATGATGTGAATGTTGACTCTAAAATTCCTATCATTCTTAGTAGACCTTTCCTTGCTACTGCTAATGCTCTGATTAATTATAGGAATGGTCTTATGAAACTATCATTTGGGAATATAACTCTAGAAGTCAACATTTTTCATATCACTAACCAGTTAGAGGAGGATGACAGTGTCATCAAACACACATGATTGATGCACTCACCCAAGAGGTTGCTGATAGTATGTTCCTTGGACCAGCACAGGAAACTCTAGAACCGGATGGAATAGACTTCATTATCAATAAATATCTTGAGATATATGATCAAGAGTCAGGTAATAGTTCTTATTTTACATTGCCAATTTCTAATGAGAGAACTTTACCTTTTGTCTTGTAGGTCCCTACTCCTGATTTTGAGTTTTCCTCTAGTTATGCCACACATGTATTTGATGGAGGCGGAGGAACATCATCAGTGCTTATATCCAAGGAGCTTAGTGCATTGCAAAGAAAATTGAAACCATACTTACTGGATGCAGGCTAGGGAAGAAACATTGGGTCAAGCCAAAGATAATAAATAAAGGCGCTGCTTGGGAAGCAACCCAATGGGAGTTCATTCTTTTTCTTCTGCCTTTTATTTTTGCATTTTTATTCTAGTTAATTTTATCATTTTCTTTGCTTTACCATTCCATTGAGTGTTTTCGACTCTTATATTTTAAGTTTTTGTTGCTTCACTGCACTATTATGTGATATTTGTCATTCCCTTTATTTGTCTATCATGTTCATGCATTGAGGACAATGCAAATTTTAGTTGGGGGGAAGATTCAGTTGGTTTTTGTTGTGAATTTGCATAAGTAATATCATGGAGTTTCAAAATTTTTGAGAATCATTAGGAAAGTATCAGCTGTGAATGATGAAATAGTGCATTATTGGATTAATTTAGACCTGTTTATGTAAAACTTGACACTTTCTATGCACGTTACTTATGTTTAGCATATTGAGTTAGTGATGCAGTTCAGTATGTAGTGCATAGTGGAATAAAGTGATACAATCAAATAACCTCTAGTGCCATATTCCATAAATCCAATTATAGGTTAGTTTGGAGATGATTGAACTATTACAGGAAAACACTGAGATAAATAGGGATTCCATGCATGAAAACCTTGTGTGGATTGTCTGAAACCTATTGAGATGAAAACGAGGTGAAAGTTTTAAGTTAGAGACCAGTTTTAGAGATTGGATATCTAAAAAAAACAGGGGCATTGCACTAATCTTTGAGTACATTGAACCATCTTTTCGAGCTTATATAACTTGGGTGATTAAGCTTGTGAGGGTGATCTAAAACCTGATACCCTATGGTCATCTGACTTGGGAATCATCGGCCTAAAGCTCGCTACATTGGTTATATAGAAAGCAAATGAGAAGATGCTAAAAAAAAGATGGAGAAAATATGAAAATGAAAAAAAAAAAATTCTACTCAAATACATTAATTAAGCTCCAGACATTCAGTTGACAAAACTTTACCTTTGATGAGAAGTAAGTAACTTAGTCTAATCTCAATGGTAGAAGCAATCAAACATATAGGAAGATCTCGATTTATTGAAATGTGAATTTGTAAGAGTAAGGTCTATCCAAACTAAGAGAGGGTAAGGAATAGAAATGAAAAGTTGAACCTAGGATGTACCTCGGGAAAAATGAGTGAAAATCATAAATTTGGGGGTGTGTGAATCTCTCGAGCGAGAAAAGGATATATCGGACTACTTTGGGACAAGTGTTGAACCAATCACAAATCTTAAGATGTTGACATGGGTTTTCACACACACACACACACACGTCAGGTTATGCATATAACATGTGGAAACTGATTTAATTTTTGTACTGTTGTAATGGTTCATTTGTCTGACTACCAAATTTCAAACCTGAGACACGACATATTGTTAAACCATGTTGTTTGTAGAGTTAAGTTATATTATTGTTGTTTGAGGACAAATAATAGTTCAAGCTTGGGGAGTTTGATAAGTACGTTTTACGTACTTATTTTACTATCAATACATGAGTAATTGTTGATTAATATGTTGGAATATAGCTTAATTCTATACAATTCATATTTTGCAGGACAAGTGATGAATGTAGCGGAAATAAGGAGAAACAATTGCTAAATGACCAGAATGGAAGAAAGTGAAAGTTCAGGGATTAAAGTGCAAATATTCAAAAATTATGTCAGGGCTTATGATGAAGGTTTGAGAGTGCTAAGGGTCGATTGGAAGAAATTAGAAGTCAAAAAGGAATGGAATATTGCCCAAATCAATTTCTAATTCGCACAAGATATATTCCAAATTTTTAGCCGAAAATTGAGGCCCATTTTGGCATAGTAAAAGTCCGAATTGGAAAAGATATACTAATAAAGTTATAGCTCTTCGAGTTATCTTTCCAACGCATCTTGAATTATCTAAATCGGATATCGGAAGAGAAATTTATAACTAAATTACTGACTGCTGTGTAGAGACAAAAAATCCGTGCGCGAAAGAAACTTTCCTTATTCGATTAGAACTCTTTTGGAAATCAATTTGTACGTGATTTTCATCTAATTTCCGACTCTTACAAATACTTAACAGCAGAATACATATGGAGAAGGCCCCCATACACAATTCTTCTCCTCTTTGGTTCAAGAAACTCATGGAGAACTAAAACCCTTGGTGAATCTACGAAGGAACTCGATTGAAATTGGTGATTTCATGTCTTTTATTCATTTAATTTGATCTGTTCATTGTCAAATAATGATAAAATTTAGATTTTCATCCTCTTGAATTTATATTGAAATCGGTTTAATATTTACAAGATTTTTCATGAATTCAGTTATTTTTTTCCATTGTTCAATCAAACTATTTATTTAGTTTCAATTTCAATTATTTATTGTAGAGATTGGTTTAACAATTATTATATCCTTCATAGATCCAGCCATGCTTCTTCTATCGTTAGATTAAACTAGTTGTTGAATTTTAATCTCAATTTCACTTTATTGGCGGATTGATTACTGCCTTATACTTAATGTATATGGTCGATCTTTGATCTTGTTCCAATAAAATTGTGCGAATATGTGTTAAGTCTAAATTCTAGGATTATATTTGTAAATTAAATTGATTTTAACGATATATCTTCCTATTAGAGTGTCGGGATGAAAGCCTCTAATTGTGTTATAAAAATGAATAATTGATACGATTGATTCAATCCAATTGAGGGAATTCCGACGCTTCACCGCTTTGAATTATTGATTTTAATTTCACGTTTCAACATTGAATTTTATTACACATTTGAGATAACAATTCAGCCTTTTTGATCCTTTAAATATTCTTCCATCTCCCTGTGGATACGACACCCCAAAACCGTGTTACAACTACCACGTTATTCTTTGAGCGTAATCAGCAACATTCATCTATTATTGTATAAACATTCTCTATAACAATGCTAGTTGTATGTTGTAAAATCTCCTAGTGAAAATTTTCTTTCACAACTTCTTAAGTGGATCCCATCCTACATAATTAATTAAGCCCACCAATTTTCCCAACCCACCTTCATTTAGCCCAAGTTGATCCGACCCGACCCAAAAGAAAACCTCATCAAAATCTGGTTTAACACACTAGCCCTTTTCCTTCTTCTCTGCATTGTATGGACACTGTTCGATTGAGCAGTGGCGACAACAGTATGTGGATGAGTCAAAAAATTTTAATAACTACCACCGTCTCCGCCTCTCACTACTCTCTCATCACTTCATCTGTTACAATACTCCATTCCACATACTTCCCTTTCACTTCTAATTTAAAGCCACCACCCCAACTCACTCTCTTTTCCAATTCCCATGTCGGTTTCAATTTGTGAAATTTTATGCTCAATCGATATTGTCCAAATGGTAAACCCTTTGCTTTTCCACTCTATCCAATTTACTCTTCAAATTTTCATTTAACAATTTTTTTTTCTTTCTTTTGAAAATTGTAGATCTGGTTCATACTACTACAAAACTGGCAAGGAAAATCTCCTTTTTTTCTTTGCTTCTCGGATTTCCAAATTGATATATATGTTGATGTCTTGTGTAAAAGTTGAAACTTGTGTTATAAAGGAGATATTAATCGTGAATGGAATGAGGATTTGAAGCTTGTAGTTGGGTTGTTCCGGTTAATGTACTTCATCTTCTTTTTGTTAATTTGTTTTATACATAAAATGTAGCTTTTAGTCGTCTTCTTTTATATAAGTAATTTACAATCAAAATGTTCAATATTACAGGTGAATACACCAAGTATCAAACCAACCCCTCAAATTTACAATTTTTTCTTGAAACCTTCGTTTATACAATTTACACCGAGCAACACACCCACATCAAACTCATAAGGAATCAAAGAAATCAAAGAAAAAATGAAACAGACGAAGAATAGAGAGAAAATCGGCACAAACCCAAATTTGATCTCTCTCTCTCTCTCTCTCTCTCTCTCTCTCTCTCTCTCTCTCTCTCTCATATATCATTATTTAAAAGGGTCTTGACATCCAGGCTCCCACGTAGCTCATTCAACCCACTGAAGCGCCTTCTGCCGGAGCCATGTGACATCCGATGTGGAATAGAGTCACCACGTGACTCAGTCGATGCTTCTGTAAAGGAAATGAAACCACGTGTCCTCTCATCAAATGGTTACTATTGCACATATAACACTATAAATATCCCATTATTTGTGCCATTTGGGGTAATGAAAAAATATTGACTACAAACCATATATATTCTCTTTCTTTCTGATTAATATGGTGTTTTTAGTGTTTGAGGTACAATCTTGATTGTGAGTTTGGTTCATGATTGATCGTTCATTATCATGTAAGTTATCTCATATATTTCATCGGAGTTGGAACATTTCTATCTCATGTTATAAAGCTTCTCTCATGTTCAAACAATTATTTATTGTCGATCGACAATTGTTCTACGCGTATAGAAATTAGCTTGAGAGAACGCGAGTGGGCATAGCATCTGTAGTCCACGTCAACATTGAAAAAAATGAGGTCAACATAACCTATAATCAATGGTCACCAATCTTCAAGTTATTACCTTCCCAACGAGTTCCAAATACACAACTAAAATCGCATTTAGAAACACGAGTATGCAAGTTTAAGAGGCTACCGGGTCACCTATTTAGTCCATCAACCATTTGGGCTCCAATCATTACATTAATAGGTGACCCAAATTGTTAAGCACCGTATGGCCCAACAGGCATGAATAAACATGAGTTGGAAACAGAAATATTACAATAAAAATTGTTGATTGCTTGTGGTATCTAAATCAATGGACCAAACAAAGAATATTTCATATCTAGATGCCACCAGCATTAAAATGAACACACAGTATTGCTCCCCACAATTCCATTTTCACGATTTAAGTTGTACCTATTTTGCTAGACGTTTTTATGGAAATAATTTAATTTCTTTTCCACGGTTGCCTACGAATTAAGCAATAGTCCAAAAGGATATCCTATAAGAGAAATTTGGGGTGGAAAAAATAGAAATGAACTGATTGATTTGATCATGTTCGGCTTAAATCTTGAACAATTTTGTTACTAGAACCAAGAACATACCGATTTGGTAGTATTTGATTTTAGAATTGGAACCAAAATTTCTACTCTACTACAAAATTTTATCCACAGATGACTTCCATAATAAATTAAATGAATTACCAATGAATTTTTTTAATGATGATTTCATTGGAATAATTACCAACAGAACAAAATTGTTAGTAAACTTTTTAGTAAAATTAAAAAATTATTATATATATATAATTAAAATCTTCTGAGTCTATAATGTTTTAAAAATAATTTAAAGTATTTTTCAAATTTTAAAAAATTCAAAATAAATCATTTTGATGACAAGAAAGTTGTGGAAGACATTAAAAAATAGTAAATAATGTTTGGTGGAATTACTTCTTGTTTATCTCACCGATTGAGTAAAAAATTAGGAGAAAACTACCTAAATATTTAAAAATTTAAGAGAAAATAAGGAACTGGGAGAATGAATATAGCATAGTCCAAACATAATAATTTGACAACCAAAAAAATGCAAAATATGTGAAAAAAGAAATAACTAAGAGATTTGGTCTGAATGTTTGAGAATTGAACTGACAAATTGTGAAAATAAAATAAAAGAGATATTTTGTGCAACTTCATTTTTTTAATACATGGTATGTGTTTGTAAAAATTTAAAAAAGTTACTACGAAGTTAAGGTCAAAGTCAACGATTATGTCCAACCTCGTTTCTTATGATGTTGATGACATTTATGATTTTTTTTTTTTTTTTTTAATTTACTTGCTTGATTTTAAAAAATCTCGTGAACTTCTTCTTGTCCATAATTGTAGAAGCAATTCAAAATTTTTGTCAACTTCAATTTAATGTGTTTCTATTTAACTTTCTTACTAGAATTTAGATTTTAAGAAATTTATGTTGAGCTTTTTTTTATTTATATGCAGGTTATATCCTTCGAGGTGGAAATAGCAACGGGACAGGTCGGGGCAACCTCCCCGCACCCACTCCTGTCGGCAATTTCCCGCCTCACCCCCGCCCCGTTAGCCTTTTAAGGTGGGGCAGAGCCCTTGCCTCGTTTAATTTTTATTTTTTAAAATTTTTGACAATTCATGTTATTGTTCCTGTTTATTATAGTGAGATAATAATATATTTTTAAATCTTTATTTATTTTTAAAAGTTAATTTATTCAAATATTTTGGTAAATTAAGACTTTTATTATTTGTCATATTTTTTAGATAATCTTAGTTGTCATTTTCTATTAGAATTAATGAAATTTCGTGAAATTTTTCAGTTAAAGTATTAAATTCTAAAAAAAAATTAAACGAGGCATGGCACCCGTTGCCCTGTACTCGCCCCGGAGCAAAGTTACTCATCTAGTCTCTAACCCGAATACCTGAATAAGTGGGTAATTTTCGCTCTGTTTGGAGTAGGACCTCACGGGTATCGGATTTGTTGGATTTTTTTGCCATCTATACTTCGCGGGAAGAAGTGTACTCCATCTGCACAAAGACAAAGTGTCTCCAATAATTGGACTTCAACTATTCTTGTAAATTATTTTTATTTTATGTTTTTTTGAACTCAAAAATTAAGGAATTGAATGAATATGTTTGTAATTTTATGTTCATTGTTAGTTAGTTTGTACATTTTATTGAACTTTAGCATTTTTCTAAAAACTTTTTAAACTTTAATATATAAAGTTCCAAAGAAAATAATTATTAAAATAATAATCATTTTTTAATTCAAATTAACGACAAAAATAACAAGAAAATACGTTGCTAATCATCGATGGACCTGTAGATAATTTACGACAAAAAAATGTTTAAATTGTCGTTGCTAATTAGGTACGAAAATAGTAGTTGGTGAACACCAGCAAACTTTTTTGTCATTAATTTACCGATAGCCAAAAAAATATGTTGGTAAATTAGCAACTATGGTTTCAAAATCCGATGTATCAATGGAAGTGTTTCGTCGCTAAAAGATGTTACTTACGTAATTCAAATCATCAGTGACGAAGTGTTTCGTCTCTAAAGGTGCCTTTTTTTTTTAGTGAAATGAAATGAAATGAATTTTTAACAAGGTTGGTCGAGACATTTTCGATTTGATCAAGTCTGTTTGGGTCGGATCGAATTGAATAGTAACCGACCCTATGAGGACCATGCCTTCTTAAGAGAAATAGACACTAGAAGGGTAGAGTTGACTTCGTGGAAAACCAAGTAACAATTATTGAAGATAAGGTGCTAATAAAGAACTCCATCCCCTCTGGACCTCCCCGCAACCCCCTTCCCCACCCCCACCCCCACCCCCACCCGAAGCCTTCTCCATCCACACCCGCCAAGAGAGAGCAGAGTATGGAGAGTAACAATGTCCAAGTGAAAAATCTGGAAATATTCGAAGTTGGCCCATGTGAAAACGCTTATCAAATGGGGTTCTTGATAGGCCAGAGGTTCTCCAAAATGATAAAGAGCAGGTTGGCCACAGACCTTATTCTGCAAAACCAACTCCTCCCTTTTGCTCAAACACCGAAATCCCAGCCACTCTTGCAATCTCTAGCCATCACTAACAAGAAAAAGTTTCCTGAATACTGGGATGAACTCTTGGGAACTGCGGATGGAAGCGGCTCGCCGTTTCTTGAAGTAAAAGTTTATTCATATTTGCAGTGATGAATGATTCGGTACGTGTTTTATGAAATTACTCTGATAGTGCCTTTGCGTTTCCAGATAATGCTTATCAACTTCAGGAAGGAGATACTACCATTTGTTCCGAAAACAACAGTGGATTCGAAGAATGATGATGATACCAATGATGATTGTTCTGATATTCTTCTTGTTAGTGATTCCATGGCTGTTGCAGCTCACAATGAGGATGCAAATGTTGCTCTAGTTGGCCACACGTAATCTGATTTTTGATATTTTGGCTAAATTCTATAGCTTCTTAATGAGGAAAACTCGATTTAATTTGATGAAATTAATGTTTACAATGACATTACAGTTATTTGATCAAGGGAATTCTGTCAAATGGGATTTCTTTCACTGCTTACACGTACGCAGGAGAGCTACCAAGTTGTGCTTTTGGGTTCAATAGTCTTGGAATGGTATATGGGTCTTCAGATTTATTGATAATTTCTTGACTGTGGTTTTGCGATAGCCTAATAACTCTATGTGGTTTCAAAGAGCTTGCAAAATTACTTTGGATGGTGGTGTCATAAACTAAGCTTTTATTGAATATGGGAAAGTCATTTAAAGGTTTTGAAACTGTAATAATTATTTTTGAGTTCTACACATTCGCAAAAGCACCCCTTTACAAGCTAATTGTAAGGGAAAGTTCTGAGGCCCTTTTAGAACCCAAGGATGCATTCAATAACATTATGAGGGCTAGGCTGAAATTCATTATTTCTTCAGGCATTCACACTGAATTCAGTTCCTCCAACAGAGGAGGAGATTGTAGCTGGTGCAATAGGTCGAAACTTTATCTCCAGAGATTTGCTTGAAGCGCAAAGCATAGCTGATGCCTTGAAAGTAGGTTCTGATCCATCACATTATTCTGTTAATTTTGACCTTGACTTTATCTTTCTTTTATAAATGCATGGATTCTGGTATTCAGAGGATTTATTCACCAGAAGTATCCATTGGTCATAGTTACAATGTGATTGACATAAGAACACGAAGAATTTTGAACGTCGAAACTGCATCAAGAAATCGTTATTCCATCCGCGAAGTAGGGACAGAGCCATTTTTCCATGCAAATATGTACCTTCATCTTCATGTCCAGCAGGCAGGTAACGTTGCCCCATTCAGATAGCAGCAAATTCCTCAGCCAGACTCTGTACACTAATCTTGAACTTCTTTCTTTTGTTTGATGATCTCAGCGTCCCATTTACTTTATGCATTGTTCAAACTAGGAAAATACTTGAATCCTTGCCGGCCAAACTAATTTAGGCATTTTGAATTTTTGGGCAATGAAGGCGCACGATGATAATTCACTGTGTAGAGAGGAAAGAGCTGCTTTGCTCCCAAAGCGATCAAAAAGTGATTTTCTGTCACTACTTGGAAACAACAAAGATGCGAAGTATCCCATTTACATGACAGGTAATTTAACAGCAAATTTTTATTTTTTATGACATGTCTGCTCAGGTGAACTCGATATAGAACAACATTAAAAAAGGAACGAAATAAAAATCTCATGCACTGGTACAGAGTTCTCCATTTTAATAAATACTTCATTTGTGTTTTCTTGTTTTTCCTATTTTTCAGGCCCATTACTTTACACCCTATGCACAGCAGTGATAGATCTAGATGAACAAACCTTCTCAATTATAGAAGGGAACCCAAAGGAAACAGAGGCCTCATTTGTTTTCTCAATGTCTTCACAACAATAATGAAGCATTAGGATAAGGCCAAGCATCCAAAGTTGAAAACTTGAACTTGTGTTCCAAGTACTTCATGCCTAAAGCTCATCTGGATGAGTTCAACTTCACATTTTCGCCATTTGTTTATCTCAATTTTTCAGAACGAAAAACTGTGTCAATGTCAACAATCTGCAAACATGTAATCTACTCTTCTAGTTATGAGTTGAAATATAAATGGATAAGAAGCAATAGACGCAAAAATTAAAGATACTAGATGTGATAGTTTCCTTCGAAAAATTGTTTTAAGCCTTTTACAGAACACCAAAACATTCCAATTCTAGATATTTCTTGTGGTTTGACTGGTCAAGAACAGTACAGTGGATGTAGTATGAAGAAAATATATTATACCGAGAGAGTAGCATTCAGGTTTGGACAACCTGGGTTAATATTCACAAAAAACAATATCTCAAGATGACAGGACATACATGGATTTTTCATTTCAATTGACCAAATCATTCAACTCTAGAAGGAATAATTGAAGCTTTCAGGCGTGATCGTGATCGTTGACCCCTTGTTCTTGCTTCAAGTAGCTTTGCCTTTAAAGTGTTCTCCTTGGAATCTGGAGGTAATTTCGAAGATGACTCAGAAATGTCACAATCATGAGATGGTAGTTTTGCAGTCCATTGGCGTACCGGACTAGCACGACTCCTCCAAATGGAAGCCTGACCAGTATCATTATCAGGTTGCATATTCCCACTTTCTGATAACAAGTAGTGATTTCTGATTAAATTGTCAATCATGTAGTTTGAATTCAATTCAGTTTCTCCATATTTATTCTTTCTCCTAGAACTAGTTTCTTCTGCTGCTTCACATTTTTCAGACTTCTGTGAGATGCTTATCTCAACAGGATTGCCTTGCCTGGTATTTGTCGGCTCAGTATCTTCAACCTGGTTTGACAGGGCTCGAGCCATCTGTTCTTCAAACTTCACTTGCAAACTGGATGGACTCAGAACTTTTGTCCTTTCAGACGACCCAACTTTTTTCTTTGCCGGCTTTTCCTTCATTGTTTCATCATAATGGTTTTCCACATATTCATTTTCTAGGGATTTTAGGTTAGATTCACTCGGTTTTGCTAGTTCAAAACAGTTTGAATCACTACCTGCAGAGTCATCTTCATCATCCTCATCTGGAGGAGCGCTAACAGCCACATTAAGTGGAATGGATTCCAGAGAATTTCTACGGATAGTGGGATCTCTTTGATCCAGATTACCCTTAGACTTGTTACCACTTCTAGCTCGAAGAAAAGCCTCTATATCCGAGCTCAATTTCTGCACAACCGACTTCTTTTCCCCTAAAGCACTGTCAGGTTCTAGCTTCATCTGCAAACGTTCATCAAGCCACGTTTCTGATACATGAAGAATTAAACGATCGCTATCAGCTCTTTTGGCCCAATCCTTGTCATATTTTTGTCTCACAGCATGCAATTCTTGTTCATAATCTCTTATTCCCCAAGCAAACTCATCGCATAGATCTTCCATTAACTTACTCGATTTCCTTTCTTTTTCCAGTTCTTTGGAAGTGCTAGCAAGAGTTGTTTTCACCTCAAAAAGTTCCCTAGCTAACTTTCTGTGCAGACTTTCTGAACGCTTTCTCAACTTCCTTTCATTTTCCAGTTCCTCCCTCAGAGAAAGAATAGCAGCATTGATTCGATCCTGCTCCTTGTTCTTTCGAATCAGTGTATCTTCTTTAATCTGCTTCATCAAATCATCCATTTCGAGTCGTTCAGTTTGCCGCTCTCTGACCAACTCTTTGATTCGGGAACGAGCATGATCTAGCTCCTTTTTTAATGCCTTGACAAGTGACATATTGGACACGTGCTGTTCTTCCAGGACCCATATACGATTCAAAACTTTTAAAAGTTCTGTAGAGGTTTTCAAACTCTGACTTGTCTCCCCGATCCTTCCCTTCAAGTCTATGGAGCTCGTGGGGGTAACAGCAGGGTTGTAAGGTGTGATCTGCAACAGAAATTATTACACAAAAACTTATATTGAAATGGGTTTAACGAAAAGATGAATGATCCGAGAAGAAATTCAAGATTGAATCTTATTCAAAATCTTTTATGAGAAGACATTACTGATCTGAAAGTCATTGAAGCTGTCGATAAAAAGAAACCATATTATCAGAAACCTCATCATACCTTTCTCATTTTCTTTCAATACAACATCTAATATAGGCAAATAGAGCATAATAGAACCAGGAATGAGTTCCATTTCCAAATGCTAGTAGTTAGATTTAAATGCAATTGCATACAGACAAGAAAAGAGACGGAACTATAGTACAATCATCGTCATACAATGAAAAATCAGAAAGAAAATGAGACCGAAGGAATTTTTAGGTGTTTATGTCCCATTTGAGATTTGTAGAAGTAAGATGGAGAAATCTCCTGAACTAATAAGATCATTTAATAATTTCAATGACAAGGAGGTAATGCCCTGAGGTAGCATTTGGATTTGAACTAATGATCATCAAAACCTTTCAATCAAAATAAAGAACAAATGACATAAAAAAAAACATTGAGCCCATACGAATTGAGAAGTTTTCCTATGTTACATCAGTTGCTCCTACAACATTGACTGATTAAATATATATATTTCAACAAAGCATGTTTCCTCTCTGCTATCAAAAATCTTTTCGCTTGCGTATCTTAAGGGCGAATGAAGTTACTAGAGAAACTAGTTTTATATAACCGAAGCATAAGATACATGAATGCACAATGAAACAAGAGATGTCCAAAAAAATCATGACAATAATTTTTGCAGAAGAAGGACAAACGAGATCACATAAGAAATAGTTTGGAAAAAATTAATGAGGATATTATCTGTGTGGCCAAATATTTCGTGCAGAATGGCATAAAAGTTTGCAGTGTAATTCCAAGTGAGGGCCATTGGACTCTTAAAAGTTTATTTTGAACTTACAAGTTCTAAGCAGTTTGTTATAGTCAAGTTTCATGTCATTTCGTTCAATTCCATCAGTGGAGATAAAAATGTGCCAGTGAAACAGGTTGTATAGCATGATTAAACAAGCAACTCTACAAACTAAGATAAGCATGGACATTGGACAAGAATTCTAAGCCCGAGCATTACCTCCAGTGAACTACCATAACTTGCTGGTGAAACAGGTTGTATAGCACGATGACTCCTTTCGATTGATCGATGATGCTGCATCAGTGATGCAGCAACTTGCCTCTTTAAACTGCTAGCACTTCCTGGCTGTCATCATTTGGGAAACAGAAAATATGAGTGAAAATTCACATATCATTTAAGTTATCTGGTGAATCCTCGTAGGCACAGTACAATACACGAAGTTAATAGTCAACTATATGCCTCTCACTCCACCCTCTCTGCAATCTGACGTAGAAAATTTTCGAGCTTATTACAGTTAATCCAAACTCAGTACAAAATTTTATCCTTGCTGAATTATTCAAATCCAGAAAACCATTGGTAAAAGCTGATAACTTATCAGGAAAAAAGAAATTAATAACAAATCCAATAAGCAGAAACAAAAGATTAACACATAGATTTTATGAAGTTTAATGATGTCCTTGAGATCAAACTAAGCACAATAATTATATGCTGAAAACAACAAACAAATAAATAGATAATCTTTACAAAACTATTGTACTTTAGATCAACAAGAACCACTAATTGTATTGCACAATACAGGACCACCTAAATAATCAAATTGTCTTTTTCTAAAAAGAATCAAATGATTTTGATCCCAGAAAATAAGCTACTAAAATAACAAAACTTTGATCAAAATTACTCATCTGAAGCATACCAAGAACAAATTCTTGAGATACCCATATATTAAAATTAGCATCTTTTAACAAGAATACCGTTAGCTTTATTAAAGATAAAAGAACAACTAAAAGGAAATTTTTGATCTTTACCAGGTCAGGTGAACAAGGTGAAGGATCATGTGGCACAAGACTGCCCTTATTCTGGTGGTGGAGGCGGCGGAGACGCGGCGGTGGAACACTAACACCCTGGTGCATTTCAGAAAGTGGCAGCTTGTAGTGCTGCAATTCCCAAAGAGTGGCAGCAAGTTTTCTTGAAGAAACAAAAGGAAGAGTAAAGGGGGTGTTTTTAAAGGTGCTATCTTGCGCTGCAGCTCCACCAGTATGTGGAGAAGCAGCCTGTATATGGAGTTGATATTCTAATTGTTTTAGTCTCCAATAGGGTACCACTGGGGTGGTGTGTCCCCCTCTTTTACTCAATTTTCTCAACTTTTCCCCAAAATTTTCTTCCTTTTCTGCTGGCCGTTGCACACTTTTTTCTTCCCTTTTCATCTCTCTCTCCTCTCTCTAGTCTAGACTACAAAAATTGTTTTTTTTTCTCTTTCTCACTTGCTTGCCTTGCCCGTCTAGCTTAACTTGCTAGTGCTTTTTGGTTCTCCAGTACTTGCTGGCTTACTTTTCTACTTTTTAACTTTTTCTGTGTGTGAAATTGGGTCGAATACTTGAATACAGTATTTTTCTTTTCAGTTCTGACTCAAGACACCATGGTTTTGCACAGAAATGAGGGCAGGTACTGAATTATGCCTGACGCACCTACTCTCTTCTCAAGTATACGTGTGTTTTTTTTTTTTTTGGGATAATTAGCGCGTCTTTACCTTTCAAGTTTATCGTGGAAAATGTTTTCATCTTTCTTTCATTTTTTTTTTTATTGACATTTTTACTTTTATTTCCACACTTCTTTGCAAAGAACGTCCTTCCGTCCACCATCCATTAGTTCCTCTGTTAATTCAATACAAAAATGTAATTTTCTTTTCAATCAACAAGGGTGAAATAGTCATAACTCATTTAACACATTCTTCCCATCTTCAACCTAGTCCATAAGTAACATTAACATGAATATGAAAGTACTTTAAATTATTACATTAAATAAAGAAAAAATATCGTGAAGAACATTATATTTCATAACTACGGCTGCTGTAATGTTGCGTTACTAGAAAAAAAATTAGAAAAATATATATTGAATGGGTGGTCAATGAACTGACGATGTTCATTTCCAGTTTATGCTTATTAAGAGTGTAACTAAGGGGTAAATTGAGAAGAACGAGTGAAAATGGTTGTTGTAAAGTATGTATTAGATTTCAATAGTGAATTGTCAATTTTGGCTCAATGGTGAAGATGAACCGGTCTTGTTTACTTCTTTTGAATATTGAATTAACCTTGTAATAATAATTCTTATGTAGTAATACTTTAAAAAAAAAACATTCCTACTTTTAAAATTTATTGGTGAGAAACGTCTCTACTTTTCAAAATCTTTGCGAAAAAGTCCATATTTTCTTCTATGTACAGCCTGTTCATACACAACAACTCAAACTCCCTAAATACACCATTTTGATCGTAGCATCTCAGATATAATTCAACCACCAATTAACAAAAAAATCAACAAATTTAATATTAATAATTTAGATGCAACTTTTCATTTCAAATGTGTTAAATATCCACTGTGCAGCAAAGAAAAGTTCCGAATGTGCTAAATTTTGTCACCCAAACCATCTCACTTAACCCTCTATATGAATGTAATAACTAAAGTGTTTTGTTTAGTCCTCCAATCAGATAAATACCTATCTGCCAAATAGGTTGAGGTCACTATGAAGTTCTTATACATTATAGGGGAAGTATGCTCTTCTACAAAAAAAAAATTGACACAAAACTTGTTTTATTATACTCCTTGGTAGCATACAACACCCATGGACAATCTCCCTTACACTTGGCTATCAATCTGTGATCTTAATCCTTTTTGAACTTAACCTCTCTATTGCTTCTAACTGAATGTGCAGTGATTGCAGCATTTAGTCTTTGACTCAAATACTAAGACTGCACAATCAAAAAAATTAATGCATATCAGGCCTCATTAAACTAAAGTATAATAGGTTTAAATTGAAGTAAATAGTATGTTCCAGTTACCTTTTCTGAACACTGGATCCTCCAAATATGTCACCACATTGAAAGTATCATTGAAAGCCCTACTGCTTGAAGTTGTATCACCCACGTCTTCCCTACGAATGCTTTGTAAATCATTGGAGTCTCGATAGTCGGTATTCGAATCTCTAACCTGCTGTTCATTTGATACACCAAATCTAGTAGCTACAGGCTCCTACTCCATTTCATAATTGGATTCCACCAAAACCTTCGACTTTCTCTTCCCTACTGGTTCTTCGTTTTGATTTTCAATCACAACTTGATCCTCTTCCACACTCAAATTACCCACATTTGTATCTATCTCGTTCTGGTATTGTAAGGTTTTCTCGTACTGTAGCATTCTATTGACAAATTACCTTCAGGTTCTCCTCCTCGTTTTCTACAACGAATGGTACATAACAACCTTTAAATATTTGGTCTTCATCAACTTGTGAAGACCAATGATGCAACGACAATGCATATGATTGCATTCGGGCTATGACATATATTTTCACATCTGGATGTCCATCCTTGTCCCTAAGCATTCCCTTAATATCTTCTTCACTCTCCAATCTCGTCAACCCCTTCCCTAAACTCATTTTTTTGCTTCTTATAGCAAAACTCCAACACCCTTTCATCACAAGTTCCATGTAAGAATTTAAGAAAATTCTATCTGGTGCACCATTTACCATGAAAGAAGTCGAGGAAAAGAACGAATCCCCCTTTCATAGTTACATTGTTTGGCTTATCATAAAATCAGCCACCATAATTTACTTCAATAGTGAGATATTGAGAATTATCATCTGCGTGCAATAATATAAAGTTCACATCAAAATCAACCAAAAAATTGGGGAGTTTCAGGCTTTGATTCAAAATAGAAAGTAAATTGAGAAACACTGAATGCACATTGATATGGTCAGTGATAAAATTCACATCAACACTGAAATGGACATTGAATTCACGCCAAAGTCAAATATGTACAGTGACAGATAAATACTGAATGCACTACACTAAAATGGACATAAATTGCGTGAATGCAGAGTGAAATTGGATTAGTTCGCACTGAAATTTAGGGAATGAATGCTATACCATAACTAGGTCGATTGTCGCCGAGATTTCTCAAAAATGGAAGAAACATATTGCTCTTCTAAGGTCCGCGTAACAACAATTGACAACATCAAAACTCCACACAGGCTCTCAATCATGCAAAACACCAAGATACAAAATGGAAAACAAAAATATCCAACATGTAATGTTTCTTAACTTCGCTAGATAAAAAACTCTCACTACATGCTTCGACTATGCGCCCACGAGATGAGATGAGAGCATATGAGAGGCGAAAGAAGGAAAGCTTGTACAAATGGAAGAAATGTGGGATTTTTTGAAGAAGAAAACCACAACGGAACCTTCTCGTGTAAGAGGAGATGAAGGGGCTAAATGGGTTGGGACTATTTTACCCTTGTTGTTTGAAAATAAAACTGCATTCTTGTATTGAATTAAGGGATGAATTGACGGACAGTGGACGAAAGCACGTTCTTCGCAAAAAAAAAAGAAGTGGAAATAAGGACGAAAATGCCAAAAAAAAAAAATGAAATGTGAAGACGTTTTCCACAATAAACTTGAAAGGTAGAGACGTTTTTTGCTAATTACCCATTTTTTTCTTTCTGGTAACCCTTTTTTTATCATGAGTTGGGTAAAAATTGAGTAGACAAATAACTAGTGAACTAGATTCGTTTTGGATGGTTTGTAATAAATTTTCAAATCAAATCACTTAAAACGTTTTGGAACTTTACCAAACCACACCAACTCACTTCAATTTCTAAATCAAAACAATCTAAACGACCTTTTTCGATTTAGTTCGATTTAAAATCATGATTTAACAAAGAAAAATAATAATATATCGAATAAGCTAAATAATAAATATTAGTTTAAAATTTTAGGTTAAAATATAAATAATATCATTAAAAAACTACAAATCAAATTCTATAATTATAATTGTTTAATCAAGAAATCTACATGCAATCTCACTCCCCTTAGGCGAAGTCTAAGAGACACGTGAGGGAAATTAAAAGGCTCACAAAAGAAAATGGGCGAATCATCCTCCTAATTGCAGCAAAAATCGTTATTAAAATACACATGGAAAACATGAAAAAACATGACTTTTAAACCAATGAATAACATGTGAATACATAACAGAATTAGTTATAAATTCACCACTAAACAACTGCCACCTGTTACCTTCCAGAATAACCTAAATGTCTAAAAAACATCATGCCTAAGAAGAGAAAACCATGCAAATACAAATATCTCCCTCCCAAATAACCATTTTCACTCTTACTCCAATTTGAGTATTAAAACTAGTGAGTTTAAGAAGAAAAAATTCCGACTAGGTAAGGAATTTGTTGATCGTAATTTTATTGTTAATAAATTTGCACTGTCTGTGGAAATTGAATAAATAAAACCATGAATTCATTCATCAAACTTGAGAATCCTTGAAATTCTCAAAGTTCTGAAAGTTGGAGTAGAAGAGCATAATGACGATCTGACAAATATTGAGGCCAACCAGAAACGACAGCGGGAAAAAACGCTAACAAGGTTGTAGGCTAACATTTCTCCCATGCAACACCGTCGCTTACAGAAGAAATGTCCACATTGAAAACTCTACATGAAATGGAGAAAAGCTTCACGGCACCAACAAACATAGAATGCATCTCTGCGTGCATCGATTTGAAATTTTGAGGACGAATCTACAAGGTAAATTTGGAGAGAATGAAATGAAGCTTATTGCTAACTTCTTCCGTGAAAATAACAACAACCTGCATGTGTTGAAAACCTGTGATAATCCTGCCTTGGAGAGGTTTGAAAACGAAATGAACTCTCATGATAGGAAGTATACACAACACTATCATCGTGAATGTCGAATAGTAGAAAGCCTAATCAGTACTTCATATAAATCTCATATGTATGAAGAATATGAAGACCAATCAGCAATATCATTCAAGCTGGATGATGATGAGCATCTACCATTCTCAAGAGAAATTAAGGAAGAGCCAATACGAGATAATTTTATTTGTCATATGATGAAAAAATACAATGTACCACCTTTATGAGTATATGATGCAACGAGGTTGAAAAAGACGAACCCCAGCACTCAAATGTCAAAGTTTCCACTTGACATTGGATGATTTTGCTTAGCAATGGTACAATAAGCTACCCTTAGGCTCAATCATGAGTTGGCCACAATTGAAACATGCATTCCTAGGGACGTTCGTAGAAACCAGGATGGGACAGGCACCAGCCACGAGGTTGAACGACATGAGGCAGGAGGAAGGAAAGCCCCTTAAGAGCTACTTCTCATGATTCAATGCTGAATTGATTGCTTACAAGACCGTATCGAATGAAAAGGCTAGGGACACCTTATAGATGAAGTTGTTAATGGAAACTCCCTCGCCAAGATGTCTGCAATAAAAATCTAACATCTTATCATTAGTTGGTAAGCTAATACAGAATAAGATTCAGGCGGAGGATACCATTGAAAATCGAAAGAAAATAGAGTAAGACCGAGCTTCAAGGAGAAAGCCTCGACATATGCATCTAAACTGTCGAAGCAACAGTACTTGTATTTCAATGACCCCAAACGCAAAGGAACGCGATCTCTCCAGCCCCTTCACAGATTGCAAGCGAAGTACATCCATCCTTGAAGTTTAGAAGACAAAATTTTGCAAAATCAATCATACCAAATATCATAATAAGGATGAGTGCTTTGAAGTACGAAAGATAACGAATTTGCGAAGTCTGCAAGGGAAAACGCATGAAAGGTCAAAAAGTCGAAAGCCTATTTATCCAAGTGTTACAAGACAAGGTCAATAAGGAAAGCCAAGACATGCAGAGTCATCGTGAGCATTAGTGAATGTCCTACACTTCCAACCTCCGGTAAAAGAAATTCATACCATAATTGGAGGCCCTTACGTCGACGGAGAGACAACAAAAGCCTAGAGAAATTTATCCTCGAGCAACAAAAAAGCCGACATTGGAGATTTCCAGATTCGAAGTAATCCTAAAAATACATCTTTTCCAATTATATTTAATGATGATGATGAACAAGAAAGCATATATCCGTATTGAGATGCATTGGTAGTGCAAGTAAATAGTAGCTCACAATGGTCTTAGCCGTATGTTGTGGATATTAGTATCTCTATAAATAACCTATTTGGAAGTGCTTTCTATCAGATGCATGTGGATTACCCTTAGGTACCCATGTCTGAACTCTTGTATGGTTTCACTGGTGACAGCTTGGTCCCAAGAGCACAAATTACTTTAACAGTTAAGTTAGACGAAGAGGCAACTATATTCCAAGGCTATATGGACTTTCTGATCATGGATAGTAGGTCTGCTTATAATAGGTCCTAGGGAGATCTGCCCTAAAGCTACTGAAAGCAGTGATATCCATTCACCACCTATGCATGGAATTCGAAATCAATAAAATCGAACTCCGGGATTATTTGTTTAATCAATAAAGCTATCATATGAGTTCACTACCATTAAGTGAAGTCTAAGAGACATGCGAGGGTAATTAAAAGGTTCGCAGAAGAAAAGGGGTGAACCATCTCCCCAATGGCGGCAAAAATCGTTATTAAAATGCACATGGATAAATTTGAAAAACATGATTTCTAAACCAATGAATAACATATAAATAAATAACAGAATCGGTTACCAATTTACCACTAATTGTCCACAAAGCCTTGAAGAAAATCTATAAATACTCCCACCTAAGAAGTGAAAATCATGCAAATTCAAATATCTCTATTTCAAATAGCCCCTTCGTGCTCCAATTTGAGCATTAAAATTAGTGAGTTTAGGAGAAAATCCTAGTTACGCGAGACAAATTTATTGATCGTAATTTTACCGTCAGTAATAATCATTATAATGCAACAGCATGGTATAAACGTTTTAACCTCTTAATCAATATTGATTGGTGAAACATCTACAATTGTATATTGATTATAGTTAAATGATATAAAATAACTAATAAAAGAAAACTAATAGAAAAATCAAACACGATAATAACTTTTATAACTTTTTGTGAATCGTTCAATAATTCCAACTTATCCAAATATTGATGAATCACCATGAGGTTTAGTTTTAAATTAAATTATTTTTAGATTTTTATGATAAACAATTTGATGGTTTGCAAAGATTAAAATATAAACCAAATCACTTCGAAATGGTTTAATTTGATTCGAAATCAAAACGTTGATGGATCCACGTGGACCAAAACCATTGGTTTCAAAAAATTTGTTTCAGTTTGACTTTGCAATTTGACGATTTTGTTGTTCAACTCTCGTACAAACAAAAAATGTCATATTTTATTAGGCCAATGCCTAAGAGATCTCAATCACTTGCTGCTGATATTATTCATTAAGGTATTCAAATTAGAAGAGTGTTTGATTTCTAAGTTATGCTACATATAGCATGTCAATCCGGCTCATCGATTTGGACGACTGCAACTCGGCCCGAAAAAAGCTCGAGTCAGCTTGACTAGCCACCGAGCTTACTCGAGTCGAGCCGACGTCGACCCGTGTGGCTCGACGAACCATGGGCCGGCCAAAAATGGCCCTGTCACATGCATCTAGCAACCTGCCTGAAGTGCATGCCTTAAGTAGGTAGCCTAGCAACTGCAAGCAATGCACAAAAAAAAAAAAAGAGCAGCTCGGCTTAGCTCGACTCAGTTTTTTGGCCGAGCTTTGTCTCGGCTCATCTAAGGCCTAAAAAGCCCAAACCGCTTTTTGTTCGGGCCACACCTGAGCTGCGGACTTCGACTTGCATCTCGTTTACATCCCTAGCTATGTACACATTTTCTTACTTCCAGTTGCATTATGAAATAATACAAGTTGAGCCTCAAGAGGGAAGTCAAAGTCGTATTCTCATATGGAAATTTTTGTGATGAAACACGTTCTTTAAAGGAATTTAGTGATCTGAACTGTTAATCACCAAGAATCAATCTTAGCTCTTTATTTGGTGTATAAAGGCGTCACTTGTAATTTTCTGGTTTCACGTTGAAATCCTAACTTCTCGCCTCTCTTTGGCTACGATACTGATTCTTTCACTTCTCTGTGTCTTCGTTCATCTCTTACTCTTAGTGAGTTATAGAGATGTAGTGATAGACTGTAGAGAGTGATTAGATCATATTAATGTAATCATCTTTGAAACAAATTGAATAAGTTGTGTGCGAGAAAATCGTGACGTATATCCAAAATAGTGATCGATCTGATTTGTATTGATCTATTGAAATCTTTAGTGGAAGTGAAACAAAACTATAATCCACTCTAAGTATCCTTTTGACAGGATTTCTATTTTTTGCTTCTGCTCTTGTAGAAAAGTTTCCTGAAAAAGATATCATATACAAGTTTTCTTTAAAAGCACTTTTAGCCGGACAAAGCATTTCAAAAAAATTATTCAAATATGTTTTCAAGTAACTTTTTAATTAGGAACAACTTTTGAGTTTTTAAAATTCGTGTCAAACGATCCTAAGTGGAGGTTCGACGAGAAGTAGTCAAAGGTTGGACGAACTCAGGCCTTCCTAACATTAGTAAATAAAATTCTAACGACACTAAGAAGTGTTTTCCACCTCTGTAGGGACTATACCCATCTTCTTTATTTTATTTTTTTTGAGAGAGATGAAAAAAAGAGGAGATTTGAACAGAAATGACAAGACACTGGAACATCAATTTGGAATAAATGATGGAAGCATGATTACTAGGAAATAGAATCCTAAAAGTACTTGATGTCTCTGAAGATAATGCCAACTACGAGCGTTCATTTGTAGAATATTTATTGTACGTTACAACAAACTTACAAAATGAATACATTTATCATAAAGAGATTAGTCGTTACTCGTTACGTCTATTCGCTTTAATTGTTATTAGAACAAGTATGATATTGTTCAAGTTAGGATAAAATTTTATTTGTTGAATATGAAAATATTTAAATGCCATTACTATAGGGACATGACGCACTCCTTTTTCGAGCTCAGCTAACTGTGTACCTAATATAACCTTAATTTTTGGGTCTGATGCTAGTTGACATCAAAACTTTTTACAATATTTATAGTAAAAAATGCTATTTGAGCTGTGAAATCTAATGTTATATATGTCGATGTGACTTTAACGATACGTTATATTATTTCTGGATGATAGATGATTCGCAATATATATTTACAACTATTGACTTTAAAAAAGCTTCTTGTTGTTAATATTGAGTTTTAGCTTCTCTTCATCACAAAACACATTATCCTTATTTCTACCTTGCAGTAATAAAAATGTAAATGCATGTTTTTTTAGGTAAAAAAATAGTTTAAAAAAGATGAAATATTTCAGCTGGGTCCCTAACTTTTAAAAAAATTGACGATGGAGTATCATACCTTCTATTTGGGGTACATTTAGTCGCTAATTTTTATGTTAAAGTTAGGGGTGTCCAAAAGTCCCGAATCGAGCGGTTTTTCATAAGTTAAATACCCGAACGGATACCCAAATCGAGAACCGATGGGTTTGAGTCAGGTCTAGACCAAGAATTGAAGAACCGAAACTAAATAAATTTTTTTTATTTTTTTATATTGAATTAATTAAAATTTTTTATTTTTTTATAAACAAGTTAGCAAATTAATTAAATAAAAAATTATCTCATAATTTTAATTTTAAATCAAATAGTTGGTAAGTATTACCAATACTTAAAAATATTTTATTTTTATAACTTTTAATTTATATTTC
Organism: Fraxinus americana; assembly: GCA_035079005.1. Taxonomy (NCBI): domain Eukaryota; kingdom Viridiplantae; phylum Streptophyta; class Magnoliopsida; order Lamiales; family Oleaceae; genus Fraxinus; species Fraxinus americana. Next base: position 4,143,116 of record CM068722.1, on the reverse strand, counting down.
ATTTTCTTTATGCAGGCAGACTGCTTGAAGCAAATGAATTTACTTTATATAGTATTGCTGTAATATTAATATCTAATTTTTGGTATTTGTTTGCATTGAATTAATCTTATTAGATGGCTAGTTATTTATATGTTTTTAAATTGGGCTACTTTGAATTTGTAAAAGTTACGAATGGAAATGTCATTAGTTGTATTTATGTAGTGTTGCTGTAAATATTAAAAAAAATTAATTATGGTATGGTACGGAACCGAACCTGAACGGTTCCATAATTATATTTGAACCCGACGATTCCATTTATTAAATACCCGAAAGTTTTGGGTCGGTTCGGTTTTGTTAAGAGATTTTTAAAGAATTCATTGTGTTTTTGAGAAAAAAAAAAATTTTTTAGAATATTGATTTTTTTAAGAATGTATGGTTAAAAAGAAGGAAAAGTTTGAATTTACATGTAATATTATTTATTTGAGAATGTGTATGTGTGGTTAAAATGGGGAAAAAAATAATTCATTTTGAATAAAATGGAGCCCATGTGAGATAGATTTACTGTCTTAGTCTGATAATTAGATCAATATCCGAATTCGATAATCCGTTAACTAAATTGAGCAAATATGAATATAGGTCAATCCGATCCGAAAACAACCTGATCCAATTTGTTATATTAATATAATATATTTTATAAATTACCGCATAACTTATTATACATAATTTTTTCATTTTGAAACTTGTATTATACTTTATAACTTTTAATGAAAAATGTCAAACCTATCAAATTTTAATATAAAATTATTAATAATATAATAATAAATTTTGTATTGAGATTGAGAATCTTGGCTTTTCAATAAAAAAGAATATATAAAATATTTCGGATCGAATATCTGTTAATATAGTAAATTGAATTTAACAATCAAATATCCATTGAATTATCGGATCGAATCGAATATGAGTAAACCTGGTCCATGTGAAATCCATTTACAGTCTTACCAACAGGGGCTAAAAAACAAAACAAAAAAAGGCAACATACTTGAAAACCCAATTAAATCAATATTCAAGAAAAATGAGACAGTTAAGTTTAATAGTGGAGCAATTATTATTCAGACATTTTATTACTTTTTGAGAGTTGTAGTTAATAGATCCATATCATAGTCACTTGGTCAGCATGTTTTATCACCTTTTAAAAGCAAACATTAATGATGAACATTTGAGCTGCAATCTAATTGTCCATCTTTTTCCTTTCCTTTCTTTAATGTTCTTCTATAGAAAAAATTGTATTATCAAATTGTCTAAATCTATGTTAAAATTGTAAGTTATTCCTTGCATATTTCATATTATCAAATTGTATTTTGCTTCCCATCTTAATGTTCAGAAGTTTAAGAAAAGACACGTTTTTACGATGATTGCGCGATAATTTAATAAAGATTTTAATAGCTTCGTCATTGAAGCTAATTAAGAAACTATGCTGAAATTTGTGGACAAATTTATAATACAGTTCAGCGGAAATTTCTAAAATGAAGAAGAACGATGTAGAGAATGTAAAGTACCACGATCATTAGCTCTTACAAACATTCCATAGATGCATATGACGAGCAAAAAAATCATGAATTCTAAAAAATTCTTTGGAACGATCACGAGATTATAAATTTATCGTCTCCCCAATTCGTAAGTTCTATTAATCCATAAGATATGAGAAGATAAGCCAAAACTTCACTTCTTTTCACAAAATGTTTGCAAAACGACGGGGAAATGTAGATTTCTATGAGCAACATACTTGCAATTTCAACAAATATATATTCTTATCCTGTACTTTCTGCAATGACAATCTTGTGCCTGTATGATAGTTCAATTTCTTTGAGTTCACCTTCCTCTCTTTCCTCTCTCCCTTCTCAATTAGTCCACACCTCAGTTACCAACTCCGGTTGTAGATTTGTTTTCCTCTCCCCTCCATCGGTATCTAGATCTAAACGTTTCGGGTTGATAAATTACAATACAAAAAACCAGCACATACTAACAATAGTATATGTAATTCTCTCTCACACCCACCTCAAATATTTTTGTTTTTGCATTGCCTATAATATGTCACAACGCTTGACACTTACCGTAAAGATAAATGACTCTTTCCTTGTGACCATTTTTTGAGTTTTCCAAAAAAAAAAAAAAAAACACACGATGTATATGTCCAATTATCAACAATGTTATTATTATTTTTTTATATTTTATTTTCCTGTCGGCTATCCCACGAAGTTGGGTTTTCAATGGTGTATGCTGGTGGGCCAGTCTCGATAGACGTGTGATGATCATCGATCATGGGTGCATGAAGCATGGGACCTGCAAAAGAAAATTATGCAAAAGGCACAGGGAGAATGTGATTTCTTTTCTGCACTAGTTGAAGCCCTTTTTGTGAGAGATAATTGAGAGATGAAACTGCAGTGAAAATTGACTTCGAAATATGATGTTGATCACTTTGCAACATCAACATCCCAACAAATTATATTTACTTTACCAATGGAAATTATTTAAAAACGACGTTGAATTACTATTTAGTATCGATAAGTCATAAGTGGACCGTGAAGTACTGAACAAATAATATTAGAAAAAAAAAGTTATAAATTGTTTAAATTATACTAGGTGCAAGCAACGTGCAATGCACGTTTGCCTAATTTATATTTAATAGTTTTGCTTAAGAATTAATTTGTTATTAATAAAGATGTAATTTTTTTGGTTAATCAAATAATTAATGATGTAATGTTTATGTAATTGATAAATAATTAGATGTGTAATTTTGATGTTGTGATGTAAGTTAGTGAGATCGAAGAAAATAAGCAAAAATTGACAAATTTGGAGAAATGACTAAATTGTAAGGGATCCAAAGTTCGGGGACTAAAATATAAATATTTAAAAGTTGTGCCGAACCTCACGATGAAGATTTGAGAGTGCTTGGAGTCAATTGGATAAATGAAGACGTCAATGGAATCAAATTTAGTCAAAAGATGATTACAAATCAATTTCCAACCGAAAAGTTATGCTCTGATATTTTAGTCTTATATTGAGACCTATTTTTGGCATAGAAAGTGATCGAATTGGAGAATGATATCTGAATCAAAGTTGTAGCCAGATGAGTTAGCTTTCCAACGCATTTTAAATCGCCTGAATCGGATATCAGAATACAAAGTTATGATAAAAATATTGAACGAAGGTGCAGCTGCCTGTTTAAAACAAGAAATTCCGTTACATAATCCGTTAAAACAACAAATTTCGTTAGTTTTTCCGTTAAAAATAAGAAATTCCGTTACATAGCCACTTTTAATATATAAAAGAAATAGATATGAATGGATGGTCAATAAATGAATAATACTAATAGATCTCTCTAAATGTGTAGATAAAAAGTTATTTGAGCGTTTATAAAAAAATATAAAAATGAGCCAAACATAGAAAGATTGAGCTACTCTTTCTAACAAGATAAATCTATGAGGAAACTCCTAATATGGTATGAAATCTCAAAAATTCAAAAGAGCAATTCAATATGTTTAGAACTCAAATTGAATTTTAATATTGTTATTTTCAAACGAGTCATTATCTTATTGGATGTCAATAGTTAAATTTCATGTTACCTAAATATTAATTTTAAAGATGACCAATGATAAAATATCATATCACCCAAGTATTATTAAAAAAATAATAATAAACAAATTTCAAATATGGTCAATAGTAAAAACTCCTATCGCATAAATATAATAACAATAATTAGCAATTTCTATAATACTATATATAAGAGAAATGTTATTTATCATCGTGATACTATATATTTATCATGATGATGATGAAATCTCAGTGATATGATAACCCTCTCTCTCTCTCTCTCTCTCTCTCATAAAAATTGAATTGTCCAATCCATTATTTCACATAAATTGCCACATTACCGATATTTACTCATCATAATAATAAGAATAATGCTACATAGTTTCATTAGGGTTGCAATCCCAATTTAGGTGGCTCTAGATGATAGACTAATTGAAAGGTAAAATTAAATTAATTATTTAATTCCACTTATCACTCAGTGTCACATCAGCACTACCTTGAATGTGGCTGCAACCTCAGAGTTAAATGGCATTACTCTAATGATAAATATCATTATTCTATATATAGTTATAAGGAAGATCTTTATAGTTGAAATATAGTCCAAAATATGTTGTTTGGGTTTATGACCATTAACTAGGCAATGAATGTATACCAAACTTTAATATTTTACATTTTTCGATGTGAAAAATTATTGACTTTTGGTCTTAAATGAAATTTTTTGGGATTCAAGGAGACAATGGCTATAAACATGAAACTGGTTTTTTGGGATATAGGATGTAAATTTAGATTTTGATATAAGATTATGCTATCTTTTTGGCTCAAATTTTGTAGCATTAAAATCACTTTTCTATTAATAATTTTTACAGTCACTTGGCATAGATTATTTCGAGTTTAAAACTTATTTAAAATTTAATAAATAGTTATCTCAACAATTGTTAATCAAGACTTCAAGTTTATGAATTATTCTTGAAGACGGAATCTTCTCATTTTCAACTATGAAAATTTAACAAAAAAATTAACTAGTATAGACACTCTTACTCACATATATTAATAATAAAAGTCATTTTTATGTTAATTATTAGTTATATTGTATTACGAGTTTACGTGCAAGCAAATTAACAATAATTGATTTATGCAACCCATTTATTGCACGAACAAGTTCGAAATCGAGCACTTTGTATGCAGCATAATGCTATGCATAATAGCTCATGTTTACGCATCAACATAACTAACATTAAATGATAGCTTTAACAATTATTATAAAATGAGACGGGCAATAAATGCTCATATCATTTAATGCTATCTATATTGCTATATGAACACGAGTTGCGTTTCATAGCATTACTCGCTATATATAGTGTAAATTCCCAATTTTGATGTAAGATTATGCTATCTTTTTGGCTCAATTTTTGTAGCATTAAAAATTCTCTTCTAATAATAATTTTTACAATCACTGCTTAGGGCGTGTTCGGTAGAGATTAAAATCGGATTAAAATTGAAAAACTAGCCGTTATTGTTGACTTTTATTAGACGAGTGAGACCCAATAACGGCTATATTTTCAATTTTAATTTGATTTTAATATTTACCAAACAAGCACTTAATTGTTTAGTTTGTCATAGGTTATTTTGTGTTTAACACTTATTTTAGGGCCTGTTTGTTTTTTATTCTCAAATTTTACAGTAAATCAATTCTCATTTTTAACCACACATTTTTCAATAAAATAATATTTTCCATCACATCAATAATTTTTTCTTCTTTTTCAACCATACATTTCCCATCATATCACTATTCAAAAATCAATTCTTCCCCCAAAAATCCCTACCAAACAAACATTAAATTTAATCAATTCTCATTATAGGGTTTATTTTAAGATTTCAAGTTTATGAAATATTCAAGGAAAAAAAAATCTTCTCAATTTTAAATCTATAAAAATAATGTTTTGTATAGCCTCGTGCCAAAACATTAACACTGATTAATATATGCAACCCATCTATTGCACTATATCAATTAATAAAATAAAATGTTCGAAATCGAGCACTTTATATATAGAATTATATTATGCAGAACTACTTATGTTTACGCGTCAACATAGGCAATATTAAATGATAGATTTAACAGTTAGTATGAAATGATGGGTGCAATAAATCAACATATCATTTAATAATACCTATGTTGCCATGTGAACACGAGTCGTGCTGCATAGCACTACTCGATATACAAAGTGTGCGGTTCCAAATTTGCTGCTTTGTTGATCATCAGCTATTACAATTTTGACATATTTGATTAATCACATATTCTTAAAAATAGAAGTCTGCATTACATGTTTTGACACCATCTACATCTTGAGTCTTGACGTCTTCTCATTTGTCAAAAAAGAATAATATAATTCAATATAAAAAATTTAGTAAGAGTAATGACATTTTAGCACCACTGATGTCATAACATTAGTCTAAATGATAATAAATGTAACGGTAATGAATGACATAATTTTACTTTTAATTGAACATATCACATGATGTCACATACACCGATGTTCGAACAAGACCGGTGCTAAATATCATTCTTCGCAAAGATCTAAACATATTTGAAACAACATTACAATAACTTATTGGATTATAATGGTTGTACAGGGCCAATGTGGCCCTGTAATTAAGGGGCGCCAACAGGCCCCCTACCTATGGGGGCGCTGGGCGCCACTTGGCGCCAATGTAAGTTACTATTACAAAAAATGATAAAATCATACTACCAATCAAACAAGAACTTCATAGGGATACAAAATATATTCATGGCTCTATAAACACGGAACAATGGAAAGGCCGTGACTTCAATTCAACCCGCCACCTTGTCCACTCCATAATATCTGGAGCTCTTTTCTCTGTCACCTCAAAATCTTCTATCCCTCTAACAGCTGACACTTTATGCAGAGTAGATTGCAAGAGAATTTTTCAAAAAGTTGGCAGTGGTGATGAACAAATCCTCGTAAATTTAAATCTTCTCCGATAGGTCACTGGTTCAGGTTTATTCTCCTTCTGTCCTATACATATATAAATTCAAGTATATATGGGTTTTGCAGTGTCGTGCATTCAATGGGTTGTGTTATGTTCTTTAACAATTTCCTTTTTAGTTAATTTTTTTTGTGGGAATTTAACGCAAAGGAAATTCACTGTTTGTTTGTGGGGCTTGATAGAAAGACCCAGAATTTGAATAATTGAAATTGGTAGAGAATACGTTGATTTTGTGAATTTAATGGGAGGTCGAGGGTATTACTGACATTATCTACTTTTTGGACCTTATATATAATTTGATCTTTGAAATGGAAACCCAGAATTTGAAAGCTTTGTCATGGTTTGGCCAGAATAAAGAAGGCACGCTGTCATATGCCACTGTTTTTGTATTTATTTGCATTCATATAGAAATCTATTAACAATTTTCCATGGGATGGTCATATGTGGGACCTACGTGTGACATTTTATTAAGGGTAATTGGCACAAAACGTCCCTACCTTTGACATGTATTGTGGAAATCCTAATCGTAATGTGTAGAGGGGAGTGAGGGCTTTCCGATGGTACGGAGGTCCGATGGTTTGGACGGTAGTTAGCCGGGGATTTTTGGCTTCAAAGGTGGCGGCTTAGGGGGTGATGGTTTTTTCAAATTTGGACTCGTTTGCACCTTTTAAAAAGTTTGGACACATAATTGCAATGTGTTCTTTATTTTTCTTTTCTTTTGCTTTTGTTATATTTGATTAGGAGGGTAAAATCGTCAAAATATGGTGAAAAGGACCTTTGGTGCACGAAACGTTGAAGGTAAGGGCATAAATGTCAAGAAATGAAAGGTATGGACGATTTCCACAATACATGTCAAAGGTAGAGTCGTTTTGTGCCAATTACCCTTTTACTAATATATAGTATAGTCAAAGGATTTTTTTCTTTTTTTTTTTTCGGTGTCTTCTCCATAGCATGAGATTGCAAAATTCTTGACTATTTCTCCTTTACAGACTGTTGAGGGTCTCATGTGATTTTATTTTTTTGTCCTTCAGCAATTTTTTTTTTTTTTGGCAGCATTTAGACATAGAAAATGAGTTAGGTAATTTATGTCGAAGTTGGAGTTAAACCAATGGGAGTTGTAGTAGTAGTAGCCAAGCAAATGCTAGTCAAAGATTTTGTTAGTTTTCCTGTTGTTATTCTTTTCTTCGTTCTTTGTTATTCTGAGCACGGTGAATTAGTATAAAGACCATGAGCTTTAAGTTTTGAACATCTGTGAGTATTGCAATTTTTTCTAGCAAAAGACACTTAATTGAGTTCCATTTTGCTGAAAACTTTATATATAATTAAAATTTGGACCATAATACTTTATCTGTCGAAAAATTTGTTCATATATTTTGTGAATTTTTATGTTCTTATTGTTACTTAATGGTTGTCCACTCAGGCAATGATGTGAAAATCTGCTGTTTCTGGTTTGGTTGGGTTATTTTGCTGCAAAAATGGCTTCTAATACTACAGTCAAATGTCCACCGCCCATGAAAGCCACATCTGACGGGGCCTTTCAAGGAGATAACCCTCTTGATTATGCACTTCCTCTTGTGATATTGCAAATATGCCTCGTTGCTGTGCTATCGCGAGTGCTTGCCTATCTTCTCAGACCATTAAGACAGCCTCGTGTGATTGCTGAGATAGTTGTAATTTTCTATAACCTACTCTCATTTTTAATAACAACAATTATATTAGGCATGATTTATGTACCTTCAGTTTCTATGAAGATTTGACTTATGATACTGTTTGTGTAGGGAGGAGTCCTACTTGGTCCTTCAGCTTTAGGGCGCAACCATAAGTATCTTCATGCTCTTTTTCCACCCAGAAGCCTTACAGTTTTGGATACCCTTGCCAACCTTGGTCTCCTCTTCTTTCTGTTCCTTGTTGGCCTTGAGCTGGATCCAAGGTCTCTAAAACGTACTGGGAAAAAGGCATTAAGCATTGCCCTTTCTGGAATTTGTGTTCCATTTATTTTAGGAATCGGGAGCTCATTCGTGCTTCGAGAAACTATTTCCAAAGGTGTAAGTCATGGACCATTTCTGGTTTTTATGGGAGTGGCACTTTCTATCACTGCCTTTCCTGTGCTGGCACGTATTTTAGCAGAACTTAAGCTTTTAACCACCGATGTTGGTCAAATAGCCATGTCTGCTGCAGCAGTCAATGATGTGGCTGCTTGGATTCTACTTGCTCTGGCTATTGCCCTATCAGGCACCCACAGTTCTCCCCTCGCTTCATTGTGGGTCTTCTTGTGCGGGTTCGGTTTCATAGTTCTATGCATATTTGTTGCCCCACCTATCTTCAAATGGATGGCACGACGCTGCCCTGAGGGTGAGCCAGTAGATGAGATATACGTATGTGCTACATTGGTTGCTGTTTTGGCTGCTGGATTTGTGACTGATTCTATAGGAATTCATGCTCTCTTTGGGGCTTTTGTTCTCGGAGTTCTTGTCCCGAAGGAGGGACCCTTTGCAGGAGCTCTTGTGGAAAAGGTCGAGGATCTTGTATCTGGCCTGTTTCTTCCTTTGTATTTTGTCTCAAGTGGATTGAAGACAAATGTAGCCACCATTCAAGGCACTCAGTCATGGGGTCTTCTTGTTCTGGTCATTTTTACAGCTTGTTTCGGAAAGATTGTTGGTACTGTTGTCATCTCGCTGCTCTTCAAAATGCCTTTTAAAGAGGCCATTAGTCTGGGTTTCCTCATGAACACTAAAGGATTAGTGGAGCTCATTGTCCTTAACATTGGGAAAGACCGAGGTGTAAGTTTTTGTTCGACTTTGAAAAATTCAAGATTGCACTGGAATTCTCAAATCCATATTTGATCATTTTCTATTTTCTTTAACATTCAGGTTCTGAATGATCAAACATTTGCTATCATGGTTTTAATGGCTTTATTCACGACATTTATAACAACGCCTCTTGTTATATCTGTATACAAGCCAGCTCAAATGGCTACATCACAATACAAGAACAGAACGATTATGAGGAAGGACTCAAATAGTCAACTCCGAATATTGACCTGTTTCCTGAGTACAAGAAACATTCCCACATTGATTAATCTCATGGAGGCTTCACGTGGCATGGAAAGAGGGAAGGACTTCGTGTCTATGCTATGCACCTGATGGAGCTTTCCGAAAGGTCATCTGCAATACTAATGGTCCATAAAGCGAGGAAAAATGGGATGCCATTTTGGAATAAGTGGCAAGATTCTGATCCGAACCAAGTTGTTGTTGCTTTTGAGGCATTCCAGCATCTTAGCCAAGTGTCTATCCGACCAACAATTGCAATCTCAGCAATGTCCAGCATGCACGAGGACATCTGTTCAAGTGCTGAGAGGAAGAGGGTAGCAATGATAATACTTCCATTCCATAAGCATCAGAGACTTGATGGACATTTGGAAACAACACGAGCTGACTTCACACACGTAAACCGGAGGGTTTTCGAGCATGCGCCGTGTTCGGTTGGTATTTTAGTTGACCGGGGGCTTGGTGGTACTTCACATGTATCTGCAAGTAATGTTGAGTATACTATTGCAGTCTTCTTCTTTGGAGGCCATGATGATCGCGAAGCTCTTTCCTATGGTGCACGGATGGCCGAGCACCCTGGCATCAATTTGAACGTTGTTCAATTCAATACAGACCCTAAGGTAGCTGGGGAGACTGTCAAGCTAGATATTAAAGATCAAGATGGTTCCGAAGCTAGAGCAGAGGATGAAGAATTTCTTGCAGTGTTTAAGGAGAAAATATCAAAGGACAGCTCAATCAAATTTGAAGAGAGAACGATAAAAGATGCTCAGGAAACTGTTGATGTGATTCGCTCATATACCCGTTGCAATCTGTTTCTCGTGGGGAGAATGCCGGAGGGTCAATTGGTGGCAGCTCTTAACAGAAGGAGGGAGTTCCCAGAGTTGGGACCAGTCGGGAATTTGTTAATTTCCACAGATTTTTCGACCACAGCATCAGTTCTGGTGGTGCAGCAGTACCGGAGCCAGCTTCCTCTGGATTCGCTGAATTCCCTTAAGGAAGATGATACGACGGAGGGCGGATACGATTCACAGTAATTGTCTTTTCTATACGGAGTTTTGATCATATGTATAGATTTAGTCTTCAAAGAATGAAGCTTATACATACACGAATGCACTGTATTTCTTGATCTTGCCTTTGCATTTCTGTTGTGTATTTCAGTAAAATGCATAATAAAAGTTCAAAGATCATTTGCTGTCTATCAAGAGTTTGAATTTGTTTGTAGAATTCTTACTTCATTATTAAAATCTCTCTCTCAAAAGAATGTTATGTCATATTTAACCGAAAAACTCGGCCATGGCGGTTAGATAGATTTGAACTAAATCTCCTAATCCTCACTGATCTTCGTCTATAAAACTCCAGCTACAGACCGAAGATTTCTTCAGCTATACATAAGGTAATTCTCCTTTCTGTTTACGCTCTAAGCACTAATATGTTTGCGTCTCTATTTATATATACGCGTGTGTATTGCAGGTTAAAGTTATTGATGATTACATTATGAATTTGGTTTATGAGGGATTGAGATAGCTTTCATAGGCTGCCCATTTTTTAATATCTCCAACCTTTGATTTAAGTTTTTGCTGAAGAGAATTTGATCTTTAGGACCTGTGATTAGTCAGTTTGTGATGAATTTCTTAGTCGTGCACTGCATCTTAAGTGAAATTTTTTGGGTTTGAGATGGTATAAAAATATTGGTGTTACTGATTTAGTGCGCTTCATCTTTTTCAACTCCATCTCACGTTTTATTGATAATAAACATTACCAACTCCTTATGGATATGAATGAATGGAGCTTCTGGGTTCTATTGCTAGGATGCTCGATCCACTTTGGCAACCATTTCACACTTGATAATTTTTGTTTATTTTTAATCGTTTGTAATATAGTTTGAAATGAAGAATCTTTATAGATTCCTAGAGAGTTTGAAGAGAAGTTATATAGAATAAATACAACTTTTAAGCATTGAGTGTTTCTGCTCTTCGAGCACATAATATCCAGATATCAAATGTGAGAAAAATGTGGATCTCGAGATGGATGGGTAGCTATTCTATAAAGGAAATGAATGATGGATATACATGTCAGGTAGAGGTGATAGCAACTGAGGAGAAATTAAGGGATGGGCGTCTGAGATGATACTTTTTGCCTAAAGTTAAAGAAATTTCTCATTTACTGGAATGTTGGTATTCCTGTAAGAAGTTGGAGGATAGATTGATCAATCAAAATTAACATTAAAAGTTCCATTTTTATTTCATCGAGTGTCGTAAATATTGGACAGTATTTTTTATGGGATTAGATTTTTGCATTTGGTCCCCATGGTTGAACAAGCAAATATAACAATTTTTTTCCTGAAGTAGATTAACTATTGTTTTGGGAAATAGAATGTATGTACTTGTATGGTTTATGTGATCTCTATGTAAATGGGGTCTGTTTAAGTGGTATTGAAATTTGAAAAAAGCTGCAGTTACAGGGAAAAAAATAGAATTTGTACCGGAATTTGAATTCCACTCACATGGGAGGCGGGCCCATGTGAATTAAATATTGCCAAAAAATCGGGGCCCACCTGTTTTTGTGTATTATGTCCGGCTTCTGTGGGTACTTTTCGTGTACCCATAGCATTGCTCATTGAAATTTATCCACCTAAAGATATCAGCCTGAATGATTCATGTTGCACAGGATTGGAGTGAGAAACTGATCTTCTTAATTTGGATTCTTGCTACAATGGCATTAAATGGTGAAGCAGGGTATACTTGCCCTTCTCCAGTGAAAGCCACATCTAATGGTGTATTCCAGGGGGCTAACCCACTGGACTTTGCTCTTCCCCTTGCAATCTTGCAGATATGTCTAGTCATTGTAGTCACCAGAGGTCTTGCTTTTCTACTGATGCCACTTAGACAACCACGAGTAATTGCTGAGATTATCGTAAGCTCCTTGCTTTTTGTTTTTGTAGTATTTAAATGCATCCATACGTTGAAAAATTCATCGTGAGGATTTGAGAGAACAAGTACACGGGAAATGAATCTAACATGGACTAACTATTAACCAGTGTTTGTTGTTTCACTCGAAAGGCTTGGATCATAATGCTAATGTCCTCAACTTTGGCTTGCACTGACTGGTAACTGGTTACCATGATGAATTAACTATGGTCGAGCAGGATTTTTTTTTCATTTATGAACTGTACATAAATAAGTATATTGTCTAATAGGCTTACAAAATTTAAATGTTCAAAGGCACTGTGTCTTATCATAAATGCCTTGACTTTCACATGTTGATGCATACACTAAACTCACATCAAGAAGTCATGTAGTTTTGAGGTAAAAGTCATATTTGATGTACGCGGTTGCACATTCTCATTTTCATTTATGTAATTATTATGGTGCGCATTATTCATGAAATTCATACTTTTCCTTTTCCCTTCCCACTTCCATTAGTATGTCATGAAAAAATCATTTGAGCTGGTGTTGCTGGCAACTAACAGTGTATCTTAATGTTCAGGGAGGAATATTAGTTGGACCATCTGCTCTTGGTAGAAATAAAAGCTATTTGGCTGCAATATTCCCGCCAAAGAGCATTACCATGTTAGTTACTCTAGCAAATATTGGTCTCTTGTTCTTTCTTTTTCTAGCTGGCTTAGAACTGGTAAGAAAGCTCTCAGCATAGCCATTGCAGGGATCAGCCTCCCATTTGCATTAGGAATTGGTTCATCATTTGTCCTCCGAGCAACCATATCAAAAGGTGTATTAGCCCTTTCAATAACTGCATTCCCTGTTTTGGCTCGAATCTTGGCTGAACTGAAGCTTTTAACAACTGATGTTGAAAGAATGGCCGCGTCTGCAGCGGCAGTAAATGATGTAGCCGCATGGATCCTGCTTGCCCTTGCGCATGCCCTACGGGGAAGTTGCTTTGGCATTATATGGAAGGAGCGAATGCCCAGAGCTAGGTCCTGTTGGGATTTGTCAACATCACCAGAGTTCTCTACAACAGCATCAGTCATCATGGTCCAACAATATCAGGAAAAGGTGTCTACAGATTCGACTTTAGAGACACTAGATAAGACACCTAATAGAGACTTAGGATCCATAGACTGAACCCTTTTTCAAGTTTTAGAAATATTTTATTCTTGAAAATAGAACTTAAATAATTGTTTTCAGAATCTGAGTTTAAATATGTTCGTGCAAGCATCTAACAGTAACTTAGGATATCTTGATTTTCTCTTCTCAGAATATTCTGTTACTTACAATCTTGGCTATCTTTTTTCTACCTAATTCACCTACACATCAAATTGGAGATTTCATAATTCAATAGGTATCTATATAGTTATTGTTGTCATTATATTTCTCAGCTGCACAATCTTTCCCATTCATTATGTGGTTTTGCCGAAATGATGGTTCTTATTCTCCGCAACTTCAGTTAGTTCTGTGTAGTATAAGAGCAGACAAACTGTCTGCGAATCCCATACTCTTAAGTAAACAGATAGTTCATAATGCTTATTCTATAGAAGCTCTAAAATAAAAGCCAACACTCATTTTCTACTATCGTCTCTAATTCGGATATTCAGGGAATCCTCCCTAATAGAAGAGATATTCCTATTATGTCAAATGCCAATATAAGTTTGAACTTTCTGGTATTTTCCGTTTCTTCACTTGTTTATATGGAGGGCATCGTAGATTGGATTTCATTATTTTGTGTAGTAGTTGCATTGCATGTGTGGAATAACCAATGTTCTAAAATGCGTAATGCGTTGCGAGGCGTCGGGGTCAAGAATCAAGAATCACAAGTTTAGGCGTATCAATGCGAAGAATAAGCGCCATAATGCGTTTCGTATTTTTAATATTATTTTAATTATTTTTAAGATATTAAATATATTTTCATATAAAAAAATAGATTTTTTACTATATCATAAAAAAAAAAATTTTTTTTTACCTTAAAAAAATAATTTAAAAATGATAATTTTTTACATTTAGGCCCATGACCGTTTTAGCCATCCAAATGGGCGATTCATAATACCGAGATTACTCCAAAGCCGAAAAAAACACCACCAAGTGCAAATTGAGGAAGCATACACCCAACCAACCCAATGCACAGCAGACCACCAACACACCAATTCCTCAATCGCAAAACACCCAAAGCACAATTATACAAAACGGTTTCCAGAAAGAAACCCCAAAAAAACCAAAGCAAAAAAAGGGGATCCAGCCACAACCAAACAAGGTTTACCCCCTGACTGACCAGGGTTCCCAAGCCCTTTCCCTATTTTTGTGGGAGTATTTTCACAAGCTAAGAAACGAAAAATTAATTTGCAGAATTAGTAAACTGGAGCATATGCCACAGATCCTTCATAATTGTGCAATTGTCAAAGATGCCATTGATTATATTCAAAAATTGCATGAACAAAAAGTTTACTAATTCTGCAAATTATGAAGGATCTGTGGCATATGCTCAACGACCAGTTTAGCCCGCCGAGAAGAAATATCAGACTGGGAATCTGCAGGAACAAAAAGTTCAATTTCTGAGTTAGATCATGACGACACTTTTTCTTCAAACCCAAAGAGAATAACAATTGAAAGTTTCAACGACGCTTTGAGAAGAGTATTTCGTAATTTCCTCACGAATCGGATCTAGAAACCCCTAATTGTGCCGACGTTGAGGGTTTCGTTGCATTGTTATTGTTAGCAAAACTTTTCTTCTGATAGGATTAGATATTTTGATCTAGAACCATGACTGGTGAAATCCGTGACTTCCTCTTCCGCCAGTGCGTTGAGGTGGCTGCGTTCATTTTGTCTAGAGCGACGCTGGCTTTCACGGCGAGAGCAGCCATAGAAGGAATCTTGATTTGCTTCGCCTAAGCCACATGGGTTCTGAGATTTAGTTTATGAAAGTATCCCACATCGGAATTCTATTGAAGAAGCATAAGGGATTTTGTCTATAAAGGAATGGGCCAACAAAAGAAACATACGCTTCCTGGGCCTGCCATTGTTGGGCTGGAAGCTAAGAAGTTTATAATTAAAAAAAAAAATTGCTCAAAAACGGGTTTTTCTATGCATTTAAGTGGTCAACACTTGCGTTGACCGCATTTTTTGGCGCATGCCTGCAATGCGAGGCGTGGCCGACACGCATCACGCTTCAGCGCGCGTAGGCGGCGCATTAGGACGCTTTTTGGAACACTGGGAATAACTATAATCAAACTAGATTATTAAGTGCTCAAAGTTTCAATTGTTGCCTTTTTTTCAGCACTACATAAATAAATACAATTTTGTGAAATATTTGTTTAAGATGTTGCTAAGCCAAAGTTACCCACTTGACAGTTGCCCATCTTGTATGGAAAAACTTGTTTATCATATGCCGGGTACTCTTTGGCAAGAAACCTGCAATTCGAAACATGAGATAATGAATAGTTATTGTAAATAAGATATTATCTTCAAGGTAAAACAATGTAGTAAAAGCAATAAAATAATTTTACACATAAACCTAAAATTTTTTTTACTTTTTGGCCACGCATTTTTCAGAAAATTACTATTCTAAAATATATTAACCTAGAAAATGGGGTTCAAGCAAACCCATAGCTCTGACTACCATCACATGCATCAAATGTGTGGTTAATTAGCATTTTATGACGCAGAACGAAAGTTTTAGGGTTTACCAGCATAATCCCCAACAAAAGAAAATTGTAAATTTCAAGAAAATAACCTCAAAAATGGAATTGTATTATTCAAAAAAATAAAGAGCCTTTAAATAGTCTCTGAAAACCCTAATTTAAGCAAAAAGACCAAAATAGACACCCACTTAATTAAAACAATTAAAAGCTAAAAAAAACAAAAACTTCAATTGCCCGGTAGACTACCTTAAACTGTAAATTTGAGACTGAAAACGACATCAACCGGGGCACTCGGGTTACGACGTTGTAGAGCACTGCGAGAAATTTTCGAAAACATATTATAATAGAAATTCTGACACTGGTGTAAAAAGTCATGTCCGTTTTTTCGAAACATCTCGTTTTGCCAATTTTCGGTCCAATTTTTCTTCAAACTCTAACGCCAATTGTCCTACATCATTTTAACTGGATCGGATTGGATTGAGTTGGATTGTTCAGACAAGTAAAGTGTGCCAATGAGCAAATGCACATTGCTAAAACGTTAATGACAACGTGCAATGCGCATTGTTAAAACAATTGACGACAACGGCTCGTAAATATTGCAAAATGACACATCAACAATATGCATTAAAGAACGTTGTCAAATTTCAATTGATTTCACCACAACCTTTCCTTTGGAACCTAATGAAATAAATCCCGGTTCCTAGCCTTGTGTTATTGCATAAGAATATTTGGGATCTGGACATCAAACATGACACAAGATTATATATGTTACACTTATCCATTCACATCACAAATCATAATCTTCAATTTTGCTGAAGATAATATTTAAATAAATAAATGTGTCACATCTACGTTTTTAGTAGAATTTGCAATTAATATGTTATGCTGCCAACCCCGAGCTTGTTTGGAAACGAATTAATTTGTCTTTCATATAAGAGGATATGCTGAAGATAACATTTAAATAAGTGTCTCATCCTTACCTGTTTAAGCTTTAAACTTAATTAGTTAACGAATTTGGACACTGATGTCAACAATACAGAATATCTTGACTATGGACAGCAAGAAGAACAAAGACCCCTTGTCTGTAATTGCTAAACTTAAGTTTCCCTTTCAAATAATCTCCAATGTTTTGATGTTAAGAATATAACTAGTGTGGATCGTGCGTTGCACGATAACCGTTATAATTTTGTAAGAAATGTCACTATGATGATTATCTATTTGAAGACACATATACATTAGTTATAACATTCTTGGAAAGTGTTTTTTGGTACATGAATGAAAGTTAAATTATGAGAACTAAATTAATCAACTTGTGACCATGAAAATTGGAGAAAGAGAAGGGAGAAAGCCACAGCCAAAAGTATATAATGATTAGCGTAGGATGGGAAAAACGCAAAACTTTCAAATGTCTTTTTGCGAGATATTAAGTAGGACAGGTATTAAACACAGCCACATATCCTATGGTGTTGAATCATTCAAACATTGCCCACTATAAAGAGGATCCAAACATTAATCCAATTTGTAAAATATGAAAGGCATACGTGAGTGGGAACTTGACGTGCCAGTATCTGCAAACCTCAACCTAGTCTCCCTTATTTCAAAATGAAAATTCAAATTGGCAAGGCATCAATGAAACAAATCTACAGTTTGTGTTTTGTGAATTAATTAAACAATGAAACCAGTAGAGTATCTAATTTCTAAAATACCAGTAAAAGTACAATATATTGAATTTGTAAAAAAGAAATCACAAATGCGAAAGTTGTAAAGGGAACTCTCTGAATGTGTCTCTGAGAGAAACAAGAGAGATGGGGAGGGGATCAATAAAAAATCAAGAAAGAATGATGAAATCAGAGAAGCCAATAGCATCTTAAAAATGCCATACCATCCAAAACTCTTTATTTTGACCATAGAATAAATCAGAGAAGTATACCTTTGATGAGTTGGATGCCATCTTAAATTTCAAACCATTCATAACAGGAATGTGTACACACCACCAATTTAAATCATAACCTGCGAAGAGAAGCCAAATGTCTCGGAAGCCTGCCATATAACTTGAACATATTTATCTGCATCATGTTTGCTCTATCTTCATAATCAATCAGTGCAAAATGAATGGAATCAAATCCCAACTATTGAAACAAGAAAAAAAAAAAAAAAAAAAAACAAATAAATAAATGAAAGGTGGAGCAAGAAAAATATTTAATATATAAACGTACAAAATAAGCCTGAAAACATAAAGAATTCATCTTCGCATTATCTCATTAGTTTGCAGTGCTAGACCAAACTTTGGCCATATAGAACCTTTTGCAATTAGGCATATCTAAAGCCACCAGCTCAACTCCGTCTCCTTGTCCAATCCTTTGTTTATTCACTGTAAAACTGAAGGTCAACCATTGCATTCATACAATTCGAAATTAACATTCTGAATAAACAAGATAGAAATGATATGACCGAACCTGAGAAGTCAGCAAATCTATAGTAAAATGGTGCTCAAACACAAAAATATTAGGATCCTTCCTTACTGCCTCTAAGAGTGCCCTCTCTATTTCCTTGCCTGTCATATCCGCAGCATGCACGATTCTATGATGAGAGTGACCCTCTTCCCTTGCCAGGTGCAAATTTCCATCCTCCCCATGATCAAAAGAAGCACCCATAGCAATCAATTCTCTGATTCTCTCAGGTCCCTTGGTACACACTATCTGGAAAATATTTCCAAGCTTGTGAAAAATGATTAAATCTGAAACATAAGCAGTTTTCAGACAATGTAGCAACTTTCGCATAATTAAGGAATGAGTAGATGAGGAAATGCTACAATATAAAGTATATGAAATTTTTAACTGCTGATCTGGAAAATAGGTTTTACACCTCAATCAATTATACACTAGTGTTGGGAATATCCTCATTCGTGTTTGACTGTGTGGAGCCTAATAGTACTGCTCATTTATGCCTTCAACTGCATACTAACCTACGTTAATATTTTTGTTTTCTTTTGTAACGTGAATGCATTTTAATGCCCCCAAAAACTCATAAATTGAGTGGGCACATTTAATAATGTTCTCTGAAAACCTTAATAAGTATCCAAATGGCCCTTTCAATTCCATAAAAAATAGTAAACCTTAATGATCAAGAGGACTTCGAAAATATACAATGAAACAAAGAGCTCAAGTAGCATTTTGTTGTTTACGTGTCTAACTATAAAAAATTTCATTGTTCAAAAACTAAAAAATATGTTCTAAAAATATACATGAAAACGTAATGCAAAGTAAATCAAAACCACAAATAACAAAGATCTCTAATACTAATTACATCCTTCTATCTAATAAACTAAATAAACATTCCCTGCAAAAACAATGAATTTTACTATTGTTCGATTCAACCTCGTTCTTTGGATGAGCTTGCAATGTGATAGGACTCCAATTGATGAAAATGATAAATGACAACTGGTATTGAATTAAAGATGGAATTAAAATGAAAATGTAAGATGAACGGAACAATTATAAGCTTTCGAGAGGCTTAGATCTCTCCTACTTGGCTCAGCCAATCTACCCAATATTTGCCTATCTGCTAAGCCTCTTTCTCCTCTTATTTATAGATCATTTCCAACTAATTTTCCCCCCACTTGCCATAACAGAATTCTGTTGAGGATATTTGACTTGAGACAGAAATATTTTTGTAGAATAAAGATGTGATCAACATAATTTTGGAATTTCCTGTTGGATCTAAAGATGAATTATTTTGTACGAATCCTTCTACCAAATTATTATATGTTTTGTGCTTTCTATATTTAACTACTTATATATTGATATCATCCGTTAAATGCATTTTGAAATAATGGTTATTTTAATTCTACCTTAGTACAAAGAATTGGAGATTCTTTTTATCCTGTAAATGTTTCAATATACTTTTTCCATTCAATACATTATCCTTTTTTTTATATAAGTAAATTCAACACATTATCCTGGTATTCATAAATACACATATTTTTATATTTGCCAAAACTATGTTGCTTCTATTTAGCCCTTGTTTGGTTTGGCTAAAAATCAGATTTTTAAGGCTTGTTTTATTCGTTTTCTTGATGTGGGCTCACTGGGCTGGTAAAAGATATATTTATGGGTATTTTGTACAGTTTCTTTGAAATTTTCTTGATGTAGTTTTTGGGTATTTGATGATGTTCAGGTGGAGTGCACAATTCCTAAATATGATGGAACACTGGTGTCTTATGTTGGATTTAGAGTGCAACATGTCAATGCTCGTGGTCCCATGAAGGGAGGAATCAGATACCATCCAGAGGATGTGATTTTTTGTTATTTTACTTACGTATATACTTGTATTTTTGTTTCTTTTTATATTTTCTTGATTCTGTTTGTGGATTCTGGAGTTTTGTGTTCAAGGCTCTTGAAATTCTTGATTGAATTCAGCAGTAATTGGATAGGGAATGAATATAAGACAACTTTTTCCATTCTTTTCTTTAGTTGATTGTAATGGCTTTTTTGAAGACTTTTTAAAGGCAGATCACATACTGGTTTTCTGAAAAAGAAAATGAAATCTTGTTATTATTATAGGCTTAAATGATCCTTCTTAAGTACCGGAAATGAGTTGCTGCGATACGACTTAAATGGATAACGAATGAAAGACATAATTGATGTTTAGATGCAAGAACCTTCTCAAATTCATTTCGCTCTTCCTGACTGCAGTTTCTTCCAATTGGTGATACATTGAGCATCCCACTTCAAAATTCAATAAATGTTCCCCTACAATAGAAAAAAAAAATGTATCTAAGAAACCAGCATGCCAGAAGAATAGCTGTGATTTATGACTCTTTAATGGCCTATAGTGTTCAGGACATATATTCTATAGCAAATGCTGGATCCTATTGTTTTAATAGGGAAGTTACTGGAAAACCTGCTGTCAGTACTGAAGCATAGATTTTAAAAGAAGTTCCTCCCTTCGAAGGTTGCTTTTCACTGGAGTTTGAAAAATTCTCAGGTTTGCAAATATTCGTACCATTAAACAAATGCATCTACAAGGAAACATAATATATCACTTAAAACATCTTCATGCATAATGTTTCACACATTATCTTAATTACTTCAGCAATTGAGGTTCAAATTTAATGAAAGATCTAGATAGTTTTTTTGACTCACAGTTTCGAAAGAGAATTTTTCATTTGCTCCAGACTGTTAGTACATCCAAGCAAAGCATATTGGCACTATCCCAAGAGAAAATGATTCCTGCAATTCACACAAAGAAAGAGAAAAATAATTAACTGATGAAGGAATTGCTTTCATAAAATTAAGTAATTTAACTCATCAAAAAATTGAAGTACTGAACTTGAAAAGGAATTCGCAAATTAAGTACATAATATACTCATCTATACTGTTCTTTACGACAATAGTAAGAAGAGGCAAATTTTACAAAATTAGCAAGTATAAAAATCAAAATCCACCTAAAATAATTAAGATCCAATGTGATAATACAATAAGCTCAAAATTTCTAAAATTCAGAAATAATCAGTGACCTGATTGTGTGTTAATGGTCCATAAATCATCATTCCGACTGATTATAAATCTCAGAAATTCAACAGTGAAAAAACACACATTCGAAGATTACATTTGTGAACAACCATGGAGCATAGTTCATGAAAGTGAAAGAATAAACACAGATCTATGGAAATTAAGGATACCCAAATCTGGTTTGGAGTCAGGCTGGGGAAGTTCTTGGTTGGATTGGGAACAAAAAATTGCAAAAATATTAGCATTGCATTTGTCAAGCCACACATAACATCTTCGAATTCACAGCAATCAAAGAGGGTAAGTTCAAGTTCGATTGAGTCAACTCATTGCAGCAAAAATGCAAAAAACTTACTACGTAAAACTTAAGGATCAAAATCCAGTATTCAAGAAATCAATTGGGATCAATCATCTTTATTGAGAAGAAAAGTTTCGATTTGGACAGAATTAAAAAGACATGTATAGTAGAATGGAAACAATAGAATACGACCCTAATTGAAAAGTATACATTAAAATATCCTAGAACAAAAAAGAAAAAAAATATCCTCGGAGCTATTAACACAAAGAGAATACATAAAGAAATAGTTGAACTTCACCTGAAAAGGGTTTGAAGGAAGTGGAGAAAGCTGAATTGGAGAAAGGGGGTGGCAGGCATGGCATGGTAGAGCAGAGCAGTGGACGGTGCTTTTGGTGGGAAGTCGATGAGCAAGACGGTTGTCGCCTCCATGGAAGTGGAAGCTGCCACTGCCAACATATAGACAAAATCGTAGGGAAAAAAATGGAGGTTTGATTTTGTGCAGTTGCGTGGAGAATGAAGGAAAGAAGTATGGGATGTTGATTTGAGAAATGGAGAAAGTCAGAGAAGGAAAAAAAAGTATGGGACGTTGCTTTGAGAAAGGGAGAAAGTCAGAGAAGAGAAGAGAATGAAACGACTGGAGTGAAAAAGGGCAAAAAAAAAAAGAGAAGGCCAAAAACACCCACACGGCTCGGCTAACCGGCTGACTCGAAACGGCTCGGCTTACTTGGCTATTTGGCTTAGAAACAGTAAAACTCATCCTCCTCTTTTATATATTGTAAGCATATCAGACGAGATCACCCAAAAAGTATCTCGACTGATATTTTATGAGAGCAATACTGTCTAGTATCTTCAAATCCACCTTCTTGATCTTGCCATAATGTGCGGTTTAGCATGGAAACCGTCTATATATTCCTCACAAGTTGAACCTGTAGACCTACACCATAGCCATAGCCATGATACAGTTTGTGAAGAAATCTTGTTGCATTCTTTTCTTTCTCCTCATAATCTGTTGTGTTTCTATCCATTCCAAGACACTAAAACCAGACGAACCGTGCAAGCTAATCGTACTCTATTACCATGACCTCCTATTCAATGGCACGGATCTTGCAAATGCAACTTTCGCAAAAGTTACAAATGGCACTCAACTTGGTTCCCAGTTTGGCATGATGGTCGTTTTCGACTATCCTATGACGAAAGATGGTCATCTTCTTTGACCGCCGGTGACACGAGCTCGAGGCTTCTATTTCTATGACAAAAAGGATACTTACAATGCCTGGTTTGCGTGCACTATGATATTCAACTCTACTGAGTGTAAAGGGACCTTAAACATCATTGGTGCGGACCCTCTGCCAGAGAAAACTCGGGACCTTTCGGTAGTCGGAAGCACCGGTGATTTCTTCATGGCAAGAGGGATTGCAACATTTAGAACAGACGATTTGTAGGGTGATTTCTATTTTAGACTCCAGATGCTATAAGACTTAGGTACAAGTTAGCTATGGGTTTAATTTTGCGTAGCAGTATGCATGTAAGTCTTCGTTATTATCAGTATTAACAATGGAATGTTTTTGTGTTGGTCCCAGATTTTTTACTCAAACTTTTTGACTCAACTGACTTAAAGTAAAAACGTAATAAAGTAATAAGAAAACAAAGAACGCACGAGAGTTTTCGGCCGCGGAGGTTCAGCTACCGATATCTAACGTGTAATTCCCTTGAGCATCCGTTAGGATTTTGCTCAAATCCACTAGCACAGCCCAAAACACATGCAAGAATATCGATTGCAGAAGAATACCAAGTGTTCGAAGGAGTTCTTCCTCTCAACTCACTCTCTTCAATTCCACAAAGGAATCAAAACAACTCACAAATAAGGATAATTGTTATTGATTAACAACCCTGAAAATTCCACTCAAGAATTTACAAGAATAACATCTAGATGATAAAACTATCAAAAACACGAAGCAGAAAACAAAGAATATAAAGAGGCTAGGGTTTTTCTCAAAAACTCGTCCAAAATGACTTATAGGTTTTATATGTATGAATCTATCTAACCATGCATCCAACGGCAATAAGTTCTCCACGCGTCGCCATCCGTTCGACTTAAGTTACAAATACAAGTCGTGTCTAAGATACATGATTTCTCATGATCTGGAATCTTCACAGGAAAAATTAATTTATCGGATTTTTACTATATACTATTTCAAAAATAAGAAAACAACTTTCAAATTTCTAAAATCGGATATTTGACACACACACACACACATACACACACACATATATATATAAAATTAACCCACCCCACCTCCACCATCCCTACCGCTCCGACGACTATTTCGATTTCGGAGATTATTTATTTGATTGTTCACGCGATTGCTCCGATTTCGGTAAATATTCCGGTCACCGTTTTGCTGCTGATTTATTCCGACGGATGCTCCGATTCCGGCAATTGTTCCAACTCCGGCGAATATTCCGGCGACAACTCCTCCATATATTTTTTTGTACAGTTGACAAGATTTTTGATCTCTTGATTGTTGCTTGTGACTAGTAATATAAAATGTTGCCTGTAAATTTAAACAGTGACTCTACAAACACATGTGACCAGTTAATATTAATTTGTGACCCGTTTATATTGATTTGCGACATATAAAAAATGACTGTGACTTGTAAACTCAAAACTATGATAATGATCTGTGACCTTAACGATAAATTATTTAGCCACAGTTAACTATCAAATTAGTTGATCATACCGATCCGTGACCAGTTTATATTGATTTGTGACCTATACAAAACGACCGTGACTTGTGAACTCAAACATGTGACCAGTAAATTGTGACCTTAGCAACTCATTTATTCATTACAAATCGATCACAAAATCAAAAAATTTTATAGGTCACATGTTATTTTTAGTCACAGATTATTAATCGATCACAAAATCAAAATTTTTACTATCACAACTCGATTACAACTTAATAAATTGGTCACAGACACCAACACCCATCTCATCCCACCCACGACCATCGCCATGACCTCCACCACCACGACCACAACACACAACACCACCGTCAAACACACACCACCACCAACACCAACATAACCTCCGCCACTATTGGATCCAAAAAAGTCACCATCACCTAAACGTACACAAAAATTCACATCAGATCTGGGTCATAGATACATACTTCTGAGTCACAACTTATTGTTTGGTCCCAGAACAACCACCAACACCACCTCCTCCTCCTCACCAACAAAATCACCATTTTCACTACAAAATCACAGCTGCCACCACCAGTACACAAAACACCATACCACACCTACCTCCAGATCCACCCAGCATCAGTCGTCGAGGGTCGTGATGCTGCGGTTGTGACGCTGCCGCTACATCAGTCGGTGCAGCGTCGAGCTTCGCGAAGCTATTGAGAGGGGGTTTGTGAGAGATGTCGAATCTATACAGAGGGGATTTCAATTCCAAAATTGATTAAGTGTTCAAGATCGTAATAATAGGTGATTCGATAGTGAGGAAGTCATAGTTGTTGGCGCGATATGCAAGAAATGAGTTCAATTTCGAGGGGAAGAAGACGAAGGACTACATCGTCTCCGTTCTCAATGGCGTCTGCCTTCGTCGTCGATTGCTGGAGATGAATAGGTCGTCAGTTGTCGGAGATGAAGGGGTAGCCGGTTGCCGGCATTGCCGAAGAGAGAGAACAAAGAGAAAAGAGGAGAGAGAAAGGAGAGATGTAGAAAGAAGGAGAGTGAAAAAAAATAAAATTAGGGTTTGGAGTATATATAGTTGGTAAAAGTATTAATTAAAATAAAATATCTGATTTTTGAAATGTTAAACTTCTCACCTGATTTTAGAATGTTGAATAATTAAAGTAGAGATTTGTGTAATTTCCACAACCTTCACTTAGTTGAGCTGAAAATTGGGCATGACAAGTGAAAAAAGTCTGTAGGCCAGCAACCATCTTTTGGGCTCGAATTTCAGCAACCTAAAACGGGGTACTTACAAAAATACCCTTAAAATTAGGAGTATTTTAAAAAATCATGTGAAAGGTTTTTAGGAAGTAAAAAATACTGTATAAAATGAAAAAGTGACACAATGTCACTTTTTTACATAAACTCAAAAAAAGTGACAAAATTTAAAAAAAAAAGTGACAAAACACCAATCAAAACCTATGTTTGTTATTCAAAAAAGTGATATAAATTTTTAAAAAGTAACAAACAATAAAAAGTGAAAAAAAATTCAGAAAAGTGGTAGAAAAAAGTGACAAACACTCAAAAAAGTTACAAACGCAAAAAGTGATAAAATTGTCATTTTTTTTTTTAAAAAAAGTGACACAATGTCACTTTTAAAAGTTTAGTGTCATTTTTTACAATCTCGAGTGATGTTTGTTACTAAAAAAGTGATTGAAATTTCAAGAAGGCGATTGTAAAAAAAGTGACATAATAAAAAAAGTGACAAATACTAAAAATGTGACAAAAATTAAAAAAAGTGACATAAATTTTAAAAAATTGACGAATTTTAAAAAATAACACATTAAAAAAAGTTGCACACATTCAAAAAAAGTGACAAACACTTGAACTTCCCCCTTCAAAGGAAGACAAAATCGGCCACAAAGAAAGATAATACAATCGAAGTATCATTTCTTTATCGTTTCATACAAAAAAGTGACAAAAACTTAAAAAAGTAACAAATACTAAAAATGTTATAGAAAATAATAAATAAAAGTTACAAAAACTCAAAAAAAGTGACAGAAAAAAAAAATAACAAGCACCGAAAGAAATAATAAAAATTCAAAAAAAGTAACAAACATTAAAAAAAAAAAAGGTCACAAAGATAAATGGAGTTCATTTTCGTTGTGCAGTTATAGATTTCCAATTAATGCTCTCAAATTCAGATTTCAATAAACTCTGCTAATTGGACAAATTTATTGCTTGTGGATGAACAGAATTATTTCAAACAAACTAGTCAAATGAAGACAACAACTATGCTTACAACAGGAAGTGCTCTCATAAGCAAATTAAAATTGAAACTGGAAGTGCTCCCATAAACTAATCAACTACAACACTCTCAACAGAAGTGAAACGTTTCCATGTTGTTACATTTTTTCAAGTAGCTTCCTTAGAACATAGCAAGTAGATAAACAACTTTCAAGAGCTTCCTTAGAACATCAAAAGTCAAACTGGCAAGCAGTTCTTATCTACAAGAAATCGAAGTCATCTGAAATTGTGTTGGCCCCTTCTTTTCACGGATGTCGGCCGCCATCTGAAACCGAAAGGATTAATCTTGTTATTATTGCAAATTGATAGCTTCCCAAGAGCACCAATCAACAGACTCAACCCAGAATATAATTCAAAAGCTAAAATAAAATATGAAAGCACAAAAAAGCCCCCATAGTAGCCAAATCTTAAAAATCATATTCAAAATTGTTCAAAAAAAAATCCCGTTTTTCAATTTCACCATCGCATACAAAAATTATCATAGAATATGGAAAAAGAGTCTTCAGAGCATTTTCTCAAACACCATTCTCAAACAACAATAGAGGTTTATCCATTGGGATCCATCGCCTCCAAACTACACAACAACATCATCTCAATAGGGGGCTCCTTTCTGTGACATTCTATCCAAGCTCCATCTCTACCAGTAGCATTCCTAAAACAAAGTAAAATTTCATCTCCAACCATATTCTTGGGAAACCAGTAGCATTCCTAAAACAAAGTAAATCACCTGACAATCTTTTCAGCATAGTCACTCGATCTTGCAATCCATCAACTGCCCTATCATTCTCTTGCTTATCAATTTCATGAGAAGAATAAGAAGATGAAGCCCTTATACCACCTTCCTCTATACCGTCAAACAGAGCAACTCTAGCATTGCGGTCCCTTCTAGTATTCATGGCTATGACGATCGGGATATCTGAAGAATGTTCAGGGATGATAGAGAATCTTGCGGTGACTCACTTGCCGTAATTACGTAGCGACAGAGGGAAGCAGCGGAACTGTAAGTCTGTAACTCAATTGAACAGCCTAGAGCTAGTTTAGGGCGTAATTAATACGGGATTTATTTGATGTTTAATTAGTTTAGGCTATTAATCTAATTGGGTTAATTTTTAGAGCATTAGGCCTAATTTCCCCAAACTACATTTTGAATGTCTATTTCCTCATATTATGTAAGTATACTATGTGATCATTCACTCGAAATAAGTAATAAGTTTCAAATTTAGCATAAAAACATGACAAGATCATATTATATTTATCTATATATAAGATAAACATTATTCTTCAATAATCCAATAAGAGAAGCAACTGAGCAGGGACATATTTGCCTAAATGGATATTAATTTGGCTGATATTTGGCCCTATTGATACATATTGAATGTTTGGTAACAAGGAGTTTATAAGTCTCCAAAAAGTATGGTTCAAAACTTTGTTTAGCAATGGAACTAACCATTTATGGGGTTCGTCACTGTTGGACAACCTTGTACAAAAAGACGACTGTCTAATTGAGGTTTCTCTGTCTATATAACTAGTAAGACGTGTTTCTTTAACAACTGCACAACTCCTCACTGTGCTTCCAATAGATCGAGCATCAAGGCTCTGCCAACGACAATTACGAGTTATGATTTCAGGACAGCAATGGTATCTTTATATCCAAAATCACTGGGGATATATAAATGGAGAAATAGATTATTTATTGGACTATCCGATTTTAGAATATGGTCAGACGTTGGAATCATCGGAGGTTAGTTCAGACTGTGACTACCAGCCTACCATAATCCAATTAGCTATGCATAGGATGACATGAAATATGATCGAGCACACGAAATTCTACTAGTCATTTTTTATTCTGTAATTCTTTGTAAGCTTACTGTATCGGAAATCAGACCTAGCCATCTCTTAAGTTGTGCTTTATTTATTTATTATATTAATAAAATACGCCGCATCGAGTAGTCTAGGAAAAAATCTAATTACTTGAAAATCCTTAGCAATGATAGAGCTTGTCGAGAAATCTTGGTTGCAGTCTTCTCTTTCTCCCAATATTCTTTTGTGTTTCTAGCCATTCCAAGGCACAAAAACCAGACGAACCATGCAACCAAAATTGCGCTATATTACCACGACACTCTATTCAGTGGTACAGATCTTGATAATGCAACGTCTGCAAAAATAACAAAAAGTATTCAATCTGATTTCAACTTTGGTGTGATGGTCATTTTCGACATCCCATGACGAATATGCTTGATAAGTTTTTTCAAGCTTATAAAATGGTCAAACGTCATTTATCCACTTTTTATCAATAAATTCCATAAAATTCACAACTTATAATCTACAAAAAGTTTTATCAAACATGTACTAAGAACGGCCCCCTTCTCTCACCTCCGGTAGCATGAGTTCAAGGCTTCTATTTCTAAGACAAGAAGAATGATTATAATGCTTGGTCTTCCTACACTTCGACATTGAACTCTAGTGAGTATAAAGGGACTATGAACATCACGAGATCAGACCATCTACAACAGAAACTCGAGACCTTATGGTAGTAGGAGGTCTTGGAACTAGTGGTTTCATCGTGGCCACAGAGATTATATTAAAGGATAAATTTCACATCGATTAAATATTCAAATATAGACCAATATATAAAAATTTGAGCTACAATCCTTTTAACAAAAGTGAAATTTTAAGATAGAATCTCAAATCTTAGCCCATGTTTGACATCCTTCACTTCACTTTAATTTAGTTTTTATTAGGGCTGTAAGCAAAAACCGCCAAACCGAAAAATCGAACCGAAACCGCAATTTCGAAATCGGCGGTTTGGTGCCACGTGGACCCGTCAACGAAATGGTTTTGAACCAAACCAAACCGGTCAAAAACGGTTTGGTTTAGGTTTGAGAATTTTAATTATGGTTTGAAACCAAACCGGACCGGCGAAAAATATATAAAATAAAAAAATAAAAAATTGATTTTTTTAAAAAATTTATCCAAAATTTCAATTTTGTAAAATTGAATAATTTTGTCATTTTGTAGGTATTTTTGTCAATTTCTAAGTTTCTATTAATTATTAAGATTTATGACCCGCCCAAGCCTAATTATATATAAAAAAAGGCCCAAATTTGAAAGAAGTAGCACTAAACAGTTCAACTCAAGTCCATATACTCACAAGTCACAACCCTAATCTTCCAATTTCCATTTCTCTCACTCGCAACTCGCTGATCGCAGCCTCGCTCCCCGCGGTGCCTCCTAGTTTCCCCCAAATCGTCAACGCCCTCGAAATCTTGAACCTCCCAGTCACCGGTAGTGTACGTTCGCCGGTATTATTAGACTATTTCAGGTTCTTGCATATTTATTTGATCGTGAGTAAGGCTTAAAAAATTGAAATTTTGTCACTTTCTAGTTGAAATTTGTTTACATATTTATTGATCGTGGGTAAGGTTTAAAGTTGAAATTCGGGCTATCAGGTGCGCAAAAGACATTTGTTTACATATGAGAGAATATATATAATTCCGTGTTAAATTGCAGAAGATGAAGGTGGGTATATATAGTGGAATGGAGGAGAAAAAATATTTGCAACTTGTCTTTTGGAAGCCATTATTAGAAGGATTCGTGTCTTAATTCTTTTTTTTTTTCCAATTTGCTAATTAAAATTTTTTTTGTATATGAAGGACAAAATTGATCATGAGTTCTGTGGCTTCTTGAGTATGTGAATGTTTCTTCCTTTTGCTAGTTTTGTGACAAAATTTGATGTTTTTTGAGTTCTGTGACAAAATTAATTCGTTTATTCCTTTTGCTAGTTGAAAATGGACATTATTATGTTTTTTTGGACCTTATATTTATTTTAGTGGACTTGTATTGTATATTTATCATAAAGTATTATTCTAAAACGTCAAAAGGGCGAATAAAAAACTATATTTTAGTTTTTTGTGATTTTACTTTTATTTTGTTGGTATTTAAATTTATAGTAAATATATTTAGTTTGTTTTAGATTTATTTCTAGTAAGATATAAATATATATTGAATTAATGGCATAAAAGTAGATACTAGATAGGAAAAAAATATACGCGAAACCGGCGGTTTAAAACCGGACCAAACCGTTAGGTTTAGGTTTGAGTTTTTTTCAAACCGGTCAAAACGGTTTGGTTTAGGTTTGAGCTTTTCTCAAACCGGTCAAAACGGTTTGGTTTAGGTTTGAGCTTTTCTCAAACCGGTCAAAACGGTTTGGTTTGAAAATTTGTCAAAAACCGCAAAAACCGGACCGCTTACACCCCTAGTTTTTATACTCACTTTCAACTATAAATTCACACAATAAAATATTTTACACATAAATTCAAAAAATTTCCTTACTTTAAATCACACATTCTCCAAAAAATATTATTCAAAACAATATTTTTTTTTTTTTAAATTTTATGGATGGCAAATAAGAGCCCAATATGATATCAGAATTCATTAAACTCAAAATGAGCAAATCGATATAATTAAGACTCAAATAGATAAATGAACTTCAAGATTGATCTACTAAAATAAAGCATCATTTTGTGGGGGGCACATTGGTTAATTACCGAAACATAGATCAATGTATAAGGGTTTGAACTATTTTTCTTAGTAGCTTTAGTAATACACTGAACGGAAAAGTTCACATTCTCACCTTAAAACTTAACAAATTTATATTCAATGATATTATCATTAATTTTTTGTTGTTTTCTCTAACGACACAACATAAGCATTTCTTATGCTCGCAAATTTCAACCCTAAACATGAAATAAGCGGGGAATGTAATGGAAACAAGAGGAATAGTATCTCCATTGGCTGAAAAATAATGCCTACTTTGTGACTAAGAAATGATGAGGCAAGGCAAGGGACCATTATCTAGTTGACATGTTAAGTGTAGAAATGATGAGGCAAGGCAAGGGACCATTTTCTAGTTGAAATGTTAAGTGTATGGAAAGAGTTCGAATACTGTTCTCACGAGAGATATATTACCAATTATTGACCTACATTAGTCCTACTATTTATTTAAATAAATACAAAAATTAACAAGTAAATTGTTTGCTATTATATTTTAGGATTATGCTACATGTACATAATTTTTGACCTAATTTTTTACACCCTACTCACATTTGGGAGTGGGGACCACGAGCCGCATTTTTTTAAAAACATGAGGCCCGCCGCATTTGTGAGGGGGGGGACACCATTCGGTCACCCCCCTTCGGTACATCCGGATAAACCGTATATTTTATAGATGAAATTAAGCTATGGTTGACTAAGTAGTTGACAATATTGATTTTAAGATTAGAATGATGAGAAAAATATGCTAAGATCACAATTTCACCTTAATTATGCCCTTTATTTATCATACAAAGTCATGAAAAATACTAATATGAGTATTCCGTTGAACTTTTCAAATTTAATTAAATACCTCTTCAAGGAAATTCAATTCTACTTAATTAATTAAACCTACTATATTTCTATGTGAATTTCAACAAAATTAATCGCATCTCACCAAGAAATTCATTGACGACCACAATAATTTTAGAAGTGTTAAGGAATGCAAGTTTCGGGCGGCCTCACAACATTTTTATTCTAGAATTTGCATGAAGGCCCCTGAACTTCTTATCAGCTGCCAATTGAGTCCTTGAACTTTAACCAGCTCCCAATTTAGTCCTCTACCTTTTCAATTGCTCTCCATATATTTCTCTACGTTTGGCTCAGTCACTTCCCACCTTTAATCCATCTTAAACATAAAAGAAAATTAACACGAATTAGACCTAGCAAAGACTATTTAGTGCAAAACTATAAAAGTTAAAGGCTCTGAATAAGTGTAAAAACAACACTTATCAACCGCAAACCTCTTTCGTCTTTTGTAATTTTGAACTAAGTGGTTTTTCTAAGTTTTAATTATAAACGTTGCAAAACATTCTTCGAACCCGATACCATTTTTATTTTCCAAAAATACCACCACTTTTTCTTTTTCCTCCTTTTTGCAAGCAAAATATACCGTCACTTTATACTGTTGACTGGGCAAGGGTGGCTCCAATTTCAGATTATCACAATTTGAAATGGGGCTGAGATTCAGATTGAACGTATGTTTGGTCCACATATGAGGATCACATTTTTTTAAAGTCCATTCAGATTCAAATTATTGTGACGGAGAAATTGTGTGATTGTGACTTAATATAATGTTTGATTGTGACATAATCTAATTGTTACTTAAGCATATACCATCATGTGACCATCTTATTTTCGAGGGGGTGGGGGTTAATACTTGATTAATAAAAATAAAACTTTAAAAACATGATTTCAGGTAAATTTCCCTTCGACTAATATCATAATTAGGCCAGGGTTCTCATTCAAAATATTAATGGGTTTATTTCAAAAAAAAAATTCTAATAGAAATTAATGTTCTCTTAATTTTTAGAGCCAAATGGATGTAAAGTTCGTTCTTCAACTTGTTAAGAGTCAATTTTTAAAATGGACATAAAGTGAGTTCTATCTTTAAAATAAAGATAAAACGTGAACATTTTTAAGAGTAAATTTTTGGTTCATTCGTATACGTAGGTCGTGCTCGCACACAAGATCGAAATTCAGAGCCTATTTTGGTCTGTGATTTGCACCACCTGAACGAGCACGTAAAGAGAGCATCTATGCTACACATGATTACATATTTTTAAAGTGTAATCATATTTAAAGTAGTATTGTCTTTATCAATTTTCTTATATAGGGATAACTTTAAACGAGTTTCCCTCAAATACAAAATATCTTCTAATGCATCACTTTGAGCTCCAATTTTTTATTCATCTGAGCATAATTTTTTAGCAAATAAATATATAATTTCGATAATCTCACGGAGAAGAATACAAATCAATCTTAGCCCTTGTTTGACATCCATTTTTGAAGAAAAATTTGGTTTGGAATAGTGATTGATGGAAGAATGTGTGGTTAAAAAGTAATGAGAATATTTGAGTTTATGAGTAATATTATTTTATTGATAAAATGTGTGGTTGAAATGAAGAATGAGAAAAAAAAATGAGAATGAAAATGAAAATGAGAAAAAATGAATGTCAAACAAGGGCTTAATCTTTCAAAATAAACAAACGAATTTCACTCAAAATTTATGTCAAAGTCAGCCCTTCAATTTATTTATTTTTTCTATGGATGTGTGTGGTCGTGAAAAAACCAGCAGCATCTGTATGCATTTTTTCCACAAAACAATTTGAAGGGAACGCCATGATTGACTTCAAGATTGACTGCACCCACCTCCGTCTACCTCAAGTGGTATAGACATTTAGGGTGCGTTTGATTGTAATGGTGGAAAATGGGTGGAAAAAAAATAATTTTCAGGGAAAGTAATTGCTTAGAAATTGTTTTGTAGAGAATTGTTAATTAAGTGTGTTTGATTGGTATAATTTTCCACCCGGAAAAAATTTGAAATTTTGGATTTTTTTTGTTCACGTTTGGCTTTATTTCACATGGAAATTATCCATTAAAATGATTATTTTTTTTACAATTGGTTATGAAATTTGTTAACATTGCCAAAAAGTTAAAAAAAAAAAAATTTGCTCGAAAACTATTTTTTCATCAAAGTTTAGTGTTCGTTTGGTTTCGTTTTATATGGAAATTGTCCATTAAATTGAATTTTTTTTTTATATAATTGGATATGAAATTTGTTAATATTACCAAAAAGTAAAAAAAAAAAAAAAAAAAAATTGTCAAAACATGGACGAGAAAACATTTTCATCAATTTAAAAGAATTTGGGCAGGTGAGTCATCGTGTGGGAAAATATTTTATAGGGAAATTATTGGCTATCAAACAAGCCAAAATGGAGAAAATTGAAATTATTTTCCTAGTTCTAGGCAAAATAATGGCTATCAAACATAGCCTTAGTACTTCCAAGTGTTTGGCTAATCTTAAAAGTAACTTAAACTTTATTTTTTAGTAAATTTTTATTTTCATGTATTTTTAGATAACTTTTTCTTAGTTGTAAATAAATAGGTTACTTATTTTGACGATAAATTAAAAATAATTTTGACGTGAGCAACTTATTTCAGTTATTTCCAAATTCGATCAATAAAAAGTTATTTATTAGAACTTACTTATTTACTTATAAGTAATTTTTCTGCATATATAGCTAAATATAAATTAGCCAATTTGAATGTAATAATCATCGTGTCTACCTGTATTATACAGTGTTTAAGGGGTATGATCCAACAAGCTTGAAAAAGAAAGACGATGTGCGGAGAATTATTATTTTCAAATTAATCAAGAATCAATGAGAGATTAACTAAAATTTGTATTACAATACCCAAGTGGTTTATTTCTAAATTTACACGATGTGTATACGTGTGTCTATATATATATATATGATATAGTAATATTATTCATAATCGCTCACTACAACAGTCGACCTATGTGGCACCCATATGATTTAGTTATTTGATGTATTAATGTGGTAGTTTTTTTACCACATTAATGCATTAAATACACACTTGACGTGTGTATCACATGCGTCGACTGCTGCATTGAGCGACTGCAAATAGTATTATTCTTCGTTTAATCTCTCATTAATTATTGATCTATTGAGATTTTCAAAAAAAAGTAATCAATGTTAAAAGGTGGTCCACTTTATTTAATGAGTTTTTTCAATTCACATAAAGCTACAATCATTCACCAACCCTGGCCACCCCAAGATCTGACCCTATATAATGAGACTTGAGTAAACATTAGAGAAATGTAAATTAACACTAGTCTCCTCCCCACTTGTATTTAACCGATTATGGTATCCAAAGCACAAATTGTAGCTCTTTTCCTTTACTTCCTCTCCTCCACCTCCTCCGCCACCTACGGCCAAAAGCCCCGCCCTCGCCAGCCTTGCAACCATTTGGTGTTCTATTTTCACGACATACTTTTCAAAGGGAATAATTACAACAATGCAACTGCTGCCATAGTTGGGTCTCCGGCATGGGGCAACAAGACTGCCATGGCGCAACCATTTAATTTTGGTGATCTAGTTGTGTTCGACGATCCCATTACCTTAGACAACAATTTGCATTCACCTCCGGTGGGTCGGGCACAAGGGATGTACTTTTACGATCAGAGAAGTATATACGGTGCATGGCTCGGATTCTCATTTTTGTTCAATTCTACTAAGCATGTTGGAACCTTGAACTTTGCTGGGGCTGATCCATTGATTAACAAGACTAGGGACATATCTGTTATTGGTGGAACTGGTGACTTTTTCATGGCTCGAGGGATTGCCACTTTGATGACTGATGCTTTCGAAGGGGATGTGTATTTTAGGCTTCGTGTCGATATTAATTTGTATGAATGTTGGTGAACAATGTAGTTGTCAGTGATAAACATATTTCACTCGACAATCTTAATAATGAACATGATATCTTTGTTTGAGAAAAACTTATAATTAGCTTCTTCCAAAAAACCAATTATAGTTTGTGCATTTTGGTACTTCAACAAATCAATGATTGTCGAGTTGTTCTGCATATACACGGTGGGGGGTTCACCGACAACTCACATAAGGGGTTGGGTAATTTTCTAGCATGCAGAACAACTCATGATTGTCATGAGTTGAAGATGATCTCCATAATGGTGAACCCCCACTGACAACTCACACAAGGGGTTGGCTAATTTTCTAGCATGCAAAACAACTCATGACTGTCATGAGTTGAAGATGATCTCCATAATGGAAGATTCATGGAATTTAATCATCAGTTTCTTCTGAATGCTATAAAATTACTATTACACCCTGGTATTAAGTACGTGTGCTAATTAATGATTATGATTAAACTTTAACCAAAATATTATAAGCTAACATCTACGCCCTTATTTGGTGGTGATCAAAATCAAATTTTTAGTAAATTTTGAAAAAGTTGATGAATATGTGGTTGAAAAGTTACGATTATCATAAAATATGTAATTAAAATTAGTTTTCAATTTTGATTTAAATTAAAATCTCTATCAAGAAGGGGCATTTATTGCCTAAGTCACAATCATGTATATAATTTACTCCCTATAATTTCAAAATAGGACCTAGAGCCAATTATTGAATTGAAATTTTATACACTGTTTAGTATGTCACCCTTAATGGGGGCAGTTAAAATGAATGATTTGATGTAACAAAGTCCATTATTCGAATAAAAAATTGATTTTAAAATAGTGTATTTTTGAGAACGTGTGGTAAAAAGTAATGATAATTTTTGAGTTTATATATAATATTATTTTATTAATAAAATGTATGATTGATGAAAGAAGAAAAAAATGAATTAAAATTTAATGGTATGATTCGGCTTATTTGTTTTTTTTTTTTTTAATCTATAATTGAAAAAAGAACTACAAGTTCTCATTGATATATTTGCAAATTACATTGTTAAGATATTTGAGTAATATAAAAACACTTTATTAGTAAAATTTACTAGTCATAATACATTTTTAATAAATCGAATAGAATGAGCTGGTGCTAATGGATTGTTTGGAAGAAAATGGAAAAAATACATAACTACTATATTATAAGAATCACATTTCATAATTAACAATCTTATAAAATAATTTTAAAATTCAGATCGTAAACACAATATAATAATATATAATATACAACTATGAAAGCAATCATATTGAGATCCCTTATGAAGAGATGGTGGTGCGTTGGTGATGGCGATGCATTGCAGGTGATGTTGGAGAGTCAGACTTGACGTGCATGGTGGTGGCAGTGGTGTGGTGGTAATTGTGTTTAGAAAACAAATTTATGTGGTGGCGATAATGGTGCGTTGTAGGAGATGATGGTGCGTTGGAGTTGATCTGTGTAGTGGTGATGGCGGTGAGGTGGTTGCAACATTTTGAGTATTACGATCACACACATTAACAATCAGTTACAATTATCACAGACTTGATCACAACAGGTCACAATTGACACAGACTTAGTCACGGTCACTACAAAAAAAATCCGCACACCACGAACCAACACAACAATACATACAGTCACAATGGGTCACAATTAACACATATTTGGTTACAATCGATAATTAACACAAACTTAATCATAGAGGGTCATTACAAATAAATTCACACACATCACGGGCCAGCACTATAACCCATCACCACAATAACCCAAAACAGCAAGCCAGTCAATAGATTGAACGAGGAACTCTCACCACCACCTCCACCTCCAACGCACCACCATCACTACCACCTACACTGCATCACTATCACTACTAGTACCACCACCTGTAATGCTCCACCACTTGCACCACAATCAACCACCACCACCACCTCCAATAATTTCGAAAACACCGATTATCGTACGTTCGCTATATAGGGGGTCGCGTGATTTGGAGAGAGAGAGTATAAGCAGAGTGGAAATTGTGTTTCTAGAAAAAGTAATGTGAATGATGGAATTTTCTGGGAGAGAGAAAAAGTTTGAGAGATTTAGATGAACAAGTACAGAAAGAGAATGGAAATTTTGTTTCCGGAAAAATCTTCTGTTCCATTATTAATGTAAATGGTGTTATTTTTATTACTTAATTAGATAGAATTTAAACAGATTTAATAAATCCTAATTAACACCTAATTTATGAATTTTAAAAAAAATCCTAATTCTCGACTTGTTTTGGATCAAACTAATTACAATATGTCGAGTGCAACATTTCAAGGCCAATTTGTTAAGTAGATTTTGTACCGTGTTTAAATAAATTAAAATAAATCATTATCAAATAATTATTTAAATGCGACTTTCAAATGGACACGTGTACCGTGAATAAACATTCATGATAAATCAATCCTGCGCACTAAATTAATTTTAATGAACATTCATCTTTAAACTCAAAAGCGAGACATTTATCATATACATACAAATGAAGATAGCAACAACCAAGTGGACTCTCGTAGACCCTACCTCTTGTGTCGGTATGGAATGTGGAGGCAAAATTATCAAATGCTTTATTATATTGGCGATGGCAGAATCGACTGTTTCACACCTAACAGCCACCCACCCACCAACAAATGACATTGACTCATTAAGTGAGATTAATTAGTTAATTAACAAGTATTCAACAAGAAAAGAATAAATAGAGTTTTTCGAAAAAACCTACTAGTGGAGGAAGATCTCCTAAGGATAAGAAACATAGGGCTAAAGAGAGAGAGTCAAAAAAGGATCTTTCGTATTGCGAATAAGTGATTGTCTGATAATGAACAAGGAATGCTCGTTTTTCTGCTAAACATGACGTATTGAACTCATAATTCAATGGATACTTTTTTATGAATGTCAACTAAGTAACTAATACTTTTCGTTTCCCATCTCATGAAAAACCCTTTTCGCTCCGCTTAGCCTTATCCCCATCTAGGGGGATTTTAGTGAATAGGAACTGGACGATTTGATTTTATAGAAAAAGAAAATAGATAAATCGAAATATTTCATGACTTTGTTGACCTGACCAGGAAAAAAGAAGTTATCTTTGAGGATACTTCTTAATTTAGATTAATTATCTATCTTTAGGATAATTGGGATATTAACTTACTTTTGAAATTTAAAAAAAAAAAGATCTACCTACGTCAATTTAATTCCATGTCCGCTGGAAATTTGGATGGATTGGCAAGTTTTCATTTGGCTTACAACTAACTAATTAAAAATGAAGAACGCGCCTTATATATAAGTATATATTTCCAAGTTTCCAGATATAGTTGTTAATAAATAATATATTATACATAAAAAACAATTAGGCAGTGTTTGATAGCATCACTTTTCCATGGAAAATGGAAAAAAATTTCTATTTCCCTCCTTTATAGATGTTTGATAGCCAACATTTTACCTGCCAAATGTTTTCACCACCACAACTTCACGCGCCTATTTTTCGGAAATTTGGTGAAATTGTTTTCCTATTGTTTTTGCAAGAATTGATTTTCCAGGTTGCTGCTTCCCTTTTTTTTTTTTTTTTTTTTTAGCAATTGGATAAAATTCTAGACACAATGGTAAAAAAAATTATCACTTTTATTGACATTTTCCATACAAAACAAAGTCAAACGAACACTAAATTTTGATAAAAAAAATATTTTTTTAGGAAACAATTTTTTTCCCTTTTTTTTTTTTTTTACTTTTTGGCAATTGAAACAAATTTTATAACCAATTGTGGAAAAAAATATCACTTTAATGAACAATTTCCATGTAAAACAAAGTTAAACAAATAGAAAATTTAAAAATTTTCCGGGTAGAAAATTATACCAATCAAACACACTTGAAATCATTTTCCCTACAATACATTTTCTAGGCAAATCTTTTCCCTGTAAAACATTTTCTTTCCATCCATTTTCCACCATTGCAATCAAACGCACCCTTAACGTTTTAAATTATATGTTTATTAGTGAATACTCATTATACATCTGCAACCCTAATTATTATGACTATTGTATCCTTTACGATCCTAATTATTCTTTATAAATATTGGACTTTGCAAATCGATGAAATACATAGTCTATTGAATTCCTTATTTTCTTCTCGTTTTCTCTCTATTTTATAACACATTATCTCTACAATACCCTTTAATTCAAATTTCGGATATCCTTATTTTCGTTTTCCAAGATTTGAAGATTTGAAGGTAAGAAAAAATAAATAAAAAATGGTAGGCCTCATCACTTAAAATAGACATGCAACAATTGTGATGCCACAGATTGTGCCCATCGTTTTCGGATATAATTATTTTTTTTTTAACAGTTTTATATTTGTTTGTGTGATTACGCACGGATCGTGACAAATAATAAAGTGAATTTATCAAGTCCAAATATCGTCTCACAAAAACTACTTTCTACTATAAATTTTTAAATTAATCTAATTTCAATTAAAATTAAAATGGTAACTAGCTATTAAATTAAATTGTGCTTTCTAACCAAAGTTCTAATAAATTAAGCCCTTGTTTGGTCCAAATTAAAATCTGATTTTAATTCAAGTCAAAGTCAAACAATTAATATTAACCACATCTTTCATGAGTCTCACAACTTTTCAACAACACATTTCAAAAACTTCTATCAAAATCTACTAAAAATCTAATTTTAATCCCTACCAAACACCCTCTAAATAACAAAATCAAATTAACATGATAGAGAAGATTATGCGGTTAGGTAGTTAGAATTTCCGATTTCACTCAAGTTATTTAACATACATCTAATTCCAATTCATTCAACCATTTTCCACACCCAACGATCGAATTAACCTAATACAGCTAGGAATCTCTCTCGAACAACACTAATCCTATTTATATACTCGAACTTACTAGGAGTGTGTTTGGTAGGCATTTTTGGGGGAAGAATTGATTTTTGAATAGTGATATGATGGGAAATGTGTGGTTGAAAAAGAAGAAAAAAGTATTGATGTGATGGAAAATATTATTTTATTGAAAAATGTGTGGTTGAAAATGAGAATTGATTTACTGTAGAAAGTGAAAATCTCTACCAAACAGACTCAATATCTCTATATAATTCACACACATATAAGCGCATTAACTTATAGAAATTCAATATGGATTGCATAGCCTATAATTATCTCGCGATGTCTTATAATATCTATATTATTTATTGCAAGAGCTAGAAGTCTCAATATTATCCATAAATCAATCAATTGGTACGCAGACAATTGAAGCATTAAACACACAATAATTAATTAACACGTATTAAAATGA
This sequence comes from Fraxinus americana, assembly GCA_035079005.1. Lineage (NCBI taxonomy): Eukaryota > Viridiplantae > Streptophyta > Magnoliopsida > Lamiales > Oleaceae > Fraxinus > Fraxinus americana. The sequence continues at coordinate 4,101,446 of CM068722.1, read as the reverse complement.
CGTGAAAATCTTGGAATTAAGCCTTAATCTACCTCGTACATCCTAACATAAAAAGTATTTAGCTACTAATAATGTTGAAATCAAACAAATAAAAGTTGGAAAACATCACCGGGTTCAATTACACTCAACAAGATAAAAATCCTCCCAACTATTGTTAGAATTCAAATAATATTCTTTGTCTCCTTCCTTGCGTAATATAAATCTCCCGGCTGTAACGACAACAAACGTGATTAATTTTCCTCAAATTATTGAACAATTGACGAAATAATTGCACTAGAATATCGAACTTTTCTCCTGATTTTCTTTCCTATCGTCGTGTATCCGTCTTCTCTCCTCTCGCCGCCTGCGTTCTCTCTTCTTCCTTTTTTTTTCCTGCTCTCCTTTTTTCTTTCCTTATTTTCAGCCCAATTAGATTTTCAATCCACCCGTACTTCCCTTTTGAAGTTGATTCATTTTCCAATTCCAATTTCAATTCCAAGGCTTAATTTGACTTCAATCATATTGCTTTTTGCCATCCACTTTGATTATAATTGCATCAATGCTTCATATCTTTCAATTCGTGCAAATCAATCTCTTGAATTTTCAATGTGTGAAATTTGATCTCAAAATTGTAGATTTTATTACCAAATTCATAATAATATCAATAAAAGTCACTTTTAATGGTTTAAATAAGTGTAAATTTAACTCTTATCAATATTCCAATTATTTGTACAGTGATTTCCATATATCTAACATGTGCCTGTTAATAGTATATTGCGTGATGTGATTATTATGTCATGCGCCGGTCATTATTTGAATAGTCCTACACCGGCTGGCAATCATTTTGTGCCAATTTTTTAAGAGTAAAGCCATTTGTACCCTGGCGTTTACACGCCAGGGTACCTGGTCCCACAGCCCCCCTCACAATGAGGGGGGCCCGAGGTGTATTAAAAAAATGGCTGGGCCCCCCCCTTGTGAGGGGGGGCGTGGGGTCGGGTACACGGGCATGTAAATGCCCGTGTACCCATAGCACGGTTCATTTTTTAATGTTCTGATTCTGTAAAATATCTCTTAATTACTGTGCATGAAAATTATTAATGCATACTTCTTCATTGTGCAAATTTTAATTCATAATGTATCACGTTGTCGCTTTTAAAGAAGCACAATCTGCAAATATTAATATTCTGCTAGAAAAATACTCCAGAAGACTTAATATTTATAAATAATAATTTGTCGATACTCATAGAGTAGCACAATATTATTAACATTTTAAAGGAATATTATTTGCTCCTGAAGAGCATAATGTTAAAATTTCAATATTATAGAAAATACATATTGCTCAGAATATATTCGAAATTGACCTTGAGTGGAGAAAATATCACTTATGAAGATATATTAGAGAAAACATTTTTCATATTTCATGTCTCGAATATACTCATATAGCAAGAATATCGTAAGTGTGATTTTAAAAAATACTTAGAACTCATATCTTGTTTGTTGATAACTAAATAAAATAATGAATTGTTGATGTAAAATCATGGATTACGTTCATCTGATTCTGTACTATTTTCTGAAGCACGTGCAATAAATGGACGTGGACGCGAATGTGGACAAGATTATTGGCAAAATAATCAACAAAACTATCGCAACAAGGCAACAATCTTAAGAAGCTTAGAGCAAATGAAAACAACTCATCCGAAAAGGAGAACAAAGAAAGTTATTTCAGATATGGAATGAAAGGGAATTGAGTACGTACTTATCGTACAATAAAATATTTTGTGGATCTCTATCAAAAATCAATCAAAGGAAAAGAAAAAAAATGAAGAAAAATTTGTTAATTTTGACGGTCGAATTGATGTGACTCACTTAAACATTTCTAATATTTTTAATGACCAAAATGACAATATTGATCATTTGATTAGAGGAGGTATGTTCAATAATATTGATTAGTATATTTTTCAGTGTCTTAATTGTTAATTTTAATTTAGAAGTCTGTTTGAAGTATGTTTTCTTATTGTTCCTTAAAGTTTGAGACATTGTGTTGTTAAATTATTTCTTGTTGATTAAAGTATTGCTTACCTCCTTTTGATATAATTTAATTTTCAAAAATATTTATTTTGTCATGTTTATAAATTAAGGATGAATTATCAAGATACCTGCATAGTTGAATAATATTTTTTAAGAAAAAGTATTTTTTTGCACTTAATATTAGCAAAAAATAATGTTAATATAATATTAGGTGCATCGAATATTGTTGAAAACTCCATAAGTGCTTTTATTATTTTATCAAATGATACAAAATTATATATTAATCATACACTTTATTCTAGTCAGTTCAGAAGAAATTTGATTAATTTTAAAAATATCCATTGCAATGGATATCATGTTGAGGCGATGGGAGAAAATAATATGGAATATATTTGCATAACTTTTTTATGCAATGGATATCACATTGAAACAATGGAAGAAAATAATATTGAATATTTTGCTTAATTTCTTTTATATTTGGATAAAATCAGATAAATAAAATTTTGAGCATTCCCTTATGGCATGTACCATACATTCATAAAAATGATCGAATCAAATATTATCACGAACCCAAAGTTCGTTGACCTAAAAAAATTTGTACTTTGACATGATCGAGTTGGACATCTAGGAGCTATAATGATGTATCGAATAATCAACAACTTATATGGATACCATATGAAGAATCAGAAGATTCTTTTACCAGATGATTATACAAGTAGTTAGGTTTTTGATGTAATTGACAAGTCTGTGAACAAAAATGACTATATTTAATATGTTGTAAAAGTCAAGGAGTAAGTTGCTATTATTAGAAATTGAGTTGTATTAGGTCTACGGATCGAGATTGGAAAAGAAGGAAAAATGATGCCGCAATTTCGCTAGACTGTTGCCATGACTTGGCTCGAGCGCCAAAAACAAAAACATTGTCGCTAGCATGTCGCCAGGACTTCGCTCGAGCGAAACTTGTGGCTCGTCTATCGCCCACTTTCGCTTGAGCAACAGGATTATCCGAAAATTTTTAATTCGCGTTGTTAAGGCTTTTTATCTGACCCATTCATTCCTTAACATACGATAGAAATACCAATTTGCTTTTGACCGATTTCCTTGAAGGTTGAACATTGAGAAAACACATACTCTCCATATCTTCTTCATCAAATAAGCTTTCAATATTCATGCTGTGATTTGTTCTGGCGGTGAAAACATCAAATCCATAATTCAAATATCAAATTACTACTTCCTACACATCGTCAGAATGCTGAAGATCAAGGAAAAGTGATTGAAATTTCAGTTGTTGAAGAACGCAGAGGTTTTCATTAATCCACAGGAGTTAGACGAATTCATAAAGTTGGGAGTTGGTGCAGGAGCGCGCAATCCAAGAGGACTTTGAAAACTGCAGCTGGGGGTTGGTGCAAGAGCACGAAATCCAAGAGAGTTGTGGAAATTGCAGTCATGAGGTCAGAAAGTATTAGTAGTTGTCGAGTCTGGCGGACTGTAAGTTCTAATTTGTTTATAGTGGATTGTTGATTGGCAAAGTGCTCGAAGTTTTTACCTAGTTGGGATTTCTCCGTGATCATTCATTATGTTTGTTTATTGTTTTCATATAACTGCAGTATTAAAGATAATTAATAGTGACTTGTTGTTAATTAATTATTAAGTTTTAATTCCACATAATCACCCCCCTCCCCCCTCCCTTTAGGTGTAGTTTAGGTTGAACCTCATTATTTTAGAAGTGTTGTTTGTTCACAAGGTAAGTTAGTTATTGACTTTTCACTACAAATGTCAATATTGAATTTCCAACTTTCTCGAAAAGAATAATGTGTGGACCAATATATCCACCATGTGGACCATTTCGTTTATTTTCTGGTATTAATCGATTCTTCTACTAGATAGTTCCATGTTTGTCTACTTTCAATTGGGAATATAACTTTTGATAGACTACTTGCTCAAATTATAAAATTATGAGCTCAATTTTTCAATTATTCAATCAAGACAATTCGTCTAAATAATGTTGTTGAGTTCACATTACAGGCATTCAATAAGTATAACATGTCAATTGGGATTGTCATTGAACATTTTGTGGCTCGTGTACATATGCAAAATGATTTAGCGAAGCCATTTATCAAACGTCTACAATTAATTGCTAGACCATTCTTTATGAAAATAAAATTCTCAGTTTTTGTTTGGGGTCCTGTCATATATTATATGTTGTATCATTGGTTTGTATAAGACCAACTACCGATTATCAATATTCATCTTTACGAGTTGCATTTGGTCATGAACTTAATATTTCTCACCCACGAATTTCGATTGTACTATCCAAGTCCCAATTTCACCTCCACAACGTACTAAATTGGGTCCCCAACGAAAACTTATTGGTTATGATTCACCATCTATTATTAGGTATCTTGAACCTTTAAAAGGTGATTTGTTTATTGTACATTTTGCATATTGTCATTTTGATAAAATAACTTTTCAAATTTGGTCAATCGGTTGATGCCAAAGACTTTATACACCGAAAGGAAAATTACAAGAGAAAAATCAATAAAAAATTTCCCATAAGATAATATTAGAAAAATTAATCAATCAAATACCGATGAAATGGTTCCTGAATAACCACAATTGTTTGAAAATAATGAGATTTCCATAAATTATATATTTTCTCATTAATTATTGAAATGGATTAATATTGTTAATAGATAATATTTTTGCATTTAATCTAACTCTTGAAATCATGCAAAATGAGAATCTTGAACCCCAGTCTACTAAAAATAGTCAACATAGAAATGATTGATCAAAATAGAAATAAATTATTCAGACAGAGTTGAAGTCCTCGGAGAACCACAAAGTGTGTAGACATGTAGCTCGTATACCTAAAAATGTAATATATGTAGACACAAGTAGGTTTTTGTAAGAAAAAGAAACGAAAATAATAAAATTATAAAATATAAAGCTTGACAAGTTACCCAAGGTTTCTTACCAAGGCTTGTAATTGATTATGAGGAAATATATTCTCCCTTGATACATATTATCACTTTCAGATTCTTAATTAGTTTGATTATGTCATGGAGACTTGATATGTGTCTCATGAATATAGTAACTGCCTATCTATATGGTTTACTTAATGGTGACATATACATAAAAGTCCTCGAAGGACTTAAAGTACCAAAAATGAATGATACATATCCGAGAACTATGTTTTCAATTAAATTGCAAAGATTATTATATGAATTGAAATGATTCAAATGTATGTGGTATAATCGCCTTAACTAATATTTGTTGAATGAGGATTATAAAAATGACGACATCTGCTTGTGTGCTTTCATAAAGAAAGCAAACATTGGATTTGTAACGGTGGCAATTTATGTTGACGATTGAAATTTAATTGAAACTCCTGAAGAGCGCAACAAAACTGTAGATTATTTGAAAAATGAATTTGAGATGAAAGATTTGGACAAAATCAAATTTTGTCTTGAATTGTAGATTGAATATTTACAAGAAGGATTATTTGTTCTCGAATCTTCATATACGGTAGAAGTCTTAAACATTTTTAAATGGATAAAGCGTATCAATTGGCATTACTTATGGTTGGTCGATCACTTGATTTGAAAAAAATCCATTTCGTCAACTTGAACATGGAGAAATGTTCTTGATCTTGAAGTACCATATATTTGTGCAATTGGAGCATTAACATATGTTATAAATTGTACTCGACCTGTCATAATTTTTCTATAAATCTCCTCATAAGATATGTCTCTACACTAGCTTAAAAACATTGGAATGGTATTAAACACATTTTTGGTTACTTGAAAGGTAGTATTGATTTTGAATTATTTTATTCTCAAAAATCAGGATTTGCTTTAGTGGAATATACAGATATAGGTTATATCTTCATCAACATAAAGCTAAATAAAAAAATAGGATATGTGTTTATAAGTGGAGGAATAGATATATCATGGAAATATACGAAACAAACCTTAACAAAAACGTCTTCAAATCATTCTAAAATTATTGCAATCCATTAGGCAAATCAAATCGTCTTCAAATTATTCTAAAATTATATCCAAGTATCACGTGAATTGGCTTCAACAAAGATAGTCCAACAATATTATATGAAGATAATGCAACTTGAATTGCACAACTCAAAAGAGACATGACAATGTATATTTCTCGAAAAAATTTCTACACACATAAGTTACAGAAGACTGGTGATATTGATGTTCAATAAATTTGCTGAAGTGATAACGTAGCTGATTTATTCACAAAGCCTCGTTGACGTCTATATTCAAGAATTGATTTACAATATTAGAATGCGTCGACTCAAATATTTTGAGTGATCAATGTCCAGAGGAGTAGTTATACTCTTTTTTATTCGTTTCACTGAATTTTCTTGATAAGATTTTAATAAGACAATATTTGTTTTTCATACTCCAAAAATATTTGTACTCTTTTTCTTCATTTGATATTTTTGTTCTGTTGAATTTTTATCAATTTTTAAGGCAACCATTTTGCAATATGTTATTCAAAGGGAATATTGTAAAGTATATGTTTATCAATGAATGATCATTATACTCCCTACAGTCCTAATTATTATGACTATTATATCCTAGCAACTCTAATTATTTCCTATAAATACAGATTTTGATTTTCATTAAAATATACACAATTCTATTGACTTCTTTATATATTTTTTCTTTTTTTCTCTCTATGTTATAAAAAAAACTTTGTTATTTATGAAAACATGTTAAGAAATATTATTTATATAGGTCCACTCACTTACTTAAGTCAAATTTATTATTTTGTTCTACCACTTTTTAGTTAGAATGATTCTACTTGTAAATAATGGAGTAACATAATGATTTATGGATTAAACTATTCGTACACACTAAGTGTGCACCTTTCTATGTGTCAAAAATTTGACAGTCGATTGAAATAGGTGTTGTCAACATTAATATTCCAGAATTTGTCAATTCACATGAGGGTAAAATAATGTGTTAATTTTTATGTATGGATGAGATGTCAAAAAGACATTAGGGAAGTTTTTTTTTATTTGATTGAAAATTTTTTGACCTAATCATTTTTCTTCACATCATGTGTTTGTAAAGTGTAAACCATTATGTAAATCATTATTTACATACAACATAACCATTTTTGTCTCAACCTTTCATTAATGAATATGTCTTGAAGTTTTCATCAAAAACGTACGTTAATACAATTAACAAGCGTTACAATAAAGAAAGATTAATGGTAATATAATCTCCATAAGTCAAATTATAAAGGCTCAAAATATTGGAGAAAAGTAATTCAAGATATGAAAAATCGTTCTTCTTAATATATTTTTACCTTACTATTTTCTTCGTTTGACATTTTTTTCCCGTTGAATTTTTATCAAAATTTATCGAGACAGACATTTTGTTATGTGTCATTCAAGGGGAGTATTGTAAATTATATATTTATGACTATTGTATCATTACAATCCTAATTTTTCCATATAAATATGACATTTTGATTATCATTGAAATACATTCAAATTTATTGACTTCTTTATATTTTCTTTTTATTTTCTCTCTATTTTATAACACTTCGTTATTTATGAATACTGAAAATATAAGAATGTAAAATAAAGATATTAAGAAATATTGCTGATATAGGTCCACTCAATTATTAATAGCCTGTTTGGTTCACATTAAAATGAGAGAATGCACTTTTTTGAAGTGATATGATGGAAAATATGTGGTTGAAAAAGAAGGAAAAGTTATTGATGTGATGTAAAATATTATTTTATTGAAAAATATGTGGTTGAAAATGGGCAGAAGAATGAAAATGAAAAAAATAATGTGGTACAAACGGGGGCTAAGTCAAATTTATTATTTTGTTCTACCACTTTTTAATTAAAATAGTGCTACTTGTAAATAATGAAGTTATATAGTAGTTTACATACAGATGAGATGTAAAAAAAAGAAAAGTAGGGAGTTTTTTTTTTAATTTGATTGAAGAAATTCTAACACAAACATTTATCTTCACATCATCTGTATGTAAATTATTATGTAAATCATTATATACATATAGTACAACCATTTTTTATCTCAACCTTTCATCAATGAGTACATCTTGTGCAATAGTTTTCTTCAAAAAATGCCTTTAATACAATTAAAAATGATAGAGCAAAGAAAAATCATAATGGTAATATGATCACTATAAGTCAAATTATCAAAGGCTCAAAAAATCGGAGAAAAGTAATTCAAGATATAAAAAATCTTTCATGTTAATATATTTTTACCTTTTAAATTATTATTTCATAGTCCTAAGTAGAAATGTACTCATATTTTTATTATTGTAAATTAAATAATATTTGTGAATGACAGTTGTATCACCGCAATCTTAATAAGCCATAAATATATGATTTACTTCTCAATAAAATACTAAAAAATATTTTTTTCCCTCCGTCTCAATTTTCTTACGCTATTTTTTTATTCTCTTAATTTTATAACAAATTATCAGGAAAAATATAAATTCTTTTTTTGCTCATAGTACAAATTAAGCCTATGTTTGTCTCCCATTTTTTCAAGACATTTTTTTTTTTTTTTTGCATATTTATTTTCAACTACACATTCAAACAATAAAATATTTTACACATAAATTCAAAATTTGCCTTACTTTTTAACCATATATTCTTTAAAAAATTACTATTCAAAATAATATTTTTCCAAAATAATACCACCAAACAGAGCCAATATATCAACCTCTCAAGGTTATCTTTCTTGAAAGAAAAGACGGCAGATAGTGGTAGGTTCTTCGAGTGATTTCCAAAAGAGAAGAACTTCTAATATACATGTATGCAGATCGGACAGAATGTCAGTTAGATAGTCATTTTTTTTATAAATGTGACCATTACAAATATAATCGGTGCGTTTGATTAGGAGTATGAAATTTGTATAGAAAGAAAATAAATTATAAACAATTAAATTGTCTAAAACTTATTTGTATGAAAATTATTAATTAAATGTGTTTTATTTGTTTAATTTTTAATCTAGAAGGAAAATAAAACCCCTCCATGAAGAATATTCTCCTTATTTTTTAAGAAAATATGGTCACATCATCAGAAGTTGAAAAATATTTTTCATGAAAAAAATGTTAATCAAACACTCCAAAAGTAGAAACTTGGATGGAAAAAGAATATTTTTCATGAATAATAAAGCCAATAAAAAAACACCCTTAGTTTAAATTTTAATTTTAAGTAACGAATTATTAATTCTTGGATACTTTTTGTTTTTAGTCGCGTTTTCATGTAGAATACAATATTGCTTTTAAACTAGAATCAATTTATCCATATAAATATTTCAGAGGAATATAATTTTGTAACACCAGGAGAACATGATAATAATCTAGAAAAATATTTTTTATGTTGCACTTAAAAAGCATGATTTTATTTAAATTGATATTCCATAAGAATTTATTTTTATTGGTCACGAAAAAGCATACTGTGATGTTCTTAAAGAAACAAAACCCAACTAATATTCTGAAAGAATATTATTTATTGCTTCTGAAAAAACATAACTTTATACAAATCAATATTTTAAAATAATATTGTGTTATTGAAAAACTATGTATAAGTCTATTTCTCATAAGGAAATTGTCTCTTTTTCTACATCAATGTAAGACATATTCATTGTTACTAACTCAATTATAATGCTCAATTAGTAAAATTCCAGTTCTTCCATTACAGATAGCACAGGAATGGACTCTACACACACATAAGATAATGCAGTCAACTGAAATTGTCATAAACCTTGTACAACTGCTTTAATTCACAAAAAAAAAAAAAAAAAACGACTTCTTCAATTCACACATAACAGACACACGTAAATGAGACAGATTTTCCAAAGGGAAATTCACTGTTCTTCGTCTCTGTCTTCAAAATCACAGGTCATAGGAAATTTCGAACGCAAGGCAATGAAAACGCCATTTTATCCCCTTCACAGCTAGGACATTGCTGGAGAAAGAATTTTTCAATCTGATAAAACCTCATTCGTGGAATAATTGATTCCAGCCATGACATTCCAGCTACGACATTGCTGGGCAAAATTCCCAATTCACAGTCACCATTACACAACTAATACTCGCCCCAAGCACGAAATGACCAGCAAGAAGAAGAAAAAATGAGACAAAAAGGAAGGGAGAGGTTACCAGCAAGGTTCACTGGTTCGCGAGCGTTTTGTCTCTTCTCGGCTGGGAGTGCCTCTTCTTGTTCCCGAAGCGTTTTGTCTCTTCTCGGCTGGGGAGTGCACTGCAGGTCGACGGCGACACCACCGGTGGGCACGGATTTGGTTGGAATCGACGGCTACCTAAGCGACGGGGAGAGTTGGTGGAGATTGGCTCTTCGCGTTTTTGTCGATCATTTGGGGGAAAAGGTTTGGGGGAAGGTGGGAAATGGGGGTAAAATTTCCTTTCTGGGCCGGGTGGTTTCGTTTCTGTTAGGCCGGGTCATTGCCATGTCAGCAAATTTGAATTGCTGTGAAGTGAACTGTGAAGCAGGACTGTAAGTCCAGCATTTTCCTTCTCATAAATGTGTTAATGCACCTCGATAGTCATTACTTGTATATCGATATTCCACCATCCTAGAAGAACATTGAATTGTTATTTTGAATAATGACTTTATAAATATTGTTGTCCCAGAAAAAAATATTATACATATATTCTTGAAAACAAATGAAATTTTATAATATTAATATTTTTAGAAAAAAAATTATCTTTGTTCTCAAATAACAAATTTATACATATTAATATTTCAAAAAAAAAAATGTTGTGTTAATACTCCCGAGAAGTATAAAATCATGAATTTCAATATTCTTAAAGAATACGATATTCAAAAAAAAATTTTTTTTTTTTGAAGAAATACAACTTAACTATTAAAATATTCTAGAACAATATTATATTGATTATGAAAAATCACAATTTTATAACAATAAATATGCAGTAGTGTTTCATGTACAGAAGCCATTTTGACAGAAATTCATAGAAAACACACACATGTGGATCCCGCACATTTTTTAAAAATACATGGTGGGCCCACTCATTATTAGTATTTTGGTAAATTTCTGTAAAAGCATTTCTGTACAAATGGATTTTTCCATAAATATGACGCTCACAAAGAAACACAATCCCAAGGTCTCAATCTTCCAATATGATAATCTTTTAATGATATGAGGGTTGAAGCCTCTCTTTGTTTGTACAATTTTTTAAACCATCTTCTTTGGTATAGAACTTTTTTCCTTGAACGGTGAGATTTAATTGGCTACCAGATTTGGGAGTTCTTCTCAAATGACGATCCCATCTAGTATATGAACTTATTGACCTAGACACAGTTTAAATCGTTTATGGAAATATGACTATTTGAGTCTTAGCCTAGCCTAGTATACTATCTGTAAATCGGAGAGAGAGAGAGAGAGGGAGAGTGCATATTATCATTTTCGTTGAACTTGGAGTGCGATGTCAAAACTAAAGTTAAATTCAACGCGTTTTGACACCGACAATTTCAATGATTTGTACTATGCGATCTCATCTATAGGCAACTCTTCATTTATGTCGGAACAAAGAATCAAAAGTAATGTCTAATCGCACTCGCGAGGGATTATTTTTTCAGAAAGTATTTTCAAGACAATAATGTAGGGGGTGAGATGTTAAATGTTATATTAAATTAATCAAAATTTTGAAATGTGTAGCATGAAAAAGTTGTACGACGCATTTAAAATGATCAAACTTCAACTCTCTTTAGAGACAAGACAAGCACGTGCCTTTAAGAAGAAAAAAAAATGCTTTTGAAATTCAAATAACTTTGTTATGTAATAGACAACCAAATGTCAAAATCAAACCTAATCCCCGACCAACTTTTCACCAAAATTGTTAGAAAAATACGTCAGTGAACGTGTGGAATATTTTGGTCCATTTTTTTTATTTGAAATGTCATAATTTTGTGTGGACGGTAGTTGATTTAAGCTAAATAGATTCTATTCACGTTGAATTTGGTACTCTGACTTTCAAATTTGCAACAAGCTTGTTTAAATAATGACACTGATAACATCATAACAGTACTCGTATTAGATAGTATTTAACAGTATTATAAATAATATTTAATTTTTTATTTTAAACGTGTATTATTTCTCGATGTGAATTTATAAATAATTTATAAATTGGTTGGCAAACGGAGGCTTATACGTTGAGAACATTATTCATGATTTGTATTTATAGTAAAAAAAACATTGAAGGAAACAGCCTTTTGCATGTTTCATTTAGGATCCGAGATAAACCTACTCTTAGAGGTGACTTGGCTCGGCCAGTATGCACATCAGCACGAGCCGAGAGATAAACCTACCCTTAGAGGTGGCTTGACTCGGCCCGTATGCACACGAGCATGAGCCGAGCAGAAGCTCGGGTCGACCCTGTGAGCTTGTGGGTCGAGTTGAGCTTTAGTTCGCGAGCTAGTCAATTTTTTATTTTTTAGTTATTAAGATAAATATTTAAAAAAAATAATAATAATCCCTTCGCCTTGGACGATCTCGTTGGCTCACCCACGAGCCGGCCTACTCCGCTCGTGCTCGGGCTCGTTATTTGTCGGGTCTGAGCAGCTCACGAGCGGATTTGCCACCACTACCTACTCTTATTTGGGCTCCATTTTAATGAAGGTTTAAAGAAACTTATAGATAATACACAACATATTGCTAATTATAGAGAACAAATTGATTTGCATATTGGACGACAAACTGATATATAACGTATCTAAATTGACCCTTCAAGTGGACTCGACTCTCCCTCAAATAAATTCATCTCATAGTTGTAAAACTTGAATTAGGCAACTCGAAAACTGGCGATCTGAGATGCAAATATGTTTGAGGGAGGGTTATTAATCGGATTCAAATCAAATAATACGTACATTTTAAAATTTTGTTATACAATTGCCTACCACGTGACCCAACTGTCCAACACTAATAACAGTAATTGCACGAAAGTTGTGACAAAATATTTGTCCATGTGGTCGCTGGTGGAACCCAAGCGGTTATGGGGGGCACGTCCCCCCAACTTTTGAGATTTTTTTTTAAAGTCACGTTTGATAGAGATTGAAATCTAAATCAAAGTTAACAATTAAGTTTAATAATATATTTCATGGAACCCATAATTGTTTAACTTTTACTAAAATTTATTAAAAATTTAATTTTAATCTCCACCAAACAGGTGCAACATCACTATAAATTTGAATTTCGATAACATACTAATTTTAAAAATTCTCTGACGATCGTACGCTAATCGAATCTACAAATTGCTTATGTCATCTTAATACTTATTTCAATAACTATATTATGGGCATATCGAATAGTCCAAACAGATATCGAAAATAGTTAAAAATACGTTAAACATGAGTTTTAAAGAAAGACGTCTAACTCGCATTTAAAAAAAAAAATTCAATTATTTCATTAACATTTATTATTTTTGTAATACAAATTTCTCAATTTAATTTTCATCATTTTATTAGGAAATTTTATATGGAATATAACATCAAAAATTTTCGAAATTTTACATCCGAAAAAGTTATATCCCATGTAAATTTTCGGATGCAAAATTATACGGAGTATGACTTTTTTGGACATAAATTTTCGATTGTAAAATTTCTCCCAACTTTTTTTGCAAATTCGATTGTGCCCCCCGAACTTTAAAACTCTGCCTCCACCCCTGCATGTGGTTCACATTTATGCCCCGCGGTCTTCTTAGTCTTTAAAGATGGGTTATCAGGCGTTCCATTTTACATGTATCCAATATTTTAGCACGAGATAACTCTTACAATTGCGAAAAAAGAAAAAAAATAAAAATTGCATGCATTGGTAGAAAATTTATATTAATCCATTGCACCAAATAATTTGTTAATCTTGAGATAAAATTGACTCAGCAAATACATATCTAGCTATATGTATTATGGAATTTTTGTAAATTTAATATTAATTACATAGTTTTAATAGTCTTCGATGTTCTATAGTAAAATCAGTTAAATTGTATAATATATCACAGAACATACAATTTGATTAACACGCTGCAAAAAATTTTGGGGCAGAAAATACATTTTTGACTTCGAGTTTTATCGTTCACTAGAATTTTTTTTTTTTTTTTTTAAATTAGAAATGCTCTATATAAGTCATCATTTGACAAAATTTATAAATGATCAAACTTCATTTTCAACCACACATTCTAATGAACTCACAAGTACTACCTATTTATCCATTACTCATTTCTATCTTTTTATAATTTTTTTCTCTAATGGAGGCTAAAGTATAGAGTCGTGACTCTGATATATCAAAAGTAATTCTTATTTTGAATGATCAGCTGTTTGTACAAATTTTCTCGATTTCTTTACCAGTAGTAGATGATGGACTTTGGGTAAATATTTGGACAAGGAGCTAAAAAAAAAAAAATTGTGACATCTCTGACTCGAGTAGAAGAGTAGTTTTGGCCGTGGCTGAGAGAGGGGAGGGGAGGGGGGGGGGGGGGTGGAGAGAGAGAATTGTTAAATTTGATTTTTGAAATTTTGAAAATTGTGTAAATTTCCCTTAAAAAGCTTGAACCCGAGTGACCTAAGTTTTTCATCAGGCTGACACTATGGAATGGGCCCAAGTCCAGCTCAGGCCTGCACTTGTTGAGTTTGGATGGCCATTTTGCTGGGCAATTCCCAACATCAACCCAGGATTTTCTTCAACATATTTTAATTTTATGTATTTCATAAATGACAAAATAAGTACTTTTGGAACAAAACTAGTTTTTGTCCGTGCGATGCACGGGTTGGGTGATTTTGAAGGTTATGTTAGTGTGTTAAAAATATTAATTATCGTGAATTATATCTTGAATGTTAGATATGAGCAATTAATATTAATTATCGTGAATTATATCTTGAATGTTAGATATGAGCAATTTAAATTATCCCAGTAAATGTAATTGGTCAATTGATTATATACAACTACGAAAAATTGAATGACAGGGTAATAGGATAATACAGAATATAGGAAAATAAATATTACAAGAATAAACAAAGTTAAAGATACAGTATTTATGATATTTTATTTGCTAAAATGCATGGCGAGCATCCTGAAAGCATTAACATTCATTGATTTGCAATTTTAAATATAAGTTAAGACAAAAACCAAATTCAATTTGAACATGTCTTGCATGCAAAATACGTTGCCCAAGTCTAAATTTTAATTTAATTAATCTTACTAATAAAAGTTTTGGACCCCGGATGTAGTAGGAACTTGTACATTTGTCTTTTGAGCTAACCAAAGGAACTCTCGACAGTCCTTCACGCCAATTTGGGAAAATGCATTTACTAATGTAGTGATGAACCGTGCCAAATTGGCCTTAAAATCCTGTAAGAAGATCTTATTACATTCGTCAACATCTTGAGCACCTCCTTTGACAATACAACCCACTTGAGCGCCTTCTATGTAGGCTTTACATGTTACCAGAATATCACGAGAACGATTGTAAAAATGTTCTACCACAAAGTTCTCGAAGTGCTACGAGCAACATAATACAAAACTCAAATCAATATATAATGAAGTTGTTACTCAAAAGGAAAGAATAAATTGAAATTAACCATGAAAACATGCAATGATCGAAAGGCCTAATAATAACGGTATTACATAGAGATGATCTCAATTTTATGTTACCTTTGGTGGCTGTGTCATACTGTACACCATCGTTTAGAGAGAATGGATAAAAGTATTCTTATTGTATGCAAGAGAACAATTTTCTCCACTTGTTGAACCATTCATATTTGTATGTCCGGGCTCATTAAAATAGGGCTTCGATTTCAAAATTAGGCATTGTATAGAGACCAAAACTTGTAGTATAGTTGATACACCAGGGATCCACTTCTACTTCTGACCACCACTCTAAGTGTTGAGAAGGCTTAGGCATACTTCGCCACAATTGTACAAGTTTGGATTGTTGCCATAAATCCAAGTATGTGCGAAAAATATATATAAATATCATAAAGCCTGAAATATTCCAAAGGTAAATTATTTATGGAAAAAAGAAATAACAGAAATCGGCAATATAATTATGACAATGAGTGACTAAGATATGTAATAAATACTTACAAAGAAGTTATACTTCTACAAATGAATGAATGATGAGAATTTCTCTGTACACAACATTCTTCGTACATGTCTTGTGTAAATTGTCGGTGTTTGATGGTTTTAGTAAAACCTTTAAAGATTTGCTCGTTTTAGCTCTTGATAATGCTACATAAAGTCGACCATGACAGTAAAACTGTCTGTGAAGATACAAACCAACGTAATCAAGTGTCTGACCTTGTGCTTTATTTATCGTCATTGCAAAACATGGTCTAATTGGGAATTGAGTTCTTTTAAAATGAATTGAAGTTTGATCATTTTTCAGAGGCACAAAATGAATTCTTGGTAAGAAAACATGTTTCCCACAATATTCACCAGTTGTAATTTCAGCAAGAATTACATTCTTATCAAATTTTCTACAAGTAAGGCGTGTTCCATTGCATAACCCTTCAGAAGGATTGATATTCCGTAATAACATTACAGGACCGTTTATCTTAAGCTTCAATTCATGCGGTGAAATACCATTTGGAGTCAAAGTATTTAAGAAATCTTCCTGTAGGCCCTGTTCTAATTTGTCAATTGCTTCATCAAAGCTATAATATGTGGAAATTTCACCAGGAATTTGATCAAGTAAAATTATGTTAATATGATCAACACATTCACTTCTTGGCGTAAGAATTACTCGATTTCCCATCGTATGTAAATTATCAACATATGCTTCTATATTTGGAAAAACATGATTTATCAAAGTTTTCAGAGATGTAATTTCATTATCAAATGGTACAATTATATTGCTTGGAAGCTGAATGTTGTTACAACTGTGTTGTTCCTCTATTCCATTTTCAACTCTAAGCAAATAATCACAAAATGTGGGATCCAATTTTGCTCGCATGTTCTCAACCAACGGTAGATGTGAATATAAAGGCCATAAGTCAGAGAAGACTAAGGTAGCTTTCATTATGTCTTCTTTTTTTCCTCTTGGTATCATCGGTAAAACTTGTCTGAAATCTCCTCCTAAAACGACTACTTTTCCACCGAAAGGCAAATTACAGTCAGTAATATCTCTGAGCATTTTATCAACGGCTTCAACGGCACAACGATTCATCATAGGTGCTTCATCCCAAAGTATTAATGTAGACATTTTTAACAAAGCCCCTAGAGCCGATTGTTTACCCACGTAACAAATAACTTCACCAACTGTTTCTAGAGGAATTTTAAATCTTGAATGAGCTGTTCGACCTCCAGGTAAAAGAGATGCAGATACTCCAGAAGATGCTGTAGCTAAAGCAATTAAATTTTGAGATCTTACACCTGTTAGAAGAGCTTTATATAAAAACATTTTGCCCGTTCCTCCTGGACCATCGATGAAATAGATCCCACTCGATTTGGAATTAACTTTTTTCATAATTGTATCGTATGCAAATTGTTGCTCATTATTTAAGCTTGATGTACAAGCATAGCCTCCTTCTATATCCAAAGTTGTTGTCTCCTCTGCCACCATTCTTCTCAACCTTTCATTTTCATCTATATTTACACTGAATGATACTATTTCATAGTCATTTATGTTTTTACCCGATGATTCTAAAATAGAATTGATGTCTTCTAAAGCTCGTAGTTCAGCAGCCCTTGAAGGTATATTTTTATATACATAATCATCGATCATATAAACTTTAAATTTATCCCAAAGAAATTTTGGATTATCAGGATTGCAAAGTGTGAGAATCGTAGCAAAAAGGCGTCTTAAAGAAGTAGGCATTTTATAAATAATAGCTTCAGACAGACATTCTTCACAATGATTATCTCCGCCTAACAAACCATGTAAAAGTGCTGCTTCTCGATGTGTAGTAACAGTTACTCCGTTCAAAGTTCGTAAATCATGAAATGATGTTGGACCTCGAATATGATTAAGAAGAACGCGTAAGAAATATCGTTCTCCTTCAGATGGATTATTTGTGACAATTCGGCCTATAACAACGTGTTTTCTTCTGGGGGTCCAAATCTTTTTAGTTGAGTTCCAAACAAAATGTGTTGGAAAATCTCGATACAACAATGTACGAGCAAATTCATTTGCTTTATTTACCTCAAAAAATTCTGTCAACATTGTTCTTTTTGTATTTTCGTTGTCAATAATAGCACATAAATCATCTTCGTTGTTATATCTTACTTGTTGATGATTTTCGATGTGAAGTTGTAAAGAATAAACAGTTGGATAAATTTCCGCCAAATTAAACGAGAAAATCCTCCACATAGCTTCAGGTGGAGATATCCACCTAGCAGATTGATAAGCTGAGATTTCGTCGGTTTCTTTTTCTGTTTCATTTGTGGAAACTGAAAAATGAATACGATCATGTCCTTTATACACATATTTGTACAAATATTTTACAGTTTTAATAGAAGAACATACTTCAACATTAATGTGACAGTCATATTTTGCGCTCAAGTAAGGATTATACGGTACAACTCATCGATTGTCTAACATTTGACCTCTAACTTTAATAGAAATACCGTTATTACAACGTTTATACAAAGGATATGAATTATCACCGAATATAGTAGTATCACAATAATCTCTAGGATATTTATTTTTGCAACTTTTGTTCGCTTCCATACATACGTTTTTTGGATTAAGGTGTCCACAAGGGCCATGCATATTGTGTTTAACAATAACGGAATGAAGATAAGGATTTTTGTTTTCATCAGGAATTTCACAAAGAAACTATCTTATCAACATCTAGAGCAAGTAATGCATTTTGTGGCCATAGTTGAAAATTAACAATAGATGTGCATGAGGAAGTCCCCTTTTTTGAAATTCAATAACGTATATATGCGCAACAACTGGGCCTAAGATATTTTTTTTGTATAAATCGTTTTTCAACTCTTCTAATTTTGCTCTAAATATACGCACAATTAGATTAGGTCGATTTTGAATCTCATCATTATGTTTTAGTTCTTGCTTAATCTCTGGCCAATTTGGATTGCATGTTATAGTCAAGAAGATATCAGGTTTTCCATAACGCTTATTAATAGCCATTGCATCCATATATCTCCTTAACATATCTCTAGGCCCACATGTAAAAGACTGAGGTAAAACAATTTTTCTTCCAATTTTGCACCCTCTTATCTCTCCATTTTGAACACTATCTACAATACCCTGGTAAAGTTCAGCTCGAATTTGATTCTGGTTGTTGCGAAAATAGTCTAATCGTGCAGTTTCAATCTTAACATACATATCTACAACATATTGCTGGAGCAATCTACCACTGTGAAGTAAAATAGACTTACCGGAAGGCCTAATTTGCAATTTATATGAATAATATTCTCGACAAGAAACTTGTGATCGTTTCTTCATTCCTGTAAGTACTGCAAAAAGGAATTCGTCATTAGATTACAATGTTGACACTGGAAAAATTAGGTGAATGTACAATAACATAGATTTGCAAACCTTGATTTTCTCTTTCAATAAATTCAGCTGCAGAGGTAGTTGTATTAGGAAATTGAACAAATTCAGACGAATGTTCAGCCGTTCTGCACCTTCCGATGCCTTCATGCCAACCAGGTTCTCCGTATGGAAAAAGTAAAGGATATTGCAAAGGATCATAGCAACCGTAGTAATAATGAACTCTATGTGAATCACCAGAGTGGCCATATATAGTAATGTCACGAAAGCGAATATTAGCATTTTCATCGTTTTCGACCCATACAGCAGCTACTTCAGATGAGGTAGGAGTATTAAATACTCTTTGATCAAGTCCTGGATCGCATCTTATATGTATTTGATGATCTTGTAAGTTAGTCATATTACTTAAAGTCCGAAAGAATCTACTGTATGGATTTACCTTCAGGATTTCAATTAGAATAACTAAAGTATATTCATCAAAGTTTTTTGAAATTTTCATACGATTTTGAATTTCATTATCTGTATCATAAAAATATAACTGCATATAAGAAGGCTTATTGTTCTGTGGGATAAGTTCGTTTACATAATGATATACTTGTCCTTGAACTTTAAATGTGTAAATACCCCGGTATGCTTTAAAGAGATCTTTGTCGTATTTGACACCAAATGAAGTGAAAGCAAAGTGGTTATTATATCCCCGTGCAATTTTTTTAAATTCTATACATTTAGATTCTTTTGAAGTAAACAAGTTGTACAATTCAGTGGGTGAATTAGGCATAGAGATATGAACTTTTCCATCAGAACAACAGAAACCTTTACTTTCTCTATAAATTTTTCTTGCGCCACAATATTTACAGCTATTGCATGTCGGTAATACGTATGCAATCGTTGGTATGTTCGACACATCAAAACCACTTGGTAATGTAGAACTGAAAATACGAGGTGTCTCTTGGTTTGAAGTAGAAGCCTCAAAATCATGATGCATTATAGATTGGTGCATTTGTACATCATTCGAAATATCATGTCCAGATGATATAGGATTATCTATCCTTCTACGACGATCATTGCAGCCACTTCGAAGTCGTTTTCGTCGATACCTATTCCTTTGATTTTCTTGTTGGCGATGTGACATTGTTTCAAAATTAAGACAATCACTCGAAGTATCCATATCGAATAGTTGGAGTCCAAGGTAACCAACAGGAACTAAAAGAATTAAAGGATGTTATCAACATATTTATACTTCAACTAAAATAAAATTGTAGAATAGTTGAATCAACTTCTCCATCATCAGATGATACAAAAATATCCCTCACAACACTAACAATTTGTTTAGAATAGTTGAACTTTAACTGTAATTGTAAAAAGCAATAGTTTTAGAAAGAAGTAATTGTATATATATTAAAAATAAAACTAAAATTTAAAATATCAAAATTTGTGAACAGTGACTGAAAATATATTCTTGAAGGAAAAAAAGTAGTATGCACAAAGAAAAGATTGGGAATCGGCAATTTATTACAAAGTTACAAGTTATTATAAATAAATAACTAAAATACTACATAACCCTATAAAAAAAAACCTAAATAGTTCAGTTGAGAAAACTTACCCAAGATAGAGTGCACTATTGTAGTCAAGTACAACCACTGGGAAAAATAATTGGACACTGTATACAAGAGAACAGTAAA